>JAECXW010000062.1:3750000-5000000 GCA_018153365.1 Drosophila fuyamai
ATTTCTATAATCTAGTAACAAGGCCTTGTCGTAGAAAACCCGCCAAGAATATGTATTTTATTTCATTTTTTTTAAGTAACGATATAATGGATATTCATGATACAATTTGGATTAATTTTTAAACAAGAAAGGAAAGCTAACTTCGGGCGGAGCCGAAGTTGATATACCCTTGCAGAATATTCTGTAAATAATATTCTCCAAAATTATTCATATAATGCATTCTAAATACTCATAAAAATCGCAACTTCCTAACTTTAAAATCACCAAAGTTATGGCATTTTCAATCGTTCAGTTATATGGCAGCTATGGGATATAGTCGGCCGATCCCTATAAAATTTAGTAGGTCGGATTGATTGGCCAAATATAAAACTCATAGAAAATCCCAACTTCCTAACTTTAAAAACACCAAAGTTATGATATTTCCTATCGTTATATGGGAGCTATAGGATATAGTCGGCCGATCCTTATGAAATTTGGTAGGTCGAATTGATTGGCCAAATCAAAAAGCCATAGAAAATCCCAACTTCCTAACTTTACAAACACCAAAGTTATGGCATTTCCTATCGTTCAGTTATATGGCAGCTATAGGATATAGTCGGCCGATCCTGGCCGTTCCGACTTATATACTGCGTGCAAAGGAAAGAAGGGTGTGTGCAAAGTTTCAATTCGATATCTTTAAAACTGAGAGACTAGTTCGCGTAGAAACAGACAGACGGACAGACGGACATGGCTATATCAACTCAGGAGGTGATCCTGATCAAGAATATATATACTTTATAGGGTCGCAGATGTCTCCTTCACTGCGTTGCACACTTTTGACCAAAATTATAATACCCTCTGCAAGGGTATAAAAAGCACAAAAAATAGAAGGTGTTAAAAATATACCAAGTTTTTTCAATCATAACTCGATTATTGTTATACCCTTGCAGAGGGTATTATAATTTTGGTCAAAAGTGTGCAACGCAGTGAAGGAGACATCTCCGACCCTATAAAGTATATATATTCTTGATCAGGATCACCTCCTGAGTTGATATAGCCATGTCCGTCTGTCCGTCTGTCCGTCTGTCCGTCTGTCCGTCTGTCCGTCTGTCCGTCTGTCCGTCTGTCTGTCCGTCTGTCTGTCCGTCTGTCTGTTTCTACGCGAACTAGTCTCTCAGTTTTAAAGCTATCGAATTGAAACTTTGCACACACCCTTCTTTCCTTTGCACGCAGTATATAAGTCGGAACGGCCGGGATCGGCCGACTATATCCTATAGCTGCCATATAACTGAACGATAGGAAATGCCATAACTTTGGTGTTTGTAAAGTTAGGAAGTTGGGATTTTCTATGGCTTTTTTATTTGGCCAATCAATTCGACCTACCAAATTTCATAAGGATCGGCCGACTATATCCTATAGCTGCCATATAACTGAACGATAGGAAATGCCATAACTTTGGTGTTTGTAAAGTTAGGAAGTTGGGATTTTCTATGGCTTTTTTATTTGGCCAATCAATTCGACCTACCAAATTTCATAAGGATCGGCCGACTATATCCTATAGCTCCCATATAACGATAGGAAATAGCATAACTTTGGTGTTTTTAGAGTTAGGAAGTTGGGATTTTCTATGGGTTTTATATTTGGCCAATCAATCCGACCTACCAAATTTTATAGGGATCGGCCGACTATATCCTATAGCTGCCATATAACTGAACGATTGAAAATGCCATAACTTTGGTGTTTTTAAAGTTAGAAAGTTGGGATTTTTTATGAGTGTTAAGAATGCATCATATGAATAATTTTGGAGAATATTATTTACAGAATATTCTGCAAGGGTATATCAACTTCGGCTCCGCCCGAAGTTAGCTTTCCTTTCTTGTTTATACTTAAGATATAGCGATTTCCACTTATAAGTGCCCAATAATCCTAATGAATAACACATTGAGCATTGTTTAATGTGGATGACATGTCAATTATGGCGTAAATGGCACAAATCAAGGGCATCACATATTTATGGCTACATACTTCTAAAGCAAACTGTAATAAAAATACCCTATACGGCACTACAATAATCAGGTTTCTTCTGCTATTAGATTAAGTGTATTCTAAGAAACATATGAAAAATAAAAAAAATTAATGACCTTTGCCCTGATAGAAACTGTAATTGTATTTATTTGTTTTGAAAATCAAATAAATATAATTCTGGTCTGCAAAGAATAAGAAATCCTTATGTTCTCTTTCATACTTTATCTATTTTACTTAAAAGAAAAGTACATATCTAAAGAACTCAATAAAAATGAAAAACAAGAAAGGAAAGCTAACTTCGGGCGGAGCCGAAGTTGATATACCCTTGCAGAATATTCTGTAAATAATATTCTCCAAAATTATTCATATAATGCATTCTAAATACTCATAAAAATCTCAACTTCCTAAATTTAAAAACACCAATGTTATGGCATTTTCAATCGTTCAGTTATATGGCAGCTATAGGATATAGTCGGCCGATCCCTATAAAATTTGGTAGGTCGGATTGATTGGCCAAATATAAAATTCATAGAAAATACCAAATTCCTAACTTTAAAAACACCAAAGTTATGGTATTTCCTATCGTTATATGGGAGCTATAGGATATAGTCGGCCGATCCTTATGAAATTTGGTAGGTCGAATTGATTGGCCAAATAAAAAAGCCATAGAAAATCCCAACTTCCTAACTTTACAAACACCAGAGTTATGGCATTTCCTATCGTTCAGTTATATGGCAGCTATAGGATATAGTCGACCGATCCCGGCCGTTCCGACTTATATACTGCGTGCAAAGGAAAGAAGGGTGTGTGCAAAGTTTCAATTCGATATCTTTAAAACTGAGAGACTAGTTCGCGTAGAAACAGACAGACGGACAGACAGACGGACAGACAGACGGACAGACGGACAGACGGACATGCTTATATCAACTCAGGAGGTGATCCTGATCAAGAATATATATACTTTATAGGGTCGGAGATGTCTCCTTCACTGCGTTGCACACTTTTGACCAAAATTATAATACCCTCTGCAAGGGTATAATAAATCTATTTCTCAAAAGTTGGCATTACCATTAAGGAAAAGTTCGAGGGGGTTGAATTTTATTGATTGATTTTATTTATGATGATAACTCTATGATAGCCATATTCTATGACATATTCTATGACTAAGTACAAATTTTCTTATATGTACCAGTGTTCAATAACAATTCTAAATTAAACCTTATTTAGTTAAATCTGAAAAACACACCAAAGTTCCTTATGAAATTTGGTATGTCGGATAGATTGAACAAATAAAAAACCAATACAAAATCCTAATTTCCTAACTTTAAAAACACCAATGTTATGGCATTTCCGATCGTTCAGTTATATGGCAGCTATAGAATATAGTCGACCGATCCTTTTAAAATTTGGTAGGTCAGATTGATTGGCCAAATATAGAACACATAAAAATCCCAACTTCCTAACTTTAAAAACACCAAAGTTATGGCATTTCCGATCGTTCAGTTATATCGCAGCTATAGGATATAGTCGACCGCTCCATATGAAATTGGGAACGTCGGATTGATTGGCCAAAAATACAACCCGTAGAAAATCCCAACTTCCTAACTTTACAAACACCAAAATAATGACATTTCCGATCAATCAGTTATATGGCAGCTATAAGATATAGTCGGCCGATCCTTATGAAATTTGGTAGGTCCGATTGATTGGCCAAATATTAAACCCATAGGAAATCCCACCTTCCTAACTTTACAAACACCAAAGTTATGGTATTTCCGATCAATCAGTTATATGGCAGCTATAGGATATAGTCGGCCGATCCGGACCGTTCCGACATATATACTGCGTGCAAAGGAAAGAAGGGTGTGTGCAAAGTTTCAATTCGATATCTTTAAAACTGAGAGACTAGTTCGCGTAGAAACAGACAGACGGACAGACAGACGGACAGACAGACGGACAGACAGACGGACAGACGGACAGACGGACAGACGGACATGGCTATATCAACTCAGGAGGTGATCCTGATCAAGAATATATATACTTTATAGGGTCGGAGATGTCTCCTTCACTGCGTTGCACACTTTTGACCAAAATTATAATACCCTCTGCAAGGGTATAAAAATAGCCCTTGAACTTATGTTATCATTACCTTTACAAATGAGTTAAGTAATTTTGATCAATTTATGGCAGTTAGAGAATCCTTCTGAGTAATGTGCAAAGAGTAGACAATGCTAACTTAGGTCTAATAATAAAACACCCACTCTCTGATAACTACATACACCAAAACTGTTCTCATTCCGAGCTCGATTAGTCAGTTATTTAAAAGTCTAACGTTACACATTTAACTTTGTAGAAATTCGGGCTCTTAGCCATTTTTTAATTACACAATTGCACACAGGCAATGCAAGCAACTCGTTAAATTGATCGTAAAGTACAAATTGCCCGACTGGATAGTCCTGCCATGAGCATGGTGCTATGCCGGCCAGGAGTCCACTGAGAAACCGGAGGGGGAACGAGCCCAGGACCAGAGCAAGGACAGCCCAAAAGGAGCCCCTCAAGATCCTGTTCGATGGCTTCCTCAGTTGTCTGGAGGAGGAGAACGACTGGCAGCGGTTAATGCACTTTGAGTTTGTGACCAATTGATCCTGGGCAGCAGTGGTTAACCCGGAGCGAGAAAAGGGGTGTCGGGTTACCCTCGGCTATCCCATTTCATCCCTGGCTCCCTGGAGTCTCCGACTTACTCGTGTTTTGTAGCACTTGTCGCTGTTGTCCGCCTTCTCGCACTGTATCCCAAACTCGTCCAGAAACAGATCCTCCTGGAAAGGGAAGAGAATTACAAAAAAAAGTGAAGGCAATTAGTCTATGTGGGCTTATTTTTTGGCTCTTGGGAACGGAAGTTGCGGTAAGGTTGTATGGGAAAATGCTGAGTGACCACATTTATAACAATAGCGATGACAATATAAATGCGAATTCTGTGCCAATGCCAGTGTTTCAATTATTTCGATCAATTATCATTGGGGAGCAGGGAAAGACTTCGGTCTTCGCGCATAGCATAAACAGAAATACACTCTCGATTAACTCTATAAATTTGTTTTTGCACCGAAATAAGATTTCCGAGATCCGCTGAGGCTGCATTAATTCGATAGAAACAAGTTTGCCACGTGAGCCATGGAGATGTCGCGAGTCGAAATCTATTTGCATACCCTGGACTTTGGCCAGCCAAGGGTTGGACGTACCGGCTCGAAACGGGGTCAACCAAGCAAAACTTGAAACTGTGAATAAAAAACAAACTACTCGCAGGGCATTGAAAAAACAAACATGCCTAAGAATAGTAGTTTAAAATGGCATTTAAAAGTTAACAAACTGTAACAGGAATTCAATTGCAGCCAAATTAGAATTTAGATTATGCAAAATCGATCACTAATAAAACCCGCTTTTAAAACTTAAGTTGATCGACATAAAAAAAAAACATAAGCTAGCATACGCTAAAAATTGTCGGAAGTCTTATAAGTTTTGAATTATATGTCGCAACATAAAAAATCTTTTATGCAGAAATATTTATTTAAATTTTCCACTAGACTTTATTTTACGATGATGTTACAGTCAACGAAAGCGTTTATTGCTGTATAAAACTTAAGCCATGCGAGGGGTTATTAAACAATTTTTATTTTAATTTGTTTTTTTTTGTGGCCTAATAAATTTTAAATGATAATTAAAGCTGCTAAGCTTATCAAGTCAAGGAATTAAAGGCATCAGACATATTATTGAAGTTAATTACTAATATTATTATTAGCATTAAAATTACCACTATTACGCTTATCAATTCAATCGACAGAATCAAGAAAAGGATACAAACATATTATGAAAGTTAACTTTGTACGATTATTTGTTATAACAACTACTCTTATGAAGGAAATAAAACACTTATAAAAGGCATTTTAAATATTATTCAAGTTAACTGATTGTGAAAGCTTATAAGTAAAGCAAATCCCATTTAGTATATCGTTTGGATACATGTTTCTTGTAACAGAAAACTAATTTATACCTCAGCTTCAGCCTGGAAAATGCACAATCCTTTAAGGTGTTCCCCAAATGGGAAAGCAAGCACTTAAAATACAATTTAGCGCATTTGAAGCTGCCCCTGCCCCGTGCCCACTGCACCAATTACCAGCTCCTTAAAATGACCAACTTTGTTAATTGTGTTGCCTTGGCTTGCTAAATGGACTAGTAATTACCAAGGGATTTCCCCTCACGCACACGGATTTCTCCTTTTCAACCACTCACACAAAGTATTTTCCTGGTGTTTGTACTTTCCTTTTTTCGCACACGCGTCAATTTAATTTAGTATTCTACGTAATATTTTATTAATTTAGCTTGATTGGCTTTTTCACAAACAGAAATAGCTCTTGAGAACGAGAGTTCTCCCCTTCTTAAATAAAAAAGAGAGAAATCCCGAGAAGAGGACTGGAGCCTAAACACATGCGCGGGTCCGCGGAAGGGGATTGGGGGGTTCAAGGACCCCCTCCCAACCCGGTGGAAATTGACATTAAGACTGGTATTAAAACAGTGGGCTGAAAAAAATGAGTTCCGAAACCCCCCCCACAACCAAATCCTAGATCCGCCACTGCCCGAGACTAATTGGCATTGGGGGTTTTCATGTCGTCATTTCTCATCTTTTGTTGTACAATTTCTATTACATTAACTCGGAAACCGACCTACACACACAGTCACACACACACACTCAAAAGGGGGCGGGGCGGTGGGGGAAGGCCGCCAGACTGGGTTGGTGTGTTATTGACACCATTATTGTGCAATTGTTGTTGCTGCCGTCAGGCTCTGGAGAAGCAAGCCAAAGAAATTACACTTGTGTGCTGATGAACAGGCAGGCACACACAGCACCGCTTAAAATTATAGTACTTCAAATTGGCAACCAATGAAATCTAATTAAAGCGGTTTTAAATACACGCAGATAGCCTTTCTATTTAATAGGCCAACCACTTAGGAACCAAGTCACACCAAACAGCAGACTGCGCTTTTCCTAATCAAAGCGATTATATTGAACGTTTTTATATTATTTTTTAACAAACATTTTTAGGAAAACCACTCACAAAATGCTTAAAGGAAAGAAATTTTGAACCGCATTTCCACTAAATTATTCTGAAGATGTATATAAAGATGTATGCAATTACAAGGCAACATTTTTGTATGTTATGCTACATATAAAACTGGATCTCCGATCCCATTTTCACCTATATCTTTTTAAAGTTGTAATCTATTTTAAAAAAGGGGAGAAAAATGGAAAGATATACACTATATATGATCGGTTCTGTTAACATAAACTCTGGAAAATATGTAAGCATTTCGTTCTAAAGAGATATATTTGTTTTTATATATAAAATGTCATTTTTATTTTTTCCCAAATCAAAAGGACTTTCAAAAACAAAAAATTGTTGCTATTTGAAAAGCAAAATATTAGCATATTTCTTAGTAGATATTATCGATAGATAAAGATCATATAAAATGATCGATTTTGAAAACAGACTTATTAATTGGACCGCATCTGTAGGGCTACCTACATAGGGGTACACATAAATTGGCCAAACAGTTTGCTCACTCTCGATTCCAGCAAGGCAAAACATCTTAATAAAATTTCTTTTGTTCGCATTGCCTTTCTAGGTTATGCGAAATCCAGTTACCGGTTGAATGTGGAGGCTTTGTCTGGTTTGTTCCAGGGATAAGTGACCAGCTTAGATGATAATCTGGAGTCCTGACACCAACTCGAATTTCTAATCAAAAACTTAATTTAAACGACAAAAATTAGCTGATATTTGAGCTTGGCACAAATTTTGCATTTCTAAAGTGATTTGATGTGTATATTTTCATCTCAATGTGAAACAATGGTTATGATGTTGAAAAACATATACATAGCTCAATCCTATTCACTAGTAGTATCATCTTATGTTCCAGTCAGCTAATTGATATGATTCCCAGAAACTGCTCGGTTATCATTAATTTAAATTGGCGATGCGCTGGTGTTACTGTAGTGTCAAATTGAGGATTACTGAATGGCGCTCTCCTAATGAATGAAGTGCAATCCGAGAAACTGATTAACATGCGGCTCACTCCTACTAAACACCCTGCGATAATTCAGTAATTACTGTCGGTCCATTTGCACTGGGCAATGTGTGCATGCAGAAATGCTGACGCACTCCCACGCACAAAAGCTTATACTTGTGCATTTCAATAAATAAATAGCTTTATGCGGTTGAACTTCACGTAATTACTATTACTAATGAGGAAATAATCATCACTTATTTATCACTTCTTGTTTTTACATGGGTTTGGGTTAACATTTTAATCATAAACGTTTTTTGTTTTGCAAGTGTTGCTAATATATATGTAAAGTTAAAAGGCAAAACAAAACGGCTTATAAACATTTGATCCAAATATATCCTAAACCAAAAAGCATTTGTATTTTCTCAATCTTTGACCTGAATAACATATTAAAGAAAATAACAATGACGCACAATTTTATATTAAGAAATAAAATGTTTTCTATAAAAAATGCTATCTATCACTTTTAAATTTTCATGTTTTTTTGTACCACAGTAATTAAACTTTAAACTCTAGATTAACAAAAAAAGGTACGTAGTAACAAAGACTTTAAGGACCAAGAAATATTTTTGATTTATTTCCAAATAACCCGATTTGAAAACATTTCGTAAGCCGATAGCAATTTAAATTATAACTTAGACAACACAATAACATTAAATTTTCCACAACTTAAGCCACACATAACGCTAATAAGCTGCAATTAATACATAATAAATTGTGAGCCCGAGTTGAGCACTTGCAAATTGAAGATTTGTAATTAGGCTCTAAGAAGGATTAAAAAGGAGCGCATTGGCGGCATATATAAGAGGGACATGTGTGAAATATATAGAATTGAACTAAATTAAATATTGGGCCGGCACTTTGGGTGCCATGATGGCTGTACGAGCAGGCGACATCGCTCAGATGCCAGATGAAACACACCCACTCAGTATGCAAATTGCAATAAAGCCGGGGAGCCGAGGAGGTAACCCAAATAATGAGAAAGATTCTAATCCCGATCTGGTGAGCGAGTTGGCCTGCCAGTGCGGCAAATTGGAATGTCAACTCTGGCACAGCGTTCCATCCAGCCCACAGTGGCAATCACCGACTTGACGATCTTCAATTAAACATATCATTTAATTAGTGCGTGCAAGTGAGCGATTAACGAGCAACGAGCAGTCGGAAAACTCACTCAACCCAACTGAATAATCCAGCCAGTGAGTGTCTGAAAAGAGTTGACCTTTTTATTTTTATTTATTTTTGACTGGGGCTACGTGAATCCGCCGCGTTGCACTTGTTCAGATTGCTCACTGATTATATCGTTGACATATGCAAAACTGGAAGTAAACATTCGTACTCCAAGTGTCGCTTTTTTGGTGACAAGATAGATGAATGTTGGGTTGGCCCTGAGGCACTGCATGTCTTGTTTTTAGTTTTTGTGCAACTGTCATGTTCGGTGGAGCACAAAAACATATATTTCTCCAACTATTTGTACACTGTCACGGAATAACCATGATAATACATCACAGAAACTACTAAACTATTCTGTTTATCTTAAATACATTAGGTTAAATAACAAAGATATTCATTGAAGAATATTAGTTAAAATTTTATAAAAATATAACTATACAAAAAATTGTTTGCCAAGGATCTTACATCTATTGAGTTATCCGAAATGCACATCGACAATAAAAATAACCGAGTAAGGTAAAAACTATTTTGCTTGCTTAATTTAAAATCTGTGTTTTGGATTTATAATTTAAGTGATGAAACAATAGTTTTTGATTGAAGATCGTGACAAATTAATTAAATTAAAACAAGTGCTACAAAAAACATGGTTAGGGTGTAGGAAAAAAGCAGTTTTACCTTCTTTAAAACCTTTCTTTTGGGTTAATTAAAAAGCATTCATTTAAAAATTAGACAGAAAGTTTCCACTACCACTCACCTCAACGATGCACCGCTGGACACAGTCGCGAGTGACCCGCTCGAGGACCACTCGCTCGTCGACTCCGTGCTGCTCCTCCGGCGGGTCCGGATCCGGAGCCGGGGGAGGGGGTGGAGCCACCGTGGTCTGGGCCCGGCTACTGATGGCGATCCCCTCCACGACGATCGGTGGTGCTGCGGCGGCGTGCTTGTGCCAGATGGCCACCTTCTCCACCACGTCGCTGTCCAGCTTGGGCCGCAGCAGGCCCATTTGGTTCTTCATGCCGGGCTCCGGGCTCTGGTGGACCGAGTAGTTGTGGGACCGGCAGACGTCGCAGCAGATCGAGAGGAGGATCAGCAGCAGGAGGTTCACGATCAGCACCGTGGATACGCCTCCGTGACCGTCCTGGCCGCTGGCCAACTGGCGGCCCAAGCGGGCCAGTTGCTGGCGGAGATCGAAGGTGCTGCTCTGCTGGTGGACCACTACTTTGCTGGGCGACGCAGAGAGGGAGGAGGATGCCGGCTGGCTTATGTGGGTGGTGGACATCTTGGTGTTCACATTCACCGCGATCTTCACATTAAAGCTTATGTTCAGTCTCCTCATGGGAGCCGAGCTGTTTTGCTGTCTGTTCTCCTGACCCGGCTGTTGATCTACATTTTGGTTCCAAAACATAGTCATGGCAGCGGGAGCCACTCTCGACCTTCACCCCGAAGGCAACGTTATTTGCTTGGGCTCGAATTTCTATCTGTCGCTCGATTACTGTTGTTTCTTCGGTCAAATTTACATTTTAACACCGCATTAGACTGAAAACGAAACTAAAAACAAACAGAACCAGAGTCAGAAAAAGAAAAAAAAAGAAAGAGAAAGAGAAAAAGAAAAAGAAAAAGAAAAAAGAGGGAACACAAACACAATTTAAAAATCAAATCTCAAAGTCAAAAAACCAATTCAATGGGAAATGTGAAGTGCATAAGCTAATTTCCATGTTATGTAAATTTCAAAACAAAAACAGAACGGGAACGTGTCTAAAAAGTTCATTAAACGTGAGTATCAAATACCCTAACATTACTCTTTTGGGTTTATTGTTCTAATAACAGATATGTTTAATATTTTGCAGAGCTAAAATACAAACTTAATCTGTTATTAAAAATGTAAAATAATTTAGATTTATTTAATATTTAAACTTTTTATGTTGACTACAATTTAATCAACAAAATAAAAGCTACAAAGACATAATTGAGGGCAAAAAACGAGTTTTGTTAATTTAAAAACTGAACATGAAGCTCTGATTAAATGACTGATAGAATAGACATAAAATGTGGCTTTTGATTATTTGAAACACAACTACCAAACCTAATAACTGACAAATATTTAAAATATGCTATTAAACCAACTTTTGTCAAATGAATAGTATTTACAATATGCCGATTGCACCCCTGCAAATTGCTATTTCACTGGCATTTTTGTCAAACCCTTAATCATAATATAATTACAGTCTTCATTCTTCAATTATTGTTGCAACGATTAACAATTAGTAGTCGTTTTAAATTGATAGTTGCTGGAAAAATGATTTACTTTAATTACTTTTACTTTATGCATACAATTAAGACCTTTACATTGTACCAAGAAATGTTTGCACAGTATACATGGTACTAACCATTAAATCATAATGTTCGTTGAAATTTATTATACTTAACAAATTATATATTTCAGGAAAAGAAATACTGTTCGATCGCATATTAATTATTAGTTTTTCAGATGTGCGTAACAAAAGAATTGAAATAATTTTAATTAATTTTAACAAACGTTTTTATCTGTGTTTGCCAGTAGCTGCCAGCATCTAAGCTCTCTGAAACAATAGGACTACAAGACACTTCCCCAAGTCAATATACCCCTTCCAATCGATTAGATAAATCGCAAGCAGCTCATTTCGCATGCGGCAGCTCAAAGGTTCAACGAACACTCTCAACTCCAAGCGATGAGCCAACAATGGCGATGATCTCGAATGGTGTTAAGGAACTTCGGCCCCCTCCCCGCGAAACCCATCCAGCAAGCAGTGCTCAGCCACAGGACATGGCCAGGGTCCAATTAATATTCAGTCTGCATAATCAGCTAGCCAAGCGACAAGTTTCAATTAACATGGCGTAATGCATGGCCAATAAGTCACGCCCCTTTGACGCCCACAACAACAGCGGCCATAACAATAACATCCCCAACGAGGGGAGCGGCCATAACAAATTTATCCTCATTAAGATGCAAACACACTGGCCGGACGGAAAATAATCGTGCGGAGTCTCTTTCAAAAACGGAAATCCCTTTTCCCGCAAGTTCATCGCAGAGCACAAAAAATAATAGTTAATTGCACTTTAATTTCATATTTACCAGGCAACAACAACACTGCTCACTGAAAATGTTAATTAAATCGCTCGCCGAACAGACTAGACCGGGGGAAAAAAAGCAAAATAAATTGAAAATAAAATTGAATAAACCGGGCGAAATAGTGAAAACATGAAAGATCACAGCGGATTAATTGCATAAAAGTTATTCAGAAAATGTATGCAAATGCCGGCCAGCGTTTTGGCATTAATTAGTTGAAGGGGGAGGCTGGAATATATACCGTAATAAAATATTCATCGACCGTTGGAAGTCAAAAAGTCAGCGGAGAACCAAAGAAGCGGAGTGTTGGAGCCCTAAACTCTCACCCACATTTCGTTCAGCTCGTTGTTGGAGTTGTTAAGCGCAGTTGACGCGGTTTAATTCAATTTATTGTTGATTTGAGCAGCTTAATTGCATTTTATTGTTGCATTTGTTGCCTCGACTTAACAGCTACTACAGCCACTTCACACACACACTGCACGAGAAAAAAATACGATCGATTCGAATATGGCATTAAAATAATTCAAATTTCATACATATACATTGTGTCAAACATTTGGTATCGTGGAGTATATTAAACTGAATGTATCCCCGAAACCTGCGTTCTGTGTGCCTCACTCGACGGAATGTCGCAGAAACTAGTCAAATTTCTTATCTGCACATCATGTCATGTGTTATCCAGGAGTATATCAAAGTGAGTGTGTCCCAGAAACATGCGTTTTGTGCGAGGGAGAACAAGAGCGCGCAGCAACTCACTCGACGAAATGTCGCAGATATCTGAATCGGCGGAACTTATCAGCGGCTTCACGTACTGCGCAGTGGCGCGATCGGAGCAGAACTGATTTGCCGGCGAGCGGCGGGTTTTAACCAAGCCCCAAGTCCAAGTCCAGTCCAACCCCCAGGTCGGGAATCGGAAGCCGAGCACAACCGAAAACGAAACCGAAACCGAATCCGAAACCGAATCAGAAACCCAAACCGAGACGAGCTGAACGAACCACCCGAGAACCCATTGATCTTCGGCGCTCTTTTTCGGTGACGCAGCCACGATCACGTCACAAACAAGGGCAACCCCTAAACTGGATGTACACATGTATGTACATATGTAGATATGTATGTATGTACATACAACGTGGTTGCAGTCCCCACTCTTTTGCTCTCCGGATCAAAGGTCAACAATTGCGGCTAATCGATTGGCGAAGTGGGGCTTCAAATACCCTTATGAATAACAATTTAAATTAATCATATGCACACACATATCTAAGCTACACTTGTTGCACTATTTCATTTCTTTGGGAACATTTCTATGAACACTTTGCTACAAAGGCTCCAACTTTAATATTTCCATTTATTCAAAAACAAAATAACATAAACTTTAAGCTTAGCGAAATGAATGGTCTAGGTCATATATAATATCTATTTTCTGAGTGTATTTGGTCGTTTATTTTTTATTTATCTTATGTTTTTTCTTGTTAGGGTATTTCTATTGCTTCGGATCGGAAACCTTTAAATAAACGCGGCCGTCATACGCAATAAATTGGATCTATTACCTGCAATAAAAAAAATGTTAAAAAATATTCTTAATATTTGGAAAACATTGCTTTCGCTGTGATTCAAATTATTTATATTTTTTGAACATATTCAAGTTCTTAAAATCAACTATGATAAATGCTGTCTAAAATTGATATATAAATATATATAACTGATCAAAACAAAAAAACCTTTCCGAAGCTTTAAAACACATATATCTCTCAGTTGTTAAGCTATCTATCTGGATGAAACATAACCAAAAATCGTATTGTTAGCAGGAAGTAATGTAAGATGGAAGACCGGATCGGACGACTACATTATATACATATGTAGGTCCTATAGGATCAACCGTCAAAATACGTTTTTAAAAATGTTAACTCTGGGGTTTTTTAAAAGAGGAAGCACATTAAAACTTTTTTTAGCAATTTCAGAATTATGCTTTTCATTTTATACAAGTCAGTCGACTTTATCATAAAACTGCCATAAACACGATCAGAAAATCGACATAGTTTTATTATTGTTAAACTTACTCTACTCCTAAAAATTGAAATATATTTTACCGAACTTTGCTTTCTTGTTTTAAAAAAGTATTTTTAATCCTAATTTCAGCTGAGCTACGAATTACATCATTATTAAATTAAACCAATTAAGACATTTTAAATATATACCCAAAAACTGGATGCAGTTCACTCTCCATTGGCAATCGACTTGCTTGTCCGCTTTTTGCAGTTATATTCCCCAATCAATAAACGCGATGGGAAATTTTTTTGAATTGTTCAGCTGATTCACTATGTACACTTCTAACTAAGCCCAAACATTACTTTTAAATTGATTATTGAAGTTAATTGATCACATGCAAAAGTTGACGCTCACAAATAATTAAATTCAATCAGGAATATAGCCCGACAAAAGAGAAAACAAGTCATCAAAAGCTCTAAGAGAGATAAATCGCTCTAAATGTTTTCCTTTGAAAAGAGAACAAAAAGTAAAAGCTTTAAGCAAAATTAAAGTCATAAAACAGAATACATTCTTATATACTGGATTTATGGATACATTTTTAAATTACATATTTATACCCGTTACTCGTAAAGTAAAAGGGTATATTGTATTCGTGCAAATGTATGTAACAGGTAGAAGGAAGCGTTTCCGACCCTATAAAGTATATATATTCTTGTTCAGGATCACTAGCCGAGTCGATCTAGCCATGTCCGTCTGTCCGTCTGTCTGTCCGTATGAACGCTGAGATCTCGGAAACTATAAAAGCTAGAAGATTGGCATTTTACATGTAGATCTCAGGAGTTCCTACGCAGCGCAAGTTTGTTTCAAAATGGTGCCACGCCCCCTCTGACGCCCACAAGCCACAAGCTGTGGCCACAGTTTTGATGCTATTATGAAAATTTTAATTGATATGTATTTGTTTCGTCAATACCTATCGATTGGCCTAATAAAAGTTTGCCACGCCCACTCTAACGCCCAAAAACTCATTATACGCTTAAGCCTGGCTAGCGCCAACATTTCCGCAATACAATAGCGCCATCTAACGGATGACTTTGGAACAGCTGGCGGCGAAAAACATACAAGATGGCATATTTATATTAAATTGTTTCACTGAGTAACGCGTATCTAATAGTCGAGGCACTCGACTATAGCGTTCTCTCTTGTTTTCCATAAAGATATGATTAACACATTAACTTTTGCCTAGGTGTTGAAAAACATTTTTTTACCTTTACTTCCACTTAATTATTATTATTATTAAAATTACTTATGTTATTTATACAAGATAAAATTTACCTAGGCATATTGATTACAAAGGCGACTTGCGGATACTTACCCAAAATACGACTAAGACCGATTTTGGGATCAGCCAAAAGATCCGTGTAAGTTTAAACCTCTTTAAGCCAATAAATATGCAATAAATGGTTTTTCTAGGCATTCGAATCGCAAAAGAGTATGCTACTTTTTTGGCCATACACTTTCGCAAATGATGACTCACTCCGCTGAAGAAGCTGGAGAGGAAGGAAATGTAAAGGGTTCTGTGGCAGTTTCCTTTTCAGCCGGAAAAGATGGCCCACAGACATCCAAGCTGCACTCGTGCGCGCATTTCTTCACAGAATTTCACGAAAGGTTGTTGAAGTCATCGAATTTGCTCTAATCAATTGAAAAATTCTAGAATTGATTAGACGACGCACTGATTACCCACTTGAGATGGGATTAGGAATTATCTCTCCCGGCGATTCTGAATGAATCCGCTTACAGGTTACGTGTTATACATTTATTACAACGACAGCCGTCACGTGGGAATCGGATTGCCGTAGTTCTTATAACGGGACATTCCCGGAAATATCTAATGAACTGAATGCTTAAACCATTTCCATACGATCACTTGTATCATGGATATAGAGTTTATATTAAAACTATAAACTGTTACTGTGACAACAAGAGGCCCTGTTTTTGTTGTAATTTATCGCTTCCAATTTCGAATAAACTTAATACAACGGTAAAATTTGACTTCAGGCTAGTGCAAAGCGGTTATTATCGAAGAAAATATTATCAAGAAAATCATTAGAAATTAAATTAAAAGTATAAACTAAATCAAATCAAGTTTTGGCTCATGTATCAATACCCTAGGAAACAATGTTCAAAAGTTGGAATATTAAATATATTATAAAAATCAAATCGCATTTACAAAGAATCTTTATTTTTGCCAATTTTCGCAGAAAATCATAATAAAAGAAATTCTAAAAAAAAAACATAGAAAATAACAGAGCGATCTTATCCCATATTAATATACACACACTTTGCTTAATAATAAATATTAAACTATGGAATTGCTTTCGCTCCAGTGGTGAATCATCCGTGCCCCAGTGCCCGACTGTCTGCATAATGGCTTTAATGGCATTGGATGATCGACGGAGCCAGCGCTATGGCGATCCAAATCAAAGCATAAACACATTCTTAAAATTGAACTGTATAAATGGTTCGGCATCAACTTATGTTTATACAAATAAACAGCAGCGGTCAAAATAATATATGTATAGAGTTTTTAATAATCAAAAAATAATATTAGAAACACCCCTTTAATAAATTTATTGATTAAAAATTGAATTTTAATTTAAAAATTGGAAATATATTAACTCCATGTTAATTCAATATTAGTTCAATATTAACGTACCCAATAATAGTTTATTTTTAGTTTAACAAAAACATGATTCTAAAGTAAAAATTAATTTATTAACTTTTTCAATTGAAGCTATTTTTCTGAGCCCGTTTATGGGGGATATTTGTACATATTCAGACTGATAGACAACAGGTCAGACGGACATACATATGTACTTACCCACACAAATATTTGTTTCTTTTTGCATATTGCGATGAATGGCTGTTGTTGTTGTTCTTGGTGTTATTGCTGCGGGGCGATAAGCACGGCATTGTAAGGTGCGTTTCATAGCTGTAATTAATTAGATTCGACTAAAATAAATTATTGGAAATATACCTATTACCTGCATTTGTACATCGAAAAAACCAATCACATTCAGTTTTTCAAAGAATATTTAAATAACAAGTAACATTTTTATTTTTAAAAGGAAATAAAAATATAAATAAGTCGTATTATAATTTAACGAAAACTGCTTTATCTAATTATATGAGGTGGTACAAGCAAAACTTGTAGATAAAAATAAAATAAATACTTAGAAATGATTGTAAAATTTCGTTTCGCTATCTATGAAACGCACTGTTAATAGGCCTGTACGCATAAACATTCAGCAGATCCAAGTAAAAATTGTTAAATTTATTGTAGAGAAAGCGCGCAAATGTCGTAAGTGTGTGAATTCATACAAATAAACATCGTACCGTGTGTTTTTTATATAAAAATGAAGGAAGTTTAACCGCACGGATCTCAGTTGTGCGCTAAACTTTGCAAACGTCGGGCTAGTCTGTCTGCCGATCATTCGATATATCAAATATACGCCGGAATGGAGTCAACCAACAACGCTATATATATAGTCCTGATGACGTCATTGGTCATCGGAGGAAGCCATTCTGCAGTGCCCTATCGCCATATAGAAATGGATCATAGTAATGCTGCAAAACCTTTTTTTTAATGTTAGGGCTCTTTCTGAAAAACAAAAAGTTGTATCTGCATTTATTTAAAGCAAAACCCTGGTGTCAATGTGGCTGTTGAATTAATGGATGCTTTTCTATTCACCTTGTAGGGCCGGCATATGTGTATAATCCGAAGTTCTGCATGGACACACTGACGGGGCAGCAACTCTTCATAGGGGAGAGCTTCACGCGACCGGGCCAGTGCATCCATGTCCAGTGCCTGGAATCGCAGCAGCTTTGGGAGGACAGGTGAGTGGACAATGCATATACATATCCTTGGACCAAGAAACGAAATATTTTCGTGGGGATATATATTTTAATGAACAAAACTACGGCCATCAGCATATAGTATGAATGCCTTTTCTATAACCTTGCAAAAGGGTTCTTAAAGGACATTAAGTACGCAGATTCTTGATCAGTACAACAACCCAATCTAGCCATTTCCATCTGTCCGTGCGTCCGTCCGTTTTTCCAAAAAAGAGTCTTTTAGTTTTATAGCTATCTGCGTGAAACTTTTCCAAATAGGTTCTTTACATGTCGTAAAAAAGTCGGAATGGGTCGTATCGAACGACTGTAGCATTGTTCTTTTGTAATATATTTGTAGAAACTCGGAGTTTTATTCATTTAATTTAAGCCATTTCAGAATTGTAATTTAATTTCACAAAAATCTGACGACTTTATCATATACATAGCAGTCATAGAAACGATTGCAAAATGTATAGGATTAAAAAAATGCATTGTTTTTAAACAAATACGCCTCAAAATCGAAGTATAGTCGTTTTATAGTATATTTAATTTTTGTTGCTCCGTGACTTGTTTTTAAAGTTTGGGCCACACTCGTATTTGTTTGCCAGAAAGAATAAAATAATATGTAGAAACTAATAACTAATATTTTAACTAATATTTAATTTAATATTTTACATAATTAATTAAAAATAATAATGATATTTCGCACACCCAGCTGCCAAGTGCCGAAACTGACACAGGGCGACTGCCGGCCGGTGGCGCCACCGAAAGCAAGTCCAGAATATCCCCGCTGCTGCCCACTGTACGAGTGCAAGAGCTACGAGTCGAATGCCGGAGGAACCCTGGAGCAGACCAATACGTACGATCAGTACGGAACTCTGCGGAGTTCCCATCTCACCGAGGTGATCAAAATTGCCCAGAGACCATCGCGTCCCTCGGAGAATATTCCCTCTGATCCCGTGAGAAAGTATAATGTGTAAAAAGTGCCCTCGAAATAACACCTAATGCCCACTGTGTGATCGTGTGAGCTTACGATTAGCTAGTTTTTAATGCAACTGTAAAAAGTATGTCGGAACAATAAAACGAAAATTATTTCAGAATTATTTATAATTGTGAAATTTATTAACTAGAGACCAAAGTAAAAACAATGTATGTATCGATTGTTTTTCATTTCGGAGTTCATTGTAACCAGCGTGTCCACCCATCTATATGGTCGTTATTTTTAACAGGTTTAAGTGAGTAAAATTCGAAGGAAAACTTTTGTACCGGTTATACGTTAAAATTTCATCTGTTATGTCGAAAATATTATTAGCGGTATAAATATATATATAGTATATATATGTATAGTATATATATCTTAACAAAGTCTTAAAGTTTTAAACTTTAAAACTTTAAACTTTCTTTAAAAAGAAAAAAAATCAAATGGTATAACACTCAGCGCCAAATCGGTAATTGACGGCGCTTTAACTGAATGTTAAATAGTAAATAATTAATAAACAGAAAAACAGCAAAACAAAAATCCTACTTCTTTTTTTTCATTTTTTGATTTTCCTATGGGAGCTATATGATGTAGATATCCGATCTTAATTTAATTCAAATCGAAAATCCGTAGTATTTAAATATTACCAAATATTACACTTAAAAAATGTTTCCCCGACTGTTGCTATAATCGCAAAGCAGATAGCTTTAAAACTGAGGGACTAGTTTGCGTAGAAACGGACGGACGAACAGATGGGCATGGCTAGATCGACTCTCCTGATGCTGATTAAGAATGTATATACTTTATAGGGTCGGAAATGTCTCCTTCACTGAGTTCCAAACTTTTGACTGAAGTTATAATATCCTCGGCAAGTATAAATATGATGTAGTATTATAAACATTTAACAAATTTATTTTATCTTGGGGTAACAAACAAATTATAGTTGGACCTTGTGCTTGCGCTTTTCCTTCGTGGGCCTTTGAGGAGTGGGAGTGGGAGAAAAGCCGGCCATGGAAGTTTCCGATGCTAAGGGACCTAAGCTTAAGGCGGTCAAAAAACTGGTTACTGGGAAGAAGAGTCACCAGACACCAGTTTTATGACCGCCTTGACATTAGGTTTGGACGTCTTGGGCTGTGCCAGTGTTCCAATGGATTTGCTGGGTTTTTCCGACTTTCCCACTTCGGATGATTCAGCTGCTTCATTTACGCTGGACTTCGCTGGCTTTTTCCTCGATCCTGTTGCTGCGGGCTCGGAAGTTTGCATCAAAGCCTTTTCGCCGGCGGCCGCTTTCTTCTTTGGAGGAGCTGTCTGGGCTTCGCCAGCGGCTTTCTTCTTCTTTTCGGCCTGTGGGTTGTACAAATAAAACAATTTTAGATTCATATATTACTTATTTATGAAAATATCAAGCCATTTCGATATTAACTATAAGCTTATCTATTACCTGATAGTAACTTACTTGTTTCGTTTTCCGCTCGGCTGGGTTTTTGGTCTTTTTAGCCTTTTTTTCCTTGGACTTGGCCGATTTCTTTTCGGCCTTCTCCTTCAAAACTGTCTCTGCCATTGCCTTCCTCGCCTTATCCCTCTGCTTTTTAGCCTTCATTTTTTCCACAGCCTTGGAGGAGTTTTTGTACTTTTCGGTAAGTTTGAATGATCGCTTCACCATTACCGCATCGCCCGAGGTCACGGCTAATTTAAGGGCCCGATACATAACGTGTGCGGCCTTCTTAGCATCCTTCCACTCGTGACCATTGCTCTTCAAATATTTCATGATAGCCGGAACCGATGATCCCGACCGACTGGCCAGCTTTCCGATGGCCATTAGTGCTAGGGATATGCTCGACTGCTTGACTTTTGGGGCAGTCGATTTTGGCTTCATACCTTCGCCGGAATCGGAAGGCGCCATTTTTGACCCATCATCGGGCGGTGGAGTAGGATAGGGATGTCGGGCAGCTTCCAGATTATCGGATTCGGGCTCTTCTTCTTCCCGTTGTTCCTCCTCCTTCTCCATTTCCTCCTCGCCCTTGCCCTCATCCTCAATTTCCTGCTCTTCTTCGCCTGAATTGGAATCTTGCTCTGGATTATCAGATTGCAATTCCTCTTCGCTCTCGACGTCCGAACTGGCGTTATGATCAACCATCTTGAGTTTCATTGCAGTGATTTTATACTCAAGTTAACAAAAAAAAATACAACTCAACAATTTTTAGGACAGGGACGACTTAACTTGAAGTAACAATGATAAAATGAAACCATCGACCAAAGCTGCGGTCGAAGTCCAAAGAATATAAACGGTACAAAAAGTTATAATTGTGAAAGGCAATCCAAATTAAAAAGAAAGCTTTTAAACGAACGAGAATAATGAAGACAAAAACCACAAACGATCTATCACCATGGGAACGATCTTAGCCCATCCCAATATCTAATTTTTTTTAATTTTTTTGATTGATATATGATATAGATGTTCGATCTTAATTTAATTAAAGCCGCAATTCCATAGTATTTAAATATTACCAAGTCCCAAGGAACAAAAATTAAAAAAAAAACAAAGTTATACTTAAAAAAATATGTATGATCTAGTCGCCCGATCCGGATCGTTCCGACTTATTTACTACCGGCAATAGAAAGACAACTTTTCTGCAAGTTTCAATTCGATAGCTTTAAAACTGAGGGACTAGTTTGCGTAGAAACGGACAGTCGGACAGGCGGAGAGACGGAGATGGCTAAATCGACTCTCCTGGTGATACTGATCAAGAATATATATTAGTATAGTATACTATATATATAGGGTCGGAAATGTCTCCTTCACTGCGTTGCAAACTTTTAACTGAAAGGGTATAAAACTAATATATAAATATATACAGAAAATATTCCATTGTATTCAAACTTAGCGCCATATCGTCACTTTTATCGATAACTGACGGTGCTTACCGATATATCGCAACGGTAGCCGATACTTTTCCCTCACGCCAGTTGTCATCACTAAAACCGAATTGCTAGAAATTGCTACGAAACAACAAAGTATAAAACGCATTAAGCAAGCAAACGCAGTTATTTGGAGCCTACACAAACGAAATAAACAGGAGAGCCCAAAATCCGAACCACACAGATAAACAGCCTAGGAGAATCACCTGAAGTGCAACCGTATTTCATCACAACACCACAATGTTGCTGCGTCTGGCACTTTCCGCCGCCCGTCCCGCCGGGAGCCTCAACATCCTGGGCCAGTCTCCGGCCCAGCTGCTCCGGGCCAACCCCAATCTCTCCGCGGTCCGCACCTATGCCCGCGGACCTGTTCGCACCCGTGCTCCCGTGGAGCATCAGCAGATGAGGGCTCCCTCGCTCAAGGAGAAGCTTATGGGTCCACCGAGTGCCAATGGTAAGGTTATAGGTTTTACGTTCTTGTGTAACCGCAACCCCTTCTAATCTCTGCCACCGGATTATAGCCTACTCCATGGGCAAGGGCGCCGCCGCCGGAGCCGCCGTCGTGGGACTGGGCGCCCTGTGCTACTACGGTGTGGGTTTGGGCAAACACACCAGCATCGCCGACAACGCTATGTGAGTGGCTATACATACTTTTATAAAAAGTCACGAAGCACCATCAAATATTACCTATGATGATGAATTAAAAACATTTTTTTATGAAATACCGCAAGCTCAATTCGAAACCTTACGATTTTATTCGCTTTCCACTTACAATATTACTTGTTATATTTTTACAGTCATTATTGGTAATTTAAAATGATCTTAAAATATTTTCTGCAATTAATTAACAGTTATTAAATATTCTAATGATATTTGCAACTCTTTCTAAATGTTCATTGAATTAAAACAATTTTTAACGCCTTTCCGAGACGAAAAAAACTGTTTAGTTTCTAAATTCACACAAAAAACTATAAAAGTTGAATTATGTCATTATGATTAGAACTATGAAGAACTGGTCAAATGAGTTAATTATTAATTATGTGGTTCTATACTGCAAAATAAGAGAAAAACAAAAATCTTATTGGCAGCTCATACCACATATTTTGCTAAGTGAAACACTAATTGTGCTTTAAAAAAATTCAAATTTACCAACTTTAATTTTGGCTTTGCTTTGCAGCATGTGGCCCCAATATGTGAGGGATCGAATTCAGACCACATATGCCTTTTTCGGCGGCTCCTGTGTCCTGACCGCAGCCGCTGCAGCAGCCGTCTTCCGCTCACACCGCCTCCTGGATCTGGCCTCTCGTGGCGGCATCGTGGTGAGTTTCTACACTTCCTGGACATTCCACACCAGACACAACAGAACATAATCCTACCTTCACTCCCCCTTAACCCGGATAGGCGACTATTGCTTCGTTGGCGTTGGTCATTGGCAGCGGGGCAGTGGCCCGCTCTATTGAGTACCAGCCGGGTCTGGGAGCTAAGCACCTGGCCTGGGCGGTGCACTGCGCCATTCTGGGCGCCGTTATCGCACCAATCTGCTTCGCGGGTGGACCAATCCTCACGCGCGCCGCCCTGTACACGGGTGGCATTGTTGGTGGCTTGTCCACTATCGCCGCGTGTGCCCCCAGCGATAAGTTCCTGTTCATGGGCGGTCCACTGGCCATCGGTCTGGGCGTGGTCTTTGCCTCCTCTCTGGCCTCCATGTGGCTGCCGCCCACCACAGCGTTGGGCGCAGGTAAGTCTACATACTATTAGTCCATAAGAATTTCTTGAAGGGTTTACTACCATTGTCAAATTTTGGATTCATATATTTTATTTGGCGAATTTTGTATGCCTTACTTAAAAAAAAAAATTCCTAACATTTAAATTTCATTCGAAAAGATTTACTAAGATTTAAGCTTCAAGAGGAAGATCTGTGGATTCTATGCCTATACCATTGAAGTTAAAATATAAACGTACTTTTCATAGCATATTTAGTACAATATATAAATATAGTAATTTTAACTATTACCATGAAATAAAATTTGCAATTGTATATAAAGAAATGTTTGAAAAGCTTTTTAAGTAAGTGCTTTTATATAATATTTTAAAATAGCTTAAACTAGGTTTCGTAAATTAGTAAAATTCGGCTGTTGTATGGCCTTACAAGTGGTGGTAACCCCTGACCTTACTTTTCGCAGGTCTAGCCTCCATGTCCTTGTACGGCGGCCTCCTCTTGTTCAGCGGGTTCCTGCTCTACGACACCCAGCGGATGGTGCGCCGCGCTGAGGTCCATCCCCAGTACAGCTACACCCCCTTCGATCCGATCAACGCGTGAGTTAATGATTCGGCTGTCCCATCCTGAAACCCATTTAAATGTGCTGAATTCTTTCAGCTCTATGTCGATCTATATGGATGTTCTGAACATATTCATCCGCATCGTCACCATTCTGAGTGGCGGTCAGCGCAGGAAGTGAGCACTGAACAATAACATGTGATGCAAGGATAATACCTTCTGATATATATTTATACTGTTGTTAAAATAAACCGACCGAGTTGATAAGCAGAATGTAAAACCTGGTGTTTTTCTGGGAGAATTGGAATTAAATCTGGATTTGTTCATATTAAAATCTTATAAAATTAGATTTTATACTTCTCTATATAAAAATATAATATGTAATATGAGTATTTCCTTAACAGGGTAAGAACATTAAAAATGATTTATTTTGAAGCATGTACATAGATAAAATTTATAAGTTAACTTTTTAATGGTGTATTTACTTTTCGGGTTTTTAGTTTTGTACAAACTCGGAACGTTCAAAATTTTTCTGCGTTTAACTATAGAATAATAACATTGTTTTTAAAAGTTATGTGGAAAATGTAACCACTTATATTTATTTCTTAGTTTGTTTCAAAACAAGGGTATAATTAATAAATCAAAAGGTACCGGGTGTGAAAAAGTCTGGATAGTTAAAATTGAGCTTTGAAGCGATATACGTTACTTTTTGCCGATATTTACCCTATTTGGAACTGTAAAAGCTGTTATCGATAGCTGAAAGATACCATTTAAAATTAGGTAATAGTTTATAAATAAAATTTCCCCGTTCTTATAGATTAACCTTTTTAACAACTCTATTTGTTGCCTTTTATCTAAAATTGAAACATCGATGCCTGAAGTCATTTGCAATACTGCGATGAATCGATACCACGTCGATATTTCAATCAGCTTTTTTTGACAGGACTAAGCATAAGATGCCAGGAATTATTTAAATTTTTCGAGTCGAGCAGTTCCGCAGTTGAAAATCAGTTCTCCCGTAGAAGCGCCAAGTTTACAGAAATTCAGGTGGCTGTGAGGAAAGTGTCTCATCGATTCCTCAAAACCAAACACTTGAGAACCTTTCCCGTAACTTGAAACACAGTCCACATTTTGGTAATAGTCTTACAACAATATTTATATAGAATGCTCAACATTGGCTAATCCGCAGGCCCACTTCATCGCCAGGAGGTATTCATCCAAGGCCCGACTGCCGTTTCCACCTGAGACAGGTGAGTTTCATTAGCGGAGGAGGAGGAGGTGGTGGCCAGACGCCCGGCCGCGCCCTTAAAGCCGGCAAATCGATTTCTTGGCGTGCCCTTATGTACATATCACACCATATCATTTCTTATCACATTGCCCACCCAATCAGGTGCTATTGCAAGTCCAGCCGAACAGGACGCCAGGCAGACAGGTCAACTGACCTCCAGCCAGCCGCACGAGGAGGCCGAGCCTGGCCAGAAAATCGCCATGGAGCGACGCTACCTGAAGAACCCCTTCGCCGATTTCGCCGGCGGGGAGAACACACCTTTTGCCAGCGACGAGGAGCACATCAAGAACCTGATCTGCACCTATGTGGACGCCATGCTGGAGCACTGTCATCCGAACAACGACGAGGAGGACAACCGCGGGGATCTGTATGTGGGCAACGCCGGCATAGCCTTCATGTTCTGGAAGCTCAACAGCTGCGAGCAGACGCGCGATCTTTATCCGGCCCTGGAGCACGCGGCGGCCTTCATCCGGAACGCCAAGGCGAATGCCAAGCGCTACAAGAAGCGCTCCGCCGAGCGCTACTCCTTCCTGTGCGGCAATGCCGGCATCTATGCCGTTTCGGCGGCCATCTCGCAGGCGATCAAGGACACCGAGGAGCTGTCGAACGACCTGGCCAACTTCAAGTCGGGCATCCCGTCCAGCAAGGAGTTTATGCACACCAAGTACGGCTGTGACGAGGTGCTGGTCGGCCGGGCCGGCTACCTATCTGGTTGCTATTGGCTGAACGACGTTCTGCCGGAGAAGAAGATCACGGACGACGACCTTATCTCCATCTGCCAGCTGATCGTGACCAGTGGCCGGGAGTACAGCAAGCTGAACAGCTCGCCCTGCCCGCTGATGTACCAGTACCATGGTACGGAGTACCTGGGAGCGGCCCACGGCCTGTGCGCCATCCTGCACATGCTGCTGGACAGCCCGTGGTTCCGCACGATTCCCATTTCGGCGCCGGCCGCCGAGCTGCGCGACATCAAGCGCTCGATTGACTTCTTCCTGGCCCTGCAGGACGCCGATGGCAACTTCCCGGTGGCCCTGGAGGATCTTCGCTCCGGCCGGGACAAGCGTCTGGTGCACTGGTGCCACGGGGCACCCGGTGCCGTCTATGTGCTGGCCAAGGCCTATCTGATATTCAAGGAGGAGAAGTACTTGGCCTCGCTGCGTCGCTGCGCGGATATGGTCTGGAAGAAGGGCTTCCTGCGCAAGGGACCGGGCATTTGCCACGGTGTGGCGGGCAACGGCTATGTGTTCCTGCTGCTGTTTCGTCTGACCAACGAAATGAAGTACCTGTACAGGGCGCACAAGTTCATGGAGCTGCTGACCAATGCGGAGTTCAAGCTGCGCGCCAGGACACCCGATCGTCCGCACAGCCTGTATGAGGGCGTGGCCGGCACCGTCTGCTTCCTGGTGGATCTCCTCGAGCCGGAGCAGGCCTACTTCCCGTTCATGGACGTCTTTCACTAGGAGACGGGAGTTTGTGGACCAAGCCCAAAACACAGTGCTCAACACGACTTTCAAATCAGGGAGAGTTACTCATAATTTCTAGTCACTTGTTTGCCGATTTTCCGTTGTAGTTCTTTCATTGTTGCCTTTGCGTTAACCCAGCGAAATGGGACGATGGAGTGGAAGATGGAGGATGCTAGATGCTAGATACTAGGTCCAGATGAAGTCCGAACCCGATCTCTCAGAGCGCACCGCATGCAGGAATGTTCTTAGCCATTCTCATATCAAAATTCTCTGTGCTTTACGCTAAGCAATTAACTTAATACATTGATACTTATACACATACATATTACATATACATTATATTTATATACAATTTATATTATATATATACATATATATATATATACATACTTGCGCTGACATCTATATACAGACAAACATAATACTTAAATGCATAGTGTGCTTTATACCTACGAGTAATCCACGAAGAGCTCCAAATCTATTGTCAATGAGAATCAAATAAATCATTGTACTATTTTATACAGATATGTACAAGCCCGTGGCCATATTCGATCCACCCCTGCGGGAATCGATGGTTACACGGGTGAATACCCCAGAACCATGCTTTCATTTCACCCTTTTCACTTCGGCAAGTGTCTCATGGATTGGGAATCCCGCGGGGAGCTCTTGAGAGCTTTAACAAGGCAGAGAAATTCATTCACCCTGACTTGGATGCCTTTGCTAGGCATATCGATTAAATGTGGACAATTGATTTATATTTTTATACACACACCTAGGCTATCAACAAAAACTTTCCTAGATAAGAATATATTATTAATATTAATTTTGATGGCATAAAATGATTTTAAAATACAATAATCAAAATAACTATTTAGAGAGTCAATTGTGTCCCTTTATCTGCTCTTTTACGTTTTTTAAGTATGGCAAAGGCAAAAAGTATTATCTGTCACGTGTGAAAGTACTTAAGAGCTATTGGTCAATAATTGATTGAAATCTGGTTTGTTAGCGCCTTATTCGCCTGATACGATTGTATATCTAACTCCCATTAACAACGTCTTCTTTGATAAGCGACTTTTTAATGGACTGTGCTGATTACAAGTGAATAAAAGCACCGATCGGAGGGAGATATAACTTTGTTTTTATACCCTTGCAGAGGGTATTATAATTTTGGTCAAAAGTGTGCAACGCAGTGAAGGAGACATCTCCGACCCTATAAAGTATATATATTCTTGATCAGGATCACCTCCTGAGTTGATATAGCCATGTCCGTCTGTCCGTCCGTCTGTCCGTCTGTCTGTCCGTCTGTCTGTTTCTACGCGAACTAGTCTCTGTTTTAAAGATATCGAATTGAAACTTTGCACACACCCTTCTTTCCTTTGCACGCAGTATATAAGTCGGAACGGCCGGGATCGGCCGACTATATCCTATAGCTGCCATATAACTGAACGATAGGAAATGCCATAACTCTGCTGTTTGTAAAGTTAGGAAGTTGGGATTTTCTATGGCTTTTTGATTTGGCCAATCAATTTGACCTACCAAATTTCATAAGGATCGGCCGACTATATCCTATAGCTCCCATATAACGATAGGAAATATCATAACTTTGGTGTTTTTAGAGTTAGGAAGTTGGGATTTTCTATGGGTTTTATATTTGGCCAATCAATCCGACCTACCAAATTTTATAGGGATCGGCCGACTATATCCTATAGCTGCCATATAACTGAACGATTGAAATTGCCATAACTTTGGTGTTTTTAAAGTTAGGAAGTTGGGATTTTTATTTGTATTAAGAATGCATCATATGAATAATTTTGGAGAATATTATTTACAGAATATTCTGCAAGGGTACACTCATAGCAAAATTAACCCTAAATTTTAGAAATTCGCCTTAAAACTTTATTTTTTCTAAATCCAAGAAAAGATTTCTATTTTCAAGGAATTTTTTTCTCAAAACAAGAAAACTTTTCTTGAATCAAGAAAGTGTTTCTCAAATGTAGAAATTGTCGCCATAAACTAAACTCGCCCTAAATCCAAGAAAGAATTTCTATATTTTAGTAAAAATGGCACTTGTTTTTCGAAATTTTTTTCTTAAAATTAGAAATTCTGCCCTAAAACATGATTTACCTTAAAATATAGAAAAATTTTCTCAAATTAACCCTAAAAATTCGATAACCCTAAAAAATAGAAACGCTTTCTTAAATATAGAAATATTTTCTTAAATGTAGAAATATTTCCTAAAAAATAAAAATTAATCCTAAAATATAGAAATATTTTCTATAACATAGGAATTATTTTCTAAAATGACCATAAAATTGTTCTAACCCTGTCCGAGTAGCCTAGGGGTTAGAATGTCTGACCAGAAATCTAAGCACCGCAAGTTCAATTTCAGCTGCCGACATCTTTCTTTTTTTTTTTTTTTTTTACTTGTGTATAAACACAGATGAGAAGTAATGCTTAAAACGACTAAAGGTTTTACCCTTTATTGAAAAGTAATTTAAATATTTTTTGAAATATGATGATATTCATCTTAGAAAATTTATTTTAAATATTTCGACTTTCACAGTTGCGACTTAACGAGTTCTAAAAACTTTTTAAAACTAATATTCTTCGCAAACGCCCCATCATATAGTCTTTGGTTTGCCGTGCGTTCTTCGTGCGCGACCGTGGCTCCATTTAATGTCTTTGGACTCACGCGCGGGAGACCTGGGTTCGAATCTCACCCGACAGACGAATAAAATTATAAGTTTTTTCGGATAAGAAACTTATCGGATTTTACTTGTAAGAACTGAAATAAATTATAATTGTACTAATTATCTATCCCTCTCTTGCCCACAGAATTACAGTTGAAATCGATATTGGCAATTCATTAGTGCGCAATACTAATACAAACTTTGTGTCTTTTCTAAATGAAAAGCGAAGTGCTTAAATCATATACGTACATATGTATACACATACATACATAAATCCTGAATGAAAAATTACATCATAATGAATGTAGGCGCATTTTTTCTAATTTTTAGAAAAAATACCCTAAAATTTATGGTTAGATGCCCTAATTTTAAGAAATATTTTTCTATTATTTAGAAAACTTTTTCTTGTTTTTAGGGCCCTTTGCCTTAGATTTTAGAAAGGAACGCCCTTAATTTTAGAAAATTTTACCCTAAAATTTAAGGTGTGATGCCTTTGAAGACAAAAATAAGGCGAATTTCTTGTTTTTAGGGTTAATTTTGCTATGAGTGTATATCAACTTCGGCTCCGCCCGAAGTTAGCTTTCCTTTCTTGTTTAGTAATTCCCATGATACGTACATAGGAAGAATATACAATGTATACATGCAACATTGACTGTTCAATGCATAGAGTGGGATTAGAAAAGGGAAAAGAGGTATCTTAATTAAAGGACTCAAGTACCATATATGCGATGGATCGTATTATCTTCATACTGTGTATTCATATAGATAGCGCCGGGATGAAGGTGTTTCGTCTGTCTCTAATTTGTTTTTGTTGGCCAGAGGTATAATAAACCAAATCGGTTACCGGCAATATATATATATGGCTGATCCATGAGGTGCCTGTTCAGGTCCCACGCTCATATATTTTGTGTGGGCCAGAACGTAATAATCACGCGGTAGAAGGAAGGAGGTGGAGGGGGTTGGGGTAGGGGGCTTTACACTCACAAGCGTGTGTAACATGTGTCAGGGAGTGAATATTACCGGAGTAGCCAACTTATCGGCGATCAACGAGTGCATATCATTAAGAGCTCCATACCCTGTACAAAAAAATTGCTAGCAAGTTATCATTTCGAGACAATTGCAAATTGTTTAACAATAGTTATGACCAACAATTACCAAAACGTTATATTTTAGTACGCAACATGTATGTAAGTCGTAAACCTACGGTAACGTCAGTTTTAAAATTAGGGGTTTGGAACACTTGAAAGTTTTTCCAAATGCAGTCATAAGGTACAAAAGTTTGAAATTTAAGAAAACAATTCTAAATATCTAATAATTTATAATTATTTATAATATCTAATTTATTTTTTTTTTAAATCATTTAGTAAGTAAGGGCAACACGACGTATGAGTAATCTGCATACAAGTTTAAAAAAGAGTCCAAAAGAGAGAGAGAGAAATAGAGTCGAAATAAAGGTTTTAAGTAATCAACCATAAAAGCTAAGTTAATTTAAAATATTTTATTGAAAAATTTTACATTTCTACAACGACTGAAAAACTTACAACAAAATCAATAATACCATAAAAATGAAGCAGATAATAAGAAAGTTATACCCTAAAATTGTAAATCATCCTTGAACGTTTACTTTTATAGAGTGCTAAAATATCATTATAACACTGATACACCCTTCATTTTTTTGGAAATACTTGTCATTGCAATGAGCTATATCGTTGAGTGCAGGTCGAGAATGAAGTGTGTATTCGGCTTATCGCAGAAAGGGGTATCGATGGCCAGATCTGATCGGAGCGGGTGTCTCAGGGTCCGAACCCGAAACCCAGTCGAATTTCGCTGGCGTCGCATTGCCAGCGATTTCGGCCATTCAGTTGCCTTATCGACGGCCATCGGGTTGGGTGTACCTACACCTGTTTTTTTCCTTGTTTTTTCCGGTGATCAAGTGCGGTTGCAAGTGCGGTTGGAGAAATGGCAGCCACATCCGCCCGACTTACAGGGTCCTTGGCCGTGCTTCTGGTGGTGGTGGCCATGTGGGCACCTTCGCAGGCTGCCGACAAGGAGGGCTTTCCCGTGTCCATCATCCACATCAACGACCTGCACGCCAGGTAAATTTGGCGGAAAACCCGCCGCTAATCAGATCGAGTCGGTTTATGGCCAACACACTCGCTGAGCTGGCCCGTAAACCATGGCATATCAGGCCCACGTACTGATTCCGATTTCGATCCCGATAACGATTCGGCCATGAGGGCTCCGCCACCAGCCCTCTGCAGAGCTAATCCCCGCTCCGATTGCGCTCATCCGCAGGTTCGAGGCCACGGACACCTCCGGCGGCACCTGCGACGACGGCGAATCATGCATCGGCGGCTACCCACGCACCGTCCACACCGTGAGACGACTGCTCCGGGAGCAGGCGGAGCTCAATCCCATCTACATCAACGCCGGCGACAGCTTCCAAGGGACGCTCTGGTACAACATTGGCCGCTGGAACGTCACCCAGCAGCTCCTGAACCTCCAGCCCGCCGACGCCATGGTAGGTGGTTATACCGCAATCCCCCGATTTCAAGAGATACGTAAGGAATGGATCAGAAATGGCTTTGTTGGGCAGATAGTACCAATGCCTTTGTTTGTTTGCCAATAATCACATTCTAAAAATACATTCAGGGGTGAGAATGAGATCCAGGAAAAAAGTGCTACAAATTTATAGTTATATTTGTTTGGCTTAAATGGTTTTTACTTCTCTCTAACTTCCTTTATTAAATATGAAAATATTTAAGTTTAAACTGTTTTAATATTGGAAACTTTACAATTGCCATTTAAAAATGAAAAACTATAAGGTTAGTTTTACTATATAACTTGTTTTGAAACTGACACCATTAGGTGTCAAATAAATATTTAGGTTTGGTGAAGCTTAAAAATAACAATTCAATTTAAAACAATATTATTAACCTTTTTTTTAAGGCTATTAAATTTTGTTTACTCCAAAGCTGATCAATTAAACATTGAAACTTTTTTGCACTGAGGGTAATATAATTACAGTAAAAAATTTCAAAGCAGTGAGGGTCACGTTTCTGACCCTATAATATATATATATATATTCTCGATCAGCGTCACCAGGCAAGTCGATCTAGTGATGTCCTTCCGTCAATTTTGAAACTGTTTGTATGAAACTTTGCAAAAAGGATTATTTCTGATGAAGGTACAATATAAGACGGGATTGGCCGGATCAGCCTATAATATAGCTCCCATAGAAACAATCTGAAAATAAGGGGGAATAATATTATAACTTAATTTTTTCTTAACATATTTGAATGCACTTAGAAATTCAGTATTTATAAATTTTAGACCGGTTTTTAGTTTTATTAAATTCAGACGACTGGATCATATAGCTTCTTAGGAACAATCAGGAAATCGAGAAGTATTTTTTAGTAATTTCAGAACTACGGTTTTAGTACTTTAAGCATATAAATCGAAATATAGAATATTCAATTTTTGTGGTATTAAAGCTTTCATTCTTGCTAGAATCAGAGTTAAGCTAAAGTTGACCGACCATTTCAGACGCTGGGCAACCACGAGTTCGATCACGGAGTGGAAGGCGTGGTGCCCTTCCTGGAGACGGTGGACACCAACATGCTGGTGGCCAACATGGACTGCGCCCATGAGCCGACCATGGAGGGCAAGTACAACAAGTCGGTGATCATCGAGCGATCGGGTCGCAAGATTGGCCTGATCGGCGTTATCCTGGAGACGACCTACGTGAGTTGACTGCTGCAATCATTGTCCCGGGCAGGCATTGATCGCCTTGATTCCCCTCCCGCAGGATCTGGCTAACACCGGCAAGGTGATCTTCCGGAACGAGAGCGACACGATCCGCGAGGAGGCGCAGCTGCTGAAGGCCCAGGGAGCCAACATAATCATCGTGATCTCGCACTGCGGCTACGATGTGGACAAGGAGATCGCGGCCAACGCCGGCGACTGGATCGACGTCATCGTGGGCTCCCACTCGCACACCTTCCTCTACACCGGAACTCCGCCGGGTCCGCACAACCCCGCGGGGCCCTACCCCACCGAGGTGGTCCACAGCTCCGGCCACCGCGTCCTCATCGTCCAGGCCTCGGCCTACGCCCGCTACGTGGGCAACCTGATCGTCTACTTCGATGACAACGGCGACGTGCTGGACTTCGAGGGCAATCCGCTTTACATGGACCAATCCGTGCCAGAAGGTTAGTGCACAGAAAGAATTTACAGTTCATTTCGTTTCTTACTATGTAGGATATATGAAAGAAGACGGGCTCTAATCCGTAGTCATCAAAATGTATTTAATTATTATGAATATTATTTTGGTACTCTTACACTTTCTCAAATTTTAAACATATTAAATTAAAAAAAGTATAATTGTATTGACTCACTTGATTTTAAAGTGTGCTTCATTTTCGAATACCATTTGGCTAGGGTTTTCCGAAGATAGCGACACGTGTGTTGTCTAGTCATGTCCGATTATAACAAATAATAATACTTAAGTCATATTTGTTTACCAAACATACACTCAAGTATATAAATATAAGATAAGACAGTAACAATTCACTCAGAGTAACTAAAAGTTATGTAACGGTAGTTCTTTGCCGACAGTGCTTTATAATTCTCAAGTAGTTTTAGCGTTTGTTACTTTCTTATTGTATTTTATGTAATTTTAGAACTTGTGTGTGTTTTTTTCTGTGTGTAATCCAAGTGAACTGTTCCCCAGTGTAAATATAAGTTGTGATTCTCGGTGCATGTTTTTAATGCAACGCTTTATAATTACTTAGTTTTATGCTCGGTTTTGTGTTTGTTCTTCTGTTGGTGTTTCATGTGAAAGTCCTTGACTATAATATTTGTGTGTTTGTGCGCAGATGAGGAGGTGCTCGAGGTCATGCAGCCGTGGAAGGTAATAGTCGATGAAAGGGGGAAAGTGATAGTGTCCAATACGAAAGTGGACCTCACCAAGGACGATTGTGCCGCTGGAGAGTGCAACCTGGGCAACTTCTTCTGCGACGCCATGGTGCACTCTGTGAGTTGGAATCGATATAGTAAATCTCATTTCAATTATAACATTTCACATCCCTAATAATAGTTTGTGGGACTGGCTCCATATGAACAGAAGGCCTGGACGAATGTCTCCGCCGGACTCATGAACATCGGAGGACTTCGCGTGCCGCTCCTGAGAGGCAGTGAGTAAAATGGTAAATCAACAAACCTGATCCCTGGATCCCCATTTCCGTACCACCCACAGACATCTCCTACGCCCACATGGTCAGCATGTCGCCCTTCGAGAACCTCCTGGTGGCCTACAATCTTCCGGGCAGCAAACTAGTGGAGGCGATGGAGTGGGCTGTGAGCAAGGTGGATCTCGAGAACGGGGTAACCGGATCGTACATCAACCTGCAGTTCTCGGGCATTCGGGTGAAGTACGACTACACCAAGCCAGTCGGATCGCGGGTCATCTCCGCGTCGGTGCGCTGTGCGGATTGCGAGGTGCCCAAGTACGAGCCGCTGGTATCTGACAAAGTTTATCGGGTCGTCTCGCCGAACTTCCTGCAGGACGGCAACGATGGATACAGCATGCTCGCCGAGGGCACAAACCTGCAGTACGTACACCATAATGAACTTACGATAAAACACAAAGTCATAAGATCGATATTTTCATTTTGTATATCTCCTAAATTAAATGACTTGATATAAGCATTTTAATGGTTAATATTGATATAATACAATTTTTTGTTTACAGGGTGGGCGTCACTGACTTGGATGCCCTGCTCTCGTACAGCGAACACATTTATCCCATCTACCAAGGTCTCGAGGGACGCATCACCGTGCTTAACTGATCGAGCATTACAAAATATAATGTTGCATTTGTCACAATAAACTTTTCAGGGAAAGTCAAAAACCTTGTTTTCTTTGGGCGCACAAAAATAAATGTTATCAAAGAGATACACCTTACTTGCAAATGGTAAATTTTTCTATACAAAATATAGCTTATAAGACAATTTAGCTTGTGACTTTAACTGCTTATGTGATGATAAGGAATTGATTTCCCATGAAGAAGACCCGTCTTTAAATATGCCATCTCAAATTCGGGAGGCTCTTTATAATTTTAATTTAAAATTTTACAAAATACATATCGAATTGATTTGATTCTAATTTCCCTCAAAGATGAAACCGTTCTGCAGGCTATGGTGCCGTGGCAGGATGTGATGGAACCCTTCGCCAACCGAATCGTGGGTCAGAGCAGGGTCTTCCTCGAGCAGAGCACGTGCAACCGTGGGGAGTGCAATTTGGGGAACTTCTTCACGGATGCGATTCTTCATGCGGTAAGTGTGGAATGGTTCTACAGGATTGATCAACCCAAGCCCAATGCTTACCCACAGTTCGTCAAGGATGCCTCGTACCTGGGGGACAGCTGGAGCAACGTGACCATTGCCCTGACATCGCCGGGAACATTCCGAGTGCCCATTTCAGTTGGCAGTGAGTTTGACCTAAGCCTTCAAGGCTAGACTCATGTATATAATGCATAATATATATAATACGCATTTGCCCTCATAATTCCTCATAATAGCACCCTCAATTCGGGAAAATATTTTATATACCATTCACAAGTTTATAGACATGATTTGATTGGCTGACTAAATGCTGACATTTATGGAAATCGAAATTGAAAGCGGGAAAAAAACTTAGAATTTTCAATATCTACATACATATGTATACCATATATTTTGCATATGGAATTTATTTATAACATATATATAAACAACAATACATTTTAAGGAAAATAGTATATTTTTAAAAATCCCTTTGATCCCAGGACTTATTTCTGCCCACAGACATTACCTACAAGCAGCTGTTTGCCATGTGTCCCTGGCAGAACCGGTTGATCGCCCTAACTCTCCGGGGAAGGCACATTCTGGAGCTGCTGGAGAACGGAGTGGCGTCCATGAATGCCAGCTCGTCCTCGCCGCGATCCTCTCGATTGATGCAGGTTTCCGGGCTGCGGGTCGTCTTCGATCTCAACGCCAGCGTTGGCCAGCGCGTATCCAGTGTCCGAGTTCGGTGCTCCAAGTGCCAAGTGCCCGCGTACAAGCCACTGGATCTGGGAGAGAAGTACCGCGTGGTGGTCATGGACTACCTGGCGGATGGCAAGAACGGTTTCGGTGTAATCAGCGAAAATGCCGAGGATCTTGAGTAACTATTACAATTGAAGGAAATTCAGTTTTGGCCCTGAATAACGATCTCACTTGTTTTAAGGATTGGTCCCTTCGATTTGGACGCCTTGATCGACTACATGAGCGCAGTGGGACCCATTACCACTGGAATCGAGCAAAGGATTCAGTTTGTTAATCGTTAAATCTTTGGTTCACTCATGGCCGTTCTATCAGCATTGGCAATTGTGTAAAATCTAAGACATTTGGAAGGATTTGAAAAAAAAATGTATTGCTTTGTGGTTTCAAAAGTTTTGAGAACTTTTCAAAAAAATTTTGGTTTTGTTTGTTTTAATCCTACATGTTAATTGTGTAAATAAAACTTAATAAACCCGGAGTAAGAATAATAATATCCATGCTTCTTATTCTCACTCGGGCTTATTTATTATAATGAGCTGATATGTGTCATTTCCACTTTAGCGACAAAACATTTACCAGGTATTTTGATCACCTCAATGTCGTCCTTAAAGAATTACATTTTTGAGCCAACTTTTAGGCAGCGAGATTTAGCAGTATTAACATAATAAGCAGAGACACCAAGCTGCATATAGTCGGGATCTACTCCGCAGCTAGCGAAGATTTACTCCACTTTTTAGAAGTAAAAGAACATCGATAGAACGCCAATCATCGATACTGCCGATGTCTTGAAAACATCGAAACTATCAGTTTTAGATAGTATCATCGAAGCTTCGCCAGCTCTAACTCACATTAAGGTTAGGACTTTGCGCACATTTCGAAGCGAGTGAAGTGAGCTTGTTGTTTTACATCAAATAGAATCGGAAGCATTCGTTTAACTGTCTTGTTAATACTTCGCAGTACCAGTTTTATTCACAGTAAGTTTTAACAGACGTTCAGCGCCTGCATATTTCCCTTTTTCCCCACCTGCAATTTAAGTTGATGTGTGTGTGTGCGACTGGCGATTATATAAGAGCGAACAATCTGGCAGATAGCCGGCAAACTTTCCAGAAAGTTCTTCTCATTGATTAGTGGAAAGTAAAGGAAATCTTTCCAATAACTTGTTAAATCTTAATTTTCATTAATCGCCCTCATACACACACAGACGCACACTGGAAAGTAAAGTAAAAGTTCAATAGGAAAGCGCACATGTTTCCACTGCTTGCCGGCAATCGAAAGCAATTTCACATTTATCAGGGTCGTTGCATGTGCCGCTGCTCTCGGGAAATCTTCCTCTCGCCTTGGCAAATCTTGGGATTATTGAATAACATGCCCTCCGATTTGGGTGTATCTATTTTTCCGTCGGCTGGTTACATAAATCGTTTCTTCTGGAATGCTCGGTGCCAAGATGCCTTTGTCGTTGCCACTGACGTTCGTTCCAGTGGGGACTGAGAGAGGGCATGGCCGGTACAGTGAAAGCTCCCTGATAAAAAAACAATGATTAGATCCTCAGAATAAAAATTCTAAAATATCAGGTCCTCACCCTTAAATAAAACATGTTTTCTCTTAACTTGTAATCTTAAACAACTATTTCTTCGTCATATTTGAAACCAAGCCGCTCAAATTTTTAATGTCTTGCTGTTCAGGTAAAAATTGCATCATTATAGTAGATAATTTATAAAACAATTGTTCCCGTATCATGTGTTTACAATTTGGCTACGCTTTAAAGATAATTGTACTTCTTATATCGACAAAATTAAAGAACATTTTTAATGAATATTCTATAGAAAACTTCCGAGTATGTAAATTTTGACCTTATGTAATTTCCCAAAAATGTTTCTTCACAACATCATCCTTTTCTAAATGTATCCAATCTAAAAGTTTTTCATGGACTACGGCTTTAATATTTATTTATCCACGTGCTGGAAGTCATAAATTAAATAATCCTATTGAAATATTTTAATGCAAAAATAATCAATATATTCATAGATTCTCTTAAATGTTGGTCAACATAGCTGGAAAAAGAAAATCCAGTGATTTTTAAACAACTTATAAGAATATTATAAATGGTTTATATTCTTAATTTTTTTGATTTATGTAACTTTGGTTTAAAGTAATTTCTGAACTGAATAATAATTTTGACATGCATTAATTGTCAAATATTTCACAGCACTACAAGTATTAATTTGTTGAAAGCAAGTACAAGTGTAAAAATTAGATTGTTATTATACTTGAACGATTTCACATTAAACCAAGACCAAGAATCAGTTCTGTACTTTGACCCGCCTGAAGCGCTTGATTATCAACCGAAAATATACGGGGTAAACAAGGCGAAGACAACTCATCTTCAGAAAAGTATTGTTCGGAGCACGTGCTTGGACCCCCACGATCCCAACCCCCCTGTTGTGTGGCCGCCTTTGATTTTGGCTAATCCTTGTCTCCTCTCCGCAGATGTTCCGTTTGCCAGTTTCACTTGCTCGCACCTCCATCAGCCGCCAGCTGGCCATGCGCGGCTATGCCAAGGATGTGCGGTTCGGTGCCGAGGTGCGCGCCATGATGCTCCAGGGCGTCGATGTGCTGGCCGATGCCGTGGCCGTGACCATGGGACCCAAGGGTCGCAACGTAATCATCGAGCAGTCGTGGGGCTCGCCCAAGATCACCAAGGACGGCGTGACAGTGGCCAAGTCCATTGAGCTGAAGGACAAGTTCCAGAACATTGGCGCCAAGCTGGTCCAGGATGTGGCCAACAACACCAACGAGGAGGCTGGCGATGGTACCACCACGGCCACCGTTCTGGCCCGCGCCATCGCCAAGGAGGGCTTCGAGAAGATCTCGAAGGGCGCCAATCCCGTCGAGATTCGTCGCGGAGTCATGCTGGCCGTCGAGACGGTGAAGGACAACCTTAAGGCCATGTCTCGCACGGTGAAGACGCCCGAGGAGATCGCCCAGGTGGCCACCATCTCGGCCAACGGCGACCAGGCCATCGGCAATCTCATCAGCGAGGCCATGAAGAAGGTGGGACGCGATGGCGTCATCACCGTCAAGGACGGCAAGACCCTGAACGACGAGCTGGAGGTGATCGAGGGCATGAAGTTCGACCGCGGCTACATTTCGCCCTACTTCATCAACTCGTCCAAGGGCGCCAAGGTGGAGTTCCAGGATGCCCTGCTCCTGCTGTCCGAGAAGAAGATCTCCTCGGTGCAGAGCATCATTCCCGCATTGGAGCTGGCCAACGCACAGCGCAAGCCGCTGGTCATTATTGCCGAGGACATCGATGGCGAGGCCCTCAGCACCCTGGTGGTGAACCGTCTGAAGATCGGCCTGCAAGTGGCCGCTGTAAAGGCTCCCGGATTCGGCGACAACCGCAAGAGCACCCTCACCGACATGGCCATCGCCTCCGGCGGCATTGTCTTCGGAGATGATGCTGATCTCGTCAAGCTGGAGGACGTGAAGGTCAGCGACCTGGGTCAGGTGGGCGAGGTTGTTATCACCAAGGACGATACCCTGCTGCTGAAGGGCAAGGGCAAGAAGGAGGATGTGGATCGCCGCGCCACCCAGATCAAGGATCAGATTGACGAAACCACCTCCGAGTACGAGAAGGAGAAGCTGCAGGAGCGCCTAGCCCGTCTGGCCTCCGGAGTTGCCCTGCTGCGCGTTGGCGGCTCCAGCGAGGTGGAGGTCAATGAGAAGAAGGACCGCGTCCACGATGCCTTGAACGCCACCCGTGCCGCTGTCGAAGAGGGAATCGTTCCCGGAGGCGGCACCGCTCTGCTGCGCTGCATCGAGAAGCTGGACTCCGTCAAGACCTCCAACGAGGATCAGGTAAGATAAGACTCCTTCTAAATTCTATACCCAAACTTCATTTAACCAACTTATTCCCGCTCAGAACCTCGGCGTGGAGATTGTCCGTCGCGCTCTGCGCATGCCCTGCATGACGATCGCCAAGAATGCCGGCGTGGATGGCGCCATGGTGGTGGCCAAGGTGGAGACCCAGACTGGTGACTTCGGCTACGATGCGCTGAAGGGCGAGTACGGCAACTTGATCGAGAAGGGAATCATCGATCCCACCAAGGTGGTGCGCACCGCCATCACGGACGCTTCCGGTGTGGCCTCTCTGCTGACCACCGCCGAGGCCGTGGTGACCGAGATCCCCAAGGAGGAAGGAGCTCCTGGCTTGCCCGGCATGGGTGGAATGGGCGGCATGGGAGGCATGGGCGGCATGGGTGGCATGATGTAAGCCACTGCAAGCGAGAGAGAGAGCCGAAGCCAGCGTACTGTTTAAGTCATGATGCGAAACGACGGCGCAGAGGGGCTTGCGAACGCAGATCATCAGTAGTCACCAGTAAACCGTCGAAGCGAGACCCACCAATATCTCTTACATCGGTGCATCCAGCCAGATTCACACCTCTTTTGACTCCCCATACACATTCTAATCCTTGATGGAACTTTGTTTTGCTTCGCATTTATCCTTTGGCAAAAGCATCAACATCATAACAAACGGTCTGGATGTGAGCTCGCCGAGACTCCTGCGTTCGCAACGCCGCACGCCGTCGCTTCCATTGTGTTCAACGTTTTTTTAACTATTCCTTAACTCTATTTTGTTTACATGTTATATATGTAAAGATACCGTTAGTTGTAAAATATAAAATAAAACAGAAGTTAAATTGAGGAAAACCTTGCAATTTCTCTTTTATGGTAAACAGAAATGTTTTTTAATTAGCGGTCGATCCTGATTTGAATAAGAAATACAATTCTCAGATCAGATGTCAATAAGGGAATATAATATATAATATTATGTTTATGAGGTCGACTAGGTCTTCGTTATTGGGACTTCTAGTCGTTGCTATATGGATTTCTTAAGGGAGCTTGTTTCCTCCGTCACTTCTACATTTAGCACTATCTAAATTCGCAAAATCAGAAGTCAGCTGGTTTATTTGTTGTGCTCAAATTTATATTTGTTGCTTTTTCGCTTTTTTGTTTGTTTTATTTATTAATTATAAATACATTTAATAAAAAAAAAACCTAAATAATGTAACGCTTAGTGTTAAAAGAAAAAGAAAAATATGTTGCATATACTCCGCATACGGTTAATGGGACCAGGGCCAGGAGGCGGATGGTGGCTGGAGGCTAGCGAGTGGGTTGTGTTGTCCAGCTGCAGCTCCAGCCCCAGTTTATTCCCTCCTGGCACTGGCGTTAACGTTTAACGATGACACAATGGCAGTACGTATGTGATCGATGGCGGCGATGGGTCGTCGGCTGCCCGCGCCGACTCCGCCCTCGAGGCCTATGGCTATGACTCGTCTGGCAGGAGGCTGCCCTCCTCCAGTGGCTGATCCTCCGGGTGACGCTCTACGTCCCTGACCCACCCCTAGCACTTGCGCTTGGGCGTGCGCCGCTTGACACCGCAGTTGTCCACCTTCTTGCTGCCCTTGGCGATGGCCAGTAGCTTCACTAGCTTCTTGTGCGAGTCGCCCACGATCCAGCCGTGCTTTTGGTACGGCTCGTTCTCCTCGAAGTGCTTGCCGGGCGACGGCGACGCCTCCTCGTCCGGCTCCAGTTCCAGCCGATCCCCGTCCCTCTGCTCGCTGCCGGCTCCTGTTCTGGATCCTGCATCGGCTGCCTCGCCCTCGTCGTCCAGGCGCCCGAACTCATCGTCGCTGGAGCTGCTCCAGTAGTACAGCTGCTTCTCGCTCGCCGGCCGCTTTCTTCGTGCCGGCGATTGGCGGTTGGCCTGGGATTTCCGCTTGGCCTTCAGGTTCTTGTTGCTGCTGCTGCTGTTGTTGTTGTTATTGGTGGTGCTGCTGGTGGTGGCGACGGAGCTGCTCCTGGGATGCGGTGGCGGCGCCTGCTGTTGTGGATTGCTGTACCGCGCCTTGACCCTCTCCCGTGGGGGTTCCTGTGGAGCTACCGACACTGGTGCCGGTGGTGGTGGTTCTATCTCCTGCTCAGCTTTTCCCCTCGGCTGCTGCCTTGAGCTACGCGTCCTCGTTGGTGGTTCCACTTCCGGCTCCGCTTGCTCCCCTTCCTCGTCCTCCTCCTTTTGTTGCACCTTCGTCTTCTCATTGCCGCGCTTTTTCCGGCTGTTGGTTGCCTTGGTCGCTGGAGTCCTACTCTTCGCTAATGCTTTGGATTTCCCCCTAGGATTAGGCGCCACCACATCTGGCGGAGGAGCGTTGACAACAGGGGCTTGTGGTGGCGGTGGTGGTGGTGCAGGTGTAGGTTGCTGGTTCCTTTGCCTGGCCCGCGACTTCGGCTGCTCCACTTCTGCTGGCGGTTGCTTCTTGTCGCTGGCGCGGTTCTTTCGCTTCGCTGGAGCCGCCTGGGGAGTCTGGGCTTTCTTGCTGGCCACTGGAGGTGCCACTGGCTCCGGCTGGGTGTTCGCCTCACTAGTCTTACGCTTCCGCTTTTGTTCCTGCTGCTCCTTTTGCTCGATCAGCGCTATGATGTCCTTGGTGGACAGGAACTCCTCGTACTCATCGGAGCTCCACGTCTCCACCAGCTTCTTGGGTCGGTTGGTCGCACAGCGACGCTTGGACTTGCGCTGGCCCTCGTCGATCAGTTGCTCGATCTCCTCGTGACTCATGCCCAGCTCGGACTGCAGCTTGGTCAAATCCTTGCGGGGCTTGCGATTGGATGAGGAAGAGCCAGAGGCGACAGTGGCTACCTTTGACTTGGCCTTTGCTTTGGCCGGCGCGGATTTGTTAGTCTTCTTGGCAGTGTTGGCCGTCGCATTTTTCGGTTTTCTGCCCGGTGGTAGAGCACTGGGCGCTGGCATTGCCGCCGGCGCGGCCGGAGCTGCTGGCGCCGCCATGGGCTCCACGTGGTGGTGATGGTGGTGGTGGTGATGCTGCTGATGGTGGTGGTGCGGCTGCTGCTGCGGCGGGTGATGCCGCTCCCAACTCTCCTGCACCAGAGATGGCGAGCCCTCCAGTTCGGACGCCTTAGCTCCGCCGCCACGCAACTCGTCAAAGATCTGGTCGAGATTCGCTTGGTTCTTGGGCAGCGCCTTGATCTTGGCCAGGCCGGGCACCACACTGGGGCCGGGCAACATTGCCGCCGAGGCGGCCATCACTGCCGTCGCCTTCGCGCTGCTCGCGTGCTTGAAAATCCGGCCCATGATCAGCGACTTGTTCTCGAAGGTTTTGGCTGTGGCCCGACTAGAACTGCTGCTGCTGCTCCGACTTCCACTCCTGGTATTCTCCGCCGACGAGGAGGACGACGATGATGAGCTTGAAGTCGACACGGCGCGACCTCCTCCCTGGGGGACTACCACGCGCGCTGGGGCGGCGCTACCCCCGACCTCCGGTTCTTGCTCCGGTTCCACGTCGCCGTCGCAACTCAGGGTCCCGAAATCGTAGTCATCCCGGTCGGAGTAACTGGCCGTCGAGACGCTGTTGTTATCCTGCTCCTGCAGCAGATTCACGCACGTCTTGGGCTTTTGGAACGTAATGGGGGCCTTCTCCTCCAGACCAATGTTCTTGAACGGCCGGTCGGGAATGATGATCCGCCCGGAGGCCGGAGGAAGGGTTGCTGAGCTGGCCACGCCCGCCGCCGCCTTGATGATGGAGGCGTGCATGATTGTCTTCGAGGACGTGGAGCTCTGTTGCTGTTCCAATGGACCCGTGGGCGTCACTGTGGGGGTGGGCGTGGGCGTCGGCGTGGGCGTGGGCGTCTGTTGGATGGCAGGCGGTAGAGCTGGCACCGCAGGAGTAGCCGGAGCGGGCGGCAGGTGGGGCAGGAAGTCGCCGCCGGGCTTCTCGCTGCCCAGCGCAATGTCCGCCAACTCCGTCAGCTTGCAGACCCCTCTCCCCGACTTGGCCAGCTCCAGCATGTCCAGCTGCATGTTCACGTTCTCGTAGCCCTTCATGGCGGCCTTCGTCTTGAAGCGCGACGTGGTGGTGGCCGAAAACTGGGACACCGCCGAGTAGCTGGGCGAGAGCCTGTTGTGATTGCTGAAAGGAAATATCCGGAATGAGTGAACTGCTGAGATATTTGTTTAAAGATCCCAGGCTTTAAGATGCCCGAGGGACTTAGATGGCCTTTTTGTATTAAGAAATTTATATTATTTTACCGACTAATTTTTAATAAAAACGTTAATATTGTTTCGGTTCAATAGAAGATAAAATTTAACTGACTGTAGTTATACCCGTTACTCGTAGAGTAAAAGGGTATATTGTATTCGTGCAAAAGTATGTAACAGGTAGAAGGAAGCGTTTCCGACTCTATAAAGCATATATATTCTTGTTCAGGATCACGAGCCGAGTCGATCTAGCCATGTCCGTCTGTCCGTCTGTCCGTCTGTCTGTCTGTCCGTCTGTCCGTCTGTCCGTCTGTCCGTCCGTATGAACGCTGAGATCTCGGAAACTATAAAAGCTAGAAGATTGGCATTTTGCATGTAGATTTTAGGAGTTCCTACGCAGCGCAAGTTTGTTTCAAAACGGTGCCACGCCCCCTCTGACGCCCACAAGTCACAAGCTGTGGCCACAGTTTTGATGCTATTATGAAATATTTTTATACCCTTGCAGAGGGTATTATAATTTTGGTCAAAAGTGTGCAACGCAGTGAAGGAGACATCTCCGACCCTATAAAGTATATATATTCTTGATCAGGATCACCTCCTGAGTTGATATAAGCATGTCCGTCTGTCCGTCTGTCCGTCTGTCCGTCTGTCCGTCTGTCCGTCTGTCCGTCTGTCTGTCCGTCTGTCTGTCCGTCTGTCTGTTTCTACGCGAACTAGTCTCTCAGTTTTAAAGCTATCGAATTGAAACTTTGCACACACCCTTCTTTCCTTTGCACGCAGTATATAAGTCGGAACGGCCGGGATCGGCCGACTATATCCTATAGCTGCCATATAACTGAACGATAGGAAATGCCATAACTCTGCTGTTTGTAAAGTTAGGAAGTTGGGATTTTCTATGGCTTCTTTATTTGGCCAATCAATTCGACCTACCAAATTTCATAAGGATCGGCCGACTATATCCTATAGCTCCCATATAACGATAGGAAATAGCATAACTTTGGTGTTTTTAGAGTTAGGAAGTTGGGATTTTCTATGGGTTTTATATTTGGCCAATCAATCCGACCTACCAAATTTTATAGGGATCGGCCGACTATATCCTATAGCTGCCATATAACTGAACGATTGAAATTTCCATAACTTTGGTGTTTTTAAAGTTAGGAAGTTGGGATTTTTATTAGTATTAAGAATGCATCATATGAATAATTTTGGAGAATATTATTTACAGAATATTCTGCAAGGGTATATCAACTTCGGCTCCGCCCGAAGTTAGCTTTCCTTTCTTGTTTTGATATGTATTTGTTTCGTCAATACCTATCGATTGGCCTAATAAAAGTTTGCCACGCCCACTCTAACGCCCAAAAACCCATTAAACGCTTAAGCCTGGCTAGCGCCTACATTTCCGCCTTTCATGGCACAATAGCGCCATCTAACGGATGACTTTGGAACAGCTGGCCAAGGTGCTCAACAGAGTCAACGTTTTTTCTCGATAAGGATTTCTATTAAAGGAAATTGCGATGGCTTTCATTTGTCAATACCGAACTATATCCCAAGAATTATGAAAATCAAATCAAGTTAGCCAAATTGGAGGTGTTCCCTGGGTACCGATTTGAACATAAAAATCGGGAGCTAATTCGAGCGGCGAAAAACATACAAGAAGGCATATTTATATTAAGTTGTTTAGCTGAGTAACGGGTATCTAATAGTCGAGGCACTCGACTATAGCGTTCTCTCTTGTTTTATTTTGTAACCATATTTCGAAAAAATCAAACCAAAGTACTGCCTCAATAACAAATACAATGGATCCTGCATTTTGAAGTTGTTTTGAATCAACTATCCGCTTTATATTATTCTTTCAATGGAACACTTGGTGCTCAATCATTCCTTGAACTTATATAACGTTAACTTTAATTGTGCATAAGTATGCACAACCTATAAACTATAAGCCCTTTCAACTATATATGAATATCCTTGGTGACGACTGTATAATTCTATATACAATTTATATAGTAACGCGAAATCAAAATTTGAGAAGTAAACAAGGTTACTTTTTGTTTTTAATTAAGGGGATAATTAAATACCCTGCGGATAGGTTAAATACCATTTGTTCCTTATTATTATGGGCTATAAATGGCGTGGGGTGAAGACAGAATAAAAATACCCTTTTTCTCAATAACTACTGGTTAGATTTTGCGTGCAGTGGGAACTTACGTGGGCGTTGTGGTCGGCGTAACTGCGGGCGGGTTGCGGAAGAGCTGTTGGATGACCGGCTGGTGGCACACGGCAGGCGCTGGCTGGGGAATTGGGACGGGAACAGGAGCAGGTGGCTCCGCGGGTGGCGGCGGCGAGGGAGACGGCGACGGCGAGGCCGGCGGCGGAAGAGAAAGCGACGGGGACGCAGGTGGTGGAAGCGATGGCGATGGTGACGGCGATGCCGGTGGTGGCAGCGACGACGACCGAGATGGCGAGGGCGAAGCTGGCGGCGGAGGCGGTTGCTTCCTGCCCGCCGTCACTATCACAGAAGTGGTGGCAGGACCGGCTCCTCCGCCGGGAAGGGTGCGCGGCGTCTCGGCGCTCTTCAGGATGTTGCAGCACTCGTAGAAGAGACGCTCGTCGGGATTGAGATTGAGGCGAGAGGCGGTTGGAGCTGTCGGACTGTGCTGGTTGTCGTGCAGTCGCAGGCTCGCCTCTGTGATCACATGGTGCACCTGCTCCTGCTGCTGGCGATGGTCCTGCTCCCTCTGCAGCTGGATCCTCTCCTGCTCCTGAGCCCTCTGGAGCTCGCGCTCCCGTTCCCGTTCCCGCTCCCGCTCCCTTTCCTGATGGGCCATCTGCGAGGGCACCATCAGCACCGAGGCTCTCATCTGCTGCGCAGCTGCTGCCAGGTGCTGCTCCTCCTGATGCTGCACTGCCAGCTCGGCCTGCCGCTCCCTCGAGTTTTCCGGATCGTGCACATCCTGCGGACTAGACGGAGCTGTCTGCGACTGCAGGTACTCCTGGGCAGACACCTTGGACACATGGGCCAGGGTCATGTTGTGCTTGGAAAGCGAGGTGGCCGTGAAGAAGCTCTTGCCGCACAGCTTGCAGCCATACTTCTCGGCATCCAGTTCGCTGCGCTGCGTCCGTTTCTTGGGACGTCGCGTGAGAAGCACGCTGCGGCGCCTCCTTCTTCTGCGCCCGCGACCTCCGCGTCCCAGATCCTGGGAGTAACTAGTATACACACTCATCTCGTCGTCCAGGTCCATGTCCATCACCTCGGTGTTCGTGTTATCGTCGCACATGGAACCGAAGTTCGAGTGCTCATCATTCAGGTTCGGCGCACTGCGCACGCTCATCGAAGTGGGTGGGCGATAGTATTTGTCCTGGTCCTGATCCTGGTCGGGATCCCCTTCCCCGTCGAACTCGTCGTGGGCAAACTCAAAGTCCTCGTTGGTGGTGGCCGACATGATCTTCTCGTTCACGTTCTTTGCAATCTCCGTGAGGTAGTTGTCGTCCTCCTCGGGATTCTCGTTCGTCGTGGGCGCTGGCTGCTCCTTAGGCGGCTCCTTGTGCTCCACCTGCTCCTTGTGTATGTTCTTGTTGAGCCGTGGATCGCGACTGAAAGTGGCCGCCGGGGGGATCTGCTCATGTTTCTCCTGTCTGCTTTGCTGCTGCTGCTTTGGCTGCTGTTGCTCCCTGGCCACCGCGCTGCTGAGGATGCTGGGTCGCAGGATGGAGCTAGCAGGTGGCTGAGACAGGCCGCTCGCTCCCGCCGCCGGCTGCGAGTCCTTGGCCTCCCTGGCCTCCTTGGCCAGCAGCTGCTTCTCTATGCCGATGGAGAAGGACTCCAGCGAGGACTTGAGCAGACTGATGTTTTCGTTGGTGGCCTTGCCACCGCCTCCAACTCCTCCGGCCTTTCCCCGGCGGTAGTAGCAGCTCTGGCGGCGCTTTGGCCTGCCGCGCCCTGGGGCATTTGGTGGCGCCTCTGCCCCCGCCTCGGTCTCCTTCTTCGCCAGCTTCGCGGCAGCGGCCGAGGACGTCCCTAGGGCTGCGTTGCGCTTGGTGCTGGACATGAGGAGCATCCCGGTGAGCAGCAAATCTTCACTTTTCTCGTACGCCAGATTCTCCAGCTTCTTGAGGTTATCCCTTCGCGCATTGTCGATCTTGAAGCTTTCCAGCAGCTGATCGGCCACAATTGCCGCCAGTTCGTTCTTCCGTCGCCGACGCTGCTTCTTCTTGGCGGGCAGCTCCACTTCCTCCTTGGGTGGCGGAACAGGTTCCTCCACTGGCGTTGCCGTCGTGGGAATCGGCTGCTCCGACTGGGCCAGACTGTGGAAGCCCGAGGAGGTGTTGTTGTTCAGGTTGCTGCTGTGCTCCTCCATCAGGGAGCTGCAGTTGGTCTCCGCCATCGTGGTGGGCGGGGGCGTGGCAGTGCGGGGTGGCAGCGGCAAGGCCGGCGCCACGGAAATGACGGAAACCGGCACAGGTGCGGGGACAGACGCCTGCGGCAGTGGATTGATCCCGGCAACAGGATCGGGAGACTCCGGGGACTGTCGCTCCATTGGCGGAGGAGAGGCTGCAGGCGTGGTCACTGGAATGGGCGTCGGATCGGCCGCCGGTGGGATAGTTTCCGGCTTCTTTTCCTTAGCACTCATTATTGGGCCGTGATCTGGAACGGGAGTAGCTGGAACAGGAACAGGAACAGGAACTGGAACAGAAGCTGGAGCTTGGATTGTATCCGGAAACTGAGGCATCTCCACTTTCGCATCCCCATTCACTGGCAGCGGGATAAACTGCTGCAAAGGCGCCACCGGCAAAGTCTCCTCCAGGGCAAGCAAAGCAGAGCGACAGTCGATGGTTCGCGAGCGCATGGAACGTTTCTTGGGCGTCAGATTCTTGGCGGGCACGGGCTGTGGGGCAGGAGCCATGGGAAGAGGAGCAGCAGCAGAAATGACAACGGCAGGAATAGCATTGACAGGTTGAGGCTTGTCCAAGCCTGGTGACAAGAGCTTGTGCAGCGGTTCCTCCAGCTTCTGCTTCTCCCTTTCTCGTTCTCGTTGCCTCTCCCTTTCCTTGTCTTTCCTTGCCTGCTCCTCCTCATCGTCGTCCGGCAGACTCGCTTGGACAGCCATAATGACCGAGTTAATGGCATCGTCGATGTGGTTGTTGACCACTTCATCCATGCGTGGACACACCTTCGCCTGGCCCTTCCCGTGCTCCTTTTTGGAGTTCCCTGTTCCCTCCAGTGAGCGCTTTTTGCCGCCCGAACTCTTCACGGGATGAACGGGCGTGGCAACGGATGCGGACACGGAAACTGGCGGTGGACCGTTGGACGGCACCACCACGCCAGTGCCAGGATTGCGCACCTGTGGGATCTTGAGCAGGTCCAGGTTGGAGTAATAGTGCGAGGCCAAAGGCGCGGGAACTCCGCCCGGCATTGGGAGTTGGCCAGGAACCAAGGCACCACCTGGCGGTGGAAGCGGAGCGCCTGGATGCTGTTGAGGTGGCAGTGCTGTTGCTCCCGTTACCAAAGGCAGTGGGACCGGTGGCATTGGCAACTCCTGCGGCATCCTTGGCGGCGGCACCGGCGACGGCTTTCTACTCGACTTCTTCGACAGATCCAGCGGCTCCATATCCATGTCCAAGCCGATCAAGTTCCGTGCCTCGAATCCACAGATCGTCTGCCGCCTGGCGGGCATACCTCCCGCGCGGTGATGCGGCAGGCCAACGAGTCCAGGGTCCCCCGTAGTGCCGCTGATCAGCGGCTTTTGCAGCACTCCTCGGTGGCTGGTCAGGTTCAGGGGCTGATGATCCATCACGAACATGGTAGTCGGCGCGGGATTGGGATTCGGATTCGCTTGGAGCTGCGGCATATACAGTGGCATCTTGGGCAGCATGCTAACGTTCACGGGCACTGGTCCCACCGCCAGTGGAGCTGGCATTGCCTGCATTCCCAACGGCATTGCCACGGGCACAGCGAGAGGACCGGCCCCGGGTACGGATGCCGGATTAGTAGGTGGCTCCAGCGGGGGGTACTGCTTCAGGGCGGCCAACGAGGTTGGCTTCGGTGGTGGGGCAGCCATCTGTTTGGTCGCCGCCTTCGTGGGTGTGCGCCTCGGAGGCGGATGGACCAAGGCAGCGGTTGGCGCAGGAGCAAGTGCGGCGACTGGCGGAAGAGCAGGTGCTGCGACTGGCGCTGGGGCAGGTGCAGTGATTGGCAGAGGAGCTGGTGCCACACCTGACGGAGGAGCCGGGGCAGGCACTGGCATACTGCCGAAAACGGGAGGTGGGAGGGCAGCAGGAGTTGGCACCGAAGTAGGAGGCGGAACTGAAGGCGCCGCGGCTGCTACAGGAACCATAACTCCTTCTGGCAGCTCCGCCGGAGGTTTCCGCACTGGTATCGACTCCAACACGGGCTCCGGTGTGGCATCCACTTTGATGATTCGCCGGGACACAGCCTTACGCTTGGGCGTCTTCGGCTGCACTCGCTCCTTTTCCGCAGCCGCAAGTACAGGTGTCTCCACCAGCTGTGTTGCCTTGTCCCCCTTCTCTGGCGATTTATCTTGCTCCACGGTTGTCTTCTCCTTTTCCGGCGGCGCAGGCGGTGGCACTTGCTCTGTTTTGAGCTTCTCCTCCAGTTTGCCGGTGAGCATGGCTATGCAGTCGCTAATCCTCTTGCTGCGCTTCACACTCGAATTGGGCGTCGGCAGGCGAGAGCTGGCGGAGAAGGGTGGAGCAACAGCGGCAGCTGGCGGGGATTTGGTGGCCGGCGCAGGTGTTGTGGGCGGTGTGGGCATTAGCTGCTTGCTGGGAGTGGGCGATGCTGGCTCCGATTCCGGAACAGAGGCCGGTGGAGCAGCTGCCTCTGGGAGGGTTAGTGGCAGTTCAAGCCGCAAGGATGGCTTTTCCTCAGCGGGAGACTGTGACTTGGCAGTGGCTGTGGCTGTGGGTGTGGGTGCGGGTGGTTTCGCCTCCGGTTTGGCTGGCAATTGCTTCGATTCGAATTCAGCTGTCGGCTCTGGCGGGGATTTGACTTTGTCCTGCTTTGCCTTCTTATGTTGTTGTTGTTGTTGCTTCTGTTTGCGACGACTGCGCTGATGCTGTGCGGCGACAGCGGCGGCCGAAGAGCCCGTGGCCACCACCGATGATCTCGAACGAGATCTTGTGGTGCGCAGCAAGTGCTGATTGTAGATCCTCTTTGTGCTGCTGCGCTGCTGTTTCGATTTCGATTTGACCAGCGACTTTGCCATGGACTTGGCCTTGGCCTTGTTCTTGGCCTTTCGCTTGGCCTTGTTGTCCACGGGGAAGATCTTCTTGCAAATGCGCTTGGCGGGCAGGTTCTCCAGCATCTTGCGAATGGATTCGGCTGGAATGGGAAATGGAAATATTAGACTTGGTCAGTGTTAGGAATTCACAGAGAGGTCCTACCGTCGCTGGGCCTTTGGCGTGGCGAGTTCTTCAACTTGGACGAACTGGAGCCGCTCTCCTCGCCCTCTGCCTCGCCCTCACCATCTCCCTCGGCTTCGCCCTCTCCGATTCCCTCCTCCACTTCCACCTCCAGCTTCTCCTTCTTGCGGGCGGACAGCTGCTTGAGCGGCTTCTTGGAGAAGGCCCGTCGCTTTTTGGTGCCGCAGTAGTAGCGGTACTTGCGCTTCTTGGCCAGCGACCACACATAGTCGCCGGAGCAGTCCAGCATGTGGCGGTAGAGATCCATGAGGCCGCTGCACTTGCGGCCGCACTTGGTGCAGCTGGAAGGAGCGGACGAGGAGGAGGACAGCGTCGTGGTCGCTGTCGAGGACGTGCAGGTGGAGTGGGACATCGCGGTGGGGGCGGTGGACATTAGGGTGGAGGCAGAGGATGAGCTGGGCGAGCACGACGACGACGTAGACGCAGTGCCCGATCCCGAGGCCGGCGACGGTTGTTGCTGCTCCAGTGCCGAGAGGGGAGTGGGCGTGGACACCTCGTACGATGAGCGCGAGGAGGCAGACGACCTGGTCTCCTCCTCCGGCTGCACGCGCTCCTGCTCCTGCTTGGGCTGCTGCACTGGGGCAGGCGCGATCTGCGGCCATCGTATGCAGTTGCTCGCGGCGGCAAAGCGACACAGCGCCCGCTTGGGGATGAAGAGGTGGCGCAGCAGGTTACCAGCCAACAGCTCGCGTCCCACGACCTCGTAGTGCGTGGCGTAGATGTGTGAGTGGCGGAAGGTCTTGTGCTCCTCCAGCGACTTGCGCTGGTCGAACTTGGCGCCACAGCAGATGCACAGGTAGAGCCGTGGCCGCGCCCACTCGCCGCTGAGCACGACGGCCTTTCGGTTCCTGAGTCGCTCCCGCTCCTGTTCCCGCTCGTGGTCCCGCTCCCGATCCCGATCCTGATTCTGATCGCTGGTCCCGGTTCTCGGTTGTAGTTGAAGCAGGGAGAGGAAACTCTCGTCGGCGAAACTCTGAGGTAGCAGATCGTCCCCAGCATGCGTATCCAGGCCAATCGGCTCATCCTCCTCGTTCTCGCACTTAATTACCGCCTGCTCGTTCTGCTCCAGGATGATGTGCGGCAGCAGGCGGTGGTCCAGTATGAGATTGAGCTGCTCCAGCAGACGGCGCTGCTCCTGGTTCTGCTCCTCCGCCTGCGAGAGCGAGAGATCGTGCTTCTGGCGCATCGTCAGCTGCGTCCACATGTCCAGCTTAGAGAGATCGCGCAGACCCAGGTAATTTGGCTGCTTCAGCTTCTTCACCAGCCGGCCGCCCTCGTTGATCAGCGTGAACTTCTTTACGTAGTCCCACTTCCACTTCCAGCTGTGCTTGGTGTGCGGTCTCCGCCGGAACTTGGCCAGCGGCAGCAGTTCCCCCGTGCCGCCGAACTGCTCCGCGGTCAACAGCGTGGGGTAGGAGGCGCCGCCAGGACCCACCTGACTGGGTCCGTGCAGCATAATGAGCTCCGGCTTGTGAGATGCGGACGACGACGATGATGATGGGGAGGTGAATAGCCGGCCGTCGAGGTGATTCTGGAGATTGTGGCGCACATTGAACACTACATCCTTGTAGAACTTGTCATCGAACACTGAGCTGGCGGCGGAGGAGGAGACGCAGGCCAAGCTGGCTGGCAGCCGAAAGACTGCGTCCGGATTGACCGCGTCGTGCGATTGCAGAGCCTGATTTCCAGCCGGAGTGGCTTGCTGCAACTGCAGCTGCTGAAGCTGTTGCCGCTGCGCCGCCGCACGGCTGCTGCTCCGGGACTTGCTGCTGGGCGTGGCCAGGGGCGGCGGCTCCTCCTCCTTGCGCTGGTTGCGATTCCGATGGCTGGGCAGCCGGTTCTGGGTGAGCCCCAGCCGAAACAGCACCGGCTCGTCGGCGCCCATCAGTCCGGGCTTGGGGGCATCCTCCGGCAACGGATGCTGCTGTCGCTGGTGCCCCGATAAATGGTCCGCGTCCTGGAAGCGCAGGCGGCACGGCTGGCAGCCGAAGTACTTGTCCGCATGCTGGTCACTCAGGTGCTGGAACAGCTGCTCCAAATGCTTGGCCGGCAGACAGATCTGCGGGGGCGTGGCCTGGCGCCGATTGGCCTGCTGGCCGCACCACTGGCAACCGGGAAAGCCGCCGGCGGGATGGGAATTGGAGCTGGTGGAACGGCCGCTGCAGCGCCGCTCCTGCCGCTCGGTGTGGAACTTGTCCATATGTTTGGCCTGCAGCTTGCCGGAGGCGAACTTTCTATCACAGTACAGACACAGGACCTTCGAGTGGCCCGCTGCTCCTCCCAGCCCGGCGGCTTCATCCCGCTCCCGTTCCCGTTCTCGCTCTCGCTCGCGTTCTCTTTCCCGTTCCTCCGTCAGCTGATGCAACTTTTCCACCAGGCGGGGCAGCCGCTCCAGCGGCAGGCTGCAGATCAGCGAGATCGATTCCTGCTCCGCCTCGTGCGGATCGGGCTCGTCGTGCGGCTCAGGTTCCTCTTGCTCCACGTCCGCCTCCTCCTGCCTGGGCTGCCGCTTCTTGCGCGGACTGGCGGCAGCAGCAACGGCAGCGGGAGCTGGGGGCGTGGCCGGTCCAATTGGATTCTTGCCGTTGACCTGCTCCTCCGAGAGCTTGAAGCCACGGCGCAGGCCGAAGCGCGACATGGTCTTCATGTGGAGGCCAATGGGTCGTCGAACGATTCGTTGCACAAGTTCACTGCTTCGTCACTCCTGCAAGCAGTGCGAAGCGAACAACAAATTATTACTTTCTGCCCTGCTTTCTTCCTTCTTCTTTTTGTTGACAAATAAACCGCAAGAAGAAGCAGCGAAAAAACAAAAACTACTCGCACACACACACAAGCACACCTGCTCAATAGGAAATTATACAATAAACATTTTCGACTCCTCAGGTTTAATATAGCATTTTACCCACTTTCCACTCCACTTTGACTTTTGTGATTTTGTCTGTCCTGGTTTCGATTCTGGTGTATTGCACTTTTCTGGCTGGGATTGGGATTGCGGATGCAGACCAGCCCAGGACCGGATCGGATCAACGGATTGCACGCGAATAGCCAACGCACGGCATTGCAGTTTGGTTCAGTTCAGTTCATTTCGGTTATAGAGTGGCTATATGGTGTGGTATTATTTTTTCCTTGTATATTGCCTTTCCACCCTAACAACTGCGTTAGGAGGTATCTAACGTTTAGCCCAAATCGATGCGTGCGTACGGCGCAGAGGGGGCGGCGACGAAGGGGGCGGGACGGGGGGCAGGACGACGACGATACTTTCTGGTACTCGTACCCGTACTCGTACTCGTTCCCTTTCTGATACTAACGATGGCCAAACGATTTTTCGGCGGCGGCATTATCAGCCATCTATGTGCTTTATAAACACTAATTCAATTTCACTGTCCTCCAGCTCATGTGCATATATTTGGTTCGTTCACACACAACACAGCAGCAGGAGCGCCCGAGTTTAATGTGTGTTTTTTTTTTTTATGAGAAATCGAAATCGCGTCAAAATGGTCGGGTTTACCAGTGTGTACACACTGTCTGTTGGGCCGTCGCGAGGGAAGTGCTCCGACTATCGATAGTTAGTAACCAGGTTAATAGGTAACTCCTCGTTGTAAAACATCACGCTACTATTATTAAACGTTTTTTTATTGACAATTCCATAGAACTAGTATTTAGAATCCACAATTAATCGATAGTCATAGCTATAAGTTTAAAATTTAGAGCATCGAATTCAAATTGACACTCTTATTACTCACTCTTGTCACTCTTATTACTCCTCTTATTGCCAAATTTTTATTTTAAAGAAAGTACATCTTATTTGCAACAAATTATATGACCTTATAACTGATTTGGCTATGATGACGTTATGTACAAAAGAGTACAAATTTGAGTACTTTCTAAACTTATCTGTGTATTGGATTTTATATATGTACCTTAAGAAAAAGCTAGTTTGCGCTAATAAGTTTAATACTAAAATATTTTATTTTTTTCTTTTTGAATTTTATTAATTCCAATTCTACATTTCAATACCTGCTCATATGTACATTTTGAATGATTCGTTTCAAATATTTGAATAATCTGAATTAAGTGCCAGTGGAAGTCGGCTATAATTGGTATAAAATAAACGAAATCACATCTAAAAATTACCGTTCTTGTACTATATTTTGTAGCATTTAGCCTTCTTAGATATTTGGAAAATTGTGTACCTTCGCTTAACAAATACCAAGTACCTTACATAGTTAGAAAATACTAGTACCTGTCCCGACACTGACAAAAGGACATTTATTTGCGCCTTTCGATAACCACGCCTATTTGTGTTTTCGATGAAGAATAATGCGAAAGTTTTCCTGCCAGTAGCATACTCATCGATAGGCACCAGCCGACCATCGATTACAGCGTGACAGCCGGGTAGCGTTGCCACCCCACGGAAATGTTGGCTTGTTTTTGACGAGTCATTTTCTTGTCTTGTCTTGCAACTAAACTAAACCAAATTAAAACTCACTGCTGGACGGAAACAATGCCGTACAATATGGACATACTGATGCCGGAGAAGGTGAGTGTTTGCGGCTGCACCGCCCGAACTAGATAATATCCCTTAACATCCCCTTTCGCCAGCAGGACGAGCTCTCCGACTTGAAGCCGAAGGATGCGCACAGTTCCCTGGACGAACTGGACATTGATGACCTGTATGTGCGCTACAAGGTGAGCAAAGCCGCGTTCCCCTCCAGTCGGCAGGCAGCTAATCTTTTGGGGTCCACAGAAATTGCAAAAGACCCTGGAGTTCATAGAGGTCCAGGAGGAGTACATCAAGGATGAGCAGCGGAACCTGAAGAAGGAGTACCTTCATGCTCAGGAGGAGGTAAAGCGCATCCAGTCAGTGCCGCTGGTGATCGGCCAGTTCCTAGAGGCCGTCGATCAGAACACAGGCATTGTGGGCTCCACCACCGGCTCCAATTACTACGTGCGCATTCTGTCCACCATCGACAGAGAACTGCTGAAGCCCTCCGCCTCGGTGGCCCTGCACAAGCACAGCAATGCCCTGGTGGACGTCCTGCCGCCGGAGGCCGACAGCTCCATCTCCATGCTGCAGCCCGACGAGAAGCCGGATGTGAGCTATGCGGACATTGGTGGCATGGACATGCAGAAGCAGGAGATCCGGGAGGCCGTCGAACTGCCGCTGACCCACTTTGAGCTGTACAAGCAGATCGGCATTGACCCCCCGCGTGGAGTCCTGATGTACGGTCCGCCCGGATGTGGCAAGACCATGTTGGCCAAGGCGGTGGCGCATCACACGACGGCTTCGTTCATCCGCGTCGTCGGATCGGAGTTCGTGCAGAAGTATCTCGGCGAGGGACCGCGCATGGTGCGCGATGTCTTCCGGCTGGCCAAGGAGAACGCGCCGGCCATCATCTTCATCGACGAGATCGACGCCATTGCCACAAAGAGATTCGATGCCCAGACGGGCGCCGATCGCGAGGTGCAGCGCATTCTGCTCGAGCTGCTCAACCAGATGGACGGCTTCGACCAGACCACCAACGTCAAGGTGATCATGGCCACCAACAGGGCGGACACTCTGGATCCTGCCCTGCTGCGTCCCGGTCGGCTGGACCGAAAGATCGAGTTCCCGCTGCCCGATCGCCGCCAGAAGCGACTCGTCTTCTCCACCATCACCTCAAAGATGAACCTCAGCGAGGACGTCGATCTCGAGGAGTTCGTGGCGCGGCCGGACAAGATCTCTGGCGCCGACATCAACGCCATCTGCCAGGAGGCGGGTATGCACGCGGTGCGCGAAAACCGCTACATCGTCCTGGCCAAGGACTTCGAGAAGGGTTACAAGAACAACATCAAGAAGGACGAGCAGGAGCACGAGTTCTACAAATAGATTAAGAATAACATTTTTCCTACCCATTGTCCCTTAACACTACACTCTCGTTTGTACGCCTAAAGTTATATCATTAATAAAAACAACTCGTATTCGAAGTGCTGCGGAATGGCTTCTTTGTTGGGTCGGCTTTCTCTCGGGAATGAATTCTATTCCTGTCAGCTTAGCAGTCTTGAAGTTATATAGCTGCTCTAATATTTTTAGATTGATTTTATTCGTTTACTATTACCAATAGTAATACATTAATTAAAACATGTGTCTGTTGAACTATGTATACTTCTCGGGAAAGAAAATAAAGTTATTTCATTAGCAAATACTTTTTAAGTTACAGTCAATCTCTAATAAAATAATAGCTGGAGTACTTATATCAGCATTAATAGAAAGTATAGAAAGTTCTTCAATTCAAAAGCTTAGATCAATATTTTGGGTAATAGTTGTGGAATAAACTCTAACCGCCAATACAACACCTTTAAAAGTTTATTTAAAACGATCTCCCATGACACCCAAATCAAAATCAGCGCCACTTACTCAACAACAAAATAGACAAAAGCATTGTATTTGATTCGGTCGAGAGGAGAGGTAAACAAAGAGCATTAGGAAGGGGAAAGGTGCATGGAGGGAGCTACTTCATCAGCGAGTTGACCACGGCGTTCACGTTGATGGCCTTGAGGTCGGCGTACGTTTGACCCGTGCCCACGAACACAATCGGCTGGCCAGTGATGTAGGTCATGGAGATGGCGGCACCCACCTTGTCGTCGATGGTGTCGAACTTGGTCAGCACGATGCCGTCGATGATGTGCGGGTTCTCGTTGGAGGAGTAGTCGGCCAGCGACTGGTTGAACTTGACTAGCTGGTCGACGGCCTCGTTGCCCACCAGAGCCTCGCCCACGAAGAGCACCAGGTCCGGGTTGTTGACCTTGATCAGCTTGGACAGCGAGCGCATCAGCGGCTCATTGTCCTGCATGCGTCCGGCGGTGTCCACGAGGACCACGTCCACCCGCGTGTCGTGGGCGAACTTGATGGCCTCCATGGCGATGCCGGCGGCGTCCTTGCCGTAGCCCTTCTCGTACAGCTGCACCATGGTGCGGCCCTCGTGCTTGGCCGCCGGATGCAAGGCGTTCAGGTGGCGGGTGTGTGTGCGCAGCTGCTCCACGGCGCCGGCACGGAATGTGTCGCAGGCCGCTATCAGCACATTAAAGTTGTTCTCGATCAGCCAGAAGCAGATCTTCGCCAGATTGGTGGACTTTCCCACGCCATTGACGCCGCAGAAGATTATTGTGTACGGTCGGCCATTGCGCTTCGACTCCAAGGCGTCGCGAATGATGTCGATGCGCCGCTTCGGGGAGAGAATCCTGACCAGCGACTGGGTCAGCGCCTCCTTCACCTGGCTGGCGATGCTGTCGAAGGTGCCCATCTGCTTGCCCTCCAGGCTGGTGGCCACCGAGTCGCACAGCTTCGCCGCGATCTCCGTGGCGACGTTCTTCGAAATCAGATGGTCGCGCATCTTCTCCAGCGCCGGCTGCAGATCGCCCAGCGACATGGTTTTGGCGCCCACAATGCCCTTGAAGTAGGACAGCAGGCCGCCGCGTTTGTTCTTCTTCGACTGCACCTGCTCCTCCTCCTCAGAGGACTCGTCGTGGTCCTCCACTTCGTCCTCACTCTCCACGTCCAAGTCGCGAATCACACCCTGCATCGTGCCCACCAGCTGTCGCCCGGAAAAGAAAAGAATACGAAAATAAATGAATGTGGATATTAATACCCAAAAATCAAGCAGGAAATCCTACTTGGTTGGTAGACTAATACTGAGATTGCCATCATTCTTCATTGGTTTTTAATTAACCATAATTTTTAAATGGGTAATACAAAATTTGAAACGAAACTATTTACAAGATATTTATATTTCTGATCTAACAACGGAAAAACGAATATTGAAAGTTCGAATTTGTGGGCTTTCACACTTAAAATCGTTTCGGTTAAGATAAGATATATACATTTAAAACCATGTGATTTTGTGTTTCACTAAAACTCGATTGCAAAACAAAAAACTTTAATTTTTTACTTCACCCCACTAAATATGGTATTAGGCCAATTGAGATAGTTATTATTGTAGGATGTAGTCGAAATGCAGGGCCCTCAAAGGCTATTGGCTCAAAGGCAGCAGCTGCCACTCATTCACCCTGCTCCTTTCATTATTTCCCAGCCCAACTCACCTCGCTGTTTATGTTCTGGTACTGCACATCCTCGGGCGCATCCTTGGAGCGGTCGAGCATGACGGCGTCCTTGGAGTTGCCGCCTAGATCCCAGACACGCGGCTTCTTGCCAGCCTTCTCGGAGGCAGTGGACTTGCTGGGCTTGGGGTCACTAGGCGAGGTCTTCTTGGTGGGCGTGAGCTTTTCGCGCAGTTTGCGCCGGTTCTCCCGGATGATGTCGTCCATGGAGGCTGGCGGCGACGATTGCTGCGACTTGGACGGCGGGGGGCTCTCCTGGATATTGACCCGCTTCTCGGCCGGCTTCTTGTCGTCCTGGATCATCGAGGCGACGGTCTTCTTGGACTTTTGCGACTCATTGTAGGAGCGCATGGCCTTGGGCGCCTTCACCTGCTTGGCGGACGCCTCCTCGGCGGCACTGAGCACCCGACGGTACTCGCGGTCGAAGTCGTAGTCGCCGCCCAGACGCTCCGCGGCCGGGATGCCGCCGAACTTCTCCTTGAAGGCCACCTGCATGTCCGCCAGGAAGCCGTCCAGGTAGTTCAGCTTGATCACCTTCTGGAAAATGGCCGCGTAGACCAGGTCCAGTTCGTTGTCCAGCTTGAACTGCACGGCCAGGTGGTCCTCCTCGAAGTACTTGGCCTCTGTGTTCCGGTCCTGGGCCAAAAGGGATTAGTATCCATTCACAAACAGTCGCCGTTCGACTCCAACTCAGCAACTCTACACTGCACTCACCTCCAGGATAACGCCACGTATCAGGCTGTTGATGCACGAGGCGAAGCTGCTCCCCGACGCATTCGAGTGCCACAGCACCACGCCGCCCTTGGTGAATATCACCACAAAGTCCAACATTTTAGCTACGAATCCGGCAGTACAACGCGACAAAGTTTATTGCATTTCATTTGCATCAAATTTGACGTTAGCTTAGCTTACCGTTCCACGTCCGCTAGAGGTAATATTGATGTTTGGCAGGGCGTCATCGATGTTTTTCCATCTCTAACGAGTAGTATTCAAAAATCCACCGCTTTCACTGCTTTTGCATGTGCGTCAAATTAGCGTCGGTGACTTAGCGTCGATGGCGGAACGGTGGAATGTGGAACACTGAGGCTGTTTTTATTTTTTTGATTTTCTAGCTATTTAAGCACTTAATTGAAAACTTTTAGATGCAAAAATATTAAGAAGAGAAAATCCTAACTATATATGTAAGATTTAAGCATATTGGAGGTCTGGAAGTATTTCAAAAATGCATTTGAAAAATCGACTCCCCATACTTTGTAGAATATCTCAATTTACAGAGCGTGTGCCAAGTTGCACGCTACATCAGCTTAAAGGACGTTACTTCAAGGATATAAACTTAAAATTTTATAAAAATTAAACCCACAGTTTTTGAGAAAATCGCTTTACAGTGGGCAAGCCTCTCAATCAGCCCATACAAAAAAAGGACTAAAAAATTGAATATGAAATAAAGTCCTTCACAGAGCGTGTGCCAAAATGCCGTATATATAGGCGTATGTAGGGATGTTTTAGTAATGTTTTTGGAAAATTTGATAAAAAAATTTCCCACAGTTTTTGAGAAAATCGCATTACAGTTTGCGTAGTTTAAAGGGATATAAAAGTGCCGCCCACTCTATTACATGAACCAATCGTTAGCCATTGCATGAACCAACTTATTTTCTGTCGTTTAAAATACCAATCGACGCCAACCTTTGAAAAATTCCTACGCCCCTTACAGAGCGTGTGCCAAGTCAGGAGATATTTTAAAAAATTGATAGGCAATCGAATTAACTTTGAGAAAAGTTTCAATCACTTTGAACCCACAGTTTTCTTGAAATCAATACTTTCCCATGATCACGTCACACTTGAGCCGTTTCAGACAGCAACCATGACAGCAACCATCAAAAAATACCAATTCGACGCTAACTTTTGAAAAATTCCTACGCCCCTCACAGAGCGTGTGCCAAATCGGGAGACATTTCAAAAAATTGATATGCAATCGAACTAACTTCGAGGAAAGTTTCAATCATTTTGAACCCACAGTTTGCTTAGAATTAAAATATGTTAAGTGAATGGCCACACGGCAGCATTTCCAAGACACTTACCACTGTAAATCATCGATAGTTATTCGATATTTAGACAATTGGCGCAATATAGTTTTAAATTGTCCCTAATATACAATCTTCCTAATATTTATTCCACTATCACCCTTCCCTTGCTGAGCATTTTAGTGTACGTTTTATCAAACTTTTTATATTAATATTAAACCACTTGATCAAAATGTAAACATTTCACTAACGGGGAAATATAAATAACTTTGCCATATTCATTTACAGTTCCCGCAAATTCAAACGAGGGCTGGGAGCCAAAAAAACTTAAATTTGTGTAATTAATTGTAAAATAAAGAATATCTCGGGAACGGTTGAACGGATTTTGATAAAACGTACACTAAAATGCTCAGCAAGGGAAGGGTGATAGTGGAATAAATATTAGGAAGATTGTATATTAGGGACAATTTAAAACTATATTGCGCCAATTGTCTAAATATCGAATAACTATCGATGATTTACAGTGGTAAGTGTCTTGGAAATGCTGCCGTGTGGCCATTCACTTAACATATTTTAATTCTAAGCAAACTGTGGGTTCAAAATGATTGAAACTTTCCTCGAAGTTAGTTCGATTGCATATCAATTTTTTGAAATGTCTCCCGATTTGGCACACGCTCTGTGAGGGGCGTAGGAATTTTTCAAAAGTTAGCGTCGAATTAGTATTTTTTGATGGTTGCTGTCATGGTTGCTGTCTGAAACGGCTCAAGTGTGGCCACCCACGTGTTTTTTGAGAGAGTTAATATTCCAAGGAAACTGTGGGTTCAATTTGATTGAAACTTTCCTCGAAGTTAGTTCGATTGCATATCAATTTTTTGAAATACTTCCCGATTTGGCACACGCTCTGTGAGGGGCGTAGGAATTTTTCAAAAGTTAGCGTCGAATTAGTATTTTTTGATGGTTGCTGTCATGGTTGCTGTCTGAAACGGCTCAAGTGTGGCCACCCACGTGTTTTTTGAGAGAGTTAATATTCCAAGGAAACTGTGGGTTCAATTTGATTGAAACTTTCCTCGAAGTTAGTTCGATTGCATATCAATTTTTTGAAATACTTCCCGATTTGGCACACGCTCTGTGAGGGGCGTAGGAATTTTTCAAAAGTTAGCGTCGAATTAGTATTTTTTGATGGTTGCTGTCATGGTTTCTGTCATGGTTGCTGTCTGAAACGGCTCAAGTGTGGCCACCCACGTGTTTTTTGAGAGAGTTAATATTCCAAGGAAACTGTGGGTTCAATTTGATTGAAACTTTCCTCGAAGTTAGTTCGATTGCATATCAATTTTTTGAAATGTCTCCCGATTTGGCACACGCTCTGTGAGGGGCGTAGGAATTTTTCAAAAGTTAGCGTCGAATTGGTATTTTTTGATGGTTGCTGTCATGGTTGCTGTCTGAAACGGCTCAAGTGTGACGTGATCATGGGAAAGTATTGATTTCAAGAAAACTGTGGGTTCAAAGTGATTGAAACTTTTCTCAAAGTTAATTCGATTGCCTATCAATTTTTTAAAATATCTCCTGACTTGGCACACGCTCTGTAAGGGGCGTAGGAATTTTTCAAAGGTTGGCGTCGATTGGTATTTTAAACGACAGAAAATAAGTTGGTTCATGCAATGGCTAACGATTGGTTCATGTAATAGAGTGGGCGGCACTTTTATATCCCTTTAAACTACGCAAACTGTAATGCGATTTTCTCAAAAACTGTGGGAAATTTTTTTATCAAATTTTCCAAAAACATTACTAAAACATCCCTACATACGCCTATATATACGGCATTTTGGCACACGCTCTGTGAAGGACTTTATTTCATATTCAATTTTTTAGTCCTTTTTTTGTATGGGCTGATTGAGAGGCTTGCCCACTGTAAAGCGATTTTCTCAAAAACTGTGGGTTTAATTTTTTTTAAATTTTAAGTTTATATTCTTGAAGTAACGTCCTTTAAGCTGATGTAGCGTGCAACTTGGCACACGCTCTGTAAATTGAGATATTCTACAGAGTATGGGGAGTCGATTTTTCAAATGCATTTTTGAAATACTTCCAGACCTCCAATATGCTTAAATCTTACATATATAGTTAGGATTTTCTTTTCTTAATATTTTTGCATCTAAAAGTTTTCAATTAAGTGCTTAAATAGCTAGAAAATCAAAAAATAAAAACAGCCTCAATGTTCCACATTCCACCGTTCCGCCATCGACGCTAAGTCACCGACGCTAATTTGACGCACATGCTATTTTGACGCATCCATTTTTTGAAATACATTTAAGCTTTTACGCGGTCACACTGCACTCAATAGCAATGACATAACCTCGTTTATGTCTGCAAAGTAAATTTTATTTTATTTGTCCTAAAACGTAAGTCGCAACTTGCGTTGTGGTCGACGACATGTTGAAACTGAGCCTTGTGAACCAGTTGCGATCGACGTACAAGCGCTGTTTGGCAGGACATTCGCTGCAAGCAAATGTGGCGGACTCGGAGTACTCTGCGCAGCCGGTGTATCCGGAGATCCAGGATCCGTCCTTCAAGGCCCGCAAGCAAAGGGATGCTGCCGACTGGCACGAGGAGATTAGACAAGTGCCGACGGTGGAGGAGAAGCTAATCAAAATAAATATTCCCCGCTATTACGGTTACAAAGTGGTTGACTTCAACGACTCCAAAATTCCGTACAATGCACTGCCGCTCACGCAACACTACACGCGAACAGTTCTGGAGGATCTGCCACCTCTGCCAGAATCACAGGAGGTCGACCAAGGCGAAAAGCCCAGCGAGGATGCTAGTTTTAAGGCGGTCCGTGAGGATGTCATTGAAGCCCTCGAGTTTGCACACGACTACTACAAGTGAGTATAGCAAAGGCACATTTACACGATCTGAGTTTTCATCTGGCTCCTTGTTTTCCCTCCTGTTATGTTATAAATCAAATTAAACCTAAATGAGAACTCGGATCTTGTAAGAAAATAGTCGCTCTGATATTATAATAATTCTTCTGCTTACCAAGCGCAGGCATAAGGAGAAGCTACCCAATTCTGCCCAACCCAGTGCAGTGGAACGTGAGCAGATCCTGACGCAGATCATCGTCGAACAGCTCAACCGAGCTCTGCTGCAGGCTCTCAGCGAGGACCACAAACATCTGGATGAGGTCGAGGTTGACTACAATCCGCGCCACGAAGCTTTCTGGGCGGTTGGCGGAGTGGATCCGCCAAAGAACGTGATAAACTCTAAGAAAGGCAGGGAGTGGCAAAAGGACATGGCAAACGAGAGCGTTGATCGGCTGGTCCAGTACACAGGAACGCCATATCTGTCTTTGCGCCATCGAAGGCAATTGTCGCCGTGGAAAACGCCTGCGGAAAGCGAAAACATTGAGTTGAGCAAACAAATACCTCGCTTCAAGCACGACCCGCGCACCCTTGGCTATAGCACCAAGTATCAGCATGCTACCAATGTTCCAGGCTATTGGCCCAAAGGTAATGAACAAAACTTTGGGCTGCTCTCATTTCAATCGAGGGCTCACCTCCAGCTGCGACCGAAGTCTTATGGTGAGAGAGATCTTCAGGAGGCTCTTCATTCTCTGGCCATTAAATCCTCCTATGCGTGGCTTTTGGCCCAGGCAAACTACAACGGTTTCAACACCTACAACGAACTCACGTATCCCATGAACACCCAAACAGTGATCACAAACGGTAGGGAATGGAGCTTTTACGAGTACCAATTGAACACACTGCTGCTGCACGGCAAATACCAGGAAGATAATCCGCGAGTAAACTTCTGTCGCGGGACGAAGCCTCTTCCGCTTTACGCAGAGATTTCGACGAATGGAAAGTGCGTGGACTTCAATGATGCCACTCTCCGGCAGCTGCTGAACTTCTACGCTAACGTTCCAAGTATTCAGCGGAGTAACGAGGAGCTACAACCGTATGTAACATCCGACATATCCGCCTATGAGAACCCCGAGCAGCGTGACTTTATTGCTAAAACCTTTAAACATTTGGCATCGAACCGACCACGACACTTGGAGTTGCCTGAAATCTACCTATGGGAAAAGTTATACAAGATTGATAACAACAATCGCGCCATGGAGGCCAAACGTCGATTCTTTGCGCTGGATATCAATCCTTGGCGACGAACCCTTAATCAACATGACAAGGTGTATGTGCCACGGGCAATCCGTGGTAAGAGTCGGGAAAACAGATACAAGAAGACTTACTACCCTTGAATAAATTAATTAATTTTAATATTTCCGAAGTTAAACTTGTTATGACTTGCTGCATTTTTAATAAAAAAAAAGATTCGGCAGACTAATATATTATAAAAATGACCAATAAGAAAACCGTATAGGATTATACACTTTGCAATGCGCCAAAAACTATGCATTCTTTTTAATCCATTTGACAGTATTTATATGGACGGTATGACGGTATTCTTCTTTAGCTTTTTGATCACATGTATCCGGTTTTTGAAAGCGGGGTGTCCTTTTAATTTATATCTTTTCAGGGGCCGAGGAAAATATACTTCAATATTTTTATTTTTCCGCAACTATGTAGACAAACAGATTGCGACAGAAAGTTCGAAGATCTTAAATCTATATACATTTTTTCGGGATAATAACAGTTATGATAAGTGATTTAAATGTAAACATTTTTGTGAATCGTATTACTTGGTTAATTGTTTAACTTGCAAACATTAATTTAAAATAGCGATCTGGCTAAAGTTTAATATCAGATAATACACTATTTTAAAAAACATGGCCACACCAACAAATTAAACTTTTTTACATAGAAAACTAGTTCTTATTACTAAACATTTAAAACAAAAATAGGCTTTAAAGTAGCTAAATTATCATAAAATTTAGTTAAACTTTATTTCCACATTGAATGGTCGAAAATTAGGTAATTAAAGGTAGTTTACAATTTTGTAACTTTTTGTAAATATTTAAGACTACTGTTTTTATGCTATCGTTAACCGGATGGTATATTACATTGGCCAGGTGGCGGTCACACTGGGCCCAAATAGTTAGGCTTGAGTAAATAACCAGTTTGTGACTTTACGGTGATTCGGAAACTCGTACCTGGCGCTTGGTTGTCCACAGGTAACAGTAACCTGTTGCTTTTTTTTTGGTAATAGTGGAAAGTGTAGTGAAGACCAGACAACATATCTGATAATAAACTGAAATGCTGTTGAGCCAGTGCAAATAATCTTACATTGATTGCAAGTACTTAACTACTGTGAAAATTTGTGGGCAACAAATGGTTATAAAAGTTTTTGTTAAAACTCCACCAATTTATACTACACACAACGTAAATATGTATATATTAATTGTGCCATAACAGTGCTTTAAAAGTATGCTATTGATGATGTGGAACGCAACGGATTATCATAAATATGTCATAGACGCTGGATCGCCAGAATAAAATAGTGAAACTATTTTGCGAACTACCTCCTCCCCTCCCTCATAGATATTGTATTTATGCTTTATTGTTTATGCTATAAATCTGATTAGCTCTTGAATACGTAAAATCAACAGAAAAGATCAACGACGCTCTGACAGGTGATTATCAACAACAAAAGATATAAAAGCACAACAATTAAAGAAGGCACCTAAATGGAAATTCATTTCTTTTGTTTTTAGTGTAGTCACAAGATTTCGATTGGTTTATTTGGGGGTGTCCCAGAAATCTCTTTCAACCAAAGTCCAAACGAAAGTTTAATCTCGGTGTCCTAAAAAACTGTTTCTGTTAGATGTGAATCTATAATACTTTAAATTACATTGTTATAAATAAATACGACTTGATTCTATATTTATAAAGCAAAGCTTTGTCGGCTGGACAATCTATGATCTTCTTTTTTTATGTTTAGCCTCCGACAGGAATAGCTTAACTTAATAAGTTAAATATAACTTTAATTTGTATATATATAAACGCTACATTGGTCTTTGAATTATTATTATATGAGTTACATATTGTGTTGATCAAAATAATTAGAACTTACAGGTTAACGGATATCCATAGGATACGAAAATTGATGAATACCGTCAAAGGAAAATTGTGTGTTTGATCTGTTAAGACCTAATAAATCGCGCCCAAATATATACATATCTATTCGTATATAAAAAAATAAAACAAAGTTACATCTTTTATGAGTCATAGAGCCGTGTTATCAATTTTGTTATCTTTCAGGAGCATTTTGGTTGTTGTTTCTCTTCGTCATTGTTTGCCTTCAGTGATTAAGATTACAATATGAAGCTCAAGAATTCGAGAGTGTTTGTTCTGTCTTTGAATTTCACAAAAATGTATTGCACTGATTTTAAAATGTAATAAACACATCTTCTAGGAATAGTCTTAAAGGGATAATAGGTTGCGATATTTATCCTTTAAAATAAACAAACTAATACATATACTGTGTAAAAACTGAATTTTTATAAAGTAAGTGATGGGAGGAGAGAGTTCTTGTTTAGTTATTACCATAATTTTTGATATATAGCTCAGACAAAATTAAAATTAGGTTAATATTTATTGGTAGTTTAAACAACTGTGCTGTGTCAATTAAAAGGAGTACAATCGGGCCTCAAAATGTTAAATATTGAAGCTCTCAAAATGGATACAGATATGGATGGAAATAACTCAAGTTCTGGGAGGAACGAGGAGAATGAAGATGACGAGAAGCTGAATGAATTGTCGTTCTGTTTCGTTCGGGTAAGTTTATATATCCATGTCGAATCATATATTTTATTCAGTCAAAAAAAAATCACAAACCATTTTAAATTTCTTAAATCCTTTTCCTGTTTTCTCTTAATTTATTACTTTCTTAACTAACTGCCTTGGGTTAAGAAAAATGAATCTATAGAAATCATCTGGTAGCTAAATTCCAAAAGATATTTGATTGTAATACAAAATTAAATTATGCACTGCAAGTCAGAGGATACCAAATGGGATTTACCGCATCTTGAAAATTAATCTAATAATAAAGAGTCTGAATTAAGAGGACTTCTCCCCTACACTATATATATTTTCCAGTGTGATTCTCTTGAAACTGATTTATACCATCGTTGTTTTTCAGGGCTCAGATCCAAGAGCTGCGACATGTCGAAGCAAACTGCAAAACAAACGCTGCAAACTAAACAAAGAAATAAACAAGGAACTACGCCTACGAGCTGGTGCTGAGAATCTATATAAGGTCCATATCCTCTCCGTTTCACTTTTACGAATCACTTACTTTAAATTACTTCCATTTCAGGCCACATCAAACCGCAAGTTGCGTGACACAGTTGCCCTGGAGCTAAGCTTCGTCAATTCCAACTTGCAATTGCTGAAGGAGCAACTAGCCGAATTAAATTCGTCGGTGGAAATTTATCAAAGCGAAAGGTAGGATTCATTTTTTATATAAAACCTTGCGGAATCGGGCACTTGTTTAAAAATATTTTTTATAACATCGTATTGAATGGAATTTGATTAGAAAATATATTGAATCTTAAACCACATTTGTTTGGTAGTTTACCATATACTAGCTAAAAAAACAAACAAGATCCCATTCAAATAATGCCCTTCAAAAGAAATAGAGAGTATGATCACAGTTTTTACTGTTAACTTTTATTGTTACGATTATATTTTCTGGTAATATTTTTGCCTCATTTTTATTTTGTTTACACCATTATATTTTTGAAATAATTTGCAGTCACAATGGAATTATGCCTATGATACCATTGGGCCTTAAGGAAACCAAGGAAATCAATTTTATGGAACCATTTTCCGATTTTATCTTGGAGCACTACAGCGAAGAGCCCTCCATATACATAGATGCCATAGCAGATATGACAGATACGAGACAGGTAATGATTTATTCTTGAATACCATAGACAACAAATGATTAAAAATAATCTTCCAATGCAGGCATCCAAAACACCATCGCGCGATGCCCTCGGAGTGGCACTACTCTTCCGCTATTACAACACGCTGTATTACGTGGAACGTCGGTTCTTTCCGCCGGATCGCAATTTGGGCGTATACTTTGAGTGGTACGACTCCCTCACGGGCGTGCCCTCGTGCCAGCGGACTATTGCCTTCGAGAAGGCCTGCACCCTGTTCAACCTCGGAGGCATATACACCCAGATCGGAGCCCGGCACGATCGCACCACCGAACGGGGTCTTGATTTGGCTGTCGATAGTTTCCTTCGCGCCGCGGGGATATTTCGCCACATCTACGACACGTTCACCAATGCCCCTTCGATGGATCTGAAACCGCAGGTCCTTGACGTTCTGGTCTCCCTGATGCTTTCCCAGGCCCGAGAATGTCTCTTCGAGAAGTTGCAGCTACAAATTGAGGCGATAGGTCTGTCGGAATTCAGTTGCGTAAGTATCTAGGATGTCTTATAGATTCCTGCTTGCAACTTGTACTTATAATTTCAAATTCACTTTGTGTATACATTTGAAATTATTGCTATGATCGTTCATTTTGGAGCCAAATGATTTTCTTTAGTTATAATAACACACGGACTTTTTAGGGCCCAATATCTTCAGTAAAGGATGGACAACCTTAATGCATTTGAAATATTTAACCGCGAATTCTTCAGCAGTGGAGGGCTAGCCTTAGTTCCTTTTCTTAAGTTTTAGTAATTACACCAGTTCGTTTTTTTGTATCTAATCGCCTTAATAACACAGCAAAAATGATACCGTGGATTTATTTAGAACAAATTGAAGAATTCAGGCGGAAAATTTAATGAATCTTCTTGTTAACAGATAACATTTTAACCAGATAGTTGACTTATTGCTGATCGTCATCGTTTTATTTTATCGTACAATGCTGTAATATTCTACACAAGAGGCTTATTAAGTTTCTTAGCTATACTATATCTAAAGTCCGATTTTCAGGCGTATCGCGATCTAGCAGGAGAGGCCGCCCAGATATCGCACGAGTACAATGAAATGCACAAGAACATCCAAGCAAACGACACACACACCTATCTGCCCGAGTGCTGGGCTGGACTGGTGCCGGTCAAGGCGGAACTCTACAAAGGTAGTCGAAGGTGTAATTAAGTGAGAACAACCATTTGCTAACTGATTCTGTCCTCGTTAGCGTTCGCACACTTCTACAAGGCACGCAGCATAGATGCGACGGAGGAGCTCAAGGTATCCCTGCCCTCTCAAAAGAACCACCCGAGATTGTCGTCGGAATCGTTCATTGGCAACTCACAAGAGGTGGAGTGCTTTTCCAGCGAGGAGGCCGCCACTTCCGTCGCCAACAAACTGGCCCACTTGAAAGAAGCTCTGGCCAGTAACGAGGAAGCTCAGCGGCTGCAGCGGATGTGCCGGTACCTAAAGGTAAAAATAATATTATATATTATAATATACAGGGGGAAATGGCGAAACAATCCTACCAAATGATAAAGGTACTAAGGAAAGAGGTTCTGTAAAACTTAATTAATTATCTAAGATTAGTAGATCATCTACGGTGCGGTAAAACTAGTTTTTTTTAAAGATCTTTTGTTATTTTTATAGAAACAAATAGCAGTATTAAAGGCATTACCAATAGGAACGTAAAAATAATATTCTAGATTTATTATACTACCTTAATTCTGCCAGGTTTCCCCACCCTCCACTATATGTTTATAAAAAATCCAATCGTTTTTTTACAGAATAAGACATCGCTCACTGAAGTCATGAAGGAGGTGCACTCCAAGTCGCAGGAGGAGTTCGAGAAGTTCAGACTGCAAGCGTCAGCAAATAACATCGAAGAAGGCGACCTTCTCGAGCGAGTCGTTGAAGGTATGCCATATGAGGTGCAATAGTGTCTGGCAGTGTGCTCATTGTGTCATCCTTATCATTAGCTTCCTCGAAATTCACGTTATCCTTGACGGGACCCGATTTCACATCGCACAAAGTAAAGGATCCCTTCAAGCGCCTCGGACCCATTGCAATATTCTCCGCGCGACGCCACTGGACAGCGCCCAGGTGTGTGCGTTTGCAAAAGGGATCCTCCCCATATCACAACGTCCCCCCCACCAACAACAACAAATGTCCAATGGACAACGATGAGGAGGAACACGATGGCGGATTTAATCTTTATAAGGAGGAGTTCGAGAATTTCGGCTTTCATGTGCGCGGTGATGCACCAGTCATCATTGCGCATGTTGAGATCAATTCGTTGGCTGATGTAAGTGAATGGAACTTTATTCTATTACCGAAATGGATTTTTGCTTTATGGAATTAATGTCGTTACAGCTTGGCGGCATTAAGGAAGGAGATTTCATTGTCGAAATCGCTGGCATGGATGTCAAGTGGTACTCTCATCAGCAGGTGGTGCAGCTTATACAGTCCTGCGGCTCCACACTTGAATTGAGAGTCATAACGCCCATGGATCGTAACTACTTGAAGGTGTGTATGTCCTAGGAATCTAGGATCACGTAATCGCTCAATTTTATTTATTTTCACCTGCAGCCATTGTCCTCGAAGGGTTCATTATCTACGCTATCAGCGGCCAGCTCATCGGGTATTTCATCCGGATTTCCCAGCCCCACAAGTATTGCGGCAAAGCCCAAGCTCCACCTAAAGACGTCATCCAATGCACGCTCCGCTGGCAGTGTTTCATCTAGCTCGTGGAATCCCTTTCGCCGAACGCCAAGCTTAGCGAAAATATTTTAAGTAGCGACCGGTTTTATTTTATAATGTGTTTTTTTGCTCTTGAGGCAACGGCCATTTCAAGTTAAAAAGAATGTTGTGCAGTTAATGTTAAGCAATAAACTTAATTACTTTTTTAAAAACTTTTTAATCCCTGAATATAAAATCTTGTTTTTGTTTTGAAAAAATGGAACCGATTTTTTGGTTTTTTAACCAAAACCCTTGGAATCAGTAATCGAAAGTTGGAATGTCACACCTCGTTGAATTCGTTATAAAATGTCCAATCAATGGGCATCCACAGAAAAAATTTCAATTAAAAAAATTTGCGAATAAAATGATGGGCCAAAATCAGGAAACAATCTACATGATTTTTCAGTTTTTTAATCATACCGCTGGGAAATAGTGGTCGCATGTTGGAATGTCACACCTCGTTGAATTCGTTATAAAAGTACCAATCAAGCGGCATTCACACTTCACTAGTAAACACTTTCGCAAAAAAATTAAGATGAACATTTTTGCTAGGATTTTTTTATTCTTACAGGGAGTATTATAATTTTGCTTAGATGTTTTTAACGGACACATTACCCAGCCTATAATAATATGTATATTTTTGTTCAGAGAGTTGAGATTTAAACGTTACGATCTGCCCTGCTCTGTAACAACATTGCATTGACAAAAAATGAAGGGGATTTATTTTTTGTTTATCGTGTTTATTGTATTTATATTTTTACATTTTTTGACAGCTACTTTTTTATTAAATCAATGCAATCCGAGAACATACCGAAGAAATAATTTTATGTTTTCAATTTGGTATGTTGAGCGTCACAGGGACTCGCGAAAGTTTTGAAATGTTTTCGGATTTTACATGTCAATCCAATTCTCTTTTACAAATGTTCAAAGTACAATTTTAACTAAAAAGTAGTCCAATTATTTTAACGGCTTTTACCAAACATTTTTAAGAATATTGTTGCTTTAACTGGAGGATAGTGCTATATGATTACTTCGGACGCTTTCAATACACATTTTAATATACGTTCTTGTTATCGTCTTGTTGTTTTTATGCGTTTGCAGATTGCTATGCAAAAAGCAGCCATCCGATGCACAAAAAGGCCAGATACAAAAACAGCTTAGACAGGGTTTGCTCATCCTCGTATTGCGTTGTACCGCGATTAGCAGCTAAATAAGAAGCAGGTCGTTAAAAAATATTATTGTCATGTATTAGGGAATATCATACCAGCAGGACGCGGTTCGCCAAAATTTAGAGAAGATGTTATAAATCCAAAAGGAAAAGCCCCAATACCAAACGACATGTGGAAACCGTCTCCAAATCCGAATCCGGGAAATCCAGGAACAGGCTCTGGTTCTGTACGATGACCAGCGGGGCGTGGTGGAACTTTGTTTCTGTAAAAACGAAAAAATAGTTGCACAATCTTGCCTTAGTATTTGAATTTAACTACTTGCGACGTCTACAATACAGACAAAGAGCAAACATACCGAGGGTCTTCCTGATGTGTACTGTTCCTCCCGTAGAGCGGTATTACTTTATCCTTGTCCACAGCAGCTTTGCATACGGGGCAGAGTTTGCGATTGGGGCGCGTCAAGAGCCACTGGTGTAGGCATGGCCAGCAAAACAGATGACCACACATGCTGACCACCGCATCCTTGGCCGTGTCCAGACATATATTGCACTCGTAAAGGGATTCATCGTTCTGTTCTTTGTCCTTTTCGTTGGATTTCGAGGCACTTTCAGTGCCAGCGGACGACGTGGTGCCAGACTTTAAATCGGCAATGTTGCCGCCGGAAAGGTAATTTCCGGTAAAGGAATACGATGTGTTGGATGTATTCGCTTCTGCCGCCGAATCAGATGATATTGTGGTTCCAAGCGGTCGCAATTGGCTTGTAGAGGACTCCTCCGACAATGGTTCTGTTATATCCCTGGTCCAGGCAATTTTGTCGTAGCCTACGTTTTCGGGCGAAGTGGACGATGCCCCGGATGATGTGGTAGGCAGCTCCGGCGACTTTGCCATTTTCGGCTCTTCCATGGTGTTGTGCCCAGGATGCTAATTAACGTCCAATCGTTCGAACTGCAACAAACAGTATTATTATTATAATAAAATCGATGGGGAAAAGTACATACAAAAGCGAATAATTTACAAAAATATTCAACTTTGAACCAGTTTGACAATTAATGTATTACAGATTAGTAAAACTGTACCTACGTAATCTGTTTGACCCCAATCGGCAAATAGATGACAAATCTTGGACTAAACTTTGTTCTTCGAGGTACATACTACCAACGACTTGTTATTTCGTTTCATATGACTTAATTAAATTAAATTTTTTAAGGCGTAATATTAAGTGCTTTTGCGAATCTTATAGCATTCAGCATTTGTCCATCCAGAATAACGGACGGTTTTCATACCCAATGTCACCGCATAAAGTACGGATTACCCATCTCATCATAAGTTTCAGCAGCTAACGGTAATGCATTGAATATCCACCTAGGAAATCACCACGTCACATTCGCCAGCAAAGTTCGATTTCGCTAGTTCTAAACTAGAACTAACAAACAACAGCGTATACATATGTACACAAAGATTCACTTATATACACATATGTGTACTTTTTAGAGTCGCAAAAGCCTTCTACCTGTTACATACTTTAAACAAATAAGAAATGGACCCGTTTATCACTACTTTAAATTGGTTCAAAACATTAAAGTCACATGATGTAGTTCAGCAGTTCATATTAGATAGCAATGGAATTTTATGGCCATTTACTCATTATTTTGGTCACTCACAAAACACTCTGTGCATACGTATATAAATACTGAATGCCAGTGATTGCATTTAAATGCAATTTAAATAAATTTTCTGATGCACACCGAAAACAATAAAATCTCGTTAATTACATTGTAAATGTATTGTTTCTTAAACCTGACTTCTTTGCTCCCATTTCTATTTTGTTGTTTGCTTTTACTTGCCGTGCTAAATATTGTATATGTAAAATTAAATATTATTATCAAGGTGGTTGATTAGATTAGATATTAATTGTATTATGGTTAAAATGATAATTTATCAATTGACTTCTGGACACCTCAAAACAACTGCGATGACGATACCCGACGGTAGTCGATAGACCTTTAACCTATCGTTTAATATCAGTTTTTGTTAGGCCTCGATTCCACTGGGCCAGAGTCCATTCGCATTCGATAGCAAGTGAATGTGCATCCGAGCTCAAACAGTACTTCGTCACATTTAGTATTGATTCATTATTGAAACAAAACATATTATTAAAATTAATAAAATCCGTTTGTTATTAACAAACAAAAATTGTAGGACAATGCTTTTGTTAAATAAATTATTTTTTTATGGGCGTTTTGCCGATGGTTTCCAGTGCAACCCTTAATTATTAATATTAAACAGTGAATATTTTTCGGATCAGTAGGAAAACGTAAATAAATAAATAGTAAGAAAAAGTTTTTAAACTGGTGCTTAAAATTTCAAAAATCCCTAGCATTCTATGTTCAAAGCACAACCCTGTGGAATGTCAGCTGTTTTTAGACGGTGCTCTTAGTTACCTACATAGGTATAGCTAAATAACATTTCGAATATGACTGTCTAAAATAACACTTTTAACACTAATGTTTAATGTATAAATGCGTTCGCAATGAAAAATACTATTATTTATGTGTAAAATTAACTCGGCAGTTGTTTTTTAAATACCAAAAACTCAGATGAGTGTTCCTGCAAAGTTTCGTGACTTGTCATAGTGCAATAGTCGGGCACGCGCCCATCTCTAATTAGAAATAACTAATTTAAAAAAAATTTAAGGTATTTGTTATTTTTTATGTTTATTTGCAATCTGAGTTTCCCGTTACCATGAGCTGCTTTGGCTGCGGGCGCAAATACGGATTATTCTGCAAAGAAGCAAGTGTCTAGGATTAAATCATAGATGGATCACAAAGCTAACACATAAATATTAAATCCCCAACAGTATGGATGTCCAAACTGCGGCTACTCCTTCTGTTCCAAGTGTCTGAAAAGGCCAATGCCTGTGCCCCGGCACACGGGAAAGGTCCTGAATGTGTGTCTCATTTGCTACGACAGGCTGTCCAAGCTGCAGGCGAGCGCCGATGCGGACAAAGTCATAGACTGCGATGCACTGCCAGGGGTGTTGGTCACCAAGTGGAACCTGCCGAATCCCTCGTCACCGGGACTAAAGACTTCGGAGGGGGCTGACGGGTTCTTTGAGTAAGTACTCATATAAAAGACGGCCAGTGTTTGAACTCCCTGCCAATCCCAGCGGGACCCTACCTTCTGAGGAACTACCCGAGGCTTTGGTTCCAATTAGCAAGGCAGCAGCCACTACGACTTCCTCAACACCAAGTTCCAAAAACCATGAAGATATTGACGAAAACCTGGATAGTTTGTTGACGAAGCGAATGCAGGATTACAAGAGAGTTGATGCGACAGACGACGAGATTCGCACTCGTCTTGCCAATCTCACCGGCATGCCGCATAAAACCAGCTACGACAAGAAGGATCTGCTGCTATCCACTGACCAAAGAAATGACGAGGAGAAAATGAGGGATTTACTCGAACAGTTTGTGGAGGAAACGCAGTTGGACCAAAATGTTGATAAACAGAGGGATGAGTCAATTTCCGAGATTGAGCGACGTCTCCGAGCTCTTCGCGACACTCCAGTTGATTCCGATGCAGGTCCATCGACATCCCATAGGACCACCACCATAACGGACAACGAGGAGGACGACGAGACCATTTTAAAGAACATAATGAAAAAAGTTTGTAAACCCCCTATCCTTCATGCTCTCAGTTCGACTTAAGCAAAAGCGTTTGCAATTCCCAGTTAAATTTGTAAGGAAACACTTTTGCAGAAGTGCAGGAATTAAGAGCACAGGGTCTTCCTTCAATGATTTCATGTATAGCTACATAATAATCTTTCCTCAATCAGTATATGGACGAATCGAAGTTGTCAACAATGCCGGCCAACGAAATTAGTGAAACTCTTGTTGAGGTGCCCAATACCGGCACCGAAGAATTGCCCTGGTGTAATATTTGCAACGAAGACGCGGATATCCGTTGCCAAGGATGCGGTGGCGATCTTTTTTGCACCCAATGCTTTAAGGAGTGCCACGACGATGATGAGGATTACCGAGCTCACGCTAAGGAAAAATATAAAGCCCCGGAAAACTTCAAGGAGAATCATTTCTGATTCGGTTGTTATAGTTTACTTGGATATAAAAGATTTTGTTTTTATTAAAAAATGTTTAAAAAAAATCCATTGTTTTCCACTGCTATCTCATTCATATCTATGAAACCGCTACTGCTGTCCCTTTTTATTTAGTTAATTTATTTATTAGCGCCAGGGGATTATGTATATTTCTTATCTTGACCACTGGTTATAACACATTACATAAAACCAATTGATAAGCATTTAAAAAATAGTTGGTGGATATGATACGGGCACTGCTTTGAGCAAGATTAAGTAATGAAGTGGACAAAATCAAGTATTGAGATGCACCGACAGCGGCAGGTTATTATTAACGTATCGTAGTAGGATAATATATTATATTATCCTATATCAAAACCTGTTGTGTTGAAGGTGATTTGCGGAAAAGCCACAAAATGGATAAAAATGTTTCTTTTGAATACTAAAAGTTGGGTCTCTAAAAATCGTAAAATCTCGTTCCCTCCAAAAAACGACTTAAAATAGACTGTCTTGTACATTTGTAGGCATTTTATGCCATAATTCCACAAAAGTAAAAAATAAGTGTAACATTTATTTTTAACATTGATATAAACCTATTGTGCATTGAACTCATGTAATTGTGTGCCTTTCTTTGTCCGATTATTGTTGTTCCTCCTCAATATTGTAAAAGTGAGGCCATGTCTGTATCTCCTCGTACAATCGCCGGCCAGGACTTTCCGTTGAATTGCACTGGCAGTGGCAAATAAGTCGATAGTCGGACGCAATGTGGCCATCCTCCACGCCGCGCGCCAGCAGATTGCGACACATGTTCAGTGCGTCCGCCGTTGGAAGCTCCCGCATGAAGCATCCAATGAAGCTGATTCCTAGCGATATCTTATTATATCCCAGTGTATGGGCGCCCACGGTGTGCCAACCGCGTCCCTCGTAGATGTTGGCATCACAGCCAATTAAAAAATTATACGCAATATCATTCCATCCTCGCGACTCTATATGGAAGCACTGAAAAGACAAAGATAATGACAATCAAAAGACTCATCCTGCATTGGTGCAGATTGCAATGCCATCGAAATTTAAATCTTTATTTTTTATTTTTTTTTATACTAGGCATTCTTAATCCTATATTTTCCGCTCACGACCTACTCACTTGCATATCTCGGATAAGTCTTACGTTGATCGCGCGTTTCTCTGAGCTCTCGGTAGCAGTGTGCACTATTTGGAAAAAATGTAATTGAAACGTGGTTAGTTAAAAAAAATATTGGAACGTATTGTCTTTGCATTGTCAATAAGCATATCAATTTTCAAAGAAAAATAGTTATAAGAGGCTTATCAAACATAAAGACAATAAAGCCCTTGAAAAAGCCTTATCTCACAAGCTTAAATAAAAGAAAACAAAAAACGAAAATTCTAAGAATAGTTTTCAAGATATGTCATTATTTAAGCTACTTTAAAATGGAACCCATGGATTTTGCTTTGGTGAGACTTTCTCAACTTAAGAGACGCAAAACGACAATTTTAATTGCAATTATAGTACGCTACTAAATTAACGAATTTTGAATTCTAACTGTTCTTCTTGTTTAAGATTAACTTTAGGGCTAATGATTTGATTAAAACCAAGTTGGATATACTTGGTTAACTACTCACAGATGACCACATATTTAACGGGTAGTTGCAAATTTATCGGATCTTCCATGGGCATTTGCGCTAGCCAGGAATGTCGTGGAATTATGGAGCACAGCTCCTTTGGTATTTTGAATCCTGTAAATAAGATCGGTATCTCATCGTGACTGTGTGAAGGGATACTTTGTTGTATCAAAACATACTTTGGCGTCTAATAAATACATCTGGGCGTACTCTCTCTTCTGACTCGTCCTGGTAATCTTCCTCGAAATGCGTATTAGAGTTCGGAGCGGGAGCTTTCGGGGGCGACACGTTGCGGCGATCTCTTCGCGACTGGCCAAGACCATCAGCTATGATCTGGATGTTGCCATTGATATTGGTCACATTGCCGATATGGACATTCGTTGAGTTGCTGATGTTCACATTGCCCAAAGTCTGAATGCTGTTGATCGAGTTCATCAGGTCGCGAATTGTGTCGCTGATGACTGAGTGTTTCTTCGAGGCTGTGATATAGAGGATACAATGCTTAATCGGTAGGGAAATGAGGTGCACTCTACTCACCGACCTGCGTGCCAAGGGTCATGGTGCTTATTTCCTCGCTGGTGTTCTGGTCGGCATCGTCATCGTCGTACTCGGTGTACTCATAGTCCAGGCTGTCCACGACCGATGACTCCGCTATTGACTCCAGCTCCTCCTCCTCCGCCGAGGCCGCCTGGTTGGCCAGCCACTCGCGAGTCCGCTCCTGACTGAGCTTCCTGATTCCTGGTTCGGACATGGCCGCAATTGGGTCTCTTCTCTGTGGGTCTCCTTAAGTGCGCGTGTGTCGCTGGCCTCAGCTTTGTTTATCAATAATATTGTGAGTTAGCAATACTCTCCTCTGATTAGTGCTCGTCTCGTGTCCACCTTGCACGATAAGATAAGGATGTTCCGAAAACTTCCCACCATTATATGCTGTGGTGAAATGTTCTGTAGGATAGCGTTCGGGCTGGGGCTTTTTTTTAAATATATTTACTTACATATATACATATATAATAATTAATTGTCATATTCCAGGGCAGTCCAAATATCGATCGCACTATAGAAACTATCGGATCCCGGCTCTTCTTAAAACTATCGATTGTATTTAGAACAAATGTTTAGAACAGCGGTCACCACACATACTACCATGTTCGCTCTGCCGGAGTTCTGCCGGAGCTTTGCTGCTGCTCAGCCCACAGATAGAGCCGTGATGATCGCTGGCTTAAAACAACCCCAGATTACGTTATTTTAAGAAAGAGGTACAAAATTAAAAATAAAATAAATAAAATAAAATATTTGGCCGGCCGATTGATGGATTGATATTAAATTCTTTAAAATATGTTAAAAACTAAAACTAAACTTTAAAATTCATGGGTTTTATATTTTATTTTAAATAATTCTATGACAGTTTTTTTGTAGCTATATTTGAAATCGATCAATTTGTTCTGATGAATTTTAGCAAATCTTTTTATAGAGCATTCACACCGCCGCCGCTGTTGCTAAAACAGTTACCATAATAAAATTATGCAAAGTGTTTTTAACTTCGGAGGATATAACCACAGAAAGATTAATTTATTTGATATACAAATATATGCTGGTTTATTAGAAATCCAAATAGTTTTTTTCTTAGTTTTGAAGTTTCCAATAAAATTACTTATGCCATTTAAAATATTATTAAAAAATAATCTTTCTAACCCAGTCAGTTTTATAATCTTGTTTCAACAGGAGTCCAAATATGTAGAACAAGAAAAACATTTTTTGGTTGAAAAAAATCCAAGTCTACGCCACCTGGATAAAAATAAACAATTTAATTAGGGACAACAGAACGTATGAGCAATCAACGTTAAGGCCAGTGTGCAGTACAGGCTTGTACATATCTTAATTTTATCGTGCTAGTCTCACACGCTTTTACTATGCCCTTTGCTGTATTTAAGGCATAAAGAATTTACTGTAATACGTTTATCCCTCATACGCACAGTTGCCTTCGATCAAAAAATGTTTTACAGATATTACATGTCGTATGAGTAATTTTTTCGGAAACTATGAAACTATCTCTCAACGCCTTTTTTGTTTTTCAGTACATTTCTTGTACACCAAATTATACCCAAGATTTATATTTTATTGTACCAAAAATTTGGATAATTTTAATCTAATTTCGGGAGAAAAAACTGCAGGGTCTGGCATAATAAAATCATATATCATTTAATTTTCTATATTCCCAATAGATCGGTCAGACCCGATAGCGAAACAGTCACTAGCGCTCAGGTATAACCAGTTTGGTTCACCTGTCAAGTGAACTGAAGGTTCAATGCACCCAGTCCTAGCTGAAATAAGCTAAGAGCTTTTCCTGTCAACGCTGATTCAGCTCAGCTTTTCCCAATATTGCGCGCGCGCTTTTCCCGCTTCAAAGTAAATGGTAAACTGCAACTGCACCGTGTTTGATAATAAAGTCTTACCACACTCAATCCGACTCGATTCGGCACATCTATGAGTACACCTCATGTAGGCTAGCAGCTTAAACGACGATTAATTCATGCGCTGTAAACATTCACTCGACCACTCTCGCATTTGCGCTGTTCTACTCTCTATGCCTCTCCTTTCATTTACTTCAGCTATGCTTTCTCCATAAAGTCATCCAAACCCTTTTTTTTACAACTAGGCTCAGTCACTGGTCATCAAAAAAACTATAATTAAAAAAAAATTCGTGTCGCTCCATTTTGATAAGATTTTTAGACATCATTCTTTAACGAAGAAAAAGAAAATATTTATGAACGAAGTGTTTATTAATTATTTACACATATTAATTAAGGAGTAATATAATTATTTTGTCAATAAAGGAGGTTTGTAATGTGTTAAAAAGGATCCTGGGTGGGAATAGCTCTGTACTCAATAGGCAATAACTTGAAAACTTGTTAAATATTATAATGAATTTATTAATTCTTTGACTGCAAAAGCTTTACGAATTGTATCTTTTACGGCATAAATTGCTACTCTAAGATGTTACTTTTTATTTTAAGGTTCCTCATCAATATAAAATGTTCAGGTTTGCTTATGTTTCTTTTTGGCAGTATGGCCATAGAGTAAAACCTGGAAATCACCACACTATGAGCCTCAATAAACAACCGACTCGAAATAGTATTTGTATCCATATTCATAAAGTGTATTTAACTTGTAGCGGAAAGAATATTTGACCCTTGAAAAAATACATTTTTTGTCTAGATCATCACGTTTTGGTTATGTATATGTACATATGTACATATCCAAGTTATCCAAAAGAACGTTCTGTTCTTTGACGCGCCAATACAGTTTAATGTGCAATCTTCTGGAAAATTGGGTGCTTTGTTTGGAATAACCAGGAGCTAGAGACTAATTTGATGCTTTTTTTAAAACTTTTTTTTAATTTATTTACGACCCCACACCAGTTTCAAACCACAACACTGCTGATTTCGAAGCAAAAACCTTTAATAATGCATAACGATTTTTTTTAGTATTTAAAGGTAAGAATTAAAAGCTTTTAACACATATTAACTTTTTTAAGTCAAGTTGCCGGTTAGCCGTTTTTTAAACAAAAAAACTGTTTGTTTTTAAACTCCTGAAATTATTAATTACAAATCTCAAATCAATTAAAACCGAACCAATTTGTGTGTCCCCAAGTCAATTTAGTGTCTTGCAGACATTACCAAGATAGAAATCAGACTGCCCGCCAAAGTGAAACTCCAAGCTTTAAACGAAGTCGCTTGATAAACAACTTAAAATATACCGAAACGAGTATTTTCCGTCGAGTGTTTCGCGTTGGAGCTTCGATAACCAGACGGTAAATGGTCACACGCGCATCCAACAATCTGTTGAGGCTGCAGGAATTTACCCCCCACCCGTGCCCTGGCCCACGGCCGTTTTGCGCTTACCCCCTTGGGTATGGATATGGATGAGGATGTGAATGTGGGCATGGGTGGGGGGCACTCCGGTGCTCTACTCAGTTCTGGCTCTTGTGGCGCGACGGCAGTGGTAGTGCTGTTGCCGCCGTCAGTTTCTACTCATATGTACGCCTGCTCGTTCACTTTTTCCGCTCTTCTCTGCTTCTGCCGTTCTGTTCGGGTTCGGAGTCGGGTTCCGGGCGGTTGTGGTGGTCGTTCGGGTGTTCGTTCGGCTGGTCGGTCGGTTTGTCGGTCGAATGCGAGTGCGAATGCGAATGCTCGATGAGAGGAGCTTTTACTGTTTTACTTTTCGCCTGAAATACATTTTGAGATAATTTCTCATTGGTAGTTCTGTTTATGCCATCGTTTGCGTCTGTGTTATTTCGATTGCGAGAGCTAGTTAACATTAGTTAAAATTAAAACCGAATGCGCAACAACAACACAAACAACGAATAGCAACAGCAGAAGCAGAAGCAGCGACAGCAGCACCAGAAGCAGCACCAAACACACACGATATAATAGAATTGCGGTTTTTTTAATGACGATTTCCATTCCCTATCCGTCGGATATGTTTTATCTTCGGTGTACAAGTAGTCCAAACAGAGTGCCGGTAAAAATAAGCGCAAAGTTTAAGAAAACCATCGTGTCTGTCTCCAAATGACAAATTGCTTATAAATAGCTCGGATCGAATCGCATGGTATCGATGGGTATGGTCCTACGACGGGTTCCTGTTGGGTAAACAAAGTTTAGTTTAATTAGCTCCGCATAAGCTGCAACCGGATCTGAAACAGACCGTGGAAAAGAAAATAATAATTGCATTTCATGTATGCCAGTGTAAATTCGCGTCCGAGTGTGCGTGTGTGTGTTGTGTGTGTTGTGTGTGTGTGGTGTGTGTAACTTAGAGAGTGCATAGTAGTGTAGTATCCCGATTCGCGCCGTTATTGTTAATGCGCAGGTAATTCGGAGCGCTTTTTCGGCCACTCTATATTTTTTGTTTTACATTTTTTTTCTTGTGCATTTTACTTGACAGCTTATGAATCACCGCTGAGATTCATTTGCGCTGATAGCTGCACAACTGTTGCACCCACTTTCAAAAAACACCTCAACAACGTCTTCGAACAGGCCAACCTTCCCACCTAATAATAATAATAATACCGAACCTACTCAGCACATTTTTCCCTGTTTTTTTTTTTGTTGTAGTTCTGTTTTGTTATTGTTTTTCCCCAGTGCATTTATAATACCAAGCTCTAAATTCAGTCACTGAGAGTCTAGCCGAAGTAAGATAGATTTCAACACACAGGAATATCACTTTCAAGTACTTTAATAACACGCACCTCTATTGATAGATGCTGCGATATGGAAAAGAATCGGCTAGATTCGAAAGGCACATGCAATTTTTTTGTATCTGTAAGTGTTACTACTGTGTAAATAGCAGAAAATAAGAGGTCGCAAAACAAAACAGCTATAAGAATAAAAATGCGATATGTTATACTTACTTAAAAGTGGATTCAAATTGCAGTAATGACAAGCCGTGTAATAATAATAAGCAGCGGTATCAACATTCGAAAGTGCACAGATGATTCGCCACCAATAAGTCCCCGGAAAGAAGAAATACAAATCAGCAGAGAAATACAATACAAACTACAAAAAATCATAAACAAAATAAATAAACGCAAATTGAAACCAAAAAACCGGGCTTATGACACAATGGTCATGTAACTCGTCCCAAAGATATCGCGAGACTCGTCCCAATCGAATGTGGAAAATGGTTAGTGCGGTTAGAACCTCTAATAGATCGGTGTTTTCTAAGAAACTACCGCAGCTGTGTTCTCCTCTATCTCTGCAAAGTCCAAGAACCGGCACCGAAGAAGGTGCGGTGAATACTTAATCAGCACTCGATCAATAAATCACTTCGACTTCGAGCTCGAGTTCCCAACACTTCAATTTTTAAACAACCAAGTGGAGCAACAGCAGCAATAACAACAATATAATCCTGGAGCTTCACACAAATGCAACATGGATTGTGATTACTCCAAATTTTTGTACAAAAGTAAGTATCAACTTTTTATTCAAATTTGCCGACGGCAACTTTCGCGAACAATGCGAGCACACAAGGTGCAATTGTTCTTTAAAATAAGTTGATTAAATACAATTTACAGAGTTAGATTATTATCTGGAAATTTTTTAAAAGGCTTACCGTATTTAAAAGTTTAGATTTTAAAGATGGATGGGCTATATTTTATTGTATGTTTTGAATCTTTGCACTTTTATATTGTACTGCAACCGATCATGGCTTTTTGCCTAAAATCACCTGCAGAAACTGTCAATGAAAAGTCAAATCTTTATTTTCGTACAATAATTTTTTTAATATACGAGTTTATTTGAAATATGATAACTATTGATATTAACAAAATAAAAAGTACTAAAAGTATCTAAATACCTTACACAATGGTGCATTTTACTAGGAAAAATAGTTGGAAATCAACAACTTATTACCAATTATTACATTATTCCCTAAAATCATCTCAAATTGTTTGAAAGCAAGGGTGCACTTGAAACAACAAAATAAATTGTTCCATTGTTGCACCCTGGCTTATACAATTTCCATAAATAAATTTGAAACGCATTGAAGAACACATTTTCGAAACTATAAATATGTTATTAATCACCATCACCTGGAGAGTTTTACTAGACATGTCCGCATGTCTGTTTCACGTCCGTTTCATAGTTTTGAAGCTTTCTAGATAAATCTTTTCCAAAAGATTGCAGGTATCATCAAAATCGGCTGCTTTTTTTTTAGTCAAATTTTCTATATTTTAAAAAGGATAAACGTGATATGGCTATATTAATATTATACATATATTTATTTAATGATCAATAAGGCTAAAAGTGCTTGTTAAAGGAACCCCCGTTCATATTTGGACGTATAAAATGACATCACGAAACACAAAAAATTGGCAAACAAAGATTAGATTAGAACCTAATTCTGAAGGTTTATACTATTAATATTTTTAATCATAGTTGAAAATCAATTTAAATTCGTTTCAGTGATAAAAGAATTGAAGATTGCTGTTAATTGTTGCACTGTAAGTTGCCGTGTTTTTGAAAGGCTTTAAGTTTTTGGTTCTATTTATTTTAGATCGCGGAAAACGCGTTAAAGTGTTCTCACAAAGTAAGAACAATGCCAGATCTATTATGTAAAATGAATCTGTGTTAGCTAATAATTATTGGTGCCAAAGAAGTATTGCTAAGTTGTCACAGATAAGGATCTAAAGATCTTCGAATGCCGCAAACAAATGCAATTTGTCGAATTTTTATACCCTTGCAGAGGGTATTATAATTTTGGTCAAAAGTGTGCAACGCAGTGAAGGAGACATCTCCGACCCTATAAAGTATATATATTCTTGATCAGGATCACCTCCTGAGTTGATATAGCCATGTCCGTCTGTCCGTCTGTCCGTCTGTCTGTTTCTACGCGAACTAGTCTCTCAGTTTTAAAGCTATCGAATTGAAACTTTGCACACACCCTTCTTTCCTTTGCACGCAGTATATAAGTCGGAACGGCCGGGATCGGCCGACTATATCCTATAGCTGCCATATAACTGAACGATAGGAAATGCCATAACTCTGCTGTTTGTAAAGTTAGGAAGTTGGGATTTTCTATGGCTTCTTTATTTGGCCAATCAATTCGACCTACCAAATTTCATAAGGATCGGCCGACTATATCCTAAAGCTCCCATATAACGATAGGAAATAGCATAACTTTGGTGTTTTTAGAGTTAGGAAGTTGGGATTTTCTATGGGTTTTATATTTGGCCAATCAATCCGACCTACCAAATTTTATAGGGATCGGCCGACTATATCCTATAGCTGCCATATAACTGAACGATTGAAATTGCCATAACTTTGGTGTTTTTAAAGTTAGGAAGTTGGGATTTTTATTTGTATTAAGAATGCATCATATGAATAATTTTGGAGAATATTATTTACAGAATATTCTGCAAGGGTATATCAACTTCGGCTCCGCCCGAAGTTAGCTTTCCTTTCTTGTTAAGTCTAATAAATAATTTACGGTCTCAAAGTTACTATTAATTCGACATTAGAGAAGAATTTGCAAAATTGTATATTATTAGGGACATTACAGAAGAAAACTTATTCTAAAGGATTTAAAGTGTTAACGAGAAACAACTTAAAGACCAGGATAACAACCAGCAATTATTTAAGGTTATGTTTTATCGGCGGTATCCTCCGACTTTTTTATGACCCTTCTTTTTGGAAAATTAATCGAGCACATGATTCAAACATTATTTCCCAGATCCTTTGCTGGCAGAGACCTCAAACATCAGTAACAAAATATAAGAGTGATCCCTGTTTATTTAAACTGCAGAAACTGGGGGTTTGATTTCAAAAACTTGTACGATATCTGTTTGGAAGGAAGCTTAGAAAGTATCACAATTGTCAGAGATCGCTTAGGAATGGGCTTCACGTTGAAAAGATCCATGGAATAAACCTTCTAAAGATATCCATGAAAAATGTTTGGCACTCTAAATTTCCTTGTTCTATATGTTATATGTATTTGTTATATAAAAAGCAAAATAATCATTCAGAGTGGTTCTCAAATAATTAATTGGATAAGCAAGTTTGCCTGATCAAGCTTATATTGGAGTATATTATTTATATTAATATATATTATTTACCTATCAACCGTTGAAGACTTAAATGATGAAATGAATAAAACAAATGAATATTATATTTTGCATTTTTTTGTTTAAATATTTATAAATTTATGGATATTGCTGGTACCTCTATATTTGGCCTAATCTTCTTTATGTCAGCTAAAGGATCAAGATAAAATCGATCTAATCATGTCTGTCCGTTTGACAATCTTGATCTTTTAAACTATAAGCTCTAGCAGTTTTGTTCGAAATCGGTTGGAATATTCAATATCGAAGCAAGAATATGGTTTTATTGATTTTATATTTAAATCAAATGTTTAAAATAGGTTGTTTTACAAAAAGATGATAACGATAGCTAGGTTTATCAACTTTTTAGACACATTTTCCATGGGTGATATCACTCTTACACTGTGCGCTTTTGTCGGCTCTTCTTCTATGGAAAGTAACAATATCGCAGCAAGAATGTGGCCATTGCTTGCTTTTTGTTTTTAATTAAAATCATATATTTAAATTAAATGATTGCCGATGACGATGGCCGATAGCTAGGTTGTATCAGTTTTGTAGTCACATTTTTCCATGTTTTTTTTTCGTTGTTATTTTTTAAAAGATTCCTTCGGTACACTGTGCGTTCCCTGGGCTCCTTATTCCATAGAAAGTTTCGGGATTCGGCGGCCAGCTCCCCCTTGGAACTACAAAAGCAGCGAAGAAGCGGCCAAGAAGCGCAGCACGGCGGCAGCAGCATCGTCGGCATCGTCAAAGCGGCAATGGCAGCGCAACTTAAAAAAAAGGATTCTTCCCATCAGAAGTTGGTTCTTTTGCACAAGATAAAAATATTTTTTAATGTTCCCTGAACACAAACAAAAATTTAAGGAATGTCACGTTGTAGTGCCGTCCCGCTCTCGTGTGCGCTCCATGTATGCATTGCGCATTTATTTTGGTTCCCGGTCCGTCGATTCTTCTGTGCCGTTGCCGTTGCCGCCGCCGCTGCCGCTGCCGCTGCCGTTCCTGTCGCTCGTCGCTCGTATCTTCGTTGGAATGGGCCAAAGAATTTCTTTTACACAGACAAATGGTTGCCTGCCTGCTTGGACCAAGATCTGCTTGAGACTCACATTCGGTTAAATATCTATATGTACATATATATCCGATGTGTACAGCGAATGTTTCGTAATAATTCGCCAAAGTCATGTTGCGACAACTCTCAACGGGCTTCGAAACTTTTTCAAATTTGTTTAGTCCTTGCAGCAGATGCAGAGAATTGAAAAAGAAACGAATTTAACGATTTCAGAATTACGGTTTTATTTTTATAAAAATTAAACAAATCCTATGACTATCATAGAAACGATCGAAAAATGGATTGGCTTTGGCCTAGCTTCATTGTTTTTAAGAATCAAATTCAAACCACTGTTTAAACTATAAAAACACTATAATGCTTAGTTTTTTTTTATTGAAAAGTTGGTTTCAATTATGTACGTTTTATTTCGAAAATTAACAAAATTATAAAGTTTCTTATTTCTAGTATGCAGCCATGTACGGATTTTGGTAGTCAGCTGCGTTTGTTGATAAACAAATCGTAAAATGCGTAACACAATTGCACGATATTCTAAGGTCAAGATCACGAGGACTTTGGAGTTCATTTGGGGATATTTCCAATGAACATGAGAAAGCTAATTCAAAGTACTGTTACAGCACATGTTTGCCATCCATTTAGCTAATCACATATGAAGTTTTTAATTGCCTCCCTTTCTAGAATAAATTGTAGCATACTAAAATCATAAAAAAAATATTGAAAACACTTTAATTATATTGTTATTTAGAATGATGATCATTATACCTCCTTCCCGAAATCTTCATCTTATCGGTAAATTAATCTTTATAATATTCTTTAAACTTATTTATCAAAGAAGTTAACTCGAAGCTTTTGTATGTCACAATTTCAAAAAACTGTTTTTGTTTTTATTTTGTTCTTTTACGACTTTTATACAGAGTATACAAATCGAGAAGTTAGTGCATTTTTCAGTGACGTACAATTGAGTTATGTCGCATTTAACGGTTTGTATTATATATATGGAAAAGTAATTCGTGTAGAATTGCAAATTGATCGTTTTGTCATGTCTGCCGAACGTGACAGCTGCCGTGTTCTAAAACAAAGTGGCTTTGGCAGTATCGGAAGGTGGTTTGAGTTTGGGTACTTAAGCTATGCACCGATCAGAAGGTTTTAACTAAAGGTGTGCATTCCTAGACTCTCCGAAAATTAATTGGTCCAGGGAAAATAGCCGCAAAAGTGAGCAAGTTCAAAATGTAGGTTTTGAGGCCGATCTAAAAACATTTTTTACTTTTCTAGCATTTTTTACTTGCTCTAATTTTGCCTTATGTGTCTAACATAAGATGTCCAAATCCGATACTCCTTTTAAAAAATATAACAAATTATGCAAATCAAAGCTAAAAGGTAGCTTTTGCATACGGTTAAAATTTAATTTTAGCTCTATTGCTCTTGAGATTTTTCAACTTTCGATATGTGCTATGTTTTTGTACAAATTTCATGTTGGCAATTATTGTGCAACAAAAAGAGAACGGGGGTTTAATTTCATCAACACGAAATTTTTGTAACTTCGCAGTTAAAACAGAAAATGTAATAGTGAATTTGGCATGATCGATTTATAGTTAACACTGGGCAAATACACCAGACTGTCAATACATTGAAAATATGCCAGCCATAGCATGTAGTCATAAAATTACATCTGATATTATTTCATTTATTTCAAAATAATATATCCTTTCAATGGAAACAATGCCCATGATTAAATTGCCAATCCACTTCCTTCTTTATTTTCAACCTGTTCATTAAAAAATATAACAAAATCTAAGCTTGTTAAATTTTCCGTTCTCATTTTTGTTGATGGGTATTCACGGGTTTTATGCTGCATCATCAATTTTACAGCTGCAATGGAAATTGTCATCAGCACATTTTAAAAAATAATTTAGGAAAATCTCTAAGCCAAAATTGATTTTTCTCTAATGGGATAATAGAGATTTGCTAGTTGAAAATAATTAAAATATATTGGACAAACTTATTCCCGCATAAACATATTTGTAAGCGCACTGCACTGGATTTTTCATCACAAAGCAATTTAGGTTTAGAAAATTGGCTGGCAGTTTATCATAGCTGCAATACAATATCCTGGAAATTGGACGCACTTTAGAAAGAAATCAGCCATGCCCTGTGTGGGTATTCATATTAATACTTCATCTTGCCTAATTTACAAATTGTCCGAAAGACCAACTTACCCGGAAGCAGTTACTACATTGAGAAAACATATATGTCCACACGTAGAAAAAAGAACCAATTAAGGCCACACAAAACGAAAACCAAAGCATAATTAAGAGCCAAAAGACAAACCACAGTGGGTTACCCATTTCCATCCATTAAAGAATTATGACCGCAGATGATAAAAAGTAAAGATTTACTTGATGTAGTGTGCCTGTCGTCAGTGGGAGTAAATGCAACTGATTAAAAATAGTTACATATGTATGTATGTGGTATTGAAAAGTATAATTCGTATAAGGTGACAAAATAATCAAAGAAAACTTGTTATTAAATCATGTAAACTTTGAGAAAATTGATTTATTAATGGACTTATAAAAAGTCTTATTACACAGTCTTTGTAGAATGTTATATAATGTGTGTAGAATGTGATATGATGCAAATCCTATGACTATTACATATAGCTGGCATACAATCGATCAAACCAACCTTAGGACAATCTTGCAGAATCTCAGATCATTTTTATTACTTTTATAATTTATACAACTTACTTAAGCACTAAAGTAATCGAAATTGTATGCGTGTAACAACCAATGTGATTATAATGTTTAGATAGTAACCGTTGATTTATCAATTATTCCATTGACAATGGATCTTAATACCACTTCCCAGGATTCAGCAATACGGAGTCAAATTGGTTATCTCCACCTAAAAACTCAAATTTTTTTAATATTTAAAAGTAATATAAATTCACCAAGTTCAAAACAATTTGTAACATTTGCACTTTCCGATTTTTTTTCTGGGTGTAGTAGTTAACTAGGTTTGCTAGAGAAAACCGGCGACCGTAAATTATTTGAGGTTTTTATTTAAAAAAGGCTACCTTGATTTTTCTTTGGAAACGTCAAGAATAAGACTACATATTTGAAAATTTGTCGACAAAGTCTATAAAAGTCAGGCAATTTGGAAAACAAATAAAACTTCTTGCCCTTGTCTACGAACTGCATACAAATTAGCCAAATCCCAGTAGGTCTTTTAAAATAGAGTTCTTCAATAACCCTTATTTACGATGCCCGATTTTGAAGTGCCATATAGTAGGTCGTGGCGGTTGATTCGAAAGCATTTAACTCATACCAATTTCGACACGAAAGTACACAAAAGTCCAGGATTTGATCCACGATGAGCGACAAGCTGGTGTACGATGTGACCGACCCGACCGTTCTGGAGCTGCGTGCCTCGGCGTTCATGCAGAACGGGCCGGTGAAGCAGGTGCGCAGCCTGGAGGATCTGGACCGCTGGGTGCGGTCGCAGGCCTACCACGACGCCGTCGCCTACATCAGCAACACCAGCCGGGCCATCCAGGGCCATCGGCTGAGCCGCAACTTTCCGGTGTCCGAGCAGATGCGCCGCCTCTGCGAGATCTTCGACGGGCTGGAGCACCTCCTGGTCGAGCATACGCCGAGGGCCGAGGAGTCCAGCACCTCGGTGCCGACGGGGCAGGTGAAGAGCCAGTTCTACCGCATCTGGATGCGGGACATGTTCCAGCATGTGTTTAGCAAACTGAACGAGGCCATCAGGGCGAACTGCAAGCACATCAACGAGCTGGGCCAGTACCTGAGGCGATCCTTTGGGAACGTGACCAGTCTGGACTTCGGTCCCGCCAACGAGCTGATGTTCCTCTTCTTCCTGTGCGGCCTCTTCCGGGCAGGCATCCTGCTGGCCAAGGACACGGTGGCCGCGGCCCTGATGCTCTTCGATCGCTACATACACCTGGTGCGACGCCTGGTCGCGACGTATGCCCTTCCCATTGCCAAGGACCCGATGTGCTCCATCGACGACTACTACTTCCTGCCCTACCTCTGGGGCGCTGCCCAGCTGTCCCTGGAGGCGCCCTTCACCCCGATGCAGTGCGACCTGGCCAGGGTGGTGGAGGGCCATCGGCAGGACTACATGATGGTGGACCTGATCGAGCATCTGCAGAAGACGCGCGGTGGCCAGCTGAGTCGAGTGGCCTTCCAACTGTGGAGCATCCTCTCGATGCCCACCTGGCCGCAGGTGTACCGGGGATTCGAGCGGAACTACATCGACCAGGTGCTCTGCTCCACGCAGACCGTGCAGCAGGCCATCTTCTGCGAGCTGATGTCCTTCGAGTCCGTGCTGGTGCCCACCCAGTTGGAGCGGGCCTACCTGGGCTCCCAGTATCTGGACCGGCAGAGGGAGAACAACGAGGAGCAGGGAGTACAGGGGCCGGCAAGCTTGTTCGAGGACTCACCGCCCGTGAGCAGGTACGTCAGCCTGGAGCCGGATTCGTTTCTCGGATTCCAGGAGCCCGGATCCGAGGAGAAGTCGGACGATAGCGAGGGCAATCGTCTCTGGATGCTGCGGCAGATGGTGGAGGAAAACGATCCTAACTCTGCGCAGTTCTTTCCAAGTTCACATGGCCAAAATGAATCTATCACATCGTTTGCAAATGAAGGTTCCTAAAATGTCACTCCAATAATATAAAATGACTTGTAGGATGGAAACGGCATTTGAGATGGCATTTGTACTACCATTTTTTTAATTATAGCAATACACACCGAGTTATACATATACATATAGATTTGCTAAACTCTTTTAATGAGCGAAAACATGTGCAAAGCATTAATACTCATTAATATCTGTAAAGCTATGGGCTTCAAAATTTGTTTTTCTTTGTTGGCATTAGCACACGTAAAAACGAAAACACTTTTTAAAACTAGTTTATTACAATTACAATTGAGTATTTTTAACTTTTCGTAATTTTATTGTAACTTATTTATTGAAAATCGAAGAGTTGCCTTTTACTGGCCCATAACAAAACATGTTGCATGTGCGCAGGCGTAATGTTTGTCTTTAACCAAAAAATGTATCTCAACTGACAACGTGTCGTATGAGTAATTTTAACGACCACCCTAATTTATTCTTGATCAATATCGCATTCATAAAAGCCACATGGCAAAATGTGAGTTCCGGCAATTAAATGCAATTAAAAAATTGAAAGCTCCATTTTTTTTTTAATTCATCTAAAAATTTTTATTTATTAAAAGTCAAGAAAACGGTAAGAAATAATGCCTATAAAAATAAAGAAGCTAATTTGTAAAGCTTTATCAATAGTTAAAAAAAACGTATGTATTATTATAATTTTTTTAATGGTTTAACAATAAAAATCAAATGTTTTTTATTCGTGTTCCGCAGATTCTCAATTCGCTAGCGATTTCTTTAGTATATAATTTATAGGAACAATACTTTACATATTCACACGTTTTTATAATTTTATTAAAAGTCCGCACAAATGTATGTGTGTACGTGGTTTCCAAGAAATAGCAAGAAGGAACGCTATAGATGAGCACCTCGACTATCAGATACCTATTACTTTTGAATAAATAGTCCTTTAGGTTGGTAGTGACGTTACTAACCTTGTTATGTATGTATTTTTAGCTTAATTTCTAAAAAGCTTTTGAAATATCTATTTAATTTGGAACGTTTTTGGTGTGTCGATAGATACTAATATATAGATACTGAGAGAATAATAAACTGGCTCTCTAACTGCATAGACTGATGATCGCGAAAGTGGGAAATGATATCCCGTACCCGCTCATACTTTCCAAGGAGCCCAATATACCCTATAACTCTACAAGTAAAGGGTAGTAAAAGTCAAATGTGGCAACATATTATTGTCAGATATGTACATATGTATGTATGTATGTATGTATATCGTAAGAAAATTAGATATCGATATCGCTAGAAGAGAATGTGGATCTATCGTTATGATAGATCAAACGGGCTTAATGTCCCCAAAATAAAAGGGGGAGGCGTTATGTCGGAAGTGATTAACGGAAAATTATCGCTACCCGCAACAAGATCTGATAGCAGAAATCTTGGGGCTCGATTATGCGATCGTCACAGTTTCCTGAACTCATCAAGGCGTTATTTTGACTGGAAGGGTCAGAGAGTGGGGGTGACGAAGGACTTCCGTTGCGAAATTCGGGCAAAGTTATAACACCCTGGCCAATGCAAGGGTTACAAAGTGAGCGAAATCGAAATCGTGCGCTAAGGCGCCAGCGGCATCAAGCTCGGCGGGTATTAGTCACACCCGACGGCGTCGTGAGAGAGAGAGAGAGAGCGGGAGCGGGCGTTGAGTAATAACGTCTCTCTCTCTCTCTCTTCTCTTCTAGCTCCCCAACTGCTTATGTGTGGGGTTTAAGCAGTGCACTTGTAATGGTGACTGGTGTGATGGTGATGTTTCGGTTTCGGGATTTGATCGGGTTGTGTTCTGCGTCTGTGGTCGTAGTCAGCGTTTTTGTTGCGTTTGTGTGGTGTTAGGAAACTAAACAACCAGATCCACCAGTTATGCTGGCAGAGGCAGTAGTCGGCTATCCTCGGCCTCGGCAGAGGCAAAAGCAAGAGCAGAAGCAGAGCCAGAAGCAGAGAATGAGTTAGCCAGACCAAGCCAACGTCAACAACCAGACCAGACCAGACCAGCTAGCTAGTGTTATCGACGCTGACGTCGGCGTCGTTCTTTGTATTGATTCGAATTTGGATTCAGTCGATGAGTTTCTCTCGCTTCTGCGCGTTGCGTTTTTCGCAGTGTTTCCGCGATTTTTCGTTTTCGTTGTCGTTGCGTTGTCGTCATCGTTGTGTGCGCCGCCTCGCCTCCTCTCATTTCAGCCCCCTTTTCGTACAGCCGTGTGCGGCTGTCACAGTGTGCGTGGGTTTAAGATTATTAAATACATTTTCCTTCTTTGCGATGGATTTGGATTTGGACTTGTTTAACTTTTTTTTTCATTTTGTTCTGTTTCAATGCGTTTTGTGTATTTTAATGTTATCTATCTGCATAGATATATACTTTAGAAGATTTGTTTTAATATGCGACCGTGGCCACTTTTTGATATTCCCCTTCTCTCTCTCTTATTCTCTCTGATTTTTTTTGTTGTATCTTTTTCTTGCACGTATCTCAGAGTAGGCGTGGGGCCAAGAATATGGATGTGTGTGATTTTTTAGCCAAATTATCCTATACCTCTAGATGCCCCAACAAAAAAAAAAGTATTTCATAAAAATATATCTAGATACATATGTAGTGATGTACATTTGCATACACACATGTGCGAATGCTTTTGCACACTCCCAGTAGTCGCATATACACACAATTAGAACTGCACTTGTGCAGAAAAACAGATTATTTGCTTAAGCAGATGAAAACTGAAAACGACATACACCATATCATCGTCATCACAATCGTCATCGTCATCGCTAAAAGCCTCGTCTCAATTACAAGTTCTTCTCTCCCCATTAACTAACGTTAAAATGTATAAAACGCGACAAACCTATCCAATAGTTTGCTCTCTGGTGGCCATTCTTCTTTCTTCATATTATTGCCGCAGCTGCGCCTTATTTCCACTGAAAGGCTTACAGATACACTCTCACTGCCACAAAGACTATGATATTGTACAAAGCTGGTCATACTCTTACTACGGAATACACAGTTATATACAAGAGAGTGGGGGGAAGAGCGAGGGAGAGAGTGAGAGAAACTGAGAGCAAAAGAGCGAGAGAGAGGGAAAAAGAGAGAGAGATAGAGAGTGGGAGTGTTTGAGAGAATGAGAGCCGAGTGAAAAGATGTTGCCTGAAATGAAAAAGATCTTTCTCACTTCCTTAAGAACTCCGATTCATGAATTATTGCAGATGTAAGTATGTGAATATGCATGTGTGTATACACGTAGAATCGAAATTTGATTCGATACGAGTCGAGTCGAGGAAAAGTAGAGTAGTGCAAAAACAAGTATCGAATAAGCCACATAATCCAAAAAGCAAAAGGGTTTCCAGTCCAGACGCTGCTACCACCACAAAGCTCCGCCGTTATCACGTTAAAAGATAATAACACCTAATATAAAGCCTTTTACTTGTTTGTCAAAAGCGAAAAGAAAAAAAAATCTAACTGTTACAAACGAATACGAGTAATAATAATAAGAGTGCCTTTGACCAGCCGAGACGACGGTGACGGTGACGGCGGTGACATCAGAGTCTAATTCTAGCGCCAACAGATTTTAATTCCGTGAACTAGGCGACGACGCACAGTAAAAGTAAACTGGCTGCATGAAAAACATTACTAGCTCGAGCACTTGCGGCACTGGGCTGCTGCAACTGCGGAACAACCTCGGCTGCACTGAGTTGGACGTTGCGGAGAAAACAGAAGAACAGCAGGCAGGTCCGTTGCACATTCGAATCACCAAGATCAAGTCACCAAGAAGTCACCCCCCCGGAGTGGTGGTCTCTGCTTTTAGTGACTTTCCTCGTGAGCGTGAGTAGTGCCCTACCAACAAAAAAAAGCACATAGAGAGTGGAGAGTAGAGAGTTCACGAGGAAAGTCGCCACAAACAAAAACAAAAACAGAGACCAGAACTGCTACATATCCATACATACATACATACCTACATACATACATATATAAGAACATCCGATCTACATCCAAAACCAGAAGCCAACTTTCGATTGCCATCATGAATAATTCAATTACATAGCAAAGCTTAAAGATACAATTTTATTACCCTTCCAAAGGGTAATATTGTTTTGGCCAAATCATATTTCACCAACCGGATCGGAGTTCGAAAATATCTTTTTTCACAAGTGTAATTGATTTGTTTATGATTGCATAATAATATTAAATTTTGCAGTGTAGGCTATATTCCACCATGAGACTATACGTATTCTTGGTCAGGTTCATTCGCGATTTATTTACTGGATAACCATATTTACTTGCCCCGGTTAAAAGATTTCGACTTAGAACCTTTCCTTTCAAGAGGGTTCTTTTATTCATATCGTTACAGTGAACACCCTAGTATTTTATTATTCGAGTGAGCACTGTGCTCATGATAAGATACGATGTTAGATTTCAGACAATTTGAATTACTTGAAATAGGACGATTATTTTTATTGCATATCTTTCGTATGAACTTTGTTAAGGTAAAGATAATGGCATTCAAAACAGAATTGTCGTGTGATATGCAGTTCTATTTCAAATGCAACTATCTTTAACGAAATGCTTTTATCAAGAGAAAAAGACAATATTTACATAGTTTTATTAAGATAGCTTTTAAAAATGGTGATGGTAATGCTGAATAAGAATATATGTATCTTCTTAATGTCTTTAGGCTAACGCAATACACCAGCTATCTTTAAGTCAATTCGGATTGTACTTCTACTACTATTTACTTTGTGGGGTCGGAAATGTATCATTTACCACGTTGGGAATTCTGAATTAAATTTATTCCCCTTTGCAAGGGTATACTTTTTAGAAGTATATAGAAACTTGATAAATCATGGAAAACAGATTAGGATAGCAAAATTTACCTTATAACCAGGCAGCGAAATAAATTCTATTGAAGCTCCTTAAAATCTAAAGTCTCGCAAATGATATTCAGAATGATTTATTTATATGCATTCTAAGGCTTTATGCAATAAACTTTTATCCACCGATTTTTAATAAATAACGTAAATAAAAAATTGAGTCTTTGTTTTATTTCCCAAAAAATAACAGTTATCGGAGACTTTTATTTGGCTCGTCAGAAAACAAATTTTATTAAAGATTTTCGAAAATCAAATAAGAAGGTATTATTTTTAGTTTTCTTTTAATAATACAAGTTTAAATACATTTTTATTGTAGTATTTTTAAGCGTTAAGGTCCCTAGTCGATTCTATTTCTATTAATAATAACTATCTGGACATTGGCAATGTATGACGGTCTTAGGTAAATAATTCGATACTTTATAGTACAGCCTAGACTATATCTAGACTAGCTAGACTTTGTAGGGTAGAAATACTTTTGTATGTTAATTGTACTCAAAAAGTAACATTTAGACAAGATCGTTTTTGATGCTTTTAAGCTTTAAGATTTCGATGCGCCAGCAACAGTAAATAAATTTGTATAACATAGATAATATATGTTTTCAAACAGAATAATCTTTACGGATTTAGAATTTCTAGACCTGTTTTCTAATTTTCTTCCTTGCTTTATTTGCAAGTAAAATTTGTATAATATTCATTGATGTTTTAAGAGCATTGTTGCGTAATCAGTTTTGTTATTAATAACATTCTTGGTTTATTAAAAATTATTTTGTGGTTGCACTTCAGAATAAGATTCATTCTGACCCTAAGCAGTTTTGCAAATCCGCCACCCCTGTTCTGACTTCGGAATATTTAAGGCGAGAATGAGTGGGTCATTTTAAGGGATGACATGATGATACACAGTAAAATAAGTGTTTTATTTGTTCTAAACAAACTTTTTTATGTTCATCTATGATTTAAAAGTTTTCTGCAGGCTATATAGCATTTGATAAAAATTATAATTCTCTAAGCATAGTTTGCCACTACGCTTGCCACTGATTTGTGGAAAATGTGGGCAGTGTACTAATTATTATGGAGGAGATAGATCATATTTACAGGCAATCTGAAGTAATTGCAAACTATGAATTACACCAAAAATTTATTTGAGTATGAAAATATGAACTTTATATTTTTAAGTTATTGGGTATGGAGGTCCGATTTGTATTTACCTAAGTATTTTATTTTAAAAACAGCGAAGCTATTGTAATTTAATCTATTATATAGTCATCCCACTTTTAAACTCAATTAAAAATCATTTATGTATATTATCGTAAAAATAGTCCGTTCGTTTTGAAGGAAGCTGTACAATTTAACAAATTTAAAGTTCCGGGATCGGATAAAAACGTATGTAAAATCGGACAGGTCAAGAACATCTATACTATATCGGGACGTAAAGGGTTGCAAACTTCTGACTAAAATATGAGCACTCCTGCTAATGTGTATTTGTAAGAGGGAGCTATCACAGTGGATTTATTGCCGTTGAGATACGTTTTGTGGATCCTAACTCTGATCCTGAGAGTGTGCTAAGTACGTCATCATATAGCTGTTTAAGGTCCCGTCGAGGCACAGGCACATACACATACACATACACACACATACGATATGTATATGCGACGAAGCATACATAAAGAAAATGAAAAAGCAGAATGCATACCATAAATTCCAATTGCCGTACAACAAAAATGCGGCTTCTAAGGGTAGAAATGGAAAAGCAGGAAAACGAAACACACATTCCCTTATTAAAACTGAACACGAGCAGCTGCGAGTTTCAGGCGGAAATTGAGTTCAAGCGTAGAGTAGAGCAGAGACCGTACACAAAAGTCTGTTTCTAGTTTTCTAATTGGAAATTATCCTGAACCCGCTTCTGTCGAAATTCTGAAATTCAATGTGATAATATTAATGCACGGTTCAGCTATTTCGCCCGTTCGTTGGGACTTTGGTACGTTCGGTGTTCCTTCCGCTCCCTTTCCCTGTTTTTTGAATTGTGTGCTGCGAGATTATGAAAATGGCACATTCACCCCTAAAGCGATCCCACCAACCCCTGCACTATGCCATGCAGTTCCAAGCTGTGCAATATGCATTATTATAATGACCTACACCGTTTGCGATTGAGCCAGCCAAGCGGATTTTGGGACAGAGGTTGGCCAGCTCCTGCTCCGATCGACTTGGCACGGAATGACTGTTCTTGATTCTGATAATCTCCCTCCGCTATGCACATTCTATATCCACTATTTCCACGATACCCATGCGGCCTCAGTCGCACTTGACGCCCCATACTACATACTACATGCTACGGACTATACATGCTACATGCTACATGCTACATCAAGGCTTCTATCAATAGTACGCTGCGAGGGTATGTGCCACTGCATTCTATCCTCTGTCTCACAAATACCTAGAACCATCCCTATACCTATGGGTTTATGGGCGAAACAGCGACGTAGCACCAGGGGCAGAAAAAGGAACCGGCCAAAACAAAGAATAGAAATATGTGGAAACTATAAGGCACATTTCAGTTCGACGTACGCGTTTCTCTTAACCAGACGCATTTTAGTTTTTTTTTCCCCCCTTTGCTTTTGCCGTCCGGGATTGTTTTTTGACGCTGTGGAAAACAAGTCGACCAAAAAAACAAAATTCAACAACAAAGATAAATAAAAGAAAATCTTTGGGGAAAATGTTTCATTTGATAGATATAGATTTAAACCAGTGAAATGTTTAACTAAAAATATTGGTTTCGAATTAAGAGATAAAATTCAAAATTTATTTGAAAAACGATTTGTGATATCGGCTTTAAAGTGGCGCCCTTCTCCAACCATTTAGATTCCCTCGAGGAATTCAAGGCGTTATCGGGTGAGTGGATGGACAGGAAGGCATTGAATACTCCATTCAATATCTGAATCTTTTAGAGTATTTGTATTGAGTATGATTAGATCGTTAGAGGAATTTAAAATCTTATGAATTTTTCATTTTATTTGAAAATGCTTTCTAAATATCAATACTACTTAATTTATCATAGAAATTTTTATCGTGAGCATTGAACATCTTAATTAAATCGTGAATATAAGCTTTTTTGGTATTTCTGAGTATTAAGAAAATTGAGGAAGAACGATATAGACGAGCTGATCTATTATGGGATACCCACTAAGATCATTTAAAAATGCTCTGATTGGCAAGCAAATTATCATGGTCTAAATTGTGAGGGCCACCTCGGAATGTTCAACGTTCACACTTGGCTATAAATGTGGATTAAGCACCTGTTACAAACAATATACCCCAGTATACCCTATACCCACAGAGGCACACCCACCATCTGTTTGCGGGATAGGCCACAAGCTTTTGCCGTATTAAAAATTGTTTCTCCAGTTTTATGCAACATTCGGCTGAATGTTTTTAGTTTTCCCGTGCAGCCCTAAATTCTTGACATTCAAACTGAAAACTCAAAAGTTCACAATGAAAACGTAAACAAAGATATGCCGGGAAACAATATGGAGATTTTCTGGGCTTTCAATTCTCTTAAAAATATTTATGCCAAGTTTAATTTAATTTTGAAAACTTATAAATTATTTTGGACAAAATCAAAAAACATATTCATGTTAATTCGTAAAAGTCTGGTAGGGACAAATATTTTTAAAACAGTGTACTATCTATGTACCAAGATCATTAGAAACTTTTGGTATTCTTTAAATAAGATCAAATTTTAAATCTTGATGTTTTATATTTATCTAATCTGGTCTCTAAATATGAATATCGATTTGAGATTTTTAAAATTTAAAATGTACCCTTCAATCGAGCTAATATGACAATATTCAATTTTTTAAATCGGTGTTTATATTTTGAAATTAAACCCAAAGATTCCAAATACCGATAAAATGTAACTAAAATCTCTTCGATGTAAAAAAAATTCCATTCAAAATGTTTTCGTGTGTCGAAAGTTTGCATGAAGTTTTTCGTCTGCCAAACAATATTGTTAGCTTTGAATACTCAAGGGAAAGATATAAAAAATGTTTTATTAAAATGGGCCTAATTAAGAGGGAAATTAAATTTACATTAATTTTGTTTTTCGTGACTGTAGGTTGAAAAGTTTGGCGGGCTTTTTGTGAGCAAAAACAAATTTTTGATTCAGCGTAGCGTTTTTGTATTTACACACGGTAAAGTTGGTTTTATGAAACGACTCCGAATTCATCGCCCAGTTTCGTGTGTTGGTGAATACATGAAACACGGGTGCTTTTATGCATACACTTGTTTCCCCATTTCTTGAAATGATTGCCCGAAGTCGGCATCGATAAAAACCAGTATTTGTGAATGGCTTTGCCAAAGTCAAGATGAGTCAAACGTTTCTTAGGTATTATCAACATTTCCTCTTTTATCTCTCACAACTCTTGACACTTTTGTTGGTTAAGGCTAATGGTGGGGTTTGAATTTATATATGTTCTCACAACTATTAGACTGTCTATGTGATTATGGTTGAAGTGTATTGTGTTCTTGCTTTAGCTCATATGAGTTCTAAGTAAGAACTTTTAAAAATTATCTAGTTTGGCATTTGGCCTTATTTATTATATATATTAATTATTTATTATATATATATTTTAATGTAACCAGTTCCAATGTATACTCTATCATTTTTACTAAAAACGAATTGGCTCAATTTTACTGTTCTAATTTCGGATTTCGCAAAAATTAAAAGCATATTGCTAAAGTCATATAAAACATAAATCAATTATATTTATCTACATTGAAAAAGTCTTTTCTTTTTGAGTTTTGCGATCGTGCTAGACTTCTTTAAACTTTTTGGGACAAAAATTAAGATTGTTATAGTATTATTCTTTATTTGTGACTTTTTTGGGCGGGCAACATTACCTCTATTTAAAAAGTATGCATTGGTTTCGCACAAATGCTACTAACTTCTAAATGTTTGGTAATTGTTTCTTTTTACTAATTTTTGTGTTCTTATTTGTTTTCAGTTGGACCCGGCACCATACCATCACCGTGGACACCAGTGAATGCCGGTCCTCCAGGTGCCCTTGGATCGGCAGACACAAATGGCAGCATGGTGGATAGTAAAAACCTGGATGTTGGTGATATGAGCGATGTAAGTCTCTAATTTCCCTTTATCATATTATTACAATACTTATGAATACATTTTATAAAAGTCCGACATTATATGTATGTATGTAGTTGTTTTAAAAGTTTAAAAAATGTTTTCTACGTTTCTTTAAAAACACCAGACGTTAAATTGAACCAATTTTTTGTAGATTAGATTAATGTCCCATTTTAGGCATATAAACATTTACATTTGGTTGCTAGAAACATTCGTTTGCATTAAAAGCGAAAAAGGGCAAAATAAAAAATAATTTCATTTTAAAAATATGTTTAACTTGTTACCCTTATCTAATGCTTGATCTTTTCCTAATTTCAAAAATGTCGCTTGGGAATAATAACGGAAGTGGCTTTTGTCTGCAAAAAAAAAAAAATGATATCCTATCTGGTTTATAGAAAAAGCTCAGAGGGGATTTAGGTAGACAACAGTACTGGAACATTTTTAATTGCCAAAAAAACAATTAACACAAAATTGGTTTTTACAAGAAATGAGACTTTTGTTTTAAATTAGTCCTAAGTTGGTACATGTATTTGTAAACCATTAAAACCATTAGGATCCGAAAGCTTAGTTATCTTTCGGTATAAGAGATATATCTCGCCATGTGCAATAGATCTTGTGGTCGGATTCGATTTAGTAAACCGAAATCTAATTGTTAAGTTATACTGACCAAACACGATAAAACATAGTTGAGCTTTTAAAGATATTGCTATAACTGCGTTTATAAACCTGAAAAGGTCTTTATTAAAAAAATATTTATTTTTGCAATTGGAAGGCTGATGTTGTATCCCCACATTTCCAGCTATAATTATTGATTTTATAATTATTATTTACTTATGGCTTAATAATATTTAATAGAGTTCAAATATGGAAATAAAACCAAGCGAATCACTTACTCCCTTTTGTTTCCGTCCTGGCACTATGTCAAGTTCTTTGATTATTATTTGTAATACCTTATATTGTGAAGTAAAAACCTGTATCCAAAAACTGCACCTTATATAGGTATAATATAATAATTTTCCTAATTATTTAGAGTAAGAACTGGACAAATACCCTTGATAATTAATTCACGTACTGATAAATAAGTGATACAACATTGAAGAAAATTGATTTAATAGATACCACGCCCCCTCCATTTTTAAAAGAGTTGTTTAGAGAAAAACGCAAACGCAAAAGCGCTATACAATGGAAAAGAATTTAATTTTCGTTTTATATCAGTTCGGATCATAAGTTCACATACATGAATAAATCTAAAGCTTGTGCACGTACATTCCTCCGATGTGATTCATACTTGCTGGATAGATAATAATACAATTTTCCGTTGAGTCACACAACTGTTGTACCCTTACTAAGAGTGCTATAATTTTAGTCAAAAGTTCGGAACTCAGATATCTCGGAGATATCTCCGACCCTATAAAGTATGTTATAGTCTTGATCAGCATCACTAGTCGACCATCTGTTCGATTCTAAGCAGTCTAGTGTCTCAGTTTTGGAGCTATTTGGAACAATCGGAAATATATATTACAAATTAACATTTAGGTATATATATTTTTGTAACAGCTGGAAGGGCATATAAACTTCGGCTTGCTTTCTGATTATGTTTATGATTATCTCTGGTCCTTACTGATTTGCTACGGCATAAAAATAACGCAAAAATTTGAGTCAACACTCTGTAGGGTTTCAACAATTCTATGTGTAACCCTTCTCTTTTAAGTTAATAAGTTTCAAATTAGGTGGTGAAGTAAATTTCAAACGTGAATACAAATATTAAACAATCGAAAGTTTAAAAATTCAAGTCTTCACAAATTGTTCTCCGATCTATTGAAAGTTTTCATTAAGTATTCTAGAAATATTATTTAATAATCGTTACAAAAATCAAAAAATAAACCTTTGAATTCGTCTTTCTGTACCAGCAAACCCATCAATCGTCACTAAGTTTAGTTTTTATTAGTATGAAAACCTACTAAACTTTTTATTCAATGTATACATTTCAGGACGAAAAGGATCTTTCGTCCGCTGATGCCGAAGGTGTATGGAGCCCAGACATCGAACAGAGCTTTCAAGAGGCATTATCTATTTATCCGCCGTGCGGACGTAGAAAAATCATCTTATCCGATGAGGGTAAAATGTACGGTAAGTGTTTATGAATCTACCTACGGAATGTCTGGATCTGGATAACAAATTTATCCGTAATTAATTAGCCATTTTAAGTGCCCTTTTTTTTGGACAAAAAACAACATTTTGTATTCTAATTTTGATCAGATATGTAAGATATGCTTAGATGTAATATAATAAATATGATCCTTTCTAGTTGGGGTTGTATAAGAATTTCTGTCATAAAGGCAAATAAAACCAAAATTAGTTTTGTATAGCAACCAGTTTGGTCTGTTGTTTTCATTTATTTTAAAGACTAGCTTGTTTTTACGACCTTGTTTTTTAAACTTGTGGTCTTTTGTCAGCTTAGATTTAAAATAAAATCGTAAGAAGGAAATAGTTGGGGAATAGTTCAATATTGTGCGTATGTTTAGTGATGCTATTTTCAAAGTCGTGAATGGAATGGAACCGTACATCCATTCGAATTCTAACCAAATTCGGTTGGAAGAGATTTCCGGGGTTAATGCATCCCACTTTGCTTAGGGGTTGAATTTTCCCAAATCCGCTCTTGGATCTAGCATATGAAATGAGAGAAATCCTTTCTCAATAAAAGCACCTATATTTGTAAATGAATAGCAATTAGTGACGACATATTTTTTGTAAGGTAAGCTGTTATCAATACGTATTCACTCATTGTTTTGTCTTATGACATATTGCAGGTCGCAACGAACTGATCGCAAGATACATCAAACTGCGCACAGGCAAGACGAGAACCAGGAAGCAGGTCAGCTCGCACATCCAAGTGCTTGCCAGGCGAAAACTCCGCGAGATCCAGGCGAAAATCAAAGTTGTAAGTGGCTCGAAATATTTAAAATTACATAGTTTTTTCGATGGGGTACAGTCTTTTTCCATCGGAATTTAGGGCATTAAAGGTAGTTTTTACAAGGGTAGGTCTCCCAGCATCGAATGAAACGTTAGAAATTAGGGGTAAATGAGCATGAAAAGCAAGGAAGACTTGTCAGTTGAGCTAGAAGATAATCCTTAACGTCAAACCTACGAATTCTGGTGGAGCGTTAAGGATGGCACAAAGGTGAACTTGCCTCATGATTGTCCCGATCGGAGGATCAATGTCAACCAGTCACCAACTTCCTCTCCGATTTTGAATTCGTATTCGATTCCGATTTCCATTCCCGAGTGCAATCGTCAGAATTACATAATAAAAACAAGATTGCGTGTGATGATGATGTGTGTGATAGACAGGCACTTGGTGGCGATAAACAGCAGCAGCAGGCACATGTTACAACTACACAGCACACCCAATCACAAACCCAATTTGAACACTCGACCAACTGAAACTCTTTTCCAGGAAACCAATGGTGTGTCCTTGCATTTATTGAATGAGAAAGAGCAGACCTTGCAGGTCATGAGCACAATGACCAGTTCGCAAATCGTGTCCGCCCAAGCGGCCAACAATCTGGCATTGGCCGCCTCGGCTCTATCGGCATCGGCAGGTGGTGGTGGCCACCACGCGAGGCATCTCACCCTCCCTCCCCCGTCCCATAGGCAGGCGGCGGCGGCGGCAGCAGCAGCTGCAGCAGCCGCGGCCCTGGGCAATGTCCCCTCATCCGCGTTGGTCTCCTCCGGACCGCCGGCCATTCCGTCCTCCTCGTCGGCGGCGGCGGCGGCGGCGGCATCGGCTTTGGCGGCTTCACCCCGACAGCACCACTACCACCACCACCATGCGCACGTCCCAGCCCACCACCACCACCACCACCATTCCCATCCCAACTTGCCGCACCTACCGCATAGTCATATGCATCCCCACCACCATCACCAACATGCGGCGGCCGTTGCGGCGGTGTATCATCTGCAGCAACAGCAGCAGCAACAGCAACAGCAGCAGCAGCAGCAGCAGCAACAGCAGCAGCAGCAGCACCGGTCGAACGATACGGACCCCGATCCAGTGGCTCAGTGTACTGGCGGTGGATCGGCTTCGACATCGGCACCACCTCCTCCTCCGCCGATGCACCACCCGCCGTTGTATTCTGGCGTAAGCTACTGTTATTATTTCCAACTCGATTTCCACCGCCTTGTGCAAAATATGCTGTCATACCGTTCCAAAACAAAAAAGAAAAATCAAAACACGCAACTCATTACCAAGCTACTGCGCTGTTGCATTAATTCCAAAGACGCTCTACAACTCATGGTAGCACCAAACCAAACCGAACCAAACCAAACCAAACCAAAACCAAAACCAAAACCACCATCACCACTGCATAATCTGCAATGCTCATTTAGGATTTGCAATGCTCTCACTTGGCTTTTTGTTATGTGTGTACTCACCCGACATCAGCGCGCAGAGGAACCTCTGACCGCCGTTCTTACTTAATTAGTATGTGCAATATGCTGCAATCTCTGCTCTGCGCCTCCGATGATCTGAGCCTCTCTCTCTCTCTCTCTCTCATCTTCCTGTATCCATCCATTCTATCAGCTATTCCAAGCCTCCACTCGCAACTCGCCATTCGCCAATCGCCACTCCAATCCACTTCACTTCACTCCACCCCCATCAATCTACTCAAATCCATGTCATCGAGGCCCAAATGAGATGCCCGTTGTACTGCTACGCCACCCCTAATGCGCTCGCTTGCTCATTGAAATTGACTCCTTGCTTTTTGACTTGCTATACGACGACGGGAACCTCTGTTAATAGAACCTAATTTAGAGTTATGTTCGCTATAGACATGTATATTGTGTACTACGTATGTAACATTCACCCACTCTGGCCTAAACGGAACTCGCTGGGTAACTTAAATTAATGACAATCGGTTAGTGAACAACAGTTGATTAACAAGTCGCCTCACCATATGTTTAACCATCTTGTATAACGCCCAATATGTACATCATCTACTGACCGGTCAACCTAGCTCACTGATATCTATATGAATTCCTCACTAATCCATTCATTTCGATTGTCTTCCCTCTATGAAATAGCAATTCTGGCAACCCGGACTACAGCCGAGCACGTCCCAAGAGTAAGTTGGCATCGTCTACCCTATGAGCTGGCTATACAACGCATTTGCATTGACCAATAGTTTCTATGATTACAGCATCAAGCCCTTCACCCAGCCACCCTATCCCGCTGGCAAGCCGTCGACGGCCGTCTCCGGGGACGAAGCTGGAATTCCGCCCTCACAATTGCCCTGGGAAGGTCGAGCCATTGCCACGCACAAATTCCGCCTACTTGAGTTTACGGCGTTCATGGAAATCCAGAGAGATGAAATGGTATGGCCAACGAGCTCCACCCCCCCCCCACATTAATTGTGCGATAGATTTATTAATTCCCCATATTTTCACAGTATAACCGTCACCTTTTTGTGCAACTTGGCGGTAAGCCATCCTTTTCCGATCCGTTGCTTGAGGTAAGAACTTGCAAGTGAAACAATTCCGAACAAAAATTAACCTTTATTGTTTGTTACTCATTTCAGACTGTTGATATTCGACAAATATTCGACAAGTTTCCGGAAAAGTCTGGAGGGCTCAAAGATCTCTACGAAAAGGGTCCACAGAATGCGTTTTACCTAGTTAAATGCTGGGCGGACCTAAATACCGACCTAACGACCGGCAGCGAAACGGGTGATTTCTATGGCGTAACCAGCCAGTAAGTCTCATCCGATCAAATACAATTACCTAGTATGGGGGTATAGTGATTTCTATTCATGTAGTTTGTATACTAAGAAATAAGTAGGCACACCGAAAACGTATTATTTATTTGCGGCGTTCACTGGGACTTCATGATCACCAAGCAGTGATTAATCATATAAAACTTATCAAGTTTCTCTGGAGATCGCCTGCGTCTCATTATTTTAATGTATACCCACTTTGTATTGAACCAAAAACTAAAATATTTTACTTTAAAGTTTAAAGCTATAAACAAATGGGTAGATTGCTGGCTTTACTTGAGAATTAAACAGTTTTATCACGTTGTTTAGTGTTTTTAACATTAAGCCCAAGCTTAATCTTCTTTAGTGTTCCCTCGTTTAAAAATTTATGACCACAGGTGCGAAGTTAATTATATGTTATGCAAATTCAGTCTATATTTAAAACAATCAAGAAAGTTCGTATAATTTTTCTCTTTTTAAATACTTCTAATTCAGGTGTTGAAATTTCTGTAAAAAAGTGTCAGAGCAAAAGAAAGTTAATTTGATTTTAAGGAGTAATTTTGTCTTTTCAGGCGGAAGAATATATTTAAATTAACCCATTATTAACTGAAAATTCATATTTTCTTTTCTTTCCACGACAGATATGAAAGCAACGAGAATGTTGTACTCGTGTGCTCCACGATCGTTTGCTCTTTTGGCAAGCAGGTGGTGGAGAAAGTGGAAAGCGAATACTCTCGACTGGAGAACAATCGCTACGTCTATCGTATTCAGCGATCACCCATGTGCGAGTACATGATCAACTTCATTCAGAAACTGAAGAACTTGCCGGAACGCTACATGATGAACAGTGTGCTGGAAAACTTTACAATATTGCAAGTAAGTAAAGTGTGATTATGAAGTTGCAATAAATAAACAATGTAATTAAATTCCCTTTCCTTTTTTTTAGGTAATGCGAGCCCGCGAGACGCAGGAGACACTTCTGTGCATAGCTTATGTTTTTGAGGTGGCGGCTCAGAACAGCGGCACCACCCACCACATATACCGTCTAATTAAGGAATAGCAAAAGCTGCATGGAGCAGAGCCTGACCTGTCTGCGAATCCCATCAACACAGAAGTTCACAAATTTATCGAAAACAACAACAACAACAACAGCAGCAACAATAATAGTAGTATCAATACCGCCAATGCCACCGCAACCGCCAAGATTTGCGATAATAAAGCGAGTGGTGGACACAGCAACAGTGACCTGGCCAACACGATATCCAACACCATCAGCAAGAGTGGCATGAGCAACACCAACAGCAGCAACAGCAACAGCAACAGCAATGGCAGCAACTGCAACGCGCAACTCAAATGTGGCAACAGCAATATTAAGAATAGGAATCTGTCAGCTGTTACGACAATTATCAAGCAATCCCTCACCTCGCCACAACATCAGCACCATAACGAAATTGGTGCCCTGACTGCACTGCAAGTGGAGGAGGTCATTTATACAACAACACAGTCACAAGCCAACAACAGTTACCAGTTAGACTCTGAACCAAGCATTGCTTCCAACGTACAAGAGCCAACACTCCAGCAGCAACATACCGCCTACCAGGACCGCACGGTCACAGTCCTTCCCCCGTACGACCTGTGCATCGGCAACAAGCAACAACCATTTGAGGCTGATCAGCGGGAACAGGAGCATGAGCATGAGCATGAGCAGGAGCAGGAACAGGAACAAAAGCAGCTGGGCACAAGCAGCAGCAGCAGCAGCGCCAGCACCAGCAGCAGCTATGAGCAGTTCCTCAAGTTGTCCGCTCATCAATATTCGGAACCTGAAAGAAGCTCGGCTGCACTCAATCTCAGCAGCATTGTCGAAAAGGAGGCGGCGGTGGGCGGGTCCAAGCCCGAGCTTGAACTCGAACTTGAACTTGAGGAACCGCAGCAGTTTCGAATGCTCCGAGAGGTGAATGCGGCCGGGGCAGAGGCTGCCACTGCCACTGCCGAAGGAATCAGTAACAAAGGCCGTGAGCCGTGAGCCATATACTACTACCAGCCTTTAAGTGAGGTTGAGGCTAGTTTTAAGGGTTAGCAATATAAGAACGACACCATCAGAACTTTTTGTTTTCCACCCAAATACCATGGCAGGTGACAACGGAACAGCCTCAGTACGATGATTGGTGGTGTTCAGTATCGAAATCAGATTTTTATTTTTTATCAAAATAAAAAGTGTATCATATTATGTTACAATAATTTGAAAGACTCGAACAACCGACTTTAGTTCAGCATAGAGTGCTTTCTGTAAAATTGTACTATACATACATAAAAAAAATACATTTAAATGATCTCAAAGTTACTTAAAACATATTTTTTGTGTATAATTTTTTTATGAAAACTTTACAAAATCCTACAAAAAAAAGAAAATAAAGGAAATATTTAGGACTTGTCGTGCGCTGATTTTAAAATAGGAAAATAAGAGTAAAAATTGACTAAAATGTTTGAAACAAAGAACGCCGCGAAAGAAACAGATACATATAGTTTTCCGAATAACCATTAGATATGCATAAAACCGTGCAAATAGGATTAAGCTATTTTTTTTTTTTATAAAAGCTTTTATTTAAAGCTACAAATTGTATAGAAATAATATGTTAGTTTTATTTTATTCAAGCTTATCAACTTTCATTTAGCAACAGTGCAGTGCAGAGGAAAGACAGCAGGTATGACACGATGACCACTAGTTTCAAAAGCTGGCTGGAGTGGAAACTGATATGGAGCTAGATAAGGTAACTTCGAGAACTTGAGAACAAAATATATTTAAATTTGTTAATTGAAATCCTGGCATGAGATAGAGAGATAGGTAGAGAAAAAAGCGAGAGGGCGAGAGGTGTTGTGTGTTACGCGATGGTTTTTGTCTATCCATTCGTATTGTAGTGGCAAAAATGGATATGTAAGTAATTGAATTAAGCATGTGTCGAATGATCCACCGTTAATTAAATTATTAATTACTGATTTAAATTCATTAGTATTAAAAATGCCCATATATTATAAACTAAATACAACTGGTATGTAATTAGCCATTTCTGCATCCACCGAAGACAAGCTCGAACACATAAAATGTCCAAATTGTAAGAAATTATACATATATGCAGAAGAAATAACATAAAGATTTATTTTCCGATCTAAATAAAATAAAGATAACAAAATGTATTCTGAATGTAAAACAGCCTAATTAAAATAATCTTAATAATAATAATACATTTACGCATATATATTTACCAAATAATATAACATATTTATGCTCTAAAGTATATACGACTACAACAAATACGCATTTTTTGTTCGTAGATAAGATAAGTTAATGTGAAAAGAATAATATGATTGCTACTAAAAAGTTCCACAACAATGACAGTTGAATTTTATTTCGAGAGCTAAGAAAACCAGCAACAAAAATATTTTAAAGGTATAGACTTAAAAATATTATTATTAAAGATCACTAATGAATATGGTTGGCAAAATATAGGTGGAGAGTAAATATAATAAATTCAAATTTACCCGAAAGTCTTTGATTTCAAAATTGTAGCAGCCAAATAAGTTAAATTCAGAATTTGACTAAACCAATCAGAGATCGGTAATTCTAACGCATATTTTTCTTGTCAAAATATTTCAAATCCACCACCGCAATTCAGGGACACATGAAATTCATAGAATTCTAGGAAAATATGTAAAGATTCATCTGAATTTATGGTTTATATTTTGTTGCCTTTGCTCACAGTTTTATATACATATGTTTTTATTATTATTGATATTTCAGCTATCGACCCCGTTTCAAAAAGAGGTGGATTTATCTTTTTATGCTTTCTTTTTTACTGATATTGTTCCAATGAATCAGAATGAGGTTTTGCATAAAAGTACACAAACAAATCCCCAAAAGCCCCGGATTTTATACCATGAGTCAACATTTCTGTTTTAGTCTCCCGAATTAAAATCTTACTGTTTGCCAACTCACTTTTAAAGATATGGACATGGTACTTTCGAAATGGTCTTTTTATGCAGATAAAGTTTTAGATCAGATCGGACCTATATCATATAGCTGATATCCAGAAGAAGACCAGGCGAAATTCTTAAAACGAATATTTCAGCTGATAAAAGGTCGAAAATATGTATTGGGGAGCCACATCCAGCAAGCTACCGCAATTTTGAAAGTGAACAATATTATATAATTGTTCCAAATTTGTTGCCTCCATCATTTTTGGCGTTTATAATTGAAAAACATTCTACTGGCAATTGAAGAACATTCGGGGCAAAGCACCTTATCAAATCGCCCTTTTGCAATGGATTCAAAAGCTTAAAGCTAATGAAAGGCTAAAGGTGAAAGATTCGAATTTAATATGTAATAAATTAAGAAAACCCTCAGTTAAATATATACAGATACCAACTAAAAGCACTAGATTTCCATTTTTTTTTTTTAATTTGTTTGTCAGTTACAAAGCCCCCGGAATACTTTTTTCTTGAAAACAAAATGTATTTTCCTTTCTTCATAAGGCAGAAAAAGGCATTACCACCATTAGCAAAATTTTAATATATGTATCTACAAAAATAGAGACACAATCTTAAAGAGCTTTGAACTGCCTTAGTTTTTCAGGTACTTATTAACTCTCACGCCGCCTCTAAAATTATATCTTCTAAATATTTATGCAACTTTTCCAACTTCAATTCCAATTCCTATTTTTTTGAATCATTGCTAGGGTTGAAAAGAAAGTCACAAGCAATTTCTAGTAGTAATTTTATTTAATTGAAACTCCACCCTTAATGCTCTGCAAGCTTAAAAAAAAGAATTGTGTCCCAAAAAAGGGGTTTTTTATGTTGTCACTTCTGTATGATAAGTTTCATCCGAACAGCTTCGAAACGAAAAAAACTTTCATTTCATTGAATATAATCCGACATACAGAAAAGCATATATGTATCGACGCGCCTGGCGATGCTGTTCAAAAATATATTTTTAAACAAAATTCGAACTATGAGACCAGTTCACAACGCTAAACCTTAAATTAAAATTGTTTGGATTTCCAATTATTGCACATAAAACCAACCTTACAAAACCTCTTGCAATAGAAAAAAGTACTTCAATCGACTGACAATAATGTCGTTAATTATGATAAAAAGTAATATATTCTGTTATATTTGAATAAAGAGTGCTGTAATTATCAAAACATATAATTTTATACTGTCTACAAACAACCCAAAAATTGGATTGTACATTGCATTGCTTTAATTTAACAATGTTTGAATTTATATTTACGGTGTTGTTTTCGTTTTGGTAATTTTTGGCGCACATGCAATTAATAGATTATTTTTCTTATTTTATTGGTATTCCTTTAATGCTGATACATTTGTTTTTAAAGTTGTTTTGATGGTTTTATTGGGTTTAATCCCTACAAATAAGGATAACCCATGTTGCGTCCTGCTGCTGCCGCTACTGGAGGTGCACCTTGTGGATAATTCTGTGCATATTGTGGAGGAATTCCCATTGCTGGTCCAGCAGTGATCATCAGTTGCGGCTCCATCTGTATAATATTTTTATGTTCAGTAGAATCGTCTTCCTTCTCGCGCTGAGCTTCGTTCAGCTCCAATTTGTCAACTTTTATTGTGTATTCCCGCAAAACCTAAAAAATGGTTTAAAAATTATTATCACGTCGTTACTTAAAACATGTAATTGACTTTACTTGAATTAAATAGGGCATGGCAAAGTCAACGATTTTATGTTTCCAGGCCAACTCCAAAATTACGTCAGGGCGCAGCAAGTCGTAGCACTGCAAAAATATTAAAAAATGTTTAATACAAAAGCAAAATAAAACATTTTCGGCTCTCATTTTATTCTCATTTAGACTTTTGTGGCTAGAACAAGTACCCACCTGATATAGACATGCTGCAAAGCAATCGTAAGCATCGCGTTCTAGGAACCAACCCAACAACTCTTCAGCGATATCTTGCTTGCAAGACTCGGCGGCATACTCCATAGCATCCTTGTAGAGTTTGTCCTTTTTGCAGAGTTCAACACTCTGTTTCCAGCGGTTATTTCCTGGAATAATTTAAATTGGTTTTTCATTCACTTTATGGTAAAAAAGCTGAATAATTTGCTTTGCTATTGTATTTCTAATTCTAGTAAATCCATATAATTTTCTTTGTTGTTAGACCTAAACTTCTACCTTAATTAGAATTTAAATTGATTACTCACCCTTGTACAAGTACGCAGCAATCCTACGGAATTCGGTAAGTTCGTGCTTTTCGAGTTTTTGAGCCAACGAAATGTTGTCAAAGTTATCAAATCCATCGATCGAGTTGCGTAGTCCTTGATAGTCCTCCTCGTCTATCAAGAGTCCGTTCAAGGCTTCGTTGATTGCCTTGTTATTGAGAGATTGGACTGAACGCAGATAAGGCTTGACGAGTGGCAAGTAGCCGGTTTTGGTGAAGTAACTAACAGCACGAGTGTGGTCCATCCTGGGTGCCAGCACAAGGAGCATATCGTTCAACAGCAACGGCTTGAAGTCCAGATAAAACTCGATGGCCTTGTAGTACAGTTCAATATTGGCCACCTTTGTAATAATGTCCTTGAAGTGCCCTTCACGCCACGCTTCTGTGGGGTGAGCCATCATAGCTAGGACCGCGTTGTCGTACTCCTCGTACTTGTCATAAAGGAACACCAGCTCCGACCACAAATGAGCCGACTCCGCAGCACGCAGAACCTTTGGAATGTTAACGCGAGACCAGAACAGTTCCAGGTGTTCTCGCATTTTGGAAGGTTTGAATTTTGAATAAAGAATAGCGAGTTCGGTGAACATTCCCATGTGCGCACGTTCCAGGCCCAGAGCGGACTCGAGTAACGCTATCAACTCATCAAAGTATCCCCGGTTCTGATAATAATTGATCAAATCTTCCAGCTCGTCGGCGTGGACCACGATGTGTAGGCCACACATCTGCGCCAGGCGGAACTCTTCCGCATCTACGCAGGCGAAGCACACCTCCTTCCATGTGCGTGTCGAGTTGGCTTTTCGCGCCGAGTCCACGGCTCCTTGGAACTCCTTCAGATACACCAAAGTAATGGCCAAGCGAGCGAAGTTGCTGACGTTGTTGTAGAGGAGCTTCGCCGCATCGTACATTCCGTCGCTGAAGCAACGATTGCCAATTTTCTGGATGTCGGCATGGTTGGGACCCGAGATGAACTCCTCCAGATCGGCGAGACGTCCAGTGCGAGCGTATGCATAAATCAGTTCGCTCTCGATGTACGATTCGCGGGCCTTCTTGCGTGCCATTTGCAGATAGCGGACAAGGTCATCCCACGACTCCACCTTGCTGGCCACGTCGACGACATCGACGTACGCACTCGGGTCATCAGCCTTGATATACGAATCAATAGCCTCCTTGACCAGGCCCTGCTGCAGTTGAGCCTTGGCCAACTGCGACCACACGGCCGGCTCGTTGCAGCGCTCGGCAAACTCATTGGCCCTCTCCAGGTTGTTCACTTGATCAATCAGCACTTGGATGGCCGACGTATTGACATCAAACTTCTTGAAGATGGCGAAGGCTTCTTCGTACAGTTGATTACTGATCGCAATATTTGCAATGTCCGGCGCATCGTAGTTGTCCAACCTGTTGATGTAGTCCATGACTCGAGTGCGATCAGCCTTGATCGCGGTAAGAATAAGCAAGTTCTGCAGATTGCGGTGATCGCTAAAGACAGACGAGTCCAAAATGATTTTCTCGAGAAGTTCAATCAGCTCATTTGGCAAATCAGCGGTCATGAAAGCCTTGACGGTTACCGAGATGTCATCGGGATCTTGCGTCTCGGACAGTGCCGTTTGGACGACTTGGTCGATCAACTGCCGCTTGTAAGGATTGCTCTCCGAAAGTACCTCCGCCCAGAGTTCGGCATCACGGCGACCCACCAAATAGCGTGCCTCGCTCTTGAACAGCGAGTTTTCGTTGCAAACTGCGATCAGTTCGCGATCGCACAAGCCACGCTCGTAAGCAACGCATGCCAGGTGCGGATCCCGCTTCTCACAGTAGCGACCGACCACGCGGCTATCGTAGTACTGGTTCTCCTTGAGATATCGCTCTGGGTTGTTGTTCGAGTCAATGTAGATCTTGGCCAAGGCATTGTGGGTGGCGGGCTCAACGCAGCCCTCATGAACTCGCGACTCCAGCCAGGGAAGAAGGAGCTTGAGACGGTTGCGCTTTTCAACCTCCTCCACCAGCTCATCCGTTGAGAATTGTCCCTTGACAACGAGAATCAGATTTTTGATGATATCCTCACTGCAATCAACATCAAGCAGACCACCCACCACAACGGGCAGACGGGATGGGTTCACTTTCTGCACATAGATCTCGATGTACTTCTGGAGATTGTTACGATACAGGTAAAGCACCAAATCGTGAACGAAATCGAAACGATCACAAACAATAATCAAAGGAAGCTGGTCGGTCAGCTTGGCTTCTTTCAGGAAATTCTTCACACGTTCGGGATTGTAGCAATTCGATTCACGACAAATGCGCTCCACCTCCTTAATCTGGTTGGTCTTGCAGGCCGCCTGGATGTATTTGAAGTGTACTTCGGGATCTTGCGAAAAGTTAACAATGCTGCTCAGGAAGTAGAAGAGCCCGTCGTAGCTCTTGAAGCTTTCGAAAAGGTCGATGAGTGCTTTGTTGGTCAGTTGTTCGTGGTACTTGGTGGCAATCTGCACACAGATTTGCAGGTTTTGACGCAAGTTTGCCGTTAGCATGGCCTTCAGGCATTCAAGCGAGTCCTCCACCGACAGAGTGCCAAAGAAACTGACAAGCCATTCGGCATTCAACATGTGCGTGTGCACAACGGCCCGCTTGATGTCATAAAGATCCGTGTAGTGTTCCAGCGCACGCTGGAGCAGTCCTGCCTTCTCGCACAGCTGGGCAATGTGGGCCCGATCGTAGTGAGTGAACATGGCGTTACCCAAGATCGCATCGGCAACCTGGGGCGCGGACATCAGATTCATTTCCAGCAGACGCGTCTGGAGAGCACCCTCTGCGGGTCGGTTATGCTTAAGGGCGTCCAGCAAGAACGCTGTGCACTGCTGCACCATTGAGTGCTCCATAAAGATATCTACAATCTGGTTTATATCCGCCAGTGGCTCTTCCTCTGCCACCAACATGGAGGCGAAACCAGCCCCCTGCTCTGGATTGCTTCGCATAACAGAGCGCAGCAGGAAAACATAATCTGGTGTGTAGTTGACTTTCTTAGCGTACAAGACAATTTTCTGGAACTGTCCGGTCTCAGCGAAGCATTGAATCACCTTATTGGGAACATTTGCGCGTAAGTAGATCGAGAGGGCAAGTGTGAGATCCGAGGCTTTGACGAGATCTCCCAACTCCTCACTGCACTCCAACTTCTCTTCCTTCAGCCACTTCTCGCACAACTGTTTCTTGCCTTGCAACAAGACTGGTCGACACAATTCCAGAGACTCAAACTTGTTCAGTTTTCCCTGGTCAAGAAGAATGCCAAAGTACTGCAGCAGTGGCGGAGTCGTCGAGCCTGCTGGTGTCTGGACTTGTTGGAAACGCTGTATCGTCTGTGGCGTTCGCAGAATGGCCTTAGGCGCCAAGGCAGCAACTTTGGCCGCCTCGGCATATTGACCAGCTGTGAAGAGCTTGTTGAACTTTCGCACAAATAGATCTTCAGCACCGGCCAAATTGTTGCGCACAGCCATGCGGAGAGCCAAGTCGGGATTCTGCAAAACAGTGTTGATGTACGGAATGATCTGCTCCTCATCCACAGTCACAGACAGGACCTGTCCCTTGCGATTGACGCCAATGATGCCTCCACTGGCCTCGTGCGGTGCGGTAACAAAGATCGTATCGGCCGATATACGATTCATGTATATGCACGTGGCCGTCTCCATGTCATACAGATGAATGTATCCATATTTGGTGATCAAATAGATGGTATCGTACTTGGCAGAGACTTGCATAGCCACCGGGAAATCGTTTTGTGCTTCCGGTGGAAAGAAGACGTCGACAGCCTTCTTGGGGAAGGCCTGGTTGCCGTTCGGCGGGGTTCCTACTTCGATGATATGAAGCTTTCCACCAGTGGCAGTACGTACGGCAAAGCAGAACAATGTTGTTGGCTCCTTGTTAGCATCAATTTTGAAGGTGGCGAAGCTGGCTGCGTGCCCTTCAATGGCCTGCGAAACCTTGCGTTCCACAGAGTACAGCTGCATAGCACCAGCAACACGGCTGGGCAGAGCCGAAATTCCAACCAGAAGGAGCCACTGCTGGGAAGCATTGCAGCGGTAATTGATGATTTGACATCCGTTCAAGGAGGAATGCCTGTCAAACATTTTCTGCGGCATAGAATCGCCCTCCATCGACCAATGGAACACACTTGTTTCCGTGACAAGAGCTAAGGTATTAAGAGAGATCCACTTCCAGAACACAACATCTTCATTCATGGTATGCGCCTTCATTTTTGATTTCATTTCGATGTTAAAGATCTGCAACGTCTTTTGCGCTGAAAAGAATATTAAATAAATACATTTTCGAATTTCATATTCCAGCCGACCTTTTACCGTTTTGAGTTTGGGATTAATTATGTTGTCTTAAAGTTGTCCTGACTCTCTTTTTTATATTTATTTTTAATTTGAAACAATTACTTTTTAATCGGAATTCAAGCAGGCTCAACATATTTAATGTTAATAACTCGATATTCCAAAGCCACTTTCGAATTGTGAAAGGGATTCTCATAAATTCGAGACAATCGTAGCTTAATTAAAAACAACATATAAACAGTCTATGAGGACAAAGTAAGAGTACACATATGGATGTTGATCGGCTGGACTATCTCTTTTTGTTACCTTTGAGCGCAATGACCTTGCTAGCTGGATTCATAATAGCCGAGTCCGCCGATATGGGACGCCGAGTGGGATTGGTAGCATCGTTCATATCAATGATGACCACTTGCGCAGTATCATTAACCTTCTCTCGCACGCATATGAACTTATCCGACTCCATCGTGAGCGTGCTGAATGAAAATGAATTGGCGTTGATCCCAACATTTGTGAGCTGCACGAAAAAGGATAAAAATTGCATTTTTAGTTTAAAATACAGCTAAAATAATAGCCAGACTTCGGGCACCGAAGTTATAAGCACCCTTTTTCCCAGGACAACAATTGAGATTGTGTAAAAGGCGTAGGCGGCTTAAAAGTTGAAAATTATTCAAATATATTGTTTTTCTTTTTAACTCTACTGCTGACTCGGCAGCTGATGCAGATTAGGATCAAAGTCGTAATCTTATCTTCTTTATAAAATTGTTCATACTTATAAGTGATATTAAAATACCCTAGAGTACAGTGTAATGAGTATAAGAAAAAAAGCTGCAGAAGGGCTTGAACTCATTTAACATCGGTTTGTAAGTGGAAGTCTGATAAGAGCTAAACTAGAATCCAGTATAGCTGATTCCTCCACAATATGTGGGATCTACGACTGGAACACCCCATACAAAATATTGTATGAATAAAATTTAAAAAGCATTATATAGCTTTAGTCTTTGTTAGAGGCTTGTTTTATAATCTTTTACACTTGACAAAAGAGTTCTTTGTTGTTTACATTATGAAATTCGTTTTAGAAACCGTGTCTTCCGGCGAAAATCTCTTTCACAGGTAACTGCACACCTGAAAATATAGGGGGAACTCATCGAAGTGTGTCGTAGTGGAATTGGTTTACAATTTTTTTCTGGTCAGACCAACGTGTATCCAATTAGAGCGTTGCAACTCCCGTAAGCCCTATTGTTGTAAAACCCGTATTATACCAATATTACTCACCTGTAAATGCTCCTGAAAGCGGATGGGCAGTGGTTGCGTCATCTTGACTAAGTGAAGTCTAGTTTTTGACAGACGTTTACAATGTAAATATATCTCTGCAAAAACAACGCTTGCTTGTTTTTTTTTTTTCTTTTTTAAATTAATTGCACACTCTTTTCAACAGTTTTTGATTCGTTTCGGGTTTGTATTTATTTATATTCGATTTTAATCGTTTTCCTTGTTCAAGATTGGGTCTCCATTAGAACTCTTCAGCTGCGTGAAGAAAAGAAAATTAAATTATAGGCATTAACGACAGCACTGATACAGCAAGAATTGGAAAATTCAATTGTGGGCGTTATTATTTTTTTGATAGAAAGTGACAGCGTCAGCGAATGAAAAAGTTGCTCGGAAGATAAAGATTTATATGTATGTAGACGCCCTTAAAAACACAGGCGATGGATGTACATTGTACATATGTTTGCTAGCTTGCTGCACAAAATAAAACGAAATAATTTTTCGATTAATCCTTTGTATCGGTATTTTTGCTGTTTGTGTGTCGACTCGACGGGAAAATTACCAGCACTTTTTATTGACGTTAGCGAGAGTGAGAGCGAGAGCGAAAACTGTGAATGTTCGAAATGAAAAGAGAAAGAGGCAGCATTATCATCAATCGCTGCTCACCACAGTAAAGTCAGCCATGTTGAGTTGCGCTTTGAACAATTAGTCACTGACTAATACATGTACACGAATTTGCTCTCGTTTATGCAGCGGTAAATGTTCGCAGAAAAATCGAATTAGATGTCACTTTTCGTACTTGTTAAAACACTAGCCAAGATCGAATACTACCAGAAATCTGGGTTTAACTTGTGTATATCTGTTTAAGCAGCGATAGTTCCCGTTCTGTGGGAGTACACACACACACATGCAATGCCGCAATATGCCACATAAACAAGAACATAATTAAATGAATGGAAAATTGGTGGAATACGCTGAGATTTTATAAACAAGATATGTGCACTGAAACAGGAACATTAACTTTTTCGCTTTGTAAAATTAATTTAACTGCATTCCCATGTTTACAGTAATTTATAAAGATGTATAAGCATACTCAAAAAAATACGTCGATTTGTTGCTTGATGACGGGCACACACACATAAGACAAACTGAATTCTTATCAAGCTCTAACAAATGTATTTTATTTTGTTTGACTAAATACTGACTGAAAGACAGGGTAGAGGTGTGAAAGTTATACAATTTTTGCCGATATATACGACAAATGGGAAAATAAGAAAAGTGAAATACATCGATATAACATCGATATCCTACAAGAAGCATAAAATTATCGATGTTTTAGTTTTAACTAGGATAGACTACGGTTTTCACTTATTTTTCCGTTTTAGTTGTTCTAACTTAGCCAAAATAAGACGCACAGCCAAAGCTGAGAACCTATACAATTGATTAATTTGGTAAAACTTATTTTTTGACCGATTTTAGCATTTTTCGTAATTTGCATTTTCTCATTTTTTCCAAAAATTGGCCCCAAATAAAATTTTTTGTTTTCGCCTTAAAAAACAAATATTTAAGAACTCATTTTTAAGGTTTTTTTTCTTATAACATTACCAAAATAAGACGCACTGCCCAGACAATGACTGTTGTGTGCAGCTTGGTTCAAGATTAATTTGGTAAAATTTATTTTTTAACCAGTTTTCGTATTTTTCGTAAGGTCATGATTTTTTTCGAAAATTGGCGCAAAATAAAAATTTTAAACTGAGAATACCAATTCATTAGAAATTTTGTAACTAATACAACGAGGTATGACATTCCAATATATGACCATTATATCTAAGAGTTTTGATTAAAAAAAAAACCGACAAATCGAGACTTTTTAGTTTTGTCCTCCAATAGCGCCATCTAACGGATGACTTTGGAACAGCTGGCTAAGGTGCTCAACAGAGTCAACGTTAATTCTTGATAAGGATTTCTATTAAAGGAAATTGCTATGGTTTTCATTTCTAGTATTAGAAGTACATAAGTACAGAAGTATGCCTTCCGTATGTTACGGATAAACAAAATTTTGGGGAACATGGAGATTCCAAACTTGAATAAAGTTTGGAAACTCAAGTCGACTCGAAGGTCCCCAAATTTTATTTTGGTTTGAAAGACCCCGTTGCAAATCAACGGCCTCCACGTGGTGTTCCCTGGGTACCGATTTTAACATAAAAATCGGGAGCTAATTCGAGCGGCGAAAAACATACAAGAAGGCATATTTATATTAAGTTGTTTAGCTGAGTAACGGGTATCTAATAGTCGAGGCACTCGACTATAGCGTTCTCTCTTGTTTTGTTTTAAAATAGGACACAGAGCCAAAAGAATAACAATTTAAGGTTGATTTCTAGAAATCTAAGTTTTGACCGATTTTCACACTTTGTATAAGAAATGGTTATTTAAATACTTATTGGCTGGCTCGCATGCGCAAATGTGAAGTGAAGTACTTGCTACACATATTTGTAGATACATTTACCAAACTACCCTACTCTTTCCAACATTATAAATTTTGCTTCAAAAATTTCGATTGTTATTCGTTTACATTTTATGCTAGACGTCAAAAGTTTACATTTTTGAAACTGGTTTTAGGCCTAGTATATAGAAGCATTGACGCAGCACAGCTGCAGTTGCCTCGCACAGTAAAATGCGGCTGTGGTTTACTTCAATAATTTCGCCAAGTTTGTTTTTTTCAATGCAATAACAAGAGTCGTAAAATTCAGTGAAAACTGTGCACACCTCATAGCAGAATTCACACAAAAAATGCAGAAACAGTTCTTTTGAACACTTAATCAGTATGTCGTGCAATTTCAAAAGCGTTTTTGCTAGTTTCCACTCTTTCTCGTGGGCCAGTTCAATCTTGACCTTCTTGAGTATTTCAGACAAATTAGAAAAGTCTTCACCGGAGTTACGCGCAATGGAACAAATGCGTGTATATGTATAAAGTAAATAAACAGCTGTATTGCCGCGGTCCTCAAGCATCTTATCGAATGAGAATATGTAGTCGCTAATCCGGTTATGACATAAATCGGAGTACTTAATGCAACCATAAGCCAAGGACTGTTGGGCGTCTTTTAACTCTTGAGGTGTAAGAACCTTATCCCGTCCTCGACTTTCTAATTGTTGCAAAGATCGTTTCATTCCTTCATCAAGTAAATCGGCAAGTTTAACAGTATCACCCGAACGAGTTTTAAATTTCTTTCCATCCTCGCCCAGAACTACGCCAAACTGAACATGGTCCACACGATGGCTACTTGGATTCAATATGGCACAGCGTTCCGCAGCTTTAAAAATTGTGTTAAAATGAGTACTTTGTCCAGAGTCAACAACATAGATTATCCAATCGCAAAGTTCCTCCTCGACGCGGTGACGGATAGCCGCCATATCAGAAGTGTCATAGGTAAAGCCACCATCTGACTTTACGATCGTCAAAGGAATGCCAGTCTTTGTATCGTCCGGCCACATGATCTCACGACCTTCATCCTCTTCCAGCAAAGCCTTTCCTCGTAAGTATTCAACTACCGACAGCATACGTGATTGATAGAATGATTCACCACGTTCCTTAATGGTAATATCTAATCGTTCGTAAATAGTTTGGAATTCCTTTCGAGAAACATTGCAAATTAGTTCCCAAGCTTTTATAGAATTTGGCACACCTTTCTGCAATGAAACCACTCGACTGTAAGCGCGCTTTTTGAACTCTTCGTCCTCATCGAATCTGTGTAGAAATGGGTATTTAAAAGATTTGTCGTTATGTGGAGTGTCATAGGTCTTACCGCTTCTTCGATTCCTTGTAAAATAATTGTAAATCACTAATCGGTGGGCTTTCATTGAGATAATTGGGAAAACGATCTTCTAAATGGGCAATTAGCATGCCAAACTGTGTTCCCCAATCACCAAGATGATTGATACGGATCACGTCGTGGTGAAGAAATTCTAGAAGGCGACATACAGATTCGCCTATAATTGTGGATCGCAAATGACCAACATGCATTTGTTTGGCGATGTTGGGCGAGGAGAAGTCGACCAAAACGCGTTTTTTCGGCACTGGTGGCGGTTTAACTCCGTTGCGCAATAAATTGCTTAAGGCCAGAGCTGCAAAGTCTCTGTAAAAATAAAGTAAAATTAATATATTTATGATACAATGGAACGCCGATACACCTACTTGCTTAGAAAAACATTCACAAATCCAGCCCCAGCTACCTCCAGCTTTTCTATAATTGGTGATGATGGGCAGTGTCCTTTTAGCTCGGTTGCAATTTCACGTGGAGCCTTATTAATGCCGGATTCTTTAAATTTCTTCGACAATCCCATTGCGTTGTTGCACTGGTAGTCTCCGAATTTAGCAGAGGAATTATTTACCGGAGCAATTACGACAGGTGTATCACTATATTTTGGGAAAGCTGATGCAATTGCCTGGGCAAACAAGCTTTCCAAGTGCTCAGTGATCGAAGAACAATCCTTGAGCTGCATGCCGCCGGCTGTTGATTCTTCAGCTATGGACTATTCGGAAAATCAACACATTAATTGTTTAACCATGCTTGGGGAGAAATTACCTTCTTTAGAATAAACAGACGGTTCTTAAGCTTCTTGTTCTCAATTTGAAGCTGAATTAAATCGACGTCTAGCTCACCATTACAATTTTTGGTAGTTTGTATTCTGGCGGCAAGACCTTTGGTCTTAAGTTCCTTTAATAAAAATATCCTTGTGTCGTAACATCATAAGACTGTTGAATTATCTGCTTACCAGTTCCCTAAGTTTCTTTAGCTCCATATTTAGCTCTAACATCTTTCCAAATTTCTACTTTCGTAGTTTTGCTGATTAATAACAACAACACAACGATGCCACATGGATGGCATATAGTGTGCACAAATTGCCTATCGATAGTCGATTGTAAGCTCAGACTTTCTGTCTGTGCTGAATACGGTATACCCACATAAACATACCCACATTCCACTTCTGACCACGTTGTAACAGCAACTACACTAAATATAAATTGACTGCATTCTTTCAAAATAAAATGGGAAAGTAGTTATATTTTTTCATTTAACAAATCTTCGGCGTATTAATGGCTGTCTAAATTCCTGAGTTATGAATTAGCCTCCCAAGCCCAATGAATATTAAATTTTAAGTCGAAACTCATAAGGTTTTTACATTTTCTTTTTGTTTTCCGGTATTTCGTTGTTTACAAGTTTGCAGGGAATGCGGCAATATTCATAGAATCATGCGGATTATTCTATCTATGAGAATACAGTATAACAACCATATTCATTTTTTCATGTTCATCGATACATCGATGATTCTGCCATCTCTATTGTGATTAATTGTGATTGTTCTTTCGCTAAAGGTGTCTCTTTTAATTTTTATGTGTATGTGTGTTTAATTAATTTACAGTATTTGTCACCTTGTATATAAATATTTCATGTGGAATGAGAGAAACAACTTAAAGTGCTTCTGTGGTGCACTCTTTTATGGGTAGATACATATGAATGAATTAGAGAAAACAGATGTGTGTAGTAACGCCGCTCCCATTAAAATTAAAACTGCATTGCAGACTGTTTTTTATACAAAAATAAAAAGTGGCCAAAATAAGTATTTTCCGGTGATGAACATCGTTGAGGCGATACTGCCTGTTTATAAATAGGACAAGCATTTACAAGTTTTTAAGTTCCTGTGTTTGTAAATTGCGAAGTGTCGGTGAGGAATTTGTAAAAGTTAAAAAAGAAAAATGCAGAACAATGCAAAAAAAAGTTTATTTTATCTCATATGCCAATACTTTTGTTGCTATGTATGTATATACATATAACAAATTTTACATAAGTGAGTCGTCCTACTAGATAACAAGTTGCGGTCCCATGATAAGCTTTTCATATCATTCCCATATTATCATTATTTACATTCCAAATTGTTTACTATTGGAAATTGGTTTCTAATGAGCCCCCGATTTGCATTCCACGGAGTTCTAAAATATAGTTTGTTTATATTTATTAAGTCCATTAATGGCTCCTTTAATGGCATTGTAATAAAAATTAATACATAGATTTTTAGCTAATTGAATTAATTGCTAGTTTTTTAAATTCACCTTTTCCCAAAACAGTAATTTTCAATATAATATTAGCCGGACTTTAAGGTCCTAGGTCCTCCTCCCAGCTTATACTATGCGGTTTGTTGTTTATCACTCATACGCACAGTGATCTTTGATTAAAAAATGTATTCTTACTGAGTTTACGTGACTTGTGAGACATTTTTATGGAAACTTTGAGAACACTGCGCAACACCTATAACTTAAAAAGTTTTTGTCTTTCGAATATATTTATTCCACACCAAAATCTTCTTCTTTTGGGCCACCCTAAATCACATACATATTTAGATATTTCCCACATTTAATCGAATCATATGTATCCGATATATAACTCTTCACGATAAAATACAGCTACATCGCAGTTCATTCTTATAAATAAGGGGCTTCTGACCAAAATTGCCACAACAATTAGTATAATTAGGTATATATTAAATAAAGATTTTTTTTTTAGAATTAGGATCATCAGCTGAACCGATTAAGCCATATCTTTTTGCCCGAAAGTCTGTTCGTATAAACGAACTAAATCTAAGTAGATACATAGATACTTTTAAGTAACAGTGACTACTTTCCCGGTTATTTATTTTTAAACTATTAACTTCCGCTTATACAGTATTTAATAAAACAAATTTTTTTTATTGTATAGTGTCCGACCGCTATATACGACGATATATATAAAGGAAATAAGTTAAATTAAGTTCAGATTCAATGGAAAATATTAGCACCACTGGTCGTCGACGGAACAACATGCGGATCAATGCAGAAGATAATGCGCTGGATCAAATTACAAAAGAGGCAAGTATTTCTATGCAATATAGATGAGTTTTTTATATTGGGTTTTGTAAAAATAACAGCCCTTAAATGCTATTCACTCCTCTCTTTATGTTAATCATGTATATTAAATATATCAAGTATTTCATTCAATTAAAACGCTTATTCTTAGGCCGAAGCCCGACTTGCCGCACGTCGACAAGCGCGTGCTGAAGCCCGCGAGATTCGGATGAGGGAGCTCGAGCGACAGCAGAAGGAACAGGAAATAACCGCTGACCGTGTATTTGACATGCAGAACTCCACTGCAGTGGGAAGCGAACCACTTTCGGTGCATCCCGTACGCCTCGTCTACGGTGGACTCTTAAATGTAACACGTGCCTCAGCATCCCGGCGGAGTAGTGAGGACTCCGTGGAAGAAGAAGGAAGAAGTTTTCGCGACTTCAAGCACGAGCTTAAGGTATGTAGGGGCACTTACTTTCTATTTGCAAGTTTAGAAAATATTTTTGCTTTTTTAGGATGTCGAAGAACGGTTTCGAAAAGCCATGATAACGAATGCCCAGTTGGACAACGATCGTGCCTCACAGGCTTACGAAGTCAAATTGCTAAAAGACAAGTGCGAAATCATGGAAGAGTCGTTTGCACAACTGCAGCGCGAGTTCAAGGAGAAGATGCGTGACTGCAACGCCCTTAAACGAAACTTGGACCGCGCCAATCTTGAGCTTAAGCTAGTACAAGGACAATTAAATGAGCGCGACTCATTGATTGCCGAACAAGGCCTTCTGATCGTAGCAGTTGAAAATGCCGATGGTAGCGATGCTAAAAGAGCTCTAGTGAGTGTCGAGAATGCAAAAGTTTTGGCGTCCGTTCAGGGTTCCTTAGGTGATTGTCACTCTTGCAGTTAAAGCCATGGACCTAGATCATTTCTAACTAATTCGTTTCATTTCAGATGTAAGACTTAAAAAGTTTAGCGACGAAAAACATCGACTGCTATCTGAAGTGCATAAGCTTCACGAACAGCTTGAGGAGTATAAAAGTGATGGAATCGTTGGACGTCGCAGTTCTTCGCAAGGTTCCTTTGGTGATGAAAATGATTACGAGGCCCAACGTATGTTTACAAAAATTACATAACGACAACTATTTTTTCCGCATGTAAAGTCTTCCTGATCTGCTTGTCTTTGAATTATTAGCAATCTGACGTCACAAAAATATTAATATGTTATGAGTTGTTTATTTTCTAAATGAAGTGATTTCTAAAAAATATTTTTTGAATACATAATTTTATAATTGTTTTGTCGCATTTCTCCGGTATTTTTCCTGTATTAAGACTTCCCATTTAATTTTTTTTATTAATTTTGGTAAAACAAAATTTAAAATATGGCAAATCATCCCTATATTTGATTCTATTAAACATTTTGTTGCATTTATGTGTAATCCATCACATTAATTTTTTTAAGTAATCACAAATAAAGTTTTATACAAAATATTTTACTTTATCCTTTTTATAAACCCATTTTTTAAATTCAGTGACTTTCGATCTAGTTTAAATGTAAATTAAATCCTATTTATTATATACGTACATAGATGGAGCCGATTATTCATTGCCAGATTTTAATTTTCTTTTATTAAGTTGTAAGTTTTCTTCTATAAAACACATCGCAAGTAGAGAATTTTGCTTAATATTTTTTAATATATTATATACTTAGAAAGATACTGAGAAGATATTTTATTACCACTTAACAAAGCAATTTTAAGTTAATTGAGGAAAGGTTTCGGTGTGCTGAATCTTAAGGTTAGAGATGTAGCGTCTTCGTCAAATTTAGTACACCAAATGTATTATTTTAAATACTACGCAGGAAATCTGCCACGAAATATGCTACTTTCATGTGGCTGTTTTTAAAAGAATTAGAGTCGTTTAAGATATACTTAAAATAACAAATTTCTTTATCGCAAATCGGTTAAATACCGCTGCAAAATATTTGTATTATATTATGAGTCTTATTCTTATATTATCCGACAGGGGAATCAAACAAAATCATTTCAGACTATAAATATAAGCTGCAAAAGGCTGAACAGGAAATCGCCAATTTGCAATCGAGCTTAGCCCGTTCAGAAACTCAAGTAATACGATACAAAAGCACTGCGGAAGCCACTGAAAAGGCAGAGGCTGAGTTGAAAGTCGAGCGCCGTAAGCTTCAACGTGAGGTATGTAATCTCCATCAAATACAATTAAGATAATATAAGCGTGATCATACAATTTTAATCATTAATTAATTATTTTTTTACACATGCTAGCATCGGGAACTTTTGGAAAAACTGGAAGAAGCCGAAACGTCAAACAACCATTTATTGAAACGCCTTGATAAATTGAAAAACGCTAAGAGTGCCATCCTAAAGGACTTATGATCTAAGATGGAAACTGCAGTACCGCCAGCGATTGCAAGATCCCATCCGATGACATGAAAAACAGTACATCATCAACATACAAATGCTGCAATTTAATTAGCACTTCGATAGCAGTTTGATTGGTCTTAGTGGTAGCAAAAAGATAATTTTTGAATGATAATCCAAAATACTCTACCTTAAAAAAATATATTTAAATTAAACTAAACTAACTGGATAATAATTAACATAAATAATGTCTATATGTAAAGCGCAAAATATAAGTAACAATTTAATTGGTTCAGCAGTGTGTATGAAACATTTTTTAAAATTTACTGAAAAGTTTCAGTTCACGACGAATGCTGCTTTGGAGAGCAATTTATAAGTTCTTTAAATATTAAATAGTGCCTAGATCTAAGGGACTTTGAATGGGATCCCGCCTTAAAAGGAGTATTATTAAAGAATCTCCCAATGTCAAAAAAGAATAACAGAACAGCCTTGTTTGAACAATTCAAATTTTATTAAATTTTTTCATTTTATAGAACTATTGCAGCGTTGTCAGTTGTTACTACAGGTGCAAATCATTCTTCGGGGCCACAGAAAAGCATCTACGATTCCGATTGGGTGGTTTGGCGCTCTGTGGACAAGGGAAAATAACAAATCAAACAATGGCATTTGCAAATAGTTTCGTTATATAAATAAACATTGTTATTATTAGTTGGTTGGTTGTAAACTTTGGATCGGAAATTTTGGGGTATATATCAAAACGTCGCATGTACATGCTGATCAGTTTGAAACATAGTTAGGCACTTTTAAAACAATGTTAAACACTTTCTTTATGCAAACATTGGGAACGTTGGGTTCAGCCGTGCAAATAGCAGGCACTTACGCCAGTTTGGAAATTATTTAACTGTCGACAGAACACTTTCAAGCCCTTTCATCTGAAAAATACATATAAATATGAAATAAAAATCAAACCCAACCATAAACCTAATGCCAAGTTTGAGTCCGACAGAAATATTCTTTTACGGATTTAGTAATTAAACAACGTTTTTATTTGTGCATTTATGAATTCGTGTATGTTCCAATATTTTGGGGCGAAACTTTTTGAATTTTGGGAGTATGAATGAGTATATGATAATATCGATCGATCGAAAGCTGATGAAGAGGACACCTTGTAAATATTCTTTTACGGATTTAGTAATTAAACAACGTTTTTATTTGTGCATTTATGAATTCGTGTATGTTCCAATATTTTGGGGCGAAACTTTTTGAATTTTGGGAGTATGAATGAGTATATGATAATATCGATCGATCGAAAGCTGATGAAGAGGACACCTTGTACACTTAAACTTTTTCCGTTTGGTTGTCTAACATTAAAGTTGATGATTCAAAGTAATATTGCAATCTATATTTAAGCTCTGGCCACGAAGAGTTTAGTTGTTAAATTGTTATTTTGGCATTATATTCGCGCTTTAGATTTTGTTTAGAGTATGACCCGAAACAATAAGAGAATTAGAGAAAATATTACCTAAATATTAGACAAATTTTCAAATTCATCATATTACTTTTATAACAGATTTAGTGAGTATTATCATTTTTTGTCTTTCTGCAGTTGTTTATCACTTATCATAATTTAGAAAAGGTTAAGCTAAGGTTTTTAAGTACTAAGCTTTACTTTTAGTTTACCGTGAGGAAGACAAAATTGTTCTTTAACTACGACTGTCTACAAAAAAATCTTGCACTCTTTTTATGAAGGCTTTTTTATGAACTTCCTAATTTCCCATTAATGTCCTATTTAAGTTTATATAATGCCTGCTGCCTTGCAGGTCAATCACCTCGCCTAAATTGCCCAAAACTTAAAGGATAATACTTACGTGCTGGTTTGCCATTTGCCCAGGGTGTGAACTTTACATGGCTGGCGTCGCGTTTGGCAGCATCCAGACGCAGATCCTTCCGCAAGGACTCTCGCAAAATACGAGCGGCGATGTTGGAATATTGGATGTAGCTGCAATCAAAGATATTTTTATTAATTATGTTATGTAATTCCGCACTGCACTGAATGTGGATTCGTTGTAAATGGAAACTATCACAACGCATTGTGACAGACATTTATGTAAGGCTTACGTAATTCCGGCAGCTCTCCAGGCAGTCATTGTGATCGGATTATTCGAAATATATTCACGCTACACAAAAAATAATAAGATATTCTTTTTCAGAATCTAAACAGTGTGACCACAAAAAAGAATGTGTTTAAATATACTGACTTGCTGAAAATACTCTTTATACTTTATTAGTGTGCGTCAAAATATCGTCGATAACAAATCGACAAACTTGGAATGCTGGTAATGGAACAAATGATCCGTTTATATGTTCAATTGTTATTCCCAGTTGTCCCAACATGTAACATTTATTTTTGTATTTTCGAGGATTAAAAAACGGAAATAAACTTTTAAACGGCTGATGGGGTCAAATAAAAAATAACAGCTACTACTGATAAAAACTATAAGGCATATAGCTTTAAAAAAAACACTTAAACTTTTTCCGTTTGGTTGTCTAACATTAAAGTTGATGATTCAAAGTAATATTGCAATCTATATTTAAGCTCTGGCCACGAAGAGTTTAGTTGTTGTTAAATCTTGAAAAGTGCAAAAAAATCGAGTCCTCTAACATAGATTTTCTGATAATCGAGACGTTATGGAAAATATTCAGTTTCGAATAGTAGTATTCAGTACCGTCGAGTCTTGGGGCAAACAATCAATATAAATAAATTAGTCAGAGATCAAATTCCACGCTAAATATGTATATTTAACATACTTGAGCCCAAGAGGAATGTTTTTTAAAATTGCCACCACGAAAACACAACGCCTTAAAAATTACATTTTGACTTCACAAAGTGCCCAATATAAAATAAACTTAAGGATATATTAGATTATTTATTTATCATTGACTTTAAGTTAGACTTTACAGATAATATTTTAAAACTTAACAGAAGAAAACACTTAAATTCTAATTAAATATGTTTATATACAGAACAAAAATTTCTTGAATATTCTTTATCGATTTAAAGAATCGATCCGACAAGTAATTGCTGATTTTATTTTTTATAGACGCACACTTAAAAGCAGAACGCAATAGGGAAATTATTTTTTTTTCACATACTTGGATTTGTTTTTAATATTTTTGACATATTTTAAATAAGTTTTGTAATTACTCTTTTTCTAATTAGGTTAACAAGTCCGATTTCTAAAAGCAATTAGCATTGTATTCGTATATTACATGTTATAAATATGCAGTCTAGCAACTTTAATACAGAGTATACGCATTTTGCACATGCTCATGAATTCCTGTGTGTATATATATAAAATATATATTGTATGTACATAAATATTTTAAACGAAGCGCCTTGTTCTTCCAGACATACATTTTTATATTTTAATAAATATACTTTTTTTGACTGCACAAAAATGTAGTTTATACATGTATTTTTTATTTTTTATAATTCAAATTAATTTAAATATTATACTATTACATAATAATTTAGTTACAAAATAGAGCAATTTGTTGAACAGCATCGTCCAGAACCGCCTTTACTATTTTGTCTTTGATCTAAAAAAGAGAAACATCAAATTAAATAAAAGCCATAACATAGCCTATCTCAAATACAAGAATACAAAACGTTAATTTTCACAAGCAAAAGTTTTGGTGCCCTCGATTTAGAATTAGCATATCCTTTTGCAATTTAAAGTAAAATGATATTTAAAAGTCCTAGGAAGTATCAATAGCAGCAGACTTAAATTCGTTCGTTTTCTATTGAAAATCAACCAGGTTTTTCTCGGAAACATTAGTCCGATTAATAAATTCTGTTGTTCACCTGGGACATAAAAGTTTTGTTTAGATTTCAAACCAAACGTCGTCTCAAACCGTCTGTGATTTAGTTGCTTTCTAATTTATTTGTCTCTACCGAAAATATTGACGAGTTTGGTATCGATTACTTATACAAATTTGTCCCCTGTTTGATTTTGTCCGATATAAAACCGGAGTTAAAGCTACGAGCTTTTAAAATTATTTAAAATCGACACTTCTCTGTCAATTACTATCTGATTTTAAGGCAAATACACATATTTAATAAACGTACCTTGCGAATTGGGCTCTGGCAAATTATCACGTGGCACTAAATGCATAACAGTCGTTTTGCCTAATGGAAGTCCCAGTGCTCCTAAGGTTACATTGCAATGAAGAAAACGACCTTGATAAATCAAACGCAAGATTTCGGCTTTCGCTACAGTTTCGTGAGTCCAATCTGTAAGGTTCAAGAATAATATTAAAATATATATTACACATTTTATAATAGAATGTCTTCGCTTTTCTGCTTGGGATAACTTGAGTGCTGTAAAACCCTGGGTATTTATAATTTAAGTATAATTGGGTATCCAATTAGACTAATAGGAAGGAAAAACCAGTGCGGCTTTCGAATCAGACGACTTCACGGTCAATAACAACGTTATATCGATGGAAATGAAATTGGAATTGATTTCTGTAAGATCAAATAAATAATTGACCAACTGGAAAAGGATAAAGGACACAAAACGACTTCAACGAATTAAGACCCGATTTCTGGTAAGTTAGTAAGTTAGTGAACATTAACACCATGTACTCACCTTCTGGCCAATTATCAAATACTGTTTGTGCAATATCACCTGCGGAATCTGACGGGCTAAAAATAAATTCTTTTGTTTTACCACTAACAAGTATTAGGCGTAGGTTAATCTGAAAATACAGACAATACATTTTATTAAATTTAAATATTAAAGTAGGTTCTTCAGTTGAAAAAACAATATTTTATCTTTAATCAGTGATAAAAAAAGAAATAAAAAAAACATTGTATGGTCCGAGTTCCATCAAACAAGTCTTAGTCCATAGAAATCCAGTGCGCAATTTCTTCAGCTTTAATTGGAGAAGGCGCATTAATTATTTATTTTAATTGTGGAATGTGTCGGAATACCCCCCCAAGAACTAGCCTGATAAAAGTTTAATGTCCTCCGGTTCGCAGAATCTACAATGGTTTATGTGTAACTATGTTAATTAAGAATTAACAAGGAGGGTGAAATGCAAAAAAGAAAAAAGGAAATAAATAAAGTCAACCTTGGAATTTGAACATCGGAAAGGTTGCATTTTATAGCTTTGTTATTATTGCACTGCCGTGAAAAATTACAATTACTTCTAATAAATTGAAGGGTCGGACGACTTTCTTGTATGTTTACTCTACTCTAAGTATTGGGTATAAGAATATACATATAATACCCTATGATGTGCACATACATATGTGTACGGGCAACGTAAGACTTACTTTATCAGATGGTATTGTTCGGTGCATTTTCTGTGTTGCCAACGGAGTGATACTGGCCTTGACATTGGCGCAACAATGCGAAGAGGGGACCTCTGAGGAGGGGCCGAGGACCGAGGCAGATCCATCGGCAGCCAGGGGCGACGACGGTTCCGAGGATGTCATTGTGGGCGAGAAGTTGGCCAGGAGCTGGTGCTGGTGCTGATGTGGATGTGGCTTCCCTTGGTATCGCAACGATGGGGGCTTCTGCACCAGGGCGTAGGACTGGCGCTGATGATGCACTGCTGCAATGGTGTCGGTGCAGTACGAAAATGAGGAGAAGGGCAAGAAGCCTTGGGCCTGGCTAGTTGTATTTGTATTTTGATTCGCAGGACTCTTCTCGGTTACGGTAACCAATGGTGACGTCGCGGACCTTGTGGCTCCGAAGGATGCTGTAGATGAGCCACTCGACGACAGGGAGTACGAACGCTTGGAATTGAGCGACTTCCGCTTTTGTTGACCTGCTACAATTGCGACGGTTGTGGTGGTGTGCTCTTGTTGTTGTTGTTGTTTTTGTTGATGTTGAACTGCAGCCGTTGTGGGTGTTTTTTCAATCGAAGACCTTAACGACATGGCGAGTAGCTTTTTACCCTTCAGCAATTCACTCTGTTTATATGAACGTGCAGTTCTCTAACTGCACAGTATATTTCCGAAGGGGTAGCTTCTCGGGTTGGCAATAATAATCGGAATTATCATTTGCAAAAGCCATTTTATTATTCCCAACTTTTGATCATTTTCCTTATACAAACTGGTGCAACTTTCGATTATTTTCATCGCAACCATACATATGTGTGAATGTACATATGTAGTTCAACTACATCGCTCGGTTCAACACTAGAATTTTAATTGGCTTTCGTTGGATTGTTTTTCAAATGACTTTCTGTGAAATGTTTTTTTTCCGATTGAAACTATTGTGATTGTTTTTTTTTTATGTTTTTCCAATACCTGCGCACTAATATGTGTTATGCCTAATGTCCAGACACTAAAATAGAGTAAAGCAGTATAGATTACGAATACGTACACTTGTATACACATACATATATTACATCTATAATTGCTTATGCTAAACTTCCTTTCTTAATTTTATATTAATGTCTTTATACATATACACACAAGTAGATAGATGGAATTGGATATATAAGAGCTTGCGCGTTCAAGCTTAATTTATGTGTTTAACTTTTTATTTTGAAAGAATGTAACAATCTGCAGGCAAACAATGATTCATTTGCGATGTTCTTGCGTTTTACTTAGTTTTTCAGCAGTAATCTTTGCCCGAGATGACACAATTTTTAATTTTCCTATAACGACACGATGGTAAATACTTATACATACTCATTTTGCATTTATAAAATCAGTGTGACCAACGAATGAGCAAAATAAGCTGCAAAATTAGTCGCCGTTTTCACTTGTCAGTATTTTCTCGTTTCGCCATCCCTGTGTTCAAACAGCTGTTTAAGTTTTTTATGCTTTTTTGTTACTATACCTAATAAAGTTAATTATTTATACTGATTATAAATGACATTGTGCTTTTCTTAGTACTCTACTCTATTGTATAACAAAAACATATATTAATTGAGTTAATTAAAAAACATATGGCTGTTGGAACTTCTTTAATTGCATACTTGAAAAATATCTTGTATTTTTTTAAATAAATATCTTGTCTTTTTCGACGGTCCCACTGTCCAAAGTCATGTCCTCCGGCAAACCGCATATTTTGATTATCGAGCCGTTTTACGGAGGCAGCCACAAACAGCTGATCAGCACACTGATCGAGGGTATGTCACTAGAACGGGATTGCCAGAGTACTGACCTCTCGTAATATTTTGCAGGTCTTTGCCCGACAGATTACGAGGTTTTCAGCCTTCCCGCCAAGAAATGGCACTGGCGAGCTCGCACCTCTGCATTGTATTTTTCGCAACTGATACCCATCGATCACGAATACAGGGTGCTGTTTGCCAGCTCCGTTTTGAGTCTAGCCGAGCTGATTGGAGTGCGACCCGATCTCGGCCAGTGTCGGAAGATCATCTACTTTCATGAAAACCAGCTGGTCTATCCGGTGCGCGAGGTGAAGAAGCGGGACTGTCAGTACGGACTTAACGAGATCCTTTCCTGGTGAGTCACTCGATCATGTCCTTTCCTTCCATGTAAATACATATGTAATTTCTCTAATTGTACACCTTTCAGTCTAGCCACGGACATTGTGCTCTTCAATTCTCAATTTAATCGCACATCCTTCTTGGATAATGTGCAACCCTTTCTCAATATTCAGCCTGACTTCAAGTTGAAGCGGATTCGCGAAAAAATTGAGAAGAAATGTCAAGTGCTGTACTTTCCTGTCAAGTTTGACAAAATGCCAAGAAGGACGATGAATCACCTCGGAAATGGGGATACTGACTTGGATAAGGACGGGGTTCAGGAGTGTCTGCACCTCATATGGCCACATCGCTGGGAGCACGATAAGAATCCAATGCTCTTGGTCGAGGTCCTTTGCGTGCTCAATAGGAGCGACGCGAACTTCAAGGTGACCATTTGTGGCGAGAGCTGCCAGGAGACTCCAGAGGCCTTCGACAATATAGAGGAGAAGCTGGGCACCAAGCTCGTAAACTTTGGTCATCTAGAGCGAGAGGACTATCTGAGGACACTAATCGACGGTGACATTGTCATTTCAACTGCCGACCACGAGTTTTTTGGCGTGGCAATTCTGGAGGCTACTTTCTGCGGCTGTTATCCGATTGTCCCCAATAAATTGGTGTACCCCGAGATCTACCCAAAAGACAACCTGTACAACACGTCCAACGCGCTCATCAAAAAGCTTCGCAACTGGTGCAAAAACCCCCGGGCCTTTCGCAAGCATCGCGATCATTTTTTTGAGATGTTTAATTTCGATCCTTTCTCGGCACAGCAACTTCTTCCCAAATATGTGGAAATATTAAACAGAGATATCAATTAAATATACCTCAAGAAGTGTTGGCGATTACCTATGTATATACTTGTACCTAACTAACATTAAATAAGGGCCTATCTTTTATCTTACTTAGGTACTCATTGGAATTTAGCATAAGAATGAGCTAAGCCAGCATTTATGGATTTCATATGATGTATTAATTGTATATTAAAATGTTATTTAAGCCACATTATTACACACACACACATTATTTACAATTATTCCATGTTATTAAAAGGCAAATTGCAAATTGGGAAATTGGATAAGATATCCCACTAAAATCGTACAAAAATCCATATCGATGTATTTGCAATTGGATAGAAAAGTCAAATTTAACGCAATATTTTTATAGGTGCTAGTAGTCCTACTTTTTGAAAAACATCACCGTGATGCTAAAATCAAAGAGCGCGATTTGTTTTCAAGAACAACAACACTTGTGGTCCCTCCCAAACTACATCTGTGGGTATAAATCTAACACTTCAAAATCAATTCAAACATTTTCTTTTTAAACGGTTTTTATTACTTTTATGTTGTTTGTTTATTTAACATATGAAAAAAATGGGGAAAAATTCAGGGGGCCAATAATACCGTCAAACTAGTATTTTAACTTTTATTTTGAAATGCGTTGCTCATGAATTGAAAATATAAATCAAATTTTGGTACGAATTTAAGAAACCATATCTACATGATTTAAAAATTGATATTTATACAATTTTTTAATACCTCATATAGCAACAAGAAATTTATAGCGAACCATAACGATCGAATGAATTTACCATACACTTAGGTTTTTCAAAGTTTAGGGAACGCGGTATACAGGAAAGATTTTTAAGACATGCGTATGCTTGCTCCTCCATAAATAGTTGATCTTTGGTTTTGCCGCAAGCTACTCGTGCCCATTTTGGATCAAAGACACCACGGAACTTGTAGTTTTTGCGATTATGGAATGGTCTATTTTCCTTCCTGCCTTCGTCGAACGGAAGATCCTGTTCGCTGCATAGTGTGTCCTTCAGTATATTGCTTGGAGAAGTGAGAAACTTGCTGGGCGTCTCAGTTTCGAAAGGTTGAATCTTTTTAGTGGTGCTACCATTGGAAAGGTGATTGGAGCTCCAAGTCGAAAGAAGTGATTTTCTGGCACGTTTCAAATGCGGGGACTGCTGACCCACACATGTTCCGTTGTTTTCAGCGTTGAACGAATCGCCACCAATAACTTTGGAATTGTTTGCAGTTAGCGAATTGCTAAGATGTTCTTCATTGATGATTTCAGCCAGATCTTCCACCAGGCTAGACGGGCTGGACGGTTCATACTGACGACCGTCCCTTTTCTTACCAATAGCAGCTAGGGCCTTTTTAAATGGTGTTGGAGTTCGTGGACCAAGTTGACCTACATTAAAGTGATGTTGATTTTACGGTGAATTAAAAATCACATGAACTATGTAAATACTTACTCTTGTGTGGAGTTTCAATGGATGAACTTTCCATTTCCTTTTTGATCTCCATTCCAACACGATTGTAGACCTTAGTCACTGGTGTACTGGCTCGCAAATTCATGTCTTCAAATGTTGTCAGGCATGGCGACTTAAGGAAATGGCTTGGTGAGAATGGTAGAGATTTGATCGGCGTGATGACAGGCGAACCCGGTAGCCTGGTCTTGACTTCATCCTGGAAAACCCCATTTGATGGACCAGCCTGAAGGTGAGTTTCGGGAATGTGTTTGCGAGGACGTTTCAATATGTTTGGTGTTTGACGCGGAAGCGACATTTTTAAAACTGAATGAGGCATGTTGAGGTCTAGAGAACTCATTTGATGTTCGGCTGCAGAAGAATCCTGGGACTCGGTTAGCTCAGGTTTTATATTATTTCCATCAGCCTGTTCGGATTTAGAAGCTGGGTGGCATTCTGCTGCTGACTCAGCAGAAACTACTTTATGTTGCAAATTATATGGTAGTTTGCTGATACCACCGGATTTTATCAGCGTTATTAGATGAGTGCGCGAGCTCTTCAAATCGCTTCCAGATGCATTAACCGACCTGCGTTCGGCATCATATTTGCGTCGCATTGTCGAGTTCCAATGGTTTTTTATGGCATTATCGGTGCGTCCGGGCAAAAGTTTTGCAATTTTCGCCCATTGGTTTCCAAGTTGAATGTGAGCTTTGTAGATGATCTTGTCCTCCTCCTCGGTCCAGGCTGTTTTCTTGATATTCGGATTGAGGTGGTTGTGCCATCTCTCGCGGCACTGCTTTCCAATGCGCCCATTCAAGTACCGAGCTATCAGGGTCCACTTTTTCGGTCCGAAACTCCGCACTAGCTCGATCACCTTGTCGTCCTCGTCTCGCGTCCACGGACCCTTTATGAGTTCCGGATTCAGGACCTTGGCCCAACGCTGCTGCACCTGCTGCTCAAGTCTGTCCTTGAAGTGCGGCCCGATGATCTCCCAGTTCTCCCCATGCTTATCCACCAATGACTTGAGCAGGACATCTTCTGATTTCGACCAACGCTTGCCAAATCCATAATTCGGATGAACCGCCCCAATACTATTCGAACTCTTATTCTGACCTTTTTGTACCGCCGACTTTGAATCCTGCATCGAAGATTCAAGGGGACATCCCGAATCGGTGTTACTATTGAGGGTAAGTGCGCCGTTTCCGGTAGATTCCTTATCGCCATCTGGGGTGTCCTCATGCTCCGAATACTCAGACTCCTCCGACTCGGAGTTTCCATCGTAGACCAATAGGTCGTCCCCGTTCTCACTGCTCGCACTGGCACTCGCCATCTTTAACTTTACTTCCGCGGCGAACAAAAGTGAAATATTTCGGGATTCTTCTCGGAGCGCTGGAAATAATGAACGTCGCGCTTGCAGTACAAACACTTGTACGAATTGTCGGTGAAACTAGAATTCTTGTTACTATGCGTGAATTTATAGTGTGCGCAAATGTCGCTGAAGGAGAAACTCTTGAAATGCTTGTGGCACGTCAAGCATTGGACCAGTTCACCCTGATGACTGTGATCACTGCGCAATATTGGGTGCGTCGCATCATATTCGGTGCGATCAATCGTTTCGATCAAATTTCCAACTCCAGTTGTGCTCTTTATTACTTCCAGACTACAGGTTTTCGAGGGTCTGTTCATAGACATGCTCATCCATCCAAAATAATAATATGCTGGGGGAAATGTTCACGAAATTGTAATTATGCTGAACATTCTCTAGGCCAGCATATAAAACTGAGAACTCCCGCTTGCATGTAAGTATGTATGTACGTATTATAAGGTCACTGTTTTTTCAGATATCAACTGCAAAACTGAATCTGTTTGCATTTGCGTTTTTATAAAATTATTCACGTTGTTTCACTGTAATTTCACGGCGTCGTATCGTTTATTATTTTAAAATATGGTATTTAGTATGACCGTTGTTTACCGTTAATATTTTCATTCTACAAAAAATCAAAACCATTCGAGAAAAATACTTATTAAAAAACTAGGCTTGTTTCCACCAGAAAAGCGACCACTATCGATAACAAAAATTGGGTCCGATAGCTGGTGGAAAATAATTAAATTTAACAATTAAAAACTACTTAAAAAGAAATAAGGGTCGGGAAATGTCATATTAAGTAAAAAAAGTAATAAAACTTCCAATAGGTTGGCAGTGAATGCTTAGATGCTTTAGATTTTCGCAATAGGCGTATTTTACCACATTAAAGACATTTTTGATAGATAAATAAGTTTAATTATTTAATTTATTATTGTTTATATGAATATAGTAAAACTAAAAACAACTGTTTTCATATGTCAAGACGCAAGAAGTATATTCAATGCTAAATAAACAATCCACATTAACCCAAGTTTGCTATCGAGTTGCTTTCCTGTCCACAATTGTGCTAGCTCCTTAAATTTAAACTAATAGCGGAGGGTTAACTATTGTAATGTATTAGAATGTTGTACTAGATATTAAATTATTCCCCAAGAAATCTACAAAATCGGCAAAATCTCTACTTAACCCTACTTCTTCCTATCACTAGTTTCCATTGCAAACAAAAACTGCCGTTAACTCGATAACAACATAACAGTTATTTAGTGGTGGACAAGATATCGCAAATTAACTGATCTAAATGTGAAATCAGATTGGATTTATTTAAGAAAAAAACCAAGATAACTTCGACAAGCCTTGTAAAAATAATATTATTTAAGCTTGAATTTTTCCCCAATTAATCTATACACATTGATGCCGTGCACAGTATAATAAATAAATAAACATTTTTTATTTTAACTTAACTTTAAATCCCCTGGGTTTAACACTTGACGTATATTAATATTAATGCGTGAATCATTTATATAATTAGAAAAAGGTAGCCAAAAGTTGGAGTCGCCTACTTTTTGAAATAAATCCATATCCAACAGATTTGAACCATTATCTGCGTCATCGATATCTTCAGTTGTCAGCTTAGAATTCCAATTTTTCTGAGTTTTGATTATACGGGGTACTGCATGATAGCAGAGGCGCGATTCTTCGGACATTATCAAAACGTCACCACTCTGAAGATAAAGCGCTGTAGGCTTTTCGTCTAAAGTCGTTCCACCGATTAGAAAAATCGCGGTCTGCCCAAAACTGTGTGATTAATATAAAATCAAAGTGAGTGATCGAAGTTATTTTCTTATTCATGTATTTTACCTTAACGAAAACAATGGGGCCGATTTGTTAGGTTCGGAATGATCCGTGTGTCCTGACAAAGTACTACCAACTGGATAGTAATTTACTATAGCAGCTTCCGGTTTAAAATCACAGTAGCCCAACACGATTGCAAACAATCGACACAAAATGCCCAAATCCTCTGGAAACGGTGACTGCATTTGCTCATCGTATAGCTTCGTGTCCCAGTTGTGATGATATCCGAATGTTGTCCAGCGCATTGCCGCTTTTATCCGTTGGAACTCATCCCTATCGTTGCACTGATCAAGCTGTTTCCACCAGTCCGATCTAACTGCATCATTAAAGAGTCTTTCATTCAAATTGACAATATTCGGTTTTCGTGGGTAGTCCCGTAGACATCGAGCAGTCCAGTATCGTTGACCACGCTCTGTAAATGGGTTTCGAATAATAATAATTCCCGGATGATGCGTCAGTGCATAAGCTCGCCAATCACTTGGCTTTTTAATTCCGGGAATCATCTGAACATTTTGGTCATTACAGATAATTAAACGTTGAACATTCTGTGATAGCAGAAAAAGATTGAAATAATATTCAGTTGCAATTGCAACAGGTCTCTTCGGTCCGGTCGAGAACTCACATTAGTATTTTTTGGTGGATCATTTTGCTTAATGTCAATGTCATCAACGTTAATCACATCCGTTAAATCGGGACTACTACTTTTCGTCTTATACTGCTTAAAAACCAACTTAAACATATTTATAAAACAATATATACAATCTAAATTATCAATAACAACGGCAATAGTGTGACCACGATTGGAGTGATTTGAAATACTTTTTAACACCTTGCGGAATCTGACCGATATACCAAAACTACCCCTGTAAAAAAGAAAACAAATCGATTGGATCAGTTCCAATTTAAATTATTTAAGCCTTGAAATTTATTTTATGTTCCTATAGCAACGAATTTTATACATTTCATAGAATAAATACAGATAAAATTGTACAAGTCTTTTTCTCGTGATTCATTTCCCGTAGAGCAGTGGGTATATTTGTATCGATGTGTAACAAAAATTAATGATATCGATGTATCGATATGACTATTTTTAAACGTCTTAATATACGACAATCCCACAGCGACTTTTGTCAAATGTGAAACTTTGATTCTTGCTACTGATAAATTGATAAATTTTAAATTATACAGAAAATCAACAGATTTCACCATTTTCATAATGTTTTGAAGACCTTTTGCACGGAAGAACCGTCTACTAGAAAATAAAATACATAATACAAATACACCTTTATTTTCGTTTTGATTTTGTTTACATAAAATAATACAATGGATAAAAATGGAACTCGGATTAAAATATATATTCGCAATTGCAAAGCATGCCTAAGAAAATTAGTAGTTTTTAGGTGATACAAATTCGACTTATCTATATATACCCTTTCGACCAAAAAACCAATTACAAATGTTTATCAATGGTTTTTGAGAGCAAAGCATGCCCGAGAATTGCGTTTTTCTCAAAATCATGTTTTAAAGTCTCTTTATAACCGATTGGTATTAAATTGCGAAGTAAAAACTTTCATTATATTTTTATAGAGGCAAAATTTACATTTTATATATTAAATTACCTTAAAATATTTTAAAAACTAAAAAAAAAGGAATAAATCGGTATACGATTTAATAGCTTCTTCTAAAGTGTGAATCTAGTATGTTATTGATATGTATCCACACTATCGATAACTTCCGAGTACATCGATACTCTTTTCTTACACCCTTAATTTGTTTCTAGGTGTTGGCTGCCAATTGTAGAGTGCAAATGAAAAGTTACAGATTGGTGGCTTCGTTAACAAAATTTTCAGTTATTTGTGTAGTTGAAGACGGGAATTTGTTTTGCGTATAAAAGTTAACTTTGCGTGTAAGTAACGATTCTCGTCACCGTAATCAGTCCTGTGAATGAAAATTAATAGAAAAATTACTGATCTATGGTAATGTGTGTGTATGTGCTAAATGAAAATTTTCATGCTCGAGGTATGAAGATGCAGTCCCAGTATTTTGCGCTTACATATATGATTATCAGGGCCCAGTTTCGAGTTCTTGTACACGGTTTTTCGGCATACAAAATGATTTATTTGTTCCCGTAAAAAAATTCAACGTTTAAAATTGATTATTTTTTTTATCTATTTCTTTCTTACTCTTTGTCATGTGTGCGCTTACGCTATCGGCATTGGTGCGAATGCGACAAATATTCATCTCTACTGTTTTTGTCTCACCGCCTGCTTTCGGGGACTTCTGACCTGCTTTTGCTGCCGCGCTTTCAATTGCGCACGGCGCGTACCACTGGTCGTGCTGCTTACTCCCATCAGTTCGGCGTATACGCAGCGGTGGTGGTGCAAAATTGCAATTTTGGTGTACAAAAAAAGCAAAAGGAATATCCTATCCTCTATCCAACAGTGGCGAGAAATCCAAAGGACAGGACGGGCAACATAAAGAAAATTTTGTATTTTCATCTTGTTGTACACAAGATAATTTTTTTTAAAATCCCATAACAACATTTTTAATAAACGAAGGCAACCGAGCAGAGCAGAGCGGCGCAGGCTTAGGACCGTAATTCGTAATTAAAATCCGAGACAATTACAATTTAAACAAACCGAAACGAAGGGAAGGCAGGAGACTGCTCGAAACAAGGTTGGTGAAACTAGCGAAAAAAAAGAATATCCGACTGCACAGTTATTTCGCCAACCTTACAAATCACAGGAACTATAACTATAGGAATCCGATTCCGAATACCCCACTATACATAGTTACAGTATGAGCGCAAAGTATATTTAACAAAGCAAACTTTCTACAGGGATCTAAATACACCAACCGCACATTCATACAACTACAGCAACATTACTACTGTATTAACCCAAACCAAAAACCAAATAATTCAATTGGCAGAACAGAGGACAAACGTCAGAATTAATGCACAAGAATAGAATGCGTGAATAGTATTCCAAAACCAAACCAAACCAAACCCAAAACTAAAACGAAACTCTTGCAGAATCGGTTGATTTATCCATACTAGACAGTGCACAAAATAATCGTCGTATGCAAGCGTGATCATAAAAAGCTTTTCATTCACATAAGCTTCTGGCCAGCTTAAAAAAATTTGCGTGAGTATATCTCCCTAACTCTCAATGCTAGGTTTATGAAAACATTTGTTTACTTTCGATACTATAGCACTTCTGCTGCGACGACTGCATCTGCAAGGCTAAGCGAGTGGGGAAAAGCACAGGATCTAGAACGCCGGCTGCACAAATATACACAAATCCGAATCGAAGAAGCAAGGATCAGATACAGACGTCTCAACGATAAAAGATGAATGAACTAGACAGTCTCAGGCAGGAAGCCGAATCCCTAAAAAATGCCATACGGGATGCCCGGAAGGCCGCCTGCGACACATCCCTGTTGCAAGCAGCCTCCTCTCTGGAACCCATTGGCCGCATACAGATGCGCACCCGGCGTACATTACGCGGCCACTTGGCGAAAATCTACGCCATGCACTGGGGCAACGACTCCAGGAACCTCGTGTCAGCTTCACAGGACGGTAAGCTAATCGTGTGGGACTCGCATACCACGAACAAAGTCCACGCCATTCCACTACGATCCTCATGGGTGATGACCTGTGCGTACGCTCCATCTGGCAGCTATGTGGCCTGCGGGGGCCTCGACAACATGTGTTCAATTTACAACCTAAAGACGCGAGAGGGTAATGTTCGTGTGTCTCGAGAGCTGCCGGGCCATGGTGGCTACCTATCATGCTGCCGCTTCCTGGACGACAATCAGATAGTGACCAGCTCAGGAGACATGTCGTGCGGTCTGTGGGACATCGAGACCGGCCTGCAGGTCACCTCCTTCCTGGGCCACACCGGCGACGTAATGGCACTCTCGCTAGCTCCCCAGTGCAAAACGTTTGTATCCGGCGCCTGCGATGCATCCGCCAAGCTATGGGACATTCGGGAAGGAGTCTGTAAACAAACCTTCCCCGGCCACGAATCTGATATCAACGCAGTGACATTTTTCCCCAATGGACAAGCATTTGCTACCGGATCGGACGACGCAACCTGTCGACTCTTCGACATTCGCGCCGATCAGGAGCTGGCCATGTATTCGCACGACAACATCATATGCGGCATCACCTCTGTGGCATTTTCAAAGAGCGGACGTCTGTTATTAGCGGGATATGACGACTTCAACTGCAATGTGTGGGATACGATGAAAGCTGAACGGTCTGGTATACTCGCCGGGCACGACAACCGTGTATCCTGTTTGGGCGTCACTGAAAACGGCATGGCGGTGGCAACAGGATCGTGGGACTCCTTCTTGCGTGTATGGAACTAAAAAGAACTTCAAATGCATTAAAGGGTGGGGTGGGGTCAGGTCAACGGTTGCGCAGTCTGCGGATAGTGTTTCACCCATCATCTACATTGTGATCTAATGTAAATGATTCGGTGTTACCTCTGTGGTTAATATAAAATGAGTGCCGGACGTTTTGAATATGTGGGCGCAGCTAGTTGACTAGAACGTAGACCACAACAACAAAGAACTTTATATACAACATTATTTATATTGCTATATACTTATTAACTAAAATTATACAAAAAAAAAAAGAAAACCGCAGACATACGCAGCAACATACAAATAGACATACACACGCATACAAGAATATTATTAGTGTAAATGGAAAATTGAAACAAAAAAAAAGAAGTAAATGAAAACGAAAACGATGGGCCCGCTGATAGTCAGTTGTTTAGTCAGAATTCCGGTTACAGCTACAGTTTAAAAACGTACGTAAATTAAACTTAGTTAAAATCGTATTTCAGTGGTGAGTGCAACTGATGAAACTCCCAGGAGTGCGCCAACACACCGTATTGCGTCAGTCGTTTGCACTTTGTAAAAGAAAAAGGTATCATTGTAATCATGTATGTCAACAAGTAAATACATATTCTTTTGCGTATAATACATAAACTTCAGAATGTGGATCCTGATGAAAGGAAGTCAAATAAAGTTAAAGCATTTAAAAAATAAAAAAAAATCACGGCAAACCTAAAAGTAAACAAAAAAAATTGCGTAATAAACTTTATAAATCAAGTAATGAAAAAAGTAAACAAAACACTATAACAAATTTTTGTCTTATTATGTTTAAGTCCCTAATTTATATACAAACAAAAATAAGAATGATTTAAATAACATATATGTAAACTATGCATTAGTGAAAAAGTGGAAAACTATTTATATATAATATGATGGCCATATAAGCTATAACAATAAATTGAAAAACACCTTTAAATCTTATAATACATTTATAAATGTTTAACAAAATCTTAACAAATACATTCATAGAATTGCGGCAGTAGGGGCATTAAAGCATCATGGAAATAATTTGAGCATTCATCCTCTCACTACAATTGATACAATTGAATTTTGTTCATTTGTTCTCCTAAATTCTTATGAGGTTTTACAAATATGGCTTATATGAGGTTTGAAAATGCAAAAACGATTGTAGAATGCAAAAACTAAAGCTTATATTGTGAAAATACTGATATTGTCTTGCTGTCTTACGAATATACTGAATCATCAAGTTCTTATCTATTTTTTTGTTTTTTAATTAATTTTAAGAGGTAATAGGAAATTCGCGGAAACCAATTCCACAATTCAGAAATCCTACTAATACCATATTTCATTAAAAATTGTAATAAACTGGATAGTTTATTGACCTTCTTGAAATATTTTTTTTTACAATAATATCTTTGTCCGATAGGTAAATTGTGATTTAAAGTGAATAGTTTTTCAAGCAACGAGGAATCCTAAACCAATCCCAATCAAAAATCTTAATCAACATTTAAAATGGACAAAATTGTGTATTTTTACCAACTTTTGATGCTTGATAATATTGTACCGAATATTCCTATGTATATGTGTAACTATTGGTAAGCTTACAACAGCTGCAGTTATTTGAACTCTGCTTTTTCACCATAGATGGACTTACTTATTTTTAGTACATTCTGGACATTCTGGACGGCCATTTTAAAACTAATGCTGTTTCAAAACTATGAATAAATTATGAAAAGAAAACTTTGTAACATTTAAATAATAAAATATAACAAAAATATGATAAATCTTATTGTTTAACTTAAACAAGGAATAATTAAAGTTTGTTCTATTTTGCAAAAAAAATATAAATGCGTGATTATGTTTAGTCAAATCGACGAAGTAAGTCCATCTAAGGTTAATAATAATTACGTACGCACTTTACGAATTGTCAGGAATTTTTTACTCCAGCAGTAAGTTTAATTAAAATATTTTTCTATCACAGCCCAAATGGAATATAGTAATATGTTTTTTTATTTTTAACTGTTTTTTTGTTAGAGTTTGTTATGAGTACGAGCATCCTCAAGTATGTTAATATCAGAACCCTTCTCTATGTATGTGTGTTTCCATGTAAATTTAATTATGTATACGTTATGTTTTTATGTATATGCCACAGGATCATATATATGCGCATATATGTATTGTAATTTAATTACTGTTTTATTTGTCTACCTAAATCGACAAATTTAATAAAATGGTTTATTTGTAATTAGTTTTTAACAATAATTAAAAGCTGTCAACAACATTGAAATTTAAATAAAACATGGTCATGTAATAAACATACATACAAACATACATATTTAAAAGAAAACTGAAGATTACTAACATTAATTTATAATTTGTGTCATAGCCGTCAACTCAGCGTTATATCTAGAATAAATAATAAAGAAAATTGTGTTAAGCAAATGCTACATATATCATTTAATGTACGTGTGCACATATGTACATGCCGAAAAACATTAATTAAGAGTTTGGTCTGTCAGGATTAACGGGTTAATAAAACTGGCATGCTAATAGTCATACATTTATATGCAATCAAATTAAATTTTTTTCAATTAAACACTTGGTAATTTCATATCTCCTTTGACTTTCCGCCATATTATAGTCATGCAAGATAATGCAGTCTGGGTATCCAGTATAAAAGTATTATAGGATGCTGTACGAATGTAAAATACATTTACAGATAATATCGCATGTAATAAAGGCCAACTAAATTAAAAAGAAAATTTAAAAAAACACTCACTTCTTAACAGTAATAGTTTCAGTATCAAATCCAAAGTGTTAACTGTTTCAGAATCAAATATTTTGTATTCTTTTATTTATTCATTTTCTTAATATTTTGAAATTTCTGATAAGTAGCTGTGTTGAAACTCAAATGATGGCTGATATGACATTTCTCCATTTCCCTTCGGTCCATATACCAGTACTTCGATTTGTAATGTTTGGAAATACCAAAATGAGCTGATTATAATTTCAAAACAGAACTTATAGTTCTGCTACAACTGAAATCGGGGTTTGGCCAAAATGCAGCACCGTGATTTGAACCTGGCACCTTCCTTAGTGCCGGAGTTAGATACTCTATTACAGCTCGTGACGTCAATCTGTAATGAGGTTTCTAGGTTGGCAAACGGATATGCTGTAGTCGGGGATCAATAACCCCAGATTTGTTGCGCCGAGCGTTTCTTATACCACCTGCTGAACCCTCCGTGATTCCATCTATAAATACATGCTTATTACTTTCAACTATTTTAAAGGTATTGATTGCGGTTCATTCCGCAATAGGAAATGTCAACTATTGGATCAATTAAAAAGGAATTTTTAAAGGTAATAAATCTCCCATGTGAAGACTTCTTCAAATAGAAATATTATAAAAACGGACAAAGTATGTGGTAAAAAAACCTTTATCTCTCCGTTTAATATGGAAAATTTTCTAGTGCAATAAAAGTATTCGATATGACAGTAAGAATCATGGCTAACAATAAGTATTAATTATTTTGTCCACCCAATTTAGAGCTTTTAATTTAAAAGTCCCAACAACCACAAATTAAATATTTTTCATTGTTTTGAGCATATTATAAAAGATTTTTTTTAATGTTGTTGATGTAGAAATATATGCAAGGGAAATATATACATTTTGTTATCGATACCGATGAAAACGACGTTGACAAAAAACCGCGTTTTCTATTTTTTGGTTTACAGAAAATAGTAAAATCAAAGAAGTCAATAGGAAAGTAATAATTGTATTATCTGGCCGAGATAATTAATTAACTTTTCTTTTAAGAGATATTTAAATTTGGCACATTAAAATATGTTCTTGTTATATAATATTTCTGAAACAATAAGATATAGACCGATTTGTTCTAAAGAATTTAGCATTCCCTTTTTTTTAATGCCCAAGATTTTGCGAGATAAATCAGCGGTTTTACAAATAATTTATTTTGTATATCCCTTCCTTGTAAACTAAAAATATTTAATGCATCGTATGTAAGGCAATATCTCGAGAACTATAACAGATATAACTATAACCCAAAGCACCAATTTTTCAAATTAAAAAGAAAGTTTTTGGCGAAGCAGAAATTTTGATGTCATTATTTTATTTTCATTTTAAATATCGACTAATCTTAAGACGTCTTGCTTTATCTGACGAATTGTTGCATTTGGGAAGATTTTATTAAGGAAAACTTTATATATCGGGATCTCGGGTATCAGCGTTAATGCATTCCAATCTTAAGGTTCTGTTTTCACTCGACTGCGCCTGCGTTGTTTGCAAAATTCTGCTCCAGCTTGAATTTTTTAAGTGTTTAGTCCTGTTTCGAAAATAATGGTTTGAACCGGAAGATGATCTCATTGCAAGTCGGTAATTGGTCGGATTTTTTTTTTAGCAAAAAAAAAAAACTTAAACCAAAAATAATTACTTCTGGCTTACCTGGAGGTGTTTATTTTATTTTTTATTATTTCCTGATAGTACTGATAGTACTACAAAATCTCCAAAATATTTATTATAAATTATTTCAGTTCCTGCCCCTGAAAACTAGACACATAAATAATATGATTATACAATTCAAGTAAGGTAAATTAATTTCCTGTTATTTCGATTTCAGACGAAATCGAATAGATTAAACTTAACATGAATTTTTTTTTAGACAGCCTTTTAAAAAAATTAACCTTTTGTAATCGGCGTTTTTAAAATATGGTTTTAATAAGAAAGTATTTAAAGGTTTGTATATTAGTGCAGAGAACAGAAAGATTGTTTTACCTGGCCTTTTTTATGTCGATAACTCACTAAAGATCTAAATATTACTTATTCCCGAGTTTCGACAAAGAAAATATTCGAATCTCAACTTAAATTAATTTGATGTATTTAATTTAAATCTATTTTTCATGATATTTTTTAAAACATTACTTCTACCAACCGCAAAAACTTTGTTTCGAGAAAATGCCTTAAAGTACATACTTCAGAGTTTTGAGAGTTTTTACTTAAAGTGTTAATTGAATAATAAAATAAAACAAATATATTTTGAAACCAGGAATGGGGGACTCCCCTAATAAAATGAAAATATCAAGTATACGTGCTGTCAAGTGTTTATCGATAAGAGATTGGAGTGAAAAAACATTGTTTTAGTAAAATCGGCAATATTAACAGGGAAATTTAATACATTCAAACACCAATTTCTAATGTCATATTGAGTTTGCACGAGCTTTTGGTGGGCTTATTATAGACAAATATACTTTTTTTTTGCTCAGCGTTGCCACCTATGTGTGCATGTATATATGTACATACATATGTATATGGTATATACCATGAAGTGAGGCTTAGTTTGTTTTGTTGCGGCTCATCATTTCATGAAATTACGCTATGATTTCATAGTGTGATTCACAAAATCGAATTATCTAGAAAAAAATTACAGAATTTTTATATTATTTTGCATTAGAATGTATATGTATGTATATATACATATATAAATGAAAAACATAAAACATATGTATATATGTATTTCAAAATAATTTATTCAAGTTCATTTATATTTATACATGGATGTTAATATAAATGCATGAGTATGTACATTATTTACTATTAATATATAAACATAACCATGTCTTGATCAATATTAATTGGATATTATGTACATATGTACTTACGAATGTATTTAGATACAAATGGTACTATGTACATATGTACATATACATATTATCATCCATGCATAAATATGTATGAATCAACTTGTATAAATCATTACCGGCAACCTGGTATGAATGCATATACTTATATTTAATGTATATAAATACATATAATAAATTCGTTTGCATGTATGCCGAGCAAAAGTTCATGCTCTCTCAAAAGCTCAAATAATTCCAGCAAAAAAATTGAGCAAATTGTATAACATAGCAAACATTTTTTAGATCACAAATTTAAAAACGACTTGAAATTTTCGTAATTGGTTAACTAATTTTAAAATGTTTTATTTTGTGTTAATATATAAACAATTTTTTATAATTAATAATATGGGGAGTATTTCAGAAATCTCTTACAAGCAAATGTAGTTTAAAATTGTACGTTTACAATCTAAACGAACTTGGTTTAAAAAAAGTTATTTTACTTGATTTTTTTTAGTTTGTAAACTGTTCATTACTTATAAAATCATGTAAATATATATGGACATGCAAGCAAACATCCGATTTATAAAAAATCTCCCCAACAAAGACTATTGGGTAATATTCAGCTTTGATATTAATTTGAGAGCAAAAGCTCGTTTTATTGTGGTGGTTGCGTGTGACGGGAACGTCCTTCATCTGACTTTGAAAATTTTCTCGCCTAGGTTTGCGCTCAATATTTCTCAGTTATCACAGTCGATTCCTTGCTGGCAAGCCGATAGGTAGTGAACCTCTTCTCTCCGGAAAAAACCATTGAGTCAAATTCTAACTTAATTTTTTTTTCCATTTAGTGAATAAATAAACAAAAAGTTAACCATGTCGAAGATTGGTATCAACGGATTTGGACGCATCGGTCGCCTGGTGCTCCGTGCCGCTATCGAAAAGGGTGCCTCCGTGGTGGCGGTGAACGATCCCTTCATTGATGTCAGCTACATGGTATACCTTTTCAAGTTTGACTCCACCCATGGACGTTTTAAGGGCACCGTGGCCGCCGAGGGCGGTTTCCTGGTGGTCAACGGCCAGAAGATCACCGTCTTCAGCGAACGCGACCCGGCCAACATCAACTGGGCCAGCGCTGGTGCCGAATACGTTGTGGAGTCCACTGGCGTTTTCACCACCATCGAGAAGGCATCTACTCACTTGAAGGGCGGTGCCAAAAAGGTCATCATCTCGGCCCCATCTGCCGATGCACCCATGTTCGTCTGCGGCGTCAATTTGGAAGCCTACAGCCCGGACATGAAGGTGGTTTCGAATGCCTCGTGCACCACCAACTGCCTGGCTCCCCTGGCAAAGGTTATCAACGACAATTTCGAGATTGTGGAAGGTCTGATGACCACCGTCCATGCTACCACTGCTACCCAGAAGACCGTGGATGGACCCTCTGGAAAACTGTGGCGTGACGGACGTGGCGCTGCCCAGAACATCATCCCAGCTTCCACTGGAGCTGCCAAGGCTGTTGGCAAGGTTATCCCGGCTCTCAACGGCAAGTTGACTGGCATGGCCTTCCGTGTGCCCACGCCCAATGTGTCCGTTGTCGATTTGACCGTCCGTCTGGGCAAGGGAGCTAGCTATGACGAGATTAAGGCCAAGGTCCAGGAGGCTGCCAACGGACCTCTGAAGGGAATTCTCGGTTACACCGACGAAGAAGTCGTCTCTACCGATTTCCTCAGCGACACCCACTCGTCGGTCTTCGACGCCAAGGCTGGCATTTCGCTTAACGACAAGTTCGTTAAATTGATCTCTTGGTATGACAACGAGTTTGGATATTCCAACCGCGTCATCGACCTGATCAAGTACATGCAAAGCAAGGATTAGATGATTAAATAACCACCCGCACATATGTTAGTAGCGCGGTAAATTAAGCGAGACATCAGAAATACCCAGAAATGGCATCAAATAATGCTAATGCTCCCCGGTGGAGCATCACTATGCGCAATTTAATATGCTTCTGTTTTTGCTCTTTAATTTGCCAGCAACATTGGAAAAATTTGAATACATACATCCATATACACATAAATATGTTAACTGTTGTTGAATAAAATTTCACTCTGTGTGTAGTTGTAAAAATATCCAGTTAAATATTAGCATTTAAATATTAGCTCTTGCATTTTTATTTGACCATAATTCGATGAATTAGCTTTCCCTGGTATTATTATACGACCCAAATCTTATTACGGTTGTGCATTGCGATTTCTTCTAATGTCGACAAAGCTAATTGAATTACATCATTTGTTTTTCATAAAATATAACGTTAATAAGGTCATGTAAGTTTTGTTCTCAAAAATATGTACATGCAAACGGAAATTTTTGTTATTTCTATGAAACATACATATTCTTGATTAACTTAAGGAGATTTAAAAAGGCAAGTCCGTTTGACTGTTTATAAATCGTTTTCAAGCCTAAACTAAAGCTTAATCTTCGCTGGTCGGACGACTTCATCATAAAGTTTCCATAGGAACAATCGGGTCACATTTGTTAAATTTGCTGTTTTTAAATAAATGTTTGCATATTTTAGTCTATTTTTTGTCCCTTGAGTTTTATTAAAATCGGATGACTTAGGATATAGTCTTGTCATATTTCTGCCATAATACCTAACTAGTTCTTTTAGGAATGCGAATTTTCTAAATTGTATTTTTTTTTAGTAAAATTTAGCTGAAAATGTCACTTAATTAGAACTTTTATAATGAACTGAACGAGATATGACACTCCAACATTAGACTATTATATCCCAGGGTTTTGGTTAAAAAAAAATATCAATATATAAAATTATCAAATATAAAAGCCGCATGATAGAATGGGTTTTTCTGGATTCTGGCCAAAACATTTTTAAAAAGGGGTGCCATCATGATTTTTTAGGGAATTTGTCTTTTTAATTTTTAGAAACCGAAACTTATGTACATATTTCTTGAAGTCTTATCGATTGGACTTATCTCAATGCTGGCATAATTGCGGTGTAAAGGAATCGATAGCTAACTCGATAGAAAGGATTTAAGGCAGTGTGGACAGCACATTCAAATGTTCCATGTTTTTGAATAAACACATTTTTCTTTTAGAAGCCTATATGTTAAAAAATGTACATTGGCCGGATTGTAAAAATATGTTGTAGTGGAATAAGACTTTTTACAAAAAAGGGTCCGAAACGAGGTTTCGGGTGCGTTTTCATATTTCTATCGGTATCGATATCTAATCGTTTGGTATTTGTCGATTTTACACATACGGGCACACCAATTTTCAGAACATTTTAATACTGGCATGTAAATAAAATAATCAATTGATGAAACCCTAAAATAAAATGTTAGGTGTTGGACATGTAATTGTCACAATCGGACATCATTCATCACAACAATTGTAGACTTGTTGTTCCTGCTACATGTGAATTTAAGTTTTCAAGTGAAAATGCAATAACTGCTATATTTCTGAAGTGGTGAACAAAGAGTATGTTTTCCAAGTGTTTTTATATACGAGTTGTAAAAATGATCGCTTATATAGGAAAACATAGTGTCCAGTAATAGAATACGGAATTCTCATCTTAATCTTACGTATGTGTAGAGTGAACATAAATCTGTATACATATTCGTATATATGTGTGTATGTGTAAATATATGTGCGGATCTCATTAATATTTAATAATGGCAAACGGTGCCAACACATTTTGGACACATTCGTTAATATTGAAATATCTTTTAACGAATTCGAATATACAATATTCACATGTATTAAAATGTTAATAGATGTTCAGTTGCACATGTGCAACAGTGCGTTTTTTTATACATATGTATGCCTATCTATTTTTGGTATATGTACCTCAAAAATTTCAATGTTGTCCATTAATAAGTAACTTAAAATTTTAACTAAATGTTCGATACATTTTACTAGAAAGTGTATTTGCTTAAGAAGCAGAAACATTTGTTATGGTGTATATATGTATGTACATATGGGACGTTTCATGTCAACTTGACTATCGCTATCGTATTGGCAACTTCGTGTATACATAAGTATGTATGTATGTAGTGGATTTTTATTTAAACGAAATAAAAGCATACAATATTTATTTCAAGGGTTTTAAAAGTGTACTATAAAAAAACATTTAAGGGAAAAGACATTTGTTTTGATTTCTTTTTATTTTTCTTATCTGAAATGGTCCTCTAACAAGACGGAAGTCACCCTGATTTGCTACAATTTGTTTTATTGTTTCGTTGGTACGTCCCATTTACATTTAACCAGATGCACATACATACATATATACTTAATGTGTACAAACATATGTGGGTCACTCTATACAATACGCAGAAAATCTACATAATATAACGAATGAAAATACATGCTTTCATTAAAATGTATGTGCTAACATTATCTAAAACGTTTCTCTTCTAGGACATTTTTCATCAGTGAAGCAAGTATCACAAATGCGTGTTGAAAGTACTGAAATATCTAAGCTTGCCGTTCGGTATGCCTTCCCCTAAAATATTGTAAACAATTGGATCTCGAAGAATGAACGCCAATAGCACAGGTTTGTAAAAAGTGCTTAGCAATAATGTGAGCCCTATCGTGTTTCCATAACAAGTCTTGAAGAACATTTTTTGAAACCTACTCATTCTAAAACAAATAGAATTTAGAATTTTGTGATTCACGGGGTGGAAAAGGTGTGGTCACACAATTTGAAACAAAAATGATTTGCGTCCCAGTATTTATTTCGGAATACAAATCAAGAAATTCCGCTGCAATTTTGATTCAATTAACTTATCTAAATGATTATGAATTAATACAAGATAATTAATATAAAGTTTAGAAATTGTTATTTTAGATTGACTTTTCCGGCTTTCTTAAAATTCTAAATAAGCTATTTATCCTTTTCTAAAACGCTTGATTACCAATAAGACTAACTAAGAAAAGAAAAATATTAGCTTCTGCAAACTCTTGCAGTGATAAAATTTTTATCTTAACTTAGTCCACAACCACTGGTATGTTCAATCTTAATCTATGTTCGTAATAAAGACGATTGCAACAAAAAACCCTAGCTGTTAAGTCGACCAAGTAAATCCGTCAAAAATAGACGGATAGATGGTAATCAACTTTGACTGTAGAAGCTTTTGTTTCATAACTTCGGCTTGCCAAAGTTTCTTGGTTTTATTTTCGTTCAATCAATAGTTTTATAAGTTTACTAACAGAAAATATTTGATTTTTTAATTACAGATAAATCTGACGCGTGTTTATCATGTCCACGAGAAGATACCGTTTTGTTAAGGGTTCAGGGAGATTGAGATTGTCCCAAAAGCTGAATTTTTAAGATGTTGAAAGGAAAATTGCACAAAGAAGGTACTTGTCACATTTGCTTGGCTTAAACCGTTTGTAAAAAAACACCCTCTTAATTTTTTCAGAACCTGGTTGTTAATAACACGCTGCAACTAACAATATATAAAGGCAGTATACATTTAAGCATGAAAGTACAAGATATAATCCTGTGTGCATGTCCTGCATAAAAACATTTACAAAAGGTACCGCATCCAGTTAAGTATTTGGTTTCGGCCAGCCAATCCACTCAAAATGGGAGCCAATACTTCGAGCAGCAGTTATCCGACGGTCGCGTCATCAGGGAGTGCAGTTAATAGTAATTCCAGCAACTCCAATGGAAATCTATCAGCAGGCCTACCCATGGGCATGGCAGAAATATCCTCGGCAGGTGCCTACGGCATGAGTGGCGGCAGTTGTGGTGCGAGTGGTGGGAACGCGGGCGGAACTCCTGGGATTGTCATAAGCGGAGCACACTACCACCGCGATCAGAGGAGGAAGCGTGCCACTGGCTTTGCAACCCTCAAACGCAAATTCATACGTCGACGGCGCTCTTCGAAGGCCTGTGATCACGCTCGCGTGCTGCGGGATTTTGTGTCTGATTGGGCACCTGTGGAACTGGCAGCCCTGTGCGAGGAGTTTGAAGCACTATCGGCCCTGAGGGATTTGTCGGTTAGCAAACTTAAATCCTTAGCATTTATTGTTGATCTCGTGACTTAACATCTTATTTCCATTATAGGTGCAAGCTGAACTGGCACGACCGCCTGCAGCAACGTTCAAGCAAGATCTGGCTGCTATTTATGAGAAAAATTTGTGCACTGATTGTGATCTTGTCTTTCGTGGAACGATATTTTCAGTCCACCGTTCAATATTATCAGCCCGTTGTGTATATTTTCGGGACCTGCTGGCAGGATGTCCTGGTTTCGGAGCACGTATCTGTCTTGAATTGCCTACTTCCCCAATTGATGTACAACTGTTCTCGTCACTACTACGTTACTTATATACTGGTGATCTTTGCCCCCATGATCCCAGCATCGACATTACTCTATTGCGACAGCTGGGCAAGGATTTTGGTACTCCGAATCCCCTGGAGCATGATCTGCGCTATTTGTTGGAAACTGGTGATTATGCAGACGCAGCACTTGTTTTTACCGCAGATGGCACCAACGACTATCTCAGACAAGACTCGGGAACCTCGGAATACGGGTTCCGACCGAAGATTGAACTTCCTTGCCATAAAGCGATATTGAGTGCGCGGTCACCGTTTTTTCGAAATCTAATTGCACGTCGTACACGTAATATTGACGAGTATGTTGAACGTTCTTTACACGTACCCACACGCATTGTATTGGACGAAACTGTTATACCAAAAAGATATGCGCGGGTATTGCTGCAAGCAATTTATCTTGACTCGGTGGATTTGACGTTGATTTTGCGTGGCGTGGGATCTGGTACATCAGCCGGATCACTTGGAGAAGTGCACGCTCTGACCAACACTGGGCGTGTGCGACCGACGACCCTTGAGGAGGCCATGGAGTTATACCAGATCGGTCGATTCTTAGAGCTGGATATTTTGGCTCAAGGCTGTGAGGATTTGATTCTTGAATGGTTATCCATAGAAACGTTGCCCACTGTCCTAAAGTGGGGCTGCCAGCCCTATGGATCCGCATGGGTCTTTCGACAAGCTTGTCAGTATTTGCGGGAGGAATTTGCCGCTGTTAGCTCCTCGCCGGTGTTGCACCAACTTGACAAATCTCAGTTAATACATATTCTGCATAGCAACTTCTTGCAGGCATCTGAATTGGAGGTCCTGCAAGCTGTCCTCAAGTGGGGCGAGCATGAGCTCATTCGTCGCATGGAAGATCGTGAGCCCAACCTGTTGTCACACACAGCCCACTCGGTAGCACGCAAAGGTGTGAAGAAACGTGACCTGAGTGATATAGAATTGCGCGAGATACTCTCCGAACTATTGCCCCTGGTGCGAATGGATCATGTCTTGCCGCCGCATTGTGAGGTGCTTTGCCAGGCGATTCGACGAGGCCTTGTGAGCACACCACCTTCGCACATGATCGGAGATGATCGCGAAAATCTACGTATCAACGCCTGGATTCGCGGGGGTAAAAATCAAGGTCTATACGTGAGACCCCGTTTATTCATGCCCTATTTCGAGGAGGTTAAAGCGCTCTTGGAAGATCGGATGTCGTCATCACATCATCAGGTTGAACTGATGCGAATGCGCAGGTGTCGACATCCTCCAGATATTCCAGATACATTATATATGGTGTCGCATATGAATTCAAAGGCGAATAGTGATCTTAGCACAGTAGAAAACCGTAGTACTGATGGAAATGTTGATATATTAGTAGGCGCCGCTGTTATTCCACCACCGGACAACCAAACCTTGCTGGCAATGCGAAAGCGGGAACACAAGCTGCGTCAATCGCCGATGTGCCAGCGGGCCCTGCTGCTGCCACTTTCTTCAAAGAACGAGATCGACAGGCAAATTCGGCTTCGGGTTGTTCGGGAGTTTAATTTGCCGGATGAAGTGTCTGACCTGTTGGAAATCGCACTTCAAACCAATCAGGGAAGAAATGAGAGCCATGCCGAGGAGACAGGGGCGTCGACCTCTCAAAAGGATGACTCCCTGCTGGAGGACGAGGATCAAAGCCCGCCGCCATCACCGGCGGCCACATGCTCAGTCTCGCGACACACCACCGTGGCATCCTCGTACTTGTCCCCCATGGGCTCATCAGTGGCGTCGTGTGGCACCGACGCTGCCCATCCCTGCTACAGTCGAAATCTCACCTTCCCACGCCACCACTCAAACGGGCTGATCGGCGTAGCCAGTGCGTTCGGATCCAGCTCCGGCTCCGGGCCAACGCTGCAGTGCAGCTACTCGCGACTCTCATCGTCGGTGCATCAACGCAACGACCTACCAGCCCTCATCACCGAGGGCGACTTCCGATTTCCGCATGGCAACGGAATGGGGTTGGATATGGGCGCCGAGGGCGGTGCTTGTGGCCTGGACGCGGCCAATAGCCATCTGTCCGAGATGATGCCGGATGTGGCGATGGCGACGGCTTCATTGGGGCAGCTCCATCTGACAAACAATGGCGCTGGGTGCGCCAGCAACATGGGTGGACGCGCAGTAAGCACTAATAACGACATGTCCGAGAGCTTGCAATTAGATTTAGGCGATGGCCCGAGCCCTCACATAATTGGAAGTGCAGTCGGTTCAATGACTTTACGAAATATACAGGTTAGTTACACAGTATTCCCTAGGCATTGTCCTCAATTTAACGCATTCTCTTGAAGCACCAACTGCCAACAAACAACTATCATCACTTCATGCAGCGTTCAAACTCGCCATTTGAACTCCTGCGGCAAGGACAACCATCGCCAACATCACATCCACAACATTCCGGGACATACAATTCTGGACCACCAAGGTTTTTATAGAGATTTCGAGTGGCCCCCGATCACGGGCATTATTTTAGCATGCCTTTCTAAATAAAAATCCGATACAATTAAAACTAAAAATCTAGATAAATAAAACAAACTACTAAATAAATGTCAAAATGATACCCCTTTCCAATGATCTATCAATATACATTATAAGCTGGAATAAGAAGAAAATATACAAATTTCCTTCAAAGTGTTCTTAAACATTGGAATTTTGCTGTGGTTATTAAATACCAGTGATCCTCTTTGGATTCAAACGTTTGGGGGTAAATTTGGAGTCTTAAATGGCCAACGGTAAGAATAGTTGCAATAAATGTGAGACTTTAAATTAACAAAAAAAATACAGTTATGTTATTGATATACATGATATTGATTTACAGTTTTTGTTTACTTTTTATCTATATTTTTAATTTGAAATCTATTCATCTCTATTCCTAGCTCTTTTTTGAAAATTGAACGCTTGAAAAAAGTTTGTTAGAAAAATGATTATTTTATGTATTAATCATTATGGTAAACGTTTACTTCGAATGAATTATATTACATTGGTCAAAAGTAATGGGTAAAAAAGCTAACTATGCACAACTCACATCAACAAAATTAAAAAAAACTTCCCTGCTATGAAAAGGAGCGAGAGGCCAACAGTTGATTGTTTTACAGGTTTTTCTCAAGCTGGTATTCGGAGGAAATTCTGCATATGCGAAAGGTGAAATTTTAAGATCTTTATTCAGGTACATATCGCCAAAACAAAGTAAAGGAACCACATTTTCTGTTTTCTAGGATATTTTTAAAAAATTTGTCTATAGTTTGTTTTGGGTTTCTACATTTATTTGGGCTGTTTTTAAATGGGGTTAAAGATTTATTCACGTATTATTAAACATACTTTATTTTTCTGTCACTATTTCAGATATCTGAAACTGTTATTAAGAAAACAGATTTTTGGGCCATTAAACATATTCATTTTTTACAAACGTGAAGGAGTGACATGGTTTTTGTATTATTGATTTGCCTCCTGGTAACAACATTGCCCCCCTTTTGTCATTGTTCTCTAATAGTAACAGATTTTTCTATATTTCAATATACTATGTGGCTTGAAACCACGGATAAGTAGTATATGGCTCCTTTAGATTACATGCATCGTAAAGTATTGGTTTTGACAGTTAAATGGTTCCAATGCGGATACACCGGAAAATGCCAGTGAACACATAAAATAGTGTTGGCTGAACGGAAAGTGAAGGTGCTAGAATAAGTATTTTACTCGATATTCTGCCTTTGAAGAGGTTATCCTGCTGCTGGGTGCCGCGCATGCTGACTCCGTAACAAAAAAAAACCGAATGAGTGCGTGCGCATGGCTAAATCAACAATTTAGGACTCCAATTGCCTCCCCGGCCACCCTACTCACTCGCACTTGTATCTCTTCCCCAACCTCAATAACGGTTCATCAATAAACAAGAAAGGAAAGCTAACTTCGGGCGGAGCCGAAGTTGATATACCCTTGCAGAATATTCTGTAAATAATATTCTCCAAAATTATTCATATGATGCATTCTTAATACTAATAAAAATCCCAACTTCCTAACTTTAAAAACACCAAAGTTATGGCAATTTCAATCGTTCAGTTATATGGCAGCTATAGGATATAGTCGCCCGATCCCTATAAAATTTGGTAGGTCGGATTGATTGGCCAAATATAAAACCCATAGAAAATCCCAACTTCCTAACTCTAAAAAAAAGTTATGCTATTTCCTATCGTTATATGGGAGCTATAGGATATAGTCGGCCGATCCTTATGAAATTTGGTAGGTCGAATTGATTGGCCAAATAAAGAAGCCATAGAAAATCCCAACTTCCTAACTTTACAAACAGCAGAGTTATGGCATTTCCTATCGTTCAGTTATATGGCAGCTATAGGATATAGTCGGCCGATCCCGGCCGTTCCGACTTATATACTGCGTGCAAAGGAAAGAAGGGTGTGTGCAAAGTTTCAATTCGATATCTTTAAAACTGAGAGACTAGTTCGCGTAGAAACAGACAGACGGACAGACAGACGGACAGACGGACAGACGGACATGGCTATATCAACTCAGGAGGTGATCCTGATCAAGAATATATATACTTTATAGGGTCGGAGATGTCTCCTTCACTGCGTTGCACACTTTTGACCAAAATTATAATACCCTCTGCAAGGGTATAAAAATGCTGTTCCCCCAAGAAGATCATCGATCGAATTTGCAGACCTTTCAGAAAACACTTTTCAACGGAATCAAAGGGTTAAATAACTGATGAAACTAGTGTATCGACGAAAAGAATGAAATATCTTACCCACTTATATTGCACTTATATTGTGCCGCGCTAGAAAGCGTTAAATGCCCAACAATTATTTCACTTGAATCCAGATTTTATAAAAATATTACATCGCATGAGTCTGTATACCGAAATAATTAAATGAAAATCAAAAGATTGTAGTCTATTATTTTTTTTTAGGATCTATCGATTTTTTAATAGGGCTATATAACTAAAAAAATAAAATACTCCAGCGTACAGATAAAAAAAGGTGAAACATATATAACAGGAGCGTAAGAAATAGTAAAAAAAAAGACTAGAATGATTAAAAGGTCTAACAAATGAAGTATAGCAGCTATCATAGCTAGAGGACGTCCACTCAAACCAGTGATCCGCTCAAGACAGTAAAATCAACCGTACATGTTTTTTTTGTAATGATTCTATTTTTAGTTTTATCAATTTTTACATAAATTGCATATATGATAATTAGTCCTTAAACACGTAATGCACAAAGGGAATGAAGCTGTCACTGATATACATAGAGTTATGTATCATGTGCATGATAGTTTGGATTCCATAGGCTGCATGTTGATGTCATATAACTATGAGAGTTCTTTGTATATATGTATATGTACAATCAAATTATAATTATTTTCTTGCTCAACATGTCTCGTGGCTGTTCTTAAGCTTATATTATACAAATAATACAAATACACTTAAACTAAATATGCGAACCTAAATTTACTTTTATGCTTGTAATTTGTATTTATTAAAAATAAGTAAAGTTCATATTACTTATGTGACGTTTCAACGCGCGACCATATTAAGGTCGAGGAAAGTATTTTGCCAATGTGGGACTCAGTGCTTAGGTTGAATGCTAGGTCTGAAGTATAAGGAAGTCTTAACCTCTTTAATTTGATTTTTGTTTGCCACAAACATCTTCTTCTATCTCCTCACGTTACAAATTAATGTATGTATTCAAGAATTATAGTTTACAAAAGCGTTGCGCTTCATTTATTGGTGTTCTCTCAGGCTCAAAATGATGCTGGGAGGAGGTAATTAGGATGGGACTTTGCGTATGATGACATTTTGGTGGAGGTGATCGAAATTTTTCAAATTTCTTTGTCTTATTCGCTTTTACATTGTTGTTAGTAACGATTTTCTTATCATCGACTTGGCGCCACTGATGACACGGGAGATATTCCTATTACACCACCAGGTACTGTACCAAGACCAACGCCTGCATTTGTGACAATGCCCATCGTGTGGTCCGCTTCCTTCTTCGCGGTAACAGTTTGTTGGCTCATGGAGTCGACGCTAATCATATGCTGGACTGGAATGCTTACTGGTGCCGGCGGCCCCGAGTTCTTTCCGATTCCGCCACCACTAGAAAGCTGTGGCGGCTGCTGGCCCTGCTGTTGCTGTTGAACTCCTGATGGGCCAACAACGCCACCAGTAACTATCTGCAGCCGGTGGTGGGGCGGAGGAGGGCCTAGGGAACCAACTGAAGGCGGAATAGGACTTGGCTCCTTGCTGCGCAAATGGGCTGCAGACTGGGCTGCGTAGATATTTATCGCCTTTTGTCGCTCCTCAGCCTCATGCCTCAGGGCAGCTTCCATGATGGGGTTGTAGCGGAGCATGGGATAGGGGTCGCGATACGGATCTATTCCCCAGCCTGGAGGCGCTGGTGCACCGAAATGCGTCATTGGTCCACCGACACTTAAAGTGGGTGGCATCATGGTGCGAGTAAGGTGTGATGGTGGGGGTAATCCATGTCGACTAGCTGCCATGAAGTTGGCGTGATGATGGTGTGCAGCCGCTGCAACTGCATTTGCTTGAGCGGCCGCCAACGAAGACGAATGGTAGCGGGGATCACCTACTCCAACTGCAGCTGCCGAAGCACGCAAAAGCATTACGTCCTGCTCGTCCTTAGTGCGCGGATGCTCCTCCTTGATTCGAATTTCCGTGTTGAGCTCGCCAACGTTTCGATGCGGAGAGCGATCGCGTACAGGTGCGGCCACAGCAGCCGCTGCATGCACTGCCGCCGCTTGCTTATTGCTCTCGTTTATTCGCTGCTGCTGCAGCATTCGCTCACGCTCCATTTCACGTCGTTCAATCTCCCTCCGCTCACGCTCCCGCTCCTTTCGATCACGTTCCCGTTCTCGTTCCCGCTCCTGTTGCTCTCGCTTTAGTTTTTCCTCCTTTTCTTTGCGTTCACGCTCCTCCCGTTCGCGTCGCTGACGGTCACGTTCCCGCTGCTCACGGTCCCGCAGCTCGCGCTCACGTTCCTCCGCTTCTCGCCGTGCGTTGTCCAGACCGGGATCCGTCTTCACCGGCCAGTTGGGCGACGCTGCTGCAGTTGAGGGGTGATATGCGGCCACACTCCGTTGCATTGCGTTTGATCTACAATAGAAAGGATTTATATCAACAACAAGAATATTAATTATAAAACATAAGAGCTGGGGAACTACGAAAGCAAAATGATTGGGAGTGACCATATGGTGTTTTGTTCCCAAGTTGGGCAAGTTTTTAATACTTTCATTTTGCTGTAGAATTTCCTTTAAACTTAAAAAAAAATTAAACAGCTGCCTAAAAATGTTTTATACATCCCTAAAACTTATTTTCTTTAAAAGAGTATGGATCAAATCTTGTTAAACTTTATATGACCTCCCTTACTGTTTACCATCTAAATTATTTCATCTTGAATTTATCTATGAAATGTAATAATAATATTTTAACAATATGGACAATATACAACAATATACTTAAAATGATGAAAAGAACTACGGCTCTTCTAAGCTTACAAAAAAATTATAATTTTTGTTGAGTTGTATTAAGTTTAAGCTAACACTTTTCATCATAGCGTCCAAATAGCCGGGAAACAATGATTAATTATCCGTAAGCAATAACTTACTTTGGTACCTTAAAACAAATAACCAATTATTTACCTCCACGAGTCTAAATGGCCACCAAAATGTGTTAGGCCTGTGAAACCAAACGGATTCACATAACGTCCAAACGGGGAAACGGCAGTTCCTGTTAATAAAAGCAAAGTTATTTGACGAAGTTCGGACTTTTTAACCAATTTTCTACCTACCAATATGACTGGGAGGAGCTCCAATGAAACTCGCCGCCAAGTTAGACGTTTCAAACGCTAATCGACCTGGCAACGCATTGGCGAATGCTGCTGATGGTGGCAGTTCATTCCCACGATGAAGAATATGCTGCGGTGCCGTATTAAGACCCAGTTGTGGTGTTGTCTTGATACCAAGTACAGAAGCCGGCCCATTTGACACTAGGACACCACCTCCAACCGCTGGGATAGCTGCTACATTATTAACTGGCGTGTTGGCCCCACTGGCCATGCCACCTCCTCCACTGATTAGATTACCTGGCGGAATCGGTGCGTTGATCGATTGTGCATTCGACGACGCTGTTGGAAATCCTGTCTTTTCAGAGCTTTGCTTGTTTTGGTGGTAGTAAATTTCCCACGCAATTCGAACATGCATAGCGTTCCATCGACCAGTTTTCTGTAAAAAAAAGAAGGAAATTTAAAAAAGGTCAGTTATATTATTGTGCGCTACTTGGCAGCGAAAAGTTTTATATATTTCAGATCAAGCGTCGATTCATATATAAAATTTAATCTAAGCCAGGAATAAATGGTAAAACTTTATGTAGAAATGTTGATGACCAACGAATGTGTTTTTAGCTTAGCTCTTACCTTAGGGGCAAAGGAAGTTAAGTGGTTAGGAGGCATGAACGGCGTTGGCCCGCCTAAGCCACTGTGCAAAAGGCCTGTTGAGGTGTATCCACTGTAGCCTCCTGTTGGTAACCCCATACCAGCACGATAGAACTGAGGATCGACGGACGAGATTTTGGAAAGATCTTTAAATAATGGCGGGGGAAATATTTGTCCAGAAGTTGGCTGCACAGCTGTTAAGGGAGTTGATGAAGCTGATGCTGGCGGAAGCAACTGTGGGTGTTGATGTAGATGTGGGTGTTGTTGATGCTGGAGATCAGTTCTTAAATATGTTGATGATGGCGGCGTGGGGGTAACAGCCAAGCCAGATCTATCCAGGAACCTGCTGTCTAGCTCACGCCTCAGCAAATCAGCTTGATCATCTGCGAAAAGAGTGACACAATTATACATTGCTGTGCAAACTTCGAGTGACTTACTTTTGCTTGGCTGAAAAAGCGATTCTGCAGAAAAGGGATGCGGCGTGCTTGTCACTGTGTTTGATATTGCCGGAGCAGTAGGCTGTGTTATAGATGGGGCCGTAGTTGTGGGCGCTCCTGCCGATGTTACAATACTGCTCATTGAGTGAGACACTGCCGGAAATGGAGAGGCAGAGCTGATGATGGCCGCGGAGGAAGTAGCTGGTGATGGTGAAGATGGCGGCGGCGCTAAAGGTGTTGGGAAGTATGACGACGACTGAAAAGAGGGATTTGTAGCAGACACGTGAATACCAGCAGTTGCAGGAATGGAAAGAGGCGATATGGCATTGCAAGAGGATCTCGCCGTTGGTGCCGAGTTCACCATGCCAATTCCCATGCTTGTGCAGTTCGAAAGCGGAGGAGTCGGGCGGGCACTTCCGCTCGATACTATGGGCGTTGAGGAAGCACATGACGTTACCACTGCGTTGGCAGGTGAGCTATAAACGAAAAACAATTATTAGTTTAATTAAACAACTTTAAAGTAGACATTTAATGTGTACTTCAACCAAAGTGCCGCCTTCGAGGAGTATGAGGGGAGATTTCCCAGTCCTGTCATTGAAGAACTTGAGGATAATACTGAGGTACCTGTACCTCCATATTGACTTGGGGGGATACCGCAAAAAGACGAGCCCAGACTAATTCCCTGGGACACGACAGGCAATATTGTTGGTGCACCGTGGGACCTGATATTTGTACTGCAAAATATAAGAAGCGTTTTTCGGTGTTATAGTCTACTGATATTATTTATATTACAAAATATATCACAACTTTAAATGTCAGTCAATAATTTTAATCAAATGGTGGTTCTAAATATTTAACCATAGTGAACTAAATGCTAAAGTAATCATGTTTTATTTTAAACGTCTCAATTATTCAAAATGTAATATATCTGTCCGGTAGCTTTACTTGAATTTTATTTTACCATCCAAAAGAAACCCAGCGTTTCTGACATAACTTTCAAGGCGTGACAATGGGTATATTACAATGCCAACAAATGAAAGATCCTTGCAATACTTAATTCAATTCTTAACTTTTTATGTTTATGTCAAACATATATTACTCACCTGTAACTGGGATCCCGATCTTTGTTGCAAGGACTTTCTCCTTTGGGGGAAATAACCTTCTGGATCACAGATGATGATGATGTAGATGGCGATGACGAGCTCGACGTAACCGCCGTCGTTAAACTTTGAACGGCGAGAACCGATGGGCTGAAGTTTGAGGAGGCGGCAACGGCGGAGGCGGATGATGAATACAGTGCACTTCCGCAACGCACTAAAGGCTGATTCTGTGGCGGCATTGAGTGCGTAGTTAGCAAATGAGACACAGACGAGAAATTTCCACTCTGTGAATGCATCTGGGTAGACTGGGGGAAGTGCGGTTGTGGAGCAGCCGAGGTTGAAAGCGAGGTTACCGCCAGAGTAGATAGTCCTGAATTCGGGGTACTTGTCCCGGCCGTCGCAGAGGAAAATGCACCTGTCGCGTACACAGGCACATGATGGGAATGAGATATATGTGAGTTGCTTAACGAAGGGGCAGTTGAGTTTGCCGAAGGGACCACCGACACAACGGGCTGCGATGTGCCGCTAGATATTGCACAGCTATTATTGAGTGGCGTGATAGATCGCAAGGTCGGTGTCATCGAGACATTTAATGCAATATTCGACGATGTTGCTTTTAAAGATGCTGGCGACTCACGACTGTTTCGACTATCCGAGCTCCGAATTTGTGTGGGCGGTATGTTGGACGTGGCAACCGGCAATACTGGAGGCAGGTACGACCCATGCGTAAGGCCGCTATATGGTGTGTAGAGGGGGTAGTTCGTATAAGGTGCTCGGTATGGAGGGGCTTGGATAATCATGGGCACACCAGAAGCAACATGAGAAATGGGGGCAGGTGGCGCTCCAGGAAAAAGCAATGGAGACCCTGTACCTACAATTGCATTCCCGCCAGTGCCGAAGACCACCTTTCCCATACCGCACGTAGTTGTTGTTCCACCAGAAATTCCAACATAGTTTGTGTTTATCGAGATGGATGTAGAAACCGGTGCCACTAATTTATTGGTTGCATTGGGAGAAACACGTGGCAACGTACTCGTGGTTACTGATGATGTCGCAATTGTAGCAGGCGGATAAACACTAAGGAAGCCATTAACTATGGGATTGGGAGGCGAGGAGGTTGAAACTGAACTATTTTTCGTAATATCCGAGCTGGTTGACAATCCAACGGATGATAATGTTCCCTGACTATTCGAACTTCCATTGTTATTGTTGCCGCTGTTGTTGTTGCTTCTTGCAAAGTTATCATTTGATTTTATGCTGCTTGCCAGAATCACACTTGAAGCCGAACTTAATAGTGATAATCCAGCATTCGGTGTTGCAATGTGTGCGCTAAAGGGACTGCTTAGAGTGGCTGTAGCTGGCGATTGCGCAGCAGATAAAAATGGAACAATTGACCGTTGCACTCCTGATGACAATCCGTTTGAAACTGTTGTCTTGGTATTAAAAATAATCTTTTGATCAATATCAGATGCAACTGCTGACACAATTTTCTCATTTCCAGCTGATACTCCAACGTTGGGAAACTATTGAAAAAGAAATTTGAATTTACATACTATTAGGTTGGTGTTGTGTTAGAATAACTTACTTGCACTGACGAAACAGATGGCGTAACGCACATGCTGGGATAAAGCGCCTTATCTGAAGAAGATTTCTGCAACATACCAAGCTCTCTATTCCCAGATTCGCCCACATTCGCCGGAGATGTGGGAACTGACGCACCAGCATGAACCACTTTACCTTGTGTACTTTCAGATGTATTTTTAATGTTTAAAGCTTTACTTGCATCGCTCTCTGGATTCCCCGCAGACACCGAGCTTATTGACGATGTAAAAGGTACTCCCGCAAATGTGCTATTATCTCCACATGCCGCACTCTTTTTCTTAAGGTGCGGAAGCTCAGATAACTTACGGGAAGTTGATCGATCCTGACACAATGAAGTATTTGAAACATTCATAGGCGTTGGGGTGTTATCAATATCAAACATTTGTTCAGAATTCTGTAAGCATAAAGTGTATTATTATTTAAATTATGATCATTGAATGTAAATTTACGCGAAGCTTCAAAGAACTTGGACTGTCCTCAAGCTCAAGATAGATTATATTCAAGCCCACTGACTACTAAAACAAATGATTTTTAAAGCTTTAATTTTAATGTAAAAAAAAGATTAAAAAACGTTTACAAAAAATCGAATCATTTTACCTATCAGTTCTCAATTTTTAGTCCACTTAAACACTAAGAGATGTAACTAATGGTAATTGTTAGATTTCAGCTTTTTCAAAAGTGGTTATTTTTGAGAACAACAGTTTTAACAACAGTTCCTTGGAAATTAGCTCCCAATACAACATACATTATGCATCGGGAAAGAGAGCGAGACGGAAGATCCTTCAGTCAAGGATGTAAGGACCAGTATTAGCTCAATAAGACATATCTAACCAAAACCAACGAAATTTTTAAAAAGCATAATTTTGTTTTTCATTCTAACTAATAAATATATATGAACTTTAAAACTGAGTCCCCTCGCATAGAAACGGAAAAACAAACGGACACACGACTATAATGACATTACTGTTAATACTGATAACAAATTTATATACCACGTGCGCGGATCCAGGGGGGATTTTTAGATTCAAGCTCGTGTGAAAAGGAAAATAAAATGTGGTATTCAAAAAGTATTCCATCTAAAATTTGTTGATTTGCTTTAATCCTTTTAAAATTGCCCACGATTTGCAAAATTCAGTGGTGTTCTAATTTTTCATGGTAAAGAAATGTTTTGGTCTCAATAAGCAAGTATTTAAAATATCTACCAATTACCAAAATTTTAAAAAAAGTTTAATATTTTTGCATACATTTCGTCTAGGAGTGGGCAACATTTTTGTTTTCTCATTGTTCTTGTTATTAATGAAAACTAACTCTGTCAAAACCAAAAGGATTCTCTAATTATCGAATTTTCTGTATTCGTTTTCTATTGTTTTTATAAAATTAGCGACTAACTCAAAGAATTCGCCTAATTTAATCGGACTGATTCTAACGAAAACTATTGTTTATAAACCAAGCAACTTATTACTTTAAAATTTGGTAACGCAACAAGATGAAAAACTATACAAAATATCAAAAAATAAAGCTAACACCAAGTATCTAAAAGAAATGTATCTCTCGCCGGCCAGCCGATTGCTAGATATAACGTTTCCGAAAGTTTTTTTCCGGAAGGTATCAGTGCAGCTACTGATTGGTACAAAGTTTCCGACCGGAAGTGCAATTCCATTTCCGAATAGGAGGTTTTAAAAGAAACATTAAATGTTGGAAATGAACACATACCTTTTTATCATTGCTGACGTTATCACACTATAAAGAGAATTAAAGTTAGTACTTTATTAGTTTCACCATATAATATATACTTACGATATTATTTCCTTTGCTGGTGCTGCTACAATTGATTGAAGCCTGGCCGTTAAGGATCATTGTTAGTATATAGTATTTTTAATTGCAAGTAATTAAGCTTACGTCATTTAAAAGATCACTTTGCTCGTTTTCCTTTTTTATGCTGCTACTGGCCCCAAAGGCTTGCGCTGGAACATTAGGTAATTCCTGAATTTCCAGAGAGCGGCAGGTTGCAGATGTCGTGACGGTTTCGATGTTCTCCAACCCGTTCGATTTCTAACGATTAACAATAATTGTTAGGGAACAACCTTTAATAAAACACTTTAGGACTCACCTTTACGACCTGTGCTGATTGCGATCCAAGCTTGCATACACCCAGGTGGTTATTGTTTGCGTTTGCAGTTGCGGTAAGATCACTTGATATTAAATTATTGAGCTGGAGTGAGGGCAGCGATTTTGTCACATGCAATTGGTCAATAGTGTTACTTGTGGCGGGGGAATTGTGAGATTTTTTGGTGTCGCTGCCAGTACAACTGGCGTGTATCATACCAACGTCAATATGGTCATGACTATGCGATACGGCCCCACCAACGCCCAGCGATGGCTGGCTTATATCCAACATAAGTGAATCGTTGTCGTTCTCCAAAAATCTTGTACTGGTAGCACTGTTTACTTGCATTTTTGCTGCATTGCAACTACTTTCCGCTTGTTTGTTTGATTGGTTGGAGTGATTTATTTGGTGACTACTATTGTTAATTTGATTATCATCACTAATGATATTACTTTTACTGTTTGCGCTATTGTCAGATTGCAATTGGTCTTGCTGCTGTCCATATTCAGATCGCCAATGATCCCTAGGTTCAGTTTCCGTTTCCAAAACCGTACCGATGTTCACAGATGGCAACAGATAGACTACGTTAGTTAGGCTGCTGTTGTTATTGCTGTTTGCACTTGGGCCATTGCTGGTGATGTTGTTGTTGCTGATGACATTGCCCCCACGGTGAAGAGGCTGCGGGTGCGGGTGCGGATTTTCCTTAAGATTGTTGTTGTTAACAGTCAAAGTGGAAAGGCTTGTGACACGCAAAGGTTGGGATTGACCAGTATCGATAACCTTTGGGATTTTCATTTCCTCTATACTGTAGGTACAAGTTAGCTCGTCCAGTGCCGAAAGGCGCTTTTCCTTACGTTTTTGTCCCAATTTGATGGCAAACTATTATTGGGGAAGATATTAAAAGTGCTGGAGATTATTGAACACAAAGTAAATTACAGGAAAAACATACCTCAAGATCTTCATATGTCTTGAATTCCAGTATAGCAAATCCATCGATGATTTCCTCTTCGAGTACTGGAGATCGGGGCAACTTTCTTCGAACTGGAGGTGGTGGACGAGGCGGTGGCTTATCTCGTGGTAAAAGTAGTGTTGACGAAGACGAGGTCGACAGAAGATCTTCATCCAGCGACTCCCCTTCGCTATCACTAGGCGTGGCCATTAGTCCCGAGTTGCACTCAGGGGAATGTGGTGGATTTAGGAGTAACGATGCAATACTATCTGTGGGGGGCAGAAGATTGTTGCTGCCATTGCTGCTGCTGGTAAAGTTTCCATTTGAGTTGTTACTGTCCTCGCCCATGCTGCCAGCGCTATTAATATGATAAATCATGCCATTGCCAGGTCCTGCCGCCGATCCGTTTCCGATCGCCACCGATGAGTTCCCGCCGTTGGGTGTAACGAGGCTTCCCTGACCTCCGGCTGCATTCACATTGGCAGCACTTATAGCACTGACCCCCACGGATCCGGCGATGAATGTGCCACTCAGCGAACTGGAATTACATCGGCTGTCGCGTTCCGCTTGCAAACGCTGGGCACGTTCCCGCCGACGTTTCTGCTGACGCTGTTGCTTGGCATTTAAACTAAGGTGAGTGCTGCTGCTGGATGTGCTGTGGCCGTTCGTGTTGCCAGCCACTACGCCTGATCCTGCTCCAAATCCGCCTTGACTCCCGGCCATGGTCGAGAGCGTTGCTGCAGTGCCTCCACCTCCGGATCCCAGTGCGGGCATTATCGTTGACGCCGCCGAGGGCGGAGGAGATGTGGGTGACCTCGAATCTATGCCGGCTGCGGCCGAGACCGCCGCGGCGGCGGCCACAATCGAGAGTTCCGTGTCGGAATCGAAGTCGCAGGCACTGGGAGCCATCGATACGGCGACCGGACAGGATGGCTCCGACGAGGAGGCCGACTCCGAGGGCATGGACGCCACGGCCATGGGTTTCCCTTCCGTTGTTGAGGTATTTGATACGAATGATGGCCGTGCTCGCGGCATGGAGCCCAATTCAGAGATGTTGGCACTTGCTTGGACTAAGGCGGTGGCCGTCGGCGGAGGAAGGTGCAGCACAGCCAGCGGAGCAGTGCTCTTGGCCATGGTCTGGCCGACTACCGTCAGGACTGTGGCTGCTGCCGCTGACAGCGGGGTCTCGTTCTTCTCATCCTGGGCAGCAACGTTCACGTTCACCGAGGAGATGTCCTGCGACAATATATGCTTGTTTTGCGGTCCTAATCCTAATCCATTGATACTACTGCTGCTGGCCGACGCAGACGTCTTTGATTTAGCGCTGCTGGCTTTTGATGTGTCCATTTCTTCTGCGTGTGAGCTTCCAATGAATTACACCAGTGCACCAGCTTCAGCTTCAGTTCCTTGGGAATACAAATTATCGATGACCATTATTATGTATATTCGGGTTAGCCACGGCAATGTCATCTGGACCAAACCTTTTCCAATGCATTCGGCTCTGCTCTTGGGGCTCTAGACCAGCGATAAGGCGAAAGCTTTCAAATATTGGTATTCGGTATTGGGTAGTCGGTATTGGATATTGGGCTGGTGCACCTTTTTGGCCAACCATTCAATTCAATCGCGTGTATTTTGAAAAAATCGATGCTGCGCCGACTGTTTTGAAGTTATTGTTATTTTGTGACCCGTGCACTGCTCAACTTTGGTTTTTTTTTTTATTTTCGCACCGGTGGTCGTCACCTCAGTTTAGCATGTCGATTAATTTAAGTCGCCAAGTCGCAAAAAATATTTAAAATTAAATTACATGTTTAAGCAAACTTCCCTATTCCAATTAGTTGCGCTTTTTCTGTACACACACACATAATATTAAATTCTGCACACTTTTTAACAAACAGCACACACTTTTCAGGTCAGCAGAATTACACAAAACAGAAAGAAACACATAAAAAAAACGCCGATTTGAGAATTCACCGAAAATAGTCCATATTTATTTTGTCTAGCACTTCATCATTCGTCATATACTCTTCTTCAAATATATATGCACACACATATATGCCCATTTATACGTGCATATAAATCGTCGTATGTACATACATATATATTCACATACGATATACGCAGATGGGAGGTACTTCTGTTCGGTTCGGTTTTTTTCTCTATGCTTCTGTCGTCTATAGTTGACAATGTCGTTGCCGCAACGGCGAGAGCGCTCGCGCGCTAGTTAGCATTGTATATGTATGAGGCTGTGCTGTGCTGTGTGCTGTGCACAATGTCTCTAGCAGAGCAGCAATAGTCATCTCGCTTACACTTTTCTAATTGCGATTGCCTTTCCGTCGACATAGTGTCGTCCCTACATGTTGTGTACTCAGTAACAGACAGCGCAGCGTCGTTAGCAGCAGTACACAGCACGTACATACAAAAGACGACGAATTTTTGTGGGTTGTGTGCGATTGCTCGTACATTTTCCACACATAACTACGCGTAACAGTTTCCACACAGGCAATCGGCAATCAAGACTGAATATGCATCTGTTTAAGACTAACTGTCATCACGCCTATTATGTATATTTTACATAAAATCCAATATTATTTTCCGAAAAATTGTTAACCACAAAGAACCAACACATAGTCTCTCAGAGACGGACAATTTTTTCGATAACTTCTGAAAATCATTTTCAAGGGGATAACACTGTTAAGAACTATCGAAACGGGCTTCCACTACAGTCGCGTTATTGCGTCTTCACGGTTCACGTTTTTCCATCGATTGCAAAAGCTAAATTGCGGGAAAAAATTCAACACCTCCTATAACCGCGTTATCCCGCTAAGCTAACAGATGCTTTTCTTCATGATTTCTGTCTGAAATATAATAAAATATAAAACACTTTTAGCAACCTTATTATAATTGAAAAAATTGTATACTGTTGTGTAGATCAAGACTGCCCCAAGCAACGAAATATCAAATAAATGTATTACTTAGCATATAAAGTTTTCGAAAATATTTGCGTTCTTGCCAAACATGTCATAAAATGATCGTATTGCTCCGATTTTAAGTTTCCTTCCTGAAACGCAAGTTCTTCACAAAGGAATTATTTTAAAGACACTTTTGAGGTAGGGTATGATTAAAGTATTAAAAAATAAGATCTTTCTTGTTTACTTGATTGTGTCGAATAAACTTTATTTGATATAAGATCAAATTTCAGTATTAAGACCATTGGTTTATCTAAATGCTAGGACAAGATATATCGCATAAACCTTACTTGTTGCTTGAGCCACAATTCCTTTTCTTCGTCTTGAAAGTAAAAACCAAATTGCGCCTGACTGTGCTTCGCAAGAATGTGATAAAAACAGCATGTTTTTTCTGGCAGTGTTAGAATTGTCAATCTGCCAGATACCGTGGTTATTGCTCTAGTTGGAACGGAGCTATACCGATAATTGCACGAAAACATCTCCAGGAACGACTGGAATTTTCGTTCCTTTCGTCAAGCCTAATTAATAAAAACTGTCAAAGAGATGATTAATTATGAAAACCACAGGTCCTTGTTAAAATAGGCTGTTTTTTTTAGTTGGGTTTGCAATTTTCCAGAAAACTTTGAGATTTGGCAAATAATCGAATAGTGTAGCAAATAAAAAGGTTTCGACATATATGTATATGTTGCTCTATAAAGTTATATTCGTATATCAAAATATGTACAGATTTAGACGCTTTAAAATTAGATTGTTTTTCTTATTTATTAAAGACGATATCTTTTTAACTTGAGAAAAAAATAAACATGGTCACACTTGCACTCACAAAAGCCCCGACATCAGTTTTCAATATTTTAAAAAATACTAAAAAAATCAGTTGATGGTTATTTAAAGCTCTTGTGTTTTATGGTCCTGATTAGAAATAATTAGGTCTAAATTTGTGACAAATCCAATGATATTTTAAGCAAAAGATGAACATCTGGTTAAAAAAACCAATTTTATGACCTGATTTTTTTTGACGAAAAGTTGACAATAAGAAACAGGCGAAGAAAAAAGCTATTCCCCTGTAACGAACACTATGAAATGAGCGCCTTTATTTTTCAAATAAAATATATTTGTTTAACAGTTCTTGTGCGCTTAACAGCACGCTGTACTCTTGCAAAGTGGAGCACAAAGAGATTAAAACGCACCCTATACATTTTATTTAATATCCCTTATTCACCGATCCAAAAAATTGCGACCTTTTAGTATTTAATTTGTATTTCAAATATAGTTACATTTAAATTTATATTGCCACGAAAATGACTCCCATACCCACACATTGGCCTCCTCCTTAATTAATTTTACGATTTCCGTTACATGTTTATGAATATACTACTATAATATATGGAACAAGATCACATCACAACGTGAAATATAGTAACAACTATAGCTTTGTCAAGGCTGCACTATAATAATAACATCAAAAAAAACGTATCTTTCGTATCTTTTTAAATTCATTTCAAATGTTCATAATAAATTTAAAGCCTTGTTTGTTTGCCTCAAATTAGGATGTTTTCTTTAAATGTTTTCCAAATAGGTCTTGTTCTCAGTTTCAGAGGAGCAGAGGCAGAATCAAAAGAGTCGGAAATGCTATTTAGTTTTGTTGTGTATCTAACCGAAAATAATCTATTACAGCCACATCCAAAAGCAAAACAAAAAACCGGGATTTGCTAACAATCAGTAGAAGTTGGTTCATCTTGTGCGTTGTTTATGGTTGCATTGTTGCTTTGCAGAACGTGACTTTCTTGAATTCTTTCATCAGTCTCAGTTTTCGACTTGGGTAGACGTTTTCGCGAGCTATTGGTTTGTTCGTTTATTCCAGTGGTTTCATCACTGTTAACATTCTCATCGTCCTCGTCATCGTCATAATTTGTTGGTTGTTCGCCCCTACGTAGAAGCTTGCCAACCAGTTCATATTTTTCTAAATAATAAAAAAATGTTATTAGATGTGTATTGATAAGAGTAAAAATCAGATTTATTTACCCTTGAATTGCATCTCCCATTCCCTAACAGAATCCATTTCTACGGCGTTTAAATCGCTCAAGTCGTCGTATTCATCTTTATCATTTGAATCCACGCTAAATGTTGCCAAATTGCGGGATGCATCTCTTCCCGCGAATGTAGCATAGGGACCACCTGAAAAACAAGCAAGAAATTACTTAATTGATAAGGCTCGTGTCGCGCACACATTATGACCACGATAGCACAATCAAGTGCGCAACTTTAGGCTCTTTCTGCGCACCTACGTCACAGGTAACATGCATCTTGCTCGCACTCATCGGTTTTAATGCATTTAGTTAAAGAGAAATTGCAACGTAATGGGCAAAAGACATTTTTGTACCCTTACAGGGCGTTTTATAAAGAATGTCAATAATTTTTAAGAAGATAAGAAGTTAATTAGGCCCCTAGAATTTATATAAATATCACCATTACGAGGCGATTTGATATAGACTTGAAAGCTAGCTACTGATTTCGCAAATCAAGCTTTAAAATTGATCATGATCAGTCGAGAATATAGAGCTTGCAAAGAATTTAGCCTATTTAATTGTTTTTTAAGATAAGTTCTTAAGTTATTTTTTTATTTTATAGATCTCAAGATTACAAATTACCTTTAATTATACAATTTCTGCAATAAGTGTTCAATTTCATTGAAAAGAAGTACACATATGTTTACTTCTGCTTGCCGCAGTTGACTTCCCTCGTTTCAATAAATGTTTATTTATAAGGGACTGTCACAGAAATCTTGTCCAAACAAATGCGGTTGAATTTTAAATGAATGTATGGTTCGGTTCCAACCGAATTCGGTTGGAATAGATTTCTGGAACTTACCACCAATATTCTTAGCTTTTTGTTAAATTAAACTCACCTGGTCCGTAGAATCGTCGTCCTTTGCTAACGTCGTAAACGCTTCCATTGACGGCAACCAAAACCCGACCATCAGGTTGATTTCCATCGTACTGGCGCAGCTCTTTTAAAGTGAAATCGCGGCGTATTTTGGGTAGTCCTGTTTCAAATGGTTTTGCAACGCCTACAGATGGTACTTCGGTGCGATCCCGAACAATTTTATAGACCAAGAAACATATTATTGCTAATAGGGCCAAGTTCATTGGACTATACAAAATTTCACGCAGTATATTCGCCAGAAATGTAGAATCATCGTTGTTTATAACATTTTCAGTTTCCTTGTCATAGACGGAATTTTGTGCCTGATCTGTTTTGGATTCCATCTTGTTGGGAAATTTGTTATCTCCGTGTAATGTTATACGCTTTTTAATATATTATTACACATCAATCTACGCTTTTTCATCATCATTTGAAGAACGTGCATTTTTCCGTAAGTACATGATCATTTATACATGCATATGTACATAAGTGTATGTATTCGCATTTGGTTGGTATCCAAAAAGAAGGTAAATATAAACGCATCAGTAATGAACCAAAATATATATGTATGTATACATATATTTGACTGCAATGTAAATTTTATCGGCTTACCTTTTATCCGTCTCTTGTTAAAACGTTTACTTTCATATTCATATAGTTAAATCTTTCTACACATGAATGATTCAATAAACGAATGATAATTATTGCTTAGAAATACTGACCTTTTGGAACTTGCAGTATTTACAAATTTGCGAACTACCAATGAAAATTGTGACAATGATTTTAGTAGGTTAAAGGTCTTTCATTACTGAAAAGTAATCGAAAGTAGCGATGGTTGCATGATGTCAACGGCCAATGTGAATATAATGTGCTATTCCCACTGAAAATATTTAAAGGGAACGGTTGGAATTTTTAGAAAAATGAAACTAGATTTCCACTGAGCACAGTTGTCATCAAACAATAAAATATGGAATTACAGCCCAGCGGCGCTATGCAGTACATCTGCATTACTAGAAATAGGAAAAGTATGCTAGGGCCGAATCGTCAGCTTTTGTTTTACCTTCATTACCTATTTCCAACATTAAATCAATTCTGCAGTACAGTTTTAAAAATATTTATTTTACCTATCTTATAGTTAGTGGTGTGAAATTATGGAAAAAATTTTTATACACAATCTCCTGACGGTCAGTTTTCTCCCGAACGCCCACTCTTTTTTTTCCACGCCTAAGGTTTTTGTAACTTTTACGATGGCTACTTAGTTAGCGTTATATATTATAAGACAAGTTTTTATTAAAGATTTCATATAATAATAATACTATTTGCGGCTTTCTGTTTTTGCCTCATCCGGTTTTGCCTTCTCGCCGAATCAAAATAATAAATTTGTTTAAATGAACAGTATATCAAGTTTTTTTTATTCTTACGCCCATTTTTTGTTGCCTTTAAAATCTATAAGTACCTTTATTTAAACCTATTTTTTTCCTTCCATGAGCTTGAGAAAACGGGCCTTCTTTTGTATTTTATCTAACTTTAATTGTGAATATCAAGAAGTCAGGAATGCACGGGAAACTCTCTTCTAAATATCGAGTCAAAATAGAACCGTGGTGGCTCACGGCGAACGATTTTAGATCATTACGCAAACGGATGCTGCATGTGTCTCTGTGGGAATACGGTATTACATTGATGTTTCTTCCAGTTCTATGGTATTCTGCAACGATCAAGCGAAGGTCACACTCTATTTAAATAATCTAGGAAATAAAATTGATGCAATTGGACTAAATGCTAGGCATCCGTGTTTTGAGGTTACAAGCTGGCAGCTCTGGATTCAATAATGTGTACCAGCAGGTGCTTTCACGGAATAAAAACACAAAGACGAAGAAGGACAACGTAGTGCGTCAGGGCAAAATATTTAGCTCGTTGTTCGGAAACCGGCTAAAGGGCAGTAATAGCCGTTGGTACCCATCCTCAGATTCTAATTCTCCAAGCAGCTCCGGCCTTCAAAAATCGAATCACGCCTTGAAATTTGGAACACCAAATTCGCACTACACTCCCGGCAATCATCGCCGCATGTCCGTCCTGAATAAGGTGTTCATGACAAATATAACCGATATTTTGGCAAACGGAGCTGTTGCCGATTCAATCGTTGGTCAAGGGGTGCAGATATCATATGTGAGGATCACAAGCGACTTTACACGAATCAATGTGTATTGGCTTGGCAAGGATGGACGGGCGAACGAGGAGCTCGAAGATACGCTGAATCGTTTAAGCGGCCAACTGCAGCATGAGCTTTCACAGCTCCATCTAATGGGAGAAGTTCCCCGGATCAAATTTGTCCGTGACAAAACGAGCAGCGGTCTATATCATGTCCAGGAAGTGCTGTCAAAGATCGATCAGTATAAATACTCTAGTCCAAATAGTTATACGGAATCAAAAGAAATTGATACAGCGAGTTGCTCTGCGCCAACAGATGTTATTGAATGGCCGGAGATGCGACAGGATTTCTTAAACTTTAACCAAAGCTTAGCTATGGATAAAATCCACAGCAAGATGCGCAAGTTCAAAGAGGCCTGGGCTCATCATAAGCAACACGTTTCGAAAATAAACTCTTAGTTTCAAATTACATTACAATTTTGTTTAAAATATGCTAAATTATTTTACTTAAAATAAGGCGGGTGGGCTTAAAAATGTTTGAATATATTTGGTCAAAAGTATCTTTTGAATATTTTTGGACAAAGGTAAAAACATTTTACTATAGTAATTGAACAATAAAAACGATACATCTTGCCTCCCCCATCAACAAGTCCCTATGCTTGTGGTGCCGAGATCCTGCATTGATATCTTCCAGGCAAACCAATTTAAAAAGAAAAACATAAGATTTTTTTATAATCTTATATTAAAAAAATTTTTAATATATTAAAAGTATTCTTGTTTAATAAGATACAAATCAAAAATGGTTCTAATGTATCAAAGTGGACAAGCAGGAATTTAATGTCGGAAAAGTCAATTGGAAACTGAAAGGTAATTAACGAGAAAATGAATAGGAATCTGATTGGCGATATCGAAAATATACGTGGCATAAATATTTCCAAACAATTATATATCCTTTGAGTTGCAAACTTTTTATCGCATGACTTTGAAGCCGAAAAAAGTACACCTTTGTGTCAATACACCTGTTTAGCAAACATTTTTCCAATTGGCTTTTATTTGCTTGGTGTGTTAATTCGAATATAAAATATCATCGAAGCTTCGATAACTTAGTTGACAATCTAAACAGTTGATATCGTTGGAAAATATTTACGTGTTCTCAAACCTTATTTTTAATTGCTGTTTGTTGTTAATATTAGTGATAGTATAAATTAATTGGCCAATGGATAGTTAAACAAATGACCATAAAAAGCATAAAAAAGCACCTGAGTTCCAGACTCAACAAAAACATTAGTTTTTGCCACTCTATTTCTAGGTCGCCAAGTTTAGAAATCAGTATTAAATTTAAAAAACTCTTGGACGCATCTCCAATGTAAACGGGTTCTGACACCTATCGATTATCATCGAAACCCAAACATCGATAGTTCTTCGCCTTTTGCGACGATATCGGTAGTGATACCCCTAATGTTAACATATGGTCGATAGTATAGCGAAACAATAAATATCGATACTATCGATATATAGTAAATATTCAATTTTTCGTATCCAAAATGTGCGTACCTTTTTAATTGTTCGAAACTCAAGTAATGGAAATTTTTTATAATACTTTCGTGATAGTCTGAAAAATATCGAAGACGGTCACCGGCGGCCTGCCATCGATATTATCGATAGTACCATCGATTTTTTTGCAGCTCTAGGGTACAGATTATGATAGCTTTTTTGCATCTCCAGTTTTAGTTGTTCTCTAATATAAATCCATTGTACGATTTGGAAGCGAAGAGTGTTGGTGATAGTATTCTGTTTGCTCAAAAAGAAAGATATTTGTTTCGACCGACAATCTGATAATCCAAGCGATGATTAAAGTCAAACAAAAAATATATTTGCTTAAAGTCTAGGCAAAATTGTTAATTTTGTTGTGCGTTTTGAGCGATAAACATAACATTTACACTCACATCGTTACGCCCGAAAAAAATTACCATTGAAAAGTCGATAACAATTTTCTGTGGATCTATTCAAATTTGAGGAGTATATGTACATACATAAATTCTTTTTGTGTAAATGTCGATAAACATTTTTGCTAGTGACCCAACAACAACCTTTGCTTGCTTGTCACTGGTGGCGAGTTCTATTAGTTTCATTACACACAGCATGAAAGGTTTTTATAATAGTAATCGTAATTACCTGTGGGAGAATGAGTAACTGCATGTGAGCCGAGCTATCGGATGAGCAACTGCCCACGGCTTACGCAGTATTATTTTTTTTTTGTATATCTTAATTGCAAACTGTCATTATTGACGTTAAACGAAAATGAAAGTGTCAGAGTGAAAGAAGTCGAGAAAAGAACGAAATTCTCATTGTAGATAATAAGTTTTATTTTGTTAACAATAATACAGTTATTGCAGAAGTGCGCGGTGCAGGAAACGGAAATATTAGAACACAGGACACTTGGACGAGGCTGGAACAGACGTCCGTCGCGCAGTTCGATCTAAACCTAATCTAATTGTGAAAATGGATAACCTTATAACGATTGTAAATAAGCTGCAAGATGCATTCACATCGCTTGGCGTGCACATGCAATTGGATCTGCCGCAGATCGCGGTGGTCGGCGGTCAGTCAGCTGGCAAGAGTTCTGTTTTGGAAAATTTTGTTGGCAAGTGAGTATAAGTGATAAGATTTTTGTTGGCTGCAGCAAATCGATTTTTCTTCGTGCAACATTCTCTGGTTGTTAAACTTTGTATTACTAAAATTGATTATTGTTATCCAGGGTATTTCTTGAAAAAGGCCAAATATTACATACATATTTTGTTTAGAATATTTTTGTTTATTGATAAGAACCTAACAATCTATAATCGTTAGAGTCAAAACAGGTGCACATAGTGGGTGGTGAGTAATGGCCAAATATTTGCTATCAGTGGTGTTAACCTAATTATGCTGATAAGAAAATGTATCTATCTTGAGTACGCGCCAGAAATTTAATCAAAGGTCAAATATCAAATATCAAAATTGTTAACAAAAATCTAAAATGTGTGTATCAATACGACCGTTACTTGTGTCGCAGCTCTCATTTGTATCTATATGCCTGCGCTGTCTCTCATTTTTCTTTGTTAGTGAGTGTCCACTCTAAATACAAATATAATGAAAACAATGGCTTACGCCCTTATATAGATAAGGAAATTGATTGCACGCAACCATTGAAGTTTCTTTTGCTGCACGCTTTCCTGTCTCGATTCGTAACCGATTCGTTAAATTTTGGAAATGCCACATCGGTTAAGGTTTACTTGATGTAAGCTTTTAATTTCAATGCAAAGAATCCGCATACATATTACAGGCTTTGTAATAAGCTCATGTACATTTGAATTTTCTCAATATACGGCAATAAATATACCCATTGATATATATTTACAAACTGCATTAAACCAATGTGCTTACATAAGCTCACTATGTTCAAAATAGTCCAGATAGATTTCGCATGCGCCGTGTTGGTACACATGTATGTGTATGTGTATGTCTGTAATTTAGGGTGGTTTCCTATATTACATATAGAGCAATCAAACCGAGAAGAGAGAGGAAGCCAACTTCGGCAAGCCAAAGTTATTTTTATCTCAAAATTTATCACTATATTGGCTATATAACGGCAACAGGATATAAAAGACAAACCTTTGCATTTTCTGTAGTTCCCCTAAAACTCGAAAATAATCGTTAATCGAGATTATCATTTATATGAATCGAAAAAAATCGGTATTTGATAATTTTGAAATAATCGTCATTTGAAATTTTTTTTTTTTAATTCTAAAAATTAAAAAAAATACTAATTTCAACAAACAATTTCTGTGCCAGTTTTTAATTGAAACTGATTTTAATTTTAATTAAATATTGATAGGTTCTTAGGATAATATCGTAAAAACCTTTTTCATAGGTTTCAAAAATCGTTTTCCAAAGGCGTTACAACACCCCAAATCTTAAAATCTCTTTAATAATCTAAAATGAATAATAAAGAATAACCAATTTCACCCCTGGAGCAACGTAGGACCCAAACAGCAAAGGATAGATCATTCAATTTGTATCCAACAGACGTGGCACCAATCTACCTTATTGTCACTGTTAGCTTATTGTCACTGTATACTTAACTTTTTGACGAACCGCACTGTTTTTTCAACGTACTTCTTATGCAAAGTTTAAATATATTCAGAATCTATATTTTTTTTCAACATGTACAACACAAATTTTACAAAAAAAAAAACAAAGTATTGTTTTTGCGTTAATTTGCTTTTTTATTTAATAAAAAGGTCCTTTAATAATTTATTTTAATTTTTTGCAGAGATTTCTTGCCCCGAGGCTCTGGCATTGTGACCCGTAGACCTTTAATATTGCAACTGATCAATGGAGTTACCGGTAAGTTGAACATACCTAAAACTGTTTTCATTGTTTTACATTGCTTAATTTAAATTTGTCTTCAGAACATGGGGAGTTCCTTCACTGTAAAGGCAAAAAGTTTACAAGCTTTGATGAGATCAGAAAAGAGATCGAAGATGAAACGGATCGTGTGACCGGAAGTAACAAAGGCATTTCAAACATTCCAATTAATTTGCGCGTGTATTCGCCGCATGTTCTCAATCTTACTCTGATTGATTTACCAGGCCTAACAAAAGTGGCAATTGGCGATCAACCAGTAGATATTGAACAGCAAATTAAGCAGATGATATTCCAATTTATTCGCAAAGAGACTTGCTTAATTCTGGCTGTGACCCCGGCCAATACTGATCTGGCTAACTCAGATGCGCTTAAGTTGGCAAAGGAGGTGGATCCACAGGGTGTGCGCACCATCGGAGTAATTACAAAGCTTGATCTTATGGACGAGGGCACTGATGCACGTGACATTCTCGAGAACAAGCTGCTTCCTCTACGCCGAGGATATATTGGCGTTGTGAATAGATCACAGAAAGATATAGAAGGACGCAAGGATATCCACCAGGCATTAGCGGCCGAGCGCAAGTTCTTTTTGAGTCATCCTTCCTACCGTCATATGGCCGATCGTCTTGGAACTCCCTATTTGCAAAGGGTGCTTAACCAACAACTTACTAACCATATACGGGACACGTTACCTGGCTTGCGAGACAAGTTGCAAAAGCAGATGCTTACCTTGGAGAAGGAGGTTGAAGAGTTCAAACACTTTCAGCCCGGCGATGCCAGCATTAAAACAAAAGCTATGCTCCAGTAAGTGTATAACAATTTGTTCTTACATATATTAGATAAAACATACAACATTAACTCCACACAGAATGATTCAGCAGCTGCAATCTGACTTCGAGCGAACAATTGAAGGCAGTGGCTCAGCTTTGGTCAATACAAATGAGCTCTCAGGTGGCGCCAAGATTAATCGCATTTTTCATGAGCGGTACGTTACACTAAAACTTAACGCTGTCATAATATAACATAATACTTGATTCCATTATAGACTACGCTTCGAGATAGTAAAGATGGCTTGCGATGAAAAGGAATTACGACGAGAGATCTCATTTGCTATTCGAAACATTCACGGTATTCGCGTTGGCCTCTTCACACCCGATATGGCGTTTGAGGCAATTGTCAAAAGACAAATTGCGTTGCTTAAGGAGCCGGTAATAAAGTGTGTCGATCTAGTCGTACAGGAACTTTCAGTGGTTGTGCGCATGTGCACAGCTAAAGTAAGTTAACTAATTTACTTTATATTAAAGCATAACCATATTAAATAATTACCTATCATTTGACCTAGATGAGTCGATACCCACGTTTACGTGAGGAAACAGAACGTATTATCACAACACATGTTCGCCAACGCGAGCACAGTTGCAAGGAACAAATTCTTCTGCTTATTGATTTTGAGCTGGCTTACATGAATACCAATCATGAGGATTTTATTGGTTTCGCCAAGTGCGTATTAAAAGTCTTGCCATTCTGAAAATGTATCTATAAACTGAGTTTGTTTTTTTTTTTTTGTTCTAGCGCTCAAAATAAATCTGAAAACGCCAATAAAACTGGAACTCGGCAGCTTGGCAACCAAGTTATTCGTAAGGGTCACATGGTCATACAAAACCTTGGTATCATGAAAGGTATGTATAACAATCTACAAGATCCAGCCTACAGGATAGGGAAATGTATGTCGTCTGTAATAATTATTGAACACATTTTATCCGCGGATTCCCAAAAACTCTATGGCATCCTAGAATATAGCCCTTTAACTTCATAATTAAGGAGAATAGAAATATGCTTTTGCACATACCCATTTTTATAGTTAACCATATACTTATACCATTTTTACTTCGTGTTAATTTCCTTGGGCATTTATTGACTTTTAAATGTGTTTTGCAGGTGGATCACGTCCCTATTGGTTTGTGTTAACATCCGAGAGTATCTCCTGGTATAAGGACGAGGATGAGAAAGAAAAGAAATTTATGCTGCCGTTGGATGGTTTAAAATTGCGTGATATTGAACAGGGATTTATGTCAATGTCTAGACGTGTTACATTTGCTTTATTTAGTCCCGATGGACGTAATGTTTATAAGGTTAGTAATTTTTGTTAACATACAAAAAAATGAATTTTAAATGATTTCAGAAACAAAACCAGAGAAAAACTTTAAATCAAAATAACTAAACAAACAACAAAAGCATTTTTTGAGATACTTTTGAAAATAATTCAAATTTCATTGTATACCCCAATTTGAATCCTTTGGTTAAATAGGGCAAGAGATCAATTAATTATTTTTTTGTATAATATAAAAATTACTATGTTTTTATCAACATTTAAGTCAAATAAAGGCCAAGGAGTTTGCTACGTTGTAAACTCCTTTTGCCTTTTTATTTTGTGATGCTTGATAAGCTTGAGAAGTTCACGACAACTTTTGATACATAATGAATCGATAGTAGTCATACACCATTAATTACTCTATTAATTGTATATAAGGTTTATACACTTCAAAGCATTAGTAAGATAATTAAATTGTCTAGAAACTTTCTAAAGATTCCGCAACGCACACCACAGTTTACATGAAACATTTTTGTTCGAAAATCGTTATTGTTATAGCTTTCTGATAGAATATTGTCAAATTGTCTGAAATCTCAATAACTAATAATGGTTTTCGAGTTCCATTTTTGCTTGTTAACAGGATAAATCATATACTCAGAGAAAATCCACAAAACCAAATGACCTATATTTTAGGAATAATGACCTAAATAATGAGCATAGCCCATTTCATTTGGGTCACAGTTCCTATTACATGGGCAATATATATTGCCTTGACACATTTTGTAGTTCTCTGAGTGTAAGGCATTCAAGCAAGACAGCGTCTTCTTGTGCTTTATCCAGCTTCTTAATGAAATTGTACATTTCTTACGCAGTTTTCCATAACCTGTCCCGTTCAACTTTTTGTTTAAGATGAGAAATCCAATGGGATTGTCGAACAGTATCTACGGTTTTTTTTACGAAAAGTTGTACTGCATTATGAGAACGAACAAATACTTTCCTCTCTATCTGATTCCATTTTAAATTCATATGGTTCACCATGTCAGTTGGTAGAGACATTCAGGATGTTAGATTTCATTTTTCTTGGCTTATCTGCTCCATTCAAGGTTTGCAAAAAGAACAACATGTGTAGCTTTCCTAATTCTGAGATGCTTATGAGAGTTGGTTAATAACTTTTAACAGAGTGCAAACAGACTTGAGGACGCTTTTTAATTTTTTAAATCAATACTAATGATTACACTTGTACCGAGTGTTGCATTTAAAGCAGAACGCAGTGAAGAAAACACACCCAAGGTTTTTCGGGGCCTAAAATGAAAATGCATGTATCTCTTCGATATAATCATGTCAGACTGCCTGTTTCTATGTGTTTATTCGCTTAGTTGAAAAACTTGTAGCATGAAATTACTTTAGGCGAAGGCAGATCAAGTTTCCCGCGTATCGAATCACAATTTCACATACTTATTTCCCTACATCTTGTAGAATTCGCTAAACTTAGTTGATTCTTAAGATGTTTGCATTTATTTTCTTTCCTGGCCTAATATGTGCTTCTTATTCGAATTTAAGCAAATTCCTTAAGATGTGTAAAAACTTCATAACTATTTTCCCACGCTCTTTTTCGCTCAGTGCAAAAGCTAACCACATAAAACTATTCTAAACGCTATTTTTCTGTGGCGACTGTCACGGGAACGATAATTTAATTTAATTTTTGCTATAACTACAAGAGAATATCAATTCCTCTCCCGTTTTTTAATAACGACGCTAACTTTCTTTCCCGTTTAATTATACTACTAAATTTGGAATTCTTTTTTTCCCCTCAAAATTTCTTGTTTTATGTCCAGCAGCAAAGTATTAAATATCTTTATTATCTTTGATGATACATATTTAATGTTTATTTTTGAGCCAACAAATAGGTAAACCGTAATTTTAAAGCATTATCGTCATGCTCTGCTTGAATTCGCGTTTTCAGCCCACATTTTCACGGACTGTGAAATCCTGGATTCCGAAGCAAAATATTGATGTCCTTAAGTGTCCAACTTATTGGCCTGATGTGATATTAAACGATAACATGTGCCGATGTTTGTTTATTGAAAACATCAGGCTAGCTCTCTGTGCTCAATTTCTTAACAATATACTGAAAACAGGATGTTACACTTTCCAGTCGGACACCACACAATATTAATTTTTCTTAAACTTTTCATGTTTGTTATAGTTTTCATTTGTTGCTGCATAAGCGTAAACAATCGGTCAGCGGTTCCACAACAGATGCGCAGATGGGGCTATTAGGCTACACTGAGCGACAATGACTTTCGAAATGGGAAATCTACAATGGGTACTTGTATATGGCGTGATCCGCGCATTAGCGAGCAAGCAACGAAGAGAAAAGAAATGCGCAGAACCATCCTGAGACAAAAGCGGAGAAGTCCGTTGGTCTGCCTACGTTTTGTTAATAATTTTTTTTTTGTTGTTGTTTAACCATATATGTATAGCTTATGAACCGCGTAATACCTTTCTACCTCTACTCTACTCTCCGAGAAATGTGTATAATAAACATATCCGAAGAGAATGCTTTAGAGAAAATTCAATTTTTCAAAAGCTCAGATACAAAAATGTTAACGGAACAGGATTCTGGCCAAAGAAATTTTGGGAATACAGAAAATGTTGTGGCACAAGTTAAAACAAAAATGTATTATTAAGTACAACCCCTTTTATCAAACTTTAAGAGGCAGACTGACATGCACGTAATGTTAGAGTAATATATTTTTTCGGCTGTGAATTTTATCCTCAGAAAACAGATCATGTTTGTGTTGTCCTTCTGAGTGTTTGTCCGTATTAACACATATTGGGAACTTTATAGGCTAGGTAAGAATATCGATCAAAAACCATTCCAAAATCTTTGGCAAGTTCTCTACCGCACCCACAGATCGTAAAAGTTACCCAAATTTTTGAGTATTGGGAAAAGTGCTTAATCGGCTTATTAATAGATATTAATATTAATTAAAAAGCAGAATGATCGAGTACAACCGGTACCGACCAAATAACCTTTATAAAAAAACCTTAACATACTTTCTTTTGCATCATGGAATCGTATGAATCTTTTTACTGATTATTTATTTTAGAAAACAAGCGCGAATTCTTGAAAAATGTTATAATTTATTTTAAGCATTCCAATCGAAATGAAGGCTGAACCCCCTACGTCGTTGTTGAGAAGCTCACACAACTTGAGCACTTTATAGGTTTATATGCGGTTCTGTGAGTTTATAATGTACTTCTTGAAGTTATCGGTAGTCTTCATTCCTCTAACATAACCAAACACAAAACTAAACAGCAAAATTAATATCACAAACTTTTTATTCTGATTATCAATTGAATACAACAAGTGTTTATTAAAATGTTATATCATAAATTGTTTTGTTTTTATCTGTTTTTGCTTCAACGCTTTTAAACATGCGGTATTTTAGGACTACAAACAACTGGAGCTGTCCTGCGAGACCGTAGAAGATGTGGAGTCGTGGAAGGCTTCCTTTTTGCGAGCTGGTGTCTATCCCGAAAAGCAAGAGACTCAGGAAAACGGTGATGAGGTGCGTATATAAAAACCAATAATCAATGGGAAATGTCTTCCCAATCAGATATTAAAGTCTACATAAACCAACACTATTTCTACACCTATTGGATTTAGAAATTGCCACCAATAATAGACAAATCAATAATAGACTGTGTAATACAAATTTTTAAATTTGCGTCGAAAAGAAAATTATTAATTGGTCAGAGCAGTTGCATTGTCTTATTATTTACAACTCAGACTATTAATAAACAGAAAACCAATGTAGAATAATATATATCTCTTTTTTTTGCTATTTTATTGACCAAATCCACAACATATATCGCAATAATGATGCTTTTTTTATAATCGTCATCCAGGAAGGACAAGAGGTTTGTTAATATTTGTAACTTCAAAGATTTCATTTGCTTTATCGTACTTATCTATGGAAACTCGGATAAACTTATGCGAATTTATATACTAACAGCTAATACATTATTTGAACATCCTTTTGATTAATTATACATGTTTTGTTTAATATATTTATTTTTATTTTAAAAGACAGAAAATCGAGGTATTTAAGTCGTTTATAAAAATTAATTTAACAAAACTAAAAACCAATATTTTTCAAAATTGTAATTAAAAAATTCCTACGTCTCTACTAATATCTAATGGTTTAGTTTTACATTAATCGGTTCAGGATATTTCAAATATAACATTACATCAACGAAAATGTATATTTTATATAAAATATTAAAATATAATACCCCTCAAATTATTTAACAAACCTTGCAATTAACTATTATATCATAGCCCGAGTAGTATTCGCGGAAAAGACTAATAATACATACATATGTACATGAATCATTTGTGTTGGTAAAATATTTGTAAATTCAAAATTTTGTTCTCATAAGAAAAATGCACTTAATACTTAATCGCACAAAATTCGGATTTGTATTTGGAGCGAGAAGAAAACATTCCAAATATTTGTAATAAATATTGTGCAGTACTAAAAAATCATTCTTCGAGCTTTTTCTCGACTGCGAGTATAATATTACACGGACCGATAAAGTTAATTTCTGAAGAGACTATACGACGGTTAATTCTGCCACATGACTTATTCATATTTTGATATGACACACTAGGGCTGTGATATTTTTGTACCATTAACCAACCAGGCAATCGAAAAACTTCTTGAAAGAAAGTTGTCTGTCGGTTTCTGCGATGCTTTAACCTGTTGTAGTTAGAACATCATGTTTATTTAACTAACTAATAATTACTGATTATCTCATAGTCGGGCAATTCGACTATTCCATTGATATTTGTTTCTTTTAACGATTGTGAACATGTTGTTCTCTTCTATTTTTCCGCCACCTACCGAACAATACGACCAATCTAAAAAACGCCAAAACACACACTAAATTAATAATTTCTTCCGGTTGGTTTTTAGCAACAAGTATGTTGATTTCAATCATTTATGTTCAATTTTTTAGTTATGTAATGTTTGAATTTTTAAACACATATTTATAAAAGTATAGCCGCTTCTCCCATTGTAAAAGTCGTAACTGTGTTTATGCAAAATGATCTAACGGGTATGAGGAAGCATTTCCTACGACCCTGTAATTCAATTTCCATCATGTCATGTCTGTTTGTCCGTATGATCATCATCTCGGGTCCCAAAAGTGCTAGAGAGTTGGGATTTTACTTACAGTCTCTTGTGAAGTTTGTTTCAAAGTTTGTTATAAAGTATTGTAACAGGGCAGTGAGTAGCGGATATCTCATAGTCGGGGGACTCGACTATAACGTTATTTCTTAATTTTAACAAATTTAAAGGTTATCCGTCATAAATTTAAGCAAACAGAGGTGAAAAAGACATCCTTTTAGTTTTAATTTTCCAATATCCCTAATCCTGCAAATGGTAAAGCTAAAACAAAAGATTGTCTTAACTACGGAAAAACTCCTCCAATTTGTACTCAATTTTGACGGTCGCCTCTCGCATGTAATTTGATCTTATTAAATCAATTTTTATTATATTTAAATATTTATTTAAAACATTTAAATTCAAAGTTAAAATTAAAAATATTTAAACGCATGGAACTCAAAAGTTGTTCATCATATTACAAATCAGGGTTCGGAAAATCCAGAAACAGTGGTTCCTAAAACCGTATATGCCAGAAAAAAGTACAAATCTAAAACACACTGTAGGTTAACACGTACCCAATAGTAAATGGCACCCATGCTAATCTTATTTAGAGACCAGATTATCCTGATTGAATAATATTAAAAATAATTCCTGAAAAGTTAGTAGGCTTAAATTGAAGTCGAAAAGAATTTGCGTGGTACTCCTTTTAATTTGAATTAATTTTTGCAACAGTGGAATTTGAAAATGTATGGTATCTTGTATTGGTTTTATTTGCAATATAAAAAAAGCCCATATAGTTTGAAGGATATTTTAAAAGTTTGCGCAGTTCGGTCGCAAAATTGAAAGAACGGTGCTTTAGATCAAGTTTGCTAAACATTTGCCTATGACCCCTTCGCTCCAGGAAATCCACTCATTACTTAATTTTTTTGGGACGAAACGTGAACCAACACTAACATTTATTAGACATTTACATTATTAGACATTTACATTTATTAAATATTTACATTTACTAACCATTTAAATTTATTAAACATTTACATTTATTAACCAATTACATTTATTAAACATTTACTAAAAAAAAAAAATATGCAACTTATTTTGTAGTTGGGAAGTGAGTAGCGGGTATCTAATAGTCGGACACTCGACTACATCATTCTTTCTTGTTTTTATATGCACGATTTTGTTAGTTATGTTTTTTAAATATTTTTGCACTTTACAAATTTATCAACGATCCATAAAATTACTATCAATTCCCCATACCAAACCGAATACGAATTTCCGCAAACAACAGTCGGCCGGTGAGGAAAGTTCCACCGATCCACAGCTAGAGCGGCAGGTGGAGACCATTCGCAATCTGGTTGACTCGTATATGAAGATCGTTACAAAGACCACGCGCGACATGGTACCCAAAGCAATTATGATGCTCATAATTAACAATGCCAAGGACTTTATCAACGGAGAACTTCTGGCACATCTCTACGCGTCTGGTGATCAGGTAAATAGGAGAAAAATAGTCTTGAAGCATGACTAACTCTTGAGTTACAGTCCCAGATGATGGAGGAGTCAGCCGAGTCGGCCACACGACGAGAGGAAATGCTGCGTATGTACCGCGCCTGTAAGGACGCATTGCAGATTATAGGTAAATATTAACAATTTAGTGTTAGCATTCACGTATATAACCGTTTTTGTATTGCTTTAAGGCGACGTATCTATGGCAACTGTGTCCCAGCCATTGCCTCCTCCGGTTAAAAACGATTGGCTACCCAGTGGCCTGGATAACCCACGACTCTCCCCTCCAAGTCCGGGTGCTCCCCGCAAGCCAGCACCTACCGCACAGGTAAGACTGAATGCCGAAGCATTTTCATAAATACATGGTGCATTGATACCGAATCGTTCGCCTTGCAGGGCACCATGGGTGGACGGAACCCACCATTGCCACCGGCTTCAGGTCGCCCAGCTCCAGCAATTCCGAATCGCCCAGGAGGTGGTGCACCACCACTACCTGGCGGTCGTCCCGGAGGAGCTCTGCCCCCACCAATGCTACCATCGTAAGTACCCTTTGGCGTGAGGATGTCGTTATGTTTTGTATTTATTTACTGGCAAAAAAATATGGGTCATTGTTCTACAAACTTAAGAATAAGTCACACGTTCGATATGACTGTATTTATTTTGACTGGAAGTTTTGTTTGCAAAATAATGATCCATATTTTAGGGGTGTCACAGAAATCCTTAGCGATATCAGAAACAGCAAATGATCGCGTGGCCACAGAACCACGAGTAATTAATTTATTAGCATTTCAGCAAATCTTATTAATCAAGAATTAAATTATTTCGTATTACTTTTAATTTTATTTTAGCAGACTTGTCTACAATAAAAGATATAACATCTTTTTTAATTTTTATAATTTTACCATTTCATTTAATTTTAACTCCGAAACTAATTTTAGATAGATGATTTGATAGATTTTCAGGAGCTTTCAGGCGCTTACTTCAAATGGTTTACTTAACATTCTGTAGAGAGGTCCACATAAACTGTCTTAACAATCCATATCAACCCATTACTCCGTTAAAGTTTTTCGTCAAAAAAAAAAACAATATTTCGTTTCAAAAGTGTTATGTATGTATACATATATTTATCCTACGTATTTGGTACGATATTGTAATCGGTGAAAAAGGGCTGTGGCAGGGCGAAATGGAAAGCGATGTATGTGGCACCTCTATATATTTAAATACATAATAGAAATGAGAACATTTTCGAACTACTGATTTTTCTTTAAATTGCTTAAATTGTTCATTAGCAATTAGCTTTCTCCATGAGTAATCACTCTAGCATTATCCAAAGCGACATCGCCTATGTACATATGTAGTCCTGGGGAAATAATTATTATATTATGCATTTTATTTATGTTTTTGATGATTACTAACAAAAAATAACAATGCTTTAACATTTATTTTTAAAAACTGTAATTAACCAATTAAAAACCTTATTATTAAAAATATGTATAATTCTGCATAACTTAAATATTTTTTTATCTCAACTATTTCACAAAAAACAATTTTGTATTTTGTTTATCTAAATGATAATGTTTGATAATGCCAGTTTTTGACCTTCAAAGGGTATTATGCTTTTTATTTAGAAGTTTACTACGCGGTGAAAATGACATTTCCCATCCTCTAAATTGGTTAATTTAAAACATTTAAGAGTGGGTCCGAAATCAGATTAGTGGCAGTGCTGACAATAAAATGTAGTCCTCAGTGAAAAGTTTTGTTAGCCTTATGTTATTACGTTAATTTTATCACGAGGTTTGTTTTAAATTATATAGATAGGATTTACCGGAAGTATACACCTCTTCGCTAAATTGTTTATGTATGGATTGGTTTAATAAAAGTGGTAATCGGTTCGCGATTTTAAAATAACCTGATAAAGAGATCTGTGGCAACGCAGATGGAAATTGAAGTGAAATGCAAACAAAAGCGATTTCTGTGTAACCCTGCTGTAAAATATGATTTATTAGTTAGTCGCGTAATTTTTAAACTTAAAATTAAAGCTATGTCCTATCAATGTTAAATTTAAGTTGATTAATAATTTTCTTGATCAAGATGTTTTGAACAAAGTTAATAAAACTGTTTTTGTTGTCTCTTTTTCTCTTTCTATGTGATACGATAAAAACCTAAAACATTCTTAAATCAAACCTACAACAAAATTGCATAACACGAAATCAAATGTATTCAATAACAAATATACAGACGTCGTTAAATTGTTGTCAGCATCGAGATACATATGTACGTCTAGGGGATGAACCTTCAAAAAGTAGCTTGCTGACGATTTAACCAACACAGTACCCAATTCTACTTTCAACAATTGAACTTTGATATTATTCCGGCAAAATCCAAAATAACAACAACGATGGGAAATCGATACATTTAAATCGCTTGCGTATTATTGTAGTCAATATATAACCTGAAGCGTTAAAACTGATATAAATTCTTAATATGTGAAAAGCAACTAGTCGAGATGCACATGATTTCTTTAATTCCATAAGATGTTTTTCGTAATGTCTACTTTCCTGTGTAGATATACAATATATGTACAAATGTATGTGCATTTGTTCGTGCATGTCTAATTATTATTTTATGTCCCTTATCAATGGCATACGCTCAAAAGTTATGTAACTATTTGTATGGGCAGATGCTTAGTGGCGATATTAACCAATTATCTTTATTATATAGCTAACTATTAATAAATAGCTTTCGTTAACTGCATTGTGTTGTTGTTGATGTTAAACTATAAAACCCAATTAAATTAGAAAATGTTAGGTAAAGCAACGTTAAAAACATTTAAGGTCAGTCACAAAGTATTTCCTTGAACTTACGAAAACAAAAAATAGTAAAAAAAAAGAAGCCCCTCCGATTAATTAAAAAAGTTATTGGGATTATTAGGACTCAAACTGATTAAGTTAGATTTTCATTTGTTTTTCTGATCTGCTAATTTTTAAATGCTGACCATAAAATTGGGCAATATAAATATGCAGCCTGGTGAAAATTAGAAACTTGTTAATTATTGTTTTTCTTCAACTATTTTTTTACTATGAGAATTTTATTAATTTTTAATGCTATTTCTGTAAGAAAAAATATTCCCATTCCGTTTAAAATAGTCGGAAGTTGAATTAACGCTGTCCCGTTTCCAAGAAACGATTAATTTACACGATTAAGTTGTATTGTCCATTCCATGAATATTTTCTAGGTCTTTGTTTAAGTTTCGGCAATTTTAAAAAACGCCGACCAAGACAAATATCAGAAAGTTCGAATATAAATCAAGGGTCACTTCCTCAACTGATTTTTATGACAGCAAAAAAAAAAAAACCTAATAAAAAATATTTGAAGAAATACATATAAAATGTATAAAATAATTTTTTGTGTAATCCAAAAGAAAATAAATACAACATAAGCTGTGAATGAATACCGCAAAGATTTTTTAAGTGGTTTGTATCGATTTCCTCTTAAAAAAAATTAATTAACATAAGCAGCTATGTGCAGAATAATAGCAGAGCCCTAATTTTTTTTAGTATAATTTTGACCTTAAAACCTTTCTTGCCATGTCAACCCAAAAGTACTGTATGTCTTTCAATATATATTTATGTAAAATGTATTATTTTAATGTTGATTGCAAATATAAGTCATGAAAATACTCTTGTGACTTACTCAAATGGATTGTGACGATGGAAATATGAAGCAAATTATATTACATATGACCAGTTTACGTATACACAAATAAAGTGCATAAATAAATACATAAATTGTTCGTATTGCATAAGTGCGTATTGCTTACTGGTGGGACACATATTTCTTTTTATGTTTGGGGTTTATGTTTTAAGTGTACTTACATATGTATGTACATAAGCGAAGTCGAGTTTTGGTAATGCTAATGTGACTATGTCAAAAAAACGTTCAGAAATTCTTGAATTCGATAATATCGGGAAAAAAGTAGAAAATACGCATTAAAAATCTCTAAAAAGGACCATACAATTGTACATTTCGTCCTATGGGCCATTGAGGTTTTATATACTCTTTTTTTTTTAATTTTAATATCAATTCTTTCAAAACACTGTCATGCTGGGACATTTTCGTGGCCAGATTCGTTTTAAGCACATATTTTAGAAAATCATACTTTCATATTTTGCTGAAGTGTGCTAAACAAAAATAAATATGGGTAGAGCTCTTTAAATATTTTGTATTTCAATGAAATAGACTATTTTTTATTGTTTTTAATAAAATAATCTGAAAAAACAACACTAAGTTATTAAATAAACAGGGGTTTAAAGTTATTCGATAAATGTTTAGTTGGTTGCATAGATTGCGCCGATTATTTATAAGAATGAGGATGTTAAGATTTCAAATTCAATAATCCACTACTTATACATTTCAAGGCGTGTTTCTGGAGCTCTCGGCGGTGCTATTACTCAACAAACGGGCGCCAATCGTTATGTACCGGAGAGTATGCGTGGACAAGTTAATCAGGCTGTGGGCCAAGCAGCCGTCAATGAATTTTCAAATGCCTTTCGCTCCCGATTCAAGTAAATTAGGCAAAAATAAGCACAATACGCATACAAATTATTAACGACTGGCAAGCACGTACGCGTCATCACATACTACCATCAAAGAAGTATCATATAATTCGAAGCTTTTTAGATGTCTGTTGGCTTTAAATTTATGGAAAAATTTATCGGTGTCACAAGCTTTGGACATTTTTACATTTGAGCTGCTGCTTTCGAGTTGATATCATCATAAAACATTTACTTTTTAAAGTATACTAAAGCATGAAATAAAAAAATTTATGATCAGAAATTAATATTTATATGTAAAAAATGTAGGTTTGTAGTTTTGTTTTTATAACTTTGCAGAGGGTATTATAGTTATTAGTAATGCAGTTAAAAAGGCGTTATTGCAATTGAAAACGATACATAACGCCTGCAGGAATAATTGTATCTTCAGAAGTGCAATAACGCCCGATTGCGATGTAAAATTTCACTTGCGCTGGCATTGTTGCACTTTCGGAGTGCAATCAAGCCTGTTTTTTATTTGTAGCTTAAATAAAACTAAAGAAAAAACGTTAATTGGAGTGTTAAAATGCTTCTACATTGATGGTAAAATAAAACTATGTATTCAATATAAAATATGTATTAACTATCTTCAAAACAAAATAAATGCGAAAAAATATGATTTAGCATCGCTGAGTCCGTGTTTAACAACTATTCAATACAAAAATATTATTATGAGTGTTAAGGTGTTTAATGATTCTTGTTTATAGTCGTATGTTATTAAGAAAAAATAAAATAAAATTATTTGCGTTTTAATACATGTCTTTTCATATTAATAAGCATGCAAATATTCTTCCCCCATATAAAATAGCTTAGTTGACTGGAGGGTGAACCCGATTTTCCTGGAAAAAGATTCGCCGTTCCTCCATTTTGCCATCTTTATGCAGCTACTACTTCCATGCCCGATTGGATATTAAAAAAGCGCTAATCTTTCTTGTAACTCTCTCAAAATTTCGGAAAATTGTTTATTCCTCTCGAACTATGGTCTACATAAAGTAAAAAACATTTCAATTTTAGCGAAAATATGGCTTTACATTGCCAGCCCATTCATTGAAAATTCGATTATTTATTTATAATGTATTAAAATATATATAATATATTTATAAAATAAAAAGTGCACATGAGTTTGCTTCTTCCTATTTTTTATTACCAACTAAAATTATTGTTATCCAAGTTTCTTGTTAAATGTAACTTTTACATATTATGTTTTTTAATTGGATGTCCTTTGTAAAACTTTTATTTTAATAGTTCGTTATTTTTTGGTTATCTGGGTAGGTTTTCGAAAAGCTTATATACAAAATATAAAATGTTGCTTTACTGTTTACAATCAGTCTCGTTTTAATGTTTTATCCATTTTAAAGTTTCATGATGAATTTCTTACTCTAATTTATACAAATTATTAATAATTACAATAAAAACCGATGGTTTAGTACACGTAGTTGGGTATATAAATACATCGGTATAGATGTAAACCTTAAAATATTGACCGATCTTACATGGTATATAATATAAGCGTGATCCTATATACGCTTTTAGTATGAAATATATTTTTGTTTAAAATCTAGCTTTCTATAACTATCATGATGTATTTTGATTCCTCAAAATGTAACGTCTTGTAGCTCATTTTGGGCCTGCGCCTGCATCTTGCATGTATGTGTTCTATGTGGAGCTGCAGCCCCAAAGCTGTGCTGCTGATGTTGTTCCACACATTCGGCTGGAGTTTTCGGCAGTGGCAAGGATCGAATTGAGATTTGGGAAAGGTGCTGCGATTGATGTATTTGAAAGCGACCCTGATAGTATAATGTTGACATTTGCGAAGGGTCTATGTTCATCAGAAAGGGCTGCAAGTTTCGACTGTGCTCTTTAAAGATATCTTCCATATGTAACATGCAATCCTGCACCTGCGCCTGTTCATAAAAACATATAAATAAAAGATGCTAAAGCAGTTCTCATCTTACACTTACTTGCTCCACGCTAGTTAGGTCAGTCATAAGACTCAACAGAAAATGTAAGTTATGTCCCGATCGCAGATGCCATTTTAAGCCATTCATCGATGCAGCTATACTTGATGCAGCTATTGTGCTGGCCGAGAATTTTGCGAATTTATGTTCTTTGGAATGCCAAAATAGGTTTATAAAAATAAAAGAAAAGAAGGACAATTTTCAGTAAACAGAAATTATAGATATTCCCCAAGATCAACTACTTCTATGGCAGCTTTATAAACACAGCTGCCCACAAAAAGAAGAAAAGGAAAAATATACATATTCTAAACAGATTTTAAATTATATAATTCATGTTATTATTAGAAGTGTCAATAAAATGCTGCTTCTAACGAAGTTTTACACTTAACAGTATATTTTTTGTGATTATTATATCTAAATGTATTAACTCACCTTTAGCTGCTAGTGATATAAATGCCTGTGCATGTCCTCTTACTTTTCCAATGTTTATATCTGGAAAGTGTTTACTTCCTATCGGCAGGCGCATCATTAAAAGCTCAAGGAAATCCAGAGGTGTCACAGATGACAGGTCCCAACCCAAGCGGCTTAGCACATACAGCTCCCATTTCTTAAAGCAAGAATGAATAAAAAAACATACGATTGATTAGAGAAAGTGGCTGAATACATTTACAGCAAGATTTCTTATCATTAAGCTGAATCTATTGAAAAATCTTTTTATTGGGAGCAGGTGTTAATAATGCCAAGCATCTGCACACAACATGCACAAGCCCCCTTATATGACCACAAATCGCGAAATACTGTAGCACTCATATTTAATGGAAGATAAATAAACTTTGGTGGAATAACTTTGCAAATATCTACTGCCAGATATCTGGCAATTTTTGGTTTTTATAAAAGTAACTATAACTTTTTAATTGTTTACAAATAAAAAGTATACAACTGAGTTTTTTAAACCAAAAAAATCTAAGATGTTAAACATAATGACACCTTTACGATTGTTTTCTATGGTATTTCTCAATCAGATAGGTTTAAAAAAAGAACAACAAGGACTTACAATCAAATCATCCTTGTAAATGCTGTTGTCCGTATAAACAACAAGTAAGTCTACGGAAAGTGCACGGCAGCTGGGCTCACGGAGTTTTGATGCAAGTAAAAGACAAGCAGCAGCTAAAATTTGCAGATGGGTCTTGCGTACTGATTTGCTCGAAAGAAATCGATCCATGTAATTTAAAGCCAGTAACACGACCTCTTCCTGGCAATTTTCTTCGGCACACACCTGAAATGTAACAGTTGACAAGTTAATTAAATTAAAACAACGAAGATAATATATAATGATGAAGGAAACGAATTGTTATGAGACCGTCCATACTTAATCATCGAGTGGGGTCATCAGCGAGGCATTTGGACATTTGGGATATTTTCGGATAACAAATTGATTAGATGAGAGGGGTCAAGATCGCCCAAACAATCATGACGTAATATATGGAAATGTGAACGGTTGTCAGCCCTGGGCGGCACCCTAATGTAAATTTTGGTGTAAGTAACTTGACTCTTTCGTTTTTGGTTCGATTTGCGAAGCAAGAAAATATCGCTTTAAAATAGCCAAGCTTATTAAAATAATCTTTTAGAGTATGAAAGTTTTAATATGCACCTGTCTTCTATGATCACTGGTGATATCTCTTCATGGATTAAAATCTTTTCTATAGCTGCATAGGCAAGAATTGAAAGTCATGGCCAACAAAATAGAACAAAAACCACAGTCTTAAGGTTTACCAAACTTTTGCATTCCAAAGCCTTTCAAAGGGTGTTACAAATTTGATCATGAGTTTGTTACGCAGTTAAGAAGAGATTTGCAGCCTTATAAAATATAAATATTTGGTATTAATATAAAACTTTCCCGATTGTTTTTCTACACGTGTACGGAAATCAAGTTTTTGTTCTCTTTTTGAATATAAAGAGACTGAAGAGATCAAGTTTGAAATCCCAATCAGGTGAGAAAACATATTCCATAGAAATGATATTATATTAAGTTAACAAGATGTGGTTAAAACTACTCTCGATTTATAAGATTTCACTAATGTTTTTCAGTTTATTTTAATCGGACAACCCTTTCAAATTGCAATCATAAGAACCTACTAGATATGATGTGATATTATCTTACAAATTGAGATAAGACTTTTTTACGACTTCAGCATTAAATCTTTATTGCTAACAAAATTAATAATCTATTTAATTCCCAAAAATCAAGTCAGATTTAAAAAATATTTTTTTATGTAGTTAAAAACTCCTGGAGCATAGTTTTGAATTTACGTTCCGATTCCCTTTTTCTGGGGGATTTTTGGGGTGCTATATAATGTACAGGTATAGGTATACCCGCTTCGAACAGAATACTCACTTCCATCATCCACTCGGCGACAATTTTTCGCATTGGCGGAGTGATGTCCTTTTGAATGGTGGAGTATGTGTCGACAATTTGGTGGTGTTTCTCCTCGGTCTTGAGCGCATTCTCCAGACATCGATCGGAATACAATGTGGGGTCCCCTATTGCAGTATTTACGTTGTCCGTTGCGGGCGACGCAGAATTCAAATTGGAATTCGCATTCGAATTCGAATTCGATTTAGTCAGCCGCTCTTGAAGTTGTTGTGATTGCGATTGTGACGTCGATTCGTTGCTGATGTAACGTGGTTCCAATTCTTGATTCTCGGCAGAGTCCATCGATGCATATATATAGACGATCTCCTTCATATTGCACACAACGGTCTTGTTTTGGGAAAAGTTCGCTGGATTTTGCTCTGAATCAGGATCTGTCTTGGCCGAACATATTGATTGTGGCTCCCTGATGATGATCGGCGCAGCCATTTTTTGTTGGCATTTGTTTAGGCGATACAAGGATGAATCAGATTCATTAAATATGTTTTCCGAACATAAAAGATCCATTGTTTGGCTAAGAGGATTGGTTCAAAGCATAGGGTTTCGTCTCGTAACCTTAAGCCATTTATGCGTGTCGGATTATTATGAACTTTAAGGAACTTAAATATGCAATACTGCGTACAATAAAAAAATATTCGTTAATGAATATGTATGAATAAAAGTATGTATTTGTTACAACAAAAAAAGCACAATTAAAAAATATTTAGTATCGTGTTCACAGTAACTCTTTTATGGCATATTTTCATAGGTACAAATTCGATTTTTTATACCTGTTACATGTCTTTATTTACATATGATTTTAACCTGTTGAAAATGAATCTTTCATCTTCATACATATGTATGTACTTATGTATATTTGTATGTACATACATAGATAGGCTTAATATGCTCGAAAATTGACTTTTGCCTATTATCGGTATGAAGACATCCCGAATGCTTCTTGTTAAATACAAAACGCACAAAATTAAATTGAAAAGAAGAGTTAAATAATTCAGAATATGTACTAGTTGCACACGTTTGCCACTTAACCGGCGTGGACAAAGCATTAAAATGAACCAGATACATACACCTTATAACGAAAAAAAAACTAGTTCATTATCTGTTTTCAGGCGTTATAACCTTTACACACTGAAGCAATGATCGTGTCATTATAAATCGATCATCAAAGCATCAATGTTATTTTAAATCTTTCAAATAATATAATTAAAACCACCATTCTTTGAATCTAGTCTAATTGGGATTGACAAGAATACATTTCAGTTAATGAGTTGGGAGTGTCCTTTGTGGCATTAAGTATTAATCAAAATAATTCTATCACGGATGATCCATTAGGTTTTGCTGTACCGAAAACTTGGATATAACTAAATCATCTAGATGTAACTTTTTAACCATGCGATTTAAAAAAAAAAACAACCATCTTATATCTAATTTTCTCTGAATGCAAATAAATTTATACAACGAATATTCATTTTATTAATATAAAACAAACTGCGAAATAAGAATTTAGACGTACATATATTTTTTAAATATGTATAATAACGTAAAAAACCCGATACCAATAATTAAATGTTCCCAATTTTCTCCTCCATCACCATTTGAATTCCAGTTTTTCGTGATACCCAAAACGCGCGTTCCGGCGGAACGGCAGGTATTTTTACAGATATGAAATTCCTGGTTAGCCAACATTTTCGAAAACAGCTGAAAACAGTCGACAGTGCCGTGAGGAAAATTTTGTTTTAACTTTATCAAACTATTTTCAAAATATTTGTCACCAATTTTTTATATTAAAATATGATACGGGTTTTAAGCCCAACCATTATCCGCTTGGATGTGGTCTGTAGAATTCGTATATAACAAATATGTTTCTCGATCTGAATACTAGGAACGACAAAAAATTGGGGCGAAAACCCATTTGGTATCTTTTCACTAGAAATATAAGAATTTATGTATTAATATAAATTTCCATTATTTTGACAACCAATAATCCGATATAAATTTTCTTATTCGAACAAAAAATCGATAGATGGATGTATTTTACACATCACTATTGAAAACAAACTACAATAATAAAATAAAATAAAGTAATTTAATTAATGCATTTGTATATTTTTGATACGACAATACGTGTAGGGTTATATTTTAGGCGGGCTAAATCCTAGTTATACATAAACAGCATGGAGATTGGCAACGACCAGTCCTATAAGGACTTTTTTGACAAGTTGCGAAGGTGAGTCAAGCCTGGAATCATTTACTGGATGTGGATTATTAATCATTTATGTATGTAACTCCAGTGATTCGGGCCCCCGAAATTTGCGGCAGATCTTCGAGGACGACGATCGTCCTTTGGAGAACGAATCGCCCAGTTTGCGTTATCAGCCGGGAAGTTCGAAATCGCAAAGTACCCAAAAACCCACGATTGCCAGGAGTAGTACTATGGATACGGGGGATCCTCCAACTTCCACATGGAATACGGTGATTGCCAAGGTGGTACATGCCTATCAAGGCAACGAGAACTTGGGTCGCGTCGGATTTGCTCTATCGATTTTGGGTGAAACGGAGGCTTCCAAATTGATTGTCTATAAAAGCAAAAACCAAGTGCTGACCACCCTGCAACTGACACCTCGTGGCGGCAAGGTGATCCTGCGGGAGTCCTACCTGCAGTTCTACGACGACGAGCAGCGTTTCTGGAGCCTGCGATTCGACAGAGAGCCGGATGAGCGCGAATTTGTGCGGTATATGGTGAAGCACAAACTGCCGGTAGAGCAGTTTCCCAGCGAGGTATTGTCCTCCAGCTCCGGATCACCTTCCTGTGAGGATTTGTCCAAGTCCGGGGAGAAATCTAGAAGTTCGAGGATGAAGGAGACACCGGCCAATCCTCCACAGCCGCAGCCGCGTTTACGTGTGGGGATTCCTTCTCTAGAGAAGCTGGTGGATGAGGAACCTGAACCGGAACAGAGACAGGACCGAAGCCCTACAGACGAAGATGTGATAGTCACGCCACTGCCGCGACCCATAGGCTCATCAAATACCCAAAGGAAACCTAGTGCTGCGGGCTCCCTGACGGTGGCCACTGCTGGTAAAACTTCAGATAATCCTCCAGCTGTGAAAGCATTGGATAGATACATGGTCGAACAGCGAGCCTCAGGCTTGATGATGGAGCACAAGATGGACGCCATCCTGCAGGCCATGAATCGCATGGGAAAGTCGGCCATTCCAGTTGAAGCTCCTAGCGATCCACTGCTCGATCGCGACAGCGAGGATGAGATGCTGGAGCTGGAGCAGAAGCTGCTCAACTTTAAGCGGGAGAATCGTGCCCTGATGAGAAATCTCAAGGCAAGGGAACAGGCCTTGGAGGATCTACGCTGCTCCGCTTGCGCTCTTTGCGAGGAACTGCTGGTCCAGAATAGCGATCTCAAGGAGCGGAATGAACAGCTTTTGGCCAGCAAAGTTAACCGTGATTTAAATTCCGCTTCCGCGTGCCACAATTGTGAGCAGTCTTCCAAGCAGATAGCCAAAATGCACCAACACATTTCCGCGCTGCAGGAAGCCTTGCGCATCTATCAGAAATCAGGGGAATCCAGCTCCGGTCGCTTATAGTAGCTATCCATATGTTATGTATTGTTACCTAAAATGTATTATATCGCGTGTGAGGGTTCCAAACATATCTATAAATACAAGCCAGACACTACCAGCTTTCTTAATATCCAGTAGTTTTCAATAAAAACCCTCGGAACTGGGAATATGGACATTTATGACGTTCATTTACTAAAAGATTATTATTAATTGGCTATTTTGCAGATAACCAGAATATATGTATTTTTAAATTGACTCCAAAAGATGTTTTACTATTAACACTGGTAAATTGTTGCATTTTATTTTATTGTACGAAGTCTCTTAAGAACTTTAAATATTGATCGAAAATGGTATACTTTATGCGAAAAGAAATCCGAATTTTTACAGGCTAGCTGAAATTACTTTTATTAAGTTTTTATAAAAACCTTCAGTTGAATCCTTCGACTTTCACCAAACTTTATTTAAATGAACTATATTAAAGAGAATAATTATAAAATATTAGAAAATATCATTTATATTACTTTAACGGGCTATGATAAAAATAGCCTCATGTGAAGAGAATCAAGTTGAATTACATGGAAGATTGGATATTAATATATCGATAAGCTAATACCAGTCAAGATGTAACGTGTGTTTCTTTATCAATAACTAAACCTAAAGTACGAGTCTTTTAGTAAATGAGCGATGTAGATAATAAATCCCTTCTTCCTTGAAAGAAACTAAATGTCTTCTCTTGTACAAACTAATTTGTTGTATTTGCAGCAGATCCTGCTGAAACTTAAGGGCTAGGACAAGTCTAGGGTTTAGTGTTTGCTTTTCATATTCCGGGGAAAAGTTTTGTGGGAAGTTTTGGGCCTGGAACTGGAGGCAGTCTCTGTGTGGAAGAAGGAGGAACAGGCAGGAGTTCCTCCTCTTACGGCTAAACGGAAATCGAACTAGTTTACGGAGCGAGTGCTTTGGGAGGCAGCTGTGTATCCTGATCCTTCAGTAGGTGCTGCTGTCGCTGAGGCTGCTCAGGTAGCTGCTGCCGGCGGTTGGAGCACCAGATCCCCCAGCGCGATGGCGCTTTCGCTTCACCTTGGACTTCTTGCGGCGCAACATGGCCGTATCCGTGGATTTGCGCTTGTACTTGCCCTGACGCTTCTTCTTTCGTCCGTACTCATCCGATTCACTGGTGCTCGACTCCTCGTTGTCGCTGGAATCGGACTCGGATTCTGAGGAATCGCTGGAGTCTTCTGAGGAGGATGACGAGCTGGAGGAGGAATCCGATGAGGATGAGCTGGAGGTCGACGAGGAGCGGCGTCTTTTTGACTTTTTGCTGGTGCTGCCGCTGCTGGGCCTTTTGCCCGTTTTGGTTTTGGTTTTGGCCAACTCGCTGCTGGACTTTTTGTGCTTCCGGCTCTTTTTCTTGCTCTTCTTGTGCCGCAATGACTTTTTGTCCTTGTCTTTGTTGGCCACCTTGTGGCTTCTTTTCGAGCTGCTTTTCGTCTTGTCCTGCTGGCCGCGGTCCTTGTCTCTCTCCTTCTCCCTGTCCCTCTCCTTGAGCTTGTCCCGGCTCTTATCCCTGTTTTTATCGTTAGGGACCACTGGCGGTGGCACTTCAGTGCCTCCTTTCAGCTCCTGGGCTCTCAGTTCCGTGAGCGGCGTGAGGTAGTCCAGCTCCGAGTCTGAGCTGGTGCTCTCCACATCCAGCAGGATCTCCTTGTTGGGGTCCACCTGCACGGATCGGCATTAGCTACATGAAACATGCGGTTTTTGTGCAGGCTTACCTTGAGAAAATTGCGGCATTGGTAGGTCAGGTGACCGGCGTAGCCGCATTTCTTGCAGGCGGCCCGCAAAGTGTCCTTGTTGGCATTCGCCAGTGGGAAATTCATGGCCGCTATCCCCGGCACTCCTTTCGGGACTATCCACAGCTTATTTTGCCTAGTGCAGCATTAATTATCTCCCAAAAATTAATACCCCAACAAAAAAAACTCGAATTATTTTAGTGCGACCGTGAGCGCCTTTTTTAAACATACCAAGCGGTAGTGTTGGATAATTCCAGGATGCTTACACCTGGCATTTTCGATTACCCTTCACTCAGGTTAATAAATATATCAATATAAGGAAAGGGGTATTAATTTATTTTTTAAGTTTAAAAATAATAAATGCTTTTATAATTATGTTGCACATTTCTTTTCTAAAATGTTTTTGTTTTAATTATTAGAGTTCCTACCGTCATATTATACATGAATGGTTTACCTTGTGTATACTCAATCTTAAATATTTATAAGGTTGTGCGGCCAAATTTAGTAGCATAATAACAAAATAATCACGCTATTAATTTCTAACCCCATGTTCTAATTTATTGCTTTAACAAGAATTTCCAGTGAACAATTTGTAATTCTTTATAATTTTGGCATTATTTTAAAGTTTAAATAATCCTGAGAGTAGTTATATTTGAAAATGTGCACTACAATAAACGTTACACAAACGGAACTGGTTCCGATATATTGTCAAGAACATTCTTCAGGTGTGGTAACACTTTTTTTTTTAAATAATTAAAATTGAAAATGTCGTTAAAGGCATGAGATGGTTAAAAATTAACTTTTCATGGACCTAACAAGTAATACGATTACAATGAGAGGCCAATAGCTGCATTGAAATTACCTTACAAGCAATAAGCATCGGCATGCAATAGGCATCGATAGGTGCAACGAACAATCGATGTTGGAAAAATGCGAAAAACATCGATGTTTCTCCGCCTCGGCTTAGTTGTTTACCAATTTCCAAGCTCCACGGATGCTCCGCGCGTCAAGGACACGGAAAACTTGGAGACTCGCGAACGATAAACAGTCATAAAATCCAGCCAACTCGCGATTTTCCTGTGCTTTACGCCACGGTGCGGAATTGTCAGTCGTTTTGCTTCCACTTTTTTTGCCAGTGATTTGCAGTGCCGATAAGATAAGATAACACCTGGGATGTAAGTCCAGACAAGTCCAATCGCGAGTTGAAGGACCTAATTTCAGCCATGGCCCAAACAGAGGCCAAAACCACGTGCACGCGGCGCCGCCGCCAGTTTTTGTCTGATGTACAAAATCGGGAGCAGCATTAACAACAATATTAGCGGTTCCCCAAAAAAAGAAATATAGTGCTATTTTGTAATACCGTTGGTTTTTTTAATCGGCTTGGATCGCGTACCGTTAATCGAGGAGTGTGGCATTAACTGAACTGTTCAAGCGATTGTGATTTTTTGCGGCGTTATCCTGGTGATCATTGGCAACAGTTGGCAGATCCTAAAAATATTAAAGCCAATCATCAGGTGAGTTTTTTTTTTTCAATTTAACGGTACACCAATCGAATAATGTGACCAAAGCGCAGTTGCACTCAAAGTGGGGAAGTTACTTAAATATTATTATAGAACACAAACAAATATACCTTTAAAGTCTTAAAAATGTAAAGCCCTTCTTATTTCTGACCAATTTAAAACGCATCTGTAATTAAATTCATGAAAATATAATTGAATTATCAAATGTAATATAAAGCAGGAAGTTATTGACCACGCCTATTCTAATTGTTGGAAGCAAATCAGAAATGCAATTAGATTTATAAAATTTTATTTCGGGGCAAGCCCTGACTTTCAGATCAATGAATGCAATCTTCATTAATTATGCGTACCATTTGAACCTAACATTTTAAATCTTATTTAGGATAAAATGCACTAAAACCAGAGACACTGTAATCTGCAAGTTAATTTAAATTGTCGGCAGTCAATTGATTTGTTGTGATTGCTTTATGTCACCCAGTGTGACCAATGCACATTGCGATGCAGTCTTCGACGACTAAACCAAACCTCAGGATATTAATTACAAACAAATTAAAAATTTTTGTTTCGCCCACTGCCCATGCCTTAATTAAAGACGCCAAAGAGTAGCGGTAATAACCGACAACGGGAACGACGACCGAGGGGGTTTCTTTATTTCTTATTGTTGTTTTTGCACTGTGGTTGCACTTGTTGTTGCTGGCGTAATTGTGCCAGACATCGTCGCTCATTCTCACTATCGCTCAGACCGCACACATAAAGAAATTGGTTTCAATTAAAAATCTTAAAATTTAATTTGAAATTGGAGAATTTTTTAAAGTAAAAAAGTTTAAAATTTGTTGTATTGTTGCGCATTATAATATTGTTGATTGTGATCAAACATTAGTTTAGAGTTGAACGTTTATTTAGTTTAACACCCTTTTTAAATTTGAAAGAAAATATCATCGTTATGTTAAGAATAATAACGATATAAAATTTAAACTTGAAAAATGTTTAATAGTTTGAGGTATAGTTAAATTACATTTAAAGGTTATGTGGATCTTTCTTTTTATTTCGAATGCAAGTTTAAAGATACTGAATTGAGCCTTGATGTTAAATAAAACTGTCTTTTAAAACTTGTTTAAAGTTTGTTGTGAGCATATTCTTCTTTGATAATTTTGATCTTATATTTTTCCGAGTGCATCCACAGCACCACCTCTTGGGCCACCACCCCCTAAAACCGCCCACCCAAGCCGCACCGCCCCGCCCCACCACCTTGTCCACATTTTCATCTGGGTCCTTGCCTGCTTTTGTTGGCAGGAAAAATAATAAAAGCGAGGAGATATAAGGAGGGGGCCAGATGAAAACTGTGTCGCTTTCGCCTGCGTGCGGTGACTGCAAAACTATTGCCGAAAAAAAAATGACTAGAAACATGCTGGTACCCCTCTTCAGTCCGTCTTCCCCTTGTGATTTATGCCAACGGCAAAATTATGAAAAATTGTTGCAGCTAAATTTAAAAGAAATCTGAAAGTAAACACAACCAAGAAGCGCACACAAGAGAGGCGAAAATAAATAAATTCGATAATTTATCCATAAATTCTGGACTCGCAGCATTTTCGGCGTCAGCAGCGGCCTTGTGTACCGTTAGTCGCAATAGTCACCCATTCCACCCCCTGCTTTGTAGCAATTAACATGTGCAAATTTCTGGCCACATAAATTTCCGTAAACTGTTTGTTGCTCCCAGCACCAAATCTCTGCGTCTGTCGGGAGAACCCATAAATTTCGGGTAACGATGGATGGGGAGTGTCCAGGAGCAGAATATCCACAGATATAGATTGTAAATCTTTGGGACACAAGAGGCAAGATAAGGCAGCGAACTTGACCCAAAAGATCAAACCTTCAAAAATGTATGATTAGGATTTGAATTAACCATTATCCCGGCAGTTCTGACCTTGAATATGATTTAGCAAAAGTAAACATAAATTCGAATGTTTTATGCGAAATTTATTCAAACTTTTCAGAAACCAAGCCAAGGTTAAAAGTTAGCTAATTTAAAGCAAAGGATGTTCAGTGTGACCGCTTTAGTGTCTGCAGTTTGACCAAAGCCCATTGTGATGCATTCAACAAGCATTTAAGCTTTAATCTGTTACAAAAACATTCTCTTAACAAGAACTTTTATAAGCCCACTATGAAAAGAGGCCCTTTTTCATTAGGCATCCGAATTTGTAATCCTTAAATCAGAATAAAATTAATAATCTTGGATAACAATGACCAACAATTTAAGTCTTGTGCAAGTACCAAAAGTCGAAAAGCCAAAATAACCAGATGGACAGGGGGAAATCGGGGAAATCGAAGCGGATCAAGCTCCAAAAGATCAAAGCTGACTCAAGTCCGAAGGGAGTCTAATCCCTGCCTCTGGTTGTCATTTACTGTCTAGTTTGACATCGTTTAATGGTATATATGGTATTTATACATATATATCGAATGCGGTTGCATTCAGTGGCACTTGGAATTTTCAAGTTGCATTCAAAATTTGAGTGCGCATTTAAATACATGGCTGCGGTTTTTGCTTTGCCACCAAAACTTGGCGCCCCGAAAATACCGAGATGGAGATGGATGGATGCATGGAGTGTGTGTCAGAAAGAGAGGGGTCTTGTTTGGTGGAAAGAAAGGGGACGAGTTCAAGGGAAAGAGACAAGAGTGGAGAAGTTGAGCGTGCACCGCAGAGTCAAAGGAGAAGCTCAAAGTGGCTTACGCTTGACTGATTTAATGCATGTCAAAATGTCAAAATATATGCATGGCCAAAGAAAACCGTTACATGAATCCCTTTAACCCCACAGCCACGCCCCTACCACCCATCCGCCCTCATTTTTCGGTCACAAATTCTCGGACTCGGAAGTCCCTTTGCCACAGTCAAAACAATTATAAATGATAAATGTCAAACAGAGATGGACAGTGGCAAAAGGAGGTAGATGACAGACGATACACGGTGAGAAAATATCACACCAAGTCGTTTAATGATATCAGCTTCAAGTACAACAAGGTCTTACAATAATATATATAATAGAAACATCATTATAACTCCAACTAGTGATGTTTTAGTAAAGTGTTTTCTTTCTCTCTTAATTTAGTTATAATCGGTCCACTTAAGGACAATCACTAAATTTGATCATCCTACGAAAGTTAAAAAAAAATAATTTTTACATTGAAATCAGGTTAGTCTTTTCGTGCTCTTTTATTTTATTTATAATCTGTTCAGGTAAGGACAATTAAAAAGTAAGAAAACTGTAAAAATTTGATCATCTTTCGAAAGTTAGAAACAAAAAATAATTTTTAACATTGAAATCAGGTTTCTAAATCATAAATTTTAGTCTTTTCGTGCTCTCTTATTTTATTTATAATCTGCTTAGGTAAGGAAGACCACTAAATTTTGTCATCTTAGGAAAGTAAGAAAAGTGTAAAAAATAATTTTAAATGTTGAAATCAGGTTTCTAAATCATTAATTTGATAGTATTACCCTTGAACTTCTAACAATTGTTTCACGTGTTTGATAAGACAAAGGAGCAAGGGAGAGGGGGATAACGGAGCGACTGGGACAGCAACAGCGACAGCTTGCAACATTTAAATATGCAAACTTGCCAACAAACACACACAGATAACGCACACACACATTAAACTTAATTTGGCGCAGCTCATTAATAAAACACAAGCGGGCAAACAAACAAACATGCACATACACTGAAACCTAGGCAGAGCGCCATTAAAACTTTAAAGTGTTGTCGCTGGGAGAAAGCGGTAGAAAGTGGGCGCATCGGGGTGGGTGGTGGCTGACATAATTTATGCAAAATATAAACCGAGCGACAGGCAAAAACAACTTATTAAAAAATACGTACAACAAACGAGCGACAGCTATAAATAACCTGGCCAAGTAGAAGCCACGAGAGAAAGGGGCGGCCGCAGAAATATGGGGGGAGTGGCAGTGGAGAACTTTTTCAAGTGGCTGCGAAACTGTAAACATTTTCCAACTGCCTTGCCACAAGGATTTCCCCAGACAACGCAGCATATGCACTGTGGCAGGACTCGTGTTAAACTAACAGCCACCAGAATATTTACCACATACAAAATCATTCACGAAAGGTCGTTCCAAAATAAGCAGCTTAAACATTCGAATGAAATGGATTTGTTTCTCTAAAGTAATTAACACCAGGCTTTCTCCTCGCTTTCTCTTTTTTGTATTCCAGTTTTCCTAATATTTTTATTTAAGTCATTCAATTCGTTTTCTTATTTTTGTTTCGTATGTTCAGCTTGAAACTGATTTATGTTTTATTGGTTAGAAAACATAGAGACCCCTTTTTTGTGTGCCTTAAAATCACAAAGTCTGGCACAAAAAAAATATGTATTCAGTAAATTAATCTTGACTTATAAATTTGATGAATAAAAGGTCCCTTTTAAGCCTAACAACAAAAAGGGAAACTTTTGATGGGCGAACTGTTTACCTTTGGGATTTTTTTGTAAAATAAAATAAAATATAAAATCCATTAAAAAATGCAACAAAACATGTTTCATGTTTACCTTCATCAATTGGCCTTTGTGTGCAGTTTTGTTCTCGACCAAATAGAACGAACATAATCCCAAGTATAAGCAGCAGATGTGTGGTACAAACTTTGAGTTGTTTTTTTTTTGGGTACTTTATTATTCGCAAAAAGCGAATTCTATGAGCTTCGTCCTTGAAGGACATTCAGGTTTCGGCTTAGCCAATCGGTTTCGTCTGGCTCTTCGCCTTTCCTGTTTACTTCTGTTTTACGGCTGTCGCCGCCTGCGGCTCGGCCAAACAATTTTCAGTTTCATTTTCGTTTAGTGTCAAGTGGCAAGTGGCAAGAAAAACAGCAACAACTAATGGTAATAGCCCTGCACACGACAAGCGACTAAAACTGCTGGAAATAATATCGGGCAACAAACAGTTGTCAGGCCCAGCTGCTTGTTAAGGCGGCTTTTTGCTTTTGCTGTTGCTTTTGCCTTTGCCTTTTGCTTATGCTTATGCCACCACTGCCTTTGGCCCGAACAACTGGCCCAAAGCGAAGAAAAGCGGGCCAAGAAGTGCAAAAAGGGGAGGGGCAAATGGGGATGGGGATGGGCCTAAGTGGCTGGCGGATAGCCTGATCTGGGTCTTGTCTCTGGATTATCTTCCCGCTTAACCCCATGCACCCGACAGACACTGGACAGAAATGTGAAACCTCCCTCTCAAAATCTGGCCGCAAAAATCCTCTTTTTAATTATTGCCATTAATAGGTGGGGCAATTTATCGAAATGCCAAATGGCTCACTATTATGAAAATCCACTTAACATTAAAAAAGAGATAAACGTGAATTTATTCAAGAAGCGACACAAATGGTGGCCATTATGCATCGCAAACAAAGTGTGACGAAAATAGCTCATACTTGCGAATACGAAACCATTTGTGGATTGCGGACAATTGGATAGAATCATTTAAAATTTATTGCGGAAATCCCCACACTAAAAAGATTTTCTGTTATGTAGAAGTGTTTGCAATCACTTAAGAATATGTTCAAACATATAGTTAAACGTGATTTTCGAATTTGAAACATATATTAATTGAACATAGCGATTAATTGAACATTTTATTTATTTTAAGTCTAAAACCAAATACGCTGTAAAATTTGCAATTATAAAAACTGATTGAATATTATTTAATGGAGGTAGAAAAAGGATTTTCTCTCAGTGCTGGCCCGTGTTTGTTTCATCCAATATTGCTTGCTGCGGGCCAGAAAACTTGGCTGTTTCAGTTTGATTCCGATTGTTGGTGTTGTGTGCCGGACTGGAACTAGTTTGCTTAGCTAAGCTAAGCTAAGCACTTCCTCTTCCCGGGCTGATTTATATACACAAACACCAATACAAACACAAAAGCACGCACACACACACACACACTCGCACACTCCGAAAGCGGGACACATTTACACATTTACACATTTCCAGTGCTGCTCAAACTGAAAGTGTGCACATAAATTAAGGTAAGGGCGCCACTTGCATGTGTGTGTGCGAATCGAGCGATTTCTTAACCTTATTTTTCTTAACTCCTTACGAACATTAAGCACAGAAAAAAATACGGGATTTTAAGTCAAAAGCAATATTCTTGAAATAATATGTTATCCACATTGTATATATGGTCTTTAAACCCTTCTCGTTACTTTGTAATCATTTAAGTTCAATTAAAATAAATTCGTGGCTGATTTTACAAAGGTTACATTTTTTTGTTGATATGTTTGAGATATATGATTAATTGTTTAAAATTAAAATCCTAAAATAAACTTTAACCATGCGAAATTGATCCAAAAAAGTCATCACACTTCGGAAGCCCAAAAAAAATTGTTTTTGAAATTATTAAAAAAATAATAATAAGGTGATTGAAAGATTTTATTGATTAATTTGTATCCATAATTTTTGTTATTCAAGTTAGCACTTATCCCTTTCATAATTCTTAATCTTATTGAAAGAAACTCTTTTTTTTTCCGTGCCACCCACTTAAGAGTTGCCTTTTGATGGCAGTTCGGGATATTGAATGCAGATCATCCTTATTATCAAGCAAAGCAATCTTGCAAATTGCACATGCACAACCTTAACTTAACGCACACAATCATGGCTGCCGTTAACCGTTACCTATTTTGAGCAAACACAGTCGTGCACACAGTGCGTATGATTAATTTAAATGCATGGCCATTTGCATAGCCTCCAATGAGATGCAATTGCGTGGCGGAGAGAATAATAGATTAAAGTTAGACAATGCTCTTCGTTTATGCTCTAGAAATAATATCCGTTTAATCTATATTAATACTACTATTAAGTAGATTGGAATAAAAATACGTTAATATGATAGTTCCATTAATTAATACAAAAGTGATACAATAGCACAAGATATTAATAGTTTTCTGATAATTATCAAAAGTTATTTAAAAAGAACAAATATTTGTTAAAGGCCTTAAATATAATTAAGCTTACTAAGTTAGTTTACTTGTCCTTAACGCTTGCTTTTCTACAACGTTGTCTTTCCTTTTTTGATCGTTATTAAAGGACCAATATACATAAAATAATAAAACGTGCGTATGTTTCAGTTGTTCTCTCTTAATAGTCCTTGCTATATCCAATTCAATCATTAGCTTATAAAATAGATGAAGTAATAAAATCTAAATAGCTCTTGTTCTAGTGTCCCAGGACATGCCACTTGGTGTTTTTATGGCCTTTTCTAATTAAGTTAAGCTCACATAACAATTTGGAGCACGAAATAGTTTGCCGGAGCTCAAATGCCAGGCAAACATTTTCATAAGACGCCCGATGATCCCTCCAGTTTCACTGTGTGTGTGCTTAAACGCCTTGCAAGGACTTCTACCATTTGCTTAAGGCACACTCGAAATCAATTAAATGCATAGTTTCGAGTTGCAGTTCCCCACTTTTTGGCCAAAAAGAATGCTGCATTTTAATGCGCCGCGCTCGAATTCATTAGCGTCTGCAGTTGGAGTGTCTGTCTGTTTGTCTGTCAGTCGCTCCAAATACTTTTGTCTGGCAGCTTGAAGTGTTTAGCTTATTGAAAACTTTTCATTTGGCCCGGCGTGCGCACGTTTAGCGGAAAGTTGCCGCCCAGCCGCCAACAGGCTGACAAACTGAACAAACTGAACCAACTGAACTGGCGGCTGTCGCGCTAATCAGCCAACGAATGCAACTCCACAAACTACAGGCACTGGAAAAAAGTGTGAGTCTTACTTTAGGCAAAAAGTATAAAAGTATAAAATTAGGCAATGAAAAAAATTGCCGAAACCCGGGATTGAACCGGGGACCTTTAGATCTTCAGTCTAACGCTCTCCCAACTGAGCTATTTCGGCACTTATAAACTTTCTCCGCTAAATCATGTGATTAAATTTATACCATTTGAGATAAGAGTTTTTATTCGATAGACTCTTAAGTTCATTGTCATTATTTTTATTCATATCAGTAAATGGTTTTCTTTTCATTATTACTTAAATGTATCAGTGTTCGTATACATTTATGAGCAGGGAATCTGTTTCGGAGATGATGATAATAACAATTCTGTTATTCAATTGCTTAAGCTATTATATATTTAACTTCAATTTGAAGTCTTTAAAGAAATTTCATGATTTTCAGATTCACATCTAAATAAAATACTTTATTTGTAGCATTATAAAGAAGGACATTACAGATACAATTAAGGGTGCAATTTTAAAAAATCATCTCCACATTAGCGATTTGTTTTTAATTTTTCTGAGTGCTCATCTGGCTGCAGGTTCAGCTTTCGGCTTTGCCATCTGCATCTGCATTCTGGCTTCAGTTGAGCGGCGGGCAAAGTTTGCCTGAATTATGTAGCGCGACGGTAATTTGAGGCAAACTTTTGACGCTCAAATAGTTTTGGACACAACGCTAACGCTTCAAGTTCGCAGTGGGGATCGGGCCAAAAGACAGGGGCGTAGAAAGGGGGCGTGGCGGGTCGGCTGACTTAGGGACGTTAGCTGGCAAATGGAAAAACTCTTTGGCGGAGTGGGTGCGTGACTAACAATGTGAATGTCAAAGTATTTGCACTTGATTACTAACTTTGTAGTATGCATATTTATCGAAGAATGTGGAGAAAATGCTTTAGCAATTTATCTACATTAGTGTACTAGTTTTTACACCAGCAAGCAAAGTTTGTTAAAAACTATTTAAGTTGAGTAAATACGCTTTGTTAAGTTTAATTTCCTAGCTAAGAGCGTAATTTGGCAGTGTTAGCTTTTATAGTTTACTTTACATACAAATAATCAAGGAAATAATTCTTTTATATAAAAATATTAAATTGAGTTGCCGCAATAAGTGACTCTTTTGATCTAAGCATCTCATGCCATATCTTTTAGTTAATCAATAGTCTTTTTGGGTCCCATTCAAAGCTATCAATCGCTTAGGAAACTTTTTGTCGAGTAATTGCCCTCGTTGTGACCCAAATAATCGTTACCGATAATAACCAAACATTGATTTATCCCAAGTTTTTTGTGTACGCCATTGTCTGCCTAGTGCGACTTCTTAGCATCGCTCTCAACGTAACATTTGACCCGACCCAACCCTCAGAGCCCGGTGACCCCGACCAAAAAGAACCCCGTTCGAGTTCCACAGACAAAGCCATTAAAAACGCCATCAATGCGACCCAAAGGCAAAGCGGGTAACGCATGAGAGTGCGCTTAGAAAAAAATATAGTATTATCCGGTATTGGCTATTGAATATTATTGAAATGAGATTCCATTTTATTCTGACTCAGCAGAAATGCATTTATACAAACATCAACTAATTTAGGCTTATTATTATTTGTTAGAAGGTCACACTGTATCCTGCAATGTCATTTTCAGGTTCTACGGGCACATTGAACGGATTGCTAATCTGGTTACTGATAATCTGAATATATTATTTATACAGTACATACAATTATAGATTATTGGTTCTGGTTTTCACTTTGCAGTGTATTGAAACGCTGAAATGTTGAGAATAATCCAAAACGGAATATCCAATATGGCATACCGAAAATATCCGAAAGCAAAACCAATTCCAATTCAAAAACAAATCCATTGTAAATGCGCTTGTCGTCGATGAAAGGTTTTCTCCTTTTTTTTGGGGTTGGGTGGGCGTTTGGCATAATAATAACCGCTAACTTGTCACCTTGCCACCTTGCCGCCGTTCGCACTTTTATTACGACCGGACCGAGAACTCGTAAAAAAGGACCTCAGACAAAAAATTACGTGTATCCTTTTTCTAATCGCAAATGCGTGCCCAGGATGGCGAAACGGTAAATGGAGTGGGAGGGCGGGGCGGGGGTTTTAGGTTTTAGGCGACCATACAGCGAACTATTACTTTTATTTCCTCGGTGGGTAGCAATTGGTTTGCCATAGCTTCAGCTTCAGCTCCAGCCTCGGTCCCTGTCACTTTGTGGCCCAGTCCCATTGTGGCTTAGTATTCTGGCCGGGGTTTCCGAATGGGGAGCTGTGCGGTTTTGTGTCGCATACAAAGTGATAACGAAATAAATAAATAATAAATTTCGTTTTTATTTCAACGCAGTGTCTCGCACGATTTTTAGCAAATTTTACCCGGCACCGCCCACATAAATAAATAGCTGTGTGAAAAGACTGAGACTGAGACTGGTGAAAAAAAAGGTTCTGTCATGAAGTTTGTCGCTTGGTTAGTTGGGAATATGGGACCTGGTCGCCAACAACGATATGGTCAAAATGTAATAACGCTCGAGTATATACACAATATATATCTATATATATATATATATATATTTAATATGTCCGTCGAAGGCACCGAGCAGTGCATAAATTTTCGGGAATTTTGAGTAGGGACAGGACAAAGTCAGAGTCAGAGTCCGGAGTCCGGAGTCTGAAGTCAAGTGCTGATTCAGTCGCCTGAGTTATGGGCCACTATGGCACCCAGAAATTGTCTTTGGCTGCGGACCGAATGAATGTTATGTTTATTCAGCAAGTGGCTGGCATGCAGAACCCTCGAAACGAATGAGACCCGTATTTATGAGTACTAAACAAATAAAGGAGTTACACTGGAAGGCCCCGGCCATTCATAACGCTGGAATAGCTCATTTGGAAGTCGTTGCTTTGAATGATTAGACCACCCACCCCACATTCGCTGTTTCCTTTTTTTATAAAAATGCGAAGGTCAGAGAATATTGCGAAAAAAAACAGATGGAGCTGGGTAATTATTCAAGGGTGTGGCTCATTTAAATTAATGGTATTTTTTAACCGAGTTCTTTCCTAAGAAGATCATTTTAAAGGTAATAATTTTTTTATTTAACAATTGCTTAAATAAAGTCTTAATAAAAAGCCAGTAAAATATGTTTAACTTATACTTTAGGCCAAGAAAATGATAATGATTTAAAGTAACTATTATTGGCTTAACAATACTTTATGGACCAAATTTCTTGCAATTATTTTTGGCAGGTTATTGTAATAGATTAACAAATATGCTTTTATATTTATGTTATTTTTTTTTTAATTTGGCTAATGTGACATTTCTGTGAGAATGGCTTCTTTAAGCTTTTCTGCAACTGAGATATTTTTCAATGATTAATGCACAATAATTCCTGCAGAATGGCCAACAGTTGTGGATTTATGAGGATGAAAGCCCGACATTTCTGCCACTAAATGGAGGTGTACTGAATATGCATTCACAACGGACCCCATTCAGTTGGATGCGAACCACAGATTTCCCGGGCGGAGCGTCAAACGAATGCCAGGCGAAAACTCGATGGCAGCTGACCAACATGAACGGGGCGGAAAAAAAAAAAACGAGGTGGGAGGATAAAGGGTTAATGGTGGGTAAACACTGAGCGAAAACCTGGTCGAGAAGTGGGGGGCACAACAGTGCATATCCCCTGGCTGCTGGATAACTTTGTCATGTTGTCACATGGCAGCAAATCCAAATGCCTGTCTGCTGTTCCCTTTGCCAGTTGGTCTACCAGCCACGTCCCCCTTGGAGTCACCCTTAAGGCCATCCCCGCCCACCCTTTGAGCTCCCCATTCCCCTCCCTTTGGACCCTCAAATGAGGTCTGTGGAATGAACATCAGCGAAATCATTTGGCGAGCCACAAAATCGCATCAAAATATTGCGTATGTGCGTGCCGAGCCAGCAAGACTTTTCCCCTGTGTGTGTGAGTGTATTGTGTGTGTGCCTACTCCCTTTGTGCGTTTGTGAGTGTGGGCTTATATGGGCGGTTGTGGGCGTGGCAGAACTACCGAGCTGGGAGTAATCATGTATCGCTATTCTAAACACACTGAAGAGCTCCAAATGAGCCGAGATTTGTCCCCGCAAATAAAATGTGAGGCATATCGACGGAGAGTTTTATTTAAAAGTAAATATCAAGATCAGTTATAGAAACATTTTAAACGGATATAATTGACTCTTATAAAGTTTCTAGAACTTTAGATCAATAAAAACCCATTTAACTAATCTAATTAATTTAAATATAAACAAACTTGCATTAATACATTTCTAAACTTTGAAAATTTCTGTAAGTTTCAGGTACGTTTTAATAATTTTTGGTGGCTTAAACTTATTTTCAAATCACTTGTACCTAGTTGTTTTAATAATTCTATAATCTACTTTATAACAAAAATATAAAATATGTTTTATAGATATTTAAGTTTCATTTGCATTCGAACTATAGCCACATTTAAGCCTTTCGATGTTTGTATATTAGTTGTCTCTTAGACTCACATTTTCCAGTTAAGTGTCGTAACATTTTTTGATTTAGTTTTACGCGACATATGCTGCCGCTTATTCCCTACATTTTACACCGGCTTTCCCCCAGATTTTTCGCCGCTTTTCCGCTTTCATTCTGCTTATTGTGAGAGGCACCTGTTTCGACTTTATTTAGGCCATTATTTTCCATACTGTCAATACTTTTGTACTCACCGCCACCTTCACCGCCACCGCCCCGCCAACTCTGCTCATCAGTTTTGTCTGGTAATTTGCATTTAAATTTGCGAATGTTTTGCCTTTTTCTCGTTTTTCTCCTGCCAAACAAAAGGCAGTGAACACAAAATCCGTGGATTGTCGGGGTAGGGGAATTTGCGGGCTGATGGTGATATAGGAGTACGGATAGGACAAGGATTCCTTTATTTGGGGGGCTGGGGAGGGGGCGTGTTATCAGAGCCAGTTGACAACTTTGCAATGCGTTTCGTTTCGCTTAGATTTGTTTAATATTTTGCCGCAGGCCGTCGATTTCTCGAGAACCCAACTCAAAAAAAAAATAAAAAAAAAAGAAACAGAAACCAAATAAACTACAACAAAGTTGAGAACAGCAGCGAGAAATGGGCGAAAGTCTGACCACGCCCTCGTCCTTGGCGGCGCCTTTCGCCGGCTTTGATGTTTGTATTGTGTTTTTCGTGGCCAAAGCGGAAAAAAGAGCGGAAAGAAAAAGTGCGAACTTGGCTCGAATTTGGCGTAGAACTTGGGCTGTGGAAAATCGGTGGAAAATAAGGAAAAGGCCAGGCCACTGCCAAATATTAAATAACCTTTCGGTTATTGGCTTAGTCATGGAGTATTCTTCCATTTTCGGCAGAAATACCTCCCCGAAATCCTGTCATTCCATGTTCTTCGTTACCATTTCGTTTTATTGCCACAAATTTGGTTTGATAAGCCATGGGCGAACTTTTTACAATGGACAGTTTTTGGGCCATTTTGCATTCCAAGAACCTTTTGTTTTTTTTTTTCTCTCTTTATTTTGGATAACCCTCTTATTGGATCGACCTTTAGTAAAACTTTTGCCCAAAACCCCGCCAACCCGCAAAAATTTGACATAAAAGCTCATTAACGTGATATAAATTAGATTTTGGGTGTTAGTGCAGAACATCGTTGGATACACTTGGCAACACTTGGCGGCCTGGTTAATGGTTGAAAGTGGGTGGCAACCCTGCTCGTTAAAGGGAGTAGTTTTTTAAGGACCCCTTAAAACTTTGGTGGTGGTCGTGGGAAAAGGTTCCTATTATGTTTTATTGCCATTGATTATGGGTCGCTTGTCAGCTTTTTTGGGGGAAAAAGGTAATTGTAGCATCATGTGATGATTATCCACTTCAGCTTGAGCAATCGCCCATTCCCTTCGATTTCTGGCTGCCACTTTCGCTTAATGCCTTTAAAATCACCTCGGAATAAGCTTCATTCAACGGAGGGGGAATATTGGCCATGGTTAACACTCCCTCTCATCTTGTTCTCACCGCGCTTTCCGTTGTCCCACACTGAGAGAAAATTTATCTGGTTTTATACAAAATTGGGGTTTTAGTTTAGTTTCCTGCTTAATTTGGTAGTACAGCTACATTGATAACTTTATTATTTACCATTCAGTAATATAAATATTTATTAATATGAAATATACAAACAGTAAGAATTTTTTTTCATTATTATTATTGCATATTCTAAAAAAAAACTTCAAGCTACCAGTAAGTTTTTAAGCTCGCCAGGGATATTTCTGTATTGAACATTTCAATCATTGTAAAATTTATCACATTAAAATAATAATTTAATTTATTAATCATTTTGCTTCATTTTATTTCAGACTAAATACGTAAAGCTTGCGAAAAACTCATAAAAGCTAGCTTCAGGTAAAAAAAATTATTGACAATTGAAACATTTTTATAATCTAGCTAATGACAGCTTATAAAATCTTTAAAGAATTCTACGAACTGTACAAACAAAATAGGGAATGTTTTTATTAATTAATTAATATTAAAGTAATTAAAGTAATATTTTGATCGACAAAGTTTTATATTGTTGCTATGTGATAGAAGCAATTTTGTTCGGCAACTAAATTTTTGGGCTATCAATTATAATTGTCAGTGTAAAGCGAAGCGTCTCTTATTGTTTTCGACTTGGCCCTTTCTAGTCGAGTCGTCTCTTTTATTGAGCTGCTGCCCGGGAAAATCGCAAATAGCCATAAACGTGTACATCAGACTTTGCTTTGGTTCGCTTGGCACCAGCTGCCAGTACCAGTGAGCCATACCCCCCTCCCCGCTCCCCTCCTCAAAATAGCTCTCTATAGAGGACTCTTCTCCCACGACCGTGGCTCATACTTGAACGCATTGTTGTTATAGCCATCTAATATTGGATTTGTTATTGTTACTTCTTCGTTTGCCCTTTGTTTTGTCTTTGCCCATTTCGGTTTTTTATTTTTTATTATATATGCACAAACAGTATTCATACAGCAGAATTGGATAGGTTTGATGCCCACGGCCCACGACTCGTGTTTGTTGTTTCAGGCGCCCCAACTTTTATTATATTTATTTATTTATTTTTATTTTCTACGTATTTTATTTTCACTGGCTGATGCTGCTGCCTTGCTTTGCTTTTGGGCTTGGGTTCGGTTCGGGCTTCCGACCGCTGCTAAGCCCGAGATTTATGTACTAGAAGCACGTTGAAATGCAAACGCGGGCAATGGAAATAAAATAAAATACATTTTATTATTTATATTTGTCGTGACTTCGATTTATTATACGGCCATTGCCGTATAGAAAGTCTAGTTGGATGCTCAGATAAACTCCGGGGATCAGACACGAGGCATATGTCTTACCTAAACCCCTAGTGTCTGTGTTTGGTGAATCCATATTTTCATTGTATATATATTCATTGCATTGCTTGGGGGAGCAAATGTTGATACTGTCCGTTTATACTGCAAAAAGAAATAGGAGTCTATTTATGGGTGTATTTTCAAGAGTGGATGGCCTTGAATAAGCTAAATTGGCTTATCTAAGAAGTTTCTTAAGCCAATTTGAATGGGAGTTTTCAGCTATCTTATTTCAATTTTTAGTTACGTATACGCAATATTGCATTTTTAGTGAATTTCCAAGCACTGTAATATTTTGTTACATTTTATAATTAGTTTTTATTTACTTTGAACCATTTTTTATTTGAAACTATAAAATTATGATTAGTTTTTAGTTTCATTCTCTGTTTGTATAAGACTATTTTTTAGCATTATAAAAACAGCGCGCAAAAAGTAGGCAACGCTTTTTTCGTATGGAAATTACGTATACGCAATGTTCATATGGGAAATATATGTACATGTGCTGTATTCGTTTTGCTTGGGACTTTTTTATATCCCTAATTGAACTAAAATATAAAAAAGCTTTTTAATAAAGCAAATATTATATATTTGCTGCATATTTTGAGCTGAACAAAATCAACTTGAAAAAGTAGGCAACAGTTTTTCATAGCTACTAAATTACGTATTCGCACTGTTAGTATTGGAAATTTAAATATAATTTATTCGCTTTTTAAAACCAATTTTTTGGTAGCAACTTTGCTTAATTGATTTAAGTGGAAACATAATACATCGCATAAAACAGAGTGAATATATTGGGTAGACAAAAATACAGCAACTCGAACAACAGTTTCTTTGTTAATAATAAATATAATGGTAATGGTAATAAAACGTATTTTTGCTTTTGTATTGTTATGGTTATTCTTGATTTCTTTGTGGTGGTATTTTTAGATTCATTATGCTTTCTTTGTTTGATATTAATAGGCTAATACAAATGCGTAAATCATTTTTCTTGACTTTCTTGTTAAATACTTTTCATGTCCAAAAATTGCAGTGAGGGATAATGGTTTTTTCGTGAAGTGCAGATCATTTTTTTTTCGTCCCCACGCCAATTTCCAAGTACTCAAAGTTGGGAAGGGACTCTCTCCCGATTCAATTAGAATGCCAAAAATCATGTCCATAGCCATTATAATTACTTCCGTCCATTTTCGGCCACTTCCACTCCACAAGTCTAAGCTCATTAGCAGGACAAAAAACTTTGTCCGATGCTTCTCCAGCTGACCGAAACAGACACGGCATGGAATGGAATGGAATCGGCCAAAAGTGCCAGGGAAATGGAACAAAACTCGAATGCTAATGACAAAAATAACGAGATTAGGACGGGGGTGAGCGAAAAAAAAAAAAAAACAAATTGGGAAAGTGGGAGCGGTAAGCTGAAACCCAAATTGAAGCAAATCAACAAATTAGCCTTGTCAAACTGCGTGGCAAAATCGCGGGCGAAATGGTTGGGTGGCTGGAATGACCCCAAGTGGAATGCCATTGCCTGCCATCTCCAGTCAATCTGTCAATATTTACTCATTTCATTTAGTCATTTTCAATTTATAACCATTCATTGGAATTCGCTTCTCTCACCCCCTGTCACGCATCAATCGCTGTCTTAGCCTCCTTTTTCCTTTTTCCTCATTTGCGCCCCCGCACGCACTACAATTCACGTCTCTCGTCCCTCGTCCTTCGTCCTTTTTGGCGTTAATTTCCCAGCTACTTATGCACAGAGGAAAATGCCTCCGGCCAGGACATCCATCAGTCAGTCGGCTGGGGAGTGGGAAAATCGGCTGGGGGACGTGCTGATGATTCCCCGGGGCAGGATATGTCTTGGAAGAGTGTATCTGCCGCGCTGAGTGCGGCACTTCGCATTTCCTATGCGGCACTGATCGGTTTGCGAAGATAACCCTGTGAGAATTCCCATATTGGTATCCCATGTAAGTGGCTATTTTTCAAAAACGCTTGCTGAAGATTGCTGTCGTATATCTTCATAAATCGATTGAGGGGTTTTAAAGAAGCCTACGCTGGAAAAATTGATTGCCATTTAATCAATGAAATATATAGTATTAATAAAATACCCAATACAAAAATATTAAGGTACTTTAATTAATAATTTAAATTAAATTTACAAAATTACCTCAAAACAATAAAATCATAACAATCCTAAAATCAAAAAAGAGAATTATAACCAAACCTTTGTAATATTATTTCATAGAATTAATGTCTCGCGTTTTTTCCTCTAAGCTCTCGCATATTTTTGTTTGTTCAAAAAGGGAACCCTTTGTTCGTTGTGATTTGATTCGCATTTATTTGCAACGATTTCTTGGGACGAGAACCCATTTCAGTTTTGGCCAACAGACGACAGCCACATTTTTAATAGCCGCCGCTTGTGTTGAGGCACACCAAAAAGTTGTAAATTTTTGTAAGTGGCTCCCGTCCCGTCAGAACCCGGAAAACTTGAGGCGTTTCAATTGTTTTGAAGATACCCATCCAGTCATCCTTGTATCTATTTAATGTTACTGTTTTGTCTGAGACTCTTGGCAGCGGCGCTCAATTAACGCTTTTGGTTTATGGACAAAGAACTTGCATGGAAATGGATGGGATGGGAGTAGATTAGGTTTGGCTGGTGTCGGCCAACAATTAGAGCCACTCGACCCAATGATGCCAACTCAGCTCAGTCATCATAACGGTAGCTCAGAGCCAATTTTCCCCTTTTTTTTTACAGCCTTCACCCCCCCGAAATGGCTTCATTTACAGCCAGAGGCAACAACAATAAGTGAAATTTTCACAAGCTTTAGTTGTTTGTTCCTCGCCCCTAACTGCTTTATATATATATATATATATGTTATATCTCCGACTCTTTTTTTCCCCATTTTCAAAAGGGGAACTGGTTTGTGGGGATAGCGCTGGAAAAAGTTTTCCACTTTACACAGCGAAGAAGACGCAACTTTGTAAGACCTCCGGTCGTTCCAAACTTCCCCCGAAGCCCTGAGAATTACTGGTCGTTATATACGTATATATAGTGGAAATCTATTTTCGAATGCCAGCCAGTCAGTCGGTGGGTGGGTGGGTGTTTGGCTGGTATGGGTTGACTGAGTTGGTTGGGTTTTTTGGGGTGGCTTGTGCAAAAAGTATTTTTCATTACATTTTCCAACATTTCAACTGCGCCTTGCCGCCCACTCCCCTTTTTTGCGAAAGCAAACCGACGTCGACTTAATTTATAATTACGATAATTTGCGCATTACGTTTTCTTTTGTTGGCCTGGTTCGTCGTGGTCCTCGGCGTTCCGAGGTCCTTGAGGAGGTTTTCCAGGAGGCAAACTTTTGTCGGTTAGTTGGGACTGTGACTTAGGGCCTGATTGGTCTGTCTCACTCCCCCTCCTCTCCCCCTCTCTCTCTTTCTCTTTGTCTCGCTATCTCTACATTTCCCTTCACCATTCACCGATCCCCCTGGTTATCTATCCCCATCTTTTCGCCCCCATTTTCCGTTGTCCTTGCGGCTTATCAATAATGTTGATTTCACTCTGTGTCGCATAATTGAATTCTGAAGTTGTTAAGTCACAGCACAGCCAAATTTACGCGGTGGGAATAGGCCAGACCCCCAGACGCCCAACCCCCAACCCCCAACCCCTAACCTCCAACCCCCCTGCCACTCTCGAGGGTCCAAGGCTGTTCGTTTGCTGATTGAAAATTTGCCAATTAGAAATAATGAAGCGTGTGACATTAAATGCAAGACAAGCAGCAAATCGGGCCAAGTCCCCAGCCCTCCCCGCCCCTCCCCAAAAAAAATCTCTCAATTTCCCCCTGGGATCACAAGCGGATAGCTCGTTAGAGCTATATACTATATATAGATGTATATGTATGTACCTTGTAATATAGTATTTTTCACTGGTTCAGCCTGCCAATGGCGATAACAAATTTTTGCTTAGAAAGGAAGGAGGAAGCTCTTAAAATCTCATTGCCGCACGCACACACACACACACACACCGAGACACACACACACTGACACACACACACACATAGTCGTTAGGCACGGATATCGAAAATTTTCATGTCTTCCTTTAGTTTGTCTTAGTTGGTGAGTTCTCCTCGCAGACGAGAGCAGCCATCATTAGACTCCCCGGGCCAGAAATCCCGTCAATCGAGTCCTCTTTCCGACTTGCCACACCACCAACCCCACCCCCACCCAAAAAAGAAAAACCACCTCCATTTTTCCGGAAATTTATAGTCTCCTTTCGGGAGAAGGGGGGGGGGGTGGTGTGGTAGGCAAATGCGCATTAGTTCCTTGGGCACAGAGCTTCAACTTGCTGCACTTTGGTTCCCAACCAGCTGCATACATATTTCTTTTAAGTAGCTCATTATTTTACCTTTTTTTGCCAATAAATATGCCGATGACAGGGGTTAAGGTGCAGCAGTCTGAACCACACAGGTGATTGGTGAAGTGCTCTTTTGGCTCTGGTTAAAAAAAAACACCCCTTAGAAGAGTGTCAACAGGGGAAAATCAGACAGGTCTTCAGTTTTACCCAAAAAGGGACCTAAGGGACCTTTGTGGTTCACAAAGAATTTTATATTTTTACGCTTGGGCGCACTAAGTCCTGGAATTGATTAGTATAATTATAATTGTATTACCATTAATTAAGCCTGCTAGACTTAAGCCTCTTAAATTGTAATTTAAATTATGCGACAAGCTCTGAAAATTACCAGTTTTCTTTTGAGTAAATTTACATAAATTTGTCTAGGTATTTTAAATATTTACAAACCTTATTTGTATATATTTTTATTTAAAGAAACTTTTTTAAAGCAGGAATAGCTTACATTTGTAATCTAATTTCAAATAGATTTATAAGAGCTGAGGACTACAACTTTCGCGACAGGTTTTAAGACATAAAATCGCCGGCTTTAAGTGTGGAATATTTCTAGGCGGCATTAAGTACAACCTCAACGTCATCGGCGCTCTTATCCTCATCCCCAACATCATTATCATCATCATGACGGCCAAAAGTCAGCGCTGGAATTAAATTAGAGCCAACTTGTCTTGATGCCATTCAAATGCTCGCCAACTTCCCACCATTTTCATGCATATAGCTGGGGGTATTCAGCACCTGGTCGGTTATGTCAAGGAGTTCCCTTGGGTTGGGATGGAATGGGATGGGATGGGATGGGATGGTTGGGGTTCCTGGGGATGGGGCTCCTGGTAATGGGGTTCCTGGGAAGAGAGTGGGTGAAAAAGGGCTGCTGGCATCGCATCGCATCGCTCACGTTAAGCACATAATTACAATTCTGCTTTATATTTACGTGTATTTATATTACCTTTTCTTGCCAGCGAACACGACAGCACTAAGCTCTTGGCTTCCACATTGTGTCCATGATGCGGAACTATGGATACCCTCGTTGTCGGTTGTTTGGTTGTCGGTTGTTTGGTTGTTCGATTGTATGGTTGTTCGGTTGTCGTACATTTCAGCTGAGAGGGCTAATCCCGCTCGCTGCCAGCGATTGTGGTATGCAAATGAGATTTTCACCTTCCCCGTTTGACAACTAGTATTAAATCGCATTTTCCTATCTTCCTGTGGTATTTTGAATAATTCTCTTGTATCCTTTGTGTTGTAGGCTTTCAGGGTTTTCGAATAATTGCTGGATTTTTAAGTGTTTCTGTGGGACTGTGCTTCACCATAAAACTCAAATTTTTAATTAAAAAAAAACCTATTTATGGGTTTGCAAAAAAGATCCAACACAATTTTTATTCATAACTTGGAAATTATACTTTCAAACGACTTAAAGATTAAAAAATATAAAATATAGAGGAATACACAGTTTAATTATCGAAGAAAAATTGGCAAGAAAATGTTTGGTTTTGTAAATTAAAAATAAACAATTATTAATTTAAGCGAAAACTGTTGGTATTAATCTTTCAGTTAATTTAGTTTTGGGATAAATATTATTTTAAAAGCCCTTAAAGTTAGTTAGAATAAATTCGTATTACCTTATTATTGAGCTTTAAATAATTTACTAAGACTCTGATTAATTATACCACAATTTTTGTTGGCTTATCAAGTTTTTTTTGTTTGCATCTGAAGGATTAAATTATTAAAGTAACCAAGAAGCTTTGAAGACTTGCCATAGCTCTAATTTCTAGCTTGATTTTCTCATTTGAAGAATGATTTAATAAGCTCGAGATTAATTACAGCAAAGTTGGTTCTTTATTTTACACCAACGTTTTCCGTTTGCCTCAGAAGGGATTGAATTAGTCGCGCGTTTCGACGGTTCCAGGACCTCGAAGTTCGGTTTTAATGGGCTGTCCTGCGAGATGGGAAAAAGCGGTGAGAAGGCGAGCAGTCGAGCAGGCGAACTGGCGACTAGGCCAATCCATCCCCGGAGGTCCTGCCACATATCCATCCCGTACACATACGGCAACTTAACAGGACTCGACTCCTAGACGAAGTCGTAGTCACAGAGCCGACATATTTCACGTTGATGTATGGTTTAATTACATTTACGTGGCTGTTATACGGCCGGAGCTCCGGCTTAATGCAGAGCGGATTGGGGGCTCTGAACTGGGCAGGTGCACTGAGAGAAATTTCATTAAAAAAGGTTAATTATTTCGCTTCTTGTAACTGGGTAAAATGGTTCATGTATTTGCCTACCAACTATCCCAGTACATCAAAAGCAACGAGGATAAAACTATCTTATTTAAATTATGTTATTTCTAATATTTCTTTAAATTAATAAGAAAATTAATTATAAAATATTTTAAGTTGGCGAACTTTTCGTAAATGGTTTTAGTTGCAACCATTGCAACTGGTTTAATATAACTTATTATAATATCATTTTTGTGTGTGGCTATAGAAAAGCATTTTACAAAGGCACACCATTACCAAGTAACTATTATGCATTTCTAAGATAGGGTTAATTGTATAATTGCTTGAAAAATATAGGTATTATATAGCTGATTTTTATGTATTTTCTTTAGTGTGTAAAAAGATCCGGAGTCGGATGGATGAGGTGGGTGCTGTGATGTTGGATTTCCGGGGATTCGGGGGCGGGAGACAGCTGTCTTTCAGCGCTTTTGTTTGGCTGTCGTCGCTGCCATTAGAAGACATCGCGATAGGCGCTTTCATAATTATCCTGCACGAAAGTTATCCCATCTGCCTTCCGGGGGAGGAGAAGGGGAGAAGGGGGTATTTTCGGGAGGACTCGCTGAACTCCTTTTTATGAACTGCACGTCGTCGCCGGCAAACTTTCGCCTTCACCGGCGGCGTTCACCTGACGATGAAGTTTTCACGCTCAGCAGGATTTTCGGGCATCCTTACGCCGGAGTAGGAAAAGTGCTGGTCTGCGGGGGGTTAAGGACTTGCGGGGCGGGCGGGGAAATGGAGGTGTCGCCCACTATCGCCTCGGGTTGTGGGTTAAGTGCTTAGATTAGGTTTTGTGGATCTTTAATTGATGTTAAGCGGCAAGAGTTGATGTCAAGATGCAACTTGCGGCGCTCTCAACCTGCCACGGTTTTTGCTTCACATTTTCCACATACTCGTGTATAGTGTATGTATACTCCCTTATGTATTATTATGATTTTTGTTTAGTATCGCTTTCCCCTTTTCTCGGTTCAGTTTCCATTTTAATGCGCTCCGTCAGTCGGGAAAATACCTTGGCGGCTCATTAGAACGCTGCTTTCCCCGGGAGACCTGAAAATGGGAGGAAAATGAGGGGCTGACTGGTGGTCTTGTTATGGGCCAAAGCTCTTAGCTGCTTAATGAGACTGAACAACCTGCAGTGCTGCAAATACGAAGTCGCCACCAAGTGTCAGATTGTCTTTTAGTCTATTTACTATATTGCATTTCTCCTTTTTTGATTTTCATGGGGAGATTTTTTTTATGCCAAAAAAATATCTGAGTACTTGGAAAATATGAAAATATGTTAAAATGTTTTTAGTGTATTCTTTATTTTTTTGAGTGGTACGATTATTGGTAGACCTTTAACAAATTCTTGGTATATGATATAATTAAATATAATAAAATAAGGAAAAGAAATGATTAAATTTAAGGATCATCTTTGTTTTTCCTATTTTCTTATTGTTTTCTATTAATTTTCAGATCTTTTCTAATGAAAAAAATTTAAATAAATGTGTTAAATTATATAATTTTATTGCGAAAATTCATTGAACTTAACTTTATTGATCAGTACTTATTAAATCAATTTTCCCAGTCTTCTTTTACATTCCCTGACATTTCCCCCTTCAAAAAAGCCCTTTCCTGCTGACTTTTCTCTTTTCTTCATTAAGCGTCTCTTCATCAATTGAGCAATTAGCTCCGTTTTGGCCTTTTCACTAACCGCAACTGTGACCGCACTTCAACTTCATTCAACACGCGAACAAAAAACAAAAAGAATAGAGCAGCTGCAGAAAAATTAAAAACAAAAAGAAAATCATCGCTCCCTTAAATGTCGCCATTCCATTTCTCCTTGCTTTCGACGCTTTCATTAATGGTTTTGGCTTTGACTTTTCACCACTTTCTTACCTGTTTTCCCCTGGTTTTCCCCCATCTTACTCGGACTCTGCTTCTTCTTGTCTGGCTGTTTCGTTTACTTTTCAGCAGATTTTATTTATTTATGAGCAACTTGCTTTAATTAATGTATTTATCGCTTCAATAATTCGAACAAAACTTTTCCCACCGCCCATTGCCACCCCTTCGCCTTTAACTCAATTAAAGCCAGCACTTTTTCCTTTGTGCTTTCCTTTGGCTTAGAGTTTTGAATTGAGTTGCGTTTGCTTTACTTCTGATTGTTTCCAACTAAATGCAATAATGAGCTTGATTTTCCCGCTTTTCAACCACACACACATAGGAAAAAGAAAACTTTGCTGCTGTCCAGTTTGAAGTTGCTCATTAGAAAATCTTTCTTTGTGATTCGCATTTGTCTTTCGCACACGGTAAAAAAAAACATACTAATATCGGCTTTCTTGATGGTGGCTTTAAGAAATAAATAGCAAACTATTCAAAATTTCAAAAGAAACTTTTAAATTGAAATTAATGGTGATATTGTAAACTTTTTAAAATAATGACAACAATTGGAAATAATCTTTATTATCATATTATAAATTATATGAAGATAAGATATGAATATAAAATAAAATTATGAGAAGCCACTATTGATTAATAACTATCTTAATCTAAATTTACATTTTAAAGAAATGTATTTACTTAGACAATTTGGACTTTAACTTTAATTTGAAACAAGTCAAAATATTATGTACATAATAATAATTCTTGACAGTGTCATGTAATTTTTCCATTTTGTCTGAGTGTTGGCGTCAACTTTGTGTGGTGGAAAACTTGTGCTTTTCCGCTGGTCAGCGGCCACCGTTATTGTAAATTATATTCCGCCGGGTGTCAGTTGCCTGTCACTGTCCATCCGCTTTTCCCGCTTTTCTTGCTTTTCCCGGCCCGCCCCTCTGCTTGCTCTACTTTTGGCCAATGCCTTTGCCGCGGAGTGTGTTGTGCATAAAAAATGCGGGGTCGGAGGAAAAGCGATGAAAACAAGTTTTCAAAAGTCTGGCATAATAACCCGTACTAAGTTACACCAGTCCCCCGCCGAACTCCACTTGAAATGGCAGTCAATTAGGCACAGAAGAGACCTGTTTTCCCCGTGAAACCCCCTGGAAAACCTCCCCTACCCCCAAAATAAACCTTCCCTCCCCTCCCTCCATGTCACGTAAAATTATGCGCACTTTGCATTTACATTTTGTGGTTTTCGAAAACGAGAAAAGAAAGTAAGTTCTTTGGCTCGTTGGGACAGGACTTGGCTGACTTATTTACTTAGTTCGCTGAGCGCTGAATTTGAACGAAATCATTTGTGTCTTAAGCGCAAATGAATCACTTAAGTTGAGGACAACCGAATAACAACAACAATAACGGGAAGGGGAAAAGGAAATGGAAAATGGGAAATGGCAAATCTGTCGCTGTTCTGTGGCTCAAATTGCGCCCAAAAACTTTTGTAACGAACATTTTTGAAACAATGCTGTGGGCTGCCAAAAGGGCGGTCGGGGGCTGTGGGCGTGGTCGTGGCGCGTGTCTAATAGAAAAGCGATAAGCAGACCCCAGCTAAAAAAACCCCATCGCCTCCAGTGTTGCCAGCTTTTCTATTTTCTAGCCAAATTGGGATTTTTCGGTTTTAAACTAAAGGAAACTTCTCGATTTTGTAGGAGCCAGATTTTTCATTTTACAATTTTGCTTAATAAATTTTTAATTTTTTAAAACTCACTGCACTTTAATCTGTAACCTTTGAATCAGTGAACGAAAATTATCGAATTCTCCGATTTTTATTTATAAACGTCGCCAATTAAATCGTTGCTTTTGCACTTTATGGACGCAAGTAAAAAGAGTTTAATTTCTCCTTAAATAAATCTCTTTTCACTCTTGCAAATTGGAAAAAATAACAAGTGTAAAAATCCCAGTAATCTCTTAAAAATAAAAGCCTTCAATAACGTTTTTTTCAGTCTGTTCTTTAAATAAAAAAAGATTTACTTTGATTTCAATGTGATTTTACTTTTCTTTTAAACCAGTGCAGTTTCCTGTTGCATTTTAAAACATATTGTAGTCATTTGATATACAAAGAGAAAACATATTCATTTATATTGAGTGGCTACTAAAAAGTGTCCTTTGGCTACTTTAATATTTTTGGCACCACCTCCAATCAGAGCTCCAATTGGATCTCTGGTGCTGCTCAGATAGTCAGCGAGGCGAACGCGCTTATTCCGTGGAGACTCATTCAAAAAGGTCACCTAGCCAGCCCCGTTGTTCCCGGTGGGTGGTGGGTGGTTCGAAGGTCAAGGGTAGCTGAATATAATGCACAGGGAAAAAATACGGGAGCGAAGGAGGAGCGAATCAACCAAAAGAGATAGAAAGAAACAAACGGGCGGTGTAAAAAAAAAAACGAAAAAATGAAAAATAAGCCAACTGAGACACGCCTCGCCAGTCACAAGGGCCAAAAAAGAGATTCGGTGGTGGGGCAGCGACTGTAATATGATTAAAAGCACCTCATAATTGTGGTCAATAGAAGGGAAACTGGTGGAAATTCTCCACCGCAGTGGGCGTGAAAAGTGCGAGGGGAAAAGTTTCGGGTGGAAGGTGTGCAGCGAAGCGATAAGTGAGAACAGAGTGGAATACAAAGCTGGGAAATAAGGAGGCTGCGCCAAAAAAATGATATATTTATTTCTGGGTCCAGCGATTTTGCGTATTTAAATAACCAAAAGTTAAATATTGGCTTACAATGATCATTTGAGAATAAAACAAAATCACGAGTAAACAAGGGATTTCGTAATAATTGAATAAGGATAAGAAAAGGTGGAAAATCCCAACAGGCTTACTTTTAACTAGAGCTTCTTAACAAATAGCAGTGAATAAGTCAACAAACTATTTATTATATTACCCTTTCAATTCGAGTTACTAAATTTAGGTCATTATTTAAAATCACTTCAGAATGCCTATTAATGACTGCAACTACCAATTTTTTAATAAGTGACAATAATTTATACTGGTACAAATGAGTTCAAGGTTAAGTGTATTTTAATTCACATGTAGAGCAATTATTTAATCATTAATATCAACTTTCATCAATTGCCCTTTCATTGGTGTAACGTTTCAGTTATTTTGCCATTAATAATATATTTCGCTTAACAAACCAATTTTGTTCGGACTTAATTACATTATTAATAACGGATTTGTGATTGATAGTTGCAACATTTTTGTGTATTCATTTACACTTAATTATCTTGGGTCGAGGTCTTTGTAATCCCTCATTTGGTTTGCCACAAATATTTATACGCTTACAAGTATGAATATTTCTGGTATATAAATAAAAGTAAAATTGAAAACTTTTCAGTGGCGACCTGAACACTTTTGTTCGCCACCATCACTTATCATATATCAGGGGAATAATGAACTCCGTTCGCATTAATTGCACTGTTTCGTTCCGAACTGAAAAACGTATGACTTATAGCATACTTTCCGGGGCCCAGAGTCGACTTTCCTCGCCTTACAATTTTCCGAAGCAAAGCGAGAAAATTGGGAAAGTGCGAAAAGCGTTGAAGGGATGGCTAATATTTATGTATATATAAAAGCTGCGCTTATTTCACTTTTCCGCTTTGCTGCCATCTTTCATATACGCAGGAAAGGCAAAGGAGAGGCCAGTTGAAAATCCCCACCATATAAACTTATACAAATGACATCCGGTGCACACTCACACGCACACATACGCATACACGGGCTTACAAGCACAGACAAACACACACAGATACAAAGACGACCTTAACGGCACCGCTCATTGTTGAATGATGTATGAAGCTTTTGGAGCGCCGCACGGCCACGTTTTTGAATTCCAAAAACCCCATGTTGCCCCTCCTTTCACCCACTCTCCCACTCTCCTTCCCCATTTCCCAATGAATTTTCTCGCATTTTCCCTATAAGAAACCGCAAAATACCGCAATGTTGGATGCGGTCGAGGTGTAAAATCATGTTTGGGCATCAAGCGGAATTAGAGAAAGATGGACGTATGTTGGTGGAAAAAGGGGTGGGGAAGCGAGGAGTGGGGGATTGAGAATTGGGAATTGGGGTCACTGCCTCGTTTGCCAAAGCACAGTGGATCGGATTGGAAACATTAGCTGCATTCCGAAATGCCTTTCAATCCCATCCATTGCCTTTCATATAAATTGCACTGCTAAAAATAATTTTCATTTAGTATTAATATACACTGATGACCTAGAAAATTGATCAATTGGATAATTAATCAATAAAACTAATATATTAATTAATCATTTCTTTCGTTTTTCTTTGATTAATGATTAAAAGTGCGATTCTTAAACGGATTCATTTCCTAATTTATTAATAAAACTGTTACATATAAAAAATGTTTGCTCTTGACTTATGATTACATTTTAAACAAGTTTGTATACATTTTTTTTAAATATGTTTCATATTTAAACCAATGGGCAAAGTTATTTGTAAGCATATATAAAATTTGTGATTTAAATAACTCAATGAAAGTAAATTTAAATGTTTTTTTTTCCTATGCATCCTGCACTCTCACAAATACTCAAATGTGGCCATAGAAACAGGCATCGACACAGTTGCAATTTATATTTGATTCGAGGCACTCGGTCCGGGTCGATTAGCTGTCGCCGATGTCGCTCGCCGCACCTCTCCCTTTTGCCCCGGGATATCCACATTCAGGCTTAACCCACCGCATGCCACCTTAACCCACAGCAGCCCACGGCAGAATACGTATACGTACCGTATGCCCAACTCACTCACCAAGTGCCGCTCGTTACGGCAAGCGTATCAATTTGATCATGCGTGTCCTTTCGCCTCCCGATTTGTGTGTGTGTGTGTGTGTGTATGTGTGTGTGTGTGTGTGGGTTAAATGCCGCAAATTGAAATATGGTTTTCGATTTTCAGTTTATATGCAGCCATCTATAACCAAACCGAACCCACACATCTGTATATCGGGTTTGGATGTGTGCGCCGTGTGCTGGTGTTTGCCCCTCTGTTTGTATTTGTATTTGTATTTGTATTATTTTATCATCGTTTCGTTTACTTTTCAAATTTCAAGTCGTTTGCTTTAGTGCGATTCGGAATCGCTGGTGCTGGAAATCGATTGGGTCGACGGAATCGATGTTCCACTTCAGCGATTACCATCGAACTTCGCTGTGGAATCAGTTCAAAACTATTTGTAAAAGTCGCTCAGTTCTGTTGGATTATTTGGGTTGTGCCTTTTTCGAATCGAATCTATTATTCGTGATGATGGAGCCTTTAAGTGTGGAATCGGTAGAATGGTTATCGGATTAAATCGATTTTATCGATACATATTAACAAAAAATGTACATATTACAATTAAATAACTTAGTTTCTGAGTTCGGTTTGTAAATTAAATTTGGAATATATGAAAAGTGCTACTGTAATTGAAAAACCCATATATCCCTTGAGAGAATTTATTTTTATTCAGAATTTATTCAATCGTTGCCAAATCTAATATTTCCGCTCTGCTGAGTGTATTAGCTTAGTCGCTGATTGCTTTTCGGTTTTTGAGAGCAGCCCGCAGTTGCTTTGTGCTTAGTTTGTTATTAAATAAAGGCTTAGTTGAGTGGGTTTTTTATGTGTCCATATGTGGAAACGAAAGCACACGTACAAACGCACACACACCCCCACAAAAGGAGACCGGCAGCCCATTGTCATATTAAATCATACAATTGGTCAGATGCCCCAAAGCTAGTAACATAAAAAAATAAAAATTTTCCCTTTTTTTTTGTTAGCCACATGCTGACACATTTCCCCATTCACTTTTCACGCTCACCCACACAAAGAGAGCTTTTGATTTCCCTACTTTTGTGTGTGTGTGAGTGTGCCAGATGCGCGTGAAAATAAAGCGGAAAATTTGCATGACAACACCTAAAAAAATATAGCTGATTTTAAAAGTGCGTTAGATTTTTTGTTTGCCATTAAAAATTGGTCCTATACCCATTTTAATTCCAAAATAGTTTGTAAATAAAAAATATATTAAATAGTAAGATAGGTTTTTAAAAATAAGTTTTTGAAAGTTTTTTGCTTAATTTTTTTTGTGACAACACTCTACGGAAACAGATTAACCAACTATGTTATCTAAATAATAAAAGGAGAAACAATATTCTAACATATATTCTTTTGTTTGTTAGGAAGTTTATATTTAAGCAATTGTATTGAATGGAAAAGGAATTAGGCACTTATAAAATACTAAAAAACTATCGTTACTTTAGTAGCTGAGCTCTGAAATACGTTGTATAAAGTAAATTGACTAAATTTCTTCCGGTGTACTTTTTCCCCCAGACCGTTTCTCCCCTTTTTTCGCTCATCGCATTTTTTGCGGGTCCTTTCTCTATTTTTTGGTGGCTTTGCCTGCTTTATAGACTTTCCGATTTGCGTTAGCATGTGTGCGTAAGCGTCTGTTATGGTATGTGTGTGTGTGTGTAAGTATGAGAGGGTGTGTGAGTGTGTGTGCCTGTTTGTCTATTTTGTCGTCCGTGTCGGTTTTAGTTGCCAATAGGCGGCTTAGCTTAATTTGCATTTATTGTTAAAATGTTTCATTTCATTTCATTTATTTGCCCAAAACACAAAAAAAAAGGGAAAACTGAAATCCATGCGAAAATTGGACACGTGTTTGTATGTACGTGTGCGTGTGTGTGTCTGTGTGGTTAGGGGGTGTGGTTGGGTCTATTGGTTTTTTGGCTTTGGATTATGACAAAAATATCGGGGACAAGTGTGGATCGGAGTGAGGATGCTGGTGGTTGAGTGTTTGCACTTTTGACTTTTCCCCAGCAACATTTTCCATCGGGATTCGGGGTTCGGGGTTCGGGACTCGAGGTGAGTGATTGAAGTGGATTTGCCTTTGTTGGATACTTTTATTTTATGTGGTACAGTCCCGTCTGGTCGGCAAAGTCATCAACTTTGGCTCTGTCCCATTCGGGATCTTTCTTTTTGCATTTATCTGATAAAAATAAATATTTATATAAATATATTTGGATTAAAACAGTTTGCTTTATAACGAGGATTAGTTCATTTATTTGTGGTGTGCAGGGAATAGATTTGATCATGTTGTGGCTAGCAATGATTTGGTTTATATTTGATTATAGTCAGGTTATTGGATTTCTAAAATCTATTAGGGCTCAGTATACTATAAATTATATATATATAAATTATATATAATTATATAATTAAATTATTATATAATTAAATTATTATATAAATTATAACTTCTTTATGTTTTACATGTATATATATACCCATATATATAATAACTTTTAATTATTTAACAATTACTGTTTACTTAAACAAAAACCGGTAACTATATAAAAAAACTGCCCAAATGATATAGTGAGGATAATTTTGTGAGGAAAATTTTAAGATGTAATGGGTTACATTTCGAAAAATTGCTTTGCTTTTATGATCATGGATTGATCATATTGCTTCCTTTCTTGTTTATTTTAAAACTGCGATTCTATCTTATCAGTAAATGTTTAATGTAGTAAATGTCTTAATACGGTTGTGCTTGTGGTTTCACCATCTCAAAAGCAGTCAAATTCCTGTTTACTTCCGTGGTTGTGCTTTCTTTGTTGTTTCGCCCTTTTATTTTGTTCAACTCCCAATCAATGTGTCCAATTAGGTACTCAGTTTTCGGGTTACCTTCCAGCCGACTGGAGCCTTCCCACCAAAGGCACCGAATATCCTGTAACCTGTTGTGGCATAACTCAATATCGACTTGAACAACAAACCGAATCGAAACGAAACGAAACGCAACGAAACGAAAAGGAAGTGAACTGGAAACGGAACCAAAGTGCAATTATAGCCGCAAAAAAACAAGAAAGTTAAGAGGAGAGCGGGCCAAAAGGGGAACTGCGTCAACACGTGACTGACAGGCCAGAAATAAACAAAATGTAGCTCGTTTTGTGCCAAATCCCGCAGCATACTTTTTGGGGCTTTTTCCCGGTTCGGGTCCATTTTAAAAAGCATTTTCCATTGCATTTTCATTCATCGCTCGTAATTGTGGTGTAAAAACGAGAGCCCAAAGCAGCGGGCTTTCCAACGAACTGAAAGTCAAATGGCAATAACTGTCATTTCCTGGCGACCTACTAAATTCGCCTCAGCTCTCGAAGCTCTCAAATGAAAATTGCTGACCTCTGCCAGACCGAAAAGCGAAAAACAAAAAAAAAACAAAAAAAATAAAATAGGACTGAAAATAGAAGGGGGAAAACGGGGGGAGGAGGCGAGTAAAAGGAGCCTAAAAGGTTGCCACAAAGAGCCTCCTCGCAGCACGTCCTCCGCTCGCACATGTGCAACAATTGTAATGGTCGTCGGGTGGGGGCAATGCATAATTTGTTATCTAAATTCAGGTTGTCTATCGGAATGCTCGCAATGCTATACTGATTAAATTTTCTCCCCACACAGACACACACACACACACACGCACAGACAGGCAGGACTTGCATTGAAATAAGAAACCTCCAGCTCCTTAACACGTTTCATGGCATTGAATGAAGAACGTGCTGGCTACATATGCGAAACGTTCGCAGCCAGATGTACGCGAGTGGCAACCGAAACTGTCCGTGCCAGTCTCATTCTCATTCTCAGGGTTTCAAGCCTGCGGGCCCACGACTCGGCACAGTGGTCCTTATTTAATTTTTTAAATATGTTTCATTAGTAACAACCATCTATTCCACCTCAAAAGTTAAGTATAAATCTTCTGGGAAACCTAAAATAATTTTAGCCCTTTCAAACTATAAAAAACAGGACAGAAAACTGTCTGCTAGTCCTGTGGGCTAAAAATATTTTGTGGCATACTTTTATGCAGCTATTTAGGAGATTTTAAAATTTGAAGAGGTTTTTTCTCTTGAAATATTTATGGCGCCTTTAAATATCACATAAATCTCCAGGTATTTTAAATCTTTTGAAAGTTACATACATAATTACATAATATTACATTTTTAAAATGGTAAAACACAGTTATATTGTGCATTTCTTCATGTAAGAATAGCCAATTATAATTTCTGTTTTCGTGTATTTTGTTGCAACTTAAATGGAGTATTTGGGTGTCATAGTTTAAAATTTAAGCTGACATTGCCCGCTGTCATTTGGAATCATTTGTAATGCATCGCACCATTTTGGTTGTGGTTTCTCCCTTGGTTTTTGCTGCAGTTTGTCTCACGGTGCGGCATCCTTTTGGGTTTTTGGTTGCGGGATCTACCCATCTCCCTCGCGCGCTATTTGCTGTCCCTGTCTCGTTTCTCGGTTCTTGGTCTCGGTTTCCTCACTGGGGCCATGTAATTTCAAGTGGCGTCTGGATGTGGCAGGAAAACGACTCGGTTCTTTGCTTGTTTATGCATTTCCAGCGCGCTCAAAGAAGCAACAGTCGCAATGGTGTGCCCCCTCCCCCTCTCCCTTCCCCTTACAACCCCACTGCCCACTTGCCCAGTTTTCCCCAGATTTCCCACTTTTCCCTTTCACGTACTTCATTCGCTCTCGATGATGCAAAAGATTACCAAGTTGTTGGCATGTGGCAGAGGCCGAAAAATAAAGAAAACGGAATATAAACTCTGCTCTATGACTGTGGGTCGTTATGCAGGCCCCAACCGCATCCGTATCCGCATCCGCATCCGCATCCGCATCCGCATCCGCATCCGTGTCCGCTTTTCGGTGGCCGCAAACCGTCAACTAGTCCAGCGGGCTGACAGCTTGAGGCCCAGTTATATGTTATACCCCCTTTGCTTTTAATATACATATATATATCTGTTTTGTTTTTTTTTATTTTCCTTTTTTTTTTTTTGGTAAGTATCCACGTCTGCGGTCTGGACTTGAGCACCCGAAAGATTTATTTATTGCGGTTTTTAAGCTCCTAAAGGAGTGAGTGAGCATCCCAAATACTGGAGGCGTGACTGGGGACTGGCAATCAAATCGGGCACGAATCCATCGCACTCCGTTTCGCCAATCCACGGAACTGCGGACTGCGGCATCACGCTCGTCACTCGATAAATGAGAAGGGTTTCTGGAGTGACTGGCTCCTGGCTCTGGGAAATTCGGAAATTCGGTAATCGGTTGCCTATAATTTATCGCCGGAACGGACATTGTGAAGTGCGTCTCAATTGATTTGGGTCTGATCAGGTATTTTTATCTCGGCCCTCACAAATGAAATTTATATTATGACTCTTCAAGTAGTCAAAGCACACACAGAACTCTCGTATTCCTTTATTAATTTGATTTGCTCTAAGTTTCTAACAATTCCCATTTACCTGGAATCGGAGATGTAAAATTAAAGTGAATATTAATTCGTAATGAGTAAGTTTTTGTTTACAGCTCATTACAGCTTTGGCTTAATTATGCTGGAAAATGCACACAAAATGAACAATGTAAATGGATATATCCAAAGGAAAAGGGAATTCAAATATCCAAATAGTTTAGATGTTTAGAATTTGCATAATTATTTTCAATTGTAATTATTAGTCGAATAAACAATATAAATTTACTACAGCCACATAAGATAGTTTTCAATTGCTTAGTATTTAATTGCAAAAGCGTTAAATGAATTTCTATTATTTCAATAATATACAAGTGAACTTTTGCAATGGTCACGAGCCTTAAAGTTCCATTTCGCATTTCGTGGTCAGCTCAAGGCCATTGATTCGCACTAATTGAAGGCCATTATGTTCGGAGACTCAGTATCATTGTGTGGAGAAATACTTGAAACTTGTGAGTTCGTTGGAAATTCGGGGGCAAAAAGTGGGGAAAAGCGTAGGGCTGGTTCTCGAGTGAAATGTTCTTTGGTGCTTGCTGTATCGCTGGCCTTGTGCCAATCAGCGTTTGCCTTCGTCAGTGCCACTTGTGGCAGTTCCACACCACCCACTTTCACCCCCCACTTTCACCGCCCACTCTCACCGCCCCCTGGTCTCGTACTCGCACTCGTGCTCGTACATTTTTGTAAGTGCATCAAAATTCTTAGCATAAGACGTGGACTTGTATCTCGGTCTCTGTTTTCCTTTTTGATTTAGTTTTTATTTTCCCAGCTTCTTCTCTGGCTGCACGTTGTTTTACTTTCTTTTTTACTTGTTTTTCTGCTTTCTTTACATTTTTCATGATTCTCTGTGCTCAGCGTTTTTCTTTTTTTTTTTATTTTCACCATCCTATTTCCACTTTTTTTGTTTTGTTTGTAGTATTTTCTAGTTTTCCTACATTCTCTTTTCTATATATATTTTAGCTTGTTTGTAGTACTTTTTTTCTGGAATTTCACTTGGTGAACTGGTCTGGCGTCTATTTCTTTCTTGCCAAATTTTCATGTCGTTCTCTGTTTGGTTTTTATGTTTTGCACAACAAATTTTATGTTGGCTTGGACGTCTTGATCTGAAACAGCGCCCATCACCACCCACCACACTTCAGCCCCTTAACCCTGGAGTGCCGCTACGTGTGCCCTAGAAAAATGCACAGAAAATTCTTCATTTGCGAGGGTTTCAATTGAATTTCGAGCTGAGAGTATTTTACTAGTATTTTTTTTAGGAACACAGGAAGAAAACGACCTTGAAATATAGAAATTAACATTGAAGACATACGCAAATAAAATGCTTAAAATCAGAAACTATTAAGTTTTTATACTGAATCAATTAATGTCGAAACATATTTCGATATTAGACTAATTTTCAGAAAACCAATCAAAATGTTAATTGCTTAATATGACATATTAAATTGTTATAAAAACATAATTTAAATGCTAATGCATTTTTGTAACATTTTGTATGTGAGAATAACATAAAAAACATAAAAAGTGTAAAAATGTTATATTATTTTGGTTGTTACGTAGTAAAGTTAAAAACCACCTCTTACTTAATGGAAATGTTTCAATATTTACTGATTTATCGATTTAAAATGTTTGAAAATTGTTAAGAAAATATATTTATTTTTGAGTCTTATTTATTTTCAATTATATAAAAGTCTGCCTACATTTTTTTTCCAGTGCCTTGGGTGTGTGTTTTTCGAGTGTGTGTGAGTCCGGGCATTCAATCATTGCGAGACTCAACATGACGAAAGGATGGAGGACACATGGGGGGCGGAGGCGAGGGCGGGGGGAGTGGCAGCTATCTGACTGATTTTCCTGGTACTGCCTGCCCCTTCCTCTTTTTTTTCCAATTTATTTGCTTGCTCCACAAAATCACCAACTAAGCAATAACAACGAGAACCGAACCCCTTTAGACGTGACTCTACGTTTCACTTTGCAATGAAATTGTTTTTTCATTTCCATCTCGCCTCCTGCTTTTTATCTCCCCGCCCAAACACTAATGGGTTAACTCGAGTTGGTTACAATCTAACCCAAAGGCCCCTCAAGTGGGTTAAGCCCAAGCATTTGTCCGCCACCCTCCTCCCGCCCCCTTAACCCCTAGTTGGCCCTCGCCTTGTGTTCGGCTCAAGTTCAGCAAATTGTGAGGATTTTTGTGAGTTATTGTTTGAATCCATTTGTGTGTATGCCAGTGTTGCCACCAAAGGGGTGAAAGGGGGGGGGGCTATGGTCAGCATGGGTCGGTAATAGAATTAGGCTTGGGGATAATCAATTTGATAGTTTTGCCCACCTTTGAACCCCTTGATTCGGTATTCCCGGGATGAAATTGAACCTGCTTTTGATACTGGCTGCGGGTGCCAAGGCTTTTGAATGGCATTCCGGCAACAAGGAGTACATTTTCGTCGAATGTTTGCTCTTTTCGTCGAAAGTTTTTGTTTGTCAGTGATATGTGAAGGCTTTTGTCCAAAAATATAACCAACTCTAATTGGGAAAGGGTTCACTTTTTGAGAATAGGTTACTTTTCGAAATATTTATGGACAAAACGTGTTTCAGCTTACATTTACTAATACCTACTTTTTATGGTTGAAAATTACGGTTTAATAAAAATCTTTTATTTATTTTATTTATTTTTATTTTATTTTTTGGTATGGTAAAAAAAACGGGGTTTATAAGGCTTTTCTTTCCTTGGTGTGTCTACTGTACTTGATGTTTTTATTCGTTTTATGCTTCGCTGTTATTTTTATGTAGTTATCTGCTAGTTTCTGTGACATTTATGATCTTTTCGTGTCACTTAACTTGAAATGTTCTGTTTGCACAGAATCGCATTTGTGCTTTGTACTTACTCCTTTTTTTCTATTCCGATTTTGTGTCGTAAAACTCCTTTTTTTTGTTGTACCCGAGGCTTTGTCTAACTTTTGTTTTCTGGTTCTTTATGACTCTTTTTGACCGCCCCGCTGATCAGTTTTCGCCCCTTTCGAACCGGAGTTTTGGCCCCTAGTAGTCCAGAATCTCGCCTCCCCCCCTGCCCCCCACACACCTCCTCGTCAAAGCTCTCTCTACATTTCATTTGCAATTTACTTTTTGCCTTCTGGCCAACTTTCCAACGACGGTGGTTTTTCCCGCACAGTGCTCGTCATCAATCTCGTGCCCTCGCCTCCGATCTCTCCATGGTTTCGCCTTTGGCCATGCTCCAGTTTTTGTGCCATTTCCCAATTGCTTTCTGTGCGGTTTGGCCAGCCATTGTTGTTGCTGCATTCAGGAGAGGATGTTGGGCACTGGATGCTTTTACCAAATCCTAGGCGTGATTTGCCGTTTAATTGTGCAGCAAGTTGCCAAAAACGCAATGAGTGAGAAATGGATATTTCGATATGTGACCCCCTTTTCGTCAACCGAACCCATCTCAACCCCCACCCCCTCCCCACTTCGACTTCCTTTCCACCAAGCCATAATGGCTAAACTCCTTTCTGATTTCTTTTTTTTTTTTTTTGTGCTGCGAACTCATGTCCTGGCTGCAGCATCCTGCCAGTCAGTTAGACACGAGAATCGTTTTTGGTGGCATGCGTGATGTGCTGTCTGCTTAGGCCGTAATGCCTCTCTTATCAGCACTTGCAGAAATAGTCTACTTTTAATTGCTGCTTTTAAAAAACATTAAATCAGATTTGTTTGAATTTATATTGGGGTACATCAGTTAACTACAGCTCTAGTTCTCACATAATATTGTATATGAGGCAGACAAAGCATATTATAAAAAAAATGATTTAGAAGAACATCCTGGAATATCCACCAAAACTTGAATTGAAATATTTGATATTAGGGGCCTTTACTTCATTTTTATTGAGCAATTATACTGGCCTTTAGGACATTAGGTATTGGCGGAATGTTTTCTGCGAGTGGACACTCATCATTAGGGTGAAAAACTTACAAACGGCAAAAGGACTGACTTGAACAGGACGGACACTGGTTTGCACTTTGGTCGAAAAGGGAGGGGAAGGAAGCGAGGGGGCAGAAAGGAAGGGGAAGGATGGGGAGGACAGGATGGGATCTCTGGCCGCACCATTTGATTCACCTTTTGCCTTTGTTGGGACGTGCGCAAATCAGTTGCAAGAAAATCTATCAAAATTCCGCAAATAACTGCACGTGTCCTGCGTGTGTCCTGTCGCATGTCCTGGAAAGTTACTTCGTTTCAATCAGGCATATTGGTTGTACATATCTCGTCTTCCCTCGTTCCATCGCCTCTATCTCGGCATCTTAAAAGCATCTATCTTCGCCGTGGCACATCCTTTTCCCCGCTGCCCCGCTCCCCCTCCCTTTCCAATTCCCCTTTGCCCCACCATTTCATCATCGACAGTTGGCAGGACCTGGAGCAGGACACTTGGTTGGCTTCTCCTGGGTGCTGCTTGCATTTGATTAAGTGCTGGACGTCGTGTTTAGTGAGGAGAGGAAGAAGCCAGAGAACCATCCGTATCACCAGGAGCAGAACATGTGAACTTTCTCATTTGAGCTAATGATCCGTGTAATCTGCTTGAGTTTTCTTGCTACCACCGCCTCTTATTGAGCTATGTGTACACAGAAAAAAGCATTACACATTTTGAGTTTAAAGATAATATTATTATTATTATATTGTTATTACCCATCTATTACTTATTTAAATGAAAAAGATGATTCTTGCCTTAAGAGGTCTTTAATAGCTACCATTTATATCATAACACTGATAGCAATGCAACTAAATAAATACATTTTCATGTAGAGTATTTTATTTATCGACAACATATTTTGAAATTTCTATAATTATATAATTGTAATATTAAAACCGAACATCAAATAGTTAATTAATTACGCACTTGTGTTTGCTTGGGCTCTTTTTGCGCGTGTATGTAAAAGTGAATGTCGAATCTCTGTTGGGAAAAGCTTTGCATAATTGGCATAAGTTTGCACTTAAGTCAGACTCAAAGGCAACAACGCACACTCACACACACACACACGTACACCTGAGTTGTGTGCATACGTGAGTACTTCCTCACCTGTCCCTCCATTCATCTGCCATCGATGTTGCGTTCTTCTCATGGTAGATTTAACACACGGCGAAGCGTTCAATAAATGTCAGCAATTAAAAGGGCGCAATAAATGGTGTGCCGCCTTCAAGTGTGTGTGCGTGTGTGTGTGTGTGTGTGGGCGGGAGGAGGCGTGGTTAAACTGGAAAATGGCGTCGTAAACAGGTGTAATACGTAAATGTCAGGAATGCCGTGGGTCGAAGTGAGTCCTGAATGGGAGTGAACAAAGCAAACGCAATTATAAACCTTGAATCTGGAAACCTGATTTTAATTTCAAGGCGAAGCAAACAAATAACTCAAATATTTTGAAAAAGCATTCAAGTCGTAAACAAAACATTCCAAAAGTTGATTAAATATCTCAAGAGAAGTTTTTCCTTTTGTGCATTTTTCAACAGTTATTTTAATCAAAAACTCATAAACACTTTTAACGTATAATTAGTTTGAATAAATCAAAACACAATAAGGCATTTTTATAGTTATCGTAATTATTTCAATTTAAATTTTTTGATAACTTCCAGTATGGACTTGGCAAAGTCTAGACAGAACAAGAGAGAACGCTATAGTCGGGTGCCCCGACTATCAGATACCCGTTACTCAGGTTAAAGGAGTGCGAGGGAGATGGAGATAGAAACTTTGATCACGCATAACTTTTTAACGAATGGTCCGATTTGAAAAATTTCTTCTACATTTCGATAGGTATTGATAAACACAATAAAACTGCATTTTTACTTTTCCGAAATATTTAAATTTTTAAAATCGTATATAAGCGATTGTGGGCGTTAAAGGGGGCGTGGCACCTTTTTGAAACAAACTTGCGCTGCGTAGGAACTCCTAGAATCTGCATGCAAAATGCCAATCTTCTAGCTTTTATAGTTTCCGAGATCTCAGCGTTCATACGGACAGACAGACAGACAGACGGACAGACAGACGGACAGACGGACGGACAGACGGACGGACGGACAGACGGACAGACGGACATGGCTAGATCGGCTCGGCTAGTGATCCTGAATAAGAATATATATACTTTATAGGGTCGGAAACGCTTCCTTCTAGCTGTTACATACTTTTGCACGAATACAATATACCCTTTTACTCTACGAGTAACGGGTATAAAAATAGTGATTTTGACTCCCTCAAACTGCATAAGCTCGCTCCACGAAGTAATCAATCATTGTAATAAAATTGATTGTGTCTGTCTGAAAAATATGACCTCATGACTGTGGACACTAAAAAAATGTATTTAAGCTTCAAATATGAAAGTATATTTAAAGTGCAGCTAAGTTAGAAGATGCTTTATTCCTGTTCATCATAAAAGGTTTAAGTGAAAAACTTTTGACGTTCACATTCCGGAATCGCTGTTCATTTCTGGGCTAAACACTTAAAGTAAATCCTTTTGCTGGCCGAGATTGATTCGCTTGGCTCGAAGGACGGGAAACATTGTTTCGGTCTGTGGTCCTTTCGCCATTCACATGATTGATGATGGTCCTTCGCAAATTGGCAGGATAATCGTGTTTGGACGGGGTCTGGAATGCAGATTGGCATTTGGCAATGCGAAAAGCCGAAAATACTGTCGCATTTAGCTTGAGGTGAACCAAAAGTATTTCCATTCCGATTGCATGTCCTTTTGCCATGCTCCAAATATCAATTTCAATTGTGCGGCCAAAGAGATGAGATATGCAGATGCAATTACCAATTACCTCGCTTGATTCGCCTGATGTCTGTAGTTATTTCAATGGTCAGACACTGGGGTAAAAAGTGTTATTGCAGTTGGTTGAATTACAGAAAATGGTAAATATATTTAAGAAATTTGCATATATGCACTTTTATTATGAGACCCATCACTCGTGTTAGTGAATTTAATTGTTTTTTAATTTCCCAATAAACTTACTGTTGTCAAGCGATACCTTAATTTAAGTCTATTGAGTTATTAAACGAGAACAACTGCAATTAAAATGGTTTGTTTTGATTACCCCTGGGACTTTCAACTGCTGAATATCATTTATTTCTCTCTGTGCCTAAGTACAGAGACAAATTGGTGTCTTACTTATCGCAAGACAGTATCTGGTATCCAAACAAGATTGAATGACAGGATATATATACCGCATACATGTGCGGCGACAACAATTGAACATGTTTCATTAAATGGGGAGTTTTGGGCGGAGAGAAACGTGCTGCGATGTCTTCACCTAATTAGCATTGAAGTCGGGTTGGCAAAAATGCAAGCAATAAGCAAAAACAGGCCTGGATCTGGGTGTCCTTAATTGAAGTGCCACAGGATTAGGATCCGAGCACCCGAATTCCGAAAAAGGGATGGCACGTGCTAAACAGAAGGAATCGCTGGCACAAGTCGACAAGTTTTTGTGCTTGGATGGCGCAATCTTTAATTTAAATGCCAGCCATCTTCACGTTTATCTGATTATTTGCGACAAACACTGGCGATATATGTATGTATGTGTATGCATACGGATGTAAATGTGTGGACTGTGATTAGCAGGATAATGAGGATGTTTCGCCCACTGACCCGGAAAACCGATCCTCCTCCTCTGTGTGCTTTCTGGGTTCCTTAAATGGTTTTGTTTTATGGAATTGCTGGTTCTCTTCTGGGCACTCTTTAATGTTTAAAATTACGGTTATGATAGTAATTAAATTATTATCGCAACACATAAATAATAGGAAGGTGCTTTTTAGGTTTTTGGCAATGCCTAGAGACAATTTGTTTTAATATTTGTATATAATACATTTTGTAATATAAGTGTTTTAATTTATTGCTCAGAAAACAAAGTTTTTAAATTTACAAATTTGTTATTTATTTGTATACGGAAACGATACCCATTTACACAAAGAAACCAAAATGATGAACAGTCAAGACAACTTTTCCTGTAATTTTTGTTGAAATATTTAAGTCTCTCTTATCGCTAATGAAGTGTTTATGGGGTATATGTGGAATCGGCTTGGCAGGATATTACTTTTTCTCGTGCTAACCTGAAGCTGTTGACTCAATTACACGGCGTTTGCCATGCAATTTGCGCCCCAAACACTCGCAATCGCAATTTTCATTTTCATTTTCATTTTGGCCAGGTTTTCATGAAAATATTTTGCATTTGCAGCATCCGGCGCGACAGGCTGTCTCACTTGCACACCCACAAGCACATCCACCCAACTTAAGACTAAACGACAAAAAAACAGAAGGCTCGTAAAAGGGCGCGGTACAACAATAACAACATTTTATGACGGTCACATAATAACATCGAAAACACCCGCCCACCTCCCCCCTCGCCGCCAAATCCACACACAGAACCGAAGGCGCAAAAAGGGGATGCAAATTACGTGGCACATGAAGCGTCAAAGCGTCTGATTTGATTGTCAGCGGCAGAAGACAATTTACACCTCCACCGATTGCGCAGCACATCGAGTTCGCGGGCAGATTGATTGATTCGCAGATTGGCCACGGTTCGGAGGTCAGGCAAATCCGGCGGCCGAACGATGAACAAGAAGTCGCCACTGCCGCTGGCGGCATTTCTCGGCGGCGACGGCAGCGGCGGAAGTGGCAGTTGTGCCGCCAGCGGCAGCAGCAATGTTGCAGCAACGGCGGCGGCGGCGGCAGCGGCAGCAGCGAACGGTTCCGGCGGACGCGGCGGTCGACAGGCGACGGGGGGCGGAACGGCGGGCGGCGGCGGCGCCTCCAAGTCGGAGAAGCAGGCGGGACGGGAGGCGGACGGCGGGGGCGGCAGTCTGTGCGGCTGCCAACGGGCGCCCAAGTCGCACTGCATATCAGCAACAGGTGAGGCGAATTTGCATAATTTTAATTTGTTTTATGCATCACTACCCAAAGTGTTTTCCAAAAAAGTGTGCTACACTTTATAGCTGTGGGCCATGTCAACAGTGCGTATGGATAATGAAATGCTGTATTACTCATACGCCATGTGGCAGCGCTTGTTAAAATTCAAAGGCAATTTATAGATCGTAATGTGAAAAAATAACAATTTATATTTGGTATGTTAAGGTTTTTTTTATACTTTTAGATCAACAAAATGCTTTTTGTTTATGAATCAACTTTCATTCATATATTAACATTTCCATAATTGGCTATAATTATTTGGATTTACATATGTTACATAACTTTTCATAAATTACCTTGGCAAAATAGCAAAATAGCCGTACATATTTGTTTTTAAAAAAGTCTTTGTGATTTCAATCACGACTGTTATCATTGTAATAAAATACCCAAACAGTATGCTACATTTTATGACAACAAATGCAGCGGCATTACTCATACGCCATGTGGCAGCGCTTGCCAATGTTATTTAAAGGATGTTGATATTAAAAGAAAAAATATAATAAATTAATACTTAGACTAGCTTATATTTGTTTTATATTATTAAGTTCTAGATTTCTTTGGGCACTTTATCTAACTAATATTAATGTTTTTGCCCATTAGTTTAATATAATATTTTCATATGCCGTGAATCAATTTTAATTTATAATTCACATCTTCATACGTGGCTATATTTTTTTGGATTACCATAATTCCAAGTGCTTTAGTTTTCAGAAATTACCATGCGAATTAAACATAATAGCCGCACAAATGTTTTATATTTCTTTATGCAAAAGCTAATGCATCACAATTTTGTAGTTGGTTTATTTTTAAAAATGAATATGTTGAATGATTTCAATAACGACTTTTTGCATAGATTTTAACAAAAGGGCTTCCTTTAAAAAACTGTTTTGTGCTGATACCTCAACCCAAATAACACAAATGAAGTAGTGAATTCCTTTGTTTACAGAAATGTTTATTAAAAGTTGAACTGTAAATTCCTTTTTATTAACCCCCTTTGGTTTCCCCACAGGCGTGCTTTTGTTGGTGCTGCTCTACACCGCCATGGGCTCAATTGTCTTTGTGACTCTCGAGGGCGAATTGGAGGATGGTGGCACTTTGGAAACCGCGGTGGCCGCCTCCAAACCCTATCCCCGCACCGAATTGGCCAACGCCGAGATACGATCGAGGTAAATATAAAAGGTCTCAGTCGGTGCATTCAATTTCTTTTGTAATTTCCCAAATATGGCTTTGCAGAAGGCCTTGTTTGCCTCATAACTTAACTTGATTAACCGATTTGAAATCTGCTTTAATATTAATTTATTTGGTGTTAATTCTGCCATTTTCAGCTTTTTTAAACCAATATGTTAGTTAAGATGTAGTAGTTGTGTAGTTACAAGTTTTGTCTTTTTAATATTTAATATGTAATATAATAAGATATGTCAAAATTGCGAAAAGCTTGCAGAATGTTGAGTCAAAACTGCACTTTGAAAGGCAATAGCCTAACACATTGGATTCCGATACCAAAGTAGCATATCTACCCAATTTTGTGGCTTAATTCTCAAAAATCTTGTATATTTTATCACATAGGACGGTGGATCGTTTGTGGTCGATAACGGAAGACCTGAATATATTGTACAAAGAGAACTGGACCCGTCTCGCCGCCCAGGAGGTGCAGCTTTTCCAGGTGAGCACCCCGAAAGCCACGATATCTTCCCGATTTGGGACGCTAATTGAGCATTTCCTTGGCATTCCGCAGGACACTTTGCTGCGGGCGGTGCGTCAGTCGAAGGTTTATCCCCCCGGCGGCATCCAGCTGAACGCACCGACACACAAATGGACTTACGCCTCGGCCTTTCTCTACTCCCTGACATTAATTACGACGATAGGTGAGTGAGAAGTGCCCCCCCCCCAAAGTCTCCCACAGCTCCCCCAAGCCCATCGCTCATACGCCCCGTGCGCCCGGTTCCTTTGTTCGCCGGTCCTTCGATTCCCTGGGCAATTTATTAGCCCGGATCCTGACGTTTGCCATCCGAGCCTGCCAAGTGCATGAACCCAGGCACGTGTGCGTGTGTGCGTGAGACGTTGAGTGACCGCCGGTCCAGAGATGTCCGCTCCACTGGCCACCCCTTTCTTTTTCCACCCACCGACCACCCAACGAACGGCTGCTGTTTTTAATTAACAAACTGTCAACCGACAGCATCGATTTCGTTCACCCGGCCTGGCCACATATTTTTTTCCATTTACCAATGCTTCGGGCGGCTGGCTGCCCCGTTTTCCTGTCTGATTTCAATTAGTTATAAGTAACCCGGGGGCTAAGCAGTCAAGAGTCCTTCTGTCCTGCTAAAAAAAAAATCAAGGGGGAAAACAGCATTAAGATTCACAGCCACACACACACCCCTTTCCACTCCAAAATTGGCATGCAAATCGAATTGTTGGTCAGAAAGTTAAGGGGCCAAATATTAATTGAAAAACATAATTTGAAATGGCAAGCAAGAGGCTGGCAAACACTTTCATTTCCGGCATCGAAATTTGTGTATTTTAAAATGCTGGCCTAAAAAACGAGGATTATAAATACCGCCCAGAAATTTGTGGTTTCCGATGATATTTTTCTTTAATTGACAATAATAATATTTTTTTTTTGCAATATATGAAAGAATTTTTTCAGCAAATAAAAAAAACTATGGCATATATAAAAAGATAACTTTAAAAGCAGTAATGATTAAATCGTAGAAAAGTTGACAGTATTTTAATGGTCAATTTATTTATTTAATTATACGTTTCATCAGATGAAAAATATTATGGCATTTTTAAAAGGTTTGAATGATTTACTATGTGGGAAAGGCTGCAAGAATTTGAATGCACAATTAAATCATTATTTTAAATTCTTATTTATTTATTTATTATTGGGGTTTTAATGGCATTTTTAGGTTTTTCATTAAAACGTTGTATGTAAATGCATTAATATTTTAAGAGAGTGCTTTAAAAGGGAGGCCCACTTCTGCCAGATCTTAAGAATAATAGTCACGTACGGCCAGAACCCTTTTTTTCTCTTCCCATGGGATGGTATCAACTGTCGGATTTGCCATGGCATATTCAATTCACTGGACAGCGAGGAGTTAAAAAATTGTTTAAAAAAATAAAACCAATGGCACGCGCATTGCGGCTGACCCACAGAAAAATAGAATGAGTGGGTCAGGAAATTTGGCGTGTGGTTGGTTAGCTGCCAGCACAATAGCGCTCACAGCAAACGCGCGTTAAATCAATCGAATTTGTAGCAATCACCGGCAGCAACGCACAAACACCGCCCCCGCATTATGTGAATTGAGTTTGAAATCAAAACTCAATTCCGGACGGCCGCCGGAGGGGAGAGGCTATCAAAAATCTGTCCAAATATGGCTGACCCGCTCGCTCCTCTTCGCTGCCAGTCACGACTGTATGGCGGGTGTCACTGAAATTATTTTGACATCATGTAGTTAAAGGGGAAAAGCGGGAAAATGGGAAAGCGAGGTCCGGTGAATGTGGAGTAGACAGGCAGGGCGGGCAGCCTGCGGTTGGCAGTTGGGTAAACCAAACAACAGCGGCAGAAATACAGGACTCGGAGAGGATAGTGTGCCAACGGCTGGGAATCTGTCTATATCTATTCTGCAGGATCAGGGAAAGGATAATTGCAAGCCCTTTGTTCCCCAAAATTTAAAGGACAGGTGAAGAGGTGTACATTGGGGTTGTCTCTTTGAATTGTATGTAATTATAAGCTTTGCTTGAAGTGCTTGGTTTTGACAGCATTAACATATACAACAGGGAATTGTTATCAATTTAGCATGATTTAATTATTTGAGTTGCAAATATTAATTTGATTAAATTGCAACTAAGGTTTACTTATATATATTGGAGAAATCCTATATATAAACCGTTTATAATTGAATTATTATTATATAAAAAAACCCTTGGCAAACTACACTCTGCTCAATAATAATTTGATTAAATTGCAGCTAAGAAAAACTTATATATATTAAATAAAACCCATTTATAAACTTATTGTTAATGAATTATTATTATATAAAAACCCCCTTAGCAAATTACACTCTGCTCAACAGCTTCGAAATCTCCCGTAGTCAATAAATATTGAAATTTACGGAGAACTCTTCCTTGCCCTTTGTTGATTGTTTAACAAACTACAAAGTACTTGAGTCCGATTTGATGCGATTGCGATTACTTGTACGGAGGTTGCCCCTTCGCCTTGGCGTTCTTTAAATATCCTCAGCTGCCATGCTCTCGAGTCGACTTGGCCTGATGGCACATCAATCAATTATGAAACAATTTATCCACAAATGGCTAAGTGGGAAGTTTCAATTGTCTTCAGCTAATGTGTGTTCTATAAATAAGCAGGATACCCCAACGAGTGCCAAAAAAAGGGGGAGTGAGGTAAATGTAAATGTAAAAGTCTGGAGATTGTTAAATCGGAAAATCTGAAAATCTGAAAATCCCAGCCAGACCATTAAGTCACCTTGGAGTTGGGCCAAAAAGTTTAGCCGGGAATTGGGGCTGCGACTCGGAATGGTTGGCTGGGGAATGGGGAATGGGGCGTGGGCAAAACGATCGTCATGAGATTAAGTCGGCAGAGACAAGACCATTATGCAAAATTCCCATCGATTATCTGCTAAAGCCCTGCCAGGACACTTGGCTCATTATTCAATAATGAAGATATTTGGCCGGGCTTACACTGGAGTGGCTGTCATGGCTTCCCAGCCAGTCGTTGGATATTCTCGGAAATGGATGTGGATATGGCCTCTGAGCTATTTTTGATGTGATTATTGCCCACCTGTCTCCACGGGATGTCGTTCAATTAAAATTCCTCGAAAATTGGCCATTTCAGGTGTGTGTATGTGTATGTGCATGTGTGTGTGTGTGTGTGTGCCCAATGAATAGAAGTGCTTAGCTCGTAAAACTAATTTCATTGCCTACTTTTGCGGTCTAATGGCGTCCTCAAAATCCCATCCGTTGATAAATGGCACTTATACCTTGAAATTTATGTCCACATATTTGCATTTCCTGCGATTTTCAAACGACCTTATCTGCACTACCTAATCTATTGACACAATCCAGTCGTTCATTGTCTATTACTAGGAATAATTAATATTACACATACGCCCCGTTCTGCGGTAATAAAATTAACACTTGTGCTCATAAATATAATACATTGAACCAATAAATACCCACCGCGCACACACTCCATTGTGTTCTGATTTATACGCTCGTGTTATGACCGTTGTGTGCGTTGTTTTTCTGCACGTAGTGTAGCCAGTAATTTTCTGACAGCTGCGATTCAATTTGGCCAACTGCAGTGAGCCACCGCAGAACCTAGTTTTAGCCAACTATCTGCGGAAAAGTTGCTAGTTTTTGTTCCTGGGGCGTGGCATGTCATTAGGGCGGCGCTTTATTGTTAATTGGATTTGTCGCCGTAGCTGGAATGCGAACTTTTTGTCGCTCTTAATTGAGTCGGAAGCGTACGGATATGAACAGTGGTTGGTCAAAGGAGCAATATACTATACATCCTGGAAAATCGCAATCAGTGCGCTCCGTTCGCCGTATTTTGCAATCAATAAGTGAATGCAAACTGGCAGGAACCAAATAAATCTCCGGCAAATAAAGAGGGGCAAGCAAAGCAACCGCATACAACCACTTATTCACCCAACACCCACCATCTACCATATACCACCCACCATCTACCATATACCACCCATCACCCACCACCCACTCTGACCTTCTTCGCGCTGTTGACCTTCATCGTGGCCAGAGCATAAACTATTACCATCCGTGTAATGGCTTCGTCTGCCACTTCCGGTTGGCATTTTGAATTACAAATGGCTGTGCAATGCGGAGAAAGAATCGTTCGACTGAATAGCCATTTGTATTTTTTTTGTTTACCCACACCTATTTGCGTGACCAGCACTGTAGTGCTATTGTGCTATATTGGCCACTGTTAACTTTATTAAACACTCTTGGCCTGCATTATATTCACACGATTGTGCCCCCAAATTTTCGCCCACGAAAACGATTTCGCCATGATAGATGACACGTCCTCTGTTGTATTATTATTATTACATAATTTGTATGCCCGGAATTGTGTTTGTATGGGCTCTGTGCGGTTTCACAGTGTTGGCCAAAATGGGGGAACTAATTTAGCAGGATTTGTCCACATTTTTATAAGTAATAACTCCAGTGAGCTTAACTAATTATGCAAGAGTGTGTAACAAACAAGATTTGTGGGTACACTATTGTGTTCATATTGTTTATGTGCCAGCAGAGGAAGTTATTTCTTTAAAATGATTAATTGTATATATATATATATAATATTTTTAAAGATTGTTTTACTCTTAACGAATTGTAATCACACATTTTTGTTATAATTTAAATTAGTATAAAGTAAAGTTATTTGTGCTACAGAAATCGGTGCTTAAGTTGATGCAAGTATATAAATTGGATCCGGAAGGTCGATAGATTTATTACGAAATGGCGTTATTTTTTAATAGCATACTTTTATGCACCTTTCCAAGTGATTTAAAAAGCCTGGTTATTTCTGTGGCACACCCAAAAATGAAAAGTAGTCCTTGTGAACTAGTTCAGCCTAGAAGTAGGCAACACTGTTTGAATTGCGGTGGGAAAGGAGCAAAAAAAAATATATTGCGCGGCAGTTTATTTTATTTTATTGCAATTCGCAGTCTCATTTTTATGGCCCAGACATTGCGAGTGTGTGTGCGTGGGTGTGTCAGTGTCAAATATAAAACAAATAATGCCAAACGCGACAACAGCACCAACAGCAAGAACAACAATATCGGTGAGGCAATCACAGATAAGTCAACATTCCGCTGACGAAGAAAAGTGGGTGAAAGCTGTGGGAAAAGTTCGGAGAGATTGGAGAAAAATAAGAGGGAGGGCGAAATAGCGAATAAATAAATGAATGGATGAGCGAATGAATGAATGAGCGAATGAATGGGCCCACGAATAAGTGCCAAACGCCTTGGTTATGCCATATTATGTGGCTCACACACACAGCGAACGGGCATAAAGCGCTGAGTGGCTATATACATATATAACTGTATGTCAGCCTTCTGTCACATCGCCACCCCCTACCCCCATACAAAGCTCAACCCCTTGGCACCACTTTTCAGCCCTTGACATGCTGCATACATTTTTATACCCTTGCAGAGGGTATTATAATTTTGGTCAAAAGTGTGCAACGCAGTGAAGGAGACATCTCCGACCCTATAAAGTATATATATTCTTGATCAGGATCACCTCCTGAGTTGATATAAGCATGTCCGTCTGTCCGTCTGTCCGTCTGTCCGTCTGTCTGTCCGTCTGTCTGTTTCTACGCGAACTAGTCTCTCAGTTTTAAAGATATCGAATTGAAACTTTGCACACACCCTTCTTTCCTTTGCACGCAGTATATAAGTCGGAACGGCCGGGATCGGCCGACTATATCCTATAGCTGCCATATAACTGAACGATAGGAAATGCCATAACTCTGGTGTTTGTAAAGTTAGGAAGTTGGGATTTTCTATGGCTTTTTTATTTGGCCAATCAATCCGACCTACCAAATTTTATAGGGATCGGCCGACTATATCCTATAGCTGCCATATAACTGAACGATTGAAAATGCCATAACTTTGGTGTTTTTAAATTTAGGAAGTTGGGATTTTTATGAGTATTTAGAATGCATTATATGAAGAATATTATTTACAGAATATTCTGCAAGGGTATATCAACTTCGGCTCCGCCCGAAGTTAGCTTTCCTTTCTTGTTTAATGTCTTCCTGTTCAACAGCAGTTGCAACAACTACTACAACGATGATATGTGTCAAACGCTAAAACGCACACTACTCAATTTTTCTGCCCACCGGCCCCATTTCGCCTGCTTTTTCGGCTAGTTTTTCATCCCTTGCAAACGCTTACTGCAGGCAATCAATCTCGCAAGTGGGGAAAAGCCAGCAAAAGAGATTAAAAGGGAAAAAACTAAAGGAGAAAGTGGAAAACCGTGGGGGCGTAGGGGGGTTGGCTTACAATATAGGAGATGGAGAGTCCTTAAAGCCTGCAGACTGAGATCGAGACACGCGCTCGTTTCTCACATGGCCCACTCAATGGCTCTTTGTCGCTGTGGCTCTCTTGGGGATTTTGTCTTTTAATGCCGGATCCGGAAATACATACACGTGCACACCGCCCACGAAGCCCGGGAACATGGTCCAATCAAGCGTAGCTCTCATTTCTGTGTGTAAATGTCGCCTATCAATGCTTAATAATGTCATAAAATCAAAAAGTCAGAAAAGGCGAGGGCAGCACAACAATCATTTGGATGTCTTACCAAATACAGACCGAGAAAACATCACTTGTGTGTATTTAAAGTCGGATTTTAAAGGTGGATACTTTATAATGTTTATAGAATATTTCATACTAAAATGCTCAGTGTGACCATGCGATCTAAAGTCTGTTAAAACTTAGTGAATGCCATAAATCAGACGATGTGTGACCATGCTACTTAAAATTTGTCTAAAATGAGAAATATTGGCTAAATTAACACTTATTAAGCCATACACACGAGTATGTGCAAACTGTCCTAGTTAATTCTCCTTGTGTACGCACATATGCTCCTTGGCTCAGCATATGTAAGTATGCCCGGTGAGTGGTTATGGAACATTTTTCAGAGCATGTGTTCGAGGCACCGTCGCCGTTCGAGTGGCCACTCTCCGCTCCTTGACCTTGCACCTCCCCCTTCTGCCCAAAAAGGGGGAGGTGCCAAAGAGGTTGAGGCGGAAAACAGATTGCAGGGTACACGACAATCATGCCAAAAGCAGAGAGGAAAAATCGCAGAAAAAAATATAACGAGGGAAAAGGTTGCTGCGTTAGCTGGAAAATATGCAGGCCCCCACTTTCACAACGGGCCCCGTATTGGCTTGAGTTCGCATTTTTTATTTTATGCATATTTTCGTCGAGAGTTCGGCATACAGAAAAAGCGTTATACAGTATGTAAGATGGGATGCATCCGTAATGTCAAGTGCTTGTCAAATTGTTATACTCTGGCAAACAGTCACCCGGATTTGATTGCGTTAACTTTGTTGCTTGCATAATTGCCATTTATTCATTTATTCTCGGAGTATGCTAGAGGTCAACGATTGTTGTCAAAATTTCAAGAGCTTGAGAAGGCAATAGTGGTTATTTTTATTACATATACAAAGTGGGTTACAAGTTGGAACATGCATGTACAGCTTAAATACTTCATTGCCTTTCTTTATAATTAATTTAAAAACATAATTGCAAATGCCTTTGACATTTATCATGTATAATTAAATAACAAGATATTTTAATTGCATGAGTTTTGTCTTGTGTTTTGTCCTTGTTTTATTGTTACCTAAAAGTTTGGCCCCATTTGTAAAAATTATTAGCCCAAGTCAAAGTGGGGGTAGTGTCATTGAATTCAAACTATTTGAACATAAAATTGCGTTTATTTCCATGTTATAACTAATGTCCAAAATCATAATCCGATTAAAAACAATTACCAATTAAAAATTTGTTCAAAAAAATATTGTTATTGATAAGCATAATTAAAATCCGATTATATCAAAACACTTATGTTGTGTGTCAGTAAAAATAAGGAGAAAAATGTGTTTAAGCTAGGTGTTAGTTTACAGAGGTAATTATATACTGAAAAAAACTAACTAAAGAAATATGCATAAAATGCATTTTTTTAAATATTTAAATAGAATACAAAAAAGCTTAAATTGACCTCTTTTATTTATTATACTAAAGCGACTTCTTTCAAGATTCTAACAAATTTTATAGCCACAGTTAGGGTTTTCATACAAGTTATCGTCCATATATTGCATCTTTCATACTATCAATAAACTTTGGGAATATGTTCGTTTTTTTTTTGTAATTTCCCATGGAGGATGAAAAGCTGTTGTACTCTCCATGAGGTTATTTTTCATGGCTGAGCAACAATGGCGAACTGTACATACAGTTTTGCCATATGAATTGTGACAAAATGCGAATGGCAGTGACTTCCTCTGTTCTCTCTCTCTCTCTTCCCCTATTTATCTCCACCTCCCATCTCTCTCACTCTTACTCTTTCTATATATCTTTGTGTCTCTTTCCACGAGTTATAACCTCACTTCACATCGCCCCCTCGGCCAATTTTCGCATTTTTATGCATGTTTTGACATGTTCAAGCATCGTTGGCGTCACTTCGCGATGTCAGCCATGCAACGTTTTATGGTCCATATATGTATGTCTGCGTATATACTATATAGATATATGTATCTGATCTGATGGCAGTGCAGGCCGTTGGTGGGACATTTTGTCTGCGGCGGGCTTTTGTTTCCATTTCGCTTTCGCATTCCGCATTTCGCATTTGTTTAACAGTTAAATGGGCATCATCGACGTCGCTGCCGGCGTCGCCGCGTCTCGATAACAATTTTAATAGGCCATTTAATTTTTAATTAATTCTTCAAGCGCCAGTTGCCATGTCATAAAAATGTTTGCTGTCATGTTTGTCCAATGTCCCCAGTCCTTCGTCCTTCGTTCCACGTCCTCCGTCCACTTTTCATTTGCCATCCGCAAACCATTGATGATGATGTTTTTGGGGCGTTTAATGACATGTTTTTGTTTCATTTCGCCCTCGACGGCTGGCCCTGCATATCATTATTATTATTCCGATATTTCTTTCTGCCCTCACCAAAAAAAATAATCCGCAATTTGCTTTGTTTATTGAACATTTGTCTATTTATGATGATAAGGGGCGCGCGCGCGTGTTTTTCTGTCGCAATTTCATTACTCAAAACTTGCTGACGCACAAACACACAACAGAAGGTACATGGAAAAAAACATTTTATTTTCGTTTTTATAAACATCATTTTCGTAACGAAATTTGACCTTACCAATCATTAAATTTAAATACGGGGAAATATGAGTTGCATTAAACTTCGTTACTTTTATAGTACAATAATACAGGGTTATTTCCAAACATTTTGTGAGTTTAGTATTTTATTTTTAAATTTAAAAACATTTTAAAATGTAAAAAAAAACTACTATTAAGTTTTGGATCATTGATTTATTTTTCATAATCAACAACCAGTTTCTCTTGTCAATTTCAGTTGCTTTGTAATGGATTAGTTTCAGATATTAATATTGCAGTCTCTTGATGTCTATAGATTGATTTGTTATCTATAAATATTTATTTTCTGTGTATAATTTGTTATAAAAAGGGAAGGAAAGGGAACCTCATTGCCCACTCGGCCATTGCTGCTCGACCTCGAGTCCATTGGTGAAGGCCACCTAACCTTCGACATTGCGCCTCTCGACCAAATTCACCCACCACCCACCATTCAGCCTCCCCCTCCCCACCCCCTTCCACTTTCCCTTCCCCATCCCCTCCTCCTCTTCCCCCAATCAGCATTGTTTGGTTTTATATTTGTAAATTTTTGTGACTCTCTTAATAGCTTTTTGTGAAAATTAATTTCTTAGCTATTAGAGGCTCTTGTCGTCTGCACATCCACATCCACACCAACAGCCACCCCCCAGAACCACCCTCGTAACTCTCTCAGTGTAAGTGTGCCAGTGTGTGTATGTGTGTGTGTGATGGAGAGTATTTTGTAATTACTTTATGCCCGAAAATTGCCGTAGTAAAATATTTCTCGCTGGTTTTTGGCTTGGATTTTACAGTCGCTTTAGGGCAAGACAAAAGCCTTAGCTGAAATCGAAAAGGGGGCATGGTTTTCCGAGGTCTTTTTCGGGGGGGCACACATTGCCCCAGTCGACCCTGTGGATTGCCCTTTGTCGGTGGCTTGCACTCAACTTTCACTAATGAAATCAAGTCCCTGCTCAGCCACCGAATGTAAACCAATTTTAAGCAGGCCATTTTACTATATAGCATATATACGGCTCAGATCGCAGACTGGTCAGGTTTTGGTTAAATACTGACAAGCTATATTTGCATTGGCTGTAAATACATTGAATGTGAATAGCTAAAATGATTTCTTTCTTTATTTTTCCATATTAATTAAAAATAGTAGTCAGTAGTGAGTTGCATCCACTATATTAAAATCAACAGCTTATAAATTAAAATGTTTGGGCACTATTTACAAAATGGCCTTTCGCATATGCAAACAATAATTTATTTAATCATGTTATTACATTTATGTTTGTGCAGCGATATAAATTAAATTTTGATATAATTTATAAACGCATGATGACAACTAAATTAAAAGATGGTGATGAGTGGCAATAAAATGAATACGATACCATACAATTAGGTCAAAGAATGGTTTTCTAAAAAATAGTGCAAAGTAGGTGTATTGTAAAATAAAAATAAAACAACAAGAAAACTTTCCTGCCACATAAGAATAATATATATTTTGTAATCCTGCAGACTACGTTTTATGTTGGGCACTTATTGAAATAATTTACCCTTTCGGCAGTTAAAAATATGTTGCACTCGACAGTTTCGTTAACATGCCACGTGTCAAATGGCTGGTCCAAATAAAATGCCATAATAGCTAAATCTCCCCAGGAACAAGGCCCTCAAATGGCCCTCCCAAAACCGAAACTGACCATGTGGTCGGACGTGTGCCCTTAACCCGTTCTTGGCCAACAGTGCCATTACACAACCCCACACCCACTCGCACACCCACTCGCACACACACAGCCTCAATCTGCGATCCCAAATTTCAATCCCCCAACATGGAAATCGTTTTAGAGCTCCCCGCTCTGGTTAAATGTGTATATGGCATGCAGTTTTGGGTAAACTTTCCCCGAAAATGGTTACGCATAATTGCCAGTTTTTGCTGTCTGAAAAAGTGGGTGGCGTTGGGTGGTTATTGTGCCCCTTAATCCGTTAGAAATCTTCTAGTTAGTTTGAAAAAGGGGTAGGGGGGGTTGAGATCGTAGAGGTCGACATGTGTGCGTCGTTAGTTAGTTAGTTATAACTACATACAATTTTATGGACGCCATATTGTAAATGTTATAATTTTCACTAACAATTTTTAGCAACCGTTGCCTTCCATCGTCTGCCTTGGCAAAAAAGTGGGCGTGGCGGCTGTGGGCGACTACCATTTATGAACGATGGCCATGCGACGATGATAATTTTCAACAACTTTTCCGTAGCGTGTGAAACACGGAATTCAAGAGGGTCTGAGTGGGCACTGGAGATGCAGGGAGGGGGGGAGGAGACTTTATGTTCCGGAAAAGCCTACACATGCAGCACAATCCACCCTCCCCCCTCCCGCCATGCACTCAAACGTGCTTGGGATTTTAAAGTATTTCTTACATTACGGACGAAAAGCTTTTTCTGTGTGTTTTTTAACTCCGATTTTTGTCCTGCTTTTTTCCTATTGTCGTTTGGATTTATTTTTTTTTATTTTTCTGTAATAAAATTTAATACATACACACACACACACACACAGGACACACTCATGCACACGCACAATTTTACTCAATTATAAAAGTTTCCACATTAAAAGTTCATTGCAGAGCCGAAAGTCTGGGCGAAACGAAAGTCCGAGGCAGAAAAGCAGTGAGTGGAGTCGTTGGGTTAGGTCGTGCCCACAGGCAGGAAGGCCTAGGTCCTGCCACAGGTCCTTATTCTGGTTCTGGTTCTGGGTACTGGGTTCCAGTCTCCTAGCTTACCAGTCTACTAGTCTCGACTCCATTCCCCACCGCTCTGCTCCAAATCACCGGGTCTGGGCAAACAACATCAAAGCCAAAGTGTCTCCGACAGAAAAAGTTACGTTTTTTTTTTTTTCTATTATTTTCCCTCTTTTTGCGGCCAGTCGGTGGGAATGGAAAGGGGGGGGGTCGGGTCTGGCCAAAAAAGGTTGTTGTGCCACATGCACATGCTGCCAACTACTCACAGTCCCTGTTTTCGCAGTTTAAATGGGCAGGCAAACGACTCTATCTGCTCCTGCTAATCTGTATCCCCAGCATCTGCATAGTAGGGCCTGCTAATTAGATAAAGGATCAGGAGCTGGGCTCTGAGCCTGTTAAACTGTGAATGGGATCACGTGGCAATGGGTGCTTGCTAAAACAGTTCAAGTGACAGTCGAGTTCACTGATCCAGCTAACGAGATTTCACTGTTTCTCTAAGCGGACGAGCTGAGAAGTTGAGTTTGCCTCGGCAAAAAAAGTTATCAGTTAAATTTATTTTTAACAAAAAAAATAATTTTGGAATTGGGTTTCTATTTAGCAAAACACCCAATTTGTAATTTATTATTATAACCTTGGGGAGGGTGTTTTGTACAAAAGGGACCAAAAACCTGCAGCTCTTAGCCCATAACTTTTCTTATAGACATCCGATTTGAAATCGGTATACTTCTAAATGATTGTGATTTTATTCGATACGAATCTGCACTTTTGATATTGCTTTTTATTTTTGGGTCGATTTTTTGTAGTTTTTATACCCTGTAGTATGCATGTATCATTGTAGCGAGTACCCACTGTACCGACACCAGCATTGTGTTACAGTGCATTTAAACAAATACACAAAACTCGAGCAGCCAACTTATGGGAAGCGCAAGTGTCAGCAAATTCCCATGGCTTGCAGACACATACAATGAATGCATATGCAACTCCTCTCGCGCTCCCGCTACTATCAGCCAAATACATATGTGAGCATATATAAGTTGATAAATACATGACGGCCGCTGCCAATGTTTGCAGGCAGCGCAGCCGCGAACAGATTATTGTAAGTCATTCGAATTTTGAACATAAGAGAATAAAGAACCAATTTGGCCGTAGCTAATGGCCACTAAATAAATATCTTGTCTGTAATTTATTAACATTTTATAATTGAATACAACATGGCGACCGTGACAGAGGTTGTTGTGGTTAACAAAAAAACATAAAAAATGTGCGTGTGTGTGCCAACATGGTACAAATATAACAAATAATATAAATACAAAAAGAAATAAAACGGAGGAAATAATGACGACATGAACAACAACAACAAAAATATAAGTATAAACCACAACAACATCATATAAATCGAAAATAAAAACACCAACAAAAATCTGGAACAACAAACAAAACCTGTGCGATGACCGGCACCGGTCATCAGAACGAGAAAATCAACAAGTGTGGAAGGAATGGCAAATCCTTCTACACCAACGCTGGAAACATATGAGTGCGGAAGGCAATCCGCCTTCTTCACCCTCGTGGGAGGCACCTGCTCCTATTGAGCAAAGGGACGAACCGAGCCTACAAGAAGCTCTCCGGTTGTGTCCCAACGATGGACCACGCCCCCTCACAATAGCTGAGTACAGGGCACGCAACGAGAAGAAAAAAACACCAAAGAAGACAAAAAGGAGCGGACACAGGATCAAACTTCTTCAAAAAAGGAAATTAATAAAGGACTTAATAAAAATTGCTACAACCCCTGAGGAAATTAACACGCACAAAGAAAATCTAGCCGTCATCGAACGAGAACTTTGCAGAAGGGCAAAGTAACGCAACAAAGGCTGCAATTATGCCAATGCCCTAGTTGCCATTAATTTAATATTTCTAACTCAAGCCGATGCGCGAAAGCGCTGCTTGAAAATTACTAACCTCTGTTTAGGCTTTATACTAAAATCGTATGGCAGATATTTTAATTATATAGAGCGACAAATTGTAAATCTGCCATGTGAAAAATCACTAAACCATTTTTCTTCATTTCCCTAATTTTTATTCATGAATAATAACAGTATAATTAAAGTAAAAGAATTTGAAAATAATATTTCGCCATACATATTTGGCATAAAATATAGATTTTTGGAAAATTTTCCCAAGATGGGTTTAGTAGACACCAAAGTTGTCGATTCAACGGCGAACGTCGTTAATAAAGTAGAATCTCAAAAAATTGATCTGGAAACGATAACAATTTTATTAATAATAATTGTAGTTATAATGTCAGCAAGTGTTTTCCTAAAATTCTATAAATTACACAATAGATGTTTAAAAAAGAGATTCCAGAGTCAAGCAAACGACCTGGATAAAATTTAAAAATTTATATACGAAAAAAAAACTTGCCTTTTTATAATTTCAAGTATTATTGACAGCTAAAAAAAAAAATATAAAATGAAATATAACAAAATTTAAATCGAAAAATAAACAATAATATATTCTTTTGTGGTCACAAATTTAGGTAGATCAGTAAAACAATGAAAAACGTAGAGGCAGTTATTAATACCTATATGAGGGATCCAAATTTTAGCGAAAAATAATAACACTGGTTTCAACGACTCCGATTACTATCTATGAATTAGAAAATTTATATATGACAACATATAATTTAGAATTCTCTCCTTTAATACATTGCTCTAATAAACAAAAAGCAATGGTATTGAGCACTATCCCGAGTATCCATGTGAGAACAATTCGAAGCGATCATGACATATTAGGCAGAATTAGCATTTTAGTAGTTTACAAAAATAATTCATATCCATATTATAATGGAATGGAGTGAATTATATAAGGTTCTAAATAACTTAAAAAGCGATTTCGATAAATCCTATAAATCCTTAACGCAAAATAGATCAACACAACAAACCACTATAAATAAACATGTGGAAATATTAGTAACTCGCTTTAACAGTGCGCGTATACTAATACATGAACAAAGAGATCGCCTAGATAAAAATCGTTGGTCTGAGGTATCGAAATTTCTGATCAGACTTCGAACGAACTTAATAACTATAAAAGAAAGGTATAATTTAAATATTTCAATACCAACAATACTAAACACCCCTCTGAAAGTAGAAACTGGTGACGAATTGGAATCATCAGATCCACCAGAAGTCGACCCGGTACAGATAGAAGAATTTGAATTTGATAGCCCAGAAATAGAGGAGAAAGATTTGAATAATCTTACAATTCCAGCTGTACTTTTTCAATTTGAATTATCAGATCAGAAACCAGCTGATTCCGATTGCGAAATCGAACAACATCAAATAATAATAATGACGGACGATACTGTTGCCCAACGGGCATATATTAAAGATATAGCAAATGCTATACCTGAATTCAACGGACAAAAAATTAACCTTCAAAGATTTGTCACTGCTTTGAAATTAGTAAACCTAACTAAAGGCACATTTGAAGAGTTAGCTGTTGAAGTCATAAAATCAAAAATTGTGGGTTCAACTTTGTATAAAGTGCAAAATGAATCTACTATAAACGGAATTATAAAAAAATTACAAGACACAATTATCGGAGAAACATCCGATGTAGTTAGAGCAAAAATGTCGAAAACTACTCAAAAAGGAAGAACAGCAGAAAAATTCACAACTGAAATTGAAAACTTACGAAAGCATCTTGAAGCTTCGTATATTGATGAAGGATTACCCGCTGAACATGCAGACAAATTCAGCACCAAGGAGGCTATAAACACAATGATCAAAAATTGTGAGCATGGCCGACTCAAAACAATCCTTGAGGCCGGCAACTTCTCATCAATGAATGAGGCTGTCACAAAGTACATACAATGTAGTACTGAAATGACGGGTAATGCCAACGCAATTCTATTTGCAAACAAAGGACAGGCCTATAGAGGTAACCACTTCAGAGGTAACTACCGTGGTAGAGGTAGAGGAAATGGTCGTGGTAACTACCACAATAATGGGTATTACCAATATAACGGCTACAACCGATATAATAACGGTTACAACCAAAATAATGGTTATATTCGAAACTATGATAACCAGACCAATAACTATAATAGAGGTCGTGGAAATTATAGAGGAAACAACAATAACCAAAATAGCAGCAACTTCAGCAACATACAACAAAACAATAATGTCCGCGTTACCCAGCCAGTTTCGGGAAACTCACAGACCCCTTTAGATACGAGAAATTAAAAATACCAACGGTTTATACAATCAACCTCAATCTCAATATCTTCGTACCATTTATTAATTCAGAAACAGGTAAGCAGCTTACGTTCCTTGTGGATACGGGAGCAAATATATCACTTCTAAAAGAAAATGCTGATATCTTTAACAATATACAAATTAAAAATACAATAAATATCCAAGGAATAGGCGAGGGAATAATAAAATCCAAAGGACTTTGTCCAATAGAACTCCAAACAGACAAATATATAATTCCATATAATTTTCACATAGTAAATCAAGATTTTGCGATTCCATGTGATGGGATAATAGGAATCGATTTTATAAAAGAATTAAACTGCCAAATAGATCTTAACCCTACAGAGGATTGGTTTATAATAAGACCAAATAATATAGACGTTCACATTTATATTCCAATAACATATACTTCTGGTAATAATACAATTCTCTTACCAGCCAGATCTCAAGTAGTGCGAAAAATCGAAATAATGTCAGATACCGATACTATATTAATACCAAATCAGGAGATTCAACCTGGTATTTACATTGCCAATACCATAACATCAAAAGAGAATTCATTTGTCCGATTACTCAACACAACCAGCACTGATCAATTGATTAGCATAAGTAATTTAAAATGTGAACCAATTTCCGATTATAATGTAATTCAGAACACTTCAAGTAATAGAGAACAAAACATCTTAGAAGAACTAAAAAAAATTTTCCCGTTCAATTCAATCAACAATTAACCGAACTATGTGGAAAATATACTGACGTATTCGGTCTTGAAACCGAATCAATAACAACAAATAATTTTTACAAGCAAAAATTGAGATTGAAGGACGATGAACCAATTTATATTAAAAATTATCGAAGCCCGCACAGCCAAGTTGAGGAAATTCAAAAACAAGTAGGAAAATTAATTAAACATAATATAGTCGAACCATCTGTATCAGAATACAACAGTCCACTTCTACTAGTCCCAAAGAAAACACTTCAGGGTTCGAACGAAAAGAAATGGAGACTAGTAGTCGACTATCGCCAAATCAACAAAAAACTTCTATCTGATAAATTTCCACTTCCAAGAATTGATGACATTTTGGACCAACTAGGTAGAGCAAAGTATTTCTCGTGCCTTGATTTAATGTCAGGATTCCATCAAATTGAACTAGAAGAAAATTCAAGAAACATAACGTCGTTTTCAACGAGCAATGGCTCATATCGTTTCACGCGATTACCTTTCGGTTTGAAAATAGCCCCAAATTCATTTCAGAGAATGATGACTATTGCATTTTCTGGACTTGAAGCTTCTCAAGCATTCCTTTATATGGATGATTTAATAGTCATTGGATGTTCTGAAAATCATATGTTAAAAAACTTAAAAGACATCTTTGAAATATGCAGAAAGTACAATTTAAAACTACATCCACAAAAATGTTCATTTTTTATGCATGAAGTGACCTTCCTTGGTCATAAATGCACAGACAAAGGCATCTTACCGGACGACAAGAAATATGATGTAATAAAAAACTATCCAGTCCCACATGATGCAGATAGCGCTAGACGTTTTATAGCATTTTGCAATTATTATAGACGTTTCATTCAAAACTTCGCCGACTATTCACGGCACATAACTAGATTATGTAAAAAGAATGTTCCATTTATATGGTCTTCCGAATGCCAAAACTCATTCCAATATTTAAAAGATAAACTTATAGAACCTACTTTATTACAATATCCTGATTTCCTTAAAGAATTTTGTATAATAACGGATGCAAGTAAACAAGCATGTGGAGCGGTATTAACTCAAAACAATAACGGACTCCAACTCCCAATAGCCTACGCATCACGTTCATTTACAAAAGCTGAAAGCAATAAAAGCACTACAGAACAGGAACTAGCGGCAATTCATTGGGCAATTACACATTTTCGACCATATATTTATGGCAAACATTTTACAGTTAAAACCGATCATAGACCACTAACATACTTATTTTCAATGGTCAATCCTAGTTCAAAACTCACACGCATGCGGCTCGAATTGGAGGAATATGATTTCACAGTCGAGTATCTAAAGGGAAAAGATAACTTCGTGGCAGACGCCCTCTCTAGAATAACAATTAAAGATCTTAAAAATATTACGGCAAATATATTACAAGTCACTACAAGACAAAAAAGTAGACAAAATTCCTGCGCAGGAAAAGATAAAGTAAAATTGCCTAGGCAATCTCAAATAAAAGCTTCTAAGCCCAACGTATATGAAGTCATTAACAATGACGAAGTACGTAAAGTAGTGACCTTGCATGTGAATAATAATTTATGTTTTTTCAAACATGGAAAAAAATTACAGCAAGATATGATGTTGGGGATTTGTATACTAATGGAACTCTTGATTTAGGTCAGTTTCTCCAAAGGCTTGAACTGCAGGCTGGTAAACAAAAAATTACCCAACTTAAAGTGGCACCATGGGATAATATCTTTGAAAATATTTCAATAGATACATTTAAAAAAATGGGCAACAAAATATTAAAATCATTAAGAGTAGCGCTACTCAACCCGGTGACCCTAATAATAACTAAAAATGAAAAAGAAGCAATATTGTCTACACTACATGATGATCCTATTCAAGGAGGACACTCAGGTATAACAAAAACCTTGGCCAAGGTCAGAAGACATTACTATTGGAAAGGGATGAGTAAAGACATAACCCAGTACGTACGTAAATGTCCAAAATGCCAAATGTCAAAAACAACAAGACATACCAAAACTCCTTTAACAATTACAGAAACCCCAGAAATGGTATTCGATAAGGTAATTGTGGATACGATCGGTCCACTACCGAAATCAGACCAAGGAAATGAATATGCAGTCACTGTAATATGTGATCTGTCAAAATATCTTGTTGCTATACCAGTACCAAATAAAAATGCAAGAACAGTAGCAAAGGCTATATTCGAAGAATTTATTCTAAAGTACGGTCCAATGAAGACGTTCATTACGGACATGGGAACAGAATACAAAAATTCTTTAATTGAACATCTTTGCAAAAACCTAAATATCAAACATATAACATCGACAGCACACCATCATCAGACTGTCGGAACTGTGGAACGAAGCCACAGAACCTTTAATGAATTTATACGTATGTACGTACATCTCAACTGATAAGACAGATTGGGATGTATGGTTAAAATACTTTGTTTTTTGTTTTAACACGACACCTTCTATGGCACATGATTACTGTCCATATGAGTTAGTGTTTGGTAGAACTTCGAATTTACCAAAACATTTTAATAGCGTAGATAGAATAGAACCTATATATAATATAGATGATTATGCAAAAGAAACAAAGTTTAGATTAGAACAAGCTTTCAAAAGAGCCAGATTAATATTAGAATCAAATAAAAGAAAACAAAAATGTCATTATGATAAAAAATGTTTAGATTTTGAACTAAAAATAGGAGATCGAGTCTTATTAAAGAATGAAACAGGTCACAAATTAGAATACAAATATACGGGACCATATACAGTAATAGGTATAGGAGATAATGATAATATAAGAATTTTAAATATTAAAAACAAAGAACAGACAGTTCATAAAGATAGGCTAAAAATTTTTATTTCATAATCACTCTTATAAAATTTTTCCGTATGGCCATACATAGAATAAATACCATAAATAAATAAGCAAAAAAAAAAAAAAAAATCAAATCATATCTATAATTTCTGATTAAAACAAAATTCTCGTTTTGAATAATATAAAATTTTCCAATTTTCTATATTTCTTTTATCATACAGAACAATATCTATAATCTTTAAATTTTTAAATATATTGTATAAGTCCTAGATTATAATTTTAATAACTATGAAAAATTTCACTTTATTACAAATAAAAAAAAAAACATATTATTTAGGAAATAACTTCATTACATTACGTTATTTCTCAAAAGGAGGGAGATGTAGTATGCATGTATCATTGTAGCGAGTACCCACTGTACCGACACCAGCATTGTGTTACAGTGCATTTAAACAAATACACAAAACTCGAGCAGCCAACTTATGGGAAGCGCAAGTGTCAGCAAATTCCCATGGCTTGCAGACACATACAATGAATGCATATGCAACTCCTCTCGCGCTCCCGCTACTATCAGCCAAATACATATGTGAGCATATATAAGTTGATAAATACATGACGGCCGCTGCCAATGTTTGCAGGCAGCGCAGCCGCGAACAGATTATTGTAAGTCATTCGAATTTTGAACATAAGAGAATAAAGAACCAATTTGGCCGTAGCTAATGGCCACTAAATAAATATCTTGTCTGTAATTTATTAACATTTTATAATTGAATACAACAACCCGTTACTCGTAGAGTAAAAGGGTATATTGTATTCGTGCAAAAGTATGTAACAGGTAGAAGGAAGCGTTTCCGACCCTATAAAGTATATATATTCTTGTTCAGGATCACTAGCCGAGTCGATCTAGCCATGTCCGTCTGTCCGTCTGTCCGTCTGTCCGTCTGTCCGTCCGTATGAACGCTGAGATCTCGGAAACTATAAAAGCTAGAAGATTGGCATTTTGCATGCATATTTTAGGAGTTCCTACGCAGCGCAAGTTTGTTTCAAACAGGTGCCACGCCCCCTTTAACGCCCACAATCGCTTATATACGATTTTATTTAAATATAAATTTAAATATTTCGGAAAAGTAAAAATGCAGTTTTATTGTGTTTATCAATACCTATCGAAATGTAGAAGAAATTTTTCAAATCGGACCATTCGTTTAAAAGTTATGCGTGATCAAAGTTTCTATCTCCATCTCCCTCGCACTCCTTTTACCTGAGTAACGGGTATCTGATAGTCGGGGCACCCGACTATAGCGTTCTCTCTTGTTATGATCCAAATCATTGAAAATTTTCTTTGCAGAAAAGTAACCAAAACCTCCACTTTTAAACTCATAACTTTTCTTACAGACATCCGATTAAAGTGGCATACTTCTAAATGATCGTGGTTTAATTCTCTAAAAAACTGTTTTTTCATTTTAGTTTTCATTTTTGGGTCAATTTTTGGCCATTTTCAATGATATAACAAATTTTCCAAATTTTCCAAAAAGTGAGTTTGCAGAAAAGTGTCTAAAAACTGCACTTCTAAGCCCATAACTCTTCTTCAGGACATCCGATTTCAAAGTGGCATACCTCAAAATGATTGTGGTTGAATTCTCTAAAAATCTGTGTTTTTACTTAAGTTTTTATTTTTGGGTCGATTTTTCGTAATTTTTAATGATGTTTCCAAATTTTCGAAAAATGGGTTTACAGAAAAGTGTCCAAAATTTGCACTTCTAAGCTCATAACTTTTCTTATAGACATCTGAAATCAAAGTGGCATACCTCAAAATGATCGTGGATTAATTCTCTAAAAAACTGTGTTTTTACTTTAATTTATTTTTTGGGTCGATTTTTCGTCATTTTCAATGATGTAACCCCTTTCCAAATTTTCGAAAAATGGGCTTGCATAAAAGTGACCTAAAACCTACACTTCCAAGCCCATAACTTTTGTACCAGACATCCGATTTCAAAGTGGCATACCTTAAAATGATTGTGGTTTAATTTTCTAAAAAACTGTGTTTTCAGTTTAGTTTTTATTTTTCGGTCGATTTTTCGTCATTTTTCCAAATTTTCGGAAATTGGGTTTGCCGAAAAGTGTCAAAAAACTGCACATCTAGGTTCATAACTTTTTTTTGCAGATATCCGATTTAAAAGTGCCATACCTCAAAATGATTCTGGTTTAATTCTCTAGAAATCTGCGTTTTCACTTTAATTTTTTTTTTGGTTCGATTTTAAGACATTTTTAATGAAGTAACCCCTTTCCAAATTTTCGAAAAATGGGCTTGCAGAAAAGTGACCCAAATCCTGCACTTCTAAGCCCATAACTTTTCTCAAAAACATCCGATTTCAAAGTGGCATACTTCTAAATAATGGTGGCTTAATTCTCTAAAAAGCTATGTTTTCATTTTATTTTTTTTTTTTTTAATTTTGGGTCTATTAGTTGTCACTTTCCATATTTTCGGGAAATGGCTTTGCATAAAAGTGACCAATAACCTGCATATCTTGAAACATGGCAGTAAATAATGGATATCAAATCATATAATGGAGGTAATTTTAATATTCTTTCTTGACTATAAGAGTGTATGAAAAACTGTTAAAAAAGGAGGTGGGGCTTGGCTATATAAAGAATATCTTTTGTATATAAACTTGGTATATTTAATGTGAAATGTTGGGCAAACATTACAGTAGTGGATTGCGCCGTTCGCCAACCTCATTTAAGCCCATAAAAGCGTATTTAAAGAGAGAATTAAAGCCCGATTTCGTTTCCTTCTTTTCCGTGTTTTCCAGGCTACGGCGGCATCTCGCCCCGGACGCAGTGGGGTCGGGTGGCGGCCCTCGTGTACGCCCTGTTCGGCATCCCCATCGTCCTGCTCTATTTGTCCGCCATGGGCGAGGCCCTGTCGGCGGGCATGCGCTGCCTGTTCCGGCGCCAGCGGGTGAAGGGCGGGACGGGCGGCGGTCCGGGTGGCGGCGCCGCCGGGGGCGTGGCCTCGGGCGTTGGCGGCGTCGGCGCTGGCGGTCGGAAAACGGACAAGACCAAGGGCCAGGGGCACTATGGCCACCAGAAGCTGCATCAATACGGCATGCCGCCGTCTGTGTACCAACAGCAGCAGCAGCAGGCGCAGCAGCAACAGCAGGCGCAGCAGCAGCAGGCGCAACAGCAGCAACAGCAGGCACAGCAGCAGCAGTCGCAGCAGGGCAAGAAGTCCTCGGGCAACCGACGCGGCTCACCCAGTGTCCCCATCTCCATTTGCGTGTGCGTCCTGCTCTGCTATGTGAGCAGCGGGGCCATCCTGTTCCACAAGCTGCAGAACTGGAGTGTCCTGGAGTCCCTCTACTTCTGCTTCACCTCGCTGGGCACCATTGGCTTCGGCGAGATGGCCCCCAATGGCGCCGTCGCCCTCTACACGGCCTCCGCCTACATCCTGGTCGGCATGGCCGTGGTGGCCATGTGCTTCAGCCTAATCCAGACGGAGATCGTCCTGTGGCTGCGGCGGTTCAGTGTGCAGGACCATGTGATGCCCAAGGCCGAGGAGCTGGCCCTCGTCACCGTGGCAGTGACCCCGAAACCCTCCTGACAGCGACCCAGCGCGGATCCGGGCATGGGTGTGGGTGTGGGAGTGGGTCTGGCCGGTGGCCTGGGACAGCCGCAGAACAACTTGGGCCAGCATCAGACCATGTTCTTTGGACCGGCGCACACACTCACGCAATACAGCTCGCTGCCGCGAAGGAGCCACCTGCAGGCGGCGAATCAACCCGGCGGCGGGGGATCGGCCTTTCAGCGGAACACGCCCATCCGGCGATCGACGGGCATACCGGAGCACCACCTGGAGTACTTTGTGCCGCGCAGCATCAGTGAGTTCAATCTGTCGGGGGTGGGGGATCTGGCCCTGCCGCCGCCCCGCCGCTTCTCGCCCAATATGGTGGGCGGCGGCGGCGGTGGCGGTGGCATGAGTATGGGTGGCATGGGCATGAATATGGCGGGCATGGGCATGGGTATGGGCGGCATGGGCATGGGATTGCCACATGGCCTCCAGTTGGGTCCGCCGCAAACATTGCTCTGCTCGGCCACGCCCACCGTGCCACAGCAGCCGCCCCCGCCGCCGGCTCAGCTGCAAATTGTGACCCTAAAGCCGCGCAGCGAGAAGATGGTGACGTTTGAGGATGAGTCAAAGCAGGCGATTGGAGGCGGGGGAGGCGGTGGAGGACCGGGAGGAGGAGCCGGATCCGGTTCGGGAACCCCACCACATTGTCCGCACGGAGTGCCCACAACACCGCGGAAATCGCCGGCGGTGGGCGATATATTCATGTGACCAGGACCCCAGGACGAGGCTGCCCAACTGGATGCGGCGATGCGATTGCGCGACAGCATCGATGATGCACTGTGCCCAAAAGCTGGACCGGCGCCAGGTGAAGTGATACGTGTCTAAACAAAATGAAAAGCTAAATCCTACCCAAAGAAAACACACTGTAAGTAAATGCACACACACACACACCCATACACACACACATGAAAAACTCCAAAGGAAACGTAACTCTTCCCAGAAATAAAAGCATAAAAGTAAAAAAAAAATCATTGCCTACTTTTGAGGGCCACTACTCTCAACTTGAAGTTCATCGTGTTTTTCTGCATATATAAGTATAAATAAAACATTGAGCAAATATTTATTATTATGTGTGTAAATATAGCAAACAAAAACCGCAAAGAAAACAAACAACTAAAGTTGAGTCGTATGTTGCGACCGAATGAGAGAGTGAATTAAAATTAAAATGATAAATGCATAAATAATTGAATGCTGTATAAGGGCGTTTTGCAGTTAATGCCGTAAAACACGAATCTAGAAATTAATAAATACACACACACACACAACTATGAATAATAAATAGTGCGTGGGCGTCGGTGGGCGTGGCATTAGAAAGGAGTGGCAAGTAGAGCAAACAAAATGCAAATGAAAATGACAAATTGTATGAATACCAAAGGACAAAGTTTATTTAAGCGATTTGTTAGTTAGTTGCTTCAACTCCTCCACACATGCTCATATTTCGTTCTGCATTTTTTTGTCGCTTCTGGGCGCGAAATTTCAATTACTTTTATTTATTGTTCTGCAGACAAATGTACATTATTAATAGAGAATTGTTCACATTTTTTGTTAACAACTGATATGCCAAACGTTATTCCAACGGGGCCAAGTTAAATAACGCAAATGCAAAAACATTTTTCCATTTTCTTTGCCAAAAAACTTTTATTTTATTCTTTAGTTTCTAGAACGCAGATTTAATGTTCCTTTTTTCTGATTTTCAACTGTCTTACGAACTGTTAAACTTTGTCAAAAAAGAATAATACGTTTATAAATGTTGTTTTTCGGTTCAGTATAAAAAAAAGATTTAAACATTTCAAACAATCGAACTGTTATACTGTGTGTATGCTATGTACTTTATGCTCAGAGTGTTAAGTGTGTATATGGATGTATTATATATGTGCCAAATGGAAACCGAAAGTATTATAACAATATATATTGTTAATATATCTGTCGATTGCATAGATTCAACTGACCTTTAGTCAGTAAAATGCCACGTACAAGCGATCAACGAATTACCAACGATTTATCCAAAACATTCGTGGTATTTAGCTTGAGTTTTTCGCTTTTTAGCTCGCGTTCTCCATCCATTTTCCATCGTTTCGAACCCGCCCACTGGCAATTAGGTTTAAATACTTTTTAAATGCATTTTGATTGTAGGTAATTGAGCGCGTGAATGGCCATTTGTTGTTTGTTTCTGTTGGTTTTGGCCTTGTTTTCTGTTTTTGCCGTGACAGGACATTCAAATTGGAGGGCTGTCAAGCGAGCGGAGCTCATTTGAACGCGTTTTTGTTGCACTGCACTGCGGCGTTTCATTTAAAATAAATTCAATTTTAGCGACCGCCCCCACCGAGTGGGCGTGGTCGCTGGTTGCATTTGTTAATTTTTGCCATATTCAATTTGTGGCATTCAATTAAAATAGTGAAATTAATCCAGATAGGATAGTCATTACTCGTAAAACACAAAGCATACCAAAAAATCGTAAAAAAAAACTGAGAAAAAAAAAATGAAAATGACAAGTGCATAAAAAATGCAGGACAACCTTAGATTTATGGGTTGTGAACCTGCAGAAACTAATTGCAAAGCTCCAACTTGTGTCATAGCATAAGCCAATTCAGATATATGTCTATGTAGTTAATAACTAACTAGCTAACAGCCAAACAGTAATGTAAAACTAAAGCGATAAAACAAATATTGAAACAGAACGAATGTAATTAAATTAAGTACACTTTAACACGCATTCAGAGACCCACAACCACAGACAAATTAATGCCATCAAGTAAACATAGAAAAACTAAATGTAAAGATACTTTTTTTTTTGTCAAATTCCTAGCACGGTAAGTTGAACTTTTAGGCTAACCGCATATGCTCATTGCGAGTGGCAGTTAAGGATAAATTACTCTAATTCATATGTACTCTTAGTCCACTAGATACATATACATATGCATATACATATAGATATGTAGCCGTACACAAAACGAAACTAATCTAGCATTGAGAAAGGCAAATAACAAATAAGAAATACCGCAGTTCGCATCATATATATGTATGTATACAACAAACATCTCTCTCTTTCTCTATATATATATATATATACACAAACCCAACCAAAAGAAAAGAGAAGAATAAATACATCATGAACAATTTAGTCAAAAATCAACAACTCTATATTTGTTTTTTCACTGGCGTTTCGCATTTCCATATGCTGGAGGTCCCAAAAGGGTAAGTGATATATTTTCCTACTATTAGGTTACTTATCTGCAGACAATACTTTCACTTGATCCTGTGAAGAACACCTTAAATTATGGGTCCTTTCATATTTTTAAAAATATTGTTCTAGTGTTTCCTTTTATATAGATATAAATCTTTGAAATTCGGTAAGATTCTTTTCTTAATCAATAATATTATTAAGACTTTCAAAGTGTTTGCAAAGTAGAAATTTACAATTAACTTTAACTAAATTAGATTTTATATGATTTAGAGTTCAAGAGTTAGATCTTACACTTTTTGCAACTGAATTTTTATTCGGTTCCAACTTGATCAACTTATTTATGGCGGGCCTTTTTTGGACAGACCGGGCTCATGGAAAACTGAACGAAAATCATCAAAAAGAAACGGGCATCCGAAATGTGCATATTCATTGGAGCGGCAGAAAACCGAGGGGATTGCGAATATCTTAAATTTAAATGAAATTTACACAGAATCAATTTGCGCGTTAATTGATAAAGATAAAAACGGGATGATTGCGCCCCAAACCAAAAGTGATAGGCCGACCAATAAAAATTTCCCTCTTGCATCGCGGTGTTCTCTTTTTTTATTTTGAATTATTTAATCATTTAATTAGTGTTAATAATTTATGGCAAACAGCTTCGCAATCAATTTGCGTTTCTGTGTGTATCTTTGGCCATATCTCTGTGCGTGCGCATTTTATGACAACTCTGGAATGAAATTTCACTTAATCAAGGGGCGAACTCAGGTGTCCAGGCGAATGCCATTCTGCGTGTGGTAGTCCAGCTTTTGCCACATCAATTTAATTTACTTCTGACAAATATCACCATATCCGGTCATCGCATTTACCATGCCACTCCCCCTCTGGGGCCTCCTGGGCCAAGTGTTTGCCGAAGCCATAGACGAAATGACAAAGCATTAGCCCATCAAATGATGTGTAATGTGTTTGAATGGCTCTCGAAATTATCAAGCCAATGCATACACATTAAAACAGTGCGTTGCGATGATGTAAGGCTATTCAATTAGCAGCAGAGTTATTGAATTTTTAATATAGATTTATAGATAGATTTTTGTGATCCCAATTTCTGTTTTTCCCTCTAAGTTGTTTCTTAATTAAAGTCTTGCGTAATTTCTGAATTTGTTTGGATATTGTTGAAGCTAGTGTAGTGTATGTTCGGAATAAAATTATTATTTCTAAGAATTCTAGAGTGTTCTTCGTATTTTAATTTTCTTGGTTAATAAAAATTGTTTACCATTAAAATGCATAATAATAATAAAATAAAGTTTTTAGCGATACAAGTTTTAAGCTGTTAATGGCGAACCGTACTGTATTTTCATATTTGCATTGTTTGTACATATGGCCATGTGCTCGTTTCATCTGAATGATTGTGTGACAACACCGAATTACTTCAATTTACACAGATGGAAGGGCATTAAATTAATTTTGTCAATGACAACGAGTGGCAGCCTGGCAAAGCGGATTAATTCGGCCAGGTGAAGAGGGATCAGCTGGAAAATGGATGCAGGCGCTCCAGATCCTTGGGAGCAAATGCAGCCGGCGGAGATGGCTAGATGGCTTTCACGGAGCAAAAACACCCACATATTGAAGTAATAAATTTCGCCTAAATGTTCTCTTTGTTCGAGTCATTAAAATCGCATTTGGCAGAGGAAGCCAGTCGGGCTTGTATTTGATGGCTCTTTGACGAAGATGTGGTTGTGTGACTCCGGGATGGGATGTGTTGGGATGGTATGGGATGGGTTGGGATGATGATGCTGATGAGGCTGATGATGGTCCCGATCTTCTTGGCAATGCGTTGCCATTAACGTTGACTGCTACGTTGTCAACACACTTGACATATAATTTGATTACGCATACGCATTTTATTAACTCATTTTCAGCGCAACCATCCGCCCCGTTGGCCCGTCCCAATGGCGATATGATATACTTACATGCGAGAGATATGCTCGGCCCAATAATGGTTACGTTTCGTCGGCTCTGCGGTTTTCAAGTGCCCCTCCCCCTTGGTGCCCCCTTGTGCCCACACTGGCAACCTCCCTCCCCCCCCATCAAGTAAGTCGAACGCCTTCGATGGGTAGAGCATCTCTAGAAAACCCGCAGGCGGCGGCAACTAATTTCTTTTTACAACTGTAGTAGTTCTTCAGCTTTATGGAAAGGCAAAAGTCCACACATGCCCACACGTTCTCCGTACACTTAGGCAAAATCTTAAGTGTTTCGTCCTTAAATCTGCTACAGTTCCGAAGCCTTTAAGCCAATGGAGATTGAAACTGTTCTAGTCGAGATAGCAGAACACATTCCAAGTACCAGGTCTTTAAATTGCACTTTAAGTCAGTTGAGATTCGGAAAACTCAAGGCAAAGGTGTCGGAAACTATGCAATTAAGTTGGCAATTGAAGGGTAACAGGATAAGTGAAAAGTTACAAGTGTTTCAAATTTAACATGTCTAGAGTCTCTCGAAGTAACCAATTAAAAATGTTGAATTATAAAAATGGTTATAGTCAATAATTTTTGTTATTTTGAGTCTGATGTAAAAACTAAATAATGTTTAGGTTGTTTAAAATATCAAAGAAATCTGGAGAAAGGTCATGGTGAGAGATTTAAATCGAAACTAAATATTTTAATAGTACCTTCCAAAACCTACTTAAATATAATTAAATATAGTGGAATTTCCATTTAATATGTTTTTTAATCTATCCTAACTTTTTAGTGTTTAAACATATATTAACCATGTGTTGCAAATCTTATTATGAACTGATCAAGTTTTCTTAACGTTTTATGACGTTAAGGCAATTTAGATATAAATTGGATTTCTGACTGCGGGTTTGTCCAACCAAACACGACTATTACTTGATAGATGGGGCTTTCTTTGGCCTAGTTTTCGATGCTAGGGTTTTTTCTCGCCGTGCAGATGTTTGCAGAGCCCCAAACAGCTGCTGCCAAGCCAAGCCAAGCCAATAACCCAAAGGAGAGCAGCCACAAGGAGTCGGAGCGAACTGTTTACTTGGAACAGACTGTCCTCGCACACACACACACACACACACACACACACACACACACACACACATAGACCACACACGCACACTAGCAAGGATGAGGGACGAAGGAGTGGAAAAGCGAAGAAGCTTGGGAACCACAAAACTTATGCCTTGGCCCAGCAGCAGCCATTGAAAAGTCGTTAGCAAAACGTCAGACAACACACGGCATTTGGCCAAAAGGATGCGGCTGCTGCTGCCTCTGCTGTTCCTTGGGCTCCTTGGGATCCTTGGAATTGGGTACGGGCAGGGGTGCAGGATCTCCTGGCTTTGCAACTTTGCGGTGGGAAAGCGAGGGTCTGGCATAATATAGAGCTAAGTAACCAGCTAAACGGGCGCTGGCAAAACTCTTGATGGAGTTCGCCTGCAGAACGGGGCCAAGACAAATATCAACAAAATTTCATCGTCGTCTGTAAGTTAACCCTGACTCGGTTTGGGATTATGACGATTAAAGTTAGTGCATAAATGTTCCCCAAGTAACTAGATAAAAAAGATACCTGAGCGAGCATAAGTTTTCCCGATCGGTGGCCAGAGATTGGGGCACAATTTGTTGGGGTTGCCCGATTTGGAGGGTATGGCGTCGCTCTGGTCAGTTGATTTGGGTTCCCCAAGGGAATTGTGTCCCCGAATATTGGGACTCCCAATTGGAGTCCCATTAACCCGCAGCTAATATCGCTCGCTAAGCCCGGCTAATGGGTGAAGGGAAGGGGGGAGGGGGATGCTAAGTCTTGCGCAACCAAATTAAAAGTCCTTGCCGCTTGCCGCTTTCCTTTTTTGATTTTTTTTTTTGGCCACTTCCGGTTCGGGCCAAGTGCAGCCATTTTGCGTACGCCTATAAATCTATTAAGACAATTTGGCACAGGCTAAGGCAAAGGCAAAGGCAGCCCAGGAAAGTCGAAACTTTTTTCTTCTTTCGTTACTTTTATTTTACTTTATTTTATTTTATTCTATTTTTTGGTGGAGCGCATCTAGAGCCAAAAGCAACCGCACAAAATCTGAAACGCTGCTAGGAAAACAGGGAATAGGGTTGGGTGGATGTGGATGTGGATGTGGGCATCCAAGGAGGTGAAGTGGCTGAAAGGACGAAGGCGAAAGCAAACAAAAGTAAACATGCCTTCCTTCTTCATTTTTTATTCGCATTTTTTAAGTACTGTCAAGGGTATCGCTATCTTATGTCCTATACACACACACACACGCGCTACTCGGTGATTATATGACAAGCTGCCGGGGCTTTACTTTACACTCAACCCAAATCCAGAAGCATTATTCATTAGTTTTATTTAATAAAAGATGCACTTCTTTTTATATCCTATTTCTATAGCCACCATGAGCGGAAATGCGTTGGAGGATTACGGTGATAAAAGAAAAAGTGGGATTAAAATATATATAGAAACCCCTTCCAACATTTAATTTGGTAGCAATATTTGGAGCAATAATAATATAAAAATCAAAATTTAAATGATTTTAATAGGCTTAGACATTACATATGTACAATATGAAAATTAAAAATATACTTGTTTTAAAGACTCAATAGGTTTAATGAGACATGATATGAATCCTGGGGAAATTCGGTATGTTTTATAGATTAAAAGTTTTATATCTCTTGTTGTGCAGTGAAAACTAATTGCCCCGAAATTTCGGCAGTGTAGGGCGTATCCTGATCCTGATCCCTTAGTCGAGTTCGAGCACCGAGCCATTTCAGCCATGCAAACAAGCTGTACATGGGGGCGTGGCGCACGGGGCGTATGGGTACTACTAGTGGGTATCTCCAGCCTCTCAATACACGGAATATTTTTTTTCCTTTGCCTTGATTTACTCCCCTTTTTTTCCCGTCACCCTTGAACCCAGTTGGTCCCGTTAGTGTCAACTTGGTGCGAAGTTGCTGGCTGTTACTGCTAGATACTGTCAGTATATACACAAATATATATATATGTATATGTGTATGGCCCAAACCCCCTCCCCCCGGAAGCCCAGCTCTGCCGCATTCTGTAATAATCTATCAAAAATTGTGCGCAAACAAAATGTGATTTGGCTCCACGTGCTCCGCATATCGCTCCTTTTTTGTCGCACACTTTTCCTCAGGAGAAGGATTTTTCTACTCTGCATAAATTTTGTTCTGGCATTTGGCCATTGTAGGTACTGCAAAAAATTATATTCATCTTAAGAATGCATATTTAATTGAACCATTTGAACTACTTTTCAATTCATAAGTTCTTTAAAAACAAACTGGGATTTGATAAGCCTACATTCAGTTTTAAATATTCTTTAAGTTAATCAATCTATTTTTTATTGCCACTACTTAATATTCTTTTAAAATAATAAAATGTATACATTGCAACCTCTGTATATTCTTGTAAAATATAAATAAATATTAATCTAATAGGATTTTTTTACCGTGTGAGATATGTGCAAGCATCGGTTGTTTGCCCATCTCAAGATTGTGATTGAGTTGAGTTGGGTTGAGATGGCAGAAGAGTAGCATGCAACTGGTTGAGATTGCATTGGAGACCATGCCACTGAGGTCCTGGGAATTGTCTTTAGCCGCAGACTTGGCATTCCTAAAAGAGTGGAAGTTATTTACGTTTTGTATATCCTTCAAAACTTCTTCATTATACAATTGAATGTGGCCTTATTCTTTTCATAATTCAGCCATATTATTATAAGCCGAGTCAAGAATGTTTTCATTTAATAAGTTTCCTCACTGCATTGTTAATGTCTTCCACTTCCTTCCACCAAGGTGATACCAATAAAAAGGTACGTGCCACTTACTTATCCATTGATAATGTAAATTCGTTGTCATTTTGGCGATACCATAAACCAAACGAGGGCTCCAAAAATGACAGGCTCTGGGGGATCAAACTTTTCGTTGCCCTAAAGTTGTCAACCATTTTATACCCCCAAATGACTTGCCACCTAAAACATCACAGAAAAGAAAAGAAACGTTTCTGCTCCCACCCAAACCATATAAAAAAAATCGGAAACTTTTTAGATATTTTAGTTGTGGATTAAAAGGCGAGTTAAACACTAAAGTTAGTGCCAAGTTAAGTTACCAGGATATTCGAAGCGGCAGTGCTCGATTTTCAGCAGCCTGTTTTATTTGCGGGTTCTGTTCAATCTGTTGAACTTTGTGCCATAAACAACTTTGCTTTAATCGATTCTGATTCGATTCGAGAATCTGACTTTGAATCGCTTTTTAAATCGTTTTTGTTTGAAAGTTTTTTGGCATATCTCCCTTTGCTCCTGTGCAACCCGCTCAATCTGTCACTCAATCTCCCTGGAGGCGACCCTGCAACATTACTTTCGTGCCACTTTTTTACCAAAGCGACAAAAGTTGAATCGCAACCAGAACTTTTCCAGCGCCACATATGCATGCGTCTTTTTCTGTTGCCATCTATCTATCTCGCTCGCTTTGTTCGTCAGCAGATTTTGGATGCTGCAACATCTTTGGTTACACTCAAAATGAATTAAATCCAACGCAATGCAACGCAATTTTAGCACACACAAAAAAGGCTGGTTTTGTTTTACTTCATACACGCAAAAATCAGATTGTACCTGAAATATATTTATACATTTTTAGATTCTTTTTTTTTAGCTCTAATGCCATTTATGAAGACTTGTTGTTTTCTAATATTAGATATAGGCTTACAACTTTAAATATCCGATTAGGTTGTGAGATGCTAAAATAGACAGTTTTATTATTACAACAAAATTTTCAATAAATTTTCATTCAAAATATCAAGAGTTTTACTACAAAACAAATTTCGAATTTGTACGAATTTTATAAAAAAGTTTTTCCAAGTTTTACAAGCACTTAAAAATGCTCTTTAAAATAATTCGATTGGCAGCTGCCCAATGCAATCCAAAATAGTTTTTATTTTTATAATCATAATTTCCATATTACAAATAATTTTTAATAATCTAAAATATTTCTTATGATATCCTTAAGATCTTTGCTTAATATTTTTTGAAGTGCAGCGACTAAGGATTTCAAACTTAAGAAATAGGAACCGAATGAAGGGGATAAACTGCAAAGCAACTGCAAAACAAAAGTCGAACGAGGAGTAAACAAATCTTTGCGATACAAAAGATGCCACAAAGATACAGATACAGATACGTGTGCGGATGGGGAGTTGCTGCTGCGAAAGAGATAGATAGCTGGAAGGAGAGCGAGACAGCAGCGGGGGAGAGCGAAAGAGACAGAGAGTGCGGAGCAGTAAGAAAGTGCAATTTGTGCGGCACAGATGGGAGCGAGAGTCAACCAAAGTGAAATCCTATAGAAATTGCATTTGCGGCAGCAAAAATTTGAATTGCAATTGCGCTCGCACACAGAGCCATACTCACACACACACACACACACGGATGACCCCCGACCTCATCCGCTTTTCCACTTTTCCGCTCTCCCGCTTTCCCCCCGCACCCGAGATTTTATTCCCGTTCAGTCCGGTATCTCTCCTTAGTTTTCCTTGGCTTTTTGCTCAGGGTCCGAGCCGAGCCGTCCAGCTCAGCTCGTTTATCAAAGCCAACGCTTTTGAATTTCTGAAATGTCTTTTCCGCTTTCCTCGCTCCTGCGGCAACTTCTTAGGTCTGAATGGAGGGAAAAGCGGGAAAAGGGCGGAAAAGCTGCGGGGGGTTAAGCAGGAAGTATCGTTGCAAATTACGTTGGCTATGTCGCTTAGTTTTTCCGATTCGAATGCGCGAACATGACAAATAGATTAGCCAAAAACTTGGCCACAAGGCCGCAAAGGGAAATGGGGCAAGGGGAAAGGGAAATGCGAAAAGGGAAAAGGGAAAGTTGGGAAAGGGACAGGAAGTCGCCCGTAATGATGACGGGTGCAGCTGCAATTAGGGCAAAACCCATCCACACCCCCCCTCCCCCCCACGCTTGTCAAACGCATGAAAAATGTGCAAAATTTCGCTGCGGCCCCAGTAGACGCTTTAAGTAATAACTATTTCGCGTCCAGCAGATCCAGGCAAAAAAACGAAAAAAATATATAGAAAAAACAAAGTCAAAAATAACAACTGCCCGAAGGGACGGATGTCTGATCTATGGGTTCCTCCTTTTCCGTCCTTCCGCTCCACGACTCCCATATTCCATCTGTCACCGCTGCAGCATTTTATGGCTATTCATTTTTATGCAACATGGCCAATTGATGGCCGTAATTGCTTTTATTTCCCACCAAACTTCGGGGGATTGGGCCTGGATTGGAATGGGAATGGGATTGGGTAGCTGGCACAAATGGCGACAAATGCGGAATCAATTACATACAACGAACTGAGGCCCTGAAAGCGGAAATAGATGCAAAGGGTTGCAGTTGAGGGGCAAAAAAAGGCACCGAATTGACACATTCAGTTGGACCAGAGGGATTTTGGCCCAAAAGAATGGAGGAAATTAATTTTGCAGAATCTACTATTTGTAAAGTATATCTGATCTCTGTGAGAAATATACTATTTATGGAAAATATCAAATATAATTATCATACAAAATGTAATTAAAAACAAGAAAGGAAAGCTAACTTCGGGCGGAGCCGAAGTTGATATACCCTTGCAGAATATTCTGTAAATAATATTCTCCAAAATTATTCATATGATGCATTCTTAACACTCATAAAAAATCCCAACTTTCTAACTTTAAAAACACCAAAGTTATGGCATTTTCAATCGTTCAGTTATATGGCAGCTATAGTATATAGTCGGCCGATCCCTATAAAATTTGGTAGGTCGGATTGATTGGCCAAATATAAAACCCATAGAAAATCCCAACTTCCTAACTCTAAAAACACCAAAGTTATGATATTTCCTATCGTTATATGGGAGCTATAGGATATAGTCGGCCGATCCTTATGAAATTTGGTAGGTCGAATTGATTGGCCAAATAAAGAAGCCATAGAAAATCCCAACTTCCTAACTTTACAAACAGCAGAGTTATGGCATTTCCTATCGTTCAGTTATATGGCAGCTATAGGATATAGTCGGCCGATCCCGGCCGTTCCAACTTATATACTGCGTGCAAAGGAAAGAAGGGTGTGTGCAAAGTTTCAATTCGATAGCTTTAAAACTGAGAGACTAGTTCGCGTAGAAACAGACAGACGGACAGACAGACGGACAGACAGACGGACAGACGGACAGACGGACAGACGGACAGACGGACAGACGGACAGACGGACATGGCTATATCAACTCAGGAGGTGATCCTGATCAAGAATATATATACTTTATAGGGTCGGAGATGTCTCCTTCACTGCGTTGCACACTTTTGACCAAAATTATAATACCCTCTGCAAGGGTATAATATGTAACAACTTTTCTGTGCGAAATTCATTATGAGCAGGATTTCAAAATAAAATATAGCAAGTTAAAGCCATCGAACTAAGTGCCAAGCTTTATTATTTGGAATCCAATTGTTATATATTCATTTTAATATATGCATGTCAAAATAAAATATAGCAAGCTAAAGCCATCGAACTAAGTGCAAAGCTTTATTATTTGGAATCCAAGTGGTAATATATTCATTTTAATATATGCATGCTTAATGTAATTAAATGTTTCATCTTTCCTGGGTAAAGCACATTCCATTCACAACAAAATCAGCCACGAATTGGTAGTATCTCCCCTTTCCGTTCCACTGGGACATTAAAAAATATTGCCTTGCTCCACCATGGAAATCGTGTCGATGGGAACCTAAGCCGACTGTCACCATACTCCCCCCCCCAAAAAAAAAAAAAACCAAGACAAATACAACTTATAAATAGTTTTACTTGAGTAGCGAAAATTGAAAAACCAAAGCGAGCCCAAAAAAGTGGGCCAAAAGTGGTGAAAGCAAAACAGAAATAGAGGATGGCGTAGAAACGCAGCAAAGACGGCTAGAAATAATAAAATAGGGAAAACTTTTAGCGGCGCATTAAGTAAACCGAGAGACTGCGACTCTCTGCGGTTGTCCTTGAGGCTCCGCTCAAGTGGGCGGTTCCGAGGGGGTGGTGGGCGGTGGGTGGCTGTGGGTGTGGCAGGCAGTGCGAAAATGTGCTGCTAACTTAAATTTATGCGACACGCCGACCAGGAAGTAATAGAAGTAGAACAGAAAACCCAAAAAGAAAGAAAGCAAAAAAAAAAATACAACGAACCAAAACTCGCATAAAATTCAAACGCAAGCGAAAACTTTTTGCAAAGCTCATCCGAAAAAGCAGGTCCTTTCCTCTATTTTTTCCCCGAATAAAAGAAGGCCACAATCCGTTACTGCCCCGCCAAAAACTGAGCCTCTGCTGGACACGGAATGCCGAACCTTGTTACCCTCAATGGGCCAAGAACAATACACAACTACAGGGCCCAAATTGGGTGGCAAATGGAAAAGTAGGGAACAAGGGGGGTATGGGGCAGGAAAATTGGCAGGGGGGGGGGGTGGTGGCTGCTGAAGCCGGGCATCAGCGACATTTTGATTTATTTATGCCGACACCAAGCGGCGGCCAACTGAACCGCTGTGTATGAATACATAGAAAGTATGGCTATGTGGTGTCCTCACACAATCAGTTAATGGTGGAACCCTAGTCCTCGAATGGAGCACTCCCAATGGCTGCTCCAACTCCAAAAAATAGGAGGAGATCAGGCACGGAAATTAATTACATTAAATTAACTTTACTAATTACATATAAACATTAAAATCCAAGAAGAGATAAAAGGGCAGAATCAACAAATACTATTAAGAAGAAGATTTATTATATAAAAACATGTTCCATTTTTTAAGAAAACTGTAGCCAAATTTGAAACTATTTATTTTATACTTCATGCAGCTTTTATTAAAGAAATTAAATATATTTTTAATGTTATTAGTAAGGTATCTAACTTAGCCGAATTTTCCTAATATTGGTTTATTTTCACCTACTTGTATCTAAAGATCGTGCCGAATTGACCTTCACAAAAATGAATACGAAATAGGAATACCTAGAAGTCATTTTAACAAAGCCAGGAAATTATAATTTCAGTTCATCTAAATCGCTCGCCCCGAATAAACCCCGTGAACCGTGTGGATTCCAGGATCTCCTCCATCTGCAGCTTTATCCTGCGGGCCGGGATTCAGACTGGGATTTGGGTTTGGGGCAACAGTCCTGTTTCGATTTTGGTGCGCTTGGCTTGCTCATTTGGTTTTCCGTTTGAATTTCCTTTGCACTCAATGAAATTTCAACTTGATTTCCGTCGGGCATTTGTTACTTATATTTTCAGCTTTCCGTCTGGCTGTGGGTGTATGTGTGTGGGTGTAGGTGTGGGCGTATATGTGTGGGTGTGGGTGTGAATGTGGCTCTCTCGCAGCCCTTCACACACTCACAAAGTTGTTGACACCTACCGCCGACGACAGCTGCTTCACACCCACACCCGCACACCCACACACGCACACACCCACTCAACCACACCTATACACCCACACAAATCCACATGTGCCCCCTGTGTCCATCCGCATCCGTGTGTGAGTGTGAGTGTGGGTGTGTTTGTTTGTTGATTTGGCTTAGTAGTTACCAGAAGTCTGGACTTGATGGTCGACGGTGGCGAAAGAACTGTCGCAAAAAAATATACAAAAACAAGAAAGGAAAGCTAACTTCGGGCGGAGCCGAAGTTGATATACCCTTGCAGAATATTCTGTAAATAATATTCTCCAAAATTATTCATATGATGCATTCTTAATACTAATAAAAATCCCAACTTCCTAACTTTAAAAACACCAAAGTTATGGCAATTTCAATCGTTCAGTTATATGGCAGCTATAGGATATAGTCGGCCGATCCCTATAAAATTTGGTAGGTCGGATTGATTGGCCAAATATAAAACCCATAGAAAATCCCAACTTCCTAACTCTAAAAACACCAAAGTTATGCTATTTCCTATCGTTATATGGGAGCTATAGGATATAGTCGGCCGATCCTTATGAAATTTGGTAGGTCGAATTGATTGGCCAAATAAAGAAGCCATAGAAAATCCCAACTTCCTAACTTTACAAACAGCAGAGTTATGGCATTTCCTATCGTTCAGTTATATGGCAGCTATAGGATATAGTCGGCCGATCCCGGCCGTTCCGACTTATATACTGCGTGCAAAGGAAAGAAGGGTGTGTGCAAAGTTTCAATTCGATAGCTTTAAAACTGAGAGACTAGTTCGCGTAGAAACAGACAGACGGACAGACAGACGGACAGACAGACGGACAGACGGACAGACGGACAGACGGACAGACGGACAGACGGACAGACGGACATGGCTATATCAACTCAGGAGGTGATCCTGATCAAGAATATATATACTTTATAGGGTCGGAGATGTCTCCTTCACTGCGTTGCACACTTTTGACCAAAATTATAATACCCTCTGCAAGGGTATAACAAGAAAGGAAAGCTAACTTCGGGCGGAGCCGAAGTTGATATACCCTTGCAGAATATTCTGTAAATAATATTCTCCAAAATTATTCACATAATGCATTCTAAATACTCATAAAAATCGCAACTTCCTAACTTTAAAATCACCAAAGTTATGGCATTTTCAATCGTTCAGTTATATGGCAGCTTGGGATATAGACGGCCGATCCCTATAAAATTTGGTAGGTTTGATTGATTGGCCAAATATAAAACTCATAGAAAATCCCAACTTCCTAACTTTAAAAACACCAAAGTTATGGTATTTCATATCGTTATATGGGAGCTATAGGATATAGTCGGCCGATCCTTATGAAATTTGGTAGGTCGAATTGATTGGCCAAATCAAAAAGCCATAGAAAATCCCAACTTCCTAACTTTACAAACAGCAGAGTTATGGCATTTCCTATCGTTCAGTTATATGGCAGCTATAGGATATAGTCGACCGATCCCGGCCGTTCCGACTTATATACTGCGTGCAAAGGAAAGAAGGGTGTGTGCAAAGTTTCAATTCGATAGCTTTAAAACTGAGAGACTAGTTCGCGTAGAAACAGACAGACGGACAGACGGACAGACGGACAGACGGACAGACGGACAGACGGACATGGCTATATCAACTCAGGAGGTGATCCTGATCAAGAATATATATACTTTATAGGGTCGGAGATGTCTCCTTCACTGCGTTGCACACTTTTGACCAAAATTATAATACCCTCTGCAAGGGTATAAAGATTCGATCGACTCGACTATTGGCTACCTGTTACCCATTAAATAGAACCCCTTTTATACTATATTTCCACATTATTAATACATAGTACATACAAATAACAATTACTATTTTACTCCTTGTAATATCACTGAAACATTCCAAGATAATAATCATTGAATCATTTAAGACATATACAGTCCTTTTTTTTATTTCATACTTTGGGAAAATATCTTAAGGTTTCTATAACTTGAACTGAAAAAAGTGTAGCCTAAACCAATTTTATAATTTGAACTCATTTTGTAGACCATAATTACTTTACTTTAATAGGTTGAAGACCACAAAATAATAACAAACACGCTGTTCAACTACCCAACTGTGCATCAATTGTAAAGGATATAAAAATACGGCATACAAAAATAAGGAAACATATAGCCAATTTGAGGAATCCGCTTAAGTGCGACATTGATTTCCGTCACTGATACCCGACACATGTCGACCCGACAAAAAGCCTCATGAAGGCGAGGATATAGAAAATACAGAAAGGGAAAGGAGCGAGGGGGGTACACCTAGAGCCAGGGCATTCCGTTTTGGCAAGAGAAATGGCCTAATTACAATTTAAATTGGCACTCAAAATATGGGCCTACGATCGAAAGAAAACTAAATTTGTTTCGTCTCGAATTTGTTGCACATTTAATGAGGATTTGCCTACGATAAGAGGGTATTTTCCATTTTTCCAAGTGTGGTACGGCGGGTCACGCACGAGCTGACACCCGAAGCATCCCCCTAGCAGAACTCCCCCCCTCTAGAAATCCTTCAACGGCGCCTGTGGCAATTGCAAAATCCATGAATACGGGGATGCCCGAGAAGTGTATCCATAAAATATTGTTGGCAACCGATTTTCACATGCAAAGTTTCTATTTCTCTCCTCGCACTCTGCCAACAGGGTATACGAGTTCAATCAAGAAGTTTCACATTTAAAATATTAATATTTACATTTTTATGGCTTAGAAAAGGCTAAACTAAAGATGTATGTATGTTTCAATACCAATATATTTTTTGATTTTTTAAACAGGGATTTTATTTTTTAAAAGAATAAAATACATTAAGAATACATATTGTTGTTTTTACTTCACTATTTTTCTAAAATATATACTTAAATATAATACTTAAATTATTTTGAAGCTTTTATTTCAACTTGATCTTTTTATTTTTAATTTGGTATCTTATTAATCTTAAACTAATATGGGTTTTCGTCATTGAATCATTTATAATATAAGTAATGGTGTATATAAAATATGACCTTATTTTTGGTAAGAATATATTGTAATTTTCTATTTTTAAATATTGTTTTTTTTTTTCAACACAACATTCTATTTTTTATTCATAAGTCCCTTTATCATAACTAGAATTACCCAAAATTTGTTGTGAAGTTAATTAACAAATTTTAAAAGTTGAGTAACTACTAACAAGAGTATATTCGATTTCATTTAATTAAAAGTGAAATTGTTGGGCTTGGGTTTTTGGAACTTTCCAGTAGTAGTGTGTTCGGATGCAGGATTCGATTTAAGCGGGTTATTCAGAGAGAGAGAGGGAAGCCAGCGACAAGTTGGACAGGGGAAAATACGAGATGACATTAATAACTTAGCAATTGTATTGGGCCAGTTGCAGACGCAGCAAGGCCAACTGCAGCAGCTGTTCAGCAGCCACAGGGTGAGGGGGTGGTGCAAAGGGGGCGGAGGTGTGTTGCACTGGTCAAGAAGTGGGCGTGCTGGAAGACTTATGTCTGGGCCAAAGCCCAAGCGAGATCGAGCCAGCCTGAGCCCAGCAGGTTGATTGATGGTCTGGCTCGCAGTGAAATTGATTGGAATGAAACTCAGGGGAATTCGTAGACGTTGAAACAAAGAAGGAGGGCAATCCATTCGAATAACTAGAAGCAATGACCTAATACGAAATCAAAGAATTAATCAAGAATAAAGGAAACCCAAAAACAATTAACTCGGAGCCAAAACCAGCAAAGCTACAGCAATGCAATATGTCGCCATTTATTTGTATTGTAGTTAACTGATTTGCTAAGATCATTTTGTACTTTTTAAGTGGCAACAATCCAATGGATTCATTTTTCCAAAAATGCATTATCGTATTTGTTTAAATTGATCTGAATATTATTTGAGTTCTACCCTTTTGTTTTATTTTGAATGAAATTTTTAGGAAATATATTGTATTTTAAGCTGTTGCGAGCGAAAAAAACGTTTATTAAACGCGTTTTTCCTTTAATTTAAGAATTCATGTTTCCATTTCCCTACAATTTTTTTAATGGTTAGTTTCTGGATTTAATATTTTTAATTATCTGCACAACTCAGTGGTTTTGAAGCCATGTGCTTAGTAAAATAAAATATTAAATTAAAAATTAAGCCAAAGCTTGGGGCAAAAATGTATTATTGAATTTAGCTAGGACAGATTCAGATTTTTAAATTTGATCTGCGAGCCACCACCCTTGTTATTTGTACATATATGAAAGACACAAAGAAGGTGCATATTTCAATTATTTATTTAATTTAATTAATTTGCACAGGCTTAAATGTATGACAGCCAACTGCAAAAGACCGCCAAAAGCCACCGCCAAGCACCAAATTAACCGGAAATAAAATGGACTAGCATTAATTGGGGATTAAGGCCATAATTATATTATTACAAAACCATAGTATATTTAGATTTCAGCGACCCGTTGACCGGAAAATCAAGGCAAATTAGATATAAGCACATTTAGCCGTAAATAAAATAGTCAGAAATTAATTTTGGATTAAGTCAGTGTTTCTATTTTTAGCCTCCATTTGGTAATGCCAAATTAGTACAGTTAGTTGCGTTCTTTCCTCTGCCCGTTCAACTCGATGTGATATATGATGATGTCGAGGAGAGACAGGTCAAAGGTCAAACGGTGTGGCACAGACACTCAGTCATCCACAAGTCAGTTCGTCATAGACAGGCGACCGCCTTTCAATCAGGGCAATGCCCACCCACTAGAAAAGTACCCAAGTACCCGAGTTCCCTTTTAGCCATGATGATTAATTGCGGCCCCGGCATGCTAACAATGTTAATTTGTCATATATGCGACGGTACTTCCGCCGGCAAATGGGAAACCAAACCGTAGCAAAAGCGAGACGAAAAAAGCTGAAGGAATCAAATTAAAAATGTATAATCGCTGGGGGAGCACAAAAAAAAAAAAAAAAAAGAATGTATGGAAAAGAAGAGGAGGGCTCGAGATTGAGGAGCAATCAAATCAATAATTCATGGCATGAAAACGTTAAGAGTAACGATAATGCACGAGACACGAGATGAGTTGAGATGGCAGGCCAAAGGGACTCGAAAAGCTCGTCTTGAGGTCGAATTTTTATACGGAGGTCGTTGGGTGGGTTAAGCAAATGTACGTACATTTACAATGACAACGGTAAGTGCATGTAAATGCAGGCGATGACAATGTCAGGGGGCGGGCTACGGGGAGCTAAAAATGGGGGCCAGAAGAGCTCTACACAGACAAACACACAGACACATACACACACACACACACACATACATGGTGGCAACTGCAATTCAAATAAATTTTCATCTATTTCGGTTTTTGGGTTATGGTTACTCACCGCATTTCCCCATTTTCTACGGGCTTCCTGGGAATCCGCAGCACTTACCACTTTGGCTGTATTTAAATACTTGCACGATTTCCGGTTGTTAGCGTTGCTAAGTTTCAAAATGGCTGCCTCACCGGCACACACACACACACACACACACACATGGACAAGAGCACCAAATTCCGTAGCACACTTTTGAGCGTAGCCATCAACATTGGACATGCATTGTTTTTAGCCACTGTTGATTTCCACAAATTGCAGTTGCAAATTTGGCGAAACGCTCCAAAAGCAGAAAAAACGCTGCACCGGAGGAAATACGTAACATCAACCAACTTTTTTTATTTTACTAAATTAAATATTCAGCATTAATGGGCCGTTGAATCTTTAAGTGTTCAGCTGCTCTATTATCACAAGAATTACTTATTAATATTTTATTAATCATTGCTAAGAAGGAAATGACAGTATTCATCAAAATGGTATGGCAAATTTTTAAGGAAAACTCATTTTAAATAAATTTTGGTAGTTTTTCAAAGATTTATTTGTGTCAAAAAAAAATATTTAAACTGTATTTTAATGCTATTTCAAATTCAAACGAATATACAAGCTGCCAGTTAACAAATTTAACACATATTTACAGGGATTGATGTTTGTTGCTTTTCTAAATATTTCATCGTATATAACAACAAAATAAAACATTGTTATTTTACGTAAATGTATGATATATTTATTATTAGTGCAATCAAAGCTCAAAGCCAGTTTGTCAACCCATTTTATTGCTTTGGGCCAGTATCTGTATAAATAGCTAAAAACCACAGATTATTACGCACATGATGTTTAGGAATTTTATAAAATATGTATTTTGTTTATTATTTAAGTTGCAAGCGGGATTTTAAGCTGCATTAATATTCGCATACCAAAGTTTAAATCATTGAATTTTCAAATTATTAGGCATTTTTGTGTACAAAATTCGTATTAAGCTTTTACCTTGAACCATTTAACTTTGGATTTAGCAAAGCGAATCGCCTATTAGCATTCTTTGTTATAAATGCAGCGATAAACTCTCAGATAAATGCGTTGATTTTGTTCAAGCGAGTGTTGAAAGCATAGCTGGATCGGCTTTTCATCGATGATTTACCACTCCTCGCCAGTTTTCATGGCCAAGAAAATATGCAAAACAACCAATGGCATAGCCAATCCACCAGAGTCAAACAGCCGAGGAAAACAAAACAGAGCTGGGCAGGAAAACGGAAAATAATCGCCCGTGGCTGGACTTGGGGTATACCGGTACGTATAACCCAGCCCCCACCATCCCCTACAAGTCCACCGATTTGCTGTCTATACCACCCCCACTTTCCCCACTCCCCCTTCATTTGCTTTACTCACTTTTCCAGCGGCTGGTTTATTTTATTATTTTCTGCTCCTGCCCCTCCTTCATACATATACCTTTTTTTTCCGGCTGCATTCTGTGGCGGAAGTTCATTTGAGGAATTTCGCTTTGGCATTTCAGATGTGCCGTTCATTATTTTGTTTTGCTTTCGCCTTGGCTTTCACCTGAACAACTTTCCCAGCCATGGCGCCCCCCCCCCCCTTTCCTTTCGGCAGTGCTTTGTCTGCAGCTGGTTTCCACGGCCAATCGCTGAATGAATAGTCTGATTTATAATGATTAATGCCCTCCAGTTATGTGTCCGACATTTGCAATGGAGATGGAGCTGAATGCGGCAAGAGATACGGAGTTGGCCAAAACAATTTGCGGCCACATTTCGACGCAAAGTGACAGTGTGCCGTCTCCTGTCTGCTTTTGTCTGTTTTTGTGGCATGACCATCAGGAGTTTTCATCAAACTGTGTTTCGCTGATATTGTGGTTTCCCTTCGGCTTTTCAACAGATTTTCCCCTCAACAAGAGCAGCAGCAACGGCATTGGTTGCCTGCATTCGCACTGATAGTGCGATAAGCTGCTTACCTTTATAGAGGGTTGGCATTGCGTTCACCTGACCGATTGCATCTGTAGGTCCACTAATGAAATGGCCAAATTCTAGCCAAATTCCTTTTGCCACCCCATCGAAACGGCCAAAAACGCCCAAAACACTCAAAATACCGAAACACCCGAAAAACTCACCCATCGCAAGAAGAAGTCACCTTGCGGCGATTTCCATTTCGCCGGTAAACGCTGCTCCCATTTCAATTTTTGTTTTGGCCATCATAAAATATAATTGTTTTTCCACTCGCCCCGAAAGTGAAAAATAAACTGCCAATTCCACATTGGCGACTGGCTAACAATAAGCTACAACAACAATAACAGCAGCAACAATGGACAGAAGTAAGCTATTTGTTTAACACCTGCAAGTCAGCAGGAAAATAAAAAGAGAGCTGGGAATAAAGCAGCCCAGGAGCAGATGAACTTGGCCATCAAGTCGACCGGCAAATATCCTTGATAATTATTTATATCCGCTTCTTAAACAGGGTTACAAAGGAGATACAAGGCAAATATCTTTAAATTCTTTGTATTTTTAAATCAAACTGAAGTACAGACAAACTTTTTCGTATTTTAAAGTATTTTAAACCTTAATCTATAATTTCATTACTTTTAATTTTCTCATAAACTATCAAACATTTCATCTAGAAAATATTATAATATATATTAAACGAGTTCTTGGGGCTAAAAATAATCATGTAAAATATAAATCAGATTCTAAACAGCTGAATAAAAGTAAATTTTAAATATAAGGTTTTATAAAATCATAACCAGCTTTAAGCTTTACCTAATCTAATGAAAATTAATACGTGTCCAACTAAAGTTTTCTGAAATCATATGTTTAGAATATGATTTTCATAGGTCTTAATTTATTAATCAAAAGTAAAGAGATTTCTGGGTTAAACATCAATTAATTTTTTTTTTCAGTTATTATATAAAATGTATTTATTATTTATTTAACCATGTAACTCGAGAGTATCGAATACACCGACCAGAATTACAGGGTACAAGGAGGAAGGGCAGCGAAAGAAAAATGAGTGGGTCTTCTTGTGGGGGAGGGGGGAGGTGTGTGCTTCTGGTTCTGGTTCAGCTGGTGATTCTTGGATGGATGCTGAGACCGCATTTATGGCCCACCGGGTTCTACTTATATAGCAATACATATATCTATATACCTATATATGTATGTACGATGGCCGCGTATAGCCGCTGCCTACGATTTTTACCTATGTGCCGACGGGTCCGATACGGAATTCATTTAAAATTTAATGACCTAACCGTTGTTGCTGTTGGTTGTATGCATGTCGTACCACCAGCAACAACACCGCCACCGCCAACAACAACATCGAAGCAATATTAAAATTCATTAAAAATGATTTGCGTAAAACGCAATTTTATTTTTTCATCGCCACGAAAAAAAAAAAGAAAAAAAGAACGCAAAAGAAGCTACCGAAAAAAAGAACAAAATAAAAAAGTAGAAAAGAAAAATAAGAGAGAGGGAAAATATAACACGGGCATTAAAACAAGCGGCAGGGAAAATAACGCACAGCACTCCAAAATGAAACAAATAAACAAAAAGCAAACGGATCGGAATTCCAGGGAAATGTGGCATGGCATGGTGTCCAGTGTCCAAGGGGATACAAAAATATACGTGGTGCCACAAAGAAGGGAAGCCCAAAGCCCAAAGCCCCACCTATGCATACACACATTTATGAATAAATAAATTGATTCAAATGTCTAAAACACTTGATATTCGGTCCTCTATAAAACACTTTCGTTGCGTACATTTACACCTTTTTGTTGTCATGTCTAAACATTGGCTATCCAATATCCATTGAAAATATAGGAGATTAATATTTATTTCTAAAAGATAATTTACAAAATATAAAATATCTTTTTGTAGACATCAATTAGCTCAAGAGGCTCAGAAGCCAAAACCACAGCAGTTTTATGGTCAGAACATAGAAAAACAATTGGATCTGCCTTAACAGTATGCAAATATGTGAACACAAAATATATTCAATTATTTTTGAAAAATGATTTAAATAGTAAATAACCGAATTGTTTGAATTTTAACGGAAAATTATGGAGAAGAATATTTTGATCATTGGCTGCACAAGGCAGTCAGGGTTTATAAACCAATGTTTTGCAGCAAAAAAATCTATGAATAATTAAATCAAGAGCAGTAGTTTTGAAAATGACAAATTTTATTTATATCCTTAATTTTTTTAATTAAAATAAAAGTTAATCGGTACAAGTTTTACATAAAAGATTAGCTACTTTTTGCAAGATTTTACATTTTTAAAATGGGATACAAATGACTGGTACAAACTTTTAAGGAAACTCTCAACAAATAAATTTAAAGAAAGATTTTTTTAAGAAATCCTTTCAATTTGTCTAACGAACTTGACAATGGTATAAAGTGCGTTAAGTTATGATAGTTTCTGTGTCTACACCCTAATATTTCCTTCATATTCAGTGACCAACCCCGATTAACATGATGCTTTGATTGCCACACTTTGTGCTTAAACAACATTATGGTTACGCCCCAGAAAAAGCCGCCCATTGCCGTTCATAGAGTTCTCATCCGGTGGCCACTAAAAAATTAATGAAAAAAATTGCCCCAACACGCACGCACATATAAAATTAAAAAATTTATTGCTTTTCCCGCTAGGCACTCACAGCCCATTGGTTGTCCAGCCCCGCCCACTCGCCGGTCCCGCCCCTTTTTGCTGCGTCACGAAAATTAAAAACACCAAATACAAAATACACGAAGTAAAATATATGCAAAAAAAGGAATTTTTAAAAAATTGCGCAAGGCATTTATTTTTAACAATCCATGCATTTTATGTGTTCTGCAAAAAGTAGGCGGTGGGCGGCGGTCCAAAGGGGGCGTGGCGAGGCGGGTTACGTGGTGCGTGCTGTAATTTGCATGTAGACACAAAAACAGCAACAGCTTTCACCTTGTCGCTTTTTCAATTTTCCCTTCCATCTTATTGACTTTTCCTTTTTTTATGCGCATACACAGATGCAAATACAAATACAGATACAGATACACATATACATATACTATATTACTTGATTTGATTTTATTTTTATTTCGCTGTTGCCACTTGCAAACATCTCACAGTCTGTTGCCTGTTTTGAGCTCTGATTGTCACCGAATGCCAGAAAAGTGGGCGGTTGGGTTGGTGTGCGTGTGTGTGTGTGTGTGTGTTTAAGAAGTCGCGATTTTCAGGCTCATTAAATTTGACAGAGATTTGCGCCAAAGTTTCCATTATGTCTGATCCCTGTCTGATTTTAGCTTTCGTCCTTGTACTTTTATGATTTCCCTGTCAACTTGATTATGTCTAGGCACATATGCGAAGTGAAGAAGGCGGCGGTGGAGAGGGCGGTGGGTCAAAACACTTTGTCATCTAGTGCTCCTGCCGGTGACCAATTAGTCCACAGGTGACAACGGATCCACACCCCCTGCGTCCCCTCCCACGCCCCCTTTTACGCCCCTGAATACGTAGAATAGGGAGTGGCTGGCAAAAAAAAAAATAAAGGACGTGGCAAGTGAAAGAAAATATGAAAATGGCTGGCAAGCACTTTCCATGTTAAGCCCAAAAGGCTAACCTGTGGATCATTTATTAGAATACAAAATACCCTGGAGTTAAAAAAAAAATTAATAAAAGTGTACTTTAATTAAATGACGTAAAATATTATATTTGCCATCTTTAAAACTTTGAACTAAATCGTTTTTAGTTTATTTAACTAACAGGTTAAAAAACAACTAGATTTGGCTTTTTAAGTGGCCAAAATAAAAGGAAATTAATATTTCTCCAATACAAGAACTCAAGGAGCACATCCATGATATGATTCAATTTAGGTGTCCAGCACCATTATTCAACAGCAAAGTAAAGACATTATTTTTTGTAAAGTATTTGGGACTGCAAGATATCCAAAATGTTAAAAAAAAAGTTAATATTTAATGGGATCTATATTTTGATAGCACAAAACAGACAACGTAATTTTACTGGGCTTTAAGATATTTTTTGCTATATACTTGCATACTTTAGCATTTGCGAAACGATTTTTAAATTTGAGTCAATAATTATGTATTTATATTTTGCCAAAATAATTCCTAGATATAATATAGATCCTTTTAAATTTAAAAACTTTAATAAATACATACAAATTTCCTGTTGCGGAAATCGAGCAAATAAAGGACGGTGATTATCGGGTATCGCATAGTCGAAAAACAGGACTTCAGACTTGTTTTTCTGGTTGCCCCACGAGCAACGCAAAAGGAAACAATAACAAACGGAAAAAACAGACGCAGTTCGGTATCGCCATTGTTACCTGTACAGGTGGACGTGTGTGGTCGCGAACGGAGATGGCGATGGTGATGGCGATGGTGATGGTGATGGTGATGGCCGTATTTCAGTGCGTTGGGAGAAAAGCAGCGAAAAAAAGCTTAAGCTAAAATGGGATTAGAAACAACAGAGGAGGTCCTGCGCAAGGAGACAAGTAGAGGAATTGCCGCTTGGCCATGCCAAAGTGCTTATGTGTGTGTGTTGTTTACTCTGCAGTTACTGTTGTTGTTATTTGAGTGGCCGCACAGCTGGCACATCCTGAATCCAGCATCCACCATCCAGCATCCAACATCCAACATAGTGCGTATGTTTGCAACAGGAGGAAAAAATTACCCAAGCTCACCTGAACTTACCTGCGGATAACAGGCATGCTCGCTATGCGAAGGAAGAAAAGAAGAAAGCTTTCAAAATTCACTTCCTTCAAACTGAAACCCCTGCATGAATAATCACGCTAGACTGAATGTTAAATATTGTAAATATAAACTACAAAAATAAATTATAAACCTATGGGTTTTTATTTTAAGCAATTACAAAACAAGCATAAACAAAATTAAAGTACTTTAAGATGTACTTTTCTAGTATTATTAATAATGCTAGCAAATACATAAGATTTTTAGAAAAGTTTCTTATGAAAGTTTTTGTTTCTTTTTAATTTGTGTTGTTCTTCTTAAAACAAAAATACAAAACATATATACTTCAAAACAATTTAAAATATTCGCTAATAAAAATACATTTAGTTATGGAATAACCAGACTAATATTACTGCTGATCTGAGAATTTCCTCGACTATTTCCATCGACCTCAGAGCATTCCACCTGCGACGCAGAGTACGTTGAACGTTCCTATTGTTTCTTTACATTTACGTTTTCCTTTGTACTTTTCCCTCGCATTTTTTCCGACGTTGTGTTGCTAACGAAATTATTTAGTAGACCCGCGTGGCGGTCAGTGGGGCGAAAAACAGAATCAAAAGTGGAGGGGCCCCAAAAATGGAGCACGGAATTAGCGGGGGAGTGGCCAGGACACAACAGGAAGGACGAAAGCTGTCCGGAATGGCGGAAAACAGGACGTTGAGTGGCAACTAGTTCATCAGGTCTAGATGCCACCGTTTCCCCTTTTCAGTGAACGCTCTCCATAAAAATCGCATTAAAACTAAAGCCAAAGTCGGCAAAGACCTACATCCTCGGTGACCACGCCCCCGCCTCCAAACTACGCCCACTTGAATGAAACAAAAAAAAAAAACAAATTCATGTTCACACGGCAGCAACATCTATACAAACACGGGAGCAAATCCATGGAGAAAGTAAGTTTAACTGCGGATTTGGTTCCTTCTTTTTACGGCTCTTACCACTCACTTAGCACCGTGATCTGAAAAATGGAATATGTTTCAAAAATAATATATTTCAACAATCAGCTTAAGGCATTTATAAATATATTAGATATTACAAATTAGATATTACAAAGAAAATAAAGAATAAAACATATGATTTGAAACACCTTTTTAAGGCAATCTGTAAAACCACTTAGTGTAAATACTTTATAAAGGCTTTTAATAAATTGGTTCTGCAGGAACTTTTAAATCTCTATTATAATATAGAATGCTTGTACTGTTTTTAAAATAAGGTTTAATGGAGAGTTTGGAACTGGGTATATGTAAGTTAACAAATAAATGTGTTAATATGTAATCTAACAAAAAAAGCTGCAAACAAAATTCAATTTTAATTGATATTTTTGAGATGTTATTTTTTAATTAATTTGTGTTAATATGTATGCTTTTGAATTTTCAAAAATGTAATATTGTTTACCACTGTACTTGCGTGGGCGTGTGTGTGTAACTGTGTACTTGAGTGGGTGTTTGTTCGCTTGGCCAGCTTTATTTTTTACCTTGCCGACTTTTCCTTTTTCCTCGGGAACAGCGCCTTTTGATGTGGGCTTATCAGATATCAAAGCGCATAACTGATAATGTGGCAATTGAAGGAGAAGCTCAAACAACAGGTGGTCGACTGGGTGGTGGTTTTCCCCGCCCCACTGCATAAGTTCCATCCTGATTAAATCTAACCTAAACTGACACGGGCAACGAAAACGCTAAAGTCAAAGTCGAAGTTCAAACAGTGGCAGATACATAGGTTCATCCATCGCATTTCCTTATCGAAATGCTGTTGGCTTTTCCTTTGTCTGGCTTTTCTTTGTGGATGCCTCCATCCGTCTTTATTTTCCCTTTTCCAAGGGGTACTCAAATAAATTCGAAGAGTTGGCCAAAAATATGGCAAGCACTTGAAAATACATGTGTTTTCTTTAAAAATATGTAAGAACTTTTTTATTTATTTTAGCATTAATGAGGTTTACTTTTTTTAATTGCATACAATTCAGAGAAGGGCAGGATTCTTTGATATTAAATATTTAAAACACTTTATAATTGATTTAGAAACATCATCAAATTAATACTAATCATTTTTTTATACTTTGTGAGACAAAATATCTTGATAAGATAAAGTAAGACTCTGAAACGGAGGGGTTTCATGCTTTTAAGTATTAAAATCAGTTTATATTTGATTTTTCTTCATTAAACTTAAGATCCCCAAGTATGAGATACAGTAGTTGGTCTGGAAACAAACTTGTATCTTATATAAACAAATCATTTCTAAGAATCAGGGTATTCTCGGTTATGGTTTAAAAACCTTAACATTTTGTACAACTTTGTGTTCTCCGCATTTTGATGTTGTTTTTGGCTGGGTCCTTTTTTCTGATTTGTTTATGTTGATAATGATTACAATGTTGTGTCGCTGCTGTTTTCCCGCAGGCGAGGCTTTCCGCAACAAGCCCCCTGCCCCTTGCCCCTTGCCCCTTGCCCCGCCACCTTGATTGTTTTATGCGCCGCTCTCATTATCGCGGCCATCTTTCAAGCGTTGCCGGCATATGTTAGTTGGCCTAAACTTGAAAAGCTTCCAGCGGCACACAAGTGTGGCCTACTTTCCGGGAGGGGAGGGTCGAGGAGGTAGGGGCGTGGCAGGGCGGGCAAAGGACACAGGACACAGGAGCAGGGGGCTTAGAGCAGCGGTGCTAGATGTCTGCCAGCAAACATAAAATCAGCTAAAACGTTGCCACAGCACGGCACACACATACACACACATACACACACATATACCCATATAGTGGCACACAATTTATGCCCCTTTTTGCTGAAGCCTCAACACGGCCCGTACACCTTGCGGCATTTAATATTTGTGTTTCGCCAGCACGGCCATTTTCCACCCATTTTCCACCCGCCCGCACCTGGCTTTTCAAAACAAAAACAAAAAAAAATACAAAATAAGAATATGAGAAAACCAAAAAAAAAAAAAAGAAAGGCAAAAATGTTGCCTGCCCGTTTTTTCGTGCAAATATAATAATGTCAGGACTGCGTCGACTTGTTTACGCTTTGGCGAAGGCTTTCGCTAAGGCAATTTATGATTGACCGCATGTCCTGGGGGCCAAGGACCTGGCCGCAATTGAAACTTTAGCGCAAGCACGTGCCAAATGTTTTCGCTCTCGGCTTGCGACGATTACAACGCCTCCACCCCCAAAAAAAAATCCAATGAAAAACCCAATGAAAAACCCCCCAGAAACACCCACCACTTCCCCCATCAAAGGAAATTTGCTTAAAGGCAACGACGGGGTCCGTGCACATATATATATATATATATGTATATAGTACATTGTAATTACGCTTTCCCGAAAGGTGAACTCGAACCGGCTTGTCGTTGTCGCCTCCAAAAATGTGCGAACAAAAAAGAGGCCAACAAGAAATGACTCAAAAAGCTGTGTTGCCAGTTTTTTGCAGGGCAAATTAATTTGCATGATGGTGGCATCACGTTTGTCGCAGCTAATAAATATAAAGTTTCGCTGCTAAAGTTCCGCCAACAACTAGCTGCATTTATATGGCTTAAAAATGCCATCTCTCAGAGCAAATTGAATCATTTAATGCAACATTTAGATTAATGGACTACACATGTTTTACTAAGTATCAATAGAGATTTTACCACTTAGTACTAAGTAGCAGTAGAGATTTTACCATAAAGCGAGAAAAAAAACTAGCTTCGCCAAGCCGAAGTTTTTATTACCATTGCAGTCTCATCGAAAACAAATATATATGTATTTAAATTATATATATTAATGTTGATTCGTTTAATTTGGTATACAATTTTTTTTTAATTTTCGGTACCCTCATGAAAAATGTTTTGCTCGAAATCAGTATTTCAAAACCCTGGGAAATAGTGCTCAAATGTTGGAATATAAAATAAAGTGGAATTCACAGTTAAAAAAGGTATATAAATAGAACACAAATCAACAATTGGATAAAAAATAAAATTGTATATTTTTGTCTGCTTAAAAGCATTGTAAATTATAGATTTCCAAACTTGTCATAGAAGGAATTATTTTGGCAAATAATTAAAAATGTAATTGGGCTCTCAGCTTTTTCCCCTTAAATAATACGTCAGCATATTTGTCGAATTTAATTCGTGACCTTTCTACTCTTCAAAAAAAACAATCCAAATGTGCAAAAATATATAAAACAAATGGCAAACATATAGTGCACATAACTGAGCTTAATCAACCCACAAAGTGGGCGTGGCCCAAATGAAACGATGCATTTTTTAAGGCCATTGGATCGGTTTAATTCTGTTGGCAGTCTAAAACCTGAAAAAATGACAGGCAAATAAATTAGTGGCCGTGATGGCTGTTACTGCATCTGCTATTGTTTGTTTAAATTAATTAAATTACCATTGTAATTGATTAGCCAGCAATGTCAGTTTGGTGGAAAAAGAGTCCCCGAATACGATACTCGATTTCCCCAGCGACGCATCCTCAGAGAGCTGAGTAATGTGTGTGCTGCGAAATGGATTTTGAAGCATCGGATAAACAATATATTATATTTCTATAAATCAAACTCACTGCCAATGCAGTTAGTGGGGGAGTCCCCCAGCCGGGAATATTTATACACCCTCGTACGGGCGTAGTCATATGAGTATTCAAAGCGCAGCAGGGCGACAACAAGGATATGGCGGAGCAACAAGGACCAAGGACGCACAAGGACAAAGGGGGAGTAGGGGGGAACAGACAGAGTGACTGGGATTCAAATGGCATTTCGTAGACAATATGCAAACATATAGCATACTAGACATGCTTACAACCAGATATTTTCCCACCCCCCAAAAACAAAAAAAAAATAAAATGCTTGGAGGAACAGGAAAAAGCAGAGTTGGGAGGACCCACATGAATATTGAGAACTGCGATTTGATTGTGTTGTATAAAGGAAAAGTAGGAGAGCATCCTTTTCCTCCTCTTAACAGCCATAAAGGCAACGCGGCGCAGAAAAAAATCGGAGATTTTCGGAAAAGCCTCCCAAAACAGGCTGCTCGACCAACGGATTTCTTGGGGATTAAGTGCATAGACCACATAACTCCGCAGTTAACCGATAAGTTAGGACCGATTGCCCGAAAATGCCCAACGTTCGAAAGTTTTGCTCTTTTCGGACTTGGATTTGCTCGGGCTTTCAGACAGTCAGTTTCAGCCCTATAAGGCTGTATCGATTTAGATTCATAGCGATGAGGCAATGTGTAGGAATACACATTGAATTTTCATTAAAAAATATTATAATCCATTTTTTGAGAAATAGGTATACTAAATTAACAATTTAACAAATTTAAAAGATATTTACAACAACTGTTATTAGTATTTTTAAAAGCGAATGATTTGTATTAAAAATGTTACGACTTAATTTGTAATTCTAAAAACCCATGGCAATAGAGATTTATCATATAGTTATATATAAATTTGTGTTTTTACTTTGCTCACTTTCACTCTTATGTTATTAGTTAGTAATTACCACATTTTGACCACCATAAATAATTAATAACGTTGGCATTTGCAAGCTACCTTTACATATCAATATCTTTCTTATGTTTGCCTCTTTTTATTAAACCAAAATCAATTATAAATGGTCTGCATTTCTGCAATTAATCCGATGGGAGATGACAGAGAATTTATTGAACTAATGCAATTAAGTTTGAGGCATTTAAAATATTCCTGGGCAAATTGGCTTGTCGCAGACGCACTGTACTGTACCGTATGTGTGGGTACAGTGCGCGCCGCATTGGCTAACTTCCTGGCTGCGAGAGGTTCTCCCATTCTTGAGCGGGCCATCTATCTCCTATCTACAATCTGTGGCATATGCAGCAGCTACGTGGGTGTGTGTTGTTGTGAAAATACACACACAAGCTAGCACATACACACACACACTCACATTTATATATATATATTTATATATAAAGTGTGCCAGAGTTGTGCAAGCCGAAGTCAAAGTGTTCTGTCCACAAAACTTTGTGCCCGGCTAAGAGGCAAATCGAAGAGGCAGACGGAATGGAGGTGGGTCGAATTTATTCCATATCTCAGCCATATATCTTGAAGATGGAGCACCCGCAAACACACACACACACACACACTAGCACGCAGGAAACACACACAACTCACATACAGACACACACACACAGAAGGGGAGCAACAAATTGTCATGCAGTGCAATGCAAAAACAATTGCCCGTGGTCGGACATCAACAACATCATCAACAACAACGCAATGGATTGATAAACATAGACAACAGACGCCACATGCACTGAACAAAACTGTATATAAGTTTAATTAAAATTAAATAAACATTCTACATACTTTCTATATAAATGTGATGTTGTCTTTCAATTTAAATATGATCTTTAAAATAGTTACATTTTTATAAATACATGTGAAATGGGGAAATCATATTTGATAAATAGAATTTGATTTTTTTCAGTGTTCACATTCAACACTTTCTCACACACTCGCACACACAGCTTCCAAGTCGATTGTGAATGTAGCTTCTGCAGATTGTGTGTCATGTTCGAGTGGAGCAACTTAAGCAGTCAAATAGTTTAGCAAATTGAATTAATAATATTTTGTGGGCAGTACGAAGGGGAAGGAGGGAGGGCGAGGGGCGGGGCGTGGCAAATAGGGAGGAGGGCGGGGCCTAATTGTACCAATAAGCAAGTATTGTTGCATACTTTGCGACGTATTGGGACCTCGAGTGTCCCATTCAATTATTCCACTTACCCCACAGGATCTGGCCCAAACTCGATGTGGTTACCCTCGATTGTCATGTGTTTCTCTTTGATTAATTTATTTATCACTGGCCTGCCATCGCTTTGTATTTATTTATTTATTCACAGACGGATAATAAATTCCAATGAGTACATAAATACGACTTTATTGCTCAAGAGGAATAAATATAAATACGTTGCAATTGTATCAATTTCCTTGCCGCTCTCAGTTAATCGTGAATTTGTCAAAGAATCATTTGTTAATGGTAATAAAATACATTTGGTAATTTTATTACATGCTAATCAATATAAAATAGAAATCCTTGATGTGGAAATGTACTTTTTAAATTGTATGTGCTACAATTAACCCGGATAAATGTTGAAATCAATGGAAAGTATTCATTTGTAGTTGGTTAAATGGAAACATTTAGTTCGATAAAGAGTTCATGTTATGTTAGACAAGCTGGAAATTCTGAAATTGCCATCTGAGATAAGGCATATAAAAGGTATGGTTTAAAGCCGTAATTTGGTAGACATCCACAAATATGCCACATTTGCACCGAAATGCATATTCGAAATGGAAACATTCTATCCAGCTGCGCTCGTGTGCGTGTGTCTGAGTGTGTGTGTGTGTGTGTCGGTAACTATGTGTGTGCTTATAAATATGTGTGGCATTTACTCAGCTAATTTAAAGCTTAAAAACCCTTCTGGCCAGCTATGTGAACAATGCCAATGGCCAAGTGCCACTCGAGTTTACCTGAGTGGGTGGGTTAGTGGGTGGTGAGTGGGTGGGTTAGTGGGTGGGTGGGTGTTGTACCTTGCGACCCCTGTGTGTGTGTGTGACTGTGGCAAATAGTCAAATGCAAACTATTTACCACACATTGAACAACAGTTGCATAACGGTTCAAGTCTCCTTTTCGTCCGCTCCCAAGGTTGCCACCACCCCCAGGCCGCCCACTAAAATACCGCCCACACCCGCACCAATACCATCATCAGCACCCGCAGTGAATGCAATTTTAACTATGTCACACACACAAATACACACACCAACACACACGGAGCACAGACAATGCGGAGTGGCACTCCATTAAGCATATAAGTACACCTATTAATGGTCAAAAAGGAAGCCAACGAGAAACCGACAACGACAACGAACCAAAATGAGAAACGAATTCAGAAAAACAAGGAGGAGAAAAAAGAAAGGAACCAGAGGCAGCGGGAAAAGGGGAACAATATTACACTCTTGCCACATTACAAAATGGAATTTCCTTCACACTGAACGGCAAACTTGAAAGACACATTGTTTACAAAATCTCAAGTCCCCCAAGAAAACACTTGCTTTATTGATCAAATTGATAATTGCTGTTTTAATTACTGTCATACACGTACAAAAATACATATCGAAACTAGAACATTTTCCATTTTAATAACTGCAGTCTTTAGTTATAATTAGTTCAATATTTGTATTGTTTGTTTCTTGTATATCATCAAATCATTTAAGTACTCATCATTTATTTACTAATAAAATAAATTGAATGCCATCATTATCTTATCAATAATTAAGTACTAAACTTATTAAATGTTGTTTTGCAGACATTAATTACTCTTATGCAATTGTTGGTCATTAAGTATTTTTTATTAAGTCATTTATTTTAAAAGACACCCAACAATTTTCAAAATAAAACAATTAAAAAAAATAAAAACTAATTTATAGCTACCTTTGTTGCCCCATATATTTATTATAAACCTATAAGATTGCTTATTCTCTTATTACTACAATAAACTAACAATAAAATGTGAAGCTTTTATTAACCTCATTTACCGTAAGTAATGGGTTCTGCTTCTGTTTTTCTCAGTGTGCCACTGCCATACGCACACTCTCACGGATACACATAATGTAACTCATCTTAAGCACATTAAGGATGTGCAGGACCCGCAGAAAGGTCCTGAATCGGGAGTGGGAAGCCAGGAGCCAGGAGCCAGGATACTGGTTACTGGATCCACAATCTGGAGATGGAGCAGCACTTGCGGTGAGGCGGGAATCTCCGAGTTCGGTTGGTTGAGTGAATGGATTAAAAGTCCATCAGAATGTACATAAAAGTCATTGACTTAACAGCCGGGGACCGGGGTTTTTCCCAGGGTTTTCTCAGGGGTTTTCTGGGTTTTTCAGTGTTTTTCAGCGTTTTCCAGGTTCCGGAACTGGCTGACTGAGGGTCGCCCAAGTTATGTGCCCCACCTGAGGAAATCTTGGGCATCATTACTATTATTTTATTTTATTTGTATTTCCCCTTTCGTGTTTTGCATGTGTGCGTACGTGTGTGCTCACCTGTACGTGTCCGTGTACGTGGGCATGTGTGCGTGTGCATCGGCTGGATGGCTTCACATGCCGCACGACAACACTGGCGCTCGCGTGTGAAATTAAATTGTTTGTTGGCTCGCGGAAAATGAAAATAAACTTTTGTCTTCCTGCACGTTGTTCTTGCCGTTGTGTTTCCTGCCCATGAGTGTGTTGGTGTGTGTGCCGGTGTGTGTGTGTGTGAGTGTTTGCACGGATAGACCGATCAAATGCCGCGGCCACATGACTAATTGAGGTTGAGCCTTTCGAAACGCTCAAATAAAAGTGCTTAAATCGGTTTTATCCAAAGTTAGAACAGAAGTTAGATTGTTGAACTAGTGGATTTCACTTTTAAGTTGTGCCATTTTCACATTTCGTTTCGTTTTGTTCTTAATTGGGTTCATTTTTACATATTTTATATCTTTTCAACATTAGTTGACACCAATAACATAAGTTATTGGATTTAATATTAAAGCTAACCATTTCTCTCAAATTAGTTTATTTACTCTTAATTTAGTGTTAAACTTAAGTTGCTATAAAATGCAAAATAATGTTAAATTAATGAATTTAATATGTATGATACCTTTTTTAAATATAATTAGGCATGTTTTTTTTTTTATTTCGCTTTAATTTTTTTATCTTTATCTGTTTTTTAATTATATACTTTTCAAACTTTAGTTGCAATGAAAAGCTGAAATTACTTTAAGTTGTGTTGGGATTTTGACTTTCCAATTAGTTTGAGCTGAAATAAATTCAGTATGTTTGGTTATTATCCTATTTTTATATCATATAAATACAGGATTATGGCTTGCCCCTAAGTTTTCTTTCTTTTTCAATATAAACCGTTCAAATAGGACTGCTTGCAATGTAAACTATTTCAAAAGCGTCATGGTCATTACCATTAGCAAAGCACACTATAATTGTGGTAGTATTGATTGTGAACAAATCAAATGTTGTTGCCAACGCAAAAACGGATATTCTAAACCAAAAAGCAAACTAGTGAAATTGCGCTGAAATCCCAGACGAAGCAACTAAAGCAGTGTTAAGCGCCTCATTAAAATTGAATGGGAATAGAAATCCCGCCAGTGGATTGCATTGGGGAACCAGTGGGCACGAAATGTCGGATCCGATCGAATGGCGGTCATCAATTCGAATTATTACCTGGCCCATCATTTTGCCGCCGTGAAACAGGGCTTTTGTAATGAGGCGAGCATGATGTTGGCTGTTGTGCGAACGCAAGGCCATGGGTGCGTATGCAAAACTTATCGCCAGTCATTCAATTTTCCCGGCCCCCCGAAAAACCGCGCCAAGGTGCCCCTCCATAATGGAGTGTTCGATAATTATGCTGCGGTTTTGTTTCTGGTTTTTCCGACTGCGGTCGCTCTTGTTTTCCCCTCCCCCCTCCGCGCCCCTTATTGTCCATGTCTTTCAAGGGGCATCGTCACCATCGCCCATCAGTCCGTCAGTCGGCAAACATATTAGTTTATTGGCAGTTCCCCTAATTCTTTCGTCCCCGTTCCCATTCCGAAAGTGAAAACCTCAACTTCATTGAATGCGTTGCCCCCTTATTTTCCAACTCCCCCGGCGGGAAAATCACACCGCCTAACGATGCGAAACCGCAGGCTTAGGGAACCACCAACCACATAATACCGCCCACCGCCCACCAACTCCAAACCCACTCCCAAATCCTTGGAGCGCAAATACGAAATGTATTTACATTACAGGCACCATTCAATAACAACTAACTGCAACTGTATGTATGTGAACACTGAGAGAAACGCGGGTAAGCAGCTAATTTTGCAGTTCAAAATCGATAAACATATTTCTAGAATTTGAATTTTCAAAAATAAAGGTTTCACAATGTAATAAAGAAGTTTTAAAAATTGTAATAAATAAATTTAGTAATAGGGAATACAAAATAACGAACATTTATTTGCGATTTTTTGTAAACTTTCAAAAAAGTCCAGACCTCTTTAAAATAAAATAGTTTTTTAACGTTGTTTAAAGATGTCATCGTTAAAAAAATATAAAATATCTATAATTCAATTTAACAATACATCTTGATTTTTTTTTGATAAAAATATAGATAAAAGTATTTCAGATAAAGAAATTGCATTATAAAATTCAATTTAACAAAACATCTTGTTTTTTTTTTGGTAAAAAATATAGATAAATGTATTTAAGATAATTAATAATTATTTCCTAGAATTTACTGTGCCATTAAAATGTGAAAAAATGGTGTAGTAAAATTGATTTAGCTTTAAACAAAACTATTTTAGAAAAAAAAAACTGAGAGTTTGTAAACTTAATTGTTTTGAGTGAGTCATTGCTTCGAAGTGAAATAATTTGGTCTCTGTGTAAAATTAGAAATGTGTGCAAGTGTGTTTTTGGGAATACCATGGTTATGCGAAAAGCGGCTCAGTGTCATAAGGTGTTTGGTTAGGCAAGAGGAACAGGAATCGAAACAGGACGAGGACGAGGAGCAGGACTACCAGGACCAGGACGAGCCCCAGACAGAGTTGCCATGTCATCGAATTTTCCGCATTTATGAGCGCCCAGGCGGGGAAACGTATTTTCGTGGAGGACGGGACTTCGGGACTATTTGCAGGGATTGGGCCGCGAATGAATGGCAAAGTTATTATGTAGCCGCGAACGCTGCATTCCTCTTATTAACTTATTCAGCGTGCGGCGCAATCAATCCGTCGATAAATATAGACGAGGGAATTGCGGCGGCGGTAGTGAAATCGACCAAATCGGCTTTGGATCCCGATGTTGCTCGGTCGAGCAGTCACAGAATACTCACACATTGCCGCCGATTGTGGGGCATTTAAGGGCTGTTGCATGTGAGATTCCAAGATTGCTCATTCAGTATGTATTGTGTTTCTGCCCTGCTGTCTGCGAAACCATATGCGTCAATGTCAAAGGATCTTCCTAAGCGTTCACTTCTGTGTTATTGATTTCCAGGAAACATCCAGTTGGCAACGAGTCTTGCCAACGTAGAATGCACTCAGAAATTTCATACGAATTCGGTCCATTATCAAAGACAAAGGGTTGCGCAGCTTAAATTTTAATTGAATTACTACTTAAAAGTTTTGAATTTATTATTTTATATTAACAAATAGTTTTTCTTCGAAATAGCTTTACTCACCAAATGAGTAAAGATAAAACAATGATAAAGGGGTTTAATTGTATGTACCTAAAAACGATTTAAAGTGCCTAAGAAATCCAAATAAATAAGTATTTAAGCTTCTCAGTTCAAGCTTTCAGTTTATTAATAAGTAATTTTAAAACATGTCTTTAAAGTTGCATTACAAATTTGATAGCCTAGAAACAAGATACTTTTCAATTCAGTTTGTAGATTTTCTGTGACTGTTTCCTTTATGCTTCAATTAAGTGGCAGTTGATTCCTGAATTTTTCCTTCTTCCAAATGTAACAATTCAAAAACTAACCCATGTCAGGAGTCCTGGCAAAGTTGGTGTTTAGAGAGCAATTCATGGGAGACCTTGGCTCGCATCCAGGTCATAATTGCACCAGTCGACCGCAGAACTTTTGTTTAATAGACCCAATCACACACTGCCCGGGATGAAGAGGACTCCTTTGGGGGGGGAGGAAAGGTCGGTGGCGGCGCACACTTAACTCAAGTTTCATTCAATTATTGTTAAGCACCTGAAGTTTTCTTAGCCGCACACCGCAAAACGGCCGCAGCCGCAGGGGCGTGGCCTTCGCAGGCCCATTCCCATTTCGATTCCCATTTCCCGTTCGCAGAAGCCGGGCCAACGCCCACCTTTTGCGTTTGGGCCACCCTAGGGTTTGGGCCACCCCTGCGTTTGGGCCCAGAAACGAGGCCACTTGACAGCCAGGCCGAGCAGACGGAGCAGACAACGTCACCTACTCAGCGGACCCGACAAACCCCATAAACACCATGTCAGGGACTCCGGCTTGGATTCCCTCTCAAAAATGTTGTCACACGATTTTCTGGCGGCCCAAACGGTACTACACTGGACGAAAATCAATGTAAGAGGACGGCCAAGTTGTATCTAATTTTGTTACAAAATTGTATCAGCGTTTCCACTGGGTATTGTCTCCAACATTTTGTATTCTTGACTTTTAGTTATAAAACATTAAGTTTAATGTAGTAATATAAACAAAAAACATAATTTTGTTAGTTGGTAAGTTAGATGAGCATCTTAATTAACATTTTTAAAATATATATGTACATTGTCATAAAAGCATATATATTAATTATTGTCGTATTTGACAGATTATACATAGTTTTTGAACTTCATTAAGAAAAGAATTTAAAGAAATCAGAAATGGAATACGTATTAAATTGAAATTAAAAAAAAAACGTAAGTATAGTGAAATACATACTAGAAGTAGTCACTAAAAAAAAGATTTTGAAAATTCATTAAAAGCATAAAAATAAGTCTTTAGAAAATAAGTGCTATAAAACAGAATGCATCATAAAAAAGCATAATATGAGCTGCAATTGGGGGCACAAAAAGGGAAGTAAAGAGAAAACCCTTCAGGGATTTCCCTCAGTGTAAGCACACACATGCACACAGATTGGAGGCCCCTGTCACATTTGGCCATCCCATGGCGCATCCTGGCCAACTCCCGAGGCCTGACACCAATACTAATGCGTGCGATTAACATTCGGAATGGTCCAGAAGGAGATGCGCTGGTGGTGCAAGTGGCGGGGGTGCAAGGCGGCAGGAGAAGACACTGCGGAAGACAGAGATGCAGGACGAAGGACGAGGGACGCAGGACGCAGGACTTCTGGCAATCGGCAGGCAATTGGCGTGGACACGGCTGTGTGGGGTTTGGGCCACATTCCATGGCCATAACCCGTCGTAGGGCGCCGGATACGGTCAGATGGCTGCGGTACATGTGTCTCTGTAGCCACACCTAACCCACAACCCCCCCACCCCCACACACATACACTCACACACACTCACACACACCTACACACGTATAATCTAAGCCAACACGTCCGCCCACGCATACACACGGTTGCATATGTTTGTTATAAGTCCCCCTGCAAATATGCGATAAACTACTTGCCACCTTGGGGGTTTCGTGGGCTTCTGTGGGCTCTGCTCCGGCGGTAGGTGATTTCAGGATCCCGAAATGGTGTCGGCTACACGAAAAATGGCGGCGTGTCCTGTCTTGTTGCCGCAACGTGTGTCTTTCGATCGGGTGGCAAGTGTGGCCGGAAATGGCCAGGGATGGGAAATGATGTCGCGGTGATTCACTTAACCCTTTAATTTCTATCGTTTTTAAAATTACTTTAAATTTAATCAACCACTTTTTAATATTAATCAATTGGGAAGCCTAAATATGAATAATTAAATTAAAAAGTTTGGTTGATCATATCAAAGCTCGAAGAAAAAACTGAAATCAATTAAAGCATATGTTATTATGCTCTTAACCTATCTTAAAATCTCATCGATATAAGATTCTCATACTGGATTTGGTGCAACCAATAACCAAAACCCTCCACCCTTTGTTATAAACAAAAAGCTTTCGTTTAATTGCAATTTATTGTGCAAACAAAATATAATTCCGAATTTAATCATAACAATAAAAGTGGCTTTCATTCAAGTGTGAAAGAAGATATACTTAATCCCTTTGTATGTGCACTTTTATATTTTCACGGTCTTTAAATAATTTAAGCCACACAATTAAAAATGACAGAAATATGGCATTGAAAATCACCTTTTTAAGTTCAAAAACAAAGTACAAAATAAAAACACATCGCAATTTTTACTTTTGAAAAACAAAGATCTCTCTTAAACTATTTGAAAACTATTTTTTAGCTTTGTCCAATTTGAATATGAACTAAGTCCGGGCCGAGTTGTGTACGTGGCTCCGTTAAAATATTAGTTTTAAGACAGTTTACGAATGGGGAATTCCCCGACTGGAAGTTGCCAGCCCTTTAAGAAGCCAACCAAAAAAATGGCAACCATATTGCCAGCAGCCACGTAGATGGCATAACTTCGCTTCACTTTACGCCTATTTCACATAAAACTTACGCTTACACAAATAGGAAAAAAAAAACACAGCGAGAGAAAGCCGAGGAAAAAAAATGAAAAAAATGAAGGGGCGGCAGCGGTGAGTAGTGGGCGTGGCAGCTCACTTTAAGACTTCTTAGCGAAAAAGAGACACACAGGGAGTTTATTTTGCGGTGCGATTTGATTTTATGCAAATGATTTGGGATCGGAAAGTCGAAGAGGGAAAAAGGGAAGTTGCGGCAACTTTCAGGCAAATCAATTCGAGCTTGCCAAAGTGACACAACTTTCAGCACACACAACTACACACACTTACACACACACACACACATATGCAGTCGTCGAAAAGGATGCGAAAAGAAGCACGGAAACAAGAACTCGGGAAAAACGAAGGGAGCGGGTGTGGAAAAGTGTCGAAAATGCGAGTCAAGGCGCCGTTTTTGCAATTTGTGTGCGACGCGATGTCAAAATACATTGCCAGCTACAAAAACAACAGCAACAAAAATCGCACATGATGTGGAAGAGGAAGAGCCATGGCAAAAAGTAACAAAAAAAAAAAAGAGAAAATAACAAAAAAAAATAGCTGAAGAGCAGAGCAGCAACCGCATGTAAATGCCAAACGCTAGTTGCAGACAGTGCGCGACATAAGTCGATTTGGGCAAGCAACCCTTCTCAGTTTATTAACGATTTGAAAATTCAAATTTTGAAACGCATAAATATGCATGAACATCGCAGATTTGTATGCTAATTTTGAGGAAAATGCCTTTGAGATTACATTTAAATCCACAAGAAGTTACCTTTAAGGAAATGGTTTACCTAACTGTAAAGTGATGATTAAAACTTACCTTTTGATTTATTTTTAAGCCTTAATTTTGATTCTGTGAGTAATATTCTTTATTAAAACAAGACAACGTTGCGTATGCGTAATATATTGGTGATGCACCTGTACATCATGTCGTATACGTAATTTTTTTTGAAAGCGATATTTTTATTTTTTATAGTTCCTATAAAAAAGAAACTTAAAAAATTTCCTTAAATATTTAGCCTGTTCAATTTTAGTCTTTATTCTTAAAAACATCACAATTCAGGATTTCTGAAGCGTTTAAATTTGACAACAAATCACCTGTTCACCTAAATGCATATTATTTCCCTGACAACATCCACACATATGCTCCTGTCGCGCACTGTACTTTGCAGTCGTTTTGTGTTGTTATTGTTGGTCTGCATACGTGTCGAGTGTTTATTTGAAGGTTAAAAATGCATAAACTTTTAAGCTCACACACACACACAGACACCGACACTAACACTAATGGCTTTAATTATTAATATTTCAGCGTGAAATTTAAATTCAAAGCATGACAGCCAGTGGAGCGAAAGAGAAGGAGAACGAGAACGAGAAGGGGGGATAGAGAAAGCAGTACTATACGAGGGATACGAGGGTAAATCCCCATTCACCTATTTCTTGCTCTGGTTGTTCTATCGCTTAGTTTTGTTATTGTTGCTCGAGCAATATATTAAAATTCAATTTAATACAATTCCAATTGCTTGTGCGTGCCATTGCGATTGCTCTGGCTTTGCCAAATGGCGAAAGGTGATGTGTTTGCACAATGGCACCCATTAGTTCGCCAAAACGAGGGGATATGACCCTTGAATTACTTACAAGGCTCAGTCGCACTTAACTGAATGAATTTATTTACCCAGTGCAAACAGACAAATGCACTAAATGGAATCCTTCAAGATTTACTTGCAAAATATCAACAAGCTTAAACAAGTTTAATAAGTATTCAATTTGCAAAGCATACTTTTAGAACTCTCTTCAGTTCATTTAAAATAGATTCATTGTCTCATTATTTTATAACCATATCATATTATATTCCATACTTTATTTTCGTGATTTTATGTCTTTCTTTTTTGCTGTAAATGATTGTCTTTTAACTTAAGGAGATTTAATATTCTAATTTAATTTAATATTATTTATTATTTTAATATTCCTAAAAACATAATCTCATCTTCAAAAGAATGCTATTGTTGGTTTGAAATAAATTACAAATTTATTGTCTTATTATTGTTAAGGCCTCATTTATTTTACATCCCACAATATATTTTGTTTTAGTTTTTCTGAGTTAAATAAATAAATATAAAACAACATTTTTATTAATTGTTGCAACGAAATATTAACTTTTTTAAAGGGCTTTATAATATTTTATTGGTTGTTTGGTTTAAAGATCTCATGAGAACAACAATTTCGGAAGAACAAGTAATTTTTTGTCACTAAAATAAATTTGATCACAATGAATATATGTTTGTAAGCTAGTACCAATGTATTATTAATATTTATGGACAGCTGAATTATCCGTGTTTGTTCTATAGTTTTTGATACTGGGTACAACTTGGTTCTTAATTATTTTCATCCTTTTTTTGTGCAATATTTCTTGCTGTTTCTTTTTCTCTCTCTCTCACTTGCTTTTGCCTTGTTTCTCCTACCACCTTTTTTTGTGCGGCTGATATATTCTGCTTTGTATGCAAAACGTGCAAAGTTTTGTTGTTGTTATAGTTATTGTTGTTTGAAGTGCGTGTTGCATCGCTCAACGCTAGCGTTATTTATGCAGCAATAGCAGCAGCAACAGCAACATCAGCAACAGCAACAGCAACAGCAACAGCAACAGCAGCAACAGCAACAGCAGCAGCAACAGCAACAACAGCAACAAGGGAAGCGGCAACAACGCCTGCCAGTCGATCTCTGTGACCCTTTTCTGTTGTTTCTACTGGCATTTAATGAAGAGCCCACATCCACATCCTCATCCTCATCCACATCCACATCCTCATGCCCGGCTCATATCCTCATCCAAAAGTCGAGGCCATTCCCTGACATGTCAGTGTTGTTTGCTGCCATTGCTTGTTGTAATTTGCATTTCATTTTTCGCCTTTGTGGTGCAAAAATGTCATTAAATTAAAGGGCAAAATTGAAGGAAGCCTGGTCCGAAAGGAGCTCAAATTTTGGCTCAGTATTCTGAATTTATCTTGTAGAGAAAGTGAACTAAACAAAGTAAAATAAATCAAGAAATCCAGTACAGGCATACAATCTCTGCACTTTATGTTGATTTTCCTTCCCTTCTGTGTGGATAAAATAAAAACCTGATAGAGCTCTGAATTCGGTTCATAAATATGACACAGAAGTGCATGCCTTTAAATTAAATACTTTTCTTATAAAGGTAATAAATGTGAAATACAAATTAGTTTGCTTGACAAATGTACAGTGGGCACTATTTTCGATTATATCGATTTAGCCAATCATTGTGCTTATAAAACCTTTTCAGCTGCCTGATATCCTTAGGCCTTTAAAGGATTCCGTCCTTTTCCTCAATATTTGTAATGCATCTTGCGGAGAAAGTAAGCCGAAAAAGGTAGAATAAATCATACACAAACACATACACAATCTGCACTTTATGGCCAACTTTTTGTTTTCCCTCTCCTTCTGTGTGGGTGAAAAACTGATTTAACTGGAAAACTTAATTCATATGACACGCATATGCATGTCGATATAAATGTCCCTGTGTGTTGTCCTGCATATAGAATTTATATAATATTTTTGTTAACAGATATACTATATGTGTGTGTGTGTGTGTGTGTGTCTGTGTGCGTAAACAAACAAGGCGAACTGCAATCGTTGGCAAAACTTTATCAACGGCAGTCGGCGGGGTCAGAGGTTAGCCATAAATACATATATATGTAAATATGTAAGCCTTTATGTGCATCCAACTGGCCATTTACTAACTGAATCAGGTCAAAGAAAACACGCGAAGGGTAATAAACATGATAAATACTCGGCAAAAAGAACAGCAAGGGCAAGCGAATTAATAAAGAACGCAAAATAAAGATGCAAGAGCCCCAAAAGAGAAAGGGCTTGGATGGACCATCGTGGGATAAGCAATAGAAATTTACATAAATTTGTGAAGGTTTCTTGCTTCGTGCATTCAAATCAGCCTTAAATGGAAACTCCAAATAAAGTTCTTGTTTCAAATCCACAGTTGTTTATTACTATTTTTACACTCTACCAATAATGGAATTGAATTAAATGAAATACGAAACAAGGTAAAAGGGTTTATTTTTAATAAGAATAATAAACAGCTCATTTATTTAACACAAATTTCATGTCTTTTGCATCAAGGGAAAACTGAATCAGTTAATATAGTATAGTAAATAAAAACGAAAGCGAAAACAGATGTGCAATTTGTGGGTCAGAGATATGCCTAATTAAAGCGGAAGTCCTTGAGGCATCTCCAGCTGGTTCCAGTGCCAATTGCAACTCCAAGAGGCAAGGACAACTGACAATCGGACCTCATCGACGAGGAACAGGAAGCTGGGCACCACGGCCAGCTCACTTTGCATTCCGACAATGCCGAGAATCTCAGTTTCAGTGCAATTAGCTGGCTTAATCAAATGACCAGCTAGCTGCTCAACTTTTTTACCACATGACGAGCAGTCTTGTAAGAAGTGGAGAGCATAAAAATGTTTGCTTCCGGCCAACAATACACACGCCGTAATACTCACACATTTACAACTGACTGGGCACACACACTCACACACACACACACACAAACACACACAGATATCCAGACAGAAAAAGGACGCAAAGGAGGCATACAAATGAAGAGCTGGCAGGCAAAAGTTGCCACGATGCAGTCACTCCAAATGAATATGCGTGCAGAGCCGAAAACAGGTCAGCATCGTCATCTTGGTCCTTGGTCCTCATTCCCATTCCCATTCCCATTCGCATTCCCATTCCCAAGCTCTCCATCATTCATGATTGCCGCAGTCTGTGGTCTCATGATCGTAATTTACTATTCACAAAATATTCAAAACTGCTGCACAAGTGACACTCGAATGTCTTTTCGCAGTCCCACTGACAGACGCAGACGCATTCACAGTTGGAGTCACTAGTCGCATTCGGAGCCGGGATTCACAGGATCCAGGATTCAGAGTTCTGGTCTCGAGACATCCCACCAGTACCCGCCGCCCCCTCCGCTCCTGCTCATCATCAACATGGCCATTCCCATCCTTGTTGTCGTCTGTCAAGTGCCAAAAAGTGCTTTGTGCCTTTTGCTTTTGGCTCTTTGGGTTTTATTGTAATGCTCTTTGTTAGAGCTGGCAAAACTTTGCCTCAGGTTCGTTTTAATGAGAATGGGTATAAAAACCAATACTTAAGAAACACACCCCAGCAATTCAATGAATTAAATATATAAAATCATAAAGGTGTATTCTTTTGAAACACTACCAGTCATTGTTTTGATTTTATATTTATGCTATTGTGAAACACTTTTACTTCTGTAAATAAAGAAGAAAATGTTGACTTTTTCTGATACAAATTTAAAAAGTATTTGATCTTGGTTTACTTACATTTTAGTTTACTTAAAAACAAATCTTTTTAAGACAATATTTTGAGTTTAAGTAAATTAAGTCAAGCCAAATAATAATGTCCCTCTTTTGCAATATAGATTGGAAATTTTATAACGAATTCAACAAGGTATGGCTTTCTAACATGCGATCAATATTTCTCAGACCAAAATGTATGGTGCATTTTTTTGGATTTTGGAAAAAATATTTTTTGTAAGGGGACCCCACGATTCTTTTTCGAAACATTTGTTTTAACAATCTTTTTTGATTCATAATCCGAAAATAGAGTTAGATGTTTTAAACAGGATATTTTTATACTCTTTTTTAACCCTTATTATAATTTTGATTAGATCAAAATGTCCATCTTTTCGTAGTGACTGAAAATGTTCAAAATTGTCAAATTTACGTATTTAAATGAAACAGCAGGTAAACTTATGTTAATTGGATTTTTAAATTGTTGCATCATTTCCAGCAGCAAAAGATGATTAACTTAGTTGATTTGAATTTCTGAAGCTTATATGAATTTAATCCTATAAAGCTGTGAACATTCCTTTTGTTTGTCTTCAGATGGTATTACACCCACTCAATTTTCCATGCATTCCAACTAACTTGGCTTAAATCAATTCCATTATTTGGCACATACCGATTTCAAATCTTGGTACAAGGATGAGTTTCCGTGTTGATGTGGCTTAAGGACTTAATTGCACCGTATACTATGCCTAATATACACTACTACAATAGTTTTGCGCCAATTAATTATTTTAAATTAATTTTTTTTAATTGAATAAATATAAGTTAATTAAATTGTAAGTTCCTTTGCATTGTATGGGAAAAAATCTATTGAGTTCTTTATTAATTTGTTTAATTAAACAAAAATGTCGGTTAACATTGATACGTATATCTAATACTCAAGGTTCCCTTTCTTTGATATTCCTATTAATTAATGCAGTCTTGCGTTATTATTGACTGCTCTGTGATTCAAGTTGGATATGAGAGAGGTACGTAGTTGTGGTTCAGGGATTTGCAATCGGCTTAACTTCCGTGAAGCTTCAAATTGTTGGATTACATGTCCTTTGTTGAATTGTACGGTCATTATTGAAAGCTGCATTGTTGGTCAACACAATCCCACCTTCATCGAAAATCTAAAGCCAGGTGCTGTATTGTTTTCCTGGATTTATGCGAATAGACAATGGACGCATACCTGAATAACTCGGGAGTCATTACAAGTGCCCTGCCTGAATAGTGCTCTAATGCCACTCATGATTCAGATTAAATGCTCGGAAATGGCCAATTTACATTTTCTCTCATGCATTCAATAACACAATTAGGAAACCGATTAATGAATGAAAAGAAAAACTGATTTATTCAAGTGCTTTAAAACTTAGAAGCGAGAATTGTTCTTAGGCCAACATTTTGTCGAAATGAATTTAAATAAGAAAAGAAGCAAACTTAGGCAAGCCGAAGATGATATACCCTTGCAGTTAGAACAAGTTTTAAGCCGGTATATATTTATTCGTTTAATATATTGTATATTTGGCAGGTATTTAAAATAGATAAATGTTTTTTGTAAAATCGCAAATCAACAACGGATAATTACCAAGTATATACGAATATGTTGAAAAACATCGAGACGATGTTGATTTTTCTTATTAACTTTCGATTTTTTCTTATGGAAGCTAAGTGATATATTTATTTTTATACTTCTCAAGTAATCCGATTTTTGTAAAAATAAAACTAGCCCTTAAAAAAGTTGCTATATCTCAGGCTATATAGGTATATGTTAATCTTTTGAATTAATTTAATTCAATTGCTCCGTAATAATTGATATCTGTTTATATGATCCAGTTAAATTTGTTTTTTGTTCCTAAGATTCTTTCCTCTGGTGGCAATTTGCAAACGTTTTATTGTGTAAAATACTCGTATTATTGACAAACAAGAATATAATATTTTTTATTTGCGAGGCACTCGCTTTTGTTTTCAGTTCTTCGCCCCTTTTTCTGCATTTCTCAGTGGACCAAGTCGAGGCAAAAGTTTTGGCTGATTGTTTCGACTTTCTGCCCCGCGCAGCCCGCTTCCATCGCAATTTCACTTCTTTCACTTTTGGCAACAGAACCCAGACCAACAAAAACAGCAGCGAGGGAAACAACAACTTGGTGGACCATAAAACAAGGTAAACTATAAAAAAAGAGACGCCAAGAGAAAGCAATTACAAATGCAAACTACGAGCAACAGCTGCGGGCGGTAAGTCCATGGGGGGTGGGTAGTGGGGGGGAGGGGGGCATTCGACTTAGGGGTATGGGTTAGTTAGATAGATAGAAAGTCCGGATACCGGAGCTAAGGTGTGTCCAATCTGCTGTTTTTGGCAGATGTTCTTGGCCGCGAAAAGAACAGAATTTTCCCTTTTCTTTTTTTTTTGATTGTTCTCAAAATTTTAATGTCCAACGGGGGGCATATGTTTATGACGCTTACTAATAAAAATGTTTTTACGACTCGACTCTTCCACTTTCTAGCGGCACTCACAGTTTATGTGGCTTTCTCCAGCGAATAAACGAATCAAATTCCTTGGCTGGCACACACGGCGTATGAGTAATGCAAGAAAGTGTTTGCGACGGAAATGGAAGAAAAGGGTGGAGTATGGGTGGATTTTTGGTAAGATAGATCATCATTGCCATGGCAATGGTAACTCACTCGCATTCCAGAGAAGTTAAAACGCCGAAGGAGCAGAAGGAGGACACCCATCGAGGAATTCCAGAACTAGAGCCCAAGGAGCAGTCATAAAGTGCAAGGATATGTAATGCAATATTTAGCATCCTTTGAGCGCGCTGCCAGTTAAGTGACAAAAAAAAAAAAGAAGAGAAGAATAATCGCGCAGGGAGCAGCCGGAGCAGATCCTTGGGCTCTTCCTGCACTGCTCCTTGCAACGTGCAACGTGCAACGCGACGCATATCAAGTTACAACTTGCAACAAATATTAAATCAGTAAAATGTCCTTTAGGGCGCACTCAAATGTAATTGTTGTTGCTGCACCCCCCCCTTTTTTCCCCGCCCGAAGGCTTCTAGTTCATCTCGCCGCCATTGTTGTCCTTGTTGTCCTGGCTGTCCTTGCAGTCCTCGTTGCCCCCGTTGCCGTTGCCTCATCTTCGGTTACAGCGCGTCAAAATTTGCTGCCAGCCCGCGAGTGTTTATGGCACCTCACAGGATCCCCTCGTCCTGTTCGTCCCTCTCGTTCCCCTCGTCCTGTGCGTCCCTCTCGCTCCCGTCGTCCTCTTCGTCCTGTTGGATCTGCTGCTCAACTTGCCGAGGAAAGATGCTGGCCCAGGTGAGCTTTACAGTGACACTGTACTTCATATTTTCGAGATGGGAAGCGTTTTCAATATACAGATTGCCCTGCTCCTCTTCAAATTTGGCTTGATGTTCGTGATATTTTAAAAATTCATTGCTTCACATTTTCAACAAATTACTCTCAAAGCAATTTTAAATCATTAACATAATTACTATTGCTGCTACATAGTAAATACTGGTATTTGAAATCTAAAACACTGGACTTAACTATCATATTTTACTATTTTTCTATGGATAAAATTCATACTGATAAATGTAGTTGTAACTATAAACTTTCAACTAATATTTTTATATTTTTTTTATAATTTTTAACCTTATTTGTATCCTTACTAATGAAACTATTTCCCACAGAGTCAGAATTAGCGTTGTAATAAAATAATAGGTAAACAAAAATATTACTTATTTTGTTAAAAGCTTTAGCCGCTTGGTAAATACAATTAAACTTTTTTCATTCCATTAGACTAGTGGCTTAAATTATAAGTCAACACACTTGTAGCACTAATACACAAATAAAGATAATAATAATAAAGATAATAAGAATTATTGCAAATAAAAAATACACTCAAACTTTTATAACTCAAACCATCATCTGCCACAAATAAAACTTCAAGTTATGGAGTTTGAGTTTAAGATTTGATTTTAACTGTGTTTGTGTATACTGTATAATGTCACTAAAACTATTATTACGGAAGTTGGAGTTATAGATATTCGACTTTATCTATCTTTTTACACAAATTTTTATTTTTAGGCAAAATAACAAATATAGGATTAAGATTTCTAAACATTCGAATACATCCTTTAACTTATTTAATGCATTTAATCTAACCAAGTGCCTGGTTATCCAATCTTTCACACTTTCTCTATTTGCCCTCATATTGGTACAGCTTTTACCTCCTTTTCTCCGGCCTCTTAACCACATTTTCCCACTATCTGTTTGCCTGTTTTTTTGTTTGGTGCCATCCATTCTTCATCGCTCTGGATTGAAAGCGCCTGGTGCCGGGCACTTTGTCAGCGGGGCAAATTAATTCCGATCCACTGTGCCACGGAGCCACGGAGGCACTCTCCTTCAATCCTGTCGGATAGTTCCCCTTGGCCCGATCCCGTGGCGCTTTTTATTACGCATCCCTGGCGGATGAGACATTGTTGTGTCGCTGATGGATACCGCTACTTAGGCCGGATTCCGCCGTACGGTCCAAGGACTACAGACTACAGACTGCGGACTGCGGACTACGGACTGCGGACCACGAACCACGGAAAGCTGAAAGATTGTGCAAGTTCAAATGGTTTTCGCGGCTATGAAATTACCACCAAGTTGGCCGCAGAGAACCGGAGATGTAAAGGTGGTTTTAGTGAAGTGGTCCTGCTGCCCGGCCACTTCACCACCACCCATTGCATTTGACATTGTAATTTGATTTTGCGGTTTGCAGGTACAAATGTGTCGGCCTGCGATGTGGTCAGCTGAAGGCGATGTCCTGGATTTTCCGGAGCTGAGAAAATTCCGGAACGGGAGGCGGCATTCGCGAGTTTTGCCACTTGGTCTGCTCCTGTCACTTGCACTTTTCGGATTGTGTATCCTGTCCTGCAGTCCTGGCCATGTTATTTATGCCCCTCGGTGTGCGTGGTCGTCCTGGTCCTCGTTCTCGTCTGTGTGTGTGTCTGTGTGTGCCTGTGTGTGGGTGCGGGTACGCCTCCGCTGGGATGATAATGTGTGCGCATAAATATACATGGGGAATTTATTAAGTTTTATGTGCCAGCGCCCAGAAGTAGGCAACAAGATGCGCAGCTCACGGCAAGGACTCGCATTCGGATTCAGTTCTGACACCTCGCCTTTGCTCCTTCGCTCCTTTGCTCCTTTCTCCCAACCGAATTCTGCTCTTGCTTTAAAACAAGTTTATCAACTTTTTTGGCAGGCCCAAAAGAGAAATGTACGCAAAAAACACGGCACTCGGAACAAATCCTATTCAATTTTGGCATAAACAATATTTGCTGCTTTTTTTATGAATTACTATAACATAGTATAGTTTTATTTAACGTTTTGATACTCTGCAAAATTATCAATCTTTATAACAATATTTGATAGGAAATTAAGCAACTATTGTTTATTTTTTGTTAGCTTCTATCTAAAGTTTTGGCGTTGAAGAAAAGTGCATCTTTTAAAAAGCAATAAAATATTCTTATTATTTTTAAGGAATTCAGAAGAATTGCGAAATATTATACAATTCAAATCCAAAAATTTAAGCTTTAAATAGCACTAAAATTAAAGCTTGTAAATAAAATTATTTATTTTTAGCAAATGGTGTTTTTTTGCCACATAGATTTTCCTAAAATAATACAATATTTTTCACAGTGCCACCAAAATCTTGACATCGCAATTTGGCACGTGTTTTCTTGATTCGCTACAGATCCCATCACATTTTGCCCCATTCATATCCGACGCATTTGTCGCACATTTTGCTTTTAACGAGCCAAATTGTCTTAGCCGAAACTTTAGCTCGTTTTCGGTTGAAAACTATGCGAAAATGTGACGGAAAATGGAGGGAGGTGGGGTGGATTGGAGTGGGTGGTGGGAGGGAGAAGTTGTCGCAAGGATCAGTCATCTGAGCGGTGCACATAGGGACGTAAACATTTGCCAATCTGCAGCCAACGCCTCCGGGGGCCATGCCCCCATCACATTCTGTACCAACTACTTATCTTATTACTCGGTGCCCTCCTGGTTTTCCTTTTTTTTTTTCGAGGGGTCCTCATCAAGTAGTCGCCATGGGAGGCAATTCCATTCCGTTTCTGGTTCGTACCGTTCCGATCCAGTCCCCACTGTGTACAGCTGCAGAATGCAGCGTTGACAAGTCGTCATTCCACTCCGAATTTGCCAACTCCCAGCCCGGAAAATGCCACCCCCAAAAACCCCCTGCCAGTACAACTTAATTTGCACTATTCAGGGTGCGACTTCGTCGTCGCAGTCGTCGTCATGGCTGCCAGCATCAGGCGCTTTTTATTATTTCTCGCTCTGCCAAATTGTATCCAAGTTATTGTCGTAAAACATACGATGCTGCCACAGTGCGTATGTGCTATATTTGCCGCACCACCTCTCCGCATTCAGTTCTCACTTCCTTTCCACCCAGGAGCATTGCCCGATTTTGTTGCGACTATACCCTGCCGCTGGGCATTATGGGTTTCTATTCAAACATTTGGGATGAATAAAACTAATATCAACTCTTTTGCTTTGGAAAATTTCCAATCCAGGAGAATACATACATCTCTTAAAATGGCTTAAAATGTTGTTATCAAAACATTAATATACTTTTAATACTTTCTTTGTTTTTAATATAAATATATATTATAAATACTTTCTTTACAAATTCTTTGCAACCATTAAGCAGTTTTTATATATAGCCATTCAAATATACTGAACTAAATATGACTTAAATAATAATAAGGTCTCCTTGGCCAATTGTTTTATCTAAAATAAATAAGTTTTTAGTTTTCGCTCAATCTTAAATACATATGTTAAGAATTTGTCAAAATAATAAATAATAATAAATAATAAATAAATAAATAAAAAAGGCAATTTGTTTATCTTAAATAAATAATTTTTTTGTTTAACTAATTAATAAAACATTTGAAAATATATAAAATGATATACAATTAATAATAATTAATAAAAAATATAATATCATATGACAATGTTTTAAGAACTCTGGCCAACACCAGATTATCTTTTTTAGAAACTCAAGAATGGCATACTCAAATACAAAATACGTTCAAGTTACTTTGATATAAACGACGTATGTTGGCAAATAATAATGTTGACTCTGGTAAATCCTCTTAAAATGATAAGTATATTTGGGAGGCTGGAAGGAGATCATTCCATTTATCAGTTTATCCCAAACACCAGGGATGGGTTAAGTGAGTTCCAGGCGCGGTGCATTGCCAGCCCTGGCTGCCGTAGTTTTATTTGCACAATTTTTATACATTTTACGGTGGCGTTGTCGCTGCCGTTTTTGATTTGGATTTTTTCCTCTTCGCGACTCACAAGGCAGCTTATCCCGCCAGCCACTCACTTTCTGCCACACCCCCCTATCCCTCTAACCCACTTGCCCACCCACAAGGAACCACCCACCCATATGTCAGCAGGCATCGCGAGTTTTCCCGCCCCCCTCCCCCCTACCCAAATTTCTCCCCCCGGTTTTTCCGCGACTTTTTCTCGTGTTTTATTTCGCTGAGCGAATGTGTCACACAGTTTTTAGTGTGTAAAGTGCAAACAATCAACGCAAGCGACTTTCAGCTGCTGCCGCCCCCTTAGTTTTTCGTCACGCTTTTAGCTAAGCTCGGTCGCACTCCATGTAGCTTCACTGTACTACTCCCGCACTCGCATTCGCATTCGCACTTGGACCCGTAGAAAACTGCATCTGGTCGCTTGTCAAACGCTAGCAGCATTTTTTCAGCTTGTTTCTGTCACTATTACATTTCATATTTCCACGCCCTTGTTGTCCAGCTTAGAACTGAAATTCCGCACTTTGCCATCGTAAAACCATTCTCTTGAGTTTCATGTGCCGTCCCCTTATAAATCCCCCCCTACCCCCTTTGGCTTCATGGAAATCCCCTTTTATTTGGCTGCCGATTTTTTTTTGTTTTCTGCCAGACTTTCTTCATTAAGTCCAGCTCCTAGTACTCAATTTTCGCAGAGAAACTACTACTCCACAGAAAAAAAATCTATACGCAATATATTTAGTTTTTGATTTTTTCAAAAATAAAATGTAAGTAAATCAGGAACAATTTGTTTTTTTTTTAAGCGGAAGACCACTCTTTGAAAGTTTTCTGACACTGCTAAAAAATTATTTCACACCATTTCTCAAATCACTTCAAAAGTAATCGTTTAATTTCAAGAGAAAATATGTTGAATTTTTTGAATTCACAAAACAAAATATCATTACAAAAAATTTGTTCACAATCAAAACCCTGGGAAATAGTGGTCGGATGTTGAAATATCATACCTGGTTAATTCACTTAAATTTTCAACAATGTGGCATTTACAAAAAAAAAATTATCACAGCAAAAAATGTCCCGAAAAAATGAAAAAAAAAAGTTCCAAGAACCGGAAAAACTAAGTTCGATTGTTCGGTTTTTTAATCAAAACCCTGGGAACTAGTGGTCGGACATTCCAACGAATGTCATACCTCGTTGAATTTTCAACAACGTGGCATTCACAAAAAACGAACATCACTGCAAATTTTGTTTTCGAAAAAAAATCATGATGTTATGAAAAATATTTTGGCAAAATAGTTAAGGCAAACAAATCCTTGGGCCGAAACAGGACTTTATCGAACCGGACTAGCACGTCGAAGTCCTCATCAGCACCTGCCAACGATGGCTATCAAAATCAAACCGATTTAAATTCCATCGAGAGGCTGCAGCACAAGGCTCCAAGGACACTGCCACTCCTGCTCATTTCATTGTCGAGTGACTCGCTTTAAATGACAGATTTATACGGTATGCACAGGCAGCAAACGAGGACAACTCCGATTCCGACTTCATCTCGAGCTCCCAGAACAATTCAGCAGCACAGCATGGCAGTTGCAACTCCGGGCGCTGTCCGAATGAGTGACATGTCCAGTCGGGACCAGGACATTGGTATGCACCGCGCTCGTCCTTCCACTCATAAAAGGAGCGGGGCGGAGGGTCGTCCTCGTCGTCGTCGTAATCCCAAAACATATACTTAGAAGTGCGCAGGGATACGGAGATCCTGGGAGATACAAACAACAATAAACAGGAAGCACAACGGGAAAAACCAACAAACGAGCCAAAGAATGCTTCGCAGGATGCTGAAGGAGTGAGTCGGAGTGGCAACATAAACTGAATAAAAAATAATTAAGCCACTGTTGACGCACTTTTTCGGCACGCTAAGCACGTGACGGGATTCCAAGGGAGTTGAGGAGATGGGTTACCAAGTCAGCACAGAGGTAGCCATTAAATTGCCAAAGGAAATTGCGAATTAAACTGGAAATTATATAAGCCCAAAAGCTAAATTTAAACCATTAAAGGGCCTTGGTTTTTGTATTTTTCTGACCTGTAGTCTTTATTATTAAAAGCAAAGCTTATTAGGTTAAGTAAAAGCTTGAGATCTATCGCATTTTCCAGGAAAACACAATTTCTTTACAATGTGATTTTTTTAAAAATTACTTATAAAAAAAATAATGACCTAATAAAAACTTATTAGTTCTCAAAAAACACTCCGTAAATAATGAGGAAAATACCTAATTTATTAGTCTACCTTAAATAATTTAGTATGCAAGGAACTTTAAAGCTTTAACATTTATTTTATCACTTAATGCTCTATCAACACAAACTTCTTATGAGTGTGAGGTTTCTTATACAATATGGTTTTTTAATAGACTACCTTTACTTCCTTTGACATCACATTCGTTTGCTAGCAAAAAATGCATATAAACTTTGTTCCTATTTTAAATGTTTCAAAGCTTCAGATGACTGAGAACTAAGTGCATATATATAAATAAATGGTGAAGGGGTTCAGTAGCCCCTGCATTCTCCGCAGCAGTCTCTCAATTATGCATTCATCGGATTCTTTTCATATTTCCCTTCATTCCTGACCCACATCCGGGAGCCCAGTTAGCGACCAAATGAACCAACATGGCTGACGCTGATGACCGCCTGCCATTGCCGTTCTACCATTTGCCATTTGGCCATTTGCCGTTTGCCGTTTTAGTTGTTTCTCTGTCCGACGCCATTTTGTGACCCCTAATGAATATGAAGAGAAGTTGGCTGCATAATTTAAGGAGGAGATTGGGGTGGATGGTGTATATGAAGGACCCCCCAGCAAGGACATCCCAAAACTGCATTGAATGACATGCGTTTTGCCATCAGAGTTTTTACGAGTCGACTGCTGGTCAGCTGGTCATAAAAAAAACACGCACAGCTTAACCAAGACAAATGACAAGGAAATGTGTCAGAAAGGGGGCCGAAAGGGGGAGTTGGGAATTGGAGGGGGGGATTACCAAAAGGTCAAAGGGCGAGCGGGGGGGAGGGTGGTTCAGGAAGTGGGCCAAATTCAGGCGGTCCCTGTGCAATGGCAAAAAAGGCAACTGATTAAAGTTGCTGATTGAATGGCACGAGGCTAGAACACTCACTAAGGCATACACGCATGCACTGAGAGAAACTGGAGCGGTGAAGTTAATAAATACACAACTTAAACCACAAGTAGACACTGCCAAAAGTCACCAAAACAAAAGTTTAGCTTAATTGCTTCTATTTAAATATATAATCAATAATAAATTTAGATCCCTAAAATGACGGAAAATAACACTTTTGGATCTCCAATTTTAAAGGAACCTAAACTAAATCTGGAAGGTACTGTTTATACAATTGGAATATTTAAAAAAAAAAACTTAAGCTGAATGAATTATATTTTATGAAATGCCATTGACTTTTTATAATATTTTTTTGGGCAAAGCTATTAATATTTGAATTGCATGTTTGTTATTAATTCCACTTATCATATCAATTGTAATTATTCAATTATTTGTAGTGTTTGAATGTTAAATAAATTAAATAATTATTGTGTGAAATATATTTTCCCGCTCTTACGCCAAACTTTTCGCTCAGTGCAGTGTTGCCATAAATAAGTAAATGCAAAAGTCAGAAAGTTGTCAGGGCCCGGGTAACGAAACGAGGCGCACATCACTGGCTGCGGATGAAGGGCGAAGGCCACTAAAAGTGTGGGGGAATGGAGGGGCATGGCCGCCGAAAGGGGGTGGTGATAGGGGGGGAGGGGGTTTCAACGAACGGCACGCATTTGTCAGGCAAACGGCAAACGGCAAAAGATGTTTGACGCTTTGACAGCTGTGGCAGCAGCAGTGACAGCGGCAGAGGTAGGCGCAAAAATCAAACAAGAAATATGCTCGTCGATTCGCCGCTTTCGTCACTAGACGAAGGTGACGGGGTGGGGGGGGCGGGCTTTTTTGGGCTTTTGGGCTTAGGTTATTCTTTTTTCGGGCAAGGGAAATGGAACGTCATCTTCAATGGGACATTTCCACTTTGTCAGCCATCATCGTACTTGTCGTCGACGCCGTCATCGTAGATGGTCGCCAGGGACTGTTCGCCATGACGACGTCTGCTTTGAGTTCCCCCATCTCACCCACCCAACTCAGCTACATGCCCCTTGGAATACATATATATAGAGTACCCCCCAACCGAAACAGGTCCTTTTTTGGCGGCAGACCACCTAACCCCATGACAAGTCTTTCAAATATATTGCACTGCACGTTCTCCTGCCACTTAGGAACGCTTTTCAGTTATTTTTAATATGAGTACGTGACTTTTTCCTCTGACACTTCGTCGGCTAAAAACGGTGGCAAAACAGGGATGTGGCTTTTTGTCCATAGCCTAATTGAATGCAAGCCTCAATCGAATGGAAGAGATGTGTTCGATTTATTTGTGACCATTCAATTAGAAAACCAAAAAAAAAAAGGCAATATACGGGCTTTTAAAAATAAAAGCAAACGTTTCAAAATACCTTAATATGTTACTTAATATGTTATTTGTATTTTAATTACTCATTCGCTCTATATTCGAGTGTCTCGGCTAACAGATACTTCTTTATGCAATTTTTAAATAAATTTCTTATCATATATGACTTCCAATAATAAGTATACAAAATCTTACATATACCAACAAATTCTTTGGATGACAGAAAAGCAAGAGTACTTTTAATAGAATTAACCATACTTTTTAATATGAGAGTTTTAAATATATATTTTATAGTATATTTTCAAAGATCCAAGTAACACCATGACATGACCTCCATCACTATTCGTACCTCTATCTTTGTAGCCCCTGTAATTTGCAGAAAATACCAAGTTCAACAAGGACTTACACTCTTAAATCCTTAACAAAGGTAGGAAGCAATAAGGAATTGTTCCTTTAAGCCGGAATGCTGCGCAAGAACTGAGAAACTGACCGCGGAGCAGCGGCCAAGGAAAAGGATGCCCCTTCGCCCATTCGAGGCCAGGGCTTTCCAAATTTTGGCAGCCACACCAACGCACAAGCTCGGAAACAGACACCAATGCAAGCGTAAAGTACAAATGTGCCAAATGATAACATTTTTGGACCACCCCCAGCCCACGTATCTCACGGTCGAAACTAGCCTCCAAAGTCGAATCTGCATCCCAGGGCTAATACATATGTGCGAACACTGTGAGAAAAAGAGTTAAAAACATATTTAACCAGACATTTTCATCAACTTTGTTCACAGCAAAAGATTTCATTACTTTTAATTTGTAATACCATTTCATTAACTTCGTTAAAAATAAATAATGAAGGCAAAATATATCTACTATTTAATAAATTTGTGATAAATTTGTAGATAAGTGAAATAAGTGAATTTGTAAATAATGAAACTTAAAATGTTGCAACAACAAATAATGATAATATAGATTTAGGAAATGGCTGGCTTAATCTTAAAAAAATATTTTGACAAATAATCATTTAAATGTTATTAATTAATAATTATATATTATTTTGTTAAGCTTCAAAATATTTAACAAACGTTTTTAAAATATTATTTATTATTTAAACAAATAATTTTCGACGATGTAATCAATTTTTTCGCTCACTGCACTGAGCCTTTTAGCTTCTTCGGCAAATTTGGCCAACTGCTCGGTGTTTTGGTTTCGGTGCGTGTGCCGGACTGCATTCCTTGAATGCTCATTTGCCCCGCTTTCACTGCGCTTTTACTGCCACGCCCACGCCCACACATATACCCACACACACCTACACATACACACAAAGGCGAGAAGAGGAGAGCAGATTTTTCTGTTGCTGTTGATGCGATTTTATGTATTTCCATGATGCGCTTATTCGACTACGGCATTATCCTGGCCAAGCCACGCAGCGCTTTCCATGCATACAAATTGCTAAATTATTTAAGCAGCGACAACGGCCCCGCAGTTGGGGGAAGCTGTAGGAGAACCGGGAGCAAAACCGGGAGGAAGGCCGGGAGGAAAAGCCGGGTCAAAAGCAGGAGGCTGGGGTAGAGAAGTTGCTATTAGTCCAAGTTGTTCTGTCCGGTAAGTCCGGTGGTCAAGGGGTGGTCGAGGTAATGGTCAAGGGGGTGGACTAGGCTGTGGGAGAAGGGAGGTTTGGGGGCTCAGGAGCTTAAGGACAGGCACGTGTGTGTGTGTGTGTGCTTGCGGCCAGTCCAATAATAAATAAGTGGCCAAAAGCATAGCATACTTTTGTGCGCCGTTAAACTTTCTGCGTAAATTCAGCGTTCATCATGGCTAACTTCGTTTCCTTTTTACCCCATGCCACTTTCATTTTGCTGCTACCATTACATACAATTGCTGTCTGCGACACACTCACACACTCACACTAAGAGAAAAAACGACACAAATTGGAGCTGTGTTTTAAGAGATCTTCTGAATCAAACTACTACTCAACACAACAACATATAGAGAGCTTAAAGTGTTTAAATTTCTAAAAAGATATACATAATCTTATAAGAAAAAAAATAACAATACAATCCGGTTATAAGTATTTCTTTCTAAAACCAACATTTCCTTATAAATTTGCTAAAAAAAAAAAATTTAAGAGGGCCAACATTTATATAATTTACTATTTAGTATATAGTAACTTCTTTAATATTAATTTTAAATAAATATATTTATTTTTCTTGTAATTTTGTTCACAACATATTTTAGCACAAAGTACTTATATTTAGTCATAAATAAATGTAAAAAAAGAGTTGCTTATATTACCAACAAACATTTTTCCTTCAAAGTGATCAGAACTTAGATTTTCACCACTTTTTTTCCTTAGTGCACTCACACACTTTCAGGCAGTGGCCACCAAAGTTGAGGAACTTGAACATGGGTTTCTGGCCTCCTGGCGGTTATGCGGTCACTGGGCCAGTGGTCACTGTACCGGAGACACCATACGCATTCAATTCAATTTGAAATTCATGGTATTAACTTTAACTTCAACTTAAGTCCGCCGCATGCAACTTGATAAAATGTCTGAGAGTGTCCTGCGAACAGAGAAGTCCTGCAGAAAGTGTAAGGGGCGAGGGGGGCCTGAGGAGGCATGACCACTGCAGCGAGCGCTTTTAACTTAGTTTGTGTGCGTGGATGTATTCCTTTTATGCTTGCAGCCTTATAATTTGATTGCATACTTTTCGGGATGCCCATTAACACGATATGCGTGTGTGTGAGTGTGTGTGTTGCCACTAGCGTATGCGTGAGTGTGCGTGTAAGCTTTTAGCTAGCTAATTGCGGCCAATTGGCCAAAACAAAACCACCGCAAAAAATTGTACAAAAATTGAAAATGTACAGCAAATGTATGTTTTTGAACTCAACCAGAAAAAGACAAGCCAGAAATATTCACAAAATTTCGCAAAAACTGTGTGAAAAGAGTGCTGCTATACAGTTATATTTATGCTAACTAGTTTGAAGCAGTGGCAGCTGCATAAACAATTCCCTGCGACTCGTTTCAACTTCCATGGACCAACTCGTTGCTAACAAATTTCGGTAATTAAACTACATTTGCATTCGCATTGCAGGGAAATGAGAAATGTGGGAATGGGAAGGGGAAGGGGAAGAGGAAGGGGAACATCGAATTTGTTTCACAAAAACATTGATTGTTCTTAATTGCGAAATGGATGACTGATAAACTCATTCGATGCCACAATATAATGGTTTCAATCGATGCTAATGAACGAGCGGCAGCGAATGTTTATAAGCGGAAAAGATCAATCGGCCAATGATTTGCTTTCTATTGTGAAAGTTTTGTTATTTAGGAAATCAATGAAGGTTGACAAACTAGAATATCAATGTTGTAGCATTGTTCTTACATTACATTTATAAAATACCTTATTGTAAAGGCGTTTCGAGGCATTTAAAATAAATATCAACAAGAAAGGAAGCAAACTTCGGCAAGCCGAAATTTATATACCCTTGCAGTTATTACAAAGCTACTACATTTCGATTTCTATGCTTATATTACTAAAAACAATGAAGCTATGTCGATTTTGCCTTTTGCCATCGTTTCTATGGTAGTTATATGATATTGTTGTCCGATTTTAATTTAATTAAAACCGCAATTCCATAATATTTAAATATTACCAAGTCCCAAGGAACAGAAAAAAAAACAACAGTTATAAATTATTTAAATCGTTTTTTCCGATTGTTCCTATGGGATTTGCAATAACTGCAAGGGTATATGTGGACTTCTAATCTCATAACTTTCCGTACAGAAATCCGATTTCAAAGTGGCATACTTCTAAATAATCGTGGTTTAATTATCTAAAAAACTGTGTTTTTATTTTAGTTTTTATTTTTGGGTCCATTTTTCGTAATTTTTAATGATGTAACCCCTTTCCAAATTTTCGAAAAATGGCTTTTCAGAAAACGCCCAATAAACTGGACTTCTAAGCTCATAACTTTTCTTACAGACATCCGATTTCAGAGTGACATACCTCAGAATGCTTGTGGTTCAATTCTCTAAAAATCTGTGTTTTTACTTTAGTTTTTATTTTTGGGTCCATTTTTTGTCATTTTTTGTCATTTTTGATGATGTTACTAAAAACTGCATTTCTAAGCCCATAACATTCCTTCAAGACATCCGATTTCAAAGCGGCATACCTCAAAATTATCGTGGTTTAATTCTCTAAAAATCTGTGTTTTTACTTTAGATTTTATTTTTGGGTCAATTTCGAAACCCCTTTCCAAATTTTCGAAAAATTACTTTGCAGAAAACGCCCAAAAAACTGGACTTCTAAGCTCATAACTTTTTGTATAGACATCCTATTTCAGAGTGGCATACTTCTAAATTATCGTGGCTTAATTATCTAAACAAATAAGGAAAGAAAAGCTCCGGGTGGAGCCGAAGTTGATATACCTTTGCAGAATATTTTGTAAATTATATTCTCCATAATTATTCATATGATGCATTCTTAATACTCATAACAAATCCCAACTTCCTAACTTTAAAAACACCAAAGCTATGGCATTTCCGATCAATCAGTTATATGGCGGCTATAGGATATAGTCGGCCGTTCCGACCTTTATACTGCTTGCGGAAATGTCTACTTCCCTGCGTTGCAAACTTTCGACTGAAAATATAATACCCTCTGCAAGGGTATAAATATTATATACAAACACAGACTAATAAGGAATTCAGTCAGAGCAATTAAATCGTTGCTTAAGAAAAATCAATGAAATCACAAGCGTTTAGAGCAGCATTTCAAAGTTTGTTCAACTTTCTAGTGGTGTAAGCCAAGTAAGCAATATAACTTGATAACATAATTGATGCTCTTCGTCGGCACTTGGGAATGGGCTCTAATAGTTTCCCATTAAAATTGCAGCACTTCATTGTACCCGAGTTTCCATAAAATGGTTGCGTATATTAATAGGAATTGATTGCGAAGCGAGACTCTTGCAAGTTTAATGAGACAATTATTGTGCAGAATTTATGAGCCACAAAAGGCGCAATCAATCACTTAATTGCATAGATTTCCTGTGCACATTTTTACTCCACTGAAATTTAACCAATTATAGTACCACATGTGTTGAATTAGGCGAAACCGAAGAACTTGCCATTCTGTCGGCCTGCCAAATATGAATATAAATAGCATTGCCCTCTATCCGTCGGCAGTCTGAGCCAACTTTATTGCCCTCCTTCGGCCACGTTAGCCACTTGAGGCTTCAAAGAACTTCCAACTCCGAATCACGTCGCTTTATTAGTTCAACTTTCATCGTTCGCCGATTTTTCAGGTCCCCAGATCCCAGCCAGCTTTTCCAGCAGGCGGAATATTTTCGAGGGGTTTTGGAGGAGAGGGGGGTGAGAAAATGGCGCCGGTGGGTGTTACTAGGTCCACTCACCTATTGACGTTTATTGAATCAAAAATGTTCGATTCCCCGCCGCTTTGGTTTTAGTTCGGTTCGCTCTGGTTTTCTGGTTCAACATCGTCCTTTGTTGCGGGGACCTTATAAAAAATGGAAAACACCGCAAGAAATATCACTTAAATATGCCTACGATTCGAAATTTAACGAGCTTTTTGTATCGAGTGAGAACCAGACCTAAAATAATGCCCAATTGCAATAGTTAATTACAATTATTAGTGATTTCATTGAATATATTTATGAATTGTTATAACATATAAGATTTGTGATTGTAGCCGTTTTAGGAACACCAATAAATTCCATAGATAAAGTATTTCCATAAAGTAGTTTCCATTGATCGAAACGGGTTATCTACTAATCATTACTTCAGTTAATTGTATTATTTTTCCTTTTTTTAATTTAGAGAGTATTTAAGTATACGTAGAAAAATCTAAGGATATAATTTCTGAAATAATTATTATAAAACAAGGAAACCCGATACATAAAAAATGGCCATCAATAAATGCAATCGAAATAAAACCGTATCTCAAGTTTTAGGCCTTTTCTTAAAATGTAAAATATTTGGTCAAAGGCAACAGTACGTATGAGTGATAAACTTCTAAGTTAATGCGCGGAGCGTAAAGCACATTTTTCCCAACAAGTTTGTATCTCTGCACCAAAGCCCATAGTATAAACAAATAAAGGTATAACCTTAAAATCTTATTTCACATTTCGACTGTCCCTTGGTACCTACATTTGATATTATATTATTGAAAACTTTTAGACGAACAAAAATATCAAGAAATAATCTTGTAACAACCTTACAACTGTTTTAAGCCCTTGCGATTTTTCCTAGTGCACTGGAAAATGTTTGCGCGAAGTGGAAAAACAAAAGAGATTTCCCCATGGAGCGTGTGCTCGGCAAACTGCTAAGCCTTTCAGCTCCGTCGCTGGCATTGCCCACACAACCCACACATCCAAAACATCCTACACAACCCACACATCCCAACACCCGGCAAACATTTCAAATCGCCGGGTCATGATTCAAGCACTCAGTCAGCTGTATTTTATTGAATTAAGGCGGAGCTCCGACTGCTGTTCGATGGGCGGTCTGGATCGGATCGGATCGGATCATGGGGGGACGGATAGGGGGAGGGGTATACCCACCGACTTCAAAGGGGGACTTGAACAAATGCGACGCCTGGGGCCAAAGCCGTATGCGATATGGATGCAGGAGCTCCGGGCTCCTCGCACTATGGTCCTTTGGTCCTTTTTTTTCCACTCCCATAAACGATAGGTATATGCGGACCACAGCCCCCAATAACTTCATAAATCAATGCGTTTGCTCAGTCATTTTTAGAATTTGTTTGCCACTACGCTGCAATGCAAACGAATCCCCGCTTGGAACAACTCGTATGAGAAGGCAAAGCCGAACGTACACTATTTTTTTTTGTGTTCCTCCAAATAGCATTCCTTTTAGCCTTTGTTTTTCACTGATTTTTCTGACGTTCGCTTTTATGGCCATCGAAACGGGGTATACAGGAAGTTTCCTGGACTAAGCCGTATAATTAATTATATTTAGAGTAAGTTAGTTCCGAAATTTCCGCTATTGCGCCATAAATTCATTAGAGATTTAAATAATTTCACTATTTTCTTCAAAAAGGAGTTCCCTTCTGCACAACTTTAAAATAAATCTTTAAAAAATATATAAAATTGGTGGAGCTTTCTATAGCTTTATAAAGTCTAAAATATATTTTTTAAATCAAAAAGTTTCTCATTATCACAAGAAAAAGTTTGGAATACAAAAGGGAACATTTGATTTAAACTTTTTCTTTGTTATCATTTAACCTTTTTTTTACCCTTTTTCATGAACCAAAAAAAACAATATGAAACAGAGAAAGTAGCTCAAATTGAAAGATTTACTTATATGTTTTCACCTCAGAGAAACAAAAAAAACAAATGATGTAAAACCTTTTGCAACACATTCTACTGTTTTGAAAAAAGTATAAAAATCAAGAAACTTAACGAGAAGTATTTTATTAGATTTTTGAACACGCCACACAAGGAAGTATTGAAGAATGAAAACTACCAAATTAGACAACAAAATGCTTACATTTTTGAAAAAATAAACTAAATAAGAAACTTGAAAATATTAAGTATTAAAAGACTATAGAAAAAATGAATAATATTTTTGAAAGTAACAAACACTTCAAGCGAAAAGGGTGTGTAATGTAGAGAATTGAAATCCCTTTCGAGGGCGTCTGAAATTCGATTCCCTTTGGCATTACGTAACTTCTTTGTCCTGTCCCATTTGGATTTCCATTGTTGTTGTAATTGCTCTGGTTGCATTTTTTCTGTTTTTGTTGCCTGGTTTTCATTTTTTTTTTTGTTGTTGTTTACCTTTGTCAGTGGAATGCCTGTATGCTAGATGTTCGTTTGCTGGTTTCTTTGGCAATGCCATTTCCATTCCCATTGCCATTGCCATATACCCATGGCTCCCTTTCAGTGATTTAAATTACAATTGTGGGCGGCGAAAGGAGGAGTCTGTTCATCGATGTGTCGCGCGTGACATTGTCATTTGTTTAAGCTTTATTAATGGTTTATCGGCTGTGCGGAGCGGAGTCTGCTGAAATGCGAAATGTGGCTGCCCCTCAAATGTAGGCAACACTTTTTGTCCCCGCCGAGTGCTCTCTAATTAGTGCTTGTTTACGGGGCCTGAGAACTCTCGACAGCCGTCGCCTTGAAGTATCCAAGCAAGTTTTGCAAAATACGATTTGCATATTAAAGGAAAGTAGGTAGGGGGGTTTGGGGGGGGTTGTTGGATGTTAGAGCAGCCAGGCGAACTCATTGAAATTGAACGGAAATTTTGCGCCCAAGTTGAGCGAAAGTTGAACAACTTTTCCTCGTTTCTTGTTTTTCATGTTTATGGATTTTTTTTTTCTTTTCTAGCCACTTGCCTTTCACATTCCGTATTGCTTGTTGTTTGGCCTGGCTTTCTATTTGCAGATTATATTTTACCGAGGCCCTCCAGTCCGTTCCTTGGCTCCTCTCGTATTTTATTTACACGCTCGCTTTGACTTGCCCGTGGAACAATGAATGTCACTTTGGTCTAGACCTCAGACATTGCCCCCGGCGTTGCGGTTGAAGCGGGTTCCTGTCGCCTGTCCCATCGAGGACAACGCCGACACGGGCATACCCTTTGGTTGCCCGAAATCCCTTTTTATTCTCACATACTATTTTCAATTATCTTGAATAACAAAAATAGCCTTATTAAGTCCATGATTCTAAATAAAATCACTGATTTTTGGAATTTATAATTTAATTTGTTAAAAAGATGTGTTGATCTTCAAACATGAAATACAAATATTCGGCTTAGTGTAGTTACATCTTTGAATCTTTTATTACATATTAAACTACAATATTTATTTAGCTGGGTCAAATTTATTTTCAAATTATTTTTTATACATTTACATTTTTCTTAAGTCCCCTTCTATTTTTACTTCCTATTTCCTATTTATTTTTTCATTTTAAGAGGCTCAAATATGTTTGTAAATCAAGTTATTGTAAAACTTTAAGAGACTCAATTTTATTGGCAAGACAAGGCACTGTAAAACTTGTTAGATTTAGAAAATTAAAATTTTTGTATGACTAACTTTAAGAATATTTTAATATTTAATATTTAAAACTTGAAAAGACAACACTTAAAGTCTTTCTCTTGTCTGTTTTACTTTAATTTTAAATGCTCATATTTTTCCTTTTGTAATTAATAATAATTATCGCTGTTAATATTTAATACAGCTAAGAAGCATGGCAACACAATATTAAAATTACATTTTTATAAAACAACTTTATTATTGAGCAAAGCCATATTATTTGTTTATTTTATTTATTATTTTAAACATTCATATTTTATCAAAAGCGACGAGCCGATCTGATCCATTTTCAATTTGATGCGTATAAATCTCTTCGCATTGGACTAAAGATATTTTTGGAAATTTTTCGCTTATGATTGAGTGAACCTGTTGCCCCCGGTAGAGTAATCGCCTCAAATATTTTCGTGTATAACTTTTGTTTGTGCCGAACTGTGGTCCGGGGCCGGGGGGGAGCGTGTATGTACATACACATTTTCGTGTGGCAGGTAGTATGTGGCATGTAGTATGTGACCTGGCCTGGGGTCACACGTGAAACGGGGTAAGCTTATAAGTTTATAAAGTTGCGGATGGACGCACGTGTCGTTGCTATTCGAATGCTCTTTTCTTTTTATTTTGCCATCGATGCGGCTGACTCTTTGCTGTTGACTCTGACCCCTGACCCCTGACCTCACACCACCCCAAACCCTTCACCCCCCTCCCCCATTTTCACGGTTGTTGTAGCTGCTGTTATGGCTGCAAAGGATTAAATTTTTGCTGCTCTCCGGACAAAAGGACATTTGAAGAAAGGCTCTTTTGCTCTCTGTGTCGCAATCGGATTTATCGCATTACCCATACGCACTGTTGGTAGCCTGGATATTCCCCAGCCCTCTCATCCTGCCATCACATCATCCTTCGTCCTCTTTATGGTCATTTTACATAGCCAAAGCCTTAATCAGCCCACTTAGCTGAAACTGTTGTTGGGGCATGAGTTTAAGTTACCCGTGTGTTCATGTGTTGGTGCGGGTCAATCGATTATTCATCGTAAATGCTAGTGGTCGAATCACTGAGCCCGACTAAAATCCCCAATTAAGGCTTGTATTTGCAGTCCACACAACTTTTTGGCGCTCATTAAATATAGCTGCTTGGTTGGCTAAAGCCAAAACTAATAATTTGTGTGGGAAATGATTTCAGATAGGAGTTTAGGCAGTTTATATACCAATTATAGTTTATTTCAACGTCCAGAGCTTCAACTTTTACTTAGAGTGGGCCCGTTTCCGAATTAAGCTAATTATCTTATAATTGGATTGTAACAAACTTTTTTGTTTACAATTTTCGATTACATTAGGGAGGCTATACAAAGACATTTAATACAAGTTTATAGAGACATTAATTGCGCTATTACCACTGCCATATGAAAAAGTCAGATTTTCTAGGAATACAATGTAAATCTATATATATTAGCGGAAGGTTAATAAAATACATTAAGAAATAAATTAATTTTAACCTTTTCAGCCTTTTTACTTCAAAATTGATAGGATGTTTTAGGAAGTAAAGTAGAAGTAGTATTACACTTTCTTAAATCGACTAATTATGTCAGGACGTATTTTGATTTTTAACAAAAATCATAAAATAATAAATCATATGTTTTAAATAAAAACAGCTATTTCAAGCATGAGCAAAAACGAGCTAAAAAAGGTAAAAATTAATTGATTTAAAAAATGTATTCTAAAACCCTTCGGCTAAATCCACTTATAATCCATTTTAAACTCAAAAGTTGCAATTTACAAAAAGCGCAAATACATATTTTAGTTGAAACTTATTACAACAACAATACATTAAACCATTGGAAAATAAAAAGCACAAGTACCAAAAATTTAGTGTTAATAGTTTACAAAAAAAACCTTTACGTCTTTAGAGTTTAAAGCATGCCCTAGTATTTATTAATCATAGCTATTACAGTGTATTGAATGCTTGAACAAATAACCCATAAATAAATTAATTAATAACAAAAAAAATACAACAATTATATATATTATATTATTATAAATTTGTAACTTACTTTTACATAGTGCACAATGGGTGAATATGATTTATGATGACAATAATGATGTAACCTGCTAGGAACTCCGACAATGAACTAATAATCTCTGAAAAATGCCTTTATGGCGGTGTCCTTTGGCCAAGTAAGATCATCTCCCTTCTTTTTTTTTGCAGCTAGTCAGCGTTTTCAGATCCTGAGGCATTGCTTATTTTGCGTCCTTTTCTTTGCAGTCTCGCACATTGAAATCGCTGAAATTCCATGCCAATTTTATAAACAACAATGAACAGGCAAGTGTCGGTGGCGTGTTGGTGCCAATACCAGGGAGCCGGGCTGCGATGCTTGCCCACATTTCAGTTGCTGCATTATTCTGCTTGTTAAACAGTTGACGGTGGCCTTTGACTGGCGACGCCAAATAATACCAAAAACACCAACAAAAGGACCAACCAAAAAAAAAAAAAAAAAAAATAGGTAAAGGCAAAGGAAGAAACACAGCCATCGCATAGAAATGCAGAAACAAAAAATAATGGCTTGACTTTCAATTGCACAAGGACAACAGGAATGGCAGGACGGCAGCAACCAGCGGCAATCAACAAACAACACAGCAGCGCCGACAACAATAAAAGGCTCAGTGGATGGGGGGAGTGATGATAGGGGGGGTGCGGAAGGGGTAGGTGGAGGTCCTGCGGCGGGGGGACATCAAAATCAATTCGAGTACGGAAACTGCTGCAGTTGTTCAGTTGAACGGCCTGGACACACAGGCTGGAAAAGTGGCAGAGAAAATGGGGAGACTGCGCTGGCAAAAGGAAAATGCACAGCGGGAAAACCACAACTCGAAATTCAGAAATTGAAAAATATTAACTAATAATTAACCTTATAACTTCAATATTTGTAAATTACCAAAACTCGTGCTCGCAATATTGAAATTTATAAAATATAGTTTTTCGCGAATATTGAACATTATGATATCTAGTTTTTCGCGAAGATAAATATTTCAAAAGTTATCTGAACCTCAAAAAATGGAAAAGAAAAACAACATGCCATCAAAGCCAACTAAACGTGTAGTTAAAAATTTCAAGATGATCCCATTATAATTTTGAGTTTTCGTTAGCGCAGAAGATTTGGAGTTTTTCCGTAGTAATTTTACCACACATTTTTTAACAACTAAACTATGTTCCTCTTAAGCTTTATTCCAGCTTTAAAATAGTTTAAGGCCTTTCCATTTGCTTTTAGCATTTATTTGTTTCAGTGCAGTGGAGTTATTCCCGGAAAGGATTCCCATTGTTTTTACTGTTGTGGTTTTTGTTGTTACTCAGCAGGCTCTGCAGAATATGCATCGATATAAATGAATTGGTGGAGTCAAAAAAGGATGGAAAATGGATGCACACGCGTTAAGAGGGAGAGAGAATGAGAAAGAGAGGGAGGGAGAAAGAGAAGAACAACACGATGACGCAAAACATGAAATCAACTTTAGTGGCTGAAATTTGAATTTAGATTAAAAGCAGATTCCGAAGTGCCAAAAGGCTAAGGATCGAAGACAGGTTTTGCTTATAAATTTTATTCCTTAAATAATAAAAGTTAAGTAAAGTTTAATAAGAAACTGAAGATGTTTAAAATAAATGATGGATATTAGCATTCAATTTAAAAATGATAAATGACTCAAATTGGAACTAAAAAACTTAAAGGTTTATAATAAAGAGAGCATAATTAAAAGCTAGCCTTTTTTAAACTCAGAATCAAGTTACTCAGAATTTTTTTTTTTTTTTTTTTTTTTCGCGCGGAGTCCCACGGCCCACTTACCCGCCCAACCGACCGAGGGGCGCAGCCGTGTATCGTACGGCACGATTCGCGATAAGATAGACGCGAGATAGGAAAATAAAGGTAAAGGTCCGGGGAAAAAAGTAATAGTTAGATCAATCTTGTGCCAATGAAGCAAGTATTAATCGTTTTAGGAGCGGCAGAGAGTCAAGATTTGATATTACAGGAAAAAGTCTATTATAGTCAGAACATAATACTCTGAAAGGCTCATGCAAGGCATAGTTAGATCTACAATGATTTAAAGTTAGGGGAATATAATTTCTGGTTAATCTACTTGGCACAGAAAAGTTTAGCCGACTTAACAAGTCGGGGCAGTCAATATCACCATGTATAAGGTTATAAATAAAGATAGTACCAAGCATCGTTCTACGGTTGGCTAGGGATGGTAAATTAATCAAAAGAAGTCTACTAGAATAAGAAGGTAAGATAAGATTTGCATCCCAGTTTAGGCGCCGTAAAGCAAAAAGAAGGAAGTTTTTTTGTACAGATTCAATACGACCAATATGTATTCCGTATTGTGGACTCCAGACGGGAGACCCATACTCCAGAATCGGACGGACTAGCGAAATATATAACGTTTTAGTCAAATAAGGATCATCGAATTCTTTTGACCACCTTTTAATAAATCCAAGCACTCCTCTGGCTTTATTAACCATGGACGAAATGTGATTAGAAAATTTTAGTTTGGGGTCCAAGAGAACGCCAAGATCGTTTACAAGAGTTATTCTATCCAAAGAGCTGCCACTTAACGTGTAGGTCGCGTATATCGGATTGGCCCGATAAAAAGTCATCAGCTTGCACTTGGAACCGTTTAAATTTAGTAAATTATCTCGGCACCAGTTTTGAAAATTATCTAGATCGGATTGCAAGTCTAAATGGCAGGAAATTTCCTTATACTGCAGGCACAACTTAACATCATCTGCATACATAAGTACGCGAGAATGACTTATAATTGAGGGAAGATCATTAATAAATAATGTAAAAAGTAACGGACCCAGATGGCTCCCTTGTGGGACACCGGAGGTAACACGGAGAATTTCAGAAATTGAATTTTTGAAAAGGACCCTTTGTGACCTGCCATTCAGATAACTTGAAATCCATTTAAGCAGATCAACTGGAAAACCTAAAAGGTCAAGTTTTTGAATGAGAAGTAAGTGATTTACAGAGTCAAATGCTTTACTAAAGTCAGTGTAAATGACGTCTGTTTGAAAACTACTATTGAAGCCATTTATCACTAATGAAGTGAGCTCTAGAAGGTTTGTGATTGTGGATCTACGTTTAATAAATCCGTGTTGACACGGAGAAATGATTGATCTGCAAAGGTGCTGCAAATGAGGAGTAATAATTTTTTCAAAAAGCTTAGGAATAGCTGACAACTTAGAAATACCTCTGTAGTTACTGGCTTCTAACTTGTTACCTTTTTTGAAAAGAGGAATAACAAATGATTCCTTCCAAATATTTGGGAATTGGGAGGTTTCTATAGATAAGGTAAACAACTTGTGAAGAGGTTTGCACAGGGCCTTGGCGCAATACCTAAGCACGCACCCAGGAATACCATCGGGCCCTGGCGAATAAACAGGTTTAATACGAAGAAGATCCAAAAGAAGAGAGCTTTCTGTTAAAGTGGGACAGAATATGAGGTTTGACTTGGATATGTTGTAAGAATAAGGCTGTGATGAATAATCTAAAGTAGAGTAAGTCGTTTGAAAAAATTGGGCAAATAGATCGGCTATTGCCTGATCTGTGGTTGCCGTCATGTTTTCGAACGATAGCGAGGAAGGAAAGGAATTAGATTTACGCTTGGTGTTAACAAAATTATAAAACTGTTTCGGGTCCTGAGAGAACTGGACCTTACAACGGTTTAAGTAACTGTTATAACACTGAGCATTAAGCACGGTAAATCTTGACCGAGCACTTAAATATCTAGTAAAAACAGATTGAGAACCGGTATTTTTATATTTCCTAAAAAGTCTGGACTTTACATTTCTTAAGTGTGTCAACTCTTTGCTAAACCAAGGTGATTTATTGGAAGTTGACGGATAGTACCACGGAACACAGGAATTAAAAAATGAGTTTATTGCAGTGTAAAAAACTTTAACTGCATCGGACATATTAATGCATAGGTAAAGATCAGACCAATTAAAGCCAGAAATAAAATTATTTAGCCTCAGAAAGTCTGCCTTACGAAAACAATGTATTAAAACAAACAATATTAAAAATTATTAAAAATATTAAAAAAAAAACACAGATTTTTAGATAATTTAAACATGATCATTTAGAAGTACGTTTGTAAGAAAAGTTATGGGATTGAAAGTGCAGGTCTTTGGTCACTTTTCTGCGAAGTTATTTTAAAAAAAATAAAACAAGAATATTTATTTATTCATATTTATTTACGGAAATATGCCCTTCAGTGCGTTGCAAGATTTTGGCTAAACTTATCTTAGGGTCTGCAAAGGTATAAAAAGAATGTGGATGAAATAGCTTGGATGGTACTTTCCCAATCATGTTTAATCCAAAAATGATTCGCAGGCTCATTGTCATCGTAAGAACTTCGTAAAAGGGCCATTTCTGGCAGTTATTATTCCCACAGCTCATTTTTGAACCCGATCAGGTTCGGTCCCAAACGGAAATCAATTCAAATTAGATGAAAATTATAGTTGAAATTGCAAGGGGCACCCTGCCGCCAATCTCCCCAATCTGATTAACACTTTATAGTCGTGGGGTGGGAGGTGGAAGGGGGGCTGGCCAAATAAAGAAATCGATTTGCCAACACCCACGCAATCAGGGCAGCCGGAATCGGAATAGGAATCGAAATCGGAATCGAAGCGAGGCGAAGGGACGACGCACTGACCACCAGTTGCCCATTTGGTGGCCACCAACTGATTACAGTCTAATAAGTATGCGTGGGGCGTGACCGAGGGTCCTTTGTTAATAGGTCTCCAAAGGGTCACTCGCACACTCGCTCACTTGCACCCACACACACACACTCAGCTCACATTGTGGTCATAAAAGGGCGAAAAAGAGAGAAAACTCGAGAACCGGGATTGGGGGCTTCCAAAAGGGAATTCAAATTGAAGGCCACAACGAAACGAAATCTTAACAATAAAATGAGTTCAAAAGTTACGCATCAAGAAAACAGCAGCAACAGTGACTAAACAAATAACAGCACACACACTTAAAACACGCAAATACACTGGAACAAATTCAGAAATAAATCTAACATTTTCTTCCTCCAGAATATTGAAAATAAAAAAATTGGCTAATTGCCCATTATAAATTAAAACTGATTATTAATATTATTAATTCACCAAAATATTAATAAGAATTTCTTGATTTTACCAATGATAAATAGGTCATATCATAAGTCAATTCGGTTACCCATAGATATTTACCAATTATTATATTAATGATTTAATATGCAATAACTTAACGAGAGAATTATCGTAGATAAATTAAATAATGAACGGGGTTGCCAATGGATTAACCAATTCACAAGCAATTTTAAATATTTCTAAATGTATTTTTTTTTGTGAATATATGCTCCCCTTTTTTGTGGGTGAGAATGGGTGTTGAAGGGATCTTGGCATTTTGATTTTGATGTGTTCATTTACACTTGTACTCACTCCCACCGAAGATAAATTAAATTTAAACTGATAATAAAAGGAGGAAATTTACGAGCCAATAAGACAGGGAGCTGGCCTTGAGATGTCGATGAGGAAAAGCCCTTCGGCCCACCACACAAATAAATAATAACAAAGGGCCAAATCCGAGGCAACAACAACACGGCTGGCGGCAAAAGAGCAGCGGCGGTGCCAACTTCAAGTCCTGACAAAAGGGATGTGTGTAGAAGGGGAAGGGCGGAAGGGGAGTCCTGACAAAGGGATGTGGGGAACAAAGAAGGAGGTAGCCCAAACCGAGATAAGGACAAGACAAGTGCAGTGCGAGATAAACTTAACAAACGAAGTCAACAGCAACCAGACAGGCGGCTGGGTGGAGGTCCTTGGAGGTCCTTCAAGGGAGGGAGTAGGGGTGGTGGACTGGGATTGCCCACAATAAGGGGAAGAACAAGAACAATGGCATTGACAATGTTTAGCACATGAGAACAGGACCACCAGTAAAGTAAAAAATAAAAAAATGAAGGGAGCCAAGGAGCAGGACCAGCTGGGTCATAACAACAGATTCCAACTGCTTAGTAGATACTTATCCTGGCAAGCACACATACACACATTCGCACACACACATACTGTTCCCCGCAAACAATCAAACGTTAAGGTATATTACGTATACGTATTACGTATACGTAATGTTTGCTTAACGTGAGCGAGCGGCGGCAAAGAGATTAGAAATCGCACAAAGCACAGCCAGCCAAATCCGACTTCAATTTAAGCTTTTGTCAGTGAACAGAAAGGCGAAAAATGGGGGTGGGGAAAAAAGGGAAGAGTAGAACATGATAAAGCGGAAGAGAATGGAGGAGTGCACTTGGCCAACAAATGGAATTAAATTCGCCACTTACCAACTCGCTGGAGGGAAAACTAATCTGCTTGCACTGAAGTTGAGCGAAATGTCTTGTTCTGGTTTTCCACTGGCTTCTCTAATTGATTTAAATTGGTTTCTCTGCAATTCTTTGATTACTTTCAATCGATCGCTTTCGAGGATCAAGTAGTTTTTCAAAAAACTATTTGGACTATCGTTTTCCTTGGTAAATGCATAATTCCAAATACTTTTAATGCCTAATTTAAATATCGCTAAGACAAGGTTACGGTTATTCTTAATTATAAACAAATTATAATTAATGTTTTTTTATTAGTGATGTGAAGGACACAGTTCGTCCAGTTTCTATGTTATCATTTTCATTTTCTATTCTGATAGTATTCTTTATTTAATTAATCGTAGCCTCCTTATTGATTGTGACCATTTGTTGTGTGTCTAATTTGCTTTTCTTAATCGAGTTTTTTCCCATTTACTATTGCTTTTCGCCCATCTTACTTATTTTTCTACTTTGCTTCTCAAGTGATTAAATACCTTTTTTATTTAAATACTTCTCCGGTTTGCCCATTCGATCTGTGCGTATATTTTTTTTCAATTTCTTTTTATCCTATCGCTGCCCGTTGACTGCCATGCGAATGACCCTCGAACCCTGCGCCCATATCCTTTTTAAGGAGCGCAGAAAAGTATGCTAAATGATTTCATTTAACCAGCAAATGACACCGACACCAATACACCAATACAGCAGCTGGCGGAGAACAACAAGGGCAGCAGATGCGAAGTACGAAGAATGGCGCCGAAAACGAATGTAATTGCAGCAAATGAATAAATGAGGCGAGGCAGACGAAGACCACTGTTGGTTGGGCTCTGCTCTCAAGACCCCCTTAAGCCTCCCCCCAAATCTCCGTTAAGGCGCCCCTTAAAAAACCCCCTTAAAAAAGCCCCAGATATCCTGCCATCTGGCCATATGTGTGTGTGTATGTGGGGAGCTTGAATGCAACGCATGTTTTACCGCTTATTGCCCCAACAACAACAACAACGACAGACAATGAGAGCAACAAAATAATATAAAGAAAAATTATTGAAAAAAATGACAAAAATAAGTTCGGAGCTTTGAAATACCTTTTAATATGATAAAATAACAATATCTTTGGTGATTTTAAATATACTACTAAATCTACTTTCAGCTGAGTTTTTTTATATTTTATACAAGTCTACACAACTGTTTAAAACAATTTATAAAAAAAATTTTATGATTTTTGTAGCTTACTTTTATTTCAAATAAAATAAAATATTTGATGTTGTTTTTTAAATCTTGGAATTTTAGTTCTCTCCAAAATGCAAGCCTCCTGTGAGCTTAAATGGAAAAAGATTTCAATTATTTGTGTTTTTATACCCGTTACTCGTAGAGTAAAAGGGTATATTGTATTCGTGCAAAAGTATGTAACAGGTAGAAGGAAGCGTTTCCGACCCTATAAAGTATATATATTCTTGTTCAGGATCACTAGCCGAGTCGATCTAGCCATGTCCGTCTGTCCGTCTGTCCGTCTGTCCGTCCGTATGAACGCTGAGATCTCGGAAACTATAAAAGCTAGAAGATTGGCATTTTGCATGCAGATTTTAGGAGTTCCTACGCAGCGCAAGTTTGTTTCAAAAAGGTGCCACGCCCCCTTTAACGCCCACAATCGCTTATATACGATTTTATTTAAATATAAATTTAAATATTTCGGAAAAGTAAAAATGCAGTTTTATTGTGTTTATCAATACCTATCGAAATGTAGAAGAAATTTTTCAAATCGGACCATTCGTTTAAAAGTTATGCGGGATCAAAGTTTCTATCTCCATCTCCCTCGCACTCCTTTTACCTGAGTAACGGGTATCTGATAGTCGGGGCACCCGACTATAGCGTTCTCTCTTGTTTTCTTTTTAAACTCTGTCATAATTTAACCTATGAAATAGTTCAGTTTTTCTAGGGTTTCCAATTTCTATTCATTTGAAATTACAAGTTCTTTGAAGTATCTTAGGACTTGAAATGTCTATCAATTAAAAATTGCCAGAATTCTATGCAGTGAACTTATAAAAAAAATGTAATAGTATAAATAGACCAGGTATTGCAGTTTAAGACATCTTTAAAAGTATTCAAAAAGTATATGAAGTACGGAATACAATTGTGTAAATAATAAAATAAGTCTCCGGAGGAGAACAAACACACATTTCAAACATGTTCCTGTTGCAAACACCCCAAAGGATACGATATACCCTCGAACTCCACGTGCACCGAGTAAAAAAATGAAAATGAAGATGAGCAAATGTAAGAGCACTCGTCGCCCCTCTCTCTCCCTCTTTCTCCATTTTCAGGCCCCCTATATAGCCGCCTGATCCCGACGCTATACTCCTCAACTCCGCTCCCCGGGTGCTTCATAAATTCAAATTTGATTTTCATGTTGATTATGATGCGAGAGATGTGCAGATGATGATGGAAATGAAGATGGCAAATGGCAGCCGAGGCCTCGGAGATGGAGCCACAATCAGAGCCAAAGGCACACGGACACCCAGCATCCTGATTATTGTCCTGTTGTGTGAGTGTGTGAGTGAGTGGGTACTTGTGTGTGAATGTGTGCGAGTGTGTGTGTGTGTGTGTGTGTATGGTGACTCTGTTGCTGGTACTTTGCATTCCACTTGGATTTTTATTTAAGCTTTCCTATCGTCTCGTCGCGTCGGTTGCTTTTACGTTTGCGTTTACGACTTGAACGAAACTTGTGAATTGTACTAGCCTATTTTCCCCAAGAAAGAGCCTTTATGTGTTTTGGCCCACAAGTGCCATATACTATATATATGGTATACTATTTATGCCATACATACCCGCCAAATGTCCCCTTGAAATCTATTATTAAGTGACATCCGATGATTAAGTGACTTGGCGATTTCTCCCAAGCTCCATTAATGCACTCGTAATTAATGAAGGGGGAATTACAGCATAACAGCATATGACTTATGCCTCTTAAAAAGTTCTTATTTTAAATTTAATATTAATGCAATTACACAGCTATTTAGCCTGTAGTGTTTTAAATAACAATAGAATATATATATTATAATAATTATTGCCTGATAATAAACATGCATTGCTATTGGTGTTCAAAAAATAATCTTTATAGTCAACTATTAATTTTCAAGAATCGGAATCCTTTCAAGTCGTTTCCGAAAGACACTTATACATATATTATAGAGTTCAATCGTATACAGTTACAGCCGAGATCCATTTGCTGATTCAAGGATATTGCCTTAACTCTTTTGGGATATAGTACATACATAAATGACATATAGCATTCCGCAACCATTCTACTGCTTGCAGCCAAATCACTGGCTGCCAAATGGCCAAGACAATCAAAGGCGGCGGCCATAAAGTCAACTGACTTTATTACAACCCTCCAGCTGGCTCGTTAGCGCGGTTAATGCCCAAAAGCGGTGATGGCAACGGCGATGACAGCGATGCATTCCCATCTCGATCTGCAGCTCGGTCTTTATCTGCCACATCCTTCGCCTTGGCCATCGCCATCTCCATGTGCATCCTGCACTCTGCATTGCCATTTCCAGGACACCGCCAATACCAATACCAATACCAATACCAACACCAACACCAACACAAACACCAATCCATGTCGCACTTGGCCAGAAAGACACAAAAACAAAACCGAATGGCAGGCGACATATGGACGTCATCGGCCAAAAGGGGAAAGGGAAATCCCCCGCCATAACAAGGCAAACTGGCGGCAGCTGCTGGCGACACATCCCCATGCCCATCCGCACTCCGACTCCCACTCCCACTCACAATCCAATCCCAATCCCAATCCAACACCCACTACCATTTCGAATCCCATTCCGAATCCCGAACCCGGTGACAAAAGACGCCGTTTCTGTTGTCGCACGCACCACTGTTAAAGTCCGCCGTAAAACTCTCATTCTCAATTACAATTGTAATTGTAAAAGGCAATAATTTGGTGCAGGCGAGGTGGATCCAGAACCATACGCCCGAATACATTCCCTTTTACAATTCCCGTTCATAACCGACACTGGGCTATTCTCTTTCGATGCCATACAAATGTTGATCCTTAATTCTGAAAATTACACCTTTACACACATGCAAATTGTTGTTGGTAAAGTTACTGTTGAATTTGCAGTAAAGTTACTGTTAAATTATAGAACCATGTAAAAAATGTTTCTTATAAGTAGCACCTAGTCTATTAATTGCATTGTTGATTACTCTTACATACCTATTAGGACTTTTTTCCCTTACCGAATTTAACTGTAAGGAAACTATGAAATTGTTAGGTTTTTATGTGTTATTCTACTTCAGCGTTTGTAATTCCCAACTAGTTCTATTATTAATTGGTTTTATAAAGAATTTTTATCAGCGTACGGTTAACAAGTATTTAAGCCCTTAAACAATTGCACCGTTATATGTAGACGCCCAAAACCATAGAATTAAAAAAATTAGCTTGCACAAAATAACTTCTAAACATTTTTAAGCCAAAAAGGTGATTTTTATCCTTAGGTACAAAAAAATATTCAAAATTTATGGATTTAATCGATTTTCCAGATCTAGATATTTATTTATGTAAATTAAACGAGAAAGAGTATCCCGTTTCCGGTCGGGTTTTGTGGACATACTTTTCCGCTCTGACCAACAGGTGGACGCGACGAATGCGAGTCCAATGTCATAACATCCAGAGGCGGCAAAAACAAAAGGACATGCTGTGAGGAAAACGGGGACAGGATGCGGGAAATCGGGAAACGGGAAACTGGAAACGGGGGGATCTGCCGTTTGACGCCGGCCAAATGGCGAACGCTGACGGTCCGACGCGGTTGTTATTGAAATTTTTCGAGCGTATGCTGTCGATTGGGTGACAGAGGCGAAGTCGAGGACCAAAATGGGGGCGGGCCAGCTGCGAGGCCATTAAGTATGCAACAAATTGCAGCCAGGACAACCGGGACGCACAGCACATGCTCCAGCATCCAGCATCCAGCATCCAGGACATCCAGGACATCGACAATCAAATGGCCGCAGCTGTAATGCAATGATAGGTTTTCGAGGAATTTCCCAATGAGAAAAAGGCCAATCGCCTGAGCAGTGGCGAAAAAGTTAACGGATCCAAAAAGACGCCAGGCATCAGAACCGCAAAGTGGGGACATTAAAGCTGCAAGTGAACGAGGTCCTTGGTTGAATCATGAATTTAACGACACGTCCTGCAACTGTTTTCTCTCTCTCGAAAAAAATAACCCCTTTGGCATATATCCTGCAAACTAAGAAAAATGGCGCCTGACTGTGCCTAAAAATGGAATCGAATTGATCAACTGGGAATGCCGCACTCCTTCTATTCACTCCCCCCTCCCGCTCTCTATGGCCACATCCACCGCCCCCTGCCACCCCTTTCAAGGTAAACCAGCCATAAACCGAACATAACCTCACATAAACTTGAAAAGAAGAGTGCCACCTAAAAAGGGCCGAGCAGAAAGTCGAGCAGAGCGAGGACCGTCGTAAAGCAGCTGTTGCTCCTGTGCGTGGAGTGTCCTTGCCACAACACACTCGCACACACACAACACACATCACCCAACACACACATCAGCCCTCACACACACGCATACACTGGCGGAATGCGAAAAAACATGGATGTAACTTCGATACGTCGATGCTTTACATTTTTTTTTAACAACGATCTTTTTTACGATGTTCGATATTTTATCCACTATACCATTACTGAGAAAAGCACGCGAAAAATCTTTCTTGTTCATCATGCATGTTTACTTTCTTTTAAATCTTCGTTAATACTTTAACAGAGTATATATAATTATATTTACTTTTATTTTATATATAAAACAGAAACATTAGCTAACAAAGACAAACTTAGATACGAAAAAAATACAAGAATTAAAGCACATTTATAATAATACAATAATAATAATAATACAATTCAATATAAATACATTTTAACTAAATTAAACCTTACAATTAAACAAAATATCTAAAATAAATATTTTTATAATTTCTCCAAAGTTTTCGTGAATGTCGTTAAATTAGAATTGTTTTTATAAAACTGTTTTTTAAGGTTTTGACCGCCTCAAGAAAACATATAACATTTTTAATAGAAATGCATTGTATTATAGCTGTCTTTAATTTTATAATATTTAAACTGGTGTAAAGAAATATATAGTAATACATTAACTAATTTGACAAACAGTGTTTCATAATTGCCAGAATAGAGATTTTACAAAATAAATTTCTTTAAAGAACGATCGAAGACAGTTTTGAATATTATGTTTACGATACAATACTGTATTATATTAAAAATTAAACAAGACTCATCTTAACGTGGCAAATTGCCATGACTAACCTGTTTTTCTAAGTACATTTTGGTAATATATTGATGCAAGTGAGAGGGGCGGGGATGATAAAGTGGGGGAGAAGCACCAAAAAGAGAAAGAGACGTTGGCCGCCGCAGAAGGCAACAAAATTCAATTTACTATGCGCGCTTTATGGCCGATTCCAGCCGTGTGTTTGTGTGGGTATAAGTCGGGCAAACACCACCCACCGGAAACCACCCACCGAAAACCACCCACCGCCATTCCGCCCACTTAAAATGAATCCCAGTTTATGGGCAACAGTGCTTGGCCAGTTGGCCCACTGCTCCGTAGACAGAAGTAATTACAAGTGTTTGCTTATTAAGTTCCATGGCTCATTAGGCTGCTGCTGGCGATAAAGTCCGTGAGAAGAGGAGAAATCACCATGTGATCTACCTACCAGGAGCCATCGACACCGCATTAAGGCAACAGGAAAACAGGACAACAACTAGCAACATCCACACCCACACCCACACACACATCCACATCCACATCCACATCAACAACCACATCAACATCAACATCAACATCAACGAGCAACAGGAGACTGCACGGCCGCTTAAGCCCACGTTCGCATTATCTAATTGTCAGTCTTAGTGCGGGGATTACTGTACTAATTTTTCATCCATCAGTCCGTAAAACCCTGAACACTCCCCCCCTCCCCCCTCCTAGCCCACCATCCGGACGACCTCTGACCCCGGCAAAGGCAACGTTCCGCGTTGCGGCCATCGGCAATCAGCGAAATTGTTAAAGCGTTAACAACACGGCCGGAATGGAGCTCAACCTGCTTTCACCCGGTTGCCATGTGGGGGTTCCCCCGATTTGATGGCTGCATTTGTGGCCGCCAGCAGACGGATTTTCCATTTTCCATTTTCCATTCGAAATTTGCGGCCATCACGTTGCGTTACTCTGCCACTTCTTTCTACCGATTACAGAACAAGTTTGGTTTTATGACAACCAGAAACTAACATATAGTAAAACTGTACACTTGAATTTGAAAGCTTAATTAAACCGTTTTTAATTGGTTTTGATGAAAGAAAATAAATGATAATAAATTTATTATCAGATGCAGATTAAAAATAATAAATATGCTAAAAACTAAAAAGGCTTATATAACCATAAAACAATTTATCCTTAATTGTAGTTAATAACATTTTCTTTATTTTGTAATTTAAGAAATAAATACATTGTTAGCAAGTTTTTAGATTATTAATCATTAAGTAAGCCAAATTTAATAAGTTTGTGTTATGTAAAAATATACTTTTTTTTTCTTTATGCCTTAAATACATTAAGTCCTTATAACTAACAAAAATTCGAATTTCCCAAAATAAATTAAAGCATATTTAGCATTTATTTAAACAATTATTCGCCAAATAAATAAGGCAAAAATATAATCAATGAATTCGAATGGGGCAACAAATCATGCACAAATTTTAGTAGATCTCCTATTGATTCGCACATTAACTTATCAAAAGCTCTTAATCCGTTTCAATTTTCTTCGTCACACGCCCCACTTTTCACCTCCGTTTTCCGCCTGCCACTTGACCCTTTCGATCTTTTTTTGCCACTGTTCAGCATTTTCCTTTTGGCCAGCCCGTCTGCCAATTACCAATTAAGCTTTGCTTAAAGCCCAATTAATACCCTCGCTCTGATTACCCGCCCACCGTCATCATGGCCATCATCAATGCAATTATTGACAACAAAGCTCGGCGCTGTGCCAAGTCCCAATATCCCAATATCCCAGAATCTCAGAATCCCAGCCAGAAGCGCCAATCGACTAACTGGGGCGAAGAGCGGCACTCGAAGGCACCCCTGGACATTTGGACATTTGGACATTCGACACATGGTGTGTCCTTGGGGGTGGGAGTGCGGGATGGTGTGGTTTCGAGGATGGCAATCGGACTACGGCCAACCACACAATTCCAAAAAGGAAGCTTCTGCAGCTCGATGACCCAAGGCATTTCGTCTAACCGAAATTTTGCAGACACTTCAGGGTACACGCTGAAAATTAAGTAATTACTACTTTAAATGACAGACAGATAAAAAAACCCTTTACATTAATGCGTTGCAAAGTAACATTTATACATAAGACAAAAACATCTTATATATTAATATATAATATTAATTATTATTATTATTTTATATTTGTTTATTATTATTGATACAAAAAAATCATCGATTAAATCTTTGTAAGTTAATTAAAAATCATTTTATTTTAAGAGGGCAGTGGAATTTGTAAATTTCGCAAGCCAGTTCTATTCAATTTCTTTTATAATGTTGTGGACTTCTTTATTAATTTACATTACTATCCATTCCTAAAATGCAATATTTTTGAGACAACTTTTTGCTTAACGTTTTTTTTGTATTTTATAAATATTATTTTTAAAGTTCATCGATTGGCTTCTGTGTTGTGATTATAAAACCGTCAACAATTTAAGCAAAACATTTCAACATTTTAAGCAAAGGAAACTAAGTGTTTTGTTTATTTGTAAATTTTGTATTTTCTTATTTGGTTGTTAAATTTGGAACCACTCCATTTTTGCATGTGTAACAGCCGCTGGCTTTTCAATTGGTCATGTTGGTGAGGTAAGTGAAAAATTGGTCACTGATTAAATTCAACACGTTGTGGGATTAACTAACTTGTTTTTTATTTCCCGCCGAAATTGTGTTGTTAACTTTTGGGCCGAAGCGAAGCCGACGACGGAGATCCAGCCGCAGACCAGCAATTACACCTCATCCACTGGCCATTTCAGGAGTCTCCGTCGTAACCCCCGTAGCCCCCGTAACACCCGGAAACCCCGTGGAATACCCCCCCCGATCCGCCCAATTGAAAGGCCCTCGAGCATTCAGACAAAACACTCGCGCGGGGGATGCTACTTTTTCTTTCAATTTTCCCTTCAGGGCTAGTCAACAAATGTCCCGCCCATCAGCCCCGCCCCCTTCTTTCCTAGCCGCCCACTACGTCGCCGCTGTTGCGTCATTAGCGACAGCAAAAAAAAAAGAAAAAAAATAAAACAGGAAAGGGAAGAGATTTGCGGCAGAGATCGAAGATTGGGATATCCTGTAGGTGAAGTTGTTTTCGTTAAGAGCACAAAATTAGCTGGCGATTGGAAAGTGATTTAGTTATATGTACTTTGGGGTAAGGAAAACGGATGGGTAAATACAAATTTGTTAGTCATTGCAAGAGCTCTTAAATAAATCAGTAAATTGTAAATATGCCACGAATTTAAAGCATTTTTAAATGGAACTATGGGGTTTTCAAGGACTTATAATTAAAAATAAGCAAATAAACTTATAATTTTCAGCCTACAACTATGTTGGACTTTAAACTGTTTTTTTTTTTTGTTGTCTTCAATAAATAAATTGTTTAAGTAAAAGTAAGTATTTATTTGTACGTGTACAAGTACATGTTTTACTTAACCACAAAGGACTTCCTATTTATTTTAAATTTTGGTTTAAATTAAAACAAAAATCTATTATTTTGATTATAAAATGGGCAAATAAATTCTTAAAAGTTTCAAAATATCTTATAATTTATCATTTAAGTATTTTTGTATATATATTTTTTTCTTTGATTAAAATACATTCTTAGAAATTATCTTTTAGTTTCGAAATGAAGGTCCCTTATAGGATGTTTTCTTCAATTTGAAAACAGAAAATACCCTTAGTTGTTGGCTTCAAGATAGAGAAGCTGCCAGGCCACAGAATTTGCCGCCGGCGGGGAATCGTTTTTGTTTTTGAAGTTTGCCCAACTGGAGCATCGCGGCCAGAAATGTAGGAATTGGAGGAGCTGTGGGCAGGAGAGAGTGGCAGTACGGGAGTGGACCAGGATGCAGCGAAGGCGGCCCAACCTGGCCAACAACTTGGGGCGACTTTTTGCACTCATTTCGCACGTTCAAACAAAGGCAGCGAGGCGGGGAATGGAGACTGGGGAAACGCACAGCGAGCTAAAAGTAATTGGTAGAGGAAGAGGACACAGGACACAGGACATGGCCCAAGGATAGGGAAGTATCTGGGAAAGGAACAAACTCCGGCACGCATCTAAGCGCTGTGGCAAAATTAGGAGCCAGGCGACAAAATTTTAACATTACAAATTCTTAAGCCAATTTAAAAACAACAATCAAAGGATAAATACAATTTTTTAATTAAAACCACTTTTAATTTTAAAACCACATATCTATCATTAAAAAGTTTTAATGAGTTCCCACTTAGATTTAATAAAATTAACTTACAATAAATTTTGATATATTTGTGTTTTTATTTTTTAAGATTTAAAAAATTATTCTTGGATATGTAAACCAAAAATATAAGGTTTCAAATCCAATAATTCCATTTCTTGCTATTTTGTAAGTGGCTTACAAATACATCATAGAATTATTTCTTAAATTGCGTTCTGTTCATTTTATTATTTAAAAAAAAATAATTTTTTGTCAGCATATTTTTTTAAATTTTTACCAGCAATAATAAAAATAAAAGTCAACAAATATTGAACATGGAATTCATTAAAATTATATACATCTTTGACAGCTTCGTGCTGAAATAAGTTTAAATTTATTATATGTCTAACCTTTGTTCCCAGGTTATTTACCCTAATTTGAATAACCAATATCAACGGGATTTTATTCAGTGGCCATAAAATTTGGGGGACCATTATTTTCGACAATTTCTGACAAATCTACTTATACCATCTGTGGGATATAATCGTATCTTTGAAATCTTCCCCTTGGCAATCCTTGAGTTTGTTCACTTTCATCTTTGTCGGCTGGCTATTTGTGGAGATACTAAGATACCTTCTGGGTTTTCGACTGGGAAAACTGGGCAAAAAAGGGAGTGGAAGTGGGAGGGGAAAAGCGGAAAACTGGGAAACTGGGAAAACGCAGAAGGCATTAGGGGCATCAGCCGCACACGAAAATACAGTTAGCTTAAAGCATTTCCCGTATTTTACTGTCAAGCCACGGCCTCTGTTTTTGTGTGTGTGTGTGTGTGTGTGACTCGGGGGGCCGAAGGGCGGAGGGGGCGTGGCAGCCAAAGGGGCGGGGCAATGGGAGGTTACCCAACGGTGCTTTGGGGTTTTCTACTTGGTCGTTGTAAATTACTTGATTCGTTGTTGGAATTTAATTAACATTTTCCTAAGTTTTACTTTTAGTCTTTTTAGTAACTGTCTGTGTTTATATGTGTTTGTTTGGCAGTGTGTGTGTGTGTCTGTGTGTGTAGGTGCACTCTCCAACTCTTTCTCTCTGGCAATTCCCTCTCTTTCTGGAAGTGACAGACATTTCATGCGGGCAGAAATGGACCCAAAAGCTTACGAGCTGTTATGTTTACACATTTGGGCTTTTGCATTTGTGTTGGTAAACAGGATCATACACACACACAGTCACACACACCGAGATATACCCAAACCCACCCACACACATTGAGCAATGTACATTTTAAAGTGCAGATAATTGCGCGTGTAGACAAAATGGATTCTCGACTATTTATGTGGCTATCCCAAACTGAATCCTGAACCACTTTTCCACCTTTTTGCCCCAACCACTTTTTGCCACACACACACACACACACACACGAACAGTCGCTGGAAAAACTGAGCCAACAAAAATTGTTTTTAATTGAAGCCCGATTGGAAGCCAGCCCGAAAATTAAATAAACAATTTGATGAGCCAACGCTGAATTACGACAAGGTTCAGTTTTCTGAAAAGCATTTATTATCGGGTCCTATTTCGGAAAATACAAATGAAAGCACATATTTCACAATCAGCAATCGATGGTCTTTATGAATGTCCGCATAGCTTCTAAAATTCTAAATTCTGAAGATTTAAAATCAAATATAATTTGTGTGGCAATTTTTTTGAAACACTTATGGTAAAGTAATCTTTTTAGTCTTTAAAAAGTCAAATTTTGTTTGAAAATATTATAACTCTAAGCAGAGTAATTTTTTGTTCAATAAGCCTTAAACGTTATTACCTGTAAATATATTCATTTTTTAAGATTATACAATTATGTTTATGACCAAGCTTAACTGGAACATATGGAGATGTGACTAAACAAGTAAATTGTCGCACATCTCTGGCTTTCTGGACATTTCAGGACTTTTTCCTACGGTCAAAAACCAATTTCAGTGACAGGACGACTCATGTATAGCAATTTCAAAAGGAATTTCAAATCGAGCCTGCCAGCAATAACAACAAAAGGCAGCCGCAACATCGGGAACAACAAAAACAAACGGCAACAATTGTAATCATTTACATAAAAAACAATGCAAATAGAGTAAAATTAAGCAAATATAAATAAAATGCATTGCTCAAAAAACATCAACTGGAAAATGAAATGGAAACGTGTGGGCAACAACAAAAGATATCAACGTGTATGTATGTATAGAGATATATGAATATACATATGTACATATATTCTATGCGTATAATGTGCATGTAGAAAACGGAATCAAATAAAATGCTCTGACGTGTTGCGATATGTAACAGAGAACCTAGATAATAAAAGAAAATGCTATCAAAGTGAAAATCATATTGCATATCCCATTGCATTCGCAATGGGTCGCCATATGCGGGTGGCCAACAGTTTTTGGCCCTAATAGCTAACCAAATGGCTTAATTCTTGGCCAAAGGCCTAACTAAAACCAGTTGGGCAGTTGTTTACCGATTATCCATTGCATATTGCTTTTTGGAATAGAATTGCTCACATTTATTATAATTTGTCTGTATCACAGACAAGTTTTAGTGACTTCTGACTCAAAGTACGATATTATATCTGCTGTGTAAGTATTGACTGTAGGATACTGTGACAAATACAGCAAAATCTATGATTTTCCTTGACCACACTTTCCACAAACTAAGTCACTGAATATATTAATATGTATCGGCATTAGGCAATTATTCATGCATTCCATGTATCAATTAGTCATTTGCTTCGAAGCAATGTAATATATCTCAAAAAATGATATGCAAATAATGTGGCAGCCTCAACTTGAGACTATAACAAGAAAGGAAAGCTAACTTCGGGCGGAGCCGAAGTTGATATACCCTTGCAGAATATTCTGTAAATAATATTCTCCAAAATTATTCATATGATGCATTCTTAATACTAATAAAAATACCAACTTCCTAACTTTAAAAACACCAAAGTTATGGAAATTTCAATCGTTCAGTTATATGGCAGCTATAGGATATAGTCGGCCGATCCCTATAAAATTTGGTAGGTCGGATTGATTGGCCAAATATAAAACCCATAGAAAATCCCAACTTCCTAACTCTAAAAACACCAAAGTTATGCTATTTCCTATCGTTATATGGGAGCTATAGGATATAGTCGGCCGATCCTTAAGAAATTTGGTAGGTCGAATTGATTGGCCAAATAAAGAAGCCATAGAAAATCCCAACTTCCTAACTTTACAAACAGCAGAGTTATGGCATTTCCTATCGTTCAGTTATATGGCAGCTATAGGATATAGTCGGCCGATCCCGGCCGTTCCGACTTATATACTGCGTGCAAAGGAAAGAAGGGTGTGTGCAAAGTTTCAATTCGATATCTTTAAAACTGAGAGACTAGTTCGCGTAGAAACAGACAGACGGACAGACAGACGGACAGACGGACATGCTTATATCAACTCAGGAGGTGATCCTGATCAAGAATATATATACTTTATAGGGTCGGAGATGTCTCCTTCACTGCGTTGCACACTTTTGACCAAAATTATAATACCCTCTGCAAGGGTATAAAAATAGGTAGTTTAATTCTGAAGCTTAAACAAATTGTAATGCAACCAAATTTAATAAGTGGCAAAAGCAAATAAGATGATGAATTGAAAACAAACCTGAGATGTTTTGGCTTCTCACAGCATTTACTTCTTCTTTTATTTACATTCTTCAGTGAAAAATGTAAGGGTATTGAATTCATTCATCTATGTATATGTATGCTCCCTTTATGTATGTTCCCTTTATTTTTCCGCCATTTTCCCTCAGTATCGCAGCACTTTGTGTGCAGCGTAATAAATATTTACATTTTGCCGTGCGCGCGAACAAACAAACTTTATTTTGGGTAGGATGAAACAACTACAATTCCTTTCTACCGCCGCCCTTTCTCTACCCCCTTTCCATCACTTTCTCCCGCCCGTTTTGGTACTCCCTCCACCTTTCATTTCTTTCTTCATTGCCGCTTGACAATGTAAGCTCAAACAATTTCATTTCCAAACAAACATACTCAGAGCAACTCACACATACACATGCAAACATGCGAGCACGTACGCACACAGATACAAATACAAATACAAACAGACACTTACTGATATACTGACACACAGGCATAACGGTACATTAATTGATAATTGTTTTGTGCTCAAAAGAAATTAAAGAGCGAGAGCTACCCTCCGCTTCTTCCAGGGTCTTCCCTTCACTCCCTTCTCCGCTTTTCTCCACTTTTCACCTCTTTCTCTTCTTCTCTTCTGCTCCCTTTCTCCACTACTTCCCCTTCATGCCCCATTACACTGCGGATGTATTGCGAAAACAGAAGGCAGACGGATGTAAATAAAATGCGAGACGACATCTGAGCACCTATACATTGAAAAACGCATCTCGCAAGTTTAATAGAAAACAGCATTCTTTAAAAATAGCATATTTAAAGAGCTTTGTTGCTCCTTAAGCCCAATGGAAAGTATTTATTCTTCCAGAGTTTGTCTGTTTTCGTCTTTGGACTTACTATCCGCTTTATTCTGTTTTCAATTTAGTGCTGTATAGCAACAGAAAGAAATAGTTTTATGTCAAAGAAAATAAACTTTTCGTATAAAACAAAAATAAAAAGATCTAGCCAATCAAACGAAATCTATCAACAACATTTTATTGACAATTTATAAAATTGTAAATGCGAAAATTCCGGAACACTGAGGGTTATGTGCTAATTTATATATTAAAAATAACTCTTGATTTATGGTTTCCTTATAGTTTTAAAACAACGAATATTTGTTAATTCACATAAAACAGAATTAATGGACAGACATATCTTCAAAGGTTTTTTAATGCTTCTTAACAAAATTTATTCAATTGACAACATTTGGCAATCCCTTCACTACATTATATTATATCCTACGCAACACTTGCATTTAAACTTAATTTAAGACACACTATTTTCTTACAGTGCATTATATTGTGTATTTACTAATACAATCTGCACAAACTCTTTTCGCTTCGCTTTTTCATTAACTTTTTGTGTTCACTGCTTGTTTCGGACAAGGCGCCACGCCCCTTGGCCGCCCCGCGGGCAACCTAATTGAACGATTAGTTTTTGTACGTGGACCACGCCCACCGACAAGGAATCTCCCTCTTTGAAGCCCCCGATTTTTGCTGTCCATCCTGGGTCACTATTTAATTTTATCTGCTCCGTTTTGGCTTTTATTTTCGTTTTTATCGCAACAGCAACCAAACTATGTACTACAATTTGCCACGCCCCCTTCCAGCCAGCACCCGACAACTCCCGCCTCTGTTTTTTTTTTTTTTTTTGATGGGATGGGAAGGGAAGGGAAGGGAAAGTCAAAAGCCAAAGCACTAAAAAGTCAAAAGGCCACAAAGAAGCAAGGACAACAACAAGAAATAGTAATGTCAATCTACTGGTTGAGGAAGTGAGACGGCAGGAGTGAGGGAGAGGGAGATATAGGGATAGGGGTGTGGGAAAGAGAGACGTAGATGAGACAAAAGTTGAAACAAATAAAACAAGGCAAACGCATGAAATGACACAACAGAGACAAAGAAAGTATGGACTGAAGGGGAGCGAAAAGGGGGCGGAAAAGGGGCGGGTAGGGGGTTGAGTACCGCCCCCAAAAACACCCACCCACCAAACACCACCAGCTGGGCGACAAAACGTGGCCAAACGACACGAGAACCCGCCTAAAAATGACAGCAAACGTGGCAAGATGTTGCCAAACTACACAGAGAATAACACCTTTTGGAGTTTTGAACTTACTTGAAAAATGCATAAAAGTATGCTATAAAAGTTGTTGTTTTCCTTTATATATTTATTTTGACTAATTGAAAATACATATATCGCAGTGATTTTATATGTTTAGAGATTTATACGTACTTTATATTTTACCTAAAAATTAACAAATGTCTTGGATAAATCGTTTTAAAATAAAACTGTAACAATTACTAAAATTTGTAAAATAAAAAACTTCTTACATGGTATTTATCTTAAAGTAAAGAAATACAATTAGTAATTAGTAATTATTAAGTCAGTTATTAAGTAAGTTAATCATTTTTTCTCAATATCAGGTTAATATCAATATCAGTATTTATCAGTTTAAAACATTTTGCTAACGTTAATCTTAACATGGGCTAAAAGGGTAAAAAAAACTATTCTTACTTGGATAAAACTAGGAAATGAAATATTTTTTGTATATCACAATATTTAAGGTTTAATTTTTTTTTATTCCCTTTCAGCTGATTATAACAGATAAAAATATAAGTTTTAAAAATGAAAAAAATTAATTAAGTGAATTGCTGGCTTATTAAAGTCATAACTTGTCTCTGTGCAAAAGGCTGCTAAAACTGGAGCGTTAAATAGTAAATGGGTGACAGTGGTTGGGGGGGGGGCGGTTTTGGGGAAAGTGGGTGTTTTTGGGCGGTTGGGATGGTGGGTGGTTGGGTTGCGACGGGTGGTGCCGGCAGCAATAACAGATAATTTAAAGCAACACGGCAGTACCGACTCTACCAGAGTTCTCCGATTCCCTGATTCTCGACCGGCTCCTGTTTTCTTCGCCCGCTGTGCCTCCAAGTAGCCGAATGGCAACTGTTGATAATGATGATGGAGATGCCGTCGACACGCTCTCGCCACGGGATACAGTGAGGCCTGGCGACAGGAATCGATGAGACCTGTTCTTTGGGGACACCTTTTCACCCTGGATCTGCACAAGCCAGAAAAAGATATATCTAATTAAAAGTGTGTTTCGTAACTGCACAATTGTTTCAACGATTCGATTAATATTTGATATTTAATTTATTTTGATTTCGTGTTAATTCATGATTTAATATAAAATACTTCGTTGTTTCATTTAGATGTGTATTTTTAGCTTAGTCCTTTCAATAAACATTTGTCGAGATGTTGTTCAGACCCACAGCTAACTTTGTTTTACTATTTTTTAAATTTAATTTAAGACTAAGCTTTTTAAATGTACAGCCTAACAGTAAGCTTTACTATATTGGTTTTAAAGCTTAAAAGTATTTTGTATTTTTTAAATTGTACTTAAAACATTTCCATGGCTAGTTTTAATGTATTGATCATTTGTGTTTTTCTTCAGTACTTGATTAAAATCCCAAATATGTTTTTTATATGTTCTAAATAATAAATATCTGCACCTCTTTGACCAAAAATTGTTATGAAACTATTTTACAGTGAGGGTTACCTGAAATGCCCAAAGGTAGATTGAATTGCTGAGAGCCCTGAATGAATTGCTGCACTCATTAGCGGCTTAACGCACGTCTTTTACGCTTCATTAGCTCCCAAATGTTATGACAAAGTGACCTCCGATTCGGTCAGTCGAAAATCCTTTGTCCCGATTTTGCGGCTGCGACTGGCCGATGTTGATTTAAATGTTGATGCAACTGTGGGCGGACTGTGGGCTCCTTGAGGTCGTCGCAAAACGCACACGCGCGTGAATCAAACGGCACAGGTGGGTGGTTGGGTGGCTGGGTGGCTGGGCGGTTAAGTGGTGTGCGAAGCGGTGTCTTGTCTCGCTGTCACTGTGTGTATGTTCATACAAACACACGCGGTAATTAATTTTATTTAATTTTCGACGACAATTCAAGCGACAAGAGCAAGGGCAGCCAAAAAGCCGTCACAGAAATGAGAAAAGAAATTGTGGTGTGGGCGGGGGGGGGCGTGGCCTTTGTGGCACAGGAAAAAACAAGTTAACAAAACGACAACAATAAGAGGAAAGCCGGCCAAAATGACCAAAGCGTTCAAGAAGGCGGACAATGCGAAAAATAAAAATGCCCCAACAGTTGACCATTTCTCGCTTGCTCTAAATGTTTGACACTATCCACTGCACAGCATAAAAAAATAATAGAATTCCATTTAATTTTTTTTTTAATATTTATTTTTATTTATTTATGTAGGTCAAAGTTAAATGACAATCTTTTGAAACATAACTAGTTTTGTTTGTTTCTAATTTTATTTTATTGTTGTCTTCATTACACTTTTAATTATTTATGGTGTTATTTTTTTTTGTAGGAATTGGTATAATAATATATTACATAATCATTATAGTTCTTTCTTGATTAGTATGGCATGCTCGACTTTTCGGCTCCGTGTGTCTCCAAAGATAAAGCGTAGAGAGTGTCCGTTGTCCGCAGTCCTTGTTCCGCTGTCCGTTGTCCTTTTCGTCCGTGCAGGGGGCACATAATTATCAGCCACATCAGCCGCAGACGACAGGACTTTGACTTTTAGAGGGAGAGCAAAATTGGCGAATCGTAACGAAGCGAAGTAAGAAAACAAGTTTAACTTAATTGTCAACATTGTGCCAGGCGGACACAAACAGCGACAGCAAGGACAATGGAAGGATGTGGAAGGATATGGGCAGGAGATAGAGGATAGAGGAGAAAGATGGCCAAAGGAGCACAAAAAGCAGAGCTGAGAGAACAAGCTGAAGTTGAATACCAAAACGGAAGGGCATAAAGTAACGGCACTAATGATGGAGCACGCCATCTTTGCAAAAATGGTGTGGGAAAGGGAGGGGGCGAGCAGCGATAGAAAGAGAGGGAAGTCGCCAGTTCTGATTTTTCAAAACTAAATAACGTGTCTTAAGAACTATTTTAAACTATAAATTAAATGTCTATACAAAAAATATAACAAAATGTATTAGAAAACATTAATAAGAATTTTTAGCACGAAAGGTTTTTCAAGCCATGATTTCATTTTAGTTTTTACTTTTTATTTAAAAACAACAAACAACGGTATAATGGATTTAATATTTTTTTATTGTTTTCCAATCAGTACTGATTGTTTTTGTTTATAATTGTGTTATCATAAGAAAACCTACTCCACAATTGATGTATTTTTATTTTGTACTTGGTTAAATAAAACTTAAAAAGAAAGCTATATATTTAGATTAGCTGTTTTCAGCTTATAGACTTCGAAAGCTATTTGTAATTCCAGAGAATTAATCAAATAAATGTTAAGCACATATAATTTCAGTTCTAAAAGCTGATCGGTACTCACCCCTTTAATTTTTGTAATTTTAATTTTCCTCAATTCAAAAATGCTCACCTTTATTGCACGTTCATTTCCCCACCTCATGATGCTCAGCGGAGCACGAGCAAAAACTAAACGCGGAAAAAATACAATCAAATGGCAGCGTGCTAATGAGACTCTAAACAAGCGTCGCGACCATTAACCCTTGCCACCCCCAAAGAAAAACGCATGCCAGCACGCCTCTCATAACCCTTAACACTCGCTCCCCCGAAAAAAAAAGGCAGCGAACTCAAAACGAAACACAAAACAAACAGCAAACAAGTAGCGTGCCATGGCAATAAAATTTAAAAGCGTGATTATTTCCAAGAAGCCAAAAGAAATATGCATAAATGGGGCTGTTGTGGAGGGGTTTAAAAATAAGAGGATTTAAAAAGCTTTCAGCGCGGACTAATTATGATTTGTGGCGGCTAAAAGCTAATTGCAACTAATTTTGGTTGGCTATGAAAAAAAAAACGAAAGTCTTAACAATCCCGCTAAAGTACACAAATCAAATTTGAATTTGAATTTGAATTTGAATAAATACATGGGAACCACTATCGATAACAATCGGTATAAGGAGACCGGAGCGAACCAGCTTAGCAGTGTGTACACACCATCATTTTGGTTAACAAAACGTTTTGTATAAAATTTGAATAAGAAAATAGAGTATATAAAATAATATTTAAATATTTCATTGACTTAGAGCCCCATTGTCCAAATAGAAATAATCTACATTAAATTAGTTTTTTTTTTAATAAATGTTATTATAACATAGCTTAACATTAAAAAGGAATAATTATAGGTTAATTTCCAAAAATACTCGAACAAATTTTCGTCTAGTAGTTTATTTGATTTTAAATTTATTATCTGTAATCGATAACCGTTCGATGCCTATTATCGATACCCGCAACTATATTTCATTATTTATATAAACAGTATGTTTTTACGAATTTTATAACGCATAGTTTGGCGGCCCAAAGCTCTTGGAACGGTTAAATTCGAATTTAAATAAATGATCAATTTTTGGGGAACCGAGTGGTCAGCTGTTTTCAGTCAGTGGGAACAGATTGCCATAACTAACTAAACATTACTTAATTTGACTGCCCAAAAAGACGACTCCCCAGAAAGACGACTCCCGTACAGTGAATACAATGTCGGAGGACAAGCAATTAACAGAAACGGAGCCGGAAACCAAGGAAACTGGACACAAGACAATAACGAAGGATGTGGACATATATCGGGACACCTTCATTCGCTACATGGGTGAGTTCTGATCGGGATGAATCCGACGACTTATTTCCCCTTTTAATTGTTTTGAATAGGTTACAGCAACGAGATAGGCGAATCCTTTCGCCCCCTGGTCCCCAAATCCCTGGTGGCTGCATCCTACGGCATGGCCATCGGATATGTCTGCACCGATACCTTCGACAAGACGCTGCGCCTCCAAATGGAAGGGGCTTCCCCTAGAGAAGTGACCATTAAAGGCGGCGACGTCTTCGCCTGGCAGATGCTGGCCTCCGTCGCCATTCCCGGCCTGGTCATCAATAGGTGGGTTCATCCGTTCCCAGGGGACTGCCATCCACAACTTATGTGTATATGTTATGGTTGAGGGCAGGCATTAGGATGAGGGGATGTCTCTTAGGATGTCCATTTTTTATATAGGTTACGTAATGCTTAGCTAAATTGAAACAATTTGGGCTTGGTCAAGCTTAGATATTGCAAAGTACTGTCATTTATAGTATATATATTGTATATCGTGACACATATGTATATAGTATATATTTTGGATGCTGTCATATATAGTATACAGTCATAACAATCAATGTCGCTTAAAACTGGTTTAATGTTTTCAATGTACTTACATTTTGCATCAGTAGATAAAGAAGTCATCATTGCCATTTAGATAAAGAACCTTGTATATAATATACCAAGTAAGTTAAAGCAGGTATTTTAACGATTCTTGAATACTAAGGCACTTTATCATCAAATAAGTTACTTTATATAAATTGTGATTAATTTAAGATACTCTTTCGGTGTATTTAAAAATATTACATTAATATTATTAATATTAATATTTATTTCAATAATTATATTTATAACGTTGAATTAAATCAAACCATCAGCAAATGAGCAAAATATGAAAATTGCATAGACCAATAGGAACAAATAATTAACATTATATGCTATTTTAATAATTAAACTTACAAGTTGGTGATCAAACATTCCAATCATATTAAGGATATCTATCCAAATCAAATATCAGATTTATATAAATAAGCAGAATATATTAACTTTGATTTATTTTAATATATTAAGAAAGTTTTAGTTAAGCAACTGACACATTGAAGTTATCTTTAAGACTAGCTGCTTTTTCAATATTATGTGATATATCATATTCATATTTGGTTTTCGCTCTTCCAGGATCACTTGGGCCACCAAAAGACTGCTGAGCCGAGCTCCCGTGCCGATCCTGAAGACGGTGCCCACTCTCGTGGGCCTGGCCAGTATCCCACTGATCATCCATCCCATCGACAGCATGGTGGACCGCTTGATGGACGCCACCTACCGCAAGATGGTGAGGTAGTGAACGCCGCGAGGGATGGACGCCTGCCCACTATTCCCATCCTATGTATACTCCCCCGGTGATAGTTCTTAGATTCTAAGAGTTCGTGTTAACTGTAGCTGAAGCTTTAAAACCCCAAATCCAGTTTGCATCTTGACAAGGATTTCTAACTTAACGTTTTGTTTATTGCAATTTGGTTGAGGGGGGGGGAATTAGTGAAAAATGTACAACACGCTTTACAAAAATAATCATTTATACAAGACTGAGGCAACAGGTGGAATGCCGGCTTTGAGACCCTTGTCCCAAGAGGATACCTAGTTCTCCTCGTCGTCGTCATCGCTATCAATCAGATAGGGACTGTCCAGGGCACCCAATCCGGCCGCCACGCCTCCTTCGTTGGCGGTCGAGAGCTTGGTGCGCAGCATGTGCCCCGCCTGGTAGTTGTGCACAATGTGCTCGGCGTCCCCGATCACCACGCCAAAGATGCCCAGCTCGGAGACCATGTCCACGATCTGGGGCGGCATATCGCCACCGGGCCGCACCATATAGCCCTTGGTCAGCGGCGGATGGATCAGGTCCATCAGGATCCAGGCGGAACGCTCCACGCGCGACATTCGCTGTGAGCAGAAATCGATAAAGGTTCGTTAGAAAATGTTTCAGCTATAATCAGGTAGGTCTCTAAAATCGGATAAACTTACCTTAAGAGCGTCGGGTATGTCCACGCCGTACACATTATTGCCACCTCCTTCGCGCTGGGGCTTCAGCACGAATCTCTCCGGAGTGCGGAGTGCCATCTCGTAGCTGGCATTGCCTGCCTCGTTGTCGTCGAGGGAATAGAGGCCCGTGAAGATCTTGCCCACCGCCTTGATCTCCTCCGGATCGTTGATGAAGCGCTCGAGTACCGCAGGCTGGGCCAGGGCCTGCTGCACCTTCTTGGTGCCCGCCAGATGGTAATGGATCGAGGGGCACTTGATGGCCAGCGATGTCTCCATCAGATAGCGGGCATCCCACTCCGCCTGCGAGTGATAGTGTCCGGGCTCGTAGCCGGCACGGAAATAGATCACGGCCACCTCCTGGTTTCCCCTGCAATGTGGGGAAATTTACAAATTAGCAGACTATCCATTCGGGTAGATGTGTGTAGATGACCACCTACAGCAGCAACTCCTTGGCCAGGCCCAGTTTGCCCTCGCGATGCACCTCGGTGAGGGTGCGACGCAGCACCTTGATGTGCGGGTACGTCTCGCGGATGTAGAACTCGTGGAAGCGCTGGTCGCAGATGTTATACGACACATCCTCGATGATGAACAGGATCACTGCCTTCGGCTTGGCATAGATGTCCCAGGCCTTGACCATGCCATCGCACAGTCCAGACAGCGCCTTGTTGTTGGGCATCTATACCGGGAAGCATTTTACAATACGGATTAAAGCCAAAGGTAACAAATAGTAAAGAGATTTTAAAATTGAACTTGCTTATTACTTTTCTCTATCATTATATTTAGTATAAATAAATATATATTTATTTATTTTCTTAATTATTTCTTATTTAAGATTCATACTTATATATGTATTTAGAATCACAATAAGTGTAACATTTATCAGAGCTCTTGAACATAATTAAATATAATATAATATATATAATATTTCCATAAAATACAGCCTTTTAATTTTAATCTAAACAAATTAAACTTAAAAAGTTTGAAGTATAGAGAACTTCTAGCTTATAGAATTAGTGTGGGTAGGTGCATTTCTAATCTGAACTGATAATTGTTAAAGATTGTTAGGAGGGTTCCATTTATAGGTGTATCGACTATATTCTAGTGTTATATTAATCTTTGAAGTACTTTCATGGGTTTATGTATTTAAAAACTGGTTTTATTTAAGACTAAATGTTGTACATTTTCTGTTTTTGATAGTATTATAAGTTAATTTTAGATGGGTTAACCCCCCGGTATACTCACATTGTGCAACTTGTCCGCATGTCCCAGTTCGCTAAGTACAAATCTGCGCGGGAGAAAGAGACGGGAGAAGGGATTGCCGGAACGGAAAGAGACAGATTAGCATAATTCCGTAATAGTCTGATGACCAACAACAGCAACAAACAACAACAAATGTTTTTGGGGGGCAGATGGGGGTTAATTACTGAGTCCACAACCGCAAATAATAGGTTAGGGAAATTGGGAGGGGGGAGGGGAGGTTATGGGGGTTACGAGTCAGTGTTAAGAATGTTAAGCTACAGCGTGTAGAAAGAGACGGATAAACAGCCAGAACCAACTGAACCGCATGCAAAAAGGAAACGGCAAACGAAAGAGATGGAACCAGTGATCAGTGATCAGTAGTTAGTGATCAATGCGTGCGTGCGTGAGTGGGTGGGGGGTGGGAGGTAGTGGGGGTAGACAGACAGATTCATAGATAGACAGACAGGTGTGTGTTTTTTTTGTTCTTAGGTGTGTGTGTGTGTGTGTGTTTGTGCATTCGTGCGTTTGATAGAGAGAGAGAGAAGAGCGCTTAATACTTCTGCTGCGGCACCAATTGGGTGGCAATGCCAGCGAAACTGGAGGCCACCGTGTTGATCTCGACCTGCTTTATCGCACAGCCCTCGGACACGTGTGCCATATAGTCGGATCGCAACAGACCGATGCTATATGCCTGCAATTATGATCATTATACATTATATATACATTAGGACCGTCACAGCAGCAACCCTTAAATTATCTACTTAGCCGGTAAAGCGATTTAAAAAATAATGTAGTTTGCATATATCTAGGTATGGTGTGATCCTCGGCCATAGGTCTTAATTAAATAGGATGAGGCAGGTGCAGTTGTATATTTAAGTATTCAGAGAGAGGTGACAAATGGCGGAAGATGATAGAATGAAAAGATGCTTTCCCCAAATCGATTTGATCAAATTCCTTAAAAAAAAAACAGAAATTTGGTCTTTTACCTCAACTAAAGAAAATCTTCCAGTCATTTTTAAGGCCAGAGAAAAAAAGTTTTCACTCCCAAAAAAAATTATTAAATTTTAATTTAGTCTCAAATGCCAAATATAACATGTTGATAATTAAAATTACAAACATTTTGTATCATAAATATGTTGATTGTTAAAGAATCACTAACTCTCTGCTAAAAAAAAAATGATAATAAGTTGATAAAGTTATCTCAATTTAGTTGAAGAATAAATTAAAATAAAGTTCGATAAGTAAGTACTTTAAAATAAACCAAAGCAGAGTCATACTTTCTGTTCAACTCGAACTTGATTATGGATCAGCTTTATTTTCGGATAAGCAGCTTTCTGCATTTGCAATGTAGTCATTTTTAAAATCATTAAGCAATTATCAAATTAAATGAAACCAGTAATTTGCTTACTAACCATCCCATTTCATAAAAAGTGGAACTAAGCATTGTATGTCAAAAGAAAAAACCTGTTTTTATCCCATCATCATTTACAGCTGTTACTTTTATTATTTAATAAACATGTTTTGATCTATTTGTTTAGATTATGTCTACGTCACCGCTGCTGGCAATTAAATAAACAGTCAAACAACTGGAACCAAACCACATCGAACAGGTGTTTTTGGTTTTAACATTCTCGAGTAGAAAATAAAGAAGTTTAACTGATTTAAGCGATTCGGGGAATTGAAAGTGCAGCTAAAACTGGGTAAAACTCCATGACTAGCTAGAATTCGTTTTTAAAAACCAATTGCTCTGGTTGCTATCCATAATTTGCACCTGAAAATGCACCTGGTTGGCCCTGTTATCGCTCACCCGCACTCTAAATAAACAATTACCAGGCGTATCTATATCAGTTGGGCCCGTCGTATCCCTATCTGTAACCCTATCTGTAGTACAGCCATGGACTCTCCACGGGGGGGCTTCATACATATGTGTTCAGTCTACAAAGTAAAGCGAATAATCGTGAAATTCTGACCTTGAGACTATGGGTTTAATATCTATCTTTGGGTGCATTTATAATTTATAATCTATATTTATTAAGTCTCTTTTAAGAATATAAATAAATGGTCTAAATGTTTTAATTTTGATTGATTAGATCCGACATTTGTATCTATGTTCTCGAAACTTCTAGAGACTTAATAAACACAATTTTAAAGTTGTGAAATGTATTATTGGGGTATTCCCTGATAAGGTGGACACAATTTAAATGACAAATTACAATAGTTTATCTTCTTAACATATCACTTTATCAGATCTTATCTATACTATCCGGGTTTTCTTGATATTTTTTGATTTCTTTCATCATCTTGTGGATAAACCATCTACTTGTAATGATATTGGGACACCTTAAATAATTGTACAACCATAAATCCCCCCCTTAAAACACAAACTAATTTCTGTCATTTGAGAGGGGACTTAAAAATTAGTTGGAAAAGCTAAAGACAGCTGAAGGGACATTCACTGGGGAAAGTGGAGATTATTAAGCGGGTTAGCTGCTTGAGTTAGATCGGGAGGAGCAGGTGGCGGGTGGCAGGAGGCAGGAGTCAGAAGGCAGGTGGCAGGTGGCATGTGGCAGGAGCAGAGCAGATCAGATCGGGTACAGAGCAGGCAGGAGGCAACAGGCGAGACAGGCAGCGGCAGCAAATCAAAAAACTACGCAACAGTCCCAAGGACTCAACCAAAAATGTTTGTTCAGGCATATTGTCACCAAATATGTAGCTATATATATATATACATGTCTAAGGAACAGTGGAGCAAAATCAACGTCAACTAAAGTACAAAGGACATAACAAGGCAACACACACTAAAGCACACATAACAAGAGAGGTTTTCAAAATGTAGTACTTCTTCAATTTTAAATTTCATGTCTGAAACCATTAAAAACAAACATTTTCTTTATGGTTTTCTGATTTTAAGATTGCAACATACATTACATTTAGATTTATTAATTAAGTTTCAGACACAATCTGGTTTCTTACTCGAAATTGAAGTGTTCCGAAATGTAAAAACAAACTTTATATATTAAAGTTATTAAATATTAGATTTACATCACTTCGCGATTTGTGTTTCTAATCAAATTTCGATTTTCTCGCTTTAAACCTATATAATATAGGATTATTTAAGGATAAACCGCATATTAAACATTGGTTTTCTTAGGGGCACTCGAAACTATGAATATGAAATATTCTATAGATTTCGTTTACAATTTGATTTGATTTTGATTCGGCAAACGGGATGTATTCTGGATCTAGTGTTAGTGTGTGTTTTGTGTGGTTAGGCGGAGGATGCAAGCGATGCAGGAATGCAGATATGCGATGAGGTGATCGGGGCATAAGAGGATTGGGGTTTTCGGGTAATGTTGCTGGTGGTGGTGTGGTGTGGCAGTAACAATTGCACTGGATGGACTGTGGGTGTGGACAGCACCTTTGTATGGTTTTACTTGCTGGTCCCAAATGGCCAAAGCCCGAAGCTATCGTATTGATCTCGACTTGTTTCCAGCAGCAGTACGCGGAATGAATGCCGGCCGCCCTCCGTTCCCGCTCTTTGGTGGCCCGGCTCAGCTGAATCTCCCTGTGCTCCTCCTTCCGATTCGCCCGCTTCTCCTTCTCCTTCTCCTCCTCCTCCACCTCCTGCTTCTCCTTGCTGCTAGTGCCCGCAGCAGCAGCAGCAGCAGCAGTTCCGGCTCCTCCTCTCCCCACAGCAGCCGCATCCTGGCCTCGATCCTCGCCAGCCGCCGGACGCAGTGCCCGTGGCGACAACTCCGGACAGCCGGACTCCAGCATCAAGTCGCTGCGCAGCATCCCCAGCGATATTTTCTTCGATTCGATTCGTTTCGATTTGATTTTGTTCGTTTTTCGTAGCATAGCGATGCAATGAGTGACGCATAATGGAGCAACAGATTGTGATTGGAGATCGAGAGTTTGTACAATTGCGTGGTTAGGTTTTATTTTCGAAAGGGTGGTGACGAGGAAAGCACATAACGTGAAATAACTTTGCACAGAAAACAAATAGGTATTCCCATGGAACTTGATATTTACACATTATGGCATTTTTAAGTTACTATATTAATTTTAAAACAAAGTTTGAACAAGCCGCTAACAGGTGTTATTTGATTTTAAAATGCACTAAGTCAATATTTTATCAAAATGGATATTTTAAGCTTTTAAGCTTAGTCAAAAAGATTATTAAACATTTTACAAATTGTATTTATCTGCAAGAACATTTAATTAGTTTCCAAAAATTGTTCTTAGTCCCTTTGATATGAATAAAACTTCGATGTGCAAAGATCAAGTTCCTTTGGACTTCAAAATAGTCATCAAATTCGTATCTGTGCTGGTTTTAATTAAAAATTAATGTATATTAAAAAAAGGAAGAGCAACGGCAAAGAACTAGCGTTTTAAGGGGCAGGGATGGGCTGTCCTACATCGATTTACAAGCGGCTAACTGGGCGAACCAACGATAAGGAGCTGCGAGACCAGGATGCTCGCATAAATCACGCGAGATTAGCGACTACAACCGAGTTCTTCGGCTAAGACTATGGCCGGGCGATTTATGGATGGGCGATTAGATTGCGACCGCGGGTGTAGAGGGGCCCAATAAATTCTAGCGAGAAACCCACTGGCTGCCTGTTGATGTGCTCCCGATGGGGATGAGGTGGATACGTTGGATGATGGTGATGTGCAGGGCGGAGGATCGGAGATGGATGGACGCCTGGCTGGCGGAATCTCACCTGGGTGAATCCGTGCGCCAGCACCTTGCGGTAGATGTTGAACAGATTGGCCGTGAACTCGTCCACCTTGATCGTCTCCGCCAGCGTCGTGGTGATGAACTCCTCGTCGTGGGCCACATTGTGCATCAGCCGGTTGATGATCGGCTGCAGGGCCACCGCCTTCTCGAACTCCTTACGCGGAAACGAGGAGGGCACCAGCACAAAGGGGGCGAACTGCAAAGAATTATGATTAGTATCTTTAACTTCAATCGAACAACGCTAGCTTGAATCTCCTGCCAATGTATTTCATGGATTCATTTCAAATATGTATTTGGAGCACTTAAGTGATCCCTCCACTAAACATTTCATTCAATAAAAATATAAAATATGCTATATATTGAAAAGGAAATACTCAAAACCATAATTCATTAGAAAGAAAGAAAAAAAAAATAAGTATACAATATATAAATAAGAAACTATAAGAACCATATTTTTAATCTTTATAGACGTTGTAAATCATTTCAAGCGATAGAAAAAATTAATCAAATCAAATGTTAAATCAAAAAATGTTAAATTTAGAAACTACTTCAGAAAATGTAACGAAAATATGCTGGTGCTGGAATTCGTTTTCGTTATTCTCTCGTGAAAGAGATACGACTGTACTTGAGTTTTCAAAACCATCATAAATCAACTGTCGCGATGCAAATTAAAGAAATACTAACTAACTCTTCCCTTTTAAAATTAGAACCAGCAACTTAAATGTTGTTGTACTTAAGTTAGTACTTCCTTTGTGACAATAATTGATAAATACAAAATACTAATGTTTAAAAACTAAACACTAAGGACTAGCCCTTGAGTCTACAAACCCATTTTAAATGGCAAAAAATAAAGAAATGAAATGTACATGAAACCAAAGATCTCGCTGGCGAGGATCGACTGTACCACCCACATTGAGGGAGTCCGGGCTGAAGGCCGTCTTCGAGCGCATGGCGGCGCCGTGCATGATGGCATAGTCCTTGGCCTTGGCGGTCACCTCCAACAGCTCGTCCTCCGGCAGCGGCAGGCGGATGCAGTTGCGCAGCACGGGCGTATTGGCGTCGCTGGACATGATCGGGCTTGCGGACGGGATGGCTCTCTGTGGGGGATGATCTGCGGATCTGCGGATCTGCAAAACGGAGTGAAGGGAGAGCCCAGTGTGAGTATGTTTCGATCCAGCGTGATCCGCGGCCATCTCACGGGTCTGTTCGCCGGAACTGCTCGCTGGGCACTGAGTGTGTGTGCGTGGGGTCTGGCTCTGGTACTGGGACTGGGACTGCGGTACTCTAATTCTCGGGTACTTTAGTGCTCTAATACTTGGGTACTCGAACTCGAACCCACCACTGGAAGTGCGCTATCTCCCGATTTGATTTCGTCACGTTACACACACAAGGGCCCCGATTGTTGTGGCTTCTCCACTCGTTTCCGTGGCGACACTACACCGGTTCGGCTGGACACACTGGGAATTTGGAGACCTAATGGGTTTGCGCCGGGTTTTCAATTTAGAAATCAGCCAAAAACTGACACGAAACGAAAATAATAATAGTTGGAAAAGGAACGTAAGAAATCAAAATAATACATGGGAAACTAGAGCTGGAACAAGAATCGATGTTTGTCCGATAATATCGCATGGAAGGATCTTATCGATCTGGCAGCGCCGACATCCACGAACACGTTACGTTTTCAAATTATTTATTAAATATTAAAATTGTTTATTTATATTATATAAAAAACCGGTAATAAATAAATGCACAGTAAATGACGATATATTGTCATAGTTTTATCTTACGATATTATAAGTTTATCTATCTGTCTATCCATACACCCACATGTTTTTATAACAGTAAATAATTAATTCACACTTCTCATGTTTTGTAACTCAAAATGGCGCATACAGTAAAAGTATAATTATTCAATTAATCGTTTTCTTTAACTGTTTTAATATATCAGTTCCTAATGATGTACAGATTAGATTTGAAATTCCCTCTAAATTGGTTTGAGTCTTTGCTCAGTTCTAACTTTAAATACATATATGGTTCAGTCCTTGGTTAAAATGTCTATTGTAAACGCCCAAAAATCATCGATAATAGCACTCCGAAAAACAAAACTGTTAAATCGTTTAATAAAGTTGCGTTAACAGTATTTTTTAAAGAACTTTATATCCAGCTTTTAAAAAACCTAAGCGATTTTTAGCCACTATCTGGCGAAAAGCCAAAACACTGAACAGTGAAAACAACTTTGGAATTTTTTCAAATTAAAAAATAATTATTCGTTTGTATCCTTGTTAAACTATTTTTTAACTGATAAACCTTGGTATGGGAAGAAGGGAAATATGTCATTTTAATTCAAGGTTTATATGGTATTCATCACACATACCAGTATATACTATTATCAAAGACTGTTCTAGCCCTAAAAATACCATAAACGCCGCTAATCGATATGAGAAATCCCTCGGGCCTATCGATATTGTGGGCGAACAAAAATCGATGTTTATCTGACACTATCGATATTTCCACTTTTCACTTTTTTGTTATTGTGCTGTGCTGCCGAACCTTGCAAAGATCTGTGAAAAAGCCACGCGCTGCCGTCACCGCCAAAAAAAAGAAGAAAAGCAAAGTCGGTGAACCAAAGAAAAGAAACCGCTGCGAAAAACGGGAAAACCGAAAATTTAACGCTTTTATTTTAGCATTTTCCCCGATTCGCTAGTGTCTGTGTATGCGTGTGCGTGCGTGAGCGTCCGCCTGCGTGAGTGTGTGTGTGTTTTTTTTTCCTCTTTTGGTGTGTGCCTTTTTTTTGTACACTGCTGTGGAGACGCGCTCTTTTTTGTGGTAGACGGGCGGAAAAGAAGAAAAACCAAAGAGAGAGCTACCATATAAGAAAAAATTAAAAAGCAGCAAAATCGCAATGTGAAAAGTTTCTTAATTAAGCAGTACAAGATGTACATTTGTGTGTACAAAATGGAAACATAGAAAAAGGAGCAGCGGCAGCAACAACAACAAGTAACGAAAAACGGCAAAAATTTTTGTTTGCCTCTCTCTCTCTTTTGCTGCCTGTGTCGTGTGTGTGTGTGTGCGCGTCGCATATCGACGTCCCTCTCCACCAACAACAACAACAAAGAGAAAAAAGGAATAAAGTGAAACATGTTTTTCTGTGGCAGCAACAACAACAGCGGCAGCTGCAACAACAACTCCGAAAATGTTTGGGATAATGTCTAACGAAAACAACCACACAATAATTCCGAAATCCTGGAAATAAAATAAAATAAAAACAAACGGCTAAAATTTAATGTAAGTAAGCCTTTTTTATGCTTCTGTTTTTCTATTTGGTTAGGTTGAAAAAAGAGAGAAGAGAGTCTAAAATAAAGCGTCGAGCTTAACAGCGTGCTGTTAGCCGCTAACAGTGTTGCTGTTAGGCGCCCAAAGGCAAGCTAATTGGACTTGCCGGCATTTTAAAGTCCAAATGGATTTTGGGTATGAATCCTTTCGCTTAATGGTTTTTAATTTGAGTCAAGCTATAGCCATTTATTAATTTCGCAATCAAAGCTCCTTTCAACAATTTAATTAATTGATTTATATTTAAACTGCCTTATTTTGGGGTTTTTGAATTATTTATTAGCAAAAAACCACAAACGAAAATATTTGCCGGCATTTTAAACTCGTACCCTATTGTACTTAAAGAAAGCCTTTAAAATGTATTTGTTTGTAAATTAGAAGTTAATTAATGAAATAGTCTATTAAGACAACCAGTTGGTATAAAGGGGAAAAAAACAACATAAATATAAATGTTTAAGTCAATAAAAAACTTTATTTAGATCTGGAAAAAAGTACTTCAAACAAATGATATGTTTTATTTGTTTATTATAGGGCTTCGAAAATGCAGTTTTTTAGTTTTAAATAAGTCTTTTGTCCTTGCCCGTTATTTTAATTACTTAATTCAATATGCTTAAAGTGTTAATTGACGATTTAAAAATTATAAGTCAATTTATTCTAATTCCATGGATTTGCTCTCTTTTTCGCTCTCTTTCTCGCTGCGAAATGCGCGCGCCCTCTATGTCTCTTTTTCCCTCTTCTTTCTCTCTCTTCCGTTTCGAGTTTCAAAAAGCGACGCTAAAATAGCAATAAAAACAACAACGACGCAACAGCGCTGCGAAAGATGGCAACCCTGCCGTCATTGCACTTTTAACACCCAACCGCCCACCTTTTTCATCAAAAATACAAATGGGCAGAAAAAAAAATTAAAAACTAAAACAGCTGGACGCGTCGCATTGGCAGATGTTTTATTTTTCGGTTTTTACCGGAAAGAAATGGTTTTTCCACGCTCCTACTTCCATTTTTTTCATTTTCCTCTTTGCGATCGTGATTCGTTGATTTTTGGCCTTGCACTCGTTTTCTTTTGCTTGTGCCATTTACCCAACAGCAACATTTCCTCCATTGTTATTGTTTATTTCTCAAGAATTACGGCACTGCAAGACGAATTTGTTGGTAAACATATTCAGGCAGGTACAGTGGTAACTCGGAATGAATAACCTCAATAGCTGTTGATATACACCTTTAAACATTGGTTAGAGTGCACGCTAGACGGTGTTCACTGTTACCATAGGCAAAAAAAATAGAAAAGGCCATCTCAAACAAAATAATGCCGAATGCAATCGCGATCAGTCCTTGATACTACATTCCTAATTAGATTACATTACAAAGCATTATACTAATAGATTACATTATCAAACTTTTTTAAAAATAGAGATAACCAATATAAAAATAGAATTCGTACCTTGGAACCTCTATTAAAATATAGAATGCATTTAAACGAGAAAGTAATCCTCTGTGATCCTTAAAATAGGGAATCAATTGAAAGATAATGATTTTATAGGAATTTTTTCTTAAAATGTTAAGTGGAAAACAGTAGATAATTTATATAAATAAAAGTGCTGTAGATCGGGGGAGACATCCTTAAATCCTTCTTAATGTGTTTATTAAATAATGCAATAGAAACAAAATATGATCTTGAATTGTGAAAAAGATTCTACCACAAAAAAACAATATTAGATACCTCTACTGAAGGAGGCAATGGATTTAAATGAAGAAGAAAAATTAATCTACAATCCCTTCAAAGGCAGATTATGTAAATTCCAAAATATGATCTCGAAACATTAAGAAAATATAGAATACAATCTGTAGTTTTTTTTTTTTTTTTTTTTTTTTTTGCAAAAGAACAGTAAACAATCTGTATCAAAATATAGAGTGATGTTGATCCCCGTAATTGGTTTGTCCTTGTCCCCGAATCCCCCGCTTTCTGATCTTGTCCCGCCGCTGTCGAAGTTGTTGCCTGCGGCGCTGCCTGTAGAGATCCAGAAGGGCGTTGCAGCTGCCTCTCTCGGAAGAGACGCCGCACCCCCCTGGCCTCTGAGGGGGCGGAGGAGCAGACGATGGGGGTGGAGCAACGCCTCCCAGGGGCATGCAATTGTTGGCAGAAGCCTTTTGTTTGGCTTCTACAGCGGCGGAAGCGGCTCGACAGGCCGCCTCTCTCACCTGCTCGTATTCCAACCTGGCCTGCGCCACCTGGCGGCCCAATCGATCACCACGCGCCTTGGCCGCCGTCAACATTTGGGTTTTTTCATCCAGGTCATCGCTGGTCTGCTCGATCAGGCCTTCTATGTCCATCAAAGTGGCCCTCGTGTGCTCCAACAAGGTCCTAACAGACAGAATACAGAAAAGAAAGATATCAATTCGATTTTCAGACGGTCGATATTCTTATCGGTATTTTTACAATATCATATAAATGCGAACAACTTAATTAATTCAAATATTTTACGGTATTTCATATCAAATATCAAAGTCTGATTATTATACCTTCGTGTTTTGAAATGATACATTCTTGTAAATATTAAACAAATACCATTATTGCAATTTGTCTGATATTTTAACGTTAGGAACGCTATTTGGGAAACATTTAGAATATAGATATGTGTAAGGATAGATTACTTTGGATATGATAATATACATAGGTAGGAAGTATACCTGAAAGAAGCGGCTTGAGCCTCAGCTGCCTTGGCCGCGGCACAAGCGCAATCCACATCCGCTTCACTGGACTCCAGGGATGAGCTCACCTGTGCCACAACCGCTTCGGACTCCCGGATTTCCCTTGCAAAGTTATCCACAATGTTTTGTTTACCTTCCAAAACTGCATCGGCAGCCCGAGCGGCGGCCATCGCCTTGTCGGCCAATTGCATTTTCACCTGGCGCGATGCATCCTGGGCGGCCGCCGCTTGGGCATCGTTGGCGGCCTTGGCCACCTGGGCGGCATTCTGAGCTATGTGGGTGGCCTTCATCCTAGTCTTGCCCATTTCGATTTCATTGGGATCGCAGTTATCTTTATCCCGATGACTGTCGCACGATGGTGGACTGGTTTGGTAGGGCGATGGCAGGCCATGTGGGGGTTCCATTGTAACCGGAGCACCGCCCTCCGGATCACAGTTAGCCTCCTCGGGTGACATGTCATCGCTGGGGTTGTCCAGGTAGGAGTCGAATCCATAGAAGGGCAGGTCAAAGCTCATTGAATGGGCACTGCTTATCCGGAGGATCATCGTTAGTACGGTATACGCTAGAATCGGCTTCATTTTGGGTTATACATTTCGAGAGATTTGACTCAGGCTGCTGGGTAGCCGATAGAAACAACAGTAACATGACGGGTATAAGTTTAAATGAATCTTAGGTTTATAATAAATAACTATTTCTGAGGACCTAGTGAATTACGAGTAGTAGAAATGGCTTCATTTTAGAAGCTTAGACTTCTGTGAACCCATAAAACCTACAATACTAAAACGGGCATTAGCTTAAAATTTAGCATACATTTTCTATAGTAGTATTTTAGCTTATATTAATTTTAAAATGTTTCTTGAAATGGTTCATAACATTTCTTTATTTCTTTCTTTGTTTATGTTTATGTGAGATTAATTACAATGAAGTTTCTTCAAGCGTTTGGTTTCCCTTTAATGATTTTTTAATTAAGTTGAAAATAAAGAGGTGGCTCATATTTTCCCCGTTATCGCTTTCTCCACTTTCTATCTTTCCTGCAGGATTAATGGGTGCCACAGCGATGTGTAATTAACACCTTAGTTAGTAGCTTTCACACCTTTTGGCCCCCTTCTCGCGGGTTAAATGCGTATCAAGAATATTTCATTAGTCCCCAATTGCGGCGCAATTGCGAAGCTGACGCAGTCGGCTAACTGACTAACTAGCAAAGTAACTAACTAACACGTGTGCCGACCACAAAGAGGGAGAGGGGAGAAAGTGGGCGGCCAAACTGTCACTTAATCAAAACAAACCAGATGCCATACACGTGCTGCCCCGCGAGCGAGAGAGAAGGCATTTGTTTTGGTTATTATTATTTTTCTTTCTAATCAGTGCAGCAAAACAAATAAAAATACGAAAAACAGAGACCATAGATGCAGTTAACTAAAGGTGGGGAAATCCAGCAGGCAAAAATTATGCCAACTCATCATAACGATCTGTGGAGTAATAGTAAATATTTGTAAATATCGTTCTAATAGGTTTGCACTTGACATATCAACCAAATTTATTGGTTTGGTCTTTTAAATAGTGCTTAATACCGGCTTGTAATTACGAAATTTTCATTGCTTTCCCTCAGCAGACAGATAAATAAAATACTCAAATGTGTACATATTTATTCTTCATTTTCGCATTTATTGTTTTCTAAGAAAGGTACATATATTTTCTTTTTAACTGAATTTCCTGAGGAAATTTTAATAGCCTTTTAATCTTTATAGACTTTTATGTGAGTCATATTTTGAAAAAGTCATCAAATGAATATCAAAACATATAATTAATAAAGATTAAAAAAAAATAAAATTAATTTTTACTTAAATCAGTATTACCATTATTGTAACTATGTACATAAACGTAAAATATTTAATGTACTTACAATTTTAAAGAATTTTTAAGAAGTTATAAAATATTTCTTTAAATTAGAGCATGTTAACCTTGTTTAATTGATGCATTTTTGTATGTCTTTTCTTATTTAATTTTTGTGTGGCTCATTAAATATATATCTTAATATATAAATATTAGAAAATAAAGATGTGCTATCTCTGATGATAATTATGTTTACATATGTGATTTGTTTAAAAATATAAAATTTGTTCTGCAAAAGATATTTATTTAATTGAAATTCATTCCGGCTATTTCTCTCCTTTGTTATTTAGTATAGTAATTGTAGCTTCTTCTTATTCTTGTTCTTCCTGTATATTTTTATTGTTGTTGCTTGCAGTCTGCTTGTGAAATTGAAAATTTCAATGCCACTGTCAAAGCTGCGACGTCATCCGTCATCAATGAATGCGCAGTTTTGAATTACCATACAAAACACACAGCTGCACTCAAAGAAATTAAGAATGATACCCAATTTCAGTACAAGAAGTATGCAGAGGCAAAACTATTAATATCGTCTAACAGTTTATAAACATAGGCAGATTACTCATATGATTTCATTGTTGCCTAATTAAAACTTACATATTTGAACTCAATTAGCATATAAATATTTTAACTAAATGTCCATAAATAAAAAATATTTCAGGGTTTCCTTAATATGTTTTGTAAATTATACATTTGTTTCTCATGTAATTTTATTGTTTTTTCTTATTAACCTTGTATATATTTATTTTTGTTTAACATCATCTGTTTTTTACTACCAAAACAAACCAATTGGAAGAAACTATCATGTTAATGTATGAAATTAATTAATAATGATTATTAAATTATACATTGACAACAATTAAAAAGAAGTTAAATTAATAAACATGAAAGGTTCTAGTATATGCCGCTTATTCTTTTGTATTCTTGCCACTTGTTGGTGTTGATATTTTTATTTGCACATTTTTGCGCTATTGCGTATTGAGCAAAAATCAACTTTATTAACTGACCTTGTGTGTGGCCATGTGCGCCTCAGTGTATGTGGGAGTGTGTGTGTGTATTTGTGGGAGGGAGACGGGAATAAAACTCTGCGACTGCGCCGCTTACTTCAGTTCACTTTATTTTTATTTCTGTCCATTTCGCTTCAGTTTCGGCAAAGGCAAAATCGGTCATTGAACTTTGAACCAAGCTGAGGTAAAAAAAAAATAATAAAAACAAAAAACACCAGCAACAACAGCAGCAACGGCAGAATAAATAAAATAAACCTTGCCAGCCAGCGGCATTTAAATTCTTCGCTCTCCTCTCTTCTCCGCTTTCGATTCTTCTCTATCGCTCTTTCTCCTTCTCTACTACGCACTTAGCCAGGGGTGCAAGCGGGATGGGGGACAGGGAAATGGGGGCTACGGGGAGTGTAAAGAAAGAAAGCATAAGTTATTCGCCTTTCTTTGCACAATCTTCCATTGAAAAATCGCTTTCAAAGCGTAAAAACCTTTTTTTTGTCGTTAATTTTTTTTTATTATTTCAGTCGTATATTTGAGATCCAAAAAAAAAGGTTAATTCAATAATCCCCTGTCTAAAAGTCTCTAAAATATGTAAAATGTATCTTTAATTTTTTTCTGTAAAAATGTATTTATTATTTATTTCTATTATATTTAGTAAATAAATAAAAGTTATAGAACTCGGAAGTGATATACTTGAAAAGACTTTGGCTTGAGGAAGTCGGCAATGAAAGGTAATAGTTGATATAAATAGAAAAGTTTAGTCACTCAACTCAATGGTCAATAAAAAACTTTTTTTGAAGAAGTAACGGGTACCGTTCAAGTTATGGAGTTTCTGCCGTATTAGTTGCCTCTTCCACAGTCCAAGTTTCTTCCGTTCTTTTTTTGGGCTAATCAGCGATACTAATGAGTACAGAAGAAGCGAATAACGCCTACAAGGTATTTTTAGTAAACACCCAGAAAACTGGAGCACGCACATAGCCAAATATATACACTGGGTAATAGTGTGAGTACGCAATATTAATGAAAACTACTTTTTTTTTTTCGGGCGTCGCCACATGTTGCGCAAAAATAAAACGAAAAAAGAACAGAGGAAGACGGTGTTGCAGAAATATGATTTATTTCACTTATTAGTTTAGTAACAGCATTTAATATACACGCAAATTGAATTAAACAAAACGAGCGCAAATGGAAAAAGTCACACGAACGATTTGGGTCACCACATGCCGTCTTCTGTTTCTGCGGTAGGTGGATGTAGTGGGTGGGCAGCGGAGAAAGGAGAAAGAAAGAAGAAAGAGAGCGCGAGCACCGAAGCAACCACATATACATACATATGTTCACTATCCGTTTGTATAATGGGCACAATCTGACAGACAGACAAACCGATTCTGACGTCAAACGGCCGCTGCTGATCATAAAGTTGTATTTTTTTTTTGTCCCAGATACATATAGTGGATAATCACTAAGTTGGTCACAATATCGGTATTCCCCACTTGAGACTTTTAATTCCCAGGAGGAATTTTAAGATTTCGACAGGAAAATTATAATTTCATAAGGCAATCACAACCAAACCCTAAAAAAACAAGAGCCTTATCGCTATTGATTAACTTTCAATTATTTTCTGCTTATTATTACTTTTTAAAAAATATATAGGATAAATAACTAAGGTGTTATAATGATCTATAGAAAGGTTATTAGTAAAAAAAAAAGTCAAGGTTCATGATTGTTATTAAACCAAATTATTTCATAAAGTTTGTGCGACTATAGTTATAGTAAATATTAAGGAAATAATAATATAAACTTAGAATTAAACTACTAAAATTTATTGAATTATCACTGTATCTGTAGGGATATTTATGTGGAATTTTTAGTATTTTTCCCACAGTTGCGGGAGTAGAGACTCGATCTCGCAGATATTTGTGGACCACCCAATCGTGGGATAGGATTACCAGATGTTCCAACAAAAAAAACCAAAAACATTAGATCGCGTTTCTTTCAGTGCGCTATATTTTGTTTTTTTTTCGTGTGGGGAGGGGAGTGCGTGGGTATGTGTCGTTATTGTAGCTATTTATTGTTTCTTTTTGTCGATTCCGTGTTGGCCCCAAAAATAAATGATGAGGCATGCAAAAAACTGTGGCTGCTGCCTACGCTAAAAATAAGTACAAAAAATAAATAAATAACACTCTCCCCGGACATTGCAGAAAAGTGTGAAAAGTCAAATGAACTGATAAGCGGTCGGCGGTCGAGTCGATCAGTTGACAACAACGGGTTAACACTCGTTAGCCGCATGATCTGCAAAGATCCGCGCTCTGGGAATTACTTGTTTATTAGTCACAAACTGCAGAGAGGAGTGACGCATTTATTTCGTTTTTATACATTTCTGATTCACGGCAGGAGAATCATTCACAGGCTGCAGTTTTCTTTTTTTTTTCTTCTGTTGATTTAGGAACTGGTTTCCTTCTGTTTTGCCGGTAAATTGTGTGAATAATTTTCTGCAGAAATACAAAGAAACAACGAAACACTAACATACACACCTCTACAGTGGCGGTTGGAAAACTTGTTTTATAAATTTTGCATATTTTTACAAAGAACTAACTGACTTATTTATTTTTAAATATTAACATTGTTAAAATTATAAAATCATTTATTTATCATTTAATTTATTTTTATAAAATATTGTTATATTTTATTAATTGCATTTTTTTTCTTCTAAAGATATGTTTAAAAACACTTCAATTTATTTAAATTTTATTCGGGCCCCAATGTAGTAAAGCCGCACTTTCTTGTGATACCAAACTCCTTAATACAATTTTGCAAAATAAATTTCGTGATTTTCATTAATTAATTAAGAAAACTGGTCAACTCATCTAAATTTAAATTTAAATTAAAATATTTCGATTATAGTTGTACAATTGTTGAAATATGTCTTTGGCCACTATAGTTGTAACCATAGGTGTACTTTTGTCCTTTTTTTGTGTTGTCCTTTTTTGCCGAGAGGCAGAGCCAAAAATTAAAAGAGGGGTGGCATCCCTGGTGGACTGCTGGTCAATTCCATTTGCTTGGCAACAAAATCGCGGAATGCCGACATGTGCCTCAGAGAAGCAACAACAAAAAGTAGACAGCGCAGCTCTAAACGCTAATAAACGCCACTTTCACCGCAACAACAACAGTAATGTGCTTTTTGTTTCGCTAATTAAAATATTTGCTCACGTATATTGTGAGTTGTAGGGGTTAATCAGCATTTGTAATTAAAATGCACACAAATTTTTCGCCTTGACAACAGAGTCGAAAAAGAGTAATCGAAATCGAAATCGAACTTGAAACAGCTGTCACTCTGTGTGCATGTGTGTGTGAGTGCAATGTCAGAGGTGGGCGCGTGTGTATGTATTAGAGGCGGCGCCCCGGCAGCAAAAAAAAAAACGATAAAAAAACGCCAAGCCACACGTTGAACTTGCGCGCTCTCTCGCTCGCACACAGACGCATGCTTTTTGCGTCGCGTGTCGTTCGTTCACCTGCCAAAGAGAGAGAGCGCCAGAAGAGAGATAAACCGTTAACAGTGACTTAACAGAGGCAGGGAGCGCGAGATTGTTATTATTTATTATTTTTATTTGCGCCGTACGTTTCAAACCTTTTCCGGCTCTCCAATATTTGTATATTAGCTATTAATAATTATAATTCAATTAGTTAATTAAACAAACGTGTTTCTCTCTTCTTCCAGCAAGCAACAACAACAACATCATCAGCAGCAGCAAGCAGTACAGTTTTGTAAACAAAGCGTGGCGACAATTATTCAATATTATTAAATGTAAATGTAAAAATAAAGCGAAAAATAAAAGTGCTGAGATATGATTAAGCAAAATGTTGAGAAAAGCGGCAGCCAAAAATTACCATAAAACTAAAACAACATTTTCTTGAGGAAATCGATAAGGAATAGCAAAGAAATCGATATTAATCCACCAAAAAACGCAGTAGAAAGCCAGATCGGGCTTTCTTCTCAAATTTCCCTCGTGCGTGTGTGTGCGTTCGCGTGTGTGTGTGTGTTTTGTTTTCATTAGAGCACACACACACGCTCCCGTTGTGTGGGAGTGTGTGCAATTACAATGCTAAACGGTAAATAAACGGAAAGAGCAATAACAACAACAACAGGAGAAGGAGTAACCGACGTGTTTTTGTTTTGTTTGTTTCATAAATGTTTGACAATTACACTGCAAAAATAAAAATAAACGGCAAAGCAAATCCAACAAAAGACTAAAAACTTGTGTTCATAATTTTAAAATAAACAAAACAAAACAAACAACAAAAAGTATTCGACCCATAAAAATATATTCGAAAATACTTATATTAACCAACAACACAAGCAAATTTATATATTAACTGGTACTCACGAAAAAGATGCAACAACAACGACACAAAGGATAACGAAAAGAATAAAAAAATACACAAACAACTATTTATTTATTAAAAACAAAATCACAAACAACCAAAATCGGACAAAACACAATTTCAATCTATCCAAATAGTATGAACAAATAACGCAATATATATACATATACACCGATATATATATTTATATATATATATATAAACACAAGTATATATATGTCAAGTACATATAGAGTAAAACATAGGAATAAACAAATCAAAGTAACGATTCATTTATCAGCGCAAAACCAACAAACATCAGCCCCATGTATAGATTAGAGGATACGAATAGCGGCGGCGTTATGGATAAGAATAAACAGAAACGTAAGTATTCTCCGATTCCACTTGTAAAAACTTGAGATCGTATTGCTCGATTCCCTTAAAATACTGCCGATTATTTCATCATCCTTGCTGGTGGTCTTCAAGTTAAATTTCAAAAACACTGCTAAGACTCTGCTGCAAGTTAAAAGACCAATCCTAATATTATTCCAGTATACTGGTTTCTTTGTACTTTACCAACTGATCAAAAATTCAGAATTTATATTTTAAGTTTTGTAGTTTCCTTATTGGTACTAGTGCTCACGAAAATATTTCAAGTTCAAGATAATTTCTATAATTTGTTTAAAAACCTTCCAAGTCTTTTTGAAAACATTACTAAGACTTTCAAACATTTTCCGGAAATGTTATTAAGAACATGCCTTTTATATCTCATTCCTTTCCCTGTAACTCAGGGTTATAAATCAATTTAAAGTTATACCACCGTGTAAATATGTTGGCTTGACTTCCCAAGAAAAAGGGTGTTGGTTGATGAAACAATTTGACAACGTTAACGATAGGGTATTATTTACTTTTCAAATAAGTAAGTACAATTGACTATTACTAGTTGTAATTGTAGTGCAACGGTTAAAATTTCTTTGGAAATAATATTTATAGCCATGGAATTAGGCGATATCAGGTGGAATTTTAAGGGGGAGGACAGGAGTATTTTAGCAGCTAAATTCTGGCTGTATTCCTCCTACCTTTTCCGGCTTTTCCGCCCGCTGAGAAATGCAACAATGTCCAGCAAATATTGTGTCAACTGTTTGCTTATCACTCAACTGTCTCCGTCTGTATTTGCCTCAATCCGTACTATTTCGAAAACCCGTGACTCTGTGTGGGACTTCCCCATTTTGCGTCAAATTTGTGGGGTTACTTGGACGGAGACTTTTGTATCTGATTAGCTTGGCGCCGTCTGTTCATAAACTTGTCAAGGGGGACTGCCACAAGTAACTGCAATTCATGACATTACCTTTGCCAACGGGTCGTGACTCACTTGCTCCCCATTCCATCTCATAGTCATTGTCCGCCCAAATGTAATTATCGATGGAGGTGGTTTATAATGCCTCGATCCCATTCCTGGGCCAAAATGCAAGTGGCCAAGAGACGAGGAACGAACGCAAAATGTCGTCAACTATTTTTATTTTCGGCCGAGACGCGACAGACATTTGAACATCGGATCGGGGGAAATCCTACATTAGAGACGGAGGATCGCATCTCTATAAATAGAGTGGCTGCTCACTCTTCTCCTCCTCATCTCATCTTGCTCCTCCCCCTTTTTGAGGGGACCCAAACTCATTTATCATTCAACTCTTCCATCGATTGGCAAGCGTTCAATTTATTTATAAAAGCAAATAAATTTATAATTGGTTCGGAAAAAGGCTTCAAAAAAATAAGTATGACGTTTCTATAAGTAGAATTTTATATAATTTTAAAGAACACACATTTATTAAGTAGATCTTGTGTAGAAAAATTATTTTGATTGCTTTTTCATTATTTTTTGCTTGTTTTCCCTTAGTATATTTAATGCTTGTCCTTTTTGCTTATAGACAGATCTATTTGTAAATTATTCAAGAATGTATTGTTTAATTCTCATTTTTCGTATTACATTTATAAAACTAGTTTTGAAATATTTTTAACAACCCTTCTTTAAAAGACAACCCAATCAGCTATACAATTTTGTAATGCACTGTATTATGCACACACTTTTTAGCTGGGGTTAATTACATTTTATTTTAATTTCACATTTCATTCGCTTTGTTTTGATTTCCTTGACTTGACGACGACGCAAAAGCCGAAACAAAGAAATAAATTTATCTGTATCTCTGCGCGCACGAGACAAGTGCGAACTCTTTACCACCCACTACCCACTTCACTCCGCCACATGTCATTATTGAAATTCCATTATCTACAAAAAGCGAGACTCACCCTTTCACTTCCCAAAACAGCTGAGATAAAAAACAAAAGGGGAGCCAGAAGTGCTCGTTTGATCAACAACGATACCGGAACACCCCTAAGAAAACACAAATAGAATGAAATATCTGTTTCTGATCAGTCCATGATCGAAATTATACGGTCTTATTGAGCCCACTAAAATTAAAAATTTCAAAAATGTAATGCTTGATTTCTTAACACATAAGGAAATTTGATTATATGTTACACTTTTGTTTTCTTTATGTGTTATTATAAATAAGTTTGTAATTGGCCAACACTGTTTAACTTAGACACAGTTTCTTAACACTAAAAATGGAAGCTTTTTCAAAAAGGTGAACTAAAAAGTAGGACATCGATGGCGGATACCCACAGAAAGTCAAATTGCTGGTTTGGATCGTTAAAATCTTATTAAGTAGTTGGACTTTGGGTACTATTTTCTCTATTTCACTCAACTCAGATTGTGCAACACTGAAAAGCAGTCGAATGTAAACAGAACAAATTCCGATGCCAGATTGCCGGGCATCCCCTACACCTTCATTATCATTATCACCCCGAGATCGTGATGATCGTTGCAATCGCTATCGCTCGCTCGTTCGTTCGTGTGATCCGCAGAAATGCAGCAAAAAAAAAAAAATGCAAAACAAAATAAAAGAGCAGCCAGAACCCGCGACAGAAAACACGGTTCCGTATAAATAAAACAGACGACAAAACGACCAGTGGCAAAAACTTTGGGGCTAGGGAAAAAAAACTGCGTCAGTTTGCGCTGAATTTTCAAGCGACACAGATCGCGCTTTTAAAGCCAGGGAAATGGATCTATAGCACAGTCAATTAATTAATTAATTAATTAAATAAAAACAAACAAGGGAAATAAAATACATATAGATAAAGATAAAAAGGAAGAGGAAACGGGAAGTGCGAGTGCGAGTGCTGCGAGTGCGAGTGCGAGTCACAAAAAGACGAGATATGTCGGCGGCTTTGGTTTATTGGCAGTCAACGAACGGCGGCGATGCGGTTGACAAGGCCACCACCGATTGGGCGCCATTCGCCGTTGGTCCACCTGGTGGCAGTGGCAGTGGCAGTTTCAGTGGCAGTGGCAGTGGCAGTGGCAACTTGAGCCACCATCATCACAGCCATCACAATCACCATCATCCGCCTCATTACATCAATTATTTGGCGCAAATTGGCTGCCAGCATCGTGTCAGAAATTGGCCAACAAATGGCAATCAGGAGGTGGACGACGATGAGGATGGCGATGGCCATCAAATCATCTCAAAGTTCCAGCCCAAAAGTGTTTGGAACACTGTCGATGTGGATCGAGTCGATGGCAATCTCTTGGTGGTTCAGGGATCATCGAGGAGTGAAGAAGAACGACCACTGCATTATTCTTGTAAGCTGAAAGTCTTTTCTTCTTAATGGTTATCCAACACTTGTAATCGGATGATTATTAAACTTCCTTGAGTATCACATTTTTGTCAACCGTTTAGATTTTGTTTGAAGAAATCCACAGGTTTTTAAAAATCTTTTCTTGATAATACGTCTATGTTTGTAAACAAAGCATTTGCCACAATTTAAACAGCAACTATAAAATAGATCAATAAATTTACACATAAAATAAAATTCAATTTATATCTTTATTTGTAATTTACTTTTCAATTTTATTTTTATTTTTGCTGTTAATATTATTGCACAGCTAAAGTTTCTAGCAGTTAATCTTTTCATTATTTACATTATTTCCTCTTAAATCTTTGATGTTTATTATTTGAATTGGTCTTTCATTACCTTTTATCGATCAGGTTTCTGTCAGTAAAATGTTGATGAAATAGAATATCATTTAACATTAAACACAGCTGCTGCGTCTTGCAGGTTTTTCTTCTAACCCCCCTCAACCCCTTCGCCGTGTATTTTGGTGTCTTGTTTATATCGTTGGGGCTATTTTTGTTGCACAAGCCAAGATAAAAGCAAACAAAAAAGTGAGCAAGTGAAATGGTCATAGAAACTTGGGAAATAGAATCAAGAAACGGCAGAATTATGTATGTACGCCTGAATATTGTGTAATAATTTCAGTTCCGTCTGGTTCTAAAATTAAGGTAGAGCTTCTTTCTTCAATGCTTCTTATTCTTCTAACTGCCTCTGCACAGAGCAAAAAAATAATAACAAGAAATATGTTAAAAGGAAGTTAATAATGAAATAGTTTCCAAAATGAAAAGTAGGTTTGCTAGCAATATTAAATTGTAAATCTGGAACAAGCCGTGTATTTAAGCCTTCGTAACATACTTTTTATTTAATAATAATTTGTAATTACATATTTACATAAACAGTTTTAAATTCAGATACATTTATTTAGTTATTTTATTTATTGTACGTTTTGACATAAATTTCATGATGTGTATATTTAAAATGCTTTGTTTTAATCAAATTACATTTGACGTTCTATTAAGAAAAGATATTTTTGACTTAATGATGGGTGATCCTGCCATTTAAGGAAGATAAAGTGAGAGATTCTAAGATAAATTATACCCTCAATGGGAATCGAAATTGGACGTTTCCCTCAGTGCATATCATCTCCTCTTTCCCTTATTGCATTTATCATCGTTTTGGCAACTCTCGGCGCTGACGTAGTCAGGTGTGCGAGAAAACAGGTGCATTCTGCAAAAGAGCGGTGTCCGAGCGATCCGGTCAATGAACCAGCACAAAAAGCAAGCCAGCGAACAAATACAGAAATACGGCAAACACATATGTATATAATTCCCGCCGATAACTGATAATATCTCTTCTCTCATTCGCACTAGTATCCGCTTATGGGTCCAGCGGAGGCAGCGTCGCCGTCGACGCAGCCCAGGGCAGCGGGAGTGGGGGCGGAAGACAGCGCCACGCCCCCCTCTACGGTCGCTTCGTCGTCGAAGAGGATCTGCCTGCCACGCACCGGGATGTAATGCACCATGTGAGTAATTGCACCATATCAAATACACCCCCCTTTTCCCCAAAACAAGATCCCATTTTAAAATAAACATTACACTAAATATCATTTAAATGAGTAAAAAAAAATAGCTAAAGTTTATTTAAGGGTAATTATTAAGGGTCATTTTTGAAAAAAGAATAATATGGAAAATATTTCCAGAAAGAATAATTCAAAAATTTCAAAAAAAAAAAGGAACCCAGTGTAAAAGTTACCATACCACTTTCAGAAAACTCTTTCCCATGCTCCAGTTAAAATTAAAGTTGCAATTAGAAAGGTTAATAGCCACATTTAAGTAAGCCCAGCCTTGAGAAGAAAATGTAAAAGAAAGGTTTACCCACAACAGGTTTCTGCCATTTACAAAGTGAGGCAAATTTGGAAAAAAATATTTTTGTTTTAAACAAATCGTATTTTAAGAGTTTAAACAACATTAATAAAATTACATTGAAAAGGATGATTTAAAAAAATTAAAAGTATTTTAAAATAACTATGTAAATTGAAAAGAAAGACAATTATTATCTTTAGCAACTATTTAGATTGTTTATAATAAATAAGAATTTTTCCATTCGATCCCGCAGCACTCTAGTCCCTCGTCTTCGTCGGAGGTGCGCGCCATGCAGGCCCGTATTCCCACCCACTTTCGGGACCCCTCCTTGGGACCTTTGCGCAAGCTGAGCGTCGATCTGATAAAGACCTACAAGCACATCAACGAGGTGAGTGTTAGCCCCGAAAAAAATCTACAAAATAAATTAATCTTAACAAATTGGGTCATATGTTAATTCTAAGTAGGTTGATATCTGTGGCACATCAATATGATATTTTCAATGTGATTCTTTTGACAAATCAGACCTATTTTTTTAATATTTGCAACATTTACTTTATTACCATCATTAAACATATAGAATTTAAGTACTTTAAACTAGATCTTTATTGTGTAATAGGTCACTTTCATATAGATATATATTATTTTAAATGATTTTTTTTAATAGTTTATTTGCATCTTGCAAACTAACAAATACAATTCTTTTTTTTTGTGCAACTGACCAAGAGCCTTGGCATCTATCCCGTCTTTTTTTTTATATTGTCACGCTCTTATGACGATCGGAATCTAGTCGTGGGCTTTTCTTGTCTTGTGGTTGTGTGACTATCTGCTGACAGCGGATATTTGTGGCGTTGAGCTGAGCTAAAGATACGTTTGTCCTTGACCCGCTTGGGGGGGTCAAATCCCAATCCCACACCACCCTCGCCCATTTACAGTTGACTTCGATTGACGTCGTCTGCCGCATCGGTTGACAACAGCCAAAAAAAAATAGAAAGAGGATAAATAAGTAAGAGCCAGCCACACGCAACTGTCTCGGTTTTCCTGCCAAGTTCTTAACAAAACGACCCCGAATCCGAATACCCAATAACTTGGCTCTCATGGAAACTGTCAAATGACGTTATGACGAAATGCCGCCGACCCAAATCGGTGATTATATTCGCCTTGAGTGGACGGGGTGATTGTCCTATGCCATATTAGAATGTTGATATTTCACGCTGCTCGAAGGAATCCGATCTGCACGCAAGTTGCGTACGTAAATCACTTAAAAAGCAAATACAATAGGATAGTGGGATCTACTGAAAACACAACATAAGTTTTATTCAGTCATATTTTGTTTGAATCGATTAGATTTCGTTATAACTGATAGACAAAAACACTCGGAAGTCAAAACATTTTGTAATTCAATTAGAGAAATGGTCCCAATTTTTTATAGGACAAAACAATATTTTGTATCCATGCTTAAAATGCAAAATAGGACTTTTTTATATTTTTAATTTTTCTTATACTAACAATCCAAGGATGCTTAAATTTAAACTATAAACAATTGCAATATTTAAGCCCTATTTGAGATTGCAATCAAACATATTGATGTTGGTAGATATGAGCTTTGCAGTCAACCGATTTGACAGCTGGCGTTGCGGTTGGCTGCAGGTATTTGAATTTGACAGGTGCTCTCGAGCAGGCTGGAGTGTTTTTGTCAGACGTTACTGTTACATTTGCAGTTGGCATTTTGTGCCGTTAGAGATGCCATAATATTGCAAAAGCCTTTTCGCTGCCGTTTTGTATGCTACAGTTTTCGTTTTTGAGAGAGTGGGGCTATTCCTCTCTCTCACTTTATCTCTCCCTATGCGGCGCTATCTCGCTCGCTCCACCGGCAGCTTGCCGCGTTAGCAACAACTTTTTTCGCCAAGCTGCCACCATTTCCCCCTTCTCCTTCCCTTTGCCAATAAGAAAAGGGAGCGTGAGAGAGAAAGAAAGTGGGAGAGAACGTAAAGAGAGAATTTTTCATCTCGTTTTTCTCTGCATTATTTTCAGCTGGGCGTCCGCCCTCTTTCGGCATTTTTTTATTTGCCGGTCTTGCCTCTCATTTTCGCTATTTTCTCATTTTCCCCATTTTGTGTTTACATTTGTCGTTGATGAAGTGGAAGTAACGGGATAACTTCAAGCTGGCCAATAAAATCCAATTAACTCTAGCGCCTACAATTTGGGGAATTTTCATTTTTTGTTGTTAACCAACAAACATTTTAAAAGGAATTATTGATCGATTGACATCGATCCTTTTTGATCATAATTTCTCTTTATCTCGAGCTTCTAGACCTCGCTACCTTAAGACAGGTATCGCTAATCTCTAGAATGATCACAACTAAATAAAATCACAAACTAAACAAAATATTAATGTAATAAACATGATGTTAACTTCAGCTTCGAATTGAAAAAGTAGACAGATATTAAATGAATATTATTGATTGAAATGCATAGATCTATTTTATTTTAATAACTTTGGGAAATTTTGGGCTAGGCAAAAAGGTTCTAAAAAAGTGTTCAGACCAACAAAATATTTTTATATTAAAAAAGATTATTAAAATGCTTAAACTCTTGAAAATTTTAGGTTTACTATGCGAAAAAGAAACGCCGTGCCCAGCAGACACAAGGCGATGACGACTCGTCCAATAAAAAGGAGCGAAAACTTTATAACGACGGCTATGACGACGATAATCACGACTATATAATCAAGAATGGCGAAAAGTTTTTGGATCGTTACGAGATCGACTCGCTGATCGGTGAGTGGGAACCTAATATCCTGTGATTAATCATTCACTTACTGAAATCTTACCTTAATCCCACAGGAAAGGGCAGTTTTGGTCAGGTGGTGAAGGCTTACGACCACGAGGAGCAGTGCCACGTGGCGATCAAGATAATTAAGAATAAGAAACCGTTCCTAAACCAGGCACAGATCGAGGTCAAGCTGCTCGAGATGATGAACCGGGCGGATGCCGAAAACAAATACTACATCGGTACGTAAATGCCACAGAATTTTCATTTTTTTCTATAGAATTAATCTTAGCTAGATGAAAGCAATTTGCTTGTAAATAATACTTGTCAAACATCCTAAAAGTTTATAATTAAAATAATAATGAGTATAATTTTGGTATTAATTGAGTATTAAGCTCAATATAAAAACATCCGTGGATTGAAGAATGGATCTTACATTTTTAACTAAATGTTAGAAAAGATAATCTCAAAAACTAAACTAAGTCTAGAGTTGAATACTACGGAAAGCAACACCATATTTAATACTTACCTTACCACCTTTTCGATCCACAGTTAAGCTCAAGCGGCACTTCATGTGGCGCAACCACCTGTGCCTGGTGTTCGAGCTGCTCTCATACAACCTGTACGACCTGCTGCGGAACACCAACTTCCGGGGCGTTTCTCTGAACCTCACGCGCAAGTTCGCCCAGCAGCTGTGCACCGCACTGCTCTTCCTCAGCACCCCCGAACTGAACATAATTCACTGTGATTTGAAGCCCGAGAACATCCTGCTGTGCAACCCGAAGCGCTCGGCGATCAAGATCGTTGACTTTGGCAGCTCCTGTCAGCTTGGACAGCGGGTAAGTCGAGTCTGCTCCTCGGAATTGACTGGAATCCTATATAATATACGACTCCTGAATGCCCTTCCAGATCTACCACTATATACAGTCGCGCTTCTACCGCTCGCCGGAGGTGCTGCTGGGCATCCAGTACGACCTAGCCATCGACATGTGGTCGCTGGGCTGCATCCTGGTGGAGATGCACACCGGCGAGCCGCTTTTCTCCGGCTGCAACGAGGTGGACCAGATGAACAAGATCGTCGAGGTGCTGGGCATGCCGCCCAAGTATCTACTCGACCAGGCGCACAAGACCCGCAAATTCTTCGACAAGATCGTAGCTGATGGCTCCTATGTGCTGAAGAAGAATCAGAACGGAAGGAAATACAAGCCGCCAGGATCCCGCAAACTCCACGACATACTCGGTGTGGAAACAGGAGGGCCAGGCGGGAGGCGTCTGGATGAGCCGGGCCATTCCGTCTCCGACTATCTCAAGTTCAAGGATCTGATCCTGCGCATGCTCGACTTTGACCCCAAGACTCGGGTCACGCCCTATTACGCCCTGCAGCACAACTTCTTCAAGCGCACGGCCGACGAGGCGACCAATACGAGCGGCGCGGGCGCCACAGCGAACGCAGGAGCCGGTGGCTCCGGATCCAGCGGAGCAGGCGGATCCAGTGGCGGAGGCGGCGCCGGTGGCCTAGGAACCAGCAGCAGCAGTAGCGGAGCGGTCTCCTCATCCAGTGCAGCGGCTCCGACGGCGGCGACAGCAGCGGCCACGGCCACGGGATCAACTGGTTCGGGATCGAACGTCGGCTCAGGATCCTCTGCGGCGCAGCAACAGCAGGCGATGCCACTGCCCTTGCCCCTGCCGTTGCCACTGCCGCTGCCACCACTCGCGGGTCCTGGCGGTGCGTCGGATTCCCAATGTCACGGTGAGTAGTAGTGGAACACACCTAGAAACAAACTCCTAAGCACAGCCAGTGGCTCGATTTTTTGGCAAACAAAGGGAAGGGGATAAGTCGAAGGTGCTTTATGTAATCTATAGTCTTTTTTTAGATTTTAGGTTATTTAGCAGTAGATAAAATTACAAAATCTTATTTAATATAAAATATTTACTTTTTATAAATTTTTGATTAACGAAACAAATGAACAGCCCAATACTAAATAACTGTCTCAAATTGAGCTCAGCAGACCTTAGTTATATATTTTTACATTTTATCTAAGAACATCATATTTTTCAAAATTAAAGTCAAGATAAATTCTGGTAATTTAAATGATAGTGACAAAATATTAGAAGCAAGCAGTACAATTACCAATAAAAGATTCTGATTTGAGTACACATTAAAGTGAAGTAAGAAAATCATTATATATTCTTCATATAAGATAATGTAATTACGATCTAATAGCAAGTTAATCTGGGTCATTTGTGGATATCCAAGAAGATAAATATAGTCATAAAAACTAAGAAATATATTTATGGGACATACGAGTATGAGAATAGTCTACAGATTACGTTGGGCATCTAAGAACCTTTGCCTTAAAATCGAGTTGTAGCTGCTTTCCCATAGAATTTTGTGTTTGTTGATTATGATTATAATTTTATCGTGAGCTGATTTATTGCAAAAGCTGCGAGTTATATTTTGTAGTTCGTAGCGAGTGGCGACTGTGTTCATGCGTTGGTTTTGTGGCCAATGGCATAATCGCAATCTTTGCTTGTTGAATTTCGTGTGTGTTTTGTGTGTGAGCAATCGAAAAACATTTATAATTTAGTTATTAGCTGTGGACAAAATTGTACTTAAAATATATTGTTTGTATTAGGCTTTTATAATTTTTAGTTAATACTTGATTACCATTTAGTTGCACTAGTCACCCATAAATGTAAGAAGTGTTTCGTTTTATCTTTAGTTCGGCGCTTAGTGCTCATTTATTTAGTTGTACGAAACGAAAGCTTGTGAAATGTAGCAATGCAAGAGCGTGAAATTATTGTGTTCCCAACTATAAAGATAAATTCCTTTCTTTTTCTATTCGAACTCCTCGATCTCGATCTCGAACACAAAATATAAATCAAATAAAACCAATGCAAACTCAAATGACGACAGCAGATGATCGCCGATGACCGGCAACGGCAGCAGCAACATCCGCAGCAGCAGCAGCAACATCGGTTGCAGTCGCAACTTCAAGGCTGCCACAACAGTAACCAGCAATATGCAACGTGAAACAAGCAACATTGAACGCAGCAGCAACATTAGCAGCCCAACCAGTGATCCGCTGGTCATGTTATATTATCCATTATCTAAACAGCCTCCAGCGTTTTGTAAATAGTCATGTCTCTCTGTCACACACACTCACTGTCTGTCCTTTTCAGTCCTCTGTCCCTGTCTGTCTCTATATTTATATCTGTCTCTGTCTCTATATTTGTCCCTGTCTCAATATCTGTCCCTGTCCATGACCCTATATCTGTATCTGTCTGTGTCTCTGTCCCTATTTAATTTATAATTAAGAAAAATTATGTTTTTTCCTATAAGAATTATTGTGACACCCTCCTTGGTTTCCGAAAACCATGTTTTTTTTATAGAATATAAAATGTAATTTGTATTATGCTCACGCATTTCAAACGCTCGGATGAAAATACAATCGTGTGTTAAGTGTTTAAAGTTTTTTGTCAACTTAAATTACGCAAGAATGGCTAAGAAAAATAAATAATTATTTAAGTCTAAGCATTTAGGATCATAGAATTGTACGAAGAGTTTGCGAATACATAAGAATATTAATAAGAGGAATCCTTAACGACTTTCTTAATGACTGCCATACATATACATACATACTTAATATACATTTATGCATAAGTAAAACGGACATACAAGTTAAATCACACTGAGAGAAAACAGCGAGTAGCGGGGATCTCGTAGGATTACATATGTATAAATTGGCGCTTTATTTATTTAACAAGCCACAAAAATATCGAGTGATTTAAAGTCTCTTTAAAATTGTTTATACCTGATTAACGCATTAGCGTGAATTTCTATTTTAAATTAATTTTTGAAGTTTCTGAAAGTATATTTAAGATTTTGTCTTAAATTTTCGAAAGTGTTAGAATAATTACAGATTTGTATACCATTTAAAATGCAATTAATTATCATGGAAATATTTAGTGATATGAAATCGCCTCTTAAGGTGTCTAAATGTAGTAGGCAATGACGTGTTATATGGAAAACTTTTGCTTTTCTTTTTTTTTGAATTTATGAATTGATTGGAAACTATTAACTACTTTTTTGAATTGTACTTAAAGTCATTACATATTTTTGTGGCTCCCAATTAGTTTTGTGTAATTACAAAAAAAACATTTTAATAAACATAGAGAACCGCAATCCCTCGGTGTTCTTCCCATAACAAACATTTCTATGCATTCCTCAGAGTTTTTCTTGTTAAAATAAACGACCGACCCTGCTGTTTAAATTTCGACAAGAGAAAAGTGCGAAAAACGATATTTGAAATTTTGAAAAAGCGATAATGGATCTCAGTGAAATATGCGAAATACGAAACACAAATCATAGTTTGTAAAAAGTATAAAACCAAAACATAAATCGTAGACATGTAAAAACGAAACAAAATTCACATGCAAAAAAAAAAATTAAGTCGTTTAGTAAACCAAGAATATAGTATGTACTACATACATACATACATAAACCAAAGTCAAGTAATGAAAAGTGAACTTAATGAAAAATACCAGTTTTGTAACATAGACATACATCCTTATTTTTTTGTTCCGTAATCTAAAACTTTTAATTGCTCTCGGATAAGGAGTGGTAAAAGCAAACAATGAACATTTTTTTTTTTAATTTTTTCAAAAGAAAACATGTTTCAATATTTGTTCATTAAAAAAGTCTTGAGAACAGTCGTCGTGGTATAAAGCAAGAAAAAATTTGGGTCATCTGCGAAAAAAATTGATAACCAAGAAAAGAATTTGATTCCATATTGAGGCAGGTTAAAAGCAATTTTATCGCAATTTTTTAGATCGGAAAAACTTTAAAATTCTGCTTACTCCAGAAATGTAATTTTGAATATTTTCGCTTTTACTACACCTTATCTGCACTTAAAGGGTTAAAGGGTTAACTTAACAGTGGCGTTCTCGCTCTCTTTCTTACTCTATCGGGAATTTACAGGGATTTGATGTAACGGAACCTCAGAGAAGAAGGGGAGCGAGCAGGCAAGCGATAGTCGCTTTCTTTTGTGATACAAAAAACCGCAAAAAATATTTATCCTTCTAAAACCTTACCATTGCCGCAATCTTCAAAAAGTTCGGGCCTTGTTACAATAAAAAGAAAACAGGCAAAATTGTTATATAACAAAGCTAACACAAAACACTCTCAGAAATAAAGCAGCGGTAAATATATATACAAATATACATAACAGTTTTAATTGGAATGATTGATAAGCGATAACCGATAAACAAAGCGATAATTATCGATAGAGCGCAAATAAGCGACATACGAGTTAAAAACCAAACACAAATCATAGTTTGTAAAAAGTATAAAATCGTAGACATGTAAAAATAGCTGAAAAAAACAAAGAATTGGTATAGAAATGAATGCGTTTAGTAAACCACAAAAAAATAAATAAGAAAACAAACGAAATCGTATAGCAAGCATAACAAATTAAATCAGTACGTACTAAAGAGATGAACTTTAGCATTTAATAAATTAACATACATACATCTATATATAACACTTACAAGTAATTATGCGGAAAACTCAATTAATTTTATTAGACACAAACATAAACGCAGACAGACAAACGGATACGAAATACATATAAAAGTAAATATTAATTAAAATTAGAGGTTAGCCCCGAAAGAAAAAAAAATGATCCATGATTCAAGAATTTAACAGCAACCGGAAAGACACTTAACGAAACTTGTGTAAAATACTAAAACCCGAAAAGCGAGAGTTATAAGTCGAATAAGTTTATAAATCCAATTCCCATACATACACATACACCCACAAGCAAACACAGAACATGGAGAAAATATGCAATATTAACGATAATTGCAACGATAACGATACCATAAATGATTGTTATTTGAGCAGAGTTGCATTTTGAAACGGAAGCGGAAACGAAAACAAAAACAAAAATAAGTGCAATAGCGAAAGAAAGAGGGAAAATCGGGGAGACCATAATGCATTTTTTTTTACGAAACAGTATTGCAAAATATGAAAAATAAAAAATTCAAATTCAAACCAAATTAAAAAATAAAAACACAAAAAGCACTCACACATACACACAGAAAAACCAACAGACCGACACACATATGGACATGCAACATGTGTGGCATTTATATAATATAACAGCTGATGGTTTAAGTTGAATAAGTACGAGATAATTTATTAACGATTGATGAAACCGAAATGGCAACTTTACAAAACAAAGCAAAAACCAGAAAAAGGAATTCATAAAAAAAAACTAAAACAAACCAAAGCAAAAAACAAAAATTACAAAAAAAAAAATTGAAAAAAATCTTCAATAAAAACTTATGATATAATCAACAAAAAAAAATTTGAGCTAGAAAACTTTATTGTGGGTCTTCACTTGGAATCCATGGAAAACTCTAAGAAATTTTTATCTTTAATTTTACATTCTAAAAATTTATTTGTTAATTGCAATACAAATTTGATATAAATTCATGAGTATTGATATACAAATCCACAGTAGTACAAATCATTCTAGATTTATAATAATTTTTTTGTGTTAGCAATAATAAGACAAATTAGCTTAGTGTTTTCCAAGGATGGCTAAATGAACTATGGTTTTTGTCCAAGACAATTAAATAATTAATAATGGATTTTCAACTAATAATTTTTCAAAATTTTACAGGCCTGCTTATGCATTCGGCGGCAGCCAACGCGATGAACAACTTCTCCGCTCTGAGCCTGCAGCCCACCGCCCATCCGCTGCCCTCGCTGGCCAACAGCCACCACAGCAGCAACAGCCTGGGCAGCCTGAACCACATCAGTCCCGGCAGCAGCAGCAGCAACAGTGCGCGCCACGGTCGCCTGTACGGCGGCAACATGGTGGGACACCACAACAGCAACAACAGCAACAGCAACATCAGCAATCACAACAGCATCAGCTATCCGCACGCCATGGAATGTGATCCGCCGCAGATGCCACCGCCGCCGCCGAATGGCCACGGAAGGATGCGTGTGCCGGCGATCCTGCAGATGCAGCCGAACAGCTATGCCCCCAGTTCGATGCCCTACTACGGCAACATGTCCTCATCGTCGGTGGCTGCGGCTGCGGCGGCGGCGGCAGCTGCAGCAGCGGCCTCCCACCTGATGATGACCGATTCGAGTGTGATCAGCGCCTCGGCAGCGGGCGGTGGCCAGGGTGGCGGCAATCCCGGACCGAACCCGGTGCCGTCGTCGGCTGCCGCCTATCTCTTTCCATCTCAGCCCGCCGGAACGCTCTATGGAACGGCGCCCGCCTCGCTGAGCGAGTTGCCGCTGCCATTGCCGCCTCTGCCGCTGCCAATGCCACTGCCCATGCCCATGTCCATGCCTCTGCCCCTGCCACTGCCGCCGTCGTCGTCGTCATCCTCCTCCTCCGCATCGGGAGGGGGATCAGCGGGAATGGGTGTGGGCGTTGGCGTCGGTGTCGTTGGCCAACGGCGGCACATCAGCGGACCCGCCTCGCAGGTTGGCATCTCTCAAAATGCCGGCGGCGGCAGCAATTCGGCCACCGGAGCCAGCAGCAGCGATGCCTCCTCGTCGTCGCCCATGGTGGGCGTTTGTGTTCAACAGAATCCTGTAGTTATACATTAGCATAAACTGGGGAAGAAAAAGAGAAAACGTTAGTTGCCGCCCTGCCCGCTTAATATACTTTGTTTTTCACACCCTTTGCCGCTCTCTGCTGCTAATTATCGCATTGCCACCCACCACCGCCCAATCAAGGAACCACAGAATCACCAACGCAGCAGAACCCTAGGTGGTCTAAAATCGTGGGTCTTATATCACTGGTAACTCCAGAGCAACGTAGCGCCCTTCTTTACACAAAATGTATTATGTCTTGTTCTTAATTGTGGTTTGAAATGATTAGGTTCACGTTTTTGTTTTTGATTGTATACTGTTCTAAATTTTTAATTGATTTCTGTCTTTATTGTGTAACTTAATAATTTGGTTTCTTCTAAAAATCTATAAAAACGTTTTTCCAAGATTGTGCGGAAGTTTTTTTATGATTGATCAAACCCTTATTTATTCCTAAGATTATTTAAAAATTGGATTTCTTTAATATTGTGTTAAGGAATCCATAAATTATTGAAAATATACTTTTGTAAAGATAAATAATTCTCTAAGTGCAAAGTTAACTATAGTCGTATCTGGACGTCGAAGAAGCAGGCAAACGCAATCGAACTGTTCTCAAACTTATTGTTAAATGGATCTAAAATCAATAGTTGGGCTTTAAAAAACACTTTTAATAACTTTAACTATAATTTTGAGTGAGGAAATTAAGAAAAATGCTGGATAAACGAGAAGCTTACGATAGTAAGGGGGATTTTCCTGTGAGATAAGGCACCCGATTTAAATCACCACACCACAGACACACACACACACAAACTATATATACATTAACATTAACTAGCTGAAATTTACCCTCCATATACCCACGAAACCCACACAAAAACTCATTCACCTGCGGTTTTTACTGATTAGTCACTTCGCGCTCTCACCGCCGCGCCCACTTCAACGGCCACGCCCCCATTCGTCCTGGATGAAGGCAGGGATCCTGTGTGGGCGCCCCACTTGAAGGATTTTGCAAAGCGTTTATTTTTTTTACATACTAGAACCTATTTTTTTTTTTGGTCTAATTATAATGTTTAATTTTATGCTGTAACCGTAACGACATAACTTTACTTTATATAAACGAATCAAAATTATACATTATTTAATTGTTAATTTAAATTATGTAATTTTATTTGACGAGAAATCGCTAGTAATATAGAAAGCAAACAAATGCTTAATTTAAGCAAAACTCAAGTTGTATTTATTTTGTACACACGGGGGGTAATAGCCAAAGCCAAACAGCGATGATTAGATCAGAACTTGGGCGCGATAGTGCTTCTGCAGCTTGTTGGCCTTGCAGCCCAGTTTCATCTGCCACTTGGACTGGACGCGCTTCATCAGATGGATGTCTCGTGCCTTGCGAGCGGCGGACAACTGTTGGGTGTGCGTCCATCCCAGAGCCCGGTATTCGCTTAGCACGCGGTGCAACTTGCGGTCGGACTTCTGCAGCACCACGGCGCGTTCCGGGCGGAGACGCTGGCGATAGTAGCGGAGCAGGGAGCGATGGCCGATGACTGCGCCGGAGGGCAGCACCAGCTGGTACTCATCGCCGTCGAGCAGATCCGGCACCACCTCGTCATCAATGTCCATGCCTTCTTTCTGTGTGGGTTAAAAAAGAGAGAAGAATTTAGTGACTTGGATATTAATTGGTTATCAGACTAAATTAATAATTTAAATAATAAAGGCTGTTGTTTGCCAAGATCTTAAACTTATAAACGTTGGTATAAACTTTTTCCTAAGCATATAACTAATTTGATTTGGAACTCTTTTGGTGACTTAAAGCTCAGTATTCAAATCTCTCCCAAAACAAAACCAAATGTGATTTTAAATTAGCGATAATATCAATATACTCAGTATACTATACTCACATTATCCGGATAACTGGAGCTGTAGTCGTAGTACTCGGCATATTCGGCCAGGGCCACGCCCTCGTGCAGCATCTGGCAGTGGCCCTTGTCGACCATGTGCTTGCGCACCGCGTCCAGGGAGTAGAAGGTCTTGCCGCGATCGTTGCAAAACAGGCAGATGAAATAGTTGGCCACCTTCTCGCCCAGGTAGTAGAGCAGGCCCTCGATGTCAGTGCAGTATTCGGTGTCCGGAATGAAGAACGAGTGCGCCACGGACATGTGCTTCAGGTTCTCCACCAGATCCTCGCTGGTATTTGCGCAGAACAGGCAGTCGCGTTCCGTCAGCGGGTTCTCGGGTATCTTGTCCCACTCATCGGAGTCCACCTGTTAAGCATCGAAGAAAATTAAATTATTTAAGTCTTGTTTTGAATTAATAATCTTCAAAATTTCAAAAGCATTTATAACTCTAGAACATGGCTAATCTTGAGATCCTTCAATATATTTTTATTAATAAGAGGTTTAAAATGATTTAAAGATCTAAGGTTTTATAAATAAAATTATAGTTATATTACCTAAAAGCGGATAATAATATTATAAAAGTAGAAGGTAGTATTACAACAGTAAGAATATGTTTATCAAATATAAAATAACATATTATTGCTAAATTGGATAAATAAGCAGTATGTTTTCTGAGGATTACTTTGATTTACTTTGAACATCCTGCGGTGACAACAGTTTTTATATTTGTTCTCTGAATTACTTCTATATTATAATGCAAAAGGAAATGAATTTGAACGAAAATTCTGTCCAGATATTTACAGGATCCAGTTTTCGAGAAGCAGGAAGGGCTGATCCTCTTACTGGAAACCCTTTAGGATCTTTTGACTAAAATTGCCCAATTGAGATGCTATAGGCGATAAGAAATCATTCTGAAGGATTGATCTGCAACAGGATCTCTGAAAATCAGGATACTCTTTAAGAAACTAAGAAACTCTTGACCAGGTTAATGACCAAATGAAGCTCTTTGCGCCAATGATTTAGCCCTCCTACCTCTTCCTCCTCGATGTCCTCAAACTCGTCGTCATCATCATCCCCGTCCATCTCCTGGTCATCGTCTGCCCTGGCGACCCGCTCCGCAAATGCCAGTCGACCCTTGCCCGCCGCTGTGGCGGCCAGGGCGGGATGTGGGCGTGGCTCCAGGACGCTGCGCGTGCAGACGGACGCAGTAGTGCTGGCGCTGCCGCCACTGGCGGTCATCTGATCGCGCTCGAAGCGGGCCAGCAGCTCCTTGTGCTTCCGGCTGTTCAGGTGGTTGTCGTGGGCCTTCTGGCTACCGAATTGTCGGCGGCAAGCCTGGCAGTAGACACTCAGGTTCTGCTCCTCCAAAGCGGCATCCGTGGCGCTGCGGGCGCTCAGCACGCGCTGCTGGAACTCCTCGGCGGTCACGGGCGGCAGCTGGGCCACTCTGCGCTTCAGATTGTAGCGATGCCAGTCGGTCTTGTAGTGATCCCGCTGCACATCCGCGTTGGCGAAGCGGGCATCGCAGTTCAGGCAGGTGAAGTGCGACATGCCGTTGGTGATTCAGTTCGTCGTATTCGGTTTTGACTGACAAATTCAATGGCGAATTGGAATGGCGTATTTCACAAGTGCTGCTCGATCTGATAGTGATGGTGATAATAGAAAAACAAACCACGTTCTTGGAGGCTGGACATGGACTGGAACGAATATCGATGATTTCTTCCACAAATTGGAAAGCTATTGCCTTCCATCTCTAGCTGTCGGTTAAATGTATCGATAACGATTTGCAACACCTGATATCGGTTGGGAGGTAAATGTTGTTGCTACGGGCAAATTGACGCCGCCAAGGATCTGATCCGGAAACCGAATGATGCAGTGAGTAGAGTAGTGGGTCGGGTCAAGCAGCGAAGGATACCTAACCCCTCCATCCTCCGCTATAGACGATCCCGCGCCAGCAGCACCAGCAGTGGCCGCCAGCCGGCTCCTCCGCCAGCGGGACTGCCCCAGCCGCAGGTTCAGCCGCTGGACGCGCCCAAGATCATCGTAATCCATCCGGGATCGCAGCACCTGAGAATCGGGCGAGCGGCCGACCTCAATCCGCTTACCCTGCTCCATGCGGTGGCCTACAAAAGGCGGAAGGTGGACGGCGACTGGCCGCACCATGACGCACTCCTGCCGCCGCTGGACAACATCAATCCCGCCCAGCTGCAAGTGGAGTTCGAGGCGCAGCGCCTGGCTGTGTCGCGCATCCTGCAGCACTGCGTTGTCGATGAGAAGAACCGCCTGCGGGTGGCCACTCCGCCGCAGCAGTTGGCCCACTTCAACCGGAGTAGCCAGGCCGAGAAGGTGTCGCCGCCAAGTGGCCATCCGCCGGAGGACCAGCAGCCCTGGCTGGACCGCGAGGCGCCTGTCCTGTTCGACGACAAGATCCTTCGCCTCAGCGCCTTCGATGCCCGCGACTACGACATCCACTTTCCCATGCAAAGGGGCGAGCTGAACGTGCACAAGGAGAAGGGCGGCTCGCTGCAGGTGAGAAGGCTTCAAGGTGACCACCAGTTGCCAGTAACCAACAATCCTTCCATTACAGGCCAGCCTGCAGCACTTGGAGCGCATCTGGGCATATGCCCTGGAGGCCCGTCTAAAGATACCGCTGCGGGAGCTGGACACCCATTGCGCCGTCTTGGTGGTCAACGATGTCTATGTGCGGCGGCATTTGCGCGAGCTCATGACCCTGCTGCTGCAGCGCTTGGGCTTCCGACGCTGTTTCCTCGTCCAGGACAGTGTGGCCTCCACCTATGGCGCCGGAATTGGCTACGGCTGCGTGGTGGACATTGGCGCGCAAAAGACCTCCATCGCCTGCATCGAGGATGGCATTTCCCAGCTGGATGCGAGGGTGAGGCTGCCCTATGGTGGCGGTGACTTGGACCAGGTGCTCCTTATGCTGCTGCGCAAGTGCGGCTTTCCCTACCGCGAGTGCAACGTCCAGGATAGCTATGTGGATGCCCGTCTGCTGGATGAACTAAAGGAGAAGTTCTGCCACCTGAATGCCAGCGTTTGTGGTGCCCAGGAGAAGCACTTTACCCTGCGCAAGCAGAACGGCCAGTGGTTGCGGTACACCATCCAGGTGGGCGACGAGGCCATCATGGCACCGCTGGCCCTCTTCCACACGGAACTGCTTAACATTACGGGCCGGTCGAGAGCGGTTTGCATGCAACAGGCGCCGCAGGAGCAGTACGACTGCGAGGACTGCTTCGATGCGGAGTATCTGAAGGAGACGGGCCGCAAGAACGGGGTAAGGGGTGGCGATGCCTTGCCCCTGGCCACGGGCCCAGGATCCCAGCCACGCCCCCAGCTGCCCGTGACCGCAGACGACGAAGAGCTCATTGTGGTGGATCAGGACGAGGCGAGTAGCAACTGCCAGTCACAACAGGCTTCGCAGCCAGCTGGAGGGCAGCCCAGCGCGAATGGCTGCTACCACAATGGCCAGGGCCAGGTGCTGCCCTTGGACCTGGCCATTATCCAAGCCATCAACCGGCTGTCCAGCTACGAGACCAGGCGCAAGATGTTTGGCTCTATTCTGCTCGTGGGCAGCAGTGCCAAGTTGCCGGGACTGGCCGCCTGGCTGGAGCACCGAATCAGCCAGCAGATCCAGACCACCGGCGCCGAGGTGAACGTCTTCACCAAGGGCATGGACGCGGGCATGGTGGCGTGGAAGGGAGCGGCCATCATGTCCGTGCTGGAGAGCGCCCGCGAGCTGTGGATCTCGCAGCACGACTGGCAGCGCCACGGACTACGGATACTCCGCGAGAGATCGCCCTTCCTCTGGTGAGACGGCCATCCCCTCCTCCCAATGCATTTCGAATATGTTCAGGGACACTGTAAATGTTAATTAAGATAATGTAGGATCCTAATTTAAATGCCGACCAATGCATCAACGACTCCTGAAGGCAACACTGAAAACAACACTCATTTCATAAAAAAACATTTAGCTTTTATTTTAAGGCACGTAACAAATTATGCAAAATAATAACAAACATCTAAGCCTGTTTTTGTTTAGCTTGTTTGTATATTTAGAATTATTTTATATAGTATAAGAGATTAAGTAAAAAAATTAAGAGTCCAGCGATTAGCTCAGTATATACGCAAATTTAATGATTGTGAACAAAGAAAGAATGAGCCAACAAAAAGTGAAGGTATAACAATGCTTTGGCCGTGAAATTCGAACTTTATCCAGCGATAAGTAAACACGGCTGTCTTATCAAAAATAAATCAACGAAAAATGCATTTGCTACACAAAACAGAACACCGGCAGGCTTGAAACGAGGATCAGGCCAGGTACTTTGGCGCACTGGAGCCCATGTAGTGGTACAGGTCTCCCAAAGTGGACCTCACCAGCTTGGCCTTGATCGATTCCCGTTGGAGTCGCTTGTAGGCCTCGAACCGGTGGCATCCGCCGAAGCTGAAGTAGTAGTCGCCTCCCTCGGTGCCCGAGATCCACAGCAGATCGATGGGGGGCACCTCGTCCTCGCTGGTCTCGCCCTGTGGAAATGAGAGCAGAACAGAAGGTGGTGCAACCGGTAGAGTAACCAGTGGAGCAGGTATGCTGAATTGGGAACGCACCTCATCTAATAACCTATTTTTATTAGACTCTGCCCTAGTTGGTGGCCATAAGTGTATGTATCTTCTTTTATTTAGGGAAAAAATTTAATTTATTTTTAAAACGTCTAATTAAAGCTGTTTTTAAAAGTTGGAAATTATTTACTTTTGAATTTACCAAAGTATATTTACCAAACCTACATAGATTTATTAAACAATCAATACTCTTGTACCTACATATATTTTGAATTTGATCAAATTTGTAATTCAAATTAGAGCATTATATACTGACCAATACAAATTAAAAAAACCGGAGCTCTTATCCCAAAAGAATTCAATAAATGTTTACCTTTTATTGTTGGGAATGTTCTTATAGCACAATCAATACCTGTATTACCATCTAATAATGATGATGTTTTTTACCTTCACAGAGTACTGAACTTTGGTACCTTTCACCTTATCTACATAGGTACATTGTACCCCCCTTTTGTACCCACCTTAATGGTTTCCATCAGCGATTGCACCTTCTTCTCGTCCAGAACGGAGGGTATGGGTCTCTGGATCACGCTCATCGGAACCTGATGGATCTCGGCAATGCCCGCGGAGTGAATTGTGGTGTCCATGGTGCTGTATGCCTGTCGATCGGTTAAAAATCTTGGCCAGTTGTGAAATTTCACCAAATTGCGGCAATAAGATATCGTTATCAATGTGGGTGTTGGGGCAGGGTTGCCACCCGCCCACACACACAGACACACAGATAACTGTTATGGATGCCACAAAAATGGGGAAACCTTACTGTTTTCGGATGATTGTGCTCCGATTTCTCTGCAGGATTTGACTGATTGCGATGGCGCGTCTGCTCCCCAGTCGCACGAACTGGCTAATGAACTCCATGGCGGCCAGTTGAACGATTTTTGCGGCGTCGAAACTTGTTTTCCTACGTACACTTCGCTTAAGCGTGAGTTCGTTTACCGCTATATGTTTTGCTGCAGCTACTTGTTGTTTGTTTTATGCATAATCATACCCCCCACCACCCACAAACACACACACCCAGCCAGTATTGCCAGTGCGATAAAAGCAAATGAAAACGAAATTCAAAATACATTATATGATAGGCTAATGAGGGGGTGGCGGGGTGTTGGTGCCCCCAAGACAATGGCAAAAATACTTTGAAATACTCGGCTGGTGGGCAATCGCAGTCTGATTAGCGTCAGCACAGAAATTAAAATGTGTAATCTACGTTGACAACTCTTGCTGCTTGTTTTTCTCCATCGCATCGCCGTATCAAACCCAAGATAAATGACTAGTGCGAATGGGGGAAAAACTAGGGGTTGCGGCTGATAACGAATAAAACTTCCCAAAACAAGTTTTGCATATTTCATCAAAAGAACTGCTACAAAATAAAATTCGCTTAAGCTTTAAACGTTGGCCAGTCCAGTGGGAAGTGGCCAGCTCTGCCAACGCTAGCACGTTGTGCAACACTGTTTAATTCTAATTTGAATTCGATAAAAGAATTTTGAAAAATAAGTTTGGAAATTTCAATCAAACTTTTCTAAAACAATGTATATTATGTGAATTAATTTTATTTAATCACTTCAATGGAATTTAGTTCTAAGATACATACATCTTAGTTAAGAGTGAACATCATTCGTTTGTTAAGGGCAAATATATTTTCGAATTTTTTCAGAATTCAAAAACTATAAAGCAATGCAATGCCACAACATTTCTTAACATTTTACAAGGCTGCCAAATTTTGGCAATTTAAAAAACTGGGCCAATGGCACTGCCATTTCACGGTGAACCATTTTCGCCAACAGTAGCTCGTGGAACATCGAAAATTATTCGTGTTTGTGCGTCAGTAATCGGCATCTTCAGTTCTTCCAGCGGCTTGTCAGCCTCACAATCTTCAATTAACTGCTACGACTTGTTCGACACCCCCGACAAGCAACCGATTCCGGGCAATTTCTAGCCGACTTCCCCGGCGGAGTTGCTTACAAAAAGGTAACCGATGCCGGAAGCCCATTAACAGTCCCATTTGGCCCTCAGCCTCAGCCACAGCCACAAAGGCGGCTCAAATTTAAAATTCCATTCTTTTTGAAGTGATTCTGTTTTCGGTTCAATTGAATGCGAGCATGAAATTCAATTTGGTGCAGACACTGGTCTTCACTTTGTGCCTCATAAGCGTCCAAATATATGGCATTCAAGGTGCATAAGTGAAATGGAATATAACTACAGAGATCTACTTATGGAACTCCAATAACTATCGAAACAATTGATGGAAATATATATATTTCAAGCCCAACAGAAAGGGGCGGAAATGTTCTCAAATTTTTATACCCTTGCAGAGGGTATTATAATTTTGGTCAAAAGTGTGCAACGCAGTGAAGGAGACATCTCCGACCCTATAAAGTATATATATTCTTGATCAGGATCACCTCCTGAGTTGATATAGCCATGTCCGTCTGTCCGTCTGTCCGTCTGTCCGTCTGTCCGTCTGTCCGTCTGTCCGTCTGTCCGTCTGTCTGTCCGTCTGTCTGTCCGTCTGTCTGTTTCTACGCGAACTAGTCTCTCAGTTTTAAAGCTATCGAATTGAAACTTTGCACACACCCTTCTTTCCTTTGCACGCAGTATATAAGTCGGAACGGCCGGGATCGGCCGACTATATCCTATAGCTGCCATATAACTGAACGATAGGAAATGCCATAACTCTGCTGTTTGTAAAGTTAGGAAGTTGGGATTTTCTATGGCTTCTTTATTTGGCCAATCAATTCGACCTACCAAATTTCATAAGGATCGGCCGACTATATCCTATAGCTCCCATATAACGATAGGAAATAGCATAACTTTGGTGTTTTTAGAGTTAGGAAGTTGGGATTTTCTATGGGTTTTATATTTGGCCAATCAATCCGACCTACCAAATTTTATAGGGATCGGCCGACTATATCCTATAGCTGCCATATAACTGAACGATTGAAATTGCCATAACTTTGGTGTTTTTAAAGTTAGGAAGTTGGGATTTTTATTAGTATTAAGAATGCATCATATGAATAATTTTGGAGAATATTATTTACAGAATATTCTGCAAGGGTATATCAACTTCGGCTCCGCCCGAAGTTAGCTTTCCTTTCTTGTTTTTAAATTTAATTATGTGTCACCATTAAAAAGTTTGCAAAGGAAAAGGATACCTTAAGTTAAAACATGTGTCTCCCTGAAGAAGTTAAAGCTATTTATATCCTGTATTTCCTTGGCATATTAAAAAAATATATTTATTTAAAGGATATAAATATTAAAAAACAGAAAAGATTTAATCAAGTGATTTGTTCTATATTCATGTATATCGGTTTATATCATGTATTGATATAAATAGTTGCTTTCTTGTTCATATTAAAAAGGACTCATTTATTAAAAGACTATTACTAGCCGAAATGCTTAAATTAAATGAATTTCCATGATATTTGGTGAGCATTACCCAGGGTATAAAAAGGATAATTATTGGCATCAGTAAAGTTTTAAAATTTTTAAAAACATAAACTAAATTTAAGTGATACAATACTACAAGTTACTAAAAATAAGAACGAATAATATTACCTATAGATGCCAGTGGGAAGCGGATCGTGAGCAAGTATGAGCGCATTATGCAGATGTATCCCCAGCTGTCCTCAGGCGCAGGCGAGTCCTCGCAGTGGCGGGCGGCCGAAAAGGATAACACGCGGCATCCTTGCAAGCGCGACTGCGCCGATAACCAGCCGATGACCTGCTACTACTACATGGTGGTGCACTACGACGATACGATGGCGGAGACCTGCAAAAGATACCTCCAGGTGAGATCTGGAGACTACCAAAAAATCACAATTCTAGAAATATATATATATATATTTGGTGTTGTTCGATTTGGGCTGCATTACGAGTATTGATGTTTAAACTGCATTCCTATTTAAACATTATTTATTTAGTTTATGTGTTAAAGTTTCACCCTTAAAGGTGGTTCAAAAAAGCATTACCATTACTATTTTATTGCAAGTTTTTGTGCGTTGCGCAATTGTTTCAAAGTTTCCATAAAAATTACTCATACGACATGTACGCCAGTTATAATTTTATACAAACAAATGTTGGCCCATTTCTAACATCGTGAACTTATTGATCTTGGTCAAATAAGATTTAAAATATAGACAACCAATAAAACCAAGGCTACGCCATCTGCATAAAAAAATATTTAATCAGAGGCAACAGTTCGTATGAGTGATAAACTTTAACTTTTAAACTAATTTTTTCCATCATATATGTTCTGATGTGGTTTTAATGCACCAATGTGCACAGTATTAACATTTTCATACAAATTTGGATCGCCCTAATGTACATTACTTCAAATCTATTGTCGGTTAAAACAAGATTTATAAAATAAAAGCAGAAGAAAATATCACTTACGAATGTATCTTTAAAAACTATTTGCTGATGACTTATTATTATAAAAACTGCAACTGAAATTAAGTTCTGTAATTGAGCCAGCTATATACCATTCCTAACCACTTGTTAATAATTAAAGTTTCTTTGCTTGCAAACGGGTTGGCCATTTCGTTACCCATCAATATTCTTCTTTAGTAAAAGAAACTAGAATTATGGTCCAATATTCCCCGCTACCTACATGTTCCTATCTCGCACTATAGTTTAATAAAACTCCGTGAATTGCAGTCCAAATTCCGCTTCAAGGTGGGTGGAAAGGAGTACATCGACGGCATTAAACTGGCGGAGCAGGTGGCGGCGAACGACGACTGCAAGTACGCGGACGGACTGGAGAGCGAGGTGATGGTGGTCAACGGGCAGCTGCCGGGGATGAGCATCGAGGTGTGCCACGGCGACACCGTGGTGGCGGATGTGATCAACAGCATGCACGAGACGACGACGATCCACTGGCACGGGATGCACCAGCGACTGACCCCGTTCATGGACGGGGTGCCCCACGTGACCCAGTATCCGATCGAGGCCGGCCAGGCGTTCCGCTACCGCTTCGAGGTGGACCACGGTGGCACCAACTGGTGGCACAGCCACACGGAACACCAGCGGGCCTTCGGACTCGCCGGGCCGCTGGTGGTGCGGATGCCGCCCAAACTCAATCCACACGCCCATCTCTACGACTTCGATCTGACGGAGCACGTGATCATGGTCCAGGACTGGGTGCACAACTTCGTGGAGAGCGTCGCCGAGAACATCCTGATCAATGGCCGGGGCAGGAACCTCAAGAAGGGCGCCAAGTCGCCCAAGCCGACCCTCTACGCCCACTTTCCGGTGGTCAGGGGCGGACGCTACCGCTTCCGGGTGATCTTCAACGGTGAGTCGCACTCGGAGCTCTGCTCTTAACAATATTTTATATTTATCCAAATCGAGAGTTAGCCAGAGAGTTCACCAAATTAAAGGTCTTAGGATCACAATTCATCTAGACCTACCATATACATTAAACTATTTCTTCATTTATAAATTAATTATTTAAAGTCAAAGGATTTAATGTTGGTACATGCATTTTATACTATTTTAGTCGCTGGTTTTTAAAATCTTAATCTTTAAATCTTTTTAAAATCTTAAATATTTTAAATACGCTTCCATTCTTTTTATCACCCAGTATTAATCTTTCCAACTTTAAAATAAAATAAACATAGAATCAATCTTTTACGTAAATGCCAATCTAAAATAAAACTGGATATTTAACAATTTATTTATTAAATTAGATACACAATATTTGTTAACTTTTTTTTTAATATTAGAAAGAATGAAATTAATAAATGTTTCTATCACGCATTTCTTTATAGTAAACGCTATCTGAAAAAAATTTAGATATATGATAGATTTATTATTTATTTATTTTGTCTTAAATTTAGAGCATTTTGATTCACTTTGTGAAGAAGAGTACACACTTTTTGGACAAGGGAAAACAAATTTTCTTTTGTGAATTTAACATATAAAACTGTCATTCTTTTATCATATATCTTTTCATATCTTTTAAAATATCCTTAAAACACATTCATTTTGAAAACGATCCTTTGCAGGCGTCTCGAACTGCCCAATTAGCCTGAGCATCGACAACCACGACCTGGTGGTGATCGCCAGCGATGGCAACGACGTCGAACCGGTGGAGGTGCAGCGGATCATGTTGCACGGCGCGGAGCGCTTCGACTTCGTGCTGCACGCCAACCAGGAGGTGGGCAACTACTGGCTGCGGGTGAAGGGGTACAGCTTCTGTGCCCGGAACCAGCTGCACCAGGAGGCGGTGCTGCACTATAGGGACGCGGACACCAGGTCGCTGGACACCCACACCCTGAGCTATGCCTACGATGCGCCGGGCAAGACGCTGAACGAGCTGGGCGACGGGGAGGCGGGTGGCGGGAAGGACAAGAGCAGCATATCCCTGGCCAGTCTCAATGCGCAGCGACCGGAACCGGAAGTGCCGCCATCGGTCACCTTCTACACGAGCATGAACGCGTTCGAGGTGAAGCAGGGCGAGGGCTTCCGCTTCCAGATGGACGACATCAGCTTCAGCATGCCGAAGATGTCCCTGCTGCAGACCCGCAACCTGGGCGTGGGCCAGTTCTTCTGCAATCGCTCCCAGCAGGCGGATCTCGGCTTCAATTGCCAACAGCGCCACTGCCAGTGCTCGAATGTCATCCAGGTGCCGGCCAACCAGCAGGTGGAGTTCGTCGTCTCCAGCCTGTCGAAGACGCCGCATCCAGTCCACCTGCACGGCTACACGTTCCGGGTGGTGGGCATGGGCGTGCTGGGCGAGCAGAAGATCGGCCAGATCGAGCAGATCGACAGGAAGTCGCCGCTGCCGCGTCGCGGCAAAGGTGCTCCGCTCAAGGACTCGGTGCAGGTGCCCGCCTTCGGCTACACCATCCTCAGATTCTACTCCAACAGTCCCGGCTACTGGATGTTCCACTGTCACATTTCGCCGCATTCCGAGAACGGAATGGCCGCCGTGGTGCGGGTGGGCGAGGATGTCGAGATGAAGATGTGCCCGGTGAGCAACTGCGGACTGTGCAGTTCGGTGGCCTAGTAGACTCGATCCCAAAGTTTCCTCAGTTATGAGCAATAAATGCGTTACCTTCAAACTGGCATTTCAAATGGATTCACTTTGAGCGGGCTAAACCGGTTAACCGGAAGGAGTACAGCGGTCAGTGTTGGAAAGCGTCTGCGAACGGTTGCTTCACCGAAAAATAATATGAATTGCGTTATTTCTTCGTGGTTAAAATGAAAATAATGCTTTTAATAAATATATATATTAAATTTATTATTAAAATGGTTTGTGTCAATAACAAGTTAAAGCAAAATATTATACGACATATTGGAAAATAATATTCTTTATAATTAATACAATATAGTTTTTTTGAGACAAAACATGTAAAACTTTCTGAAATTTCAGCATTTTAACAACTTCTAGGTGTTCAAGATCAGAGTTCCCTTATATGTTTATTTAAAAGTCTTGGATATCAAATTAGGGTGGATAATTTTAGTTCATTATATCTTATTTATAGATTTTAAAAGTTACAAGAAGACTTGAGCACCGTTTTATATCATGAATTTTGGAGGCCTAAACTGGAAACATGAATTGAGAGATATAAACTATTGCAAAAATCCAAAATATATCGTCTTATTTCTAATAAATCATAATTTGAACAAATTATTCTTACTCAGATATATTCTGAAAACGTTAAAGGGAGACTTTGGGTATTTAAAAGTACACCCTTATTATTAAACAATTTATTAATATTAATATTTTTATTAATTTTATTTTTAATTTATTAATATTGATATTAACAAATATTTAACTTATTATTTAAATTTGAATGCACAATGTAGTGTTAAATAACACTACAAAACATGCACGTGTGCACTATCAGCCGGTCCGTTGGAAAATGTAAACAAACGCAACTTATTAAATATAGTACAAAATGAAAGGGAAATCGAGATCCAGCGACTCCGACTCGGATTCCGAGGATGATGCACAGATGCGTCAGTTCCTGGAGGCGGCAGATACCACCCTGCTCACAAACGCCATGTTTCAGGGGCAGCCGAAAGCAGATCCAGGTGAAGTAGCCAAGAAGGAGCAGCCAGTAGCCACCAGGATACTGGATAAACCGACCGTCAAGAGCGAGCGCCACCTGGAGGAGCAGGAGGCCCCCGCCAGAGACCTCCAGATCACGCAGGAGATGCAGACGCACATCTGGAGCAGGCTTAGTGGCATAATCCAAGACCAAATAGAGTTTTCCCTGGACAAGCCAAATCTCCTAAAGCAACAGAAGCCCCCACCAGACAAAGTTAGGCTGGTATCCAATGCTGATTGCTATCTAATAGCCGATTTGGTGGAGGAGGGTCCGCCAGGTCCCAAAAAGAGACCCAAGATCAAGAGACGGACCGTCGAAGAAGACCAATCCTCGCCAGAAGCTCTTAACTCTGTGGTAGTCACTGGCGAATCCATACTCGATGGCAAGGACCTGCTCGCCTGGGCCCAGAAGAAGCCGCGCCAGGACAAGATGTTCCAGTACAGAGCTAGCGATCCAAAGGCCACTAAACTCCTGACCATTGAACCCACAAATGAGTTCACCAAGCGAAGGCGACAAAACAATTGGAACGAGTCTAAGATTAGCAAAATAAAAAAGAATAAATGACATGGAACCTCTACAACCGAAATCATAAATAATTATTTTGATACTTCTTTTGCCTTAACTATAGTTCCTAGTCATACAAGAAAAACTTGAAAGATTGGATTATAAAATTGTATGTAATCAGGATTCTGGTCCCATTTTAATTTATATCGTGTTAGCTGGCGTCACTATTAGCAAAACCTGAGTTTACGAACATTTTGTATGAGATGTGAACTACATTTTCAAATAATCTGATTCCAAATGGACGGTTAAACTGCGTTTAAAAAGCAAACTCAAAGAAAATTCCTATTCCCTTTTAACAATTGCTTTCGTGCTATTTTAGAAATGAGGATTCTCTGGTTTTATTACGATTCAAAGGTGGCATGAAAGTTGGTGACCGTAACCCCATTGCCATTCCCATTGCCACTCGTGCTGCCGTTGCCACTTGTTCCCGTCATATTGGATGTGTTGGATGATATCTGGCCATCGAGCAAACCGTACAGCATCTGCTGCGAGCTGACAGTGCCACTGGAGCCCGTACTCCCTCCCAGATCCTGCAGCATGTCGCCCATGGCCATGTTGCCACCTATGCTCTGGCTGCTGCCGGTTGCACTGTTGTCAAGGATGTTGAGGAAGTCGTGGCCATTGAACTCGTTGTGCTGCTTCTGCATGCTGCTCTGGCTCTCCTTCATCAGCTTGTCGTACTCCTGCAGCACGCTGTTGAACTCCCCGATCTCCACGCGATTCCTGGCCAGCACCTTGTGCTTGTAGTAGTTGTGCACCTGGGTGAGCGAGGTGCCCGTGAGCGCGGCATGGGCACGTTCCAGTGGCACCAGTTGCAGTGTCGTAGACTTCTGAAGCCGCGGCTGTGCGTCATAGTAGCCACGATACTCGCCGATGAAACTGCGCAGGAACTCCTCGGTGGCATCTGTCAGCAGCTGGACAGCCGACTCGGAGCAGTCGGTGAATCCCGTGAGGCGCAGCATGCCGCACATCACCTTGCGCATCGCCTGGCGACAGGTGCTGCTGGAGATCTCCGGATACGACTGCGGATCCCCCCGGGAGTAGGCTGTGTCCACGGTGGGCGTGAACCAAATGGGCTTCTGGAACTTCTGGCTGCCCAACAGCTCTGCAGCGTTTTCCGGTGGAAAATCCACCTCCGGTATCATAAGGCAGGGATTTAGGAGGTAGTTCGAACTTCCCTAGGGTGAAATAAGGTTATTTTTGGTTGTAAAATAATAGCTTCACTTTGGGAACAAATTAAAACAATAAATAGTCCAGATAGGAGTCTCAAAATATAAATTGATTTTACATATTATAACTTAAAAAAATTTAGTTTTAATAACTTCAAATAATTGGTGTTTAAAGAGTTTTTTGTTTCAAGTTATAATTTTACTAAATCACTCTTGTGAATGATTATGATTTTGATTAAAACAAAGATGATTTGCATGATTTTACCAAATGATGAAAATAAGTGATTTTAATACCATAATAGTCTTGACATCTAGGGAAGTTAACATACATATAAAGCACTTTTAAAGACTTCTGCTCTTATGTTTACCAAATAAGTTTAAAATGTTTTATATTTTTAAGCCACTCTTAAAAGGTAGAAATAAATATTCGTTAATTTATAATTGGAATTTCTAAAGAATTCGGAGTTATAGCATGTAAAAATCATTAAATTATATTGGACACATGACATAAGACTTTTTACTAAATGTACGGTGGTAAAATTCGATGGGAATCGATTCCGTATTTAAAATTGTATATAGAATTAACTTATAGGTTGGGTTCCGGTTGAAATTGACAATTATCTTCGTGATGGGGCTCATTTGGGTTTAAAGAGGGGACTTCCCGTAACTTACATTTTTGTTGGAATACGTTTCGATGAGGGACTGCAGGACCTCGGTTTGCTTCATCACCTCAATGGTCTGGGTGACCAACGCGCTCCTCAGTTCCACTGCGTGGCTGCATGGAGCAGAAAAATGAGTAACATAACCGAATTACCATTTTATCCTGATATATTTACTGCTTTTCATCCGGCTGCGGTTCCCCGCGCAGGCGAATCTCGTCCAGTTTTGGTTTCTTGGCCATCGTGGGCACATATTTGTCCGGCGTCAGTTGAACCCCATCGTCCTCCGTGGGCAACGAGCCCCAGTGCTCCACTTGCATGGTTATAATTCCAATTAAAACATTACTTCCCGTATTTTGACCTAAAAAACAATTATTTGCTCAAAATAAAAACAAACGCAGCTGGCAGTGTGGGTAAACGCGCACAGCCCATAACCGGCATCTGGCAACGCCGGTCTCGAGCATTTTATCAGAAAAAGTCGTCATCGTCTAATTAAATCAAGGTTAGGATCAAAGAAAAACAAATATTCAAAAACCTCGGTCTAGTTAGTTTTAGATTTGAAGTTTAGCCATACGAGCTGCCTGTACTCTGTGTAGGTCACACACATATATGTATTTATTTTCCGACAGACCATGACAAATGGCAACGCCACGACAGCTGGACACGCACACAACCACAAAATGTAATTATTTGTTTTCTTTTCAAGAATTTTTTTAGTGGTAAAACCGAGCGAAATACGTGGTGGCAAGATAACGCAGCGACGCAGACGACGTGTGGGATTGTCCGGCGGATTGGCGGCTGCAGGATACGGCGGATACAACGGCAACAAGATGCACCAGCAGCACATGGACCTGCACGCGCCCGTGGACCTTAATAAGGTGAGTTTTTCCTGGTGTTTGGGAAGCCCTATTAACTGGTGAAATGCTTCATTCCATGGGTTCCGCTGAATGCTGTGCAGTCCCTGGACGAGATGACGCCGGAGGAGCGCATGCGGTGAGTGCTTTGGCCAAAGAAAACGCCTTATTTGGTGCCTAATTCTCCCCTAATCTCACAGAGCGGAGCACCAACTGATGGTTGAGAAGCATCGCGGCCACGACGCCATGCACTCCGAGATGGTTATCATCCTGTTCGTCACCCTAGTCGTTGCCCAGATCATCCTGGTCGAGTGGAAAAAGCGACACTACCGCTCGTATGCCTTCGTCACTCTGCTGGCCATGTGGCTCATCCCGCTGATCATCTCCTGCAGCTTCGGCTGGCTGCGCTTCATCATCATCTGGCTGGTGTTCACCTGCATCACGGCCCTGGTGATGCGTCGGGCCATCAGCAAGCCCATCCAGGGCACTACGCCCCGGTGAGTCACCATTGATAAGTTATTTTACCACTCCTTACGAAACTATGCTGATGATAACCAATCTAATCCGCTTCTCAGGCTGGTTTACAAGTGGTTCTACTTCATCTACAAGCTGAGCTATGCCCTTGGCCTGGTGGGCTACCTGGTTATCATGGCCGCCTTCCTGGGCATGAACTATCTGTTCTCGCAACCACCCAACACCTGGATGGACGTGGGCCTGATGTTCTGTTTCTACGGTCTGTACATCGGTGTGCTGGGTCGGGATATATCCGAGATATGTTCGGATAAGATGGCAGCAGCCATAGGCGTGAGTTTGGATTGGTTTGGTGACTCTTTTGAGCCTACTAATACACCTCCTATCCTCGCAGTACTACACCCCTCAGGGCATTCCCACCCGGCATCTAGACCATAATGTCTGCGCCGTTTGTGGGAATCAGCTGCTGGTCTCAGAGAAGGAAGAGGGCGTCATCGAGAACACGTACAAGCTGTCCTGCAACCATGTGTTCCACGAGTTCTGCATACGGGGCTGGTGCATTGTCGGCAAGAAGCAGACGTGTCCCTACTGCAAGGAGAAGGTCGATCTGCAGAAGATGTTCCGCAATCCGTAAGCCATACATAGGTTTCTTTGATCCCATTAGATAACCTTGCATCTCTGGCAGCTGGGAGAAACCGCATGTGCTGTACGGACGCCTGCTGGACTGGATCCGCTGGCTGGTCGCCTGGCAGCCGCTCATCTTCTTCATAGTACAAGGCATCAACTGGATGCTGGGACTGGAGTAGGTCCTGCTCCAGGTTTTGGCTTTCCTCGGCGTCTAGTCAAGCACACACACTTTGGATTAAGTCCTGCACATGTAGCCACACAGAAAACACTACGATTCAACAACGACAGACCAATTGGAGGGGCGGGACACCCGCACCACCAGCACCGTCGCCATTCATTCCCCCGCTCCCCTCCAGAACTCCAGAAGGATGATGACGATGACGGATGAAGGATGACGGAGCTGTAGACAAGGCCATCCAGATGCTATTGCCATCCAACCTGTTTCCGGGTTTCCAGTTCTGTGTGTTTTGCTTTGGGGCACCCAACTTTTCCATTGTTCAGTCTTTAATCGAAACGTAAATGCAATTTTGGATATATGTATCTATATCTATATATTATACATAGCTATGTATTTATGTACATATGTGTGCCTGTGTGTATGTCTCCTAGGTATTGTTACCAATTTTATTTTCTTGATTTTAGTTAATTGCACTGGAGCTGGTTAGGAATATACATATACCAAAAAAAAAAAAAAATCTATTGATAAAATACTCAAATCAATCTTTTATTTTCACAGTGAGGGAAGCTTAATTTCTAATTTATTTTACTCGATTATGCAAGGAGCACCAGCAATGCTGTCTCTTTCTTATTCAAAAGGCTCTTTAAAAAAGTAAGCACTTTTTTGAAATAACAAGTTTCTCGCTTTATTGTAAGGTTTTTGATTTTCTTAAGGCAACAACAATAACAAAAGAAAGGAAAAAAAACCCGAAAGATCTGAGTAGGAAAAACCCTCTGGCATAACAGACTAAAATTGGACAGAGCAGAGCATTTGCTAAGCTTTGCCAGGAGTCGCACAACATCCTGGCTTTAAGGTATTTAGGCACGGGAAAGAGGATCAAGACCAACTTTGAGGCGGGGTAATGAACGAACTGCACTATACATCATCCAGTATGTACATCTACACCTAAACATAGATTGAGGCAACTCTCAGTAGCCAGAAGCGCCGATCATCTTGCGTATCTGTTCGAAGGACAGCCAAAAGGTGAGCGACCACGGTGCCATTCGAATCCAGCAGGGCAGAAATCCCTTGTAAAGCGCCACAAATCCCTCCTTGCCCACCGTCTGACGCAGACAGTCCACGGATCCGCGATACAGCAGGCCCCTTAAGGAATGTAAGAGTTAATTAAAGATTCGAATAGGCAACCAAGCGTACTCACCGCCCATGCTCATCAGTGGGCTGGTTCATGATCCGCGTCTTCACCACATCCGCTGGCGTGCCCATGATCGCCGCAACGAAACCTGCGCAAACCGAGGCCAAGACGTGGACCGTGTGGCAGTCGGGCATCTGCAGACGGTCCATGATCAGGTGCTTGATGGTGTCGTACGTAGTTAAGTCGCCCAAGTTGACCAGCGCCGCTCGCTGCACATTTGGGATGCTGCCCTTCCACAGGCCCTTCACTCCGCCCCGGTGGACGATCTCACGGAAGGCGTGGCCAGCGGAATGGACCCTTGGCGGCTCGCCCATCAGCCGTCGCCGGCCCTCCATCTGGATCTGCACCTTGACCAGGTCAGCGGGCGAGGCCAGCCACTGGGCAACGGCTCCGGCGGTGACGCCGCACAGCGCCGACTTCCAAACGGGCAGCGCCTGGCTGCCGTTCTGGGTGAACTCCTTGCGCATCAGGTCGTAGCTGCAGATCCTCACTCCGCTGCGGATGGACAGGGAGAACTCAGATTAGAAGTGGCTAACTGGCTAAGTGACTGGCGTTGATAGCTGATAGCTAACAGCTGCTGGCAGATTGGCTGTGGCGATGATCTAGATGCTGGAATGAGGGTTTTTGGGAATGCCCACCTATAGACGACGTGTCGGTAGAGCGCCGGCGTCACGCCCTGCCACAGGTTCAGGGCGCCCTCCTCGCGCGCAATCCCGAAGGCGGTGGCCACCATGCCGCGGTATTGCATCTGGTAATGGTAATCGTTGGTAATCGGTAATTGAGGGTGGTTCATTGTAGTATCTGTATGTGCTGCAGGCCGAAAAAAACACAAGATTCACATGGAACGAGCACACAAAAACGGAAAAGGGTGGGCAGTGGGATGACTCGATCTCTGGAGTGCAATGCAAGACTCGCTATTCCGGCCAAGATATGCTAGCGCTTATCTATGGTCCAATGGATTATATTTTAACCGATTTATTTTAAACTAATCCATTTAGTACTTAACTATGGAATATGTACCGTTCTTAAGACGGGATTCGTTAATTTTATTTAATTAACTATTTTAAAATTGTACTTTTTTTAATATAAAAAATTAATGTTTGATCTCTGCTGATTTTCTTTTCTAACAAGAATATATAAGCTATTCAATTCTTTCAACACGAAAATTAATTAAATTTAATCGTTATCTTTAAATTGTAAATATATTTATGAAAACATATTGGACGTCCGAAAATATAACAAATAAAATGTTTTATTTTATCTTAACAAAAAAAAACCTAAACGGACTTATATGGTTTCTTACTTAAAATATTCCTTTTTTTAATTTAATCTCATATTTTTTTAACAAAATAGGTTTGTTGTTTTAAGCTCACTGTATTATTTTATAAAGATTAAAATAAGCGTGTATTTATATTTGTAATTATCGCTATCATATTTTCTTTTATTCATAAACAGAGCTTATCTGAATTGCTCAGAATTGGAAGTATGACAAATAATTCCTTTTAAATCTATTCACACAAAAATGGAAAAGCCAAATGAGGTAAACGATTACAACTATGGATGGTGGTTGATGGGCAAACCAAGGTGGGGAATGGATCTAATCTAGGCTAAAGCTGTGACGGATACCGAAACGCCTGCAAAAGCGCCCTGCAAGCCGAGTGTTATCAGCATGGCCGTGCCCACTTAGATTCACCTTATCTTTCGGCACCAATACATTCAAAATTTGACACTCTTATCGCGTTAAATAAGAGAGGCAGTTCCATGTTTGCATTAGTTTGCGAGCAAAGGGATCTGTGATTCGGATTAGGTTGGGGATTAGGGATAACCAAAAGCCGGAGACGATAAGAACGACAAGCAGGAAGCAGAAAATCGGGTTCCACTCACATTGGACTTTCCGGCGGGGTGCGGGGTTCCTTCGCCCTGGATCTGCAGACGCGTCTTGGTCAGATCCAAGGGATAGGTGGCCAGTTCTGCGATGGAGGCGGCCACCACGGACACGATGTAGGTGCAGGCAAAGGAGTCCGCATAGTCGAACTTTACGGGCCGCAGCTGATGACGTCCACTGGAGGGGACGGGACTGGGACTACTACTGCCGCCGGGAGTTACTGCTGGCGAGGATTCATCGGCCTTGGCGGCCATTTCCGAGTCGGGGTGATCTAGAAAATAGAAATCGTAAATACTCAGTAACACCACAATTCGTAGGGTAAACAAGCGCTAAACAAACTCTGGGCAGGTGAAACTTTCACAATCGCGTGATGCTTGCGGGTGCTCCGACCTTTCGCTTTGTGTCCCAAAGGGGAGCACGCAGATTATGGCGGATTCCGGATGCAGATGATGGTTGTGCCTTTGTGTCCAACGTTCTGCTTCCGTGAATTTACATAACAACAACGTTTTGGCAAGGTTTTGTGTTTTTTTTTTGTTTGTGGGTTTGTGGTGGGAGGCGTAACAAACAACAATGGCAATGGCAAATCAAAATCGCGCTCTTATGTATAAAACACTCGCTGGCACGCGCTAGGCGGCTTATCATGTTAGTCCAACCCGCCTGCGAAATCGGCTCTATTTATATCCTGCCAGATATTGTGGGGCTATTGTATAAAACCTGTAGTTAACTGAAATAAAACAAAAAAGTTCACAAAAACAATAACACAAGGGGCCAGTGTGCAACAGTGGCGATGCAGGCCAGAGTTGCCAGGTGCAACGGGCTGCAACACAAAGAGAAATAACGGCCGTTACTTTTTTTAACTCTTAATTACTGCCTTGTTTTACAAACCTCGTTTGAAACTTTATTTTATAGTGTTATATATTTTGTTATATATTTTTTACATTATCATATATCAGATCACATTACCAGTGTCTTGGCTCAAAAAATTGTTTACTGAAATGAAGTTTACTTAATATATAAAACATATACAGTACTTTCAAAATAAGAAGACTTAGAAGACAGCAAGAAACGCAGTAAACAAAATGAATAAAAACCAACTTAAACCATTTAGATTTAATTTCAAGAACTCTATTTCACCTGCCAAGCATCAGAATGCAACATTTTTATAAGAAAAACAATAATTAATTTAGTCCCTATTTTTCTTAGTGTTCAATTGCCTGACTCCACCTGGCAACCCTGTAGCCGGCAACCTGGCAAGCCTCGATTACAGTTTATCGATAAGAGCGCGGTCAGGACGCGGCAAACTTTTGCTTTGTGTCCGACTTATATTTATTATTTTGTTTTTAACACGGTAATTGCGATATGCAGGCATTTTTAAAGACGGGAAAATCGACGGCGGGAGCTGGCGAGAAGAGTCAAGGAGCTCCAGTGGAGCGACGCAAACCGCCGGCTCCATGGGTGGAAAAATAGTGAGTAGCCGGCACTTTCAATCCGAAGCACATGCTGAATAAAGTGGATAACATATTTCCCAACTGTCGTATTTAGTCGTCCGCGCCACGTGGACGATGTGGTAGAGCAGTCCGAGGTGGTAGCCGTGCTGCGCAAGTGCGTCGAGGGCGGGGATCTCCCCAACATGCTGCTCTATGGACCTCCCGGCACGGGCAAAACCAGTACGATCTTGGCTGCCGGCCGGCAGATATTCGGGGACATGTTCAAGGACCGCATCCTGGAGCTGAATGCCTCCGATGAGCGAGGCATCAATGTGGTGCGCACCAAGATCAAGAACTTCTCACAGCTCTCGGCCAGCAGTGTGCGTCCAGATGGCAGGCCTTGTCCACCCTATAAGATCATCATTCTGGACGAGGCCGATTCAATGACCCATGCCGCCCAATCCGCTCTGCGTCGCACCATGGAAAAGGAGAGCCGGAGCACCCGTTTCTGCCTGATTTGCAACTATGTCTCCAGGATCATTGTGCCCATCACATCGCGTTGCTCCAAATTCCGCTTCAAGGCCCTGGGCGAAGACAAGGTGATTGCCCGTCTGCAGCACATTTGCGAGATGGAGGGCGTCAAGATCGAAGAGGATGCCTACAAGTCTATTGTTAAGATTTCTGGCGGAGATCTGCGCCGGGCCATTACCACTCTGCAGTCCTGCTACCGCTTAAAAGGCCCCGAACACGTTATCAACACGTCCGATCTGTTCGAGATGTCGGGCGTTATACCGGAATACTATCTGGAGGACTACCTGGAGGTCTGTCGCTCGGGGAATTACGAACGCCTGGAGCAGTTCGTGCAGGAGATCGGTTTCTCCGCCTACAGCGTTGGCCAGATGATGGAGCAGTTCGTCGAATTCATTGTCAACCATCCGGTGCTGAATGATCCGCAAAAGGCCAAGATCTGCGATAAGTTGGGTGTACGTTTTGGCCCCCTAACCCTGTTAGTTTGTCTCTTATTTAATGATTTAATTTTCTCTTAGGAATGCTGCTTTCGCCTGCAGGATGGCGGATCCGAGTACCTGCAGATCATGGACCTTGGCTGCTGCATCATCTTAGCTTTAAAATGATGACCACATTCTACTCTAAACACGTTCATTACACTTTTGTTAGCGACTGAAGTTTAAAATATAGTTTACGCTTAATTTGAAATTCCGATTTTTGCATTTATATATTAAACACTTATATTTTTAATATTTGAAAATAAATCTACTACCGATGTATAATTTTTACGAACCGCTATATACGACTTAACGACTAATTTAAACAACCAAAGTATTTGTAGAACATTTTGTTGTTAGCTTAAGATTGCAATTCCTGAAGTGCACAATTATTCAAAATTTAATTTACCAACATTCATCGGTTTTTTCTAAATTCGAACCTTAAAATATATTGGTATCTCCCAAATCATTCAATCAAATGCTTATGTTTAGGTCTGGTTTTCAAAATATATTTAAGTTTAATCTGTTCGCTTCCCTAGTTGGCTACAAACTCAAAATCCTCCTCCTCGCGCTCCCGCTTCACGGCCACTCCCACGCCGGAAGATCCTCCTGCCCCGCTGGCATTTCCAGATCCCGATCCACTGGCGATGCTACCCACAGCTACTGCATCGCTGTCCACCTCCATCTTTAGGTCTCCGCCGGCACTACTTGGCTCGCTCTTCACATCCAGACCCGAACCACCGCCGCCGCCTGATCCGCCAGAGCTGGACACGGTTTTCGTGGTCGTCGTGGTGGTGAACTTGATAACTGGCTTGGGAATGGTAACCACCTGTTGCTTGGCCACAACGGAGTGTGCTCTCTTGGGCCCATTGGCACTGGACACAGGCTTGACCACGGTCTTCAGCGGACGTCCCTCTACCGCCGACTTGGTCATCTTCTTTGGCTGATTGGTGGCCCGCAGCTTGTAGTTGACGCCGGTGAGGCAGTAGCGGTCGGGCGGCAAGCGGAGACCGCAGTGCGGCTTAATGGGCGGCAGAGGCATGCCGTTCCGCACGTCGGCTACCTTAGCCAGAACGTGACGCGGCGGTGGCCCGGTGAAACTCTTGTCCAGCGTCATCTCGGTGGCCAGGCGTACGTCGTCCATGTCGATGGTCTTTTTGCGTGCATGATTGGCATACACCTTCGCGTCGTCCAGTATGCAGGTGACATAGCCTGAAAGGAACTCCAATATTTAGTGAATTCAAAGAAAATCCTCATTTGTGCGGCACCCACGGAAGGTGAACTCCAGCATCTGGTTGACCACGCGCGGCTCGTACTCCTGGATGTTCAGCTCCTTTAAGATCGACATGATCACCTGGGCGTCCTTCGGCACGTGCTTGATTTGGGCACTGATCTTGGCCTTCTCGGCCTTTTCGCCGCTCATCTTGTTGTTATTTGTACGGATTTGTTTATTAAAATTGACATGTACATATATTATCTATCGGTTATCGGTTGTCCATTTTCAGGGCGATTATTACAAATATGGTATTACTTTTATTTTTCGGGTATTTTTATTAGCTTGGTATTATTTTTGAAATAGTGTATGGGCACTGTGTTGAAGGCTTTCATAAAATAGTTCACCGCGAACAATTTTGATTCCTTAACCGATTTGAATTCGTAAATATTAAATTTCTGACATTTTTCTAAAACCAAAAAATTAAAAAAAAAAATTCCGAGGTAAATAATAACATGTGGCCTTTAAAAATAATACTATATAAGTAACAAATTGTATTTTCTTACACAATTTATTTTTTTATGGATCCCGCACTACAAATGTAAAAGTAAGTTGGCAATTGAATTTTTCTGTTTTTGAGGAAAGCATTTGAAAATTATTATTTTTTTATATATTTTTTATAATAATGGTACGTACCCCGTTAAATCCTTGCATTAACATTACATTAATAGTACATTAACATTACATTAACCTTATATTAACATTACATTAAAATTACATTAACATTACATTAACAATTTATTAACATTACATTAACATTTCATTTAAATTATATTAACATTTTTTATGACATGCCCCGTTCCAAATTGCCCTTTCTAAATTTCCGGAAAATGGGTTTGCCGAAAAGTGTCAAAAAACTGCACTTCTGAACTCATAACTTTTCTTGCAGATATCCGATTTCAAAGTGGCATACCTCAGAATGATTGTGGTTTAATTCTCTAAAAATCTGTATTTTTACTTTTGTTTTTATTTTTGGGTCGATTTTTCGTCATTTTCAATGAGGTAACCCCTTTCTAAATTTTCGGAAAATGGATTTACCGAAAAGTGTCAAAAAACTGCACTTCTAAACTCATAACTTTTCCTGCGGATATCCGATTTTAAAGTGGCATACATCAAAATGATTGTGGTTTAATTCTCTAAAAATCTGTATTTTTACTTTTGTTTTTATTTTTGGGTCGATTTTTCGTCTTTTTCAATGAGGTAACCCCTTTCTAAATTTTCGGAAAATGGGTTTGCCGAAAATTGTCAAAAAACTGCACTTCTGAACTCATAACTTTTCTTGCAGATATCCGATTTCAAAGAGGCATACCTCAAAATGATTGTGGTTTAATTCTCTAAAAATCTGTATTTTTTACTTTTGTTTTTATTTTTGGGTCAACATTTTCGGAAATGGCTTCGCAGAAAAGTGACCTAAAACCTGCAATTCTAAGACCATAACTTTTCTTATAGACGTCCGATTTGAAAGTGGCATACTTCTAATTGATTGTGGTTCAATACTCTTAAAATCTGTGTTCTCAACTTGTTTTATATGTTTGTGTCGATTTTCTAATGTAGTCCCTTCCAAATTCCAAAAAATGGCTTTGCCGAAAAGTTGCCTAAAACCTGCACTTCTCACTCCATAACTTTTTTTTATAGAAAGTGTTTATTATTTTAAAGTGTCACACTAAATGATTGTGGTTTAGTTCTCTAAAAATCTGCATTTCAAACTTAGTTTGTCTTTTTGGGTAAATGTTTTAAACATTTTATGATGTAACTTCTTTTTTAATTTCCGGAAAATGGCTTTGCAGAAAAGTGTTCTGAAATGGAAAAACAATCGATCTGGTAAAAATTCAAAAAGTAATTCCAAAGACCCGCCAACAAAAATTGAAATTTTAACGTAAGAAACTTTTATTCATTAAACGTACAGCTCTACATACAATATGCACTATACTTGGAAGACAATTTGAAGCTTGTCGCGCATTATTACATTCATATACATTGTACAATGAAACTTTTAGCTTAGATACATATTTTGTTTATTATTATTTTAGATACGCTACATGTACGTTACGTGCTACAATAAATTAACTCTTTATTGTCTCGTCTTTTATTCGCCTTCTCGCCGTGGTCAACATATACATATATCCATCCATATACTCTGCCGACGTCTTTTTAAAATATTTCGCGCAAAATTATGCGAAAACAATTCGCGCACCAAAAACTTGGACGCAACTTTGACTCAAGTCCCACTTTCAGTTATACATACAAGCATATTTTTATAGCTCTATAAAGACTACAAACTAAATTCTTGTCAAAAAAAAATTGTTGATTTATATTATTGTCATTGTCAGAATGTAATTTAAGATTTCGTTAGCGGTTGTTCTATTTGATCGCCAAGTTTTTTTGATTACTGGGGAGGGGATGTTGGAGAACCAGGTTCCCTCCTGGTCATTTGTGATTTCTATGCTGATATTGCTCGCAGAGAGTTTGATTCAAGCTGGTGTTCCTCGGCTGCCATTGCTGATTGCTCCGGTTTTTCCTAGTAGCAGTCCCTAACCTAGTAGTTATAGGGGCCGTACTGCGAGCCATGATAATAGGGTCCTGGGTAAATCTGCGGCTGGGCATAGTTGGCGTAGGGCGGATAAGGTGGCTGCTTCTGCGAGTAAACTGGAAATCGAAATGAGGGTTCATTAGTAACATTCAATGATAAGGAGGTTGGTGATTCCGATCTCACCTGGCATCAGGTACTGCAGGTTCAGTTGCTCCTCCTTCTCGCGCTCGTTGCGCAGACAAACGGCCGCTCCCGATAGAAGGATGGCCGCCAGGAGACAAGTCCCGATTCCTGCCCAGGCCACGATGTACGACCAGTCGTAGGCAATCTTCGTGTTGTCGCGCAGGACCTATAAAGCGCAAAAAAGTCATTAGAAATGAATAAGCTATAGCTTAGGAAAGAACAACAAACTATTTGTACATCATTTATTATAAATTTCGATCCGGTTTTAAAACTTTTTAAATGTGATAAGTCAAAAATAAATTATTCCAATGTTAAAATAGTTTTAGCTTTATTATACCCGTTACTCGTAGAGTAAAAGGGTATATTGTATTCGTGCAAAAGTATGTAACAGGTACAAGGAAGCGTTTCCAACCCTATAAAGTATATATATTCTTGTTCAGGATCACTAGCCATGTCCGTCTGTCCGTCTGTCCGTCTGTCTGTCCGTCTGTCTGTCTGTCCGTATGAACGCTGAGATCTCGGAAACTATAAAAGCTAGAAGATTGGCATTTTGCATGTAGATTTTGGGAGTTCCTACGCAGCGCAAGTTTATTTCAAAATGGTGCCACGCCCTCTCTGACGCCCACAATCCACAAGCTATGCCCACAGTTTTGATGCTATTATGAAATTTTTTTTTGATATATATTTGTTTCGTCAATACCTATCGATTGGCCAAATAAAAGTTTGCCACGCCCACTCTAACGCCCAAAAACCCATTAAACTCTTAAGCCTGGCCAGCGCCTACATTTCCGCCTTTCATGGCACAATAGCGCCATCTAACGGATGACTTGGGAACAGCTGGCCAAGGTGCTCAACAGAGTCAACGTTAATTCTCGATAAGGATTTCTATTAAAGGAAATTGCGATGGCTTTTATTTGTCAATACCGAACTATATTCCAAGAACTATGAAAATCAAATCAAGTTTGCCAAATTGGAGGTGTTCCTGGGCACCGATTTTAACATACAAATCGGGAGCTGATTCGAGCGGCGAAAAACATACAAGAAGGCATATTTATATTAAGTTGTTTAGCTGAGTAACGGGTATCTAATAGTCAAGGCACTCGACTAAAGCGTTCCCTCTTGTTTTTGAAGTGTAATAGTCAAAACTAAAATATTCCAATGTTAAATAAATAAATATAAGTCAAATTTTCACATGTTCAAATTGTTTTGTGCTTCGTTTTGTGATAAATTAAACTCAAATATATTAATGTTGAAAATCTACTCTATAATTAGTAATATTCAGATATTATTAGTTATTAAAATGATTTAATTGTGAACCAAACGTTGACAAAATCAACCCATCAGTAACTGAGTATTTTAGCAATTGCCTTATGATTCTCAGGGATGGGAGTACATACCGTGTTCCACTGCTGGAAGTAGTCCTCTCCGACCACCTTCTCCTTCTCGAAGAACTCGACGGTGTGCCAGAGGCCCATTGCGCCGGCGGCCAGGAGGCAGGTGACTAGCAACAGGATCGAGGTGGCTGTGATGGCGCCCGAGGAGCGCTTCCAGCAGCCGGAGAGGCCGGTCCAGAAGGCACAGAAGATGGTCACGAAGCTGATGATGAACAGGGCAATGCAGGAGCGGGCCAGATGGAGACGCGAGGTGGCGTCCTCGTTGGCGATCTTCTCGTCCTCTGCCTGCGGGAAGTAGTCGATGTTCGAGCAGTGCGTCTCGATCGGCGACAGATAGGTGGGCACTACGCAGTCGGGAAGATCAGGGATTAGATATCTCATATATCTTACAGGCCATGTAGTCGATTACTCACCCGATGCTGCCGGCGGCCGCTCCTTGGGATAGCAAATCCTGAACAGACCTCGTGTCCTCGTGTAGTAGTAGTACTTCACATTCATGTTGTGCAACAGCAAATCTGCATCGGTATGCTTGGCGGCAAAGGACTGAAATTGAATAGAGAATAACAAAGATGGGTTAGTTATATTATAATAATATAGTAATACTGTAATTAAGTACATCTTGAGAGCCATTAAGTCGACTTATTTTAAGCTGAACAGATGGGGAAGTTTAATTATTTTGTTTGAGTTTTCCAAACTTATTTTAAGTAATGTCATAAAGCTATTTTAAGATGGTGGTGATGCATTTTAAGAATGTTTTAGCAATTCTAAGACTATTTATTTATCTATTTTTGGTATAAACGACTAATTTAAGTGAGTTCCCCAATTACATGTTTTATATATCCAGACTATGGTGTTTTTTTAATCTCTTTGAAAGGTTTCTGAAAGCTTGCAAGCACACCTTATTTCTTGATAAGATTGATAAACATGCCTATTTTGCACTTGATTTCGTTCAGCTAACGAGTTAACCTTCTTAAGGGATTAGCGCCTAGTGTATATGCCAAAACTTGAGCTCACAGCCAATTGTTATTCAATTGAAATTTTCTATATGCTCATTAATAAACCCGTTTCCGTCCCTGGTGGGCGACTCTCGATAATTTGTTCAACTACCTCGCCCCAGACTCCACTCGCAATCGTAATAACAATAACAATCGCAATCACAATCACAGTGAGAAATACAGACAGTCAGCATTGAACCGCATTGAAAGCCGATGTCGATCATCATCATCATCCGGTCATCTTAACGATATACGGATGTTCGGATAGCGTGGGCTGGAAGGGATGGCATATGGGTATATGCTATATGGGATATAGCCATCGTATCAGATCGAGTGGCATTTTGAACACGTTCCGCGGTTTCTCATTGTTTTTTTTTTTTTGGATTTTTGCTGCTGGGTTGAGCAATTCTCTAGAGCGAGTTTACGGCCCAAGGTTCGCTGGGCCCAAGTGGTGTGCATAATGCATAATACAGTGCGTTTCTTGACTGTAAGGCAGCCGGCTTTAACGATCTCTAACCGATCATTGTCACCAGGGGTCGCATCTCAGTCGAGATCATTTGGTAACTCAGTTAATGAATAGGCCTTGAGCTTAATGGCTTTTAGGTAAGTAAGGTGTGTGTTAACCTGGTAATTAAGTGATCTACCTTTTAAGAAAATATGATCTTCACCTGAAGTGAGAAAATGTTTTAATATGAAAGCAATCTGCTTCAGTAGACTTTATCACTATAAGCAGTTTAAGCTTGATTTAATATGAAAACTTGAAAGGTAAGAAATCGGAAAGTGATAATTCTGATTTAAAGAATTTACAGGTCAAAAGATAAAACTTGAAAAATGTATTTAATCAAGATTATCTCCCTTTTTATAGTTAACATCGAATACATTATCTTCTTGGAGTGATATCTTAACCTTTAAGTAATCTGTCTGTTTAATTAACTGCAGATAGCATATCATTTTCGAAGTTACAATACTCAATTATCAATCTAAACTTTTCTTAAATAAGTAGTGAAACGAAAGATCTTTAATTATGGTAAAAATAAGCATAGAAATTCTGTGATTCATTCTATATAATAACATTAATCATGTGTCAGCTTTTACCCAAAATCATCTAAAGTCATCAAGATTTTAGCCTTCACCCCGAAATTTGATCTTAAAATGAATAACAATATGACGCATTTTATATAATCGCCATTCAATTCAATGTTCTGCCACCTCTTGCTCATTGAATCTTGAACCGTGTTTTGTAAATTATAGAATTTCACGTAGTGATGTCTAATATTTCGATTCCCTCCCAACAATTTCTCTGCGTGAAGCCCGAGTGAAATCCAACTATTCCGAGTGATATCACGTTCCTCACGTTTTGGCAGTTTGCCAGAAATTCTACGATTTCGGTTTACGCGGATGATCGTTGGCTTTTCCACCTTCCCAAGTGGCGAGGGAAATCGCACAAAGACGAGACGAGACGAGTTTTTCTTCATTACTGCCATGCATTTTCATGAGGGGAAAAGAAATGTTAAGGGGAGCGGGGATTGCGAGTCGAAAAACGTGTTTTACTCTACGGTATGTCCGGTACTTAAACAACAATGGGAAATACCAAAAAAAAAAAAAAAAAAAAAATAAGGGGCTGAAGAAGGGGGTTCGTCGGCCAGATCCAGCTTATATCGAAAAAAGTTTTTAGTTTTTCATCGTTTCTTATTTGTAAATGCACTAATATATATACATATATCGGATCGCAGGCTTATGTAAATTGGAGGCTGGCTGGAAAATGATTTTCGGTTGCATAACCATCGTTTGGAGACGATGGTTAGGGCACCATGAACTGGTTAGGGCGTTCCACCTTCCATTTCTATTTCCATTTTCTTCTCTCCACTCAACCACTCTTGTGAAACGTTTTCGCTTGACTCGGCCCCAGAGAAAAAAGAAATATCAAAGACCCCTCTTTATTAGCGCCTCTTCAGCGGATTAATTTTGTAACTTTCTTATGAAAGTCTTGGGCAATTAAGGGCCCAGACTTGTAATTCATATATATACATGTATATATATCTAACAAATTGTCCAGCATTCAATCAGGAAGGGGGCCGAACTGAGCTGGATTAGAAATGCATTCGTCTGTGAACGAAAAAACCTGAGAGATACTGTCGAGAAATGTGAAGAAATCGGTAATCAGTCGTGTGTACCAGCCCCAGACTCAGACCCGAACTCGGACTCCTCCTACGGCGGAGATGGCGGTGGAAAACGAGAGCGGTTCGAATTATCGGTTGGTTAGCTGGATTAATGCGGCATACTATATATCCATGTGGTTATAGGTTTAAGCATGGCAAGATATTGATTGCGAACAAAACTGTAATGCGAAAAGTGCTTCAAGGTTGATCAGTGCTTCATCGATAGGCCCAGCGCAAAAGGGGAAAATAAACTGCAATTTACCTGAATAATTTCATATCGCAGCGCGATCCACCGATAACTTAAAATCATTTAAACGTGTCCAACTTTATCTGCAGCCCCGGGGAATTTTCGTCAGATCGCCTAACGATAACACAATGCATTTTATTGGTAACCCAAATCAATACGATTTCATCTTCAGCTCAACACAAAACTTTCTTTAATGAAATTACCCATCGACCATATGAAAGAAAGTCTCTTTTGAAAGACTCTATCATTTGGCTGCCAAAAAGTTTTAATTTGTTATTGAAAAGATAATCCCATGAAGGTGACACTAAACCTTTATTTACCACTCATTTCTAAACGAAGTGACTGGGAAAAAAATGGTTTAAATCTTAATTTTTGTGTCTGATTATGTTTGATGAATTGTTACAAAAAATATTCAATGCACCTCTTAAATAAATCTGTGGCTAACAATGCTTTAATCAAGCTTGTTAGCTTATCATATTCCAAGGAACTACTTAAACTGATTGTAGTCGATTTGAGATTATCAGTATAAGCTCTATTTAAGACCAGATGTGATCTTGCTTTCAATCCTATGATTCAGGTTCTCTGAATGAAGAAATTCCACCCGATCGGTAGATCTGCGGAAACACTTGCGTACAGCCAACTGCAATGAACCACTTGGTGGTTTAGTTTGGTTGGCTTGTTTGGTGGTTCAGTGGCTTAGTGGTCCGGCGGTTGCCTCAGTTTCCTCGGTTTCCTCGGTTGCCAGAGCTCAGTGGCTCAGTTGGACAAATGGCGAGGCACAAATATTTTTATGACACCCGGGCCGGAGCACATGCGAAACTAGTTTGGAGCCCCAATGCAGACCAAAACTAGACCCAACTCCGCACATGACCCCCCTCCCTCCCCCATTTCGTACCCCTCGGATGCCGACGACGGATGTCGGTGATTAGCCAATCGGGCAACATGTGTAAGCCGGGGTATGGGGCGGCTTGGAAAAAACCAGATAAAGACCCCCCCCCCTAGAGTGGCTAACTGGATTGGTTCTTGAGAGCAGGATGCCAGCAGCTGGACCAAGTTCTCCCCCTCCCCCTCCACTCCCCCCTCCAAAAATATTAACAACTACTGGCAAAATGCGCTGAAGTCAAGGCCGAACAAATGTCGCAAACCAACGGAATTTTTACTGAATTCAGTCCCCGGGGGTGTGGTTGTATTTTTATTGCACCCGCCACCACTGGAAATAAATATTATGATATAAATACATATATACCATTTGAATTTCTTTCAGTCCAGAAAATTCTTCTTTTATTGTATTCATTTGGGAAGCGTTAAGTATTTATGGAAATATAAAAGAATTGTAATAATACTCATAATTTTCAAATATTTTGAACAGCAATAAGTACCTTAGTCTGAATTTTAATTGCCAAAAAGTGTATAATAACTTGCTAATTAAACATTTTTTGAAAAATAATTGAGCCATTTAAAATTTAAAAAAAAAACAGGCATAGTCAGACGTTTCTTATAAAAAACAGCTAATTGTGTATGTCTCGAGTTTAATCTTTTGATTTCTTCTTGACCTTATTTCTCGCGGTGCAGTGTTAAATGAATAATTTATAACACACTGCACCTAAGACAATACAAAACAAAAATCGGTTTGCAACAATTCCGATGCACAGACATCAATTTTAGTCGCCGAACAACTGGTTTCTCTATTTCTGTGAATGTTTCTTTTCTGGTTTCTCGATTTGTCGAAAAAAAAAGGTCGTGGGAGCGCGACATTGGGGAAAGATCGCTGAGGTATTTCAATTCCACATCGCATTCTTGACACTCGTATGCGTACTTTGGCCCACACGGATTTCCAGATCGCAATTACAGCCCCCAAAGAAGCCCCATTATATTTTTATGGAAGACTCGAATCTACGCGACACGGAAGTCAGTCGCCACATTTGTGGATAAAAAGTGATAATGAATAAAAGTAATAATAGTAGCGAGAAGCGTAAATGGGCGCAGAAACCTGAAACCGATTGAAATCAAATGGTTTGTTTATTGAGTGAAGTAGCGAATAAAAAAAAATAACGCACACGATTATCGCTTGAAACTTTGTTTGCTTTCGGCGTTTTTTTCTACCATTTTTTATTTCTTTTTGTTTTTTTTTATTTAGATGGGAAGCGAAAGCGTTTTGAATCGCACGCTCAAGCGGTCTCCATAATAAGAGACCTCGGATGCAGAGATCTTCGAGACCCAAGAATCTCGCATGCGGATAATTGCGAAGAAATTAAATTTCGCATAGCCTTAATTTTCAATTGCCGGGACCTGATTTTCCGATACATACTTTCGGTAGAAAATTGCGGCTAAAGGTGTTTTTATACCCTTGCAGAGGGTATTATAATTTTGGTCAAAAGTGTGCAACGCAGTGAAGGAGACATCTCCGACCCTATAAAGTATATATATTCTTGATCAGGATCACCTCCTGAGTTGATATAGCCATGTCCGTCTGTCCGTCTGTCCGTCTGTCCGTCTGTCCGTCTGTCCGTCTGTCCGTCTGTCCGTCTGTCTGTTTCTACGCGAACTAGTCTCTCAGTTTTAAAGCTATCGAATTGAAACTTTGCACACACCCTTCTTTCCTTTGCACGCAGTATATAAGTCGGAACGGCCGGGATCGGCCGACTATATCCTATAGCTGCCATATAACTGAACGATAGGAAATGCCATAACTCTGCTGTTTGTAAAGTTAGGAAGTTGGGATTTTCTATGGCTTCTTTATTTGGCCAATCAATTCGACCTACCAAATTTCATAAGGATCGGCCGACTATATCCTATAGCTCCCATATAACGATAGGAAATAGCATAACTTTGGTGTTTTTATACCCTTGCAGAGGGTATTATAATTTTGGTCAAAAGTGTGCAACGCAGTGAAGGAGACATCTCCGACCCTATAAAGTATATATATTCTTGATCAGGATCACCTCCTGAGTTGATATAGCCATGTCCGTCTGTCCGTCTGTCCGTCTGTCCGTCTGTCCGTCTGTCCGTCTGTCTGTTTCTACGCGAACTAGTCTCTCAGTTTTAAAGCTATCGAATTGAAACTTTGCACACACCCTTCTTTCCTTTGCACGCAGTATATAAGTCGGAACGGCCGGGATCGGCCGACTATATCCTATAGCTGCCATATAACTGAACGATAGGAAATGCCATAACTCTGCTGTTTGTAAAGTTAGGAAGTTGGGATTTTCTATGGCTTCTTTATTTGGCCAATCAATTCGACCTACCAAATTTCATAAGGATCGGCCGACTATATCCTATAGCTCCCATATAACGATAGGAAATAGCATAACTTTGGTGTTTTTAGAGTTAGGAAGTTGGGATTTTCTATGGGTTTTATATTTGGCCAATCAATCCGACCTACCAAATTTTATAGGGATCGGCCGACTATATCCTATAGCTGCCATATAACTGAACGATTGAAATTGCCATAACTTTGGTGTTTTTAAAGTTAGGAAGTTGGGATTTTTATTTGTATTAAGAATGCATCATATGAATAATTTTGGAGAATATTATTTACAGAATATTCTGCAAGGGTATATCAACTTCGGCTCCGCCCGAAGTTAGCTTTCCTTTCTTGTTAAAAGATTTATTTTGTATGCCGATAATGATCTAATGATCACCTGCTGTTTGGATAAATGCTATTGATTAATTACGTTCATTGTTAACTTATTAAAATAACATATAAATACCAAACTCTTTAAAGAATTTTTCGTGATTACAACAAAAACTCTACATTCTCTGGTTTTTCAATTAGAAAAAAACCAGTTCTTTGAATTTCATTAACAAATTTCGACTTCTTCCGTTACCAGAAGAAAACAGTTTGGAAACCGGAAACATCAACCATTTCTCGATAATCTTCCTTTATTCTCAGAATTCTCCCAGGCTAAAAATCAAACCAATTTCTATTCGCTCTGACTGAAATTCAAGTCGCTCTGAGCCAAGTGCAATTCACTTTATGCTAATTTAAGCCAATCGCGGGAATATGGCCGAGTGCTGATAAACCGATTTGGAATTTCACATGATGTCAGCAATAAAATAATAAATTAAACACTCAACGATGGCGTCAATACATGTGGAGAAATAAAATGGGTTCCACTTCGGTTAAAACGGCAGCGAGAAAAAAGGTGGTGAAAAGAAATCTTCTGTCACACGCGGCGTATGCGCAACCCCAGCTGAAAATAATTAATTTCACATCGCGAATTAACATGTGTTTCTTCTTTCTCCTGACAAAGCGCTTACTAAGCGTAAAGGCCCAGCACGAAATTCATTCATCGCCAAATGGCAGGGAAAACGGCCAACTGGAAAGAGCCAACTGAAAAGCTAAACAACTAAACAACTGAACATCAGGCAGCAGCAGCAGCTTTTCATTTGATATTTGATTTGGCTTCGGTTTTGGGTTCGCTTTTTTGTTTTTCTGCCTTTTTTCTTTATATTTTGTATTTCTTATTTTGTGTTTTTGGTTTTTTTTTTTGTCGTCGTCTGCATTGCATTGCCCAAAGTGAGACGAGTATAAAATGAAATCGTACACAGAAGCGAGGTAAACAAAGGTATGGAGTGCATATGTATATCCACAGAAAGAAATATATGTCACACTAATGGTCGATTTATTGCGAGATTTTCATTTCTAAAGCGTTTCCAATGCGTTCCAAAATTGATTTAAATATTAAAAGTGCCGTGAATGAACTCTGATTAAATGATTGTTAAAATATTCTGAACAATTGCTATATAAACCCAGCCTTTAAACCAAAATTTACATATATTTGGTATAAACGTTCAATGTTTGCTTATTCTATTATATTTATATATCCCACTTATTTTTTAATAAAACAAAGGATCTTTTAAGGTACCTTAAACATTTTTTTTAAATAGTTTTTTTGTGGTTTTTTATAATGTCAAAATTTAATAGTTCTTAAAATTATTTGAATAATAAAATGTTCGAATAAATTAAGGACATTTGCGAAACTGAATACGAACTATATTCTATCTCTATTATTAATATATTTTTCAAACTATTTTATTTAAATACCATTCTAAGACCAAGATATAAATAAAATAAGGATATAATATATATATGTATATGATTATTTTAAGGACTATACAATTGTTTTATGAAGTTTTATTTTAGGGTCATCTCATTCCTGCTTTTTTGTTTTTCAAAATGCTATAATTTAATATTATGTTCGATTTTATTGCAACGTGGGGAGAAGGGTTTTCTCTTTTCACCGATCGAACAACGAACCCCGCGATTCGAGTTAAAGACGAGGCCAAAACGCAGTTCCATCAATTGGGTTTGGGTGCCCGGGGATCCCAAGCACCTCAACTCCCCCCTTAAACCCCACCACCTAAGAGAGAAACAACAACTGCGAGTTAGGGCCAAAAAGCGAAGTGGCAAAGCAAACCGGCCAACTAGCCGCATACCAATTTTGAGTCGTCGTCGTTGTCTCGAAAACGTGAAACGAGTGAAAACTCAACTTGAAAACCAGTTTGAAGGGGAAGTGAGAGGGGAGGGTGCGGCGATATAGGCGTGGATACGATACAAAACCCCATAGCCAAAGCCAAATGATTTGGCCTAAGACAAAACAAAAAGCGATATGGCTTTGGCATGCCAGCCAGCACGAGTACTTGGAAGATAATGAACAAGGAGAAGAAACAGGATCGGTGGGGGAAAGCCAGAGGTAGTTAGGGACATTAGTGTTCAAGTGCCTGAACTTTGTTTACCTAAAAGATATATGAAGAAAACAAATATAGAGAATGGGATACATCTTAAGTTAACAAAATCATTTTAGTATTTAAACCCAATTCTTAACAAAATCATTTTAGTATTTAAACCCAATTCTGGGTTATCTAAGGATTCTAATGGTTTATAGAAAAAATCCTACTTTCGGGTAAACCGTTCTTAAATAGCAACGAACTATTATTAATTTGTATCAAATCATATATCAAATCATATATCGTATATCAAAAGAATGCAATAAAATGCCAATTCAATGTTACATAATTTGTAGATCCAAAATAAATGAAAAAAAATAAATATTGATTAATCTTAATAAAATACAGAATAATATATGTATATTACATTTATCATACTAAATAAAATGTAAAGGGATTGCCAATTGTTATATTTTACGGAACAGACACCTTATATCATTTCTAATGGGTAATCATTATAGTTAAGGTTCTAATATACTTAATTTGTTTCGGAAAAGATTCTAAGCTGTGTAAATCCAATTAAATACTATAAGGCTTTTTTAATTTAATGTCTTAATGATTTCTTCTAAATAAAATTGATGGTAGTTCTCCAAGAAATTGATTAATACTTAGAAGAGTATGCCGGCATCCCGGGATTCCCCTTATGATAACCGTTCATAATCGATCTTGGCATTTAATTTTTCACTCCCTGGGGATGCACTTTATAAGATTGCAGGTCTTTCGATGGTTTCCTTTACAGGTAGCCCATCTCAAATTACCTGTTGCACCTGAGCGGTTTTATCAAAGCCGCTTCTAAGGGCGGAAATTAAAAACAAAAAAGGAGGGGGAAGTAACGAAAATAAAGAGAAGGGAACGATGACCCAAAATGGGGGAGGTCAAGGCAAACGAATTCTCTTCTGCGGCGATTACATAGTTCTGATGGCTTTATAAGTGGCCTAAACATTTCGTTGAAGGGAGAGATCCGATCCACCAGTAGATCTCACCGTAATTATCGTTCCCTCGATTTCATTAAAACTTTCGGATTAGGCGACAACTTCACCCGGAGCCGCAAAGTCAAAAACGTGCAAATATTTTCAGCACACTTTGATTCGTTTTCTTCCTCTTCTTCAGCTGTTTTTATTGTATTTTTTTTGGGTAACTTGTTTTGGAATGAATGGTATGCGCACTCACACACTCTTACGATTTTCGTATTGCCTTCACACATATATATGTATATATATATCTATATCTCTCTCGCATCTAATGTTCTCCATCTCTTTCAGTTGCACCTTCAATTTGGAGTTAATTTTTTTTTACAGTGACACTTCATTGGGACAAACGCAACACTAATTGGAATAGATGATATTTCGAACTTGCATAATATAATTTAAATTGCTTGTATTTTAAAATATTAGTAATTTATTGGGAATTAACATTTTTTGTATGATCTCCCTGAATCTGTTCATGTATAATACATATATATTCCAATACTACAAACTAAAGAATTTTCAATAAAAATAACAGAAGCAGTGTGATTATTAGAAGATGGTCTGTTTTTGCAGTGTACAAATGTGAAATTGTGCTGGTGTTGGTAATAGTGGCTGCTACTCCTCTTCTCCTCCTCCTGCCCCTTCTCTTCTTCTTCTGACTAGGCTCTTCTTCTTTTTTCGCTTCTCATTCATCGCGTTTGGCTTGGCTAAGCGCTCGCGTAGAAAGTTTTAACGTTAACGGCCGTTGCCCACCCTCCACTCCCCCTTTCCCCCGCCCCCCTCTTTCCAACCACCCTTCGCACCTCCCCCTCTTTCCAATGCCAGTTGTTGGTGTGTTTGCTTTCGACCTTTCTTCTCCACCGCCTTGCCCTTATTTTCTTTTGGCCAAGCACAAACCGAGCAACTGTTACTGTTACCACCGTTTGTTGCTGTTGCCTTTGTTGCTGCCTCCCTGTCTCTCCACCTCCTCTTTACCTTCTTATTTCCCTCCTCTTTCCCCTTCTCCTTCCGCACAGTGGGCCACACACACACACCTGTTTGCAGTACACAAATGCCTGAAAGTGCATCCCAATTATCTTGTTTATCTAAGCATCGCCATAGATATTGTTCTTGGAAGAGGGACCCAGATTACGAAAGAATTTCTTAGATCCACAACGAAATATCACTCTTAAAGATACTTCATATTTTTGTATTTATTATAATTCACTTTTTTATTTTGTAGTTTTTTATGATATGAGCACATCTAAATTGTAAATCTTTGTAATACATTGTTGACCTTTTGCTTTTTTATTATTTTCAGGTCTTAAAACTGCACATCTATTTTAGTATCATTCTGACTAGATATTAAACGTGCTTTTTAGAAACACATTAAAACTATTAATTTTATTACAGTTGTAAGGCTTGTTTAAAAAACAAAGATTTTCAAGAGTTTCATAAGTACCAATTTCAAAAATTAAGAATCGTTAATTTACCATTAAATTAGTGCGATTTTAAGAATGTTTTCTATTCAAATTAAATATAACTAAATATTCTTATATTTGTATACCCTATTATGAACCGCTCTTAAAATTACTCAACAATTATTTTCAGAAACTGTATACCTTGTTTAAAATCTAGTCAAGTTAAATTATTCTAAGTCTTACAACTTTTTATTTTTATACATTCGTTCTATAATTGCCCTTTTTTTAACTAGACTAGGTATTATGAAAAATGGTGCATGACTTTAAGCCCGATCTGTTTCTAGATTTCATAAGCCGTTGCCTAAGCCCCCATTAACTCAAATTTAGCAATATCTTTTGACCCAATGTGCGGAGTTCGTAACCGGAGTTTAAGCTCCGTTTTAAGCGGCAGAGTCTTCGGCTTTGGCTGCGGCTTCTGCCACGCAGTCGCCGCAGATGCACCGTAGTTTTCTGTGGCTCTGTGTCTGGCTGATTATGTATTCCAAGCGGTTGGGCCTTGGTTTAATTCGACTCGTAGCCCTCCCCCATTTTTTTTTTTGGTCTGGGGCCTTGGCTGCCAAGATTGAAGACTCGAAAATTGAAGACTCACCTGTATCTGGTTGCGCCAGACATCGTAGTGCAGCCAATTATCCGTGGAGAAGGCGATCGCCAGCAGGGCGGTGGCGATGATCGCGCAGATCGTCGCTATAGATAGGGTTACGGCCGAGCAGGGCATTGTGGTGTATTATGATGAATATTCCGGATTCCTGTTTCGAAATCAATCTCTACTTCGGTTATGATTCGGGATTTATCAACCTAAAATCTCCGAATAGCATAAACTATACAATCTACAGTTGCTACTATTCTTCTTCTTCTCCTTCTTTGATCTGTGATCTTCTGCGTCTTCTGCTTCTTCCGCAGCTAGATTCCTCTGCTGCTTCTTCTTGCTACTGCTACTGCTGCTGCACAAATACACAGTTAAAAGAGCAGCAACCAGTTTGGAAGGCACAGTAAAAAAAAAAAGAACAACGTTCGTTCAAAAAAATAATAATTTTAGCAACGGGCCAGCACTAACACACTGACACGGCGTCCAGCACACACGCACACTGCACACACACACACACACGCGCGCCGGATAAGAATCTGAGCTGGAGAATTGAGAATCTGAGGCTGAGCAGCGATGCGAAGAAACTGAGAACTGAGACGTTGTGATCGCAACAACGTTCGCTGGCGGACTGAAAATCGTCGATGGCTGAGCTCGACTTCAGGTAATACCAAATAGCCATACCCATACCCACACCAATACCCACATCCATACACCCATGCGCACAGTCTCACGTCGCAGTTGGCGTCGCAGTCGGCGTTTCATTCGAGCGCCTTGCAATGCAACAAAACGAGGGGGAAAGAGAGATAAGAGGAGGAGGCAAGGAAACGACTTCTACCTGCTGGATAACGCGAAAACAAGAAAGGAACGCAAGATTCGATATCCGAACTATGAAATGCTCTAACGTTCAAGCCATTGCCATCTAAAACTCGCTATGACCCCGGAAAATCCATTATACAGCCATCTGCCAAATTTCAGATATGCATCTTTCAAAACAAATGATAAGTTTATATATATCAATTATAAAGCAGCTCAGTTCTTGTAAATAAAGAAGATAAACAAATATATCCATGATGATAAATAGCTAATAAATAAAATAATAAAATAATAAATAATATAAAACCAAATATTAGTCGATAAATAATAGGTATGTAATGAAACAATATTTCAAAATTATTTTAATTGAAAGTAGGACAAAAATAATCGCCAAATGAGCCACAAATAAATATTTTTAAGACTCGAAGACGTCAAAGTTCTGATAAATTTAGATCACCCCTTGGATAGAGTATGCAAAAGGTAACCAACAACACAGTGCTAGCAGCCTGTTGATATTTTCTTGTTTTCGTTTGACTTGTGGTGATCGTGGTGGTGCTGCTGCCTGGGCCAGTGGATTTGGAGTCGGAGTTCCAGTGGGCAGGAAGGTAGGACGCGAGGCACAGAGGCGTGGGCGGTGGGCTGGAACTCGCATTAAGGGGGGAGGGGAGGCAACCCAGCAGGGGGAGTGCTCCCATATCTTTCCCGTATCGCAGTCATTCCGCGCCAGATCGTAACTCTGTCAAAACTAAGCAACATATTTTATTTGCAACATATTGGGATCAGCCTCCTTAATACCATTTTACACTGAAGGATTAAGTATGAGGGCTATTAAAATATTTTTGTGGAATATTACGAATATAATTAAGATAATTTGCTCAGATTTTGTAGTTTTTCTTAGGATTTTTGGTATCTAATCTCATACCATTTGACAGAATCAAATTGATATTCAATTTAAGCTTGATAAATTTTCAAAAGTTTTTTAACAGATGACAAAAAATGTATATTGTTATTACTTGATATTTAAGTAATTAATTTTTTCACCTGCAGATCATCACTTAGACACCTTTTAAAACAGTTTCAGTTTCAGGCCTGGATTACCACATGTGATATAGAGCAATGAGTAAGTCAGTATTTAAAATGGTTCATTTGAATACGGACAGTTCCCTGAAATCGGTTGGCACAACAATACCTCCAGCTGAAAAAAAGCAATTAGCTCATGGGGCAAGAAACTATGTATGTATCTATTCGGATTCTAAATAAAAAAATGAAAATTCCGCCCATATGAGATCCGACAATAATAGATTAAAGATGACATTTTTACCGCCCGCAGTTAATCAGGGCGCAGCTAATGCGTGATTTTGCACAGTGTACAATTGACCCAAAGATGCTGCGACTGCGCAGGTAAAAATAAACACAAACAAAGATACGGATACATATACAGATGCAGTGTATCTGTGTGCGGCATTGGCATCTCGCAGCGTCTACTTGTTGTTGTTGATTTTCATCGACTTTAATGCCTTTGTCTATTTTGGGTTTCTGTTTATGGCGTGGGTTTTTCTCAATTGCATTTTTGGGCGCGCTCTCGAATGCATCACCTTAAACACAATGGTGGGCAAAATAATAGCAGTTCTAAAATATATTAGGTGATTTATATAATTTAGGTGATAATATAACAGCTTCATAGAAAGTTGACCAACATATTAATGAACAACTTTTGATTTAAAATTTGGACTTAGAATTATTTAATACAGAAAATTGGGCTGACATTTTTATTTCCAAAGAAGACATTATGTTTTTGACTGCATACTATTTTAATTGATTTTAATACCTAGTGATTTCTGTGGAACCTTCCGATTCAGGATATATATTTCCAAAATTCTAAGACTTCTCCCACCATTAAAATCATTTTCTCGAAAGTTATCTTAAAATAATCTAATATTTTAGTACTTGCTTGAAAGGAATACTGAAAGGAATACAAATGTTTAAATGGGAATAAATAAGGCTGTTTTAGTTCTCTTTTATTTTTTGAAGAAATAAGTTCTTCGGTAAAATAGTCATTTACTTTTTCTTAAAAGTTCAAAATATTTAAAAAAAAAACACTTTTTAAAGACATTTTCAAAAATTGTATGCTATTATTTTGACTGCTGTTGTGAGTGTCATTTGTGTGCGTGTGGAAATAGCAGCATTACCTAAATAACAACAAGAATAGCCATGCACTTATATAGCCAATGTTTGTAATCGGATCGGATCGGCATGTTGGCCAGTTCTCGATCTCAATTGCTGGCCAAAAGTTTCAGGCCGCTCGAGTGTCTGTCTGTCGCCCGTCTCTCTCTGCGCCCCATTAGCCCTCTCTTTCTAACCGCCAGTTCATATAATTCGTTTTCTTTTCGCATTCCGCTGACATTCCACGGCGTCGCATTTTTGTTTTTGCCGTAAGTAAGTCCCGACTTGTTGTCACTTTTCAGTTTTCTGTTTTCTGTTTTCAGTTACCCGAGGTGGTAACCAGCATTATGCGTTATGCATGCCGCCTGGCATTTAATTCACATTTTAGCACAAATTATTAAATATTTGTCAGGCCGCAACGAAAGTGAGAGCGGTGGTGAAATGTTTGGAGAAGCGACTTCCGCCACTGCTGCACACAGAATGGCTAATTTATGCGATTATTGGGAAGGCAGCCCAGCCATTTGCGTCGTCTTTCTGTCATTTTAATATTAATAACTCTTGCATTGTGGACGAGCCCAGGCCATCGCAAATAATCACAAAGCCCAGCGAAACGTGTTGGCCGCAGTGAAAGTAACGGCCAAAGTCAGCAGGTAAGAGGTAACAGGCACCAGGTAGCAACAGGTGGTGACCGCGACGGTCAGAGGCCAAAAATGGCATCGGCTCCCATCCCAGATAATCCCTGCCAATTCCGAGCACAATGCAAATTTCAAAAGGGGTGCTAATAATGTGGTACACCATCGTACTCCATCATAATTGGAAAAACTACTGAAAAGTATGATTAGAAACATATTTAGGATGACATGTTCAGTTGAAATCATTTAAAAAGCTCTATCTGATGCAGAATAATTGGTTCAACAGAATTTTTAGTGGTAATAAAACAATTTATAAAATTTATAATCATTTATATATTTTAAAAAGTCGAAGCTTTTTATCAGAAATCCATACAATTTTTTAAATTAAATATTTTCCAAATTTGTAATATTAAAATTATGAATATAATCAACTTGCATTCGTATTTTTAAAACCAATATATTTAATAATTTGTAAATTGCCATTTTTTTAGAAATCTGCGATGATGTGAAATAATTCGTGCAAAAGGTTTATATATTTTTAAAATGTAGTTTAAATTCAAATTTAAAATCGAAAACGGCTACGTAATCGATAAGTCAATCGAATAGTCGGTTCAAGTCCTTGACCTATCTTAGCCATCCACCATGGCTTGAGTCTGTTCATGAAATATATGAGCAGCGGTATGAATCCTGGCTTAACAGCTGCTATGGCATTTTTAGGTGCTTTCCTTGCAGTGGGATATTCAACTCGCCGGTGAATGTTCAATATTGTCGAAATACTGAAATTCGATGGCAAACTCTATAAATAATAGTATTTTGATTAAATTTAGTTTTTAGAGAAGTCTTTCCATATTACTTTTTAAGAAGAAGATTTATAACATGCTTTCACAATTGCAAATTTATCGGATCATTTATTTCGTAGATATTAATAGTAACTTACATAGAAAAATAAAATCAACCATGCTTTTATGTTCAAAAAATGTGAAGATAGTTTTGTCACGCGAGTGCCAATTGTTTGACAATTCAACAAGGACAGTTTTGGGCCATTCTCTCAAGTGCTAAAAGTTTCAGTTAAATTTTGATCAGCTGCATCGCAAAATGTTTGAATTGCAAGCCAGCTGTTCCATACAAATTCAACTTTCAAAAATGTTAGCAATTAAGCAACTTGTAGACTGTTTACTAAATTAATATAAATAATTCAATTATTAATAGTTTATAATACTGATAGATTTTAACAGTGACAAAAAAACAAAAGTTTTAATTAAACATGTGTAAGGGAATAAATTAAAATAATTCAGTTACGCGGGTAGCTTCTTGTTAATTCAAAAGGCAATATTTGGGTTCGTTCCCTCAAGTGCTAAAAATTTCTGTTGAATTTTCAGCTATTCAGTCGTTGAGGGAATCCCCCATATGAATTTTTGAATGTATTTGGTATTTCATGAAACTGAAACGGTATTTAATGGTATTTATTTCGGGGCCGGGTGGTATTTTTTATCGTTATCAGTGCGGTCACTCTGATGCTGAAATGAAATTGAAAATCGAAATCGAAATTGAAAGCAGCGGCCGTGCAGCAATTGCAATTGCGATGCGTGCAATCAATCCTGTCAACAATCAAGTGCTTGCAGTGCTGAGCGCGCAGTGCAGCCAATAGGAATCAGATCGGAATTGGGATTGCAAGTGGAGACAGGATCGGAATCGGGAATCGGATCGGAAGTCGTGAATCGGAGGAAGGAGAATCAACGAAAGAGGCAGCGAAAGGCAAGTGCGATTGCAACTGAAATTGTATTTGTAATGAATGCAAACGGGTGTGTTAGTGTGTGTGTGTGCGAGTCTGGCCTGCGATGGTGTGTGTTTGTGTGTGTACGCGAGAGGAGAGCAATAATTAAATTAAGCAAAGGTGTTAAATTAAGCCAGTGTGTGTGTGCGTAGGTGTCGTGGCTCTCTCGCAAAGCAAAGTGTGTGCGTGTGTGTGTGCGAGTTGTGTATATATGCAGAGTGACAAAATTCTAATAAGAATTTTTGTTATCGCTGCTGCACTCAGTCGCTTTTCCTCTCTCTTTCCCTCTCGTTGGCGGCACCTATATAAAATGGCTTAAAAAAATACTAGCAAACGTCGTACTACGAAAACGACGACGCACGACTTCGGTGGGCGGTGGGCGGTTTTCGGGGGGCGGCTGCCTTTTCCGGCTACTCTATGCCCATGTGTGTGTGTGTACTACAGCGGTACTTTTTACGCACTTCAAAATCCAATTGGCAAAGATCCATCCTTGAAATCTCTTATTTCCCTTTGAAAATCTCGCGCAAAATCTCCTTTTGAAGGGACTCCTCTTCTTGCCAAATCGAAATCCCCACCTAAATCTCAACGCCCAAAAAAAAAAGTCTCGTCTGCTTTTTTGGCTTCAATTTCTGCGCACAAGCACGAGCGTAGGTGAAAAGGGGGCGGCGGGGGCGGTGAGGGGGCGGCCAGGACGACAGGACGAAAAACGGCGCACGCAACTGTCATTGACCTTCAATTGCATTCGTTGCAAGTTGCAGCCGCCGCACCCAAAGGTCATAGGTTGGGATGTGTGTCATCCAATTAATCAAAATCGAACCCCAAAAATCGTTGCTAATACTATTTCCATTGGTTTTAAAAATTGTTTATAAAACAATCTTGTTGTGGACTAATAAAATAGAAAAACACGGTCCACAGAAAGTGGCCAAAACATTGTTGACAAGTTGAACTTTTTCCGCAGTAAGCGGCGTTTTAAGAAATATAATATATGGCGAAATCCACAAATATTACAAATAACTTTAAGGAAGTTTAATTGGAAAGATATATTACTTTCTTACAGTAAATAAATGATAATAAGTATCTACCTAAATCTGAATTTTATTTTTATTAAACAAGTCTTTATCTTAACAAACATATCCATCAACCATTATTAAAAATACCTCAATTCAGAAATGGTTATTATACTTTCGAATACATCGTTAAAAATATTTCTGTTATCAAAATTTTAAAAAATGTAATTAAATAGTATATATGATACAAAAACATTTACAATTAGCCTGTGTCCTTTTCAATTACTCTAAAAATGTATATAAAATTCCCATAACTTGAGTCGTCAACAATTTTTTTAAAGATTTATTTTGAAAAATCCTTATTGACAGTTCTAAAAAAACGGGAATATCTTTGTATTGTTATGACAGCTTATTTAAACCTTTAGAACTGAGAATATAATGACTTGAGATATATTATTTAATAGTTTTTAATAACCTGAACCTTTCTTTCCTTTATTTCACTTAGCTGTTGCCTCTCAACTGAGTCTCTTGCCCGGAAAATGGAATCGTCCATTAAGCTTAAGGACAGCAACTCCAACTGCAGCTCCAATTCGAATGGCAATGTGGGCGGCGTCGGTGGCGGAGGCGTGTCAGGGGGCGGCGGTGGAGGAGGCGTGTGCGTGTCCAGCATCTGCAGCAGCGATAGCTTCAGCATCATGCCACCGCCGCATCACGAACTGGTCAGCGCCAACAGCATCGAGCTGAATGCGGCGGCCTCTTTGAGCGATGACAGCGGGGTGCCCCTGACCACCAACAGCTCCATCTCCAGTGGGGATTCCTACCGGCTGGGCATGTGCAAATTCGAGATTGAGGTGAGCTTACGTCGCACGCATCTCCCCGGGTAACCGAAACCCCCTAATCCCGTGTGATTGTTGCAGATGGTGGAGAGCGATGGCGAGGTGTCGCAGTTTGATTCCCTGGACAATTGCTCGGAGGGCGGGATGAGTGCCGAGAACTTCAATACGCTGAAAAAGGGCCCGCTGGCACCCATCGATCCGCCGCCCGAGTTCCAGGACTCGCCGCAGACCACCCTGGTGCGGTCCATCTCCAAGAACATAGTGAATAGCCTGCGTCGCTGGACCTCCTCGCAATCGTCGTTCGAGCATCTCAAGGACGATGCCGCCACCATGGTGAGCGGCTTGGCAACGGCCGTCCTGCCCGAAGAACCGCATCCGCCCAGCCAGGAGTTGGTCCTGCTGCTGGCCAAGGCCGAGTGCAAGCTGGACGCCCTGGACGGCCAGGCCCTGGGCCAGATGAGTCTCAAGGAGTCGTATGCGATCAACAAGCATCTGTACTCGAGCGACTCGATACTGAACAGCCATACGGACAACATCTACGACGAGCCCAACAACATTGTGAGCAGCTCGCTGGGCAACAGCGTCGATCTGCTCGAGGAGGAGCAGTCGGAGGCCAGTAGCTGCTCTCCGTTGCCATCGCCGCCACCGCCCGTGTCCATAGTGAAGATCAAGCAGACGCTGTGTCCGTACTACCAGGACCACACCCGCTACTTCAAGGCCATACCCACGGAGCAGGACAACATAGCCAGTGCCAAGGCGGCGGCTGCCCAGCAGCGGTTCAACAGCGCCGGCCTGTCGGAGATTCACGACTACGACCTGTACTACGGGGCCAGGAGACAGCCGGTGGACAACAGCAGCCTGCAGCGACGGCAGGCCTCGCTGTACAGTCCACTGGGCCACACCAGCCACTGTCACTATCACCACAGCCACGGCCACGGGCATGGGTACGGGCACGGGCATGGGAGCCACCATCACCACCACCACCACCAGCCGGGCTATGGCTACAGCCATGGCCAGCGGCCGAACTCGCGCAACTCGCTGAACAGCCGCCTGAGCAGCTCGCACAATTCGCTGAATGTCTCGTCGGCCAACAAGCCGGACGACTCCATCTTCATCACCCAGGCCATGTCCCACGATGCGCTGTTCACGCGCGAGATCTCCGACTTTTACAACGTGCCCATCGACTCGGACATCTATGCCTTTCCCGTGGACATGATCGAGCAGCAGCAGCAGCAGCAGCAGCAGTTGGTGCAGGAGCAGCAGCAGCAGCAGCAGAAGCCCACCGCTCCCACCTATCACAAGGCGAGCAGGCGGAACAAGCGGAACAAGCGCAAGCAGCGCTACGGAGGATCGGGCACGGGCGCCGGCACGGAGACCAGTGACGGGGATGGGGAAAAGAGCAAGCATGGCAAGTACAGGACGCCCGTGGGGGTGGTGGGCATGGGCCAGGTGAGCGAGTCGGAGCCGCTGCACATGACCCTCGACGAGGTGAAGCAGTTCTACCACACCCTCTACTCGGATGCGGGCAAGCCCACGCCCAAGCCGATGGTCAAGTCGAGCAACGAGACCATTTGGAGTGTGTCGACCAATACCACCACCACGACGGCGAGGACGCGGAGCAGTGTGGGCACCACCCGGGCAGGAGGTGGTCCCCCGGGATCGGCCAATGGAGTCGGCGGTGCCAGCAGTGATGGCGGCGTTGGCGGTGGCAGTGGCAACAGTGGTGGCGGTGGAGGCGGTGGCAAGTATTTGAGCAAGCAGAATAAGCACAATCTGGACAACGATAAGCTCAATAACAACAATAACAACAACAACCATCAGCCATCGCAACAGCAGCTGGAGAAGCCGCCGACGGAGCACCACAACCACAATCAGCACCAGCAACCGCCGAACAACAAGCACGTCCTGCACTCGGAGAAGAAGTCACAGTTCACGCTGAATCTGAAGCAGCGTTTCTGCAGCATCTTCCGCTTCCGGCGGAGCAACCACAGCCGCTGCCGGGGATCGGGTGGCAACCAGACGGGCACCCTTGCCAGTGCAAATGCGAATGCAGCCGCCTCGGCGCCCCTGATCCCGCCGGCGGCCGTGATAACCAGTGCTCCGGGGACGGCGGGCCAAACCCAGTTGGCCACCGAACTGAACGGCGGCGTTGGCGGGACGTTGATCACGGCGGAGGCGGACGAACCAAATGCCGATCTGCGCAAGAAGTTCCAGTCCCGTGCCCTGCCACCACTACCAAAGAAGGGTGAGTATGCCAGTGGCTTGGCACTGCTTAGATGAGACTCTAATGGCAGTTCTTCGTCATCCCTTCAACAGCTGCAGCCTATGCCATTGAAGCCGTGAAACCGGAACCGGAGGAGCCCAAGACGAACGTGGTCCAGGAGCCGCGGGCGCTGCAGTTCACCTCCAGCATTGAGAAAGTCAAAGACGTAGGTTCACTGATTCCTCTCCCCGAAATCGGGCTAATTGTATCCCATCTTTTCCTGCAGTATGGCTGGTACTGGGGTCCCCTGTCCAGCGAGGCGGCCGAGAAGGTGCTCTCCAGCGAGCCGGATGGCTCCTTCATCGTGCGCGACAGCTCCGACGACCACTACATCTTCTCGCTGAGCTTCAAGCTGAACAACTGCGTGCGCCATGTGCGCATCGAGCAGGATCAGGGTGAGTTCGGGCGATTCTGAAGCCATTATGCCCTAAACATACCTACTACTTAAATATATATTTAACTACTAAAATATAATATAAATACTTAAATATATATCAAACGATTTTCAAAACAGATCGTTTGAATTAAGGAGGCTGTGTTATTTTTGTATTTTGGCACATTCTGATAAGTTTCGTGTTATCAAATATAAATTAGTGAATATTTTCTAAATTTCTTAAGACGCTTAGCAAAATCTACTACTTATTTTGGGCGTTTTTAAACTATTTATCCCGATCGCATTAAAATTATAAATAAAATATATCCAATGCTGATATCACGAAGCCCATTAACCACTTAAACAGTTAAATAAATTATTTCGGACACCTTAAGCCATTTATATGTCTTAAACTCACGTACATCAAACCAAGATTGATTGATTTTTTGTATATTTTTTCCAGGAACTTTTTCCTTTGGCTCGTACGCCAAGTTCAAGTCGCAAACTATCACCGAGTTCATTGAGAAGGCTGTCGAGCATTCGCGAAGCGGCAGGTTAGTGCAGCTCATTTGTGAATCCACTCCATAAATTAAATCCAAATTGTACTCCACAGATATCTATTCTTTCTGCATCGTCGACCGGAGCACGGACCAATGCGTGTGCAATTAACCAATCCAGTATCTAGGTTTAAGCATGTACAAAGCTTGCAGCACATGTGCAGGTGGGTTTTTCCGGCGAATCCAAGAGTTCCTTGGGTGGAACCTCCCGATCCAAACTTACCGAACTTCAAACTATGTAAATATACATTGTCTTTGTCTATCATCCTTTCAGATTTGTTATACTAAAGGCGGTTATACGAAAGGATCTTATACAGACATTGCCATTACCGAGAAGACTTCTAGACTATCTTAACTATAAGCACTGCTACTCCGAGCAGGTGGAGAGCGACAGTTCGCATTCGCAGGTGAGTAACTAAAATAACTTTTAACGTAGCATTATATATTACAATTATGTTTCGAAATTTAAAAATAATACTTGGAATAACTATCTTTAAAATTAAATATTGTCCTGAAAAATATATGTACTGTATATCATGTACAGCAGAATTTTAGGAAATTGTTTCTAATTATTAATAACTATTGAAGGATAATAATTCTTTACATTTACCCATCTTATTTTATTTGTATTCTTTAAGATATCTGGCGATGGAACGATGTAAGGAAGGGAGGGGAATACAGAACAGAAAGGATTCGCTCGTGACAACAAAACGTAAACGAAAGCAACAGAAATTATTACCTTAAATAAGTAGTAGAATTTAACGAAACATTAAACAACAGCGACAAAGCAAACAAACAAACAACCGTTGAACGTTCTGTATAACAAGAACAGCAAAAAAAAAACACCAAACAAAACAAAAAGTTACATGAGTAAGCAAAGCGAAAAAATTGTTAGTTTTGCTAAAAGAAAAAAAAAACGAAAAACGAAAAACCAGAAAAACCAAGAAAACAAAATTCAAAACTCTGTTTATTGATCATTTTTTTGTACTCGGTGCTATACTATAAATATTAACTATTTAATGAAAGGAACGCAGAAAAACCAGAATATGACGATTATATAAATTAATTATGCGTAGTCAAGTAAACGAATAACAGAATTGTACATAAGTATGTTTGAGAGCCAGTAATCCAAGTCCCACCCACAACCAAAACCAAAACCACAATCCCCTCCCCTTTGGGCACGAATCAGACAGAGAAAGAGACAAGGTCGTTGATGTTTTGTGTAATCAATTAATTACTTTTATGCTTGCCTTTTAGCTGTGATTTAATTAAGTCGTCGAATGTTGAATGGAAGACGATTTGCAGTTTGATATTTAATAGATTTGATATAGCCTAGCCCCCATATAGTTGAGGTTCTGTTACGCACACTCGATCTGAAACCATTTCGAAGCTGCTCAATCATCACAATGCCAGTGCCCAAAGGTCCTTAAACGAAAGGGATCCCCCGCAGATGGAGATCGAATATGTATAAACCAACCATTATTATACTTTAGTTTAATTCATGTCATGTACTCAAACGAAGTTGTTGAGAATAGCAATTAATGGAACTCACACACAGATGAATGATGGGAAACCAACAACCAATACTTGTATTTAGATTTATTTGAATTGTTAACTAATTTTTGTTTTCGGCTTTGTTATTTATGTTTTAAGCTCAACTCTTTTGTACACTATTGCGTATGGTTTGTTTTTAGTTTGTATTTATATATATATTTTTTTTCGTAAAATTACGTATACGATATAAGAAAACCTCCTCGAATCCAATCCAATCCAAGCCAAGCCAAGCCAAATTCGAGTCCGTCTTGGACTCTGCTCCTCCTTGAACATTAAACAAACAATATTTGTCTATGGAAATTAAAATAAACGAATGACGATAGAAATACAAAGCAATGCAGATGATAAGAGGGCGAGGAAGGGAAACGAACGGTCACAGCAAATGAGCAAAACAACAAAGGCAATATAAAGAAAATTTTTAATAATAAAAATTAAACAATGAAATTTTGCATCGATTGTTTTTTTGGGGCATACATTTGGGAATATTACAAAAAATGAGCCGAAAAATAAATTGTTTTGTTTTATTTTTAAGATGGATACACATCCAAATGCTTGATTTACAGTTTGAAATTGTTCATTACGGTTTTTTTTATATATCGGTTGGTCTTTTTAATTACTTAAAATTAACTTGTGATATTTTTCGTGTGAATTTGTTTTAAGAATTTGTATACAATGAATAAAAAACAGTACAGGTCTTATTTTATCAGAATAACTGACTGTTTCTTGGTATTTACAAATCGAAAAATTGTTATTTTTGATATTTTTAATGCACAGACAAATTTTTTAATTTTTCTTTAAACCTTTTTTATTGGGTAAATCTCTGTTAAGAGAGATTAAACTGCGTGGACAGCTTCAAAGTTGCTATTAAATAAGTTTATAGACTCGTTAATTTTAAACTTTTTAGGAATAAACACAACCGTGCGCTTTAGAGATAATTAGAGAACTTTTGATCCCGTGTGATTCCGAATAAACAATAGGAATTGACCTTATAGGATCAAGACGCGTTCTTATCTCAATCGAACTCTGGTATTTGGGCCGCACAAATGGTATAAGCTAGGTTTAGTATAGTTTGGAGTCGCCAGTGCTAAAAGACATCATGAAATCGTACTGGTTGCCAATTTGTCTGGTCGCATGGCTTTCCCTAGCCGACGCAGACCCAGTAAATTCTATGGATAATCAGTGTGATGGACATTGCTTGAAGGTTTTGAAGCCCATGTTCGATCATCTCGAACAGCTTAAGCAATTAACCGATTCCAATAATGAACTGAAAAATACTCTAAATAGCAAGCTGGAAACAATTAAGGACTTGCAACGCCAGTTTATTTTAGCTGAACGAGAAGACAAGTACAAAAAAGAACTATCAATTATTCAAACTAAACTAATCGATTATCAAAGTGAACTAATCCATAAGAATGAATATATTAAGGAACTGCAGCGTCAGATAGAACATTCTAGGGGTCATATCAAATCCCAAGAATCACAAATCTGTGATCTCAGGATTAAACTGGATACCAAAGTTGGGCAACTTAAGGATCAAAAGGAACTGATAAATACTTTGATGGCGAATAAGAATGAATTGCACAGTATGTTGGTGGCTGCCACAGGTGAACTCAAACTGAAAGACGATCTCATTAAGGTGAAGGATACACAAATTATGGAGCAAGGTATACACATTGCGATCAAACACACTCAGATCAATAGCTTAAGCAGTCAAGTGAAATCGGTTTCCCAACAACTAACTACAGTCACCGACGATCTCATGATTTGTAATGGAACAGACAGATGTCCCAGTGGCAGACCAAGTGGCATTTACAAAATAAGATCCCACGGACTGAAACAATTCGAAGTACCCTGCAACGAATCCGGTTGGATGACCATTCAAAAACGTTTCGACGGCTCCGAGAAGTTCGATCGGCCCTGGGAGGACTATAAGAACGGATTCGGAAACGTAAAAGCCGAGTTTTTCCTCGGTCTGGAGAGAATCTACCAGATGACAAAGTACGTACCGCCCAAATTTACATCAAGCTCATCGTGTTTAATGGAGACTCCCGGTACATTTATTACGATGATTTCAAGATCGGCAGCGAGTCCGATGGGTATAGTCTGAAATCCCTGGGGCAATATTATGGTCCGGCCGGAGATTTCCTATCGCACAACCTGAACGACAGCTTCAGCACATTCGAACGGGATAATAACAAGTCGAAAGCCAATTGCGATGTAGATCACGCCGGTGGTTGGTGATGTAAAAGTTGCTGCATAAGGTATGTTTCATCAAAATTACAGCCGAACTTATTACTAACTCGAAATTCTGTAAGTTTACGATTACATGCAAAACAAAAAGCTTTTTGCTTCAAAATTATTGAACTTATTATATTCTTTTATTATTTAATTTAAGTTCAGGGGATTTGGAGAGTTTCGAAACTGCATCCTGAAAATATTTTGAAATTACGCCAAGAGTCGGTGCTGTCATACAACTTTTTTTAAGTAGAAACAGGCAATTGTCTTATACAGAATTAGGCATAGATAAACGAATAATAATATCTTCATTATAATTAGTAAATGTATGTAATTAAATGTTAACGTTGGCAGAGGAAGGTTCGAGCTTTGGAAGGTCGACTATAATTTGTTTATCAAAGCCCTTTCAATCCGCATTGCCTTAAAAACACTTTAAATTACAGCTCGCTAAATAGAAAATACCATAGGGATGGCATGAAAGAGAAAGGATCCCAGGGATTTGAATGGAGTACCTGGAAAAACCTCGACAACATTGTGTCGCTCATCTTTTCGGAAATGATGATAAGGCCCAAACACTTAAAAGCGCAAGTTGATACAAAGGCACCAAATAAATTAAAATAGTTTAATGAATGATTAAAAACTAATTGCTTCTAACAACAAAAAACATGGTCGGAGAATTTCTTCAAAATATTTTGAAATAAAAAGTGTCTACATTAGAGTGGGTCGATGGGTATGGACCCAAAAATAGTGGATACGCCATAGAAATTTCTAATCCATTTTGCTAATGTGCCCCTTTATCAGGTTTGACAAATAAAAGGGAAAATAAATATATAGACAATTTATAGCAATAATGGATCTTATCTAGGTATCCGAAGTCGCGTTTGAGCCGCATTGGCAAAAGAAAAATACTATTTTTTTGTAAAGATATCATACATAGTTATGTGAAATATATTACAATATTTAAATTTACAAAAAAAGTAAGTAAGCTACATTTTCATTTACATTCGATACAATACAAGCATTTTACGTGCCCAATTTAATTCGTGACATAGGTGGCTCTCATCGATTCGTTGCTCCTAGGTGGCGCCAGTCTACCAGTTTTCGCATGAGAAATGTAACAGATTTATAAAAAAAATGCAGATATAAATTAAAATAGTTATAATGAATGATGAATGAATGATAGTAATAATGAATGATTAAAAACTAATTGCTTCTAACAACAAAAAACATGGTGGAAGAATTTTTTAGAATGGTGTTTATTACTTGCACTAAAACTCTGCCCACCATATTATACAAAAACCCTGTCAACAAGATTGGTGATAATATATTACTATACTATACTACTATATATAAAAGACAGGCCATTGTAAGAAGTATATATATTATATTAAAACGCGTTTTTCAAACAATTTTTAAGGACTTTTTTAAATGGAAAAGAACAAAAACTTGTTGTAGAAATAGGTTCTTTACAATTTGATTAAAATATTTTATGTAATACTCTTATTATTTCAGCCAATCTCCTATAGGATAATTCTTTTATTTGAAGTTATTAAAATTTGATTAAAAATAATTTTGAATGTTTTGTCTCACATGATTTTATTGAAATAGTAAAGAAATGTTTAACTTACTTGGAACATTTTATTGAGGCCACTGATATAGCTAAAGCGAACTTTAAAAATACTTAAATTAAATAAATTAAATGTATTTTATTGAACATTTTATTGAGGCAACTGTTATAGCTAAAGCGATCTTTAAAAATTCTTAAATTAAATAAATTGAATGCATTTTATTGAGAACATTATTTTATAAATGATACCGTACAGTTCTTCAGCATTCTTTTGGGCTAATTTGTCTGGCATTTGTCTTGTTATCAATAGGACTCTAAGTGCGGTTTTACCTACAACTTTCCCAATTAACTTGCGTCTGTCCGGCATTCATTCCTTGAGTAGGTAGAGCGGCCAGACGAGCCGTGGATCGGTTAGAAACGTATTACGCAATAATAAAACTGTCACCAAATGGCGGCGCCGGGATTTCAACCCATTTTTTTCAGGTAAGGCCATGAATGGCGGGAAATTCCAGGGGATTTCCCGCAGAGCAGATCATTCATGAAAGTGCGTCGGCGATGGTTTGCGCACACGTGTTGTCAATTACCTGAATCCAGATCCCTGCGAGACTAATCTTAGGTACTATAAGTGGTGGCCAGGTAGTGAGCCGGGGTTTTCCACCGGTTTTGTGAATGAAACGTCTCCGGTATATAAGACCATCCCGTCGCAACGGGGACAATCAGAAGTCCAGGAAACCTCGAGCGATCGACACTCAACCGCATTCGAAGATCAGGAGTTTAGAGTAGCAAGGAAGTGAGCACATTTCAAAGGCACAAGTAACATGGCAGTAGCAAGGATCATCGTGTGCCTGACCATCGTCATTCTCGCTGGCAATGCGCTGGGCGCATCCATATCCACATCCGCCGGAAGTGGAGGCCAAGGACGACCCCAGAGGATCGGCGAGTGCCGGAAGCTCTGCTACAGCCAGTCCCTGCCGGTGGCCACACCCCCCCTCCTCTGCCGATCCCGGCCAGAGTGCTACATGTGCCACGACTACTGCCGCGTCCTCGAGGTCGTCCAGCGGAGTCTGGCCACCTCGATGTGCGCGGATCGGGAGTTCTGCACCCGCGGATGTCGAGTGGCCTGCGCATACCACCGGATGGGGGTATTCCACCAGGACACGAGTGCCAATGCGGTGCTCAAGATGTGAGGCGAGGGGGAAGACGGGGATACTTGTAAATAGCTAGCCATAAGTTAATGCCTATCATAAGTGTACAGTTCGCATTAGACTTGATAAGGAAATAAAATCAACTGAAAACTAACCATTCTATTTATGTTTTATCTTAACCCGAAAACAAACTTCTGCCTTGGCACAAGCAATAATTTAATGCCAAATAATATAAAGTCTACACTTTATAGTTTTTAGACTAAACTGTTTTTCAATGGTTTTATTATTTAATCAAAAGTTTCATTTTGACACTCTTGAAATTATTATTGAGGTAATAAAATATTTCATTTAAACTGCATTTATATATATGTGGATGTAAATTACGAATAGTTTTGCTGAGAAAAACATTTTTACAGAAAACCTGAAATTGTTATATGTTTGTCTACTCAATTAACTATGTAAATATAATTTTACGTTTATTGATTTTATTTGGTACAAAACTGATACAAAATATACATAAATATATAATAATTTTAGATATATTATTTTTATTGTATATTCAAAATTGTGTATTCATTTGTGTTGTGTATTCAAAAACTAAGTACCCTAAAATACTTAAAAAAAACAATTACATAAAATGAATATATAGCCCATAATTGGAATATCCATTGTAAATCAAGGAAAACGTGTAAACTCCCGCCAATTAGTGTCGGGGCAAATGATTATTAGTTCATAAAAAAGAAAGTCAACTGCGGACAGTTTTGGGCCTGGCCTCTGCACTTCTCACGAACGGGATTGGCAATGGGAATTGCGAACTGGGAACTGGGAATGGGAATTGGCCAGGCTGTTGCCGCCAGCTGTTGCAGTCCCGATCCCGATCCGGTCTGGATGTTGGCTTTATTAATCACCGGCGGCCAGGAGCCGGAGCATGAGGTTCGAAGTTGAAGTCCGCACGAAATAATTTAAGCTTGCATATGAAGGAGAATGCAGGAAAAAATTAAATTAAAAATGCGGCGCACATAGAAAAAGGGGCACAACAGGTGGCCCAGTCGACCGGATATTGACTGGGTCTTCGATCGGCATAGCATATAGCATATAAGATATATACCAAATACCATATACCATATACCATATGTCGTGCGATCCGAGTGCAGCGATAAGAAGGGCCTGCCTATAGTGCCTAACGGTCCTCGTTCGCCGGCCATTATCATCGCCATCATCGGCAGCATCAATATTTTGTGACTCTCTCAAATTGTTTGCCTTAACACCTAATTACATAATTACATAAAAATGCAGCCATCCGGATGCCGAATGGGTTAACACCCGCCCCGTTAACCCCCCACTGCACTGCTGTCACATAAAACCGTGGTGAGCGCATAAAAAGCGGCAGCGATGATCATAAAAAAATCGATTTGAAGTCTATAAAAATCATATCATACAAATTTTTATATGCCATGCTCGTTTTAAAATGTCACGTCGTTCGAGTTGGGAAAAGAGGGGATTTTCCGGGGAACATTCAGGCTAACGAACTGAGCCTAAGCCCCAACACAAGTAGAGAAAACAATATTAACAAAGGCGGTTGCCTGAAAGAGGGGAATTAGACCGATATCTGGTTGCCCTATTTAAACGATAAAAATGTTTAGTAAAATACTTCATAGTTGTTTTAATGATGCTCCGGAATATTGCTCAAACTAAAAAATTGTACATTGCATGTACAAAATAAAACTAACTATTCAGTAAAATAGTTTATAGAAAATATATGTTTATAGAAAAAAAATAAGAAGAATAAGAAGACTGAACTATTGTAATAAAAATATCCCAAATAAATAGCTGAGGACCTCTATAACTCTAGAAAAAATAATTCGCTCTTATTTTAAACTATAAGTTAACATTGTATAATAAAATAAACTTTTCAATTGCAAACATTTTTAATAATTTGTTTACACTAAATATTTAATTATAAACCACGGATTATTAAACAAATTACAGCAATAAAAGCAATGAAAATATTGCATTAGTTTTTATTGAGAAAATAAAGTTGGTTTTATTTCTATATATATATAATTGATTGAAATCGATCGTTTATGTCAATTAAAATTACACAAACGTTGAGAAATCAAGACTTTCCTGAGATTTAAGGACTTTGATAATTCCTATTTTTAAGTTAATTTATTTGTAAATACCTTAACCAGGAAATAACTGTAGAAGATAGTTTTCCAAATCTAATCAAAAAGTCAATACCCCTCCGAAAACAAGGGAGGCGAAGATTTCGAAATGGAAAACTAAGCTGCGTTTTGAAAGCAAATTAAAAGCCACGACAAATGGTGCAAGAGGAATGACAAATAAATTTCCCATTGACCAACAGGTGCCTGGAGATGTAGATGTAGATGGGAATGGGAATGGGAATGGGTTTAGGATTGGGTATGGGTATCCCCTAGCCCCTCCACCTCCTTTATCGCCCCTCCGTTTCTCGGCTGCTTCTCTAGCGAATTGAAAACTTTTCTCGATGATGCAATAAATTCACAGATAAATGTTAATTTACGAGTGGAGGAGAGCAGACCGTGGAAAAGGGGGAGGTGGCACTGCGACAGGCAGTCTGGCATTCAGGCTTTCAGTCTCTCAGTCTTTTTAGGTACCCGTAGCAGAAGGCCCTTCCTCCATAGATGTAGAGGATATACTTCTTACCTTGCCCCTCCGAGATTATGATTATTGAAATGTTTTTCGAGAGAGCACCGGGCCGTCAAACATAAGCAAACCAAAGTCCAATACGAAACGAAACGCGGCGGGCGTGCAAATCACGAAGTGCTATATCCAAATCCGGATATTTATACCTGTATTTGTACATGTGCAGCTACGTATTAATTAATTATAAGCCACAAGGACAGGACGGCGGAGCGGGACACCTCCAAAGACCCATCTCCACCTCCACCTTCCACCTCCACCTCCCACCTCCATCTCCATAACGTGCACGAAGGTGAGAAATCAATTTTCAGTATCTCGCTTTGTGTTTAATATTTTTCCAGTGAAATGCGCCGACCAGCCGACGATGATGAGCCTCAGTTTTGGCTGAAGCTTCAGCTTTAGCTTCAGTTTGAGCCCCAGGCATCGCTTTTGACGGAGGTTCAGGTTCAAGCACTCAAAAAAAAAATCATTTCGCATTACTCTTGCCATTTTAAGTTAGCTTTCCATCATCTGAATGCTTAGCAAACGTTGAAGTCTTACATCATTTACTTAGAATAGGAACAGTTTTCTTTAAAGTGTGCCTTAATTTTGGATTGCAACATTTGTAAAAGAATAATGTTTCTAAAATGCTAAATTATCAAATGTTTACACATATATTTAAGTAACAAAGTATCTTTTATTATATAGTTTCCTCTCTCAATTATTAATTTTAAAAAAGTTTAGATTTAAGAAGCTTCTAATTAAAAAGTATTTATTATTTCTGAATAGCATTACTCAACTATTTTAAATAAGATGTTTATAATAAAAGTGAATATAATTCGAAAGGAAGTCTTTATATGTAATCCCATTTTTCTGAGTGCACCTCATACTGGGATTCTGTTTAGGTCTCTGTTCTGGGGCACGTAAATTAGGATAACAACGTGAAACATAATTATTACTTTGGACAGATATGGCAGCGTCTGCTGCGCCTGCGCCCAAGTTCCCGAGTTCCTGAGTTCCCCAGTTGCCAAGTTCCCCAGTTCCCGAGGTGGAAGTCTCCGTCTCGGTTTCAGTTGGAGTCTCCATCCCAATACCCATACCCATACCCATCCCCATCTCGAGACCCAATCCTGGCCAGCGTGGCTTTGTGGCCCAAATAAATGTATTAAAGTTGGTTAACGCCTTCATTTCGGGGCTGCTCTGTTGCCTCGACGTCGCTTTTCTGGGTCCCAAAGTAGGTGTAATAAAAAATATGAATTGTTGTTGTATTAAGATCCATCCAAAACAGCAAACGGCAAACAGCAGGCAAAGATCATTCAGCGCTTTTTACGACCCGCAACGAACTGCAAGTCGGCGATTCGTGTGAAATCCTCGCATGCATATCGGTTATACCCAAAACTTTGCCCAACTTATGGACAACATTCGTCGTAGGTCATGGCTAATTTCGAGGAATTTAAATTAGATGATTAAAATATAATTCACTGTTTTTTACCACCAAAATTAAAGGCAATTTAAGGAGAATTCTTGTTGATTCATGTCTCGTGTTTTAATAATTTTTATTTTTATTAATTTAAGTGGATTGTTGTACACTTGCCATGTTATGTTTATTTCATTATTAATACCTCTTTTAAAAAGACTACAACATTTTAAATAAACGCAATAATGAATAATAAGCGAAGTTGATTTTTCAAAAAGCGAATATTATATCCAATGAATGAATTCGCTTTTAAATTAACTTTATTTGAGCAATTGAATTGCCTGAATGAAAATGATTGTGCAACGAAACCAGTTAAGTGTTAACAATGAGTTGCTTTTTTGTCGAACACAATTTTGAGCTCACGGATTGAAACTGTATTAAATAAATGCCATTGATTGTGTTTAGGAATAATAGCTACAGTTTTTAAATAAATGATAAATTATATTATATAATTTGTATTTAAATTGTTGGTAGTTTCCTGTTTTTCAACAAAAATTACTAAGACGAATTACATTGTTATGGGGTAACATACATTATTTTCAAATAAATATATAGAACTCAAATCAATAAAAAAAACTTCTTTGATTTTTAACATCTCTCATCTTTCATCATTTCTTAAAATAATGAATGTAATAGGGAATGTAATTTGACTCCCTATTTAATTCATTCTGTTCTCTTTGAATAAGTTTGAATCATGTGAATAACTTAGTAATAAATGGAACATATCAGAGTAATCCAGTCGGGTAATTCAATTAGAGCCCCGTTTGTGCACTTCAATTGGTTAATTGGCATTTGATCTTTGGGTTCATCAGCTAATTAACGATCGCCGCTCAGCAGCTGCGATCGCCGGCCACCCGCTGGTGGTTTCTCTCAGGTTCGATCCCCTCCGGATCCCCAGATGCCCAGGTGCCCAGATCTGCAGATCTCCAGACTCCCAGTTCCCCAAAGGAAATGCCACGAAATTGAAAATGCAAAACGAAATTGGCAACAGAGACAAACTGGCTTCGCTGTTTTTAGTTTCTGTCTCTGCACCTTTTTCTGGGGTTTTTTGGGGAGAGAAAGGCGGCAGGCGGCAGGAAACGTGGGCCGTGGCCGTGCGTAATGAAGACGTTAAGCTCGGAGGATCAGCAGTGGGCTATATGGAGTCGAGCGGATCCTCAACAGAGCTGCCAGGCATACGTCGCCGTTAAAGTCCGGCCCCATCTCCTCCATATCCAAAACCATTCTCCCGTCTTACCCTCTTAACCGATCATCGCTACACGGAAGAAAATGCATATACTCTTGTTGGATCATTACCGAATTTCCAGCTGATCATGCAATAATAGTGATTTCGTCTCTACGAGGCAAGCCTATTTTCTCTTTTTAGTTCCTTTTAGGTTATTTGGAATTATAACTAGCACTTAGTGATATTGGAATAATTTTAAGTTTCATTTGCTTCAAGAATTCTAGACAAAAAATTTACTAATAACTATTAAAACATATGTTCTCTTAAATGTATTTAACAAATTTAAACTCTCAGTTTTATTTTAAGCAACAAAATGTTTTAATGAAAATAATAAATAAATAAATAAAAATAATAAATAATAAATTTTAACTATTTAACAAAATTAATTAAAGATAAAGACATAAATGTGTATATTTATATTATTATATACATATTATTAAATAATATAACATAATACCTTTCTAATGAGAAATATTTTGAAATAAAAGTATAAGTATTGAGTTATAAATTAATATAAAATACAGTCACTACCATAACTTTAACCACAAGCTGCCAAGCGATAAATTCGAGTTAGGGAGACTAGAAGTTAATTTCAATATTGATGTCTGGAAAACGATCCTTCACTATAAACAAGACAGGCTTTTCTCGCTGTGTGCGTAACTCTTTGAGGCTCGTTTCGGTTCCGCTTGCATGTTAACTGAAATGAAAATTCGTATGAAGGCGAGAAATTAATGAATCATTCACACCTGCATGACGGATTGTCGGCATTACTCGCCACTCTGCATCCCCACTCACCTGGGTTTCGGGTTTGGGCATGGAATTGGGACTGGCACTGGCATTGGTACTGGGACTGGGATCGGGATCGGACTCGGCTCCATTTTGTAGGACTGCCCGGCACCTTGAACTGAACCCCGAGTGCGAACGGGGGGCGCGGCCTGGCTGACGCTTCTGCCGAAGGAGTTGCCTTCTAATTTATTTGCCTGATGTGTGTATTACATTTGTGAGTGAGTCGGTCTGCGTCCGCTGTCCGCTGTCCTTGCATTCGTCTCTTTCGTCCCGCATATGCCCCTCTCTTTCACTGTCTCTGCTCCAACGGTCGCGAGTTGCATTTCTGAATTCGCCCCGAGGTCGAAACTGCGACTCCAACTCCGAGATTCCAACTGATGCTGATGATGCGCTGGGTGATACAGTTGCTGCGCTGCACCATGGTGGATTAAGTGGTTGGTGTGAAAAGCACATTATGCCAGCGATAAGCGTGCAATAACTATTTCAATTGAATTTATTTCAGTGAATTAGAATGAGAATAATGGTCGATTTCTCAATGTAATTTTAACTTTTGACATCGGTTTAACTGGTGTTTCGGACAAATTGACATTCTTAATATCACGTTAGCGTTCATCTGACTTTAATTAATAGAGGGAGTACGAATTTAAGAAATCAGTTTATGAAAAAAAAGTTCTTTTTCTTTTATATAAGGGACTTTTAAAAATAAATGTGTAATGATCTATTAAGGTACTTCTATATATATTATAAAATATTTATCAAATTTGGAAAAACTTACAAGATAGTAGACTTAAATGTTTGGCCAAAATAAGGTATATTTGTTGTTATGTAAATCACTTGGGTATATCATACTAGCTTCAACTATTTGAAATACTCCATTTGCAAAGGTAGTTATGTGCAATTGCTGGCTCATTTTATCCCTGCCTTCCCCAAATGCGTTCCACCGTGCGAGCTGCGTGTGAATTTGATGGATGCACTGCCTCCGCCTCTTGAAGCTGCCTTTTCCTCTCTGGTTTTTATGCCTTGCCCCCCGAAGACCTTCGGGCAGTTGGCTGGAAATTAAAATGCACTCGCATTTCGGCATTCGTATTCCTAACCGTACTCAAATTCACACTCGCACACTCTTGACCCCCAGAAGAAAATACCAGACAGAAGTGAACAGTTTGGGTTAACAGGTTATATTCGCACTTAGTTCTTAGCTAGCCACCGAAATTGTAAGCCTACCGCTATCCACATATGCCATTCGATATTCGTTATGAGCCCAATAGGGATTCGATGCTGAAGGGGGAGCTGTAGAGGGATTTATTTTGCGATGTGGTCGATGGTGGAGGTACCGGCTCCAGCTTGATGGGCACCCCCAAATCATCGGGATCCAGTTCGCTGCTGCTGCTCTTTTGGTAGGTTCTCGAGGAGCAGAACGAGTTGTCCTGACTGTCGCCGGTGCCATCCTCCTGCCCCTCGCCCACCACGTCGATGGGCAGATCGTCATCGTCGTAGCATCCCACATCCTCCAGATCCTGATCCTCCTGCCAGCTGTCCTTGTGGGCCGCCAGGTAATCCGCTCTTAGCCGGGCGAAGTCCACTTCGATTCCCTTGGAACGCAGTTTCCTCGCCTGCCGATCGATGGCCTTCTTCATCCGCTTGCTGCGTTGAGTCCTGAGCAGAGGATTTGGCGTGGATCAGGACGGGGATCTCGGCTACAGCTATCCATTTTCTACTCACCGTTCTCTGGCCCGCAATTCGGAGAGCGGAATGGGTGCTCCGCTGCAGCTCTGGGGCTGGGCATTATGCGCCGGTCTGCCAGGACCCTTTTTGGTGTGATCCTTTTTGCGCCACTTGGCACGACGGTTCTGGAACCAAACCTGCGGGGAAATCGGTTAGGCCTTTAGCAGAAAATAGTATGCAAGTATTCAAATATACCATATAGTATATTATTTGTAAAATATATATAAAATAAGTTCCACAGTATAGTGGGCTTAATTTGATCTGCGTACACACATAAAAATACTTAGAGAAGTCTTTAACTTTTAAACAAAGCTCGGACACGATATAAAAACAGACGGACAAACGGAAATGGTTATATCAATTTGTCTTGAAATAAATATAGAGTCGGATATGTCTCTTTAACTGCGTTACAAACTTCTGACCAAAATGCCTGTAAATGCCATGAGGGGTACCATTATGATTTTTTGGGAAAAATAAAAAAAACATGAATGTTACTTTATTGCACATTTTATAACAAATCCAACGAGGTTTTACATTGTAATATGCAACCATTATTTCTTAGGGTTTTGATCCAAAAACAGAAAAAATCAAGCTGTTTTCAGGAATTCGCCCAAAATATTTTTCATAGCGGTTTTGATTTAAAAAAAACAACACATTTTTAGTGCTTTTGGGGTAATAAGGACATACAATTAAAACAATAAAGTTTATTAAATTTGTAGCTGGTTTTTCTTTTGATTTAGTTTTTTCCAACATGATTAAAAATGTAATATTTTCTTGTTGCATCTTGACCAAATCGTCGTAAATCGGTCAGAAATAAAAAGGAGACTTTGTATAATTTTACATGGCCGACTTGGAACCGAAACAAAAAATTATTTCGATTTGTATGGATGCCCAATTTATAAATAGTTACCCCTGTTCGGATGGTACAAATTCTCCAATACATAAAAAAGTATGTGCTGTTACCCCCATTCCAATATCCATTACTAGGTAATCGTAATTTCCTCCATTTCATTTCAATAAGTCACCAATTCAGATGCGGACGATTAACCAGACCAAGGGCAATATGTCATGCGTTCTGGAGATGGATCATCATTATCATCGCGGTGGAGATCGTGACCAAATGCCGATGATGATGGCGATGATGATGATGATGATGATGATGAGGATGGAGATGGGGATGGTTGCTTTGGTTAGTTGGAGTCATAAACAAGATGGCGTCGCTAATTGACGTGCAGTTTGCCGGGGAACCCAGCCGTATCGAGCGGGGGGTGGGAGGAGGGGGGGGTATTTAAGGGTAGGGGTGGTGCGTCAAGGGTGGGGGGTTGCAGTGGGCGGCGACCTGTGTGTGTGCGACAATTTGAAGTCATTTGCATGCATTGTGCATTTTTTAATGTGCAACAAATTGTTTTCGAACAGCGGCATGCAATGCTTCGTTCCCGGCTTTAACAAGAGGAACCCTCCCCTACCCCTACCCACTCCCCCCCAAACTCAGGTTTTTTCATTTTTTTGTACCTCCAAAACTCGGGGAGTTACCTTTGCCTTTGACTGACTGAAGGCAATGACGAACGGACAGACTGTCGCTGTCTTGTCGTTCGCATTGCCAAATTGATATGTCATGTCAAGAAACAATTTTAGACAAAAAAGCGTAGCCAAATGTCCCCGAAAGAGAGGGCTATAGCCAGATAGACAAAGAGCCACGATAATCACACGACTGACATGCAAAGTCAGCCATCGCCGGGGGGTGAAGAGTGGGGCTGTGGGACTCGCACGGGGGCGACAAAGGGTTAAGCTTCGCTCTGGGAATGCAATTGAAATCATTACAACAACGAGCGACACGAAACGCAATTGCAAATGAAATAAAATGAATTATAATGGATAAAAATAGTCAGGTAATTGGTTTTATTGAGTAATTGAGTTCCAGTTGCCACCAAATTGTTTTACAATGCTCACGCAAATGTTATCGAAACGGATCGAAATGAAAGGGATGGTAGCGTAGGGAACTTCGGTTAACATTAGGCAATGGAGTGTGGATGGTATCAGTAGGGTATGCCTAAGAAAGTTGTTAATATTCATTACTTGGAACTATAGTTTCCAAAAACAAATAAGAAAATGATTTGAAACAGCAAGAAAATGGATTAGATCAAAAAGTAAGGAGCTGTATATAACAGGTTATGAACTATTGGAACTATAGTTTCCAAAAACAAATAAGAAAAATGATTTGAAACAGCAAGAAAATGGATTAGATCAAAAATTATGGAGATGTATATAACAGTTTATGAACTACAGATTATTAAAATAGTAAGCTATATGTCGGAACTTATTCTTAAGATCTTTTATTAACTCGACTCACTGCAATGCGACCCTCCTTCAGATCGAGCCTCATGGCCAGGGCCTCCCGCATGAATATGTCCGGATAATGGCTTCCCAGAAAGGCTCTCTCCAGTTCCTCCAGCTGCCAGGAGTTGAAGTTGGTCCTGCAGCGTCTGCGTTTTGAGGATTCCCCATCCTCATCCGGTTCCAGATTGGATTTGGCTTCTTCATCGCATCGTGAATCGTGATCGGTGGCTCTGATAAATATCGACTCTTCGCTGTTTGTCTCATCCTCATGACTAGAGTCTGTTTAGGGAGGAAATCAGAGAAAATAATAAGCCAATAGTTATAATCGATAAACTAAGTTCAATTGGTATAAATCTAGACTAATCTTAATGTGTTTTTGCCAGCATAAGAATGGTGCTATTTAAAATACCCACTAAATCTGAACACTACCATAGCACTACGATTAGATCGGAAGTCAGCCAGTGATAGCAGGCACAATTAACCGGAATAGTATCTGCTGGATACCCAACGACTGGGGAAGTCCCATGAATCCATGCACCCATGTATCCATATATCCATGTGCTATTCCGATGGAGGCGGTGCCGCTCGTTTCGGTCTCGTTTTATAATTGCAAACAATTAAAGTCTATTTATGCAAATTTCCAAGATATGCGAGAGGCCAGAAACTGAAACCGAAACAGGAACCGGAAGTGGCCACGCCCACATTCAAGCAATCGCCCGACCATCCACCGCCCACTTTTGGAAAATTCAGCAGGATATGGGATATGGGATATGGGAGTCGAGGAGGAGCGTCGTTTGTCTTTCTAATTTATAGCGGCGCAAATTGGTTTCCACAATTAGGAAGTGGTGGGTGTTGCTCGGATATGTTTAAAGCTCCAATGGCGGAAGTAAATTACTCCTACGAACCCTTCTCCCTCCCCATTCCCATCTCAATTCCATATCCTATCCCTTTTGCCGCCTTGTCTTTGCTCCGTTTGGTTGCAGTTTTAAGTGAAATTTAATTGCAAAAATTTGCCAGTGCCAGTGCTGACTGGGCAATTACAAATGGGAGAAGGAGGGGAGTTCCTGGGCCTTGGACTTGTGGAGCCACTGACCACTGGCTAACCACACGAACCACCAAATGAACCACAGCCAAGGACCAAGGACCCATAAAAGACGCATCGGGGGGCCACTTCACCTTCCCCCCCTCAAGAAAACTAAAATACAATAAAAATCATAGAGCAGCGGTCTACGTGAGTTTCATATGCTGAAATGCACACAGATTTTGACAATTTAGAAGCACATCTGCTAGCAAATCGAAGGAGTCGGGAGGAAAAGAGAGGGGTGTAGTCGAAAAGAAAGAGACGGCCACGACTTCAACCCTTGTTCGACACGACCCAGACATTTTATAGAGTTCACCAAACACCAAACACCGAATAACAAACACCGAACACCGAACACCAAACACAAAACACAACAAAGGGGCAGGTTTCTGACAAGGACTTTGGGCATATCGGTATCGGTCCATCCAACAATGCCCTTACCCCTCAATCCCCCCCCACTTCCAACCTCATCATCACACTTGAAAGAGTAAATAAAATATAATTCCTCAAGGGTGTTATAAATAAAATTATCTGAATTATGGTTTCTGTTGACTCTGCGACTCCCCGAGTGGAAGGAGTGAGAGGGATCTGGACTCGTATCTGGCATAGTTCTGTGTGCCGCAGCATTTCGGGGGTTTGTCCTCCTAATTTGCCACGAAGATTCCAACTGGAACAGGTCTTTGGCTTTTGTTTTGGGTCGCTCTGAGTTCGGGGATTTGGATTAACAGTGGGCCGGGGCACGTTAGCAGCCCCATATGGTCGGTCCGCAATCGATATGGGGCGTGGCAGTTAATGGTTAAAACATTTGCCGGGCATTTAGAACTGGCGCCAAGGTGGCTAAAACAGAACGATACCCCCAAGGATTGATGGGCAAGATGCTACAAGGTTACATTGAAAGAAAACTATCGAGAACAATAACGTTGAAGCCTTAAAGTAGTTCTGACTACAAATATATGCTTAACTCTGAAAAATTAGGTTAGTAACTACTTACATTACTGGGTTACATTAAATTTCATATTCATAACAAGATACATAAGAATTACATGTTTTATGTTTTGTATTTATATGCGGATTATAATTCAAATGAGTTTAAATAATTTATCAATATTGCCCGAGAAACATAATTCCCTGGCATTCAAATATTATATTAAATAAATGTTTGTAATTCACAAAAAAACGTTTATTTTAAACAGAAATATACAAGAAGCTATATACATAACAACTTAGACTATTTCCTACCCATTAGGATAAATTTAAATTGATTCAAGTCATCGATTTCTTCGTTTGCCCTACTTTTAATTCTTGTAAATTAATTCCATTTAATTATTTTGTTTGTAAACTCCTCGAGAGTTTCAACCCCCCTTAAAAATGTCTCACCCCCCGTGAAGCTGGTAAATTAAAATCATTAACCCAATTTAAATTAGGCCAGCAAATGGCAAATCTGCAGCTGAATCAGATGCAAAAGGCGGCGTCTGAATAAAAAGGCGATCGACGAAATTAGCATATAAACAGTATAAATTGCTGTCTGCTGTCCAGTCGAGAATGCCAGACTGAGACCCACAAACACAAACCCAGGCCCGAACCCAAAACCCAAAACCCTAACCCAATCTCAGAGCCAACCCCAGAGCACAGGACCTCATCCTTTGCCCCTTAGTTTTGCCTAATTTCAAAGGTCGTTAAACAAACAAACTCAAGTGGAACAAAATGCACACGCAGATGAAGGAAGGAGGCCCTCGGGACGATGATGATGATGAGCACAAGGACACCAGACTGGTCCACAACGATGAGCGGGCGCATCAGATTTCCCCCGGCTCTTTTCACTTTCCACCTCCAAAACGACCCACAAAAAATTACCCAAAAAATGCCCGTAAAAATCTATAAAAAAAGAGATTGAAACTGGCGAAAGTAAAAAATGTGAGGGCTCATTAGCATTTATAGGCCACACAAATGTCGCTGTCTGGAAACAGAAAATCACGACAAAAAATACATTTTAGGGTGCTTTCTGAGGTTCATTAGAAGCTTGTCACATGATTTGATTTGCCTGACTCACACCAGGCAAAAATACAAAAAAAAAAAACAAACTATAAAAAAATATATAAAAATAAAACTCACAAAAAAAATAGGTGAATCAAAAATACAGTTGGATAAAAAAATGGTTAGAAGTCAGCTTTAGGCCACATAAACTATTAGGGCTGCTAATTGTGTGACCCTCAGTTTGGGTTTGTTTTGGGCAAAGTCAACCCCCGGAATTGTCACCTAAAAAAAAAAAGGTGCCCAGAATCAGGCATAAAGTCAGACACGCGTCCCTGACACGGGGATTTCCCTCGAACGGAGGCCTTTGTTTTACACTCCATAGACATAGAGGCTATAAGTCGAACCCCTTTTTTCCCGACGCTTTTCATTGCCTGTCAAAGTCGCTTAGTTCCTGGGCACATTGATGGATTGTCCGAGTTTTCCCGCCTCTGACTTCAAGTTGGTGATGCAACTACTTTGGAGTGTGTTAAATTGTTTGTTCACCGCATTCTAAACTGGGCGATAACGTGGGAAGCTGGGAGTTGTAGAAGGGTTTGGGAAGCTGAAGGCCTGTAAGCGGGAATATTTGTATTCTCTGATAATAGAAAACATAAATTTGGCAGATCATTTACCTACAACTTTATAGCTGACAAATTAAAAAAAGGAATTGGGTTAAATGCATTAGTATTTCCTTTCAAGTTTCAATAATAAATTATAGCTTAATATTTTAAGATAACTTCGAAAGATTGTATCAAACTTCATTGTCCAGTTGGAAGGAAAGATGAGAAGTTTTCCATGAATTATATATATTTTTATCTATTGAAATGTCTCTTGAAAAAGAGATGGGCTTTATAGAATGGCAAAAACCAATAATTATTTCAGTTGTTTTACAGCATTTGTATACAGGTGAACACGGATGGATATAGGTGTCCTTCCTAGCATAACAAGTTTGATAACTTATAAATTAAAATACAAGTCAAATTAAGACTGTACTTAGACATTTTGTCAAATAGTTAGAGTCTTTGCCAACTTTTACAGATCATTTCCTAAAGCTTTGAAGCCAAGTCAAAGCAGAAGAGAAGTAAATACCCCAGAGATTGCCTTTTTATAGACACCTAAGCCACCCCTAGAGCCACCCGATCGCTCGAGTCCAAGTCCATCATCATTAGCCAACGACTCCGCCAACCGCATTACAGTAGACACCCGGACAATCGCCATTTGCGAGGTGCCCAGTAATTTGTCTAGGCCCCGACTCTGACGCCGTCACTCAACTCGGTGCGATGTGGCGGGGTCCCCCTGGTTTTTGGGCTCTCCTTCCCACTCTCGTGCTCCCCCCCCTGTTATCCTGGCTAATATCCAGGTACTGGTCCAAGTTCAAGTCCATGTCCGAGTCCAAGTCCTTGTCCACAGTCTCATTTCCTTCGGTCGCTTTATGGGCGAGCAATAATAACCGCAATCGGAGCTCAGAGCTCTGCTCTCCAAAGGCACCGCACAGTGGGCCACAAATGTGTGGCACTTAATTTAATGAATTTCTTTGCACTTTGCCTGGTGGCTGGTGGATGGTGGATGGTCAATGGTGGCTTTGCCGGTTTCCAGGAAGGGATCGCAAAAGGCCGGAGGGACGAAGGGCACCGAAACACCGGCTGGCTGCCCACTTGCCACATGAATTTATACGAGTTGTTTGCATTAAAACGAATTGATCGACACGACGAGCGAGTGAAATCGACAGCAAAAGGCTGTCCGGGTATTCTGGTACTGGTACTGGCACTGGTATTGGTATTGGTTTTGGTCTGGTTTGGGGTACTCCTCCTCTCGGGGTCTCTGCATTTTGCCGATCTGGTCGGAGCCGGGTCATTGCTCATCTGCCAGGCCAGGCACGTCAACGCGGCAAATTACTTTGCCCTGCTGCTGCGATGCAAAATTGAAAATTCAAGTGGAAGTGGCCGAGTGGTTAACTTGGCAACATGCTAGCCATCTCCATCGCCCAGTACCTGTTGCCCCCTCCTTCCCATCCACCTACACTCAACGAAATCCAGTGCAACATATGAAAGCACAAAAAAATTGCTTTTACAGAGGCAAGAATCTAAAAGAAAATCTCTTAGAGCAACGTATATTTGTTTCATATCGTTATAACCAAGTCAAAATAAACTCAGTAATTAAATCGTAGTTTTTACTTTCCTATAAGGTTTTTATAACAAATTTTTATATGTGTATTTATTATACTTCTTTTAGATGATTATGTGATAAATAAACCTCTTTATAAGTTCTGATTTCGTTTTTGAGATTTTGACATTTAAGATTAAGTCGGATTGTCAAACAACATAGTTTTATGTAAAATAAAAAAACAGATAGGTGTAAAAATCAGAAAAAATTAATGTTTAATAGCTATAATATGTTAGTTAGATTACAATGTTATAAAGTTAGAAAGTGCGAATTCCATAAAGATATTACTTCTTCGAGTGTACCCTTGCTGCTCTTCTGTTTGCTGGTTGTGCTGCATGTTATGATTAAATTTTGATAGCCAACAACAATCAAGTCAAAGAAAATCAATAATTTTTACGCATCTTGTTACGATGTTGCCAGTTGCCCCCGCTAACCCCTGGAAACCCCCTCGCAGACCCCTCATGGACCCCCCTGGCCCAGAGCAAAGTCGACTGCCATGACGAACTGCTCTCAAACGATCTACCGGCTACGATCGACATGCCAAAGCGGCGCATAAATGTTTTGTTGTTTTAATGAAGACGTCCCTGGATCTTGGATCTTCTGGGGTCTCGAGTCTTCAGTCTACAGTCTTCAGCTTCGAGTCGAAGAAGACATCAAGGCGTTGCATGCCACATTTTTTACCTCGTTCTTGCCTGCTTCTTTTTATCTTTTGGTTTTTCTTTTTTCTTTTTTGCTTGTTGCGCTTTCGTTTTTTTTTTTTGTATATTTTTTTTTCATTTTTGCGAAGGGGCGCGTCAGCGTCTGCACGCCAAGAGGATCGCTCTATCGCTATCTCTATCCGGGTATCGGCCCTCTCGCTCGCTCGCTGGCAGCTTGTGGCGCATTATTACGAATAGGGTCTAATTATTGTGGCAAGCCCCTGAGCTATAATTTGCCTGATTGATTTACATAACGATCGAAAATGATCAAGACATTAATTTCTTATTAACGTCGTTTCGTTCGGTCGTTCGTTGTTCGTCGGTTCGTTGGTTAGAGATCGTCTTCCTTCAGATCGGCTCAGATCGACTCGGTTATAGACCGCTGCTGCTGTTGGGTACAGGATTGGATGCGCCTACGTCTGGTTGCGGTTTTGGGTTCGGGTTCGGTCAGGTTTTCCTTTGGTTTCGGTCTCTGGGGCGTAACTCTGAACGGGGGCTGCACTCGTTTTCCTTCCCATTCCAATTTCAGTCCTTTCCTTTTCGGTCCCCTGCTTTGTTGCCATGTTCGTGGCTCTAACGACTTTCCATCGATCGCCGTTGGGTTCTACATACATACATACATATATTTATATATATCAGATCGGGGGGCGCCACAAAAGCCACAGTGTTGCATGCGCTGGCTCCATTTCTCTTGTTTTTGCGCTAGCATTCCGTCTATGGCTAATTATACCCGTTACTCGTAGAGTAAAAGGGTATATTGTATTCGTGCAAAAGTATGTAACAGGTAGAAGGAAGCGTTTCCGACCCTATAAAGTATATATATTCTTGATCAGGGTCACTAGCCGAGTCGATATAGCCATGTCCGTCTGTCCGTCTGTCCGTCTGTCCGTCTGTCCGTCTGTCCGTCTGTCCGTCTGTCTGTCTGTCCGTATGAACGCTGAGATCTCGGAAACTATAAAAGCTAGAAGATTGGCATTTTGCATGCAGATTCTAGGAGTTCCTACGCAGCGCAAGTTTGTTTCAAAAAGGTGCCACGCCCCCTTTAACGCCCACAATCGCTTATATACGATTTTAAAAATTTAAATATTTCGGAAAAGTAAAAATGCAGTTTTATTGTGTTTATCAATACCTATCGAAATGTAGAAGAAATTTTTCAAATCGGACCATTCGTTAAAAAGTTATGCGTGATCAAAGTTTCTATCTCCATCTCCCTCGCACTCCCTTTACCTGAGTAACGGGTATCTGATAGTCGGGGCACCCGACTATAGCGTTCTCTCTTGTTTTCATTTCATTTAGCTGCTTTAAACGCTATATTACTTGACAGTTATTAATTTGATATCTTCAGCAAGGATCCCAGACTAGATTTTCTTGGCACTTAGCATGACGTCCATTCTTGCATGCTCAAAGTCACTTATTGCTGATTGATTTGGTTAGTGCATTACGTAGTGCTTTAACACATTGACAGCGCCTTGTTTATGCTTTGATATTTGTGATTAGTTTTGATTACTACAATAATTACCACAACAATGTAGAAAACTGAACAAAGCGGTTTTGTACACTGAAAACCCAAATAAATAATCCTAATATGTTAATCACTTATATATTATTATATAAGATTACTCCAATAACATATTTTGCTGGTTACTAATTTTCAGATTCTTCCCAAGGAATTTAGAAGAGAATTACAACATAACATTATAATAAAACTATATATTTATAATCAGAATGGATTTTGATGGGGTAATATTTAATTAACAAAAGGCATTACCTTAGGGTCGATTTATGAAATACAGCCCCAAAGGATCTGATTTTTAACACTAAAATATAATTAGAGTAAAGAGATTCGTCGACCTTTGCACTTGGCCAATTAAGCTTTTCCATTAAATTTGGACTATTGGTGCCCCAAGTTGGGCGCCAATTTTATTACGAATGACTAATTTAATCTTTAGAAGAAACCGATTTGAATTCTTGAAATTGAATTCAATGACTACAAAGCATGTCCTCTAAAACTATACCCCGCATAAACGATCTTTGCCTTGTGCTACTTTTGTTTTTGCCCAATTTTGAGGCTTCCTCTTCGGTGTTGCGCTTCCTCGTTTCACGATCCGCGTTCTCTTCCACTCCGTTCCACGTTCCTCATTCCGCATTCCGCCCGTGCCCTGGCCGATCGTTTTGTTCGTTTCGGACATAATTAATGTTAGTTTTAACGCTGCTTGAAAATGTTATTTCCCTTGATTATAGGAGGGCTGCCGTCTGCCGTCTGCTCTCTATCCCTGTCTCTGTCCCTCTCTTGTCCCATCTCTTTCTGTTGCTCTGCTTTTTCGCCGCTGTTTACGGCCGTTGATTGTTGGGTGTTTCTTTTTTTTTGGCGTTTGCAGCGCTGCTCTGCCGCTGCGGGCAGTCATGGGGAAACATTTTATGACGATTACTGTAATTCGTTGCCGCAAACAATAATTACTTTCCATTACGAAAATGGCGGGCATATTATCACCTGAATATCACACACATACTCGTACCACGTCTGACACCAGCACTAACACCCATACCAATACCAATACCAACACAGGTGTGAAGCCGGCGTCAACGTCAAAGTAGACTTGGAGATCTCAAGATCCTGAACCCCATTCGCTATGGCAAATGAAACCTTCGGCTGCTTTGGCTTGCAACGTTGTCTAAAATTTTCGGTAATAAAATATGACAACTCAATCAAGGCCCATAAAAGAGGCAACAACAACGATTTTGGGGCGGTGCCCGCTTGAAGATCGACACCACAACAACAACAACAGAACCGAAAGCTCCGGTAATTTGCAGAGGCTGCAAAGACGATCAAAATTTACGATCATTTTGGTTTCAAAATCAATTTAGAAAGGAAGCGCGGCAAAGATCAGGCCCTGCCCGAGAAAGAGATAGCACCAGGCCCCAAGGAGGTGAAGGGACGTGCGAGAGGGAGAGAGAGCGCAAATTGAGTTCTTAAGTTGTCTGTGGGAAAGGGTAAGGAAAGGGCAAGGGGAACTGAACTGGACTGAGTCCTATAAAGCTGCGGATCAGGCCATTCCACCGATTCTCGGGGATCTCGTTTTGGCCCTGCTGGGATTCTCCGCCGTTTTCGGCAGTTATTAGCCTGGTAAAACACGAGTCTTGCACATTTGAAAGCTTGTAATTTACTTAATTTGATTACGAAGCGACGTCGTACCGCTCTCTTCGAAAAGAGGCGTGGTCCAACTGTCTGTCTCTTTCGCGCTGTCTGCGTGTGTGCACGCCTGTGTATGTGTGCTGCAGGTGCAAGGTTGAGGAATGATGGAACTCACTGATTTAAAGGATGTGGGATGCCATTTTTTTGCTGAAGAAATTGAGGCACTTGTGATCTTTAGTCATACATTATACATTAAGAAGTAATAAAATTTATTTACATTTTCTTATACACCATATTGAATTTTTACGTATGGGGATTAATCTTCTCCCAACATTTTAGCTAGAGAATAATTTGAAATATAGGTACAAATATATCTTGAGTTCAACAAGAGAACAGCTTTCAGATTATATTATACCTTTAATTAAGCCAATTGAAATATTAAGATTGCCACACATACTACTATTATTATTACAATGTGCAATAAAACATTAATTTTAATTTGCATGTGAAAATCCATTTGTATTCTCGAGCAGTTGTTGCGTTGTGAAAGCTTATCCATTTATTTGACCATAATCCCCAAAATTTGAAGACCAATTTCGGTTTCTTTGTATAATTAATTGGGTAAACAAATGTCGGCGCAAAAGCCAAAAACCATGGCAAATGGCATGGCACACACAAAATCTATTAATATAGACAATGGTTTATTAATTGAAAGTTATGTCTGACCTGGACGGAAACAACAAAAGTCTGGAAATTTGAGCAAAAGCAAAACACGGCAAAAAAAGGAAAAAGCAAAAAACGACGACGAAGAAGCAAAGAGGCGAGCATAAAAATTGATTTCTGCTGCTGCTTTTAATGAATTCTTACCGGGCAGAAACAACAACAACGGCAGCTATATAAACAACAACAACACAATCTCAATCAATTTCAAGTCGCACATCACATCAAAACAAATTACCAAGGAATTAATTTGCCATCGGAATCACGCAAGCGCAGTTTTAGGTCCACGCGAGCAAAAGAGATAGCATCAAGGCGGGTGAAAGAGAGAGAGAAACGGCAGCGAGGATTTGGGCTGCACAGGAACAAAATCTTTTCATTTGTCGAACACTGCGGCTATTTATCATTGGACCTATAAAAACATTATTATAGTTGGGCCCGATTCTCGTCTTTATGGTAAGCCAAGTGTAGTTTTTTTTTGTTCCAAAAACGTAACTTATAAAACTATGCATAGGAGATAGTTGTTCTAGTATCCATACATTTCAGATATTTATGTTTAATATTTGAAATACATATACTCAGCTACTTTTAATAAAGTGTATGGTAAAAAGAGTCTAGTGTAATAAGTCTAGGCATTGTAAAATTAAAATATTTTTTAAAACAGAATAATACCGAAGTTGAATGAAGGGTTGACTTCAAAGCAGTAGAGGTAAATATTTTAAGCTAGCTTACATGGTTAAGATTAAAAATATCTATTTTGTGGTTACATTAAACATTTAACAGTACTTTTACCGCAAAACTCTAAGAAGTTATAAATACATAGTTTATGATATGAATCTTAACATTTTTGCTTAGTGTACAGGATTCAGTCACAACGGGTTTTCGGGCGATGGCGATTAATAGAGCGAAAGAGAGGGCACAAGAGGGGGGTTTGAGGGGGTGGGGAGGAGTGGAGTAGGGGAGGTAGGTGCCGTGATTAATACATGAGGATTTAATTAACTTGCCATCGCACTATCTCTTTCGCTCATCTCATTCCAGTGGAATGCACAAACTATGGCGACGTCGACTGCGACGCCGCGTCGCTGCCGGCAGAGGGGCAAGAGAGAAAGAGGAGAGAGACTAGAGAGAGACGGACAGAGGGAGCAACTTGTTGTAAATGGTAGGTGTATGTGGATTTTAAGCAGGTGTGCGTGCGTATGTGTGTGCGTGTAATTGAAACGTGTTTCGTTGTTTTTGTTGCTGTCGAACGCCTGCAGCGCGAAAATCGGTGGCATGTATAATTTTTATCACCTTTAATTAACTTTTCAATTAATAAAAAAACGCAGCAACAACAGCGCCAAACATGTTAAGCGGAAAAGTCGCAGCTGCCAAAGCTGACCATATCGGCGAGAAAGAGATAGTGAGCACAGGAGAGAGAGAGACAGAGCAAGGCAGACGAGCGAATCGCCGACGGCATTTGGCCAAAAAAACATGGCTAAAACAGCGGCGGAAACAGATAGGAATACGAATAATATTATCCCGCCCTACCCTTCTCTTTTGCCTCCACTTTTGGAACCACTTTATTCTTATCCCTATCTACCCAAACAATATTCTTATCCCTTAACTACTTTTTTTACGCTTTAACAGATTTACATATTTTTTATCACCTTTGAAATATGGGTATTCATGCTTCCAATTATTATAAATACGTTAATATTACTTCACATCACATCTAGAAATTCAGAATTTTAAAACTTACAGTGTGAATATATTTTTCAAATGTGAACTATTTTCATAACAACAGAGTAAAATGAAAATATTCATTCTGAAATTACTGCCAAAAAATGTATATAATGTACCCTTCTATTGTATCTATAAAACTTGATCCATTTTACTTCAAATTTTTTACATATTTAAACTATTTAAGGTATTTTCCTTTTCCCATATATTTTGGTTTTACTAATTTAGGTTTTGTATTCAACTAATAATTAACAACTTAGCTGTAAATCCCCCATTATTATCAAAACTATCTGTAGCAAGAACTATTATTTAATATTTATTTTTATATATATACAATTTTTTGCTAGCAAACTCTATACGTATAATCTATTATTATATTATATTGACTATAGATGATATAAAATGTTATTATTGTAGTCCGATTAGATTCTTCTTTTTGTATATTGATCCCTTTGGCATTCACATTCCAAGAGTCACGCACGTTTGCTCTAACCCAAAGTAATGCCAAGTCAATCGTGTCCCAAAAATTGATTAAAAACCGCATTGACTCGTGGAGAACAATAAACAGTGGGGCTCCGTAAAGCACGAACGGAAACGGAAATGAACACCAGCACTCACACACGAGAGGAAATGGCTTCAAAGTCAGCTAAAAGTGTCATTACAACTCACCAAAAACCAAAGCAGAGCATGGAAAAAGCAAAGAAAGCGGAAAAGCAAAAGTAAAGCAGAGACGTAGACAACAACAACAAAAACAACAACTACGAAAAGGGAAAAACTTTCAGGGACGTCTGCTCCTCGTCCCGCCCCCTCACTCCCCTCACCCACTGTAAACCTCCCTGGGCATACGGCTCAATTCAATTTTATCGTTTCAATATTAACCCAAAACAACCCCACAATATTGCCTTCATTTAAGGTTTATTAGATACAACGACAACGTTGTGGAGGCAGCTCGAGGTGGAGCTCCTCCGGATGGTGGTTACGAGGGGAGCGGGACGCGTCGGGGTAGACAGCCAACGAGCGGAACGCTCTTGGATACAAGAAATATTGTGACTACAGCAACAGCGAGACAGCAATGGGGCCAGGGATTCGACTGAGGTGTACCTCTCATTAAGGGTACTGTTTTTGAAACTTATTTCAAATAAATGAATACATTAATTACTTACTACTTAATTACTTACTACTTTATTTCTTAAAGAAATTAAAACGGTGAACGATTTTATTCCTAATGCACGTATACTGCAACAGTTTAAGTAATACATTCAAATTTGTATCTTAAAATAATGAAATGTTTTACTAATAAACACTCATCTTGAACTAAATATAACGACAGTCGAATCGAAAATCTTGTCATGCAGGACATGAAAAACAAAATTTTCCAATTTACAAACGAAATCCGACGGAGAAAGGAGCTTAGAAGGGCGGGGGGTGGTAAATTGGGGGCGGACGAGGAAAGTCAGTAGACAGGGCGGTGTATAACAAGGATAAATGCCTCGGTGTGCTCCTGCTTCTGTGTATATATATGTGTGTGTGTGTTTGTATAATGGCATAAACATTGATCCAACCGTAAAACTGGCTGACAATCGAGCCGGGGCAAAAGAGAGAGAGAGAGGGAGAGGGAATGAAGTCAGGGTCCTGCCAATCCCCAGTCCTCCCCCTCCCCCTCACCCCATACCCCACCATCTTTTTTGGACCATGGCACTGAGCCAAACCGAAACGACGCCAAGCCAAGTGTATAAATTGTATTAGCCCCGAAGTGTCGTGCGGCTTTTCTTCCTCCCGTCCCCCTCTTTTCTTCCCTTCTCCTGACTTTTCTTTTTTTGGCTAGGAAAAGCGCCTGCTAAGAAGGGGGGGGGGGGAAGAGAAGGGTGGCTTGGGGGACGTAACCAGAGTACGCAATTGCTTGTCCTGCTCCCCTTTCCGCTCCATTTTCCTCCTGGTGGTTGATGCGCGTCATACGCACACACACGCACAACGGCGGGAGAGTCCTAGTCCTGGGCGAACCACATGGCGTATACGCAATATGGCCGCCATGCTCGTCTTTGCCGCCAGACCAAGGGAGGGGGGGGATAAAGCAGAGGGAGGGGGGGCTGGCACAGTAGAAGGACAATCGTGAGCAGGGAGACAAGTATGTCGGGGAAAAGGAACGAATGGCACCACCAACTCGGTGTCATTTGCAGCAAATTGCAAACCGCAACAATTTCACAAAGGACACAGAAACAACACTCGCACACACACACACACACACACACACACACACACATCTACTCCAAATACAGATACAGATACAACAGGGTATAGAATGGAATGGAATGAAATGGCAGAGCAATCTGTTTCAATATAAACGCACATGAGGCATTTACGAGAGAATCCAACAAGCGTCCTGGGGTTTCCTCCGAATGGAGCTTTAGGGTTTGGGTTGTGCCTGGATCCCGATATCCTGGCATGTGTGTGTTAGTGTGTGGGTGTTGGGCGCCACACAAAAGAAGCTGCCACTTAAATGCCGCTGGATTTTTGTTGTTTGGTCAACATTTTTTCTTTGTCGTGCCTTAAGCGGTTACTTTGATTTTTTGATATACCCTAAACGACAGGAAATTGAATAGGCCTGAGTTTCTTGTATTGCTATTTCAAACAAGGAATGATCAAAATATCAGTTTTAATTTTAGCATTAATTTAGATTTAATATTAAAAGATAAGCGATTTTATGAAATATCGATATTATACAAATGTTAATGCAAACCAGTTGTTTAAGTAACTTTTCCCTAATTATTATAGTGCTTATTTTCACTCTCTTTTATAATCTGTAAAGATTTCAACTTTATTTACAGTTTTGGATCTTTAAAAAGATTGATTTTCTGTATCGCAGAACATGCATACTTCGCATCAACTCTAGTTAAAGTAGCCCACTTGATTTTAGGGGTTGCTACCACCGAACAAACACACATCCTTGGGCTCCCTGGGGTGTCATAATTCTTGACGAGCTCATCTTTTACTTAAGTTTTACATAATTTTCATGTCGTCGAGAGGGGAGGTCGCTCAAGTCCATGGAGATAACATAAAAATCGGGACGTGTGTGGGTGTGTTTTTTTTTTGAGGGTGTTTGTGGGTGGTTCTGGCTGTTTGTGGGTATTTCTGGGTGGTGTTCTTAGTGGGTGATGGGCTGAGCATGGCTTTAGCGGTAAAACGCTCGATTCTACGTGCTTGCGGCTTTTCCGCTTAGCGTTTCCTCGCTGTTTGATGTTTTCCTCCCAAAAACCCCCGTCACCCCCTCTTTTGGCTTTGGGTCGTGTAATTGCCTTGATTTCTTGACACTTGTCGACACAGATTGCTAACAAAGTGGGGAAATGAAGAGGGAAAATTTTGTGAGGGGCTCGTCTGATTGATTGACCATTCCATATAATTTTCCACTGCCCTCAGACTCCCACAAGCAGTTATTAAATAATAAGCAGTGGCGAAAACCCTTTGCTACAACCAATAAATTTACCACTTTTGTGGGTCTAACCCTAATTTGTTAATCGCAAAACGTGTTGTACAATTTGAGGGCGGTAGGAGGCGTGTCACTTGTAATGCTATTTAAGAAAAATGACGCCTCAAAACTGTAAATGGCCAAAAAAACAAAAGCAAAGAACAAAAAAAATTGAAACAAGTCAAGTGCCCAAAACAACAACGAACACCCCCTATATACCCCTTTATCAAGTTTTTTTTTTGGTTTTACTTTTCCTACAAGCTTTTTCTTTTTTTCCCTACTGTTTTTATTTGGGCAAAAAATGTTTTTATCTAGCGCCGCCATCTTTGTGCTAAACGGTAATTCAACAACGGTAGAACGGCGAAAATCAGGAGAGGGGGTTCCACAAAGGAAAGAAGGGGAGGGGGGTGTAGGGGGGCACTAAGCCAAATCCGCCCCTTGAAGTGTTTATCCTTTGGTTTGGGCAGGGGAACGGTTTTTTGGGGCAGGACTGGCCTAAAGTGTTTTCAATTTAAGTTTAGAGAACAAAACGCCTTTTGATTTTTATTAGTCGACTATGGAGGTGGGCCAAAAAAGAGAGCTAAACAATGAAAAAAATAAAATAAGGGAGGGGGTTGGAAAACAGCCACTTGGGAGTGGGGAAAATTAAGCGAGCTGCCAAAATGCATTCGCAGTCGGCCTACAAAAAAGATGTTGCCTTCTATTTTGGCTGACTGCCACTCTGGTGAATTTATGGCCACTGGCCAGGGTTGTCGCCCTCATAAATTATGCAAATGCTAATGCAAATGCAAGGACGACGTGGGTGGAGTATTTACAGCGAAATAAAGGAGGCGCGGCCAAACTTGCCTTCTGCTCTGATTTCTTGTTTTCGTTTTTGGCAATCGCCTAAATGGGTGCCCACTTAAATAATTATCATTTCCCGGGCCAAAAACCAGCGCTCGTCAAAAGCTCATCAGGGGCCCCGACGATCGGACCAATTAGTGCAACGAGCCCACTGAGCGTTTTATTAATTAGCCAAGGAAAATCTCGGTGGAAATTGGAACTATACCCCATACCCCTACCCCTAACCCTAACCATTCCCCTACCCATACCCATACCTATCCCTTTTGATGCGAACAAGAGTCCCATTAGTCGCTGATGTTGATGGGGCCTCGTTGTTCGTTTTTCGGCTCTTCGGGCTTCCAGTCTTGTTTTCCGCCCCTCCACTCCACTCCACTCCACTCACTCAATCTTTCACTTTTGGGCGAGAGAAATCTTCGGATCAGCACTCATCAATTCGTCCATGAAGAGCCTATCATCTGCACTGGGAGAAATGGTTTAGGTTGTTTTAATTTAAAGCTGGTTTAAAATAGCTCACCGAGATTGGTGTCTTTCAAAGATGTTTTTTCAAAACCTTTTGATCAAACCACTCCGGTTTTTTAAAATATTAATAAATTACTCAGGTAAGCGTACTATATATCAAAACTATAAAGACATTAAGCCATGTTTTAAGTTGGTTATGATGGTTTCTTATTTCATAGAAAAATGAAGTTAATATATTTATATATATATATATATATATATATATTACTCTAAATGATCTGAGCGACTATAAAGTATTTAAGTAGTCAGAAACAGACCCATATTATCTTTTTTTGGCAGTCTGTTCAACGATTCTTTGGTTTTTATAATTTACTCACTTGCTTTTCTAGTTAAAGATTTTACTCTAGTAAGGTACAGTTTTTCGCCGTGCAGCTGTACCTGTTTCCATCTTCATTTTCCACTCGACACAATCACAATTAATCTACGGGTCTAGTAGTGCTCCCAGTAGTTCTGCCCCGACCCCTCGACGTCCCCCTGAAATGATGGCAATTACCAGAAGCGCTCGCGGTCAGCGCTGTCTAATGAGCGGGCATCGACTGGAGCGGATCAGCAGAGATCACCTGGGAGCACCTGGGATTACCTGGGATTGGGGGCCACAACTCAATTCATTCATCACCGATGGACTGATGATCGCTGCCAGGGAGGGGGTCTTTCTCGAACCGATCTCCAGACCCGAAAATATACAATAATACAATAAAAAAACAGAGAAAACCGAATAAAGGAAACCTGACGGGGCGTGCCAATGGCGTTCTTATTAATTTGCCCAATTTCCACAAGCAGAGGAAAATGGGGAAAAACTTAATTAAAATGTCGTAAACGAAAATTGTATGTTTAGGCACGCGGTGGGACTGAGCGGGCAGGGAGCTACCAAAAATAATTAAGACATTTCGCTTCTCGTTCGACCTTTTCTCGTTCTTTTTTTTTTTAGGGCTTGGGTTTGGGTTCACGAAAATGTTAAGAAAAATTGCTGCCACAAATTGTTTGGCTGCCCAATTTCCACAAGTCTTCCCCCGACTTTCCCTGATATCTCGCCGCTCTCTTTACAATTTTCTCAATTTCCCCGACTTGTGTTAGCTCTCTTTTCTTTCTGGTTTCGGGGCCGCGACCGAAAACAATAAAAATGACTAATGGCAGCTAATTTCCCGTCGTCGAGAAATGGGAGGAGGTGGCGAAGTAGGAGGATGAGGCCCGGCAAGACGGCCAATTCGAAGAGTTTCCCATTTCGAATTGGATGCGCCTCAGAAGTAGTTCAATTGCCAAAAGACAAAAGGGAAAAATACGGGCGTTTCCCGGATTGGGCGTGACTTGGGCGAAAACACAAAAAAAATACGGTTAGGAAGTCTTCACCTGTCACTGCTCATTTCCCATGCACCATTTCCCATTTTCCGATGCCAGGTGCCTCGCACTTCCTCATGTCCCATTCACAAATTGCTGCAGTTTTTCATTGACCTCGACGTTTAGGAAAGCGAATTAAGTTAGCTACAATATTGGGTGGTTTTTACTAAAATATGCCTGCCTGCAGGTTAATCACATAATTTTGAAAGAGAATCACCTTTTGCATCATTGCTTAAAAACTTTTTTTCTTAATTTTTTGAAATCAATTTGAAAAGGATACCATTTTCTGTAAGTGAGAAAATCTGCTTTATTGGAGATTTTGTTGTGATCATAAATGTGGCGACAAAATGTTAAAAGGGGCACTTCTTTTCAAAAACCTGAAACTTGTTTAATTTTGTTTGTTAATTATTATCAGTATTTTTACCAACAATTTTCATTTTAGACTGCATTCAGCAAAGACATTTCGATATTATACAAATATATGGTTTTTAATTAAATGCAAATATATGGTTTTTAATTAAATGCAAATTTGGTAAAATATTTCTGGGAACTGCATCCGAACTAGTGGATCCATTTTCCTATTTCCTGTGAACTGACCGCATCTAATCATGCATTGTTTAACGCTAATTCCCGGCAAGGACACTCCCGAAATGGCGTTATTTATGAGCGAAGCCACCCACATTCTATGTCCCATGTGCTGGTACTCATTTGTTCATTCATTACATTCATTAACTTTGCGCCGAGCTTGCGCAGATAATGCGATTTTCCCAATGGCCGAATGGAAAAACAAGTTTTCCGGCCGGACACCGCCGCGCACTTTATTCAATTTACCAATAAAATTTCAATCGAATTGCTCCTTTTAATCAATTCGCTGCCACCCACACACACAAACACTGGCATTTACATACGCGCATGCATAATTCGTATGTTTTTATGTTTTTTGATCAATTTTTAATCAACAACACAGCGGCAGCAACAACAAAATCAACAACATTATTTGCCTGCAGGCCAGCTTTTAATGTGTCTCTCTGTGTGTGTGTGTGTGTGAGAGTATCTGTGTTTTTGCCAGCTTGTAATTGTTGTTGTTGCTGCTTGTTGATTATTCACGTAATTAAATTTGGCCAGCAATTTCGTGTATTTTGGCCAAATGCGAAATACTTAGTTAGTTGTGAGACCAACCGCAATAGTCGGGGTTTCTTTTCGTATAGGAAAATATCATCAGCGTTAGATTCTCAATCGAGTCATGTTTCAATATTAATCAGTATATGAGATTTAAAACATTTAAAAATATATTCTGTTTAAATTATTTAAATGTATTTCTTTGAATGCTGATTGATAATAATAATAATAATGCATTTCTGTGCTGGGCAATACAATATAATAAAATCAATTGTATGTACGTTAATGATTATACTTATTAATTTGTTTTGATTCAACTATTATGTCTTTAAGGAAATCAATAACCAGTCTTAAAGCCTTCCATTATTATAAACAATTGTTAATTACATTTTTAATAGGTTATTGTCAATTATATAACAAGAAAATATTTATTGCATTTTTAAATTGACAAAACTTTTAAATCAAAATTCACTTGTTTGAATGCTGATATTGATAACGATATGTATTCATTTTTATGAGCAAAAAATATAATATCTGTACAAAATGTGTCAGACAGAGGGCTAGTCTCCTTATAAAAAATACATTATTACTACATTTTTAATTTGTTTCATAAATTAAAAAAAAGACTTATTTTTTGGTAAAACGCATAAAATAATTTATTTTTTGAATTCACTTACCCTCGCCGTCGTTGTGCCGATTTCGGCCTGAGTTCTCCTGCTCCCTTGTGAAATGTCCTGAATTTTTTAGGGACTCCAGTGATTCCAATTTAATGAATGGCTGATTCTGATTTTCAGCCAGATCCCGATTTCGATCTCTTTGCTGCTGAATTGCTGCTGCTGCGGCGGCTGCATTGGCTCGCTGCATCAGCGCCATCTGGCGGAGCATGTAGATGGAGGACGAACTGGTTCCGCTTCCGGTTGCGGATCTTGGGGAATCCCCCGGGGATTCGATGGGAAGACTGAGGAAGGACGACCATCCTGGCACTCGCAGGTTGGCGGCGGCTGCTGCCGCATAAAGTTGCAAGGCGGATGCCGCATGCGGATGCGGATGTTGCCGAGGATGCGGATGCGAATGAGGATGAGCGGACATTGCACTGGGATTTCGCACCTGCGCCTGAGCAGCGGCTGCCAGCTGCAGCTGTTTGATCAGCTGATCCATTCTTATTCTAACTTTGAGTCAGTTTTGGTTCAATCTTAGTTAGTTGCCTTGCCTTTTATTTTATTTTTATTCCAAGTTGGGGTTAATTTAAAAACTTAAATTGTCTTTTTTATTGTTAATAGTTGAGAAAAATTGTACATGTATTGATTTCTCTCTGACAACTTCTTGTTAACAATTTGGCTTTATTTTAGCTTTTCTTTTGGTTCTACCGACATGGAAACTTGAATTTCATTAGATTATACAGCGTTTTTCACTTGACTTAAACTGCAGTCTTTCTTTTTTCAAACTGTGTTTCGTACTTTCTTAAGAATTTTCAGAACACATAAATTTTATTTTAATTATTTTGCAGGTTATCTTTTTATATAATTATTGTTCATTTCTTTGAGTTTTAATTTTAATTAGTAATTTCAGGGTATCCTGTTTAATAAAACTGATCCTTAAAAGGGTATACAATATATTTATATATATATTTCTTTATAACTTTGTGATCCAGATGTGTATTCACTTTTAGTTTATTTCCATTAGACTTTAAAGCTGCAGGGTATTCGTTGTCGATCTGTAAATGTATATACACTGATCAGCTGATTTTATCAGGACTTGCTTTCAGCTTCTGGTTAGCGTTAACTTCAGTTTGATCCACAGGATCTTTCGGTTAACTTCGTTTTAACTTTGGTACTCAATTCACAAGTCCCTCACACACAAACACACACAGGAAAAAAAAACCCAGTATCCTTGAATCCGCACAGTGGAACATATGGCCGGTGCACAGTGGAGCGGATCGGCGGCCCACTGCGAAAATGTCTGAACTCTGTGCAGCGGCGGCGACAAACAAATTGATTCGAATTAAAATTACGGCGAGCGAGTTGTGGAGTTTTGTGGAGACAAAAGTGCAAAAGTGGCAAGTCGGTGCGAGCGGGATGGCGCGACAGGCGTGTTTAAATGAAAAATATGGAGTTCGTTTTGTCTTCTTCGCGTTTGTTTAATAAAAATGCGCATTTGTATGGGTTAAAAGGGGGGACGCAAAAGGCAAAAAAAAAACATGGGAAAAAAGTGTCACCACTGTTGGTTGGCTGGCCGTGGTTTGAGTCCGTGCTAAAAAGTGAGATGGCGACACCTGCTGCAGCAGCAACAACTACTGCAGCAACAACAAAACTCATTTTCAACACTTGACGGTCAGCTGTTGTTGTTGTTGTTTTTGGGTCGCATGCGCGACTGCAAGCAAAAATCATTAACGTTCAAATTTATGTGCGCCAAAGCGAGAAATAACAAAACGAAAAGCGAAAAAGCTGAAAAAGCCCGAAGAAGCAGCGACGTCGACGTCGGCAGCGCAGTTGAGGCAATAAAAAGAAAAATGGTTTCACTTAACAAACATGCCAAGGCGCCGTCCGCAAAAACCCACCACCCACTAATCCCACCCCCTCCCGAAAAAAGAAACACCCGCGCTTAACCCCCCCCGCAGTCACATTTAACCCCTCGCTGGCCCACAAATGGCCAATACAATAATGGTATTTTTCTGCCTCACTAAATTGTGCGAAAGAGAGGCTAAGCAGCAAGAGAGCGAGACACGTAGAGCGAGCAAGCGAGAGCGAGTAATGCGCAACAGGGAAAATGAAATGAAAACCGCTAAAAAAAATTGATTTAAAGTGAATCAGTGTGTGTGTGTACGTATGTGTTCGTGGCCCACAAAGAGAGCGGGAAAGAGAGGGCAGTATCCAACACACAGACAGCTGGAACTTGTGCCAGAGCAAGCGGGACAACCGTATTTCGTGGACAGGCGTGGCCAGCGAAAAAATAGGGGGAAATTTCATATGAATATGATTATGGCCAATTTAAGGCTCGGTAAGAAGAAGACGGCTAGCCAGAAGAAGCAAAGAAAGGAGAAGAAAGAGTACAAAGAGAAGAATGAGAATGAGAAGAACGGTTGGAGGAGGGGGAGTGCCGAAGAAAGAGAGGGCAACGGCAGCGCTGCCTGCAAAAACTGACATTTTATTGATTGTTTTATGCGATTATAATGTAATAATGTCTTAAATATGCAGGGGAATGGGGCCCGAGAAGCCCCCTTTAAATACACCCACTTTTCCGAGGCAGTTTCAATGCGCAGCTGCCGTCTTTGGAAAATGAATTATGGCTGCAAGAAAGGGATGGAGTATGACTTTACGTGAGTGTTGGAGCGGGGAAAGAGCGAGAGAGGGCGACTGACCACCCGAAACCCCCTGCTTTTCCACCCCCTCCCCCGCCATTTTCTGGACTCTCCTTCATCATTGCTTTGTGATTGGCAAAAAAAAGGGAAAAAAGAAAATTCCATTTCCAGCTTCCTCTTTTTTTTATTTTTGGGTGCTATCGCCACATGAAGATCTATATAATAACCCCCACTACCCCCACTCACCACCAAACCCGAACTCGAACCCAAACCATTTCGGCGTAGCCGCACTCAACTCAATTCAATTAATTTTCACTTGATTTTTCCACACACAAACAAATTTTCATTTAATTTGCTGCGGGGCGTTGGTTGGCTGACTTTCCTCTCGCTTTCTCATTTCCCCCTTGTCCTTGCTTTTCCTCATCGCCTTATCGGACGCCATTTTCTTGCGCTTGATTTTCTATTAAGTTTTCCCAGCTCTATTCCCCGAACAACTTTTCGCTGCTAATAGGGGCACTCAGGCCCCCTCGAGCCCCCCTTTTCGTACTCCATATCTTCCGGAGTAAGTAGTTGTTGGAAAGCAAAATTTGTTGAGACACTTTGTTGCGATTTGATTATTATGCAGTGGCATTGTTTCCATCTGCCTCTCTGTTGGCATTCCCTTCGCACAACGAACCTAATAAACTGATATTGGGAATTTAAATGATGTAAATGATTGGGAAAACAAATATGTTTAGGTGGTACTTAACACGGATACCTGAAAATTCCCATTTCCCAGGATTATACTTATTAAAATTATGGCAAAACGGCATGTCGTAGCGTTAGAAAACTTAAACAATGCTATGAAGTTAATAGTATTTTTGAAATACATATTACTTTTTACACTTAATTAGGGCTGGAATATTTTGAGCTCGATGAGCACGAATTAAAGCATAAGTTGTTTATACATTTAAACAAAACTGTAATATATTTAAGACTCTTAGTAAAGATAAATTAAAATAGACTTAAGATAATAAAATTTGTGACAATGTAAATAGTAAAACTGCATCTAAAACATCTTACAAAATAAAGCAAAAATAAAATAAACTCAATTTTACTTCCGGATATATTAAATCAAATCAGCAACATTTTAGATGGAAAAAAGAGTACTTAAAATATTTAGATAAATCAAAAACTCGAAGGGAATTAAGAAGAAAACAGCATTTAAGGTCACATTTTTCGGAGAAAAACATGATCGTATTAATTTTATTCTAGGTAATTACATTTAAAATGTATTTTCTGTTTCATTATGGCTTTTCCGCCATTAAAATAAGCCACCTTCCCTTTCCCAGTCAGCAGAGACATAATTTGTTTTGGCTCTTCGCTTCATTTACTTGGTATATCAAATTGTTGCAATCGCAAATCAATTATTATTAAAAGCGCATTAAAAACAATAAAAATGTCATTACAACAAGTACGGGAGGGGGAAAAAACCGGAATAAAATAAGCAAATCGAGTGAGCGAACGCGGGCAAAATAAACTAAATGAATATTAAGTTTTAATCATTTCACATTCGATTAAACAAATCAAGTTCGTTTCGGGTTGCGCCGCTTATCGCCGCATATCGACAGACTGTCTCCTGTCCCAGTGATTTTTATTACACTTTATTATTATTTACCTACTGTCGACTAATTTGTTTTTAATTTGTGCTGATAAAATTTATGAATAAATAAAATGGACAGCGAGCAAAATAACGAAATTAATAAGTCACTCCGGGTGAGGGGACTGAGCGGGCGGAACATGAACGCCCAGTGACAATGCCCAAATGCGGGACAATCGCCGAAATTGTGACATTAGTAGCCCGATTGATTTGTCAAATCATAAACATTTATTGGAGTCGCATTTGTCATGGAGCGGTGGAGCGATTTGATTTCGGGGGCTACGACAGGAAGTTATCGGAACTCGGCCATTTGGACTCACCGAAGTGCGCTACTAACCAAAGTGATGGAGGAAAAATCTATATTGAATCAAGGAAAATTGTAAATTACCTTTTTTAAGTTGATTTTTTAATTTTTTTAAAAAGTATTTAAGTAATTTTCTTAATGGTTATGATTCTTATTATTCTTATATATTAATACTTATCAAAGTTAAAGATAATGATTTGTATAGGTTATTATTTTAAATGTATTAAATATTCTAAGCCAAATAAGATTTAAGTTTGTAATTTAAAAATGGTTACAAGCTATTTTAGTGATACTTATATTTTAATTTGCTTGAAAATTTAGTCTAGTTTTATATTTTATTGTTATCAAAACCAAATAGTGAGCTACAGCTAATGTCTTATAATAGATATTTTTAAGGGTGTAACATAAATTTCTTCCAGCCAAGTTCGATTGGAATTAGTATAGATGAACGTTTCGATTTTAGAATTATAGAAACACAACCTGATAAACATCAAATAAATATATTTAATATTTTAGAACTAGATCTCAGCAATTATCGTACCTTTGTATAATATATATAATATCTATCCCATGCCTTAACTTCATTGTTACTGAATTGTGAAACTTTCTGTGTCCGTATACCCGCAACTGATGAAGCTCCTCTACTTTAGTCCCTGAATATCGGTCCGGTAGCCCCAGTCCCCCCCAAATTTACCCCCTTTCAGGTGTTATCGCCGATGTTTGGACAGGTATAGAGCATATAGTTGTGGGTGTGGCGGGGCTTTGTGTGCGCCTCTAATAACTTCATTAGGTGAGCATTACTCATACAAAATGTCACATGACAATGCAGCCAGGGGCGGGGAAATATCGGGAGTGTGGAGAAGGGGCTGGGGGTGCGTTGATTTGTTTTGGGTGATAAGCACTTAAATTAAGTCTTAATACAAATGCCGCTTGTCGCACACGTGTCGCATCGTCATCGAGGTCGAGGGGTCGGTTTCAGATTCCGAATCCAGATTCGGCATACCGCGTTCGAATCCATGGGCGTGTGTTTGGAGGGGCGGGGTGGTGTGGAACAAAAGGGGGCCTCGACATTGACGTGGCCTGTGAAATGGACATTTAATTATTTGCTGTGATTAAACAGAATGAGAGCAGACACCCCGCTCCGTGTCACACTTTTCGGCTGTGTGTGTGTCTAATTCCAGGGGCTGCGAGAGAGAGGGGGGGTGGGGGTCACCAGCTTCATATTCCAATTATTTATCTTATCAGCCGTATCTTGCAGTTTGTAAATAGTAAAGCCTGCGCTCAAAAACCGCAGACACCCCTAGCAATCGAAATCGGAATCAGAATCGGGATCGGCATTGGAATCAGAATATCTGGTTTTCATAATTCCAAATCCCTGACAATTTGACAGTTGCATCAGTGTTTGTTCCCCCGAAAAGACCTTATCTTCAGCATCTTTTTGTGTCCTTGTGCCCCTTGTGGAAATATTTACGTTTCCCAAAGAGCAGGGGGTGTTTTTCGAAACTCGAATCCTTTTCTAGTCAGCTTCCCACCTCCCCCAACCCCTTGTCAAATTAATGAGATTTTGCGTTTTGATTTCTGATGGATCGATTTTGGGGTGGACCGGGGGGGGGGGGGCTATGGTTGGTATTACCTAATCGAAGTGTTAGCAGAAAAGAGGTTTATCTAACCGTCCAATTATACAAATTGCAGGTGACAACTCAGCATATGGGACCCCAGGGTTGACTTTGCTCCTTAATATGCAAATTTACACTTGCCAAATGGCTGTGCTTTTATTGGGGGCCGGGGTCTTTCGGTTCGGGGCAGACAATCATAATACAAGTGTTAAAACTCACCCACAAAACAGCAGAAACAAATAACGAAACAAAAAACAAGCTCAAACTCAAATTGACTTCTAAAAGCGGCAAAATCAGCAAAAAATTTGCATTTCAATAAACGATTATCGTAACTTTGCGTACGGTTTTTGGTTACGCTCGCAGATTGCCATTCGGAACGGTTACGGTTACGGATTACGGGCGCTGGGGGTTACGGGTTACGGGTTACGGGTTACGGAGTACGGACTACGGGTTACGGGCTAAGGGTTACCGACTACGGGCCACGGGTTACGCGGGGGTCGCGGGGCTCGCGGGATCCACTGACATTGTGGGTGGCGAAGGTTTACGACTGCCAACGCTGGCAAATTGTTGGTGTAAAAGCCAAATGTGGAAAATTTATTTTATATTTTTAGCTTTTAAATTAAATAAAGTTTTGCGCCGGCACCGTTTTATTTGCATCGGCATGTTGTCACCTCCTGTTCGGAATTTCCTCTCACGTTTCCCGCTTTCCCGCCTTTCTGCTTTCCACTGCTTTTCCTGCTTTATTGTTTAGGCCTTTTATGGTGGAGGAGAAGGAAACTCTGGAGAACTGGGAGCTGCCACAAATCACGTACGGCTCTTAAATATGGCGCTCGTTTCATGTCCATTTCGTGTCCGGCAAAAGGAGAAATGCCCGTACATAATATAATATCAGGAGTAGCAGAGACAGGGGGGGTGGGGAGGGGTGGGAGGGGTCTCTACGTACCAGAGATGGAGCAGCGGCATAACAATCCGTCCATTTTGCATGCAAACGCAATTTGATAACGAGCGAACGTATTAATATCATTGGGCGCCATTATTTCACTGCCCGGCACACACAATCGCACCCCTTCACCAAAAGGCCGAACTGCCACCCATGTCACCCACTCCGGAGCAGGAGTTTTGGGGGACCAGGAGCCCCAAACCCCAAAACACATGAGCAAAAAAATGATGTACATTTGGAGCTGCCAGGAAAAAAGACCAAGAAAAAGTGGCTACCTTTCCGGACTTAACTCGACTTTGGGATGCCCTTTGGGGTCATCAGCATTTGACTTTAAAAACTGTGCTTTAAATAAGTTGTACGTAAAAGATTTATTTTATAAGTTAAGGAAATCCCTTTAGTCGGGACTATCCCCCCAAAAAGTTTTGTTAGAAACCCTAGGTTATAATCAATTCGTCGAAATCCGGAAAAAATTAGATCCCTTTTTATCAAAACCCCGAAAAATAATGGTCGCATGATGGAATGTCATACATCGATGAATTCGTTATACAATTTCCAATAAAGTGGCAAATTTTATTTTATTTTCTAAAAAAAATCATGAGGTTACCGCTTATGAAAATTATTTTCGCGAAGGCCGGAAAAACGAAGTCGATTTTTCGGTTTCTTTTATCAAAACCCTGAGAAATAATGGTCGCATGCTGGAATGTCATATCTCGTTGAATTCCTTATAAAAATTTCAATAAATTGGCATTCACAGCTAAACAATTATTTATTTTTTGAAAAACTCATGAGGTTACCACTTATGAAAAGGTCGAAATCCGGAAAAATCAGCTCGTTTTTTCGGTCAATTGATCAAAATCATGGGAAATAATGGTCGCATGCTTCGAATTCGTTGTAAAATTTCCAATTAACTGGTTTCCCAGCCAAAAAATCATGAAATTTGGAAATAATCAACTCGAGCTACAGTTTCTCATCAAAATTTGTGGAAAATAAATATCTATTGACCTAAGTTCATTTTGAATGTAAAAACAAATATTTTTAGGAATCAAACTGAATTGGGTTTTAAACTGACAAATTTCATAAGCTTGCTCAGACCACAAGGACTATAATCATATGACTATGAAATCGAAATCTTAATATTTATTTTAATTTCTCAACTTGAATTTTGGCGCCCAACATTGCTCATACGCCGCCTAGGCCCAGCGTGACATGTAATGAAACCGGGCAGAGAGTGTCCAAATCCTGCTCCAGAAAATCCTCTTGGGGGATACTACACCAAAGGGGCGGCGGAGGAGGAGGCGTGGCTTATCGGAGCGCGTGTGCAACATATTGCCACAATTCGCAGCCATTGCCGAAGCGCATTGGCAATTGTGACTGATGGCCAATAAATTTTTACAGCCTGGACATATGGAAATGGGAATCGGAATATGGCAACGGATCTGGACATGTCCGATGGTGGGTGCTTTATCAGGGCAGCCAAGTGCCACATATGTACATATGAACCATACCCCTTCTGCTTATTAAATAAATCACACAGAGAAAAAAAAACAAGACAAAAAAATGAGGGGAGCGAACGGATGCCACATAAATTCATGTACCCAATTATCTCATTTGTCTAAGCGGGCCTTTGACATCACGGAAATCGGAGGAATAAAGACGAGACGATCCTCACAGACATTTCATTTCATTTGAATTCGATGCATTTCAATTGCTCGACGGGTTCAAAAGTCCTGTCCCCCGGGAAAGGCGAAAAACAAGCAACGAGAATTGTTCATCTACGTCAACCCCACCTCCCTCCTTCAATGGCTTATTTATTTGGTTTTTTATTTATTTTATTTTCTCCGCTTATCAGGCTGCCGTTCGACTGCTTATCAACGGAAAGTGCCAGCAAAGCAGAACATGAATTATGGGGGGTATTGAGGGTCTTGAGACTTTTCGAGACTCTTGACAAGGCGCTGCCTTCAATAACAATTTGCCCATGACTAATTGGATTATTGGAATCGAATTTATTGTGCGCCATGCTTATTTAATATTGAATGTATGCGCTGTTGATTTTCGATTTTAACAGCGTCAAATGGAATTGCGACTATTTCGTTTATATCGATGGCGGGGGTGGGGGGTTGGAGGTCAAAGGAGGACGGAGGTTAACATCTAGCAGGAGCAGAAAAGGGAGGTCCTAGCCACAGATCCTTCGAAGGAGGCGTGTCGAGCCCTCGCTAATGACCCTAATAAACAGTTTTGTGAATGCTGCGCATACTAATGAGCCCTCTGACCAAAGGAACCAGGACCTCAACTAACTTCACCGCAGCAACATCACAGCAGCAACTTAAGAACACACAAAGAAAATGTTGCTTCCCCTTAATTTTTAGTGATTGTATGAGAAAGAATTATATATCCTGTTTTATATAATTAAACAAAAAGGAAAATAGAATAAGTGAATTGTATTAGAAGGAATTATATATCCTGTTTTTTTATAATAAAATAAAAAGGTAAATAGAATCATCGATATTAAAAATGGTGAACCAAACTTTTAATTTTGCACTTACATATTAGACGATATTTTCCAGTATGAACAGCATAATATGGTAATTAAATACTTAAGAAAATATTGTATAAAAGAAAAACTCAACATAAATGGAGTATTTTATGAAAAATTGATTTGAATAAACGTAAAAGAAAACATGTTGTCTAATCATTTAATATTTTGTTGGGTATCGTAATACATTTACTGCGTGGTTTCTTCTGTGTAAAACAACAGCGAGAGCAATAACAATAATAAATGCAAAGTGCAGGACGTCAACACCTTACACAGCAGCCCGTCCACACCCTCCGTCGTCCACCCCCTCCACCCTACTTATGGCCCCCTTTACAGCCCCTTTTCCGCCACCCCTGGCATACATATCCATCTGGTTTTGGGCAGGACATAATGAGCAATCCATCTGCAGCAACACCCGCACGTAGTTTAGTGAAACTTCCTTGATTTACATGACCCCCGCCCCTCCCACTCGCCCCTGAATAGTTATTTCTGATCCTTGGTCCTGGTCCTTGTCCTTTTCCCTATTTTCCAGGTCCTGGCATGTGTGAGTCCTCGTCTCGGCGGCTGGCTTAATAAATTGTTTGCCATTAATAACAATAAAAATAGATAATCTCCGTATAACAAATTAATGATGTTCACCGGGAACAGAGACGGCTAGATATGACAGGCGGTGGCGAGAAAGAGAGGGAGCAACGTTTGAGGGTGGCAAAATATGAAAACTTTTGACTTCACTTGCTCGTTACACTGCTCAGCAGGTTCAGGGGTTATAGGCACAAGGTGTATTTTCTTTTTGTTAAATATTGCATTTAAAATAATAATACATTTTTTTTAAATTCAAAAGCCAAAAGAAAATATTTTTATGGAACCATAATATTTACTTTCCCAAAAATTAGTTAACTAAGTGAATAAGAAAATACAATGAGTTTATTTTGCATCACTTTGATTTATGCACAAAATTGAATCCCTTTTAACACAGTTTTTAGTTTCTACAATGTAATTAGAATCTTTCTTTTTATTTGTCTTTTTTTTTAAATCCATATAGAAATTTATATTTACAACATAAATGAAATAATATTCAAATAGATTACAATCGAACTTTAATAATTCGTGCCAATATATGTTATGTTTTCATCATAAAAATAAAGCCTGTGTTGTGCTGACCAGTGTTGAACTGGGGCCTCTCCGGTGGTTGCTCACCAGATACCCAAGTCATAACCCAGCGGACAGGACACCAAGGACTCGAGGTGAGTGTTAGTGCTCCGCGGAGGACGTGCCACTTGCCGCAGCGGGTGAAAAAAGCGAAGGACGTACGAGTGGGTGGGTATGCGGATGCGAATGCGGATGCGGATGCTGATGCGACTCCCCCCCGGGAGTCATGTAGTTGAGTACGGATTTGAAGTAAATTAAAAGTCACTCACACCCGGTCCGGGTCCAGGCGCTACTGCCGAGTTCATTATTATGATATTTGGTGTCAGCGCCCCGTGTTGAGCCAACCCCCATATGCCCATATACCCATATAACCATCCTCATATAGCTACTCTCTGGGGCGTGGCAGAAAGATGGGTAGAAAACCAGAAACTCAATTATAACAATATGCTCAGATTTTCCCTTTTGGCCCGAGCAGAGGTTTTTCAATTTGTGGCCTACCTGCTACCTGGAATCGGACAATGGAGCGGATGAACGCCGACATTCGACGTGGAGTCATAAACTATGCCAATAACCATAACTATGAACTAATAAGGTCGAGATACTACGATGCTACGATGCTCGACGAGATCTTAACACGGCATCAAAACAAAGAAAGTGGAGCAACTGTTGGTCGATTGGGCTCTAAACTGAATCACAACCTGAACCCGAACCTGAACCTCAACATCGACCTCAGCATCAGCCTCAGCCTCAGTCTCAGTCCAACGAGAAATGCTGCTAATCATCGCACAATGAAATAAATTACAAACATTGTTTGGATGGATATGGATGAGAGTCCGGATTTTGGGAGTTGAGTTTCGGGTTGACCCCAAGCGGAATGCCCGCTGTGAAAATTGAAAAGCGTTCGAAAGGCAAATAGAAAACGAACGGGGCAAGGCGCAAAGATTAACACCAAAACAGGCGAGTGTTGCACGTTTATTCAGAGTGTGAATAAATTAAGGCATCAAAAATCATAATACAAACGATCGGGCCACGATAAACACTTTGATTAGCGTTCGGCAACCCAGAACTCCCGCTGCGAAATTGAAATGGAAGCAACTCCCGGGACCAAGTCGATAAGTCGAGAGAGCGGCAAACACCAAAATGCCCATAATTATGACAATCATCTCTGGGATTCACTGATTCACCGATTCTCAGATCCGAAGTCGAAGTCAAGTCCCGGGTTTCTCATGTTTCGTGTTCCATGTTTCGGGATCCCGAGCTGCTCGCCATTTGGCCGCTTTATGATGGAGCGCTAATCCCCATTGTTGGCCCTTTTGTTGGGGCCCCTTGTTGTTGGCTTAAGAATCTGTTACAGAAAACTTAAAAGCGTCGCTTTAATAACTTTATTGATTTCGATTAAGCGCTATAACGTAGGGTGATCATCATCACTGCCAGCACCATGGACCTCTACTTCGCGTTGGTATCGGCCATTTCGGTTCTTAAGGCCAAAAAAATATGGAAAAATATTGACTAATTATATGATACGATCTTATTGTGTAATAAATTTTGATGTGTTCAAGTTTTAAAATTTTAAAGAACAGTTCACAAACAAGTTTTTTATCTATCAGTTCTATCACTTTGTGATAAAAAAAGATTTTAAATATTTCTTTATTCAGTTATACTAATATTCAACATATTAAACAGTCAAAAGACTCCAGCCAAAAATTGTTGGTATCATATTCTTAAAGGTATCTGTAATAAAATGTATCTGTGATGACAGTAAAGTCTTGGAAGAGCTATTACCAGTTGATAATTATAATTGCAGAAGTAGGAGAACAACTTTTATTAGCAGTTTTCAGAGGTCTTTTACAGTTATTACACTAACCAAAGAACAACTGCCGTAAATTGATTGTAAAATTTGGTTGATTCAACCAACAAACATTTAATTTAAGCCAGTTTAATTCAAACTTAACAAATGTCTGTACATTGATTAGTTCGGGTATACGGAAATCCTCCTTGTTTTCATTCAATTAAGCAGTGCCATTCCATGAGCCCATCTGTAGGGCACTTCATAGCCTTAAATACCGAACCCATATCCAAAACGTCGATTGGCCTCCAATAAACAATCAGACAATGAACAATAAGCTTAACAAAAATATTTTCAGCTCAATAAAAAACTCATTTACAACAAAGCGCAGGCCAATGCGAACGAGTGAGATGGGCAGACACTATTACTGGTCAGGTTTAAAGGTTTAAAGGCTTAAGGAGCTGGGAATGGGTCGACTATTTGTATACATACGCACAAATAAACTTAATGAAAAACGTGTGAAGAATAGTTAAGAGCGGCCAATTTGATTTGCATCGAAAAGTAATTGAGCCACAAAAAAGGTGGAACAGAAAGAAATGGAAGAGAAGTTATGAACGCGCCACGGGGGCACGAGTCTGAAGACCGGGTCTCGAAACCGAAATATCAAGATGAAGACGTGGAAAATCTTCCAAATCATGCACAATTATTAAAATCCATAAACGTAATAATCATATCAACAGGCAACAATAACAACCAGGTGAAGCCATTAACAGCATGCCACAAATACAGGGGCGGTACAAGGGGGGATCTGGGGATTCGCGGGGGAATGGGGTATGGCGGTATAGAGGAGGGTCGAAAGCGCGAACACTGAAAAATTAATAAGCAATAAAATTGCCATGAAATGAAGTACACCACAAATTCCCATGAAAGCGACCGCTTCAGACCGCTGCCCCGCCCCCTTTGCCGCCTCCCCCGCTGTGAGGAAGCCCAAAACGGTTAATCGGTTGTACCGTTCCTCCATGCGCAGAGATTGGCCGAAACGCCCGAATGCAAATTCAATTGACACTTTGCCGGCCTTCGTCTTTGGGACAGGTCTCCCGCTCTTTCCCATTCCCAAGACCTCAAGATCCCAAGATCGGAAGACCCGTCCCTCCATGGGGTCTTTCTTGTCCAGGAACCGACTTCCCTGCCAAACCGCAAGTCGGTTATGAACGCAGAGACCCACCGATTTGGGACTTGAGTTGCAGCCTGATTAATGGGGCTAACTCGAAGACTTGGTCCAATTTTAAATGGCAAAGAATGTATGTTATTTTTGAGATACTTTTTCGATAAGTCGCAATATTGATTTATTAATTAGAAGGCAAAAACCTATGAAGATATTAGGTTTCTTTGAAAAATCGGATAATGGAGCTCCAAGAAACTAAAATATTCCTAATAAAATAGTGTGTTACTAGTCTATAAACCAAACTTTTACAGTGACAAGAAACATCAGGAGCTAAACAAGCTTGACTATGGAAAGATATATTTAAATATATATCGTATAGTCAAAATCCGTTAAGATCCGAAACCTGTGAAATTGAGAAATTGCAAATGCCGACGGGGAAGTCTTTCCATGATAGACATATCATTTCTAAAGGGTTTCTAGAGAAAAATAAACGTGATGTTTCCATATTTAAAGAACAACCTTTAACACAGCATCAAATTGTTTCCAGTTTCTGCATCCTTAAGTCCTTAAGTCGATGGTCAAGAGAATATTTATTTGTGGCCCATAATATTAATGCGCCAAATAAAGATGATGTCCGTGCCATTATGAGTCTGCCGAATATATCCTTTCCAGCCATTTTGGACAATCGCAAACATTTTCACGCCATTCCTCGAGGAAAACACTTTCAAATATCAGATTTAAGTGTATTTTTGATGCCATTTAAATTGCCGTTTATTGAATTCTCCCCAAATTGGGTTGGTTGTTGTGTTTTCATTGGGGATTGGGTAATTTTCTGAATTGGGATTTGGGACCTTGCGCAGTTTTTTATTTTTATTGTTGTTAAGCTCGAGTCGAAATCAAAAGGGGAAATAATAATCGTAATTTGTTGTTTATGTGGTTTTTCTCTCTTTACAGATTCGCATTTTATTCTTGTTTGACAATCAGTTTTTAGATACAATATAATTTTTTTAGCAGCCATTTCGCCGTTCTTTGCATTTCTATATGTAATATTGTGGGGGTTTTTCTCATATTTGTAATATACTAGCCTGCTTTTTTTTCGACACAAAAAAAAATTCCGCTTACTTAACTTGTGGATTTCTATGCAATTCTTTGTGTTTCCCTTCATCATATTTATTTTGTTTTGCTAAATTAAATTACATTTTTACACAGGCTCTCTCGCACACAAACACACACTCACCCTCACAAACACACACACTTATTCGCACTCTCAGTTTGAAAAAAAAATGTCCTTAGTAAATACACTTCTATTACATAATTATATTATTCATGTTTCAAGCATTGCTTTGGGCATCAGCCACTCTAAAAAAAAGGGTATTTATATATGTATATATGTATAGGAAGTAAAAATAATTAATTCATTTACAACACTAATTTAGTCTCTCTCTGGGAACAAGGTATAATAAAAAAAAAATACATTACAAAATACATTTGAATAAATAAATCACTTAGGGAATATTCAAGCTCTGAACCGAAGATACATGTGGTAAAACTTAGAGAGGGGGGCGATCTTGTATAGAATTGAGCAAAATATTCTAGGAACGCGAAAATCATTGGGGTGTTGAAAAGTTTCCGGTTGCTCGGTTGGATCGAGATCCTTGCGTGGATTCCTCACGTGTTGTTGAACAGCAGGGACTCGATGCTGAAGGGATTGCTCCGGCGCATACTAATCGGCGAAGTCTGGTGCACCAGACTGGCCACCGCCGCCGCCGCCGATGCGGATGCACTGCCATGATGGAGATGGTGATGCTGGTGGTGGTGGTTGTGCTGGTGCTGGTGCCCCGACCCCGATCCCTGACCCTGGCCCACCAGGCCGTGGTGCTGCTGGCTGCTCTGCAGGTTCAGTTGATGGAAGGCCTTGGCGGGGAAGAGCAGTGGCTTCGGCGAGTTCTCTCTGTCCCGCTCCTCGGACTCATTGCCGTCCATGGGCTCCAGTTTGCCGAATATGGAGCCACCGCCCCCGGCCGCCCCATTCGAGAGCATCGAGGGCGGGGCCACCGAACTGGGGCTGCCCAGGCTGCCGCCTCCGCCGATGAAGCTGCCCGCCCGCGAACTGTCGCCGTCGCCATCCAGGCCGCAGTGGATCGATGAGTTCTGCTGGGAGGAGGCGCCTCCGCCGTTGCCGCCGCCACCACCACCTCCGCCGCCGCCGCCGCCACCCAGACGGACCGGACTGACTGCATCGCTGTCGCCCTCGTCGTCGCTATCCGTGCCGCCCACCACGTCGATCTGGATGCCATCGTCCTCGAGATCCGAGTCGGAGAAGGTGCCGTTCGCCTTGTGCTGTGATATGTACTCGGCCTTCAGGGCCTCCAAGTCCACGGTGATGCCCTTGGCCTGCAGTTTCCGGGCCTGTCGGTCAATCGCCTTGGCCAGTTTCTTTCGGCGACGGGCTCTGCAAGATGGACAGTATAGAAAAATGGGGGAAAAGATGATTAGTTTAGTATTAAATGCTTTCGGAAATAAAAAAATAATCCTTAAAAGTGTAATTGGTTCCCTGATCCTTGAAATAGGGCTTTAAAAATGTAAATTATATTTAAAATTCATACTAAATAAAGTATACAATCCACCAAGCTTCTATATTAATTCTCCTTTAAAACCATTCAAATTAAAAATTTAACAATGTATACTTAATTAATACATATCATCAACAACAATGTGTGTTGAAATAACACCTATCAAATGTTTTAATATACAAAAATATACAATCACTCACAATTAAGCTAAGAACAGTTTCAATTTGTAAGACCTGATTAAAAATATAAAATGGCAACTCGTTTGAGAGCTTTACATTTTTAGAAGCCAAGCAGTTAATAGGATGAAATATATGCAATTTCGCTAATGAATAAATTTTAAAAATATTTTTCAGGTGATCAAAATGACCATTCGATTGACACTTGAGACTTTTTAAAAACTAATAAAACTAATATTTTTATTACGGGCTAATGGGTTTTATTACTCATTTGAGAAGGGGTGAATAAAAAAAGGAATTCTAACTGATTTGTGGGCCATTTCGGCTGTTCGGTGGACACTTACCGCTCTTTGGCCTTGAGTTCGTTGGGCGGAATGGGCTCGCCGCTGCAGGTCTGCGGTTGGGCGTTGTGGGCGGGGCGGCCAGGACCCTTCTTCGTGTGCTCGCGCTTACGCACCTTGGCACGTCGATTCTGGAACCATACCTATCTGGAACAAAGCGTATAATCTCAGCAAAGGTGCTCGCAAAACGATATAAGACTCAGAGAATAAGTTTTCCCAACTGACTTAGAAACTTCAGAAAAAGCTAAAGCAAAAATCCTTTTCAGATTTTACGAACCCAACTTAATATTAAAACAAAACAAAAAACATGAACCTAATCATAGTAGGTGCGTTGCAAGACTAAATAAAACAGAATTTTATATAACTGTCCTCATACATTACTTTGTTTTGGAGTCAAAAATTCTTGTTACTAGCAATTATAATACTTTACACTGAAACCCATTAAATTTAATATTGTATAAATTATTTATTTTCTTGGTTTAAAAATGTGGAAAAAATGGAAAAGTAAAAACTTTCAAATTATTGCAGAATTATTTTCTATTCCAAAGTTAATCTAAGTTTATGCCAAATAATTAAATAAAAAACGATTTTCAAAAACTAAAACAATACCTATATTGATTTAAAGTTTAAGTTTTTCAAATGTGGACCTGTATGTTGACTGTTTAAAAGCAAATGATTCCCCAGAGGTCTATGGTTTCTTCTCTGTGTGATGCAGGTGATTTTCAAAAACTAACACTAAACCTATGTATATTGTTTTTAAGTTATTTTTCAAATGTGGACTTGTATTTTGACTGTTAATAAAGCAAATAATGCCCCAGAGGTCTATGGTTTCTTCTCTGTGTGATGCAGGTGATGCATGACTCCAGCCGATTGGAACTAAACTCACCGCAACTCGCGACTCCTTGAGGTCCAGCCGCATGGCCAGGGCCTCCCGCATGAATATGTCCGGATAGTGGCTGGCGGAGAAGGCCCTCTCCAGCTCCTCCAGTTGCCAGGAGTTGAAGTTGGTGCGCGACCTGCGGCGTTTGGCCGCACTGCTGTCGTCGTCGCCGTCCCCGGGAAAACCTAGGGAAAACAAACGGAAAATGGGGAAATCTAAATGAAATTCGAAAAACACAGAATAGAGTCATTAATATTAGCCCGCCGGTCGGTGGGGGTTGGGTGGGTGTTGACTTATTAAAACTAATTAGGGTGGTGCCAAAACCAAAAACTAACCCCCGAACCCACACATTATCCAAAAAGACCCGAAATAAAGGAAAACCAAAAAAAAAAACAAAAAAAACACAAACGCATATGGAAACATGGGCGCAAAAGCAAAACACTTTGTTCCCGACACTAAAAACCCTATAATTAAGTGTTGGAGAATTATTTAAATTAGCCGAGACACAGGGGCACACACAGAATGCATAAATATTCATAATCATATATTTCAATTACACCGCCAAAGGGGCTACAAACGACTGTACCCCACTCCCCCTCCCCCGCACCACTCCACATGGTATAACTCATAACTCCCCCCTTTCCACATTTAATTCCCAGCCGCCGGCCCACAATAAAAACGAAACAATTTAATTACGTTTCTATGCCGCCCCGCTCTTCCGTTCCATTACCTTCCAGCCCGATCCGATCCTACCCGATCCCATCAGACCCTCGATCCGTCCCAGGATGCATAGTTTTCTATATTTAGATTATAGCCCCGAAGGGGGCGTGGCCAAAACACTCACATTCACACAGAATGCATGCAAAAGGGCCCGCAATTTATCAAATTAACTCGGATCTGGCCAGAAGAGAAACAGGCCAAAAGATTGAGAGCTGGGGAAATGGAGAAGTTGGCGGAAGGGAAAGGGTCCCAAGGTGTTTGGGTATTAGATGATGGCCACAAACACCGAACGGAACCACAGTGCTGGGCATTAGGAAAGGAGAACCTAATATAAATAAATATTTCTTTTACAGAACCACATAGCATTATGCAATATAAGACATATTTTCTTAATTTTAAAATCAAATTATTTTTACGTTCACAGTAAGCTCTGTGAATAATCACAAAACACACATAATGAAATATGAATTATTTGATTTAAGTTAATAACTTACTAAACTTATTAAAGAAAAAAGGTACAAGAAGCAAACAATTATTTTAACTCTTTGAATAACCCACCTAAAAACTAAAATTTCTTTTATCAATTATCCTTTATCGTTCACACCTCCTTGAATCAATTTCCAATAGACACAATCCGAAAGCAAACTATTTTTTTAACTGGTAACATGTTATATATGTACATATTCCTATACATTACTTTTATTCTTGTTAAATTAAATTAAAAACGAATAACATTTTATACATTTTCACTTAGCTAACGGAATCTCCCACTTAACTCATGCCAATCGAAATAATCGATACATAGGCATCGATGGGCACTAAATACACCCCTGGAGCTGGTGATGCGATTTGACTACCACAATTATTCATTGGACTCTCTTTCGGGGAAATAAATGCGTACAATGAGCCATTTAGTGGCTCAACATTGTATCGCAGAGTGATGAACAGACACCATTCAAAGCGCCGCCACTCAGCTGACTTCGTAATCGCATTAATTTCGGTTTTTAGACGGACACCACCCCCTCCAGCCGCCCACCGCCCCTTTGGCGGCCTTGCAACAATTGCGGACTACCAACATACGCACACTGCACACACACCCGACATTAAAGCGCAATAACAAGAGGACGCCCCTAATGAATGGCTTGCATTCTGCTGTTAAGTGTACCTAATTATGCGTGCCGCACTGTAACGCTTCGGCTCTCCACTCTCTCCCCTTCTCTCGCCATCTCTTTCACGCGCCCAGAAACTCGTTTGTTTTAAGCGTTTTGGTGTGCGAAAGAGAGGTTAATAACTCAATAACAGCGCCAAATACACAACAATAATAGAGACATTAAAGGTAAAGCGACAAAGAGCAGACAAATCGCCAAGGAGCGAGCGAGATGGCCAGCACAAAGTGCATTCAAATGACTTAATAATAACAGGCCAAGTTTCCAGGGGCGGCGGATGGGAGGGGTTTTCCTAAAGGGGAAGGGGCATTTGGAGTGCCCGACGAGTGGAACATAATTCATGTTTTTGGCTCTTGCGGCGGGTGGCTTGTGATTTGTGCCACCAAAACGAGATCGAGAGCGAGTGTGGGAGCAAATGCAAACGATAATTGAAATTTATTATGATTATTGCACGGACGGCGTGTGCAGTTTGCAATGTGCAATGTGCAGCGCCAAATACGCCAGACTGAAATTTGGCAACGTTGCTTTGATTCGACATAACCCCTTTAAAGCGGGAACAACGAGAAAGGGACACGGAAACACAACAGAATGAAACGGAAATAAAAAGCATAGAAATCTTCAATAACGCTACTTCCGATGTCTTTAAATTGTATTGTACCAAGATTAAATAAATATAATTAACCATTCATATTGGGTATGACAAGTTAATCTTACAGATAGATGACATTTATGAGATATTTGGCCCCCGATTTTATGTAATGTCCAAAAGCGGTATTATCGAAAGACTGGCTTAATCAAAATATATGCTCATTCATTCTTTTATAATGGTATAACCTCTAAATTTAAATTGATGACCTACCAAAATAGTTTTTGTGCATTAGAATAAAGTAACACGATTTTAATTATCTTTCTAGAATCTTATTCAAGCTAAATAAACCAACAAATTAGTAAGTGTTTAACAATTCTGCAATGTTAAAAATAGTTTAATTTCGTAACTAAGAGAACTTGGAAGATTTAAGGCTTATGCCATTTCAGCTTTCTCCTTGGTTTATATATGATATTTCAGGACAACATTTCTCTGGAAAATTAGGAAAGAGCATCAGTTTCAAAACAAACACGTCTTTTTTCAAGATCTGATGGTATCGAATATATTTATAATATTTATAGTGAACACCAAAAAGAATCAAATACTGACGCAAATAAATCTCTATTTACTCTTGCCCACAAAGAGTTTAAAAAACAGCGAATCTCAGAAACGATTATTATTGGTTTTTTGTTTTAAGATTTTTTCCGCTGCGAAGGGCAATCAATTGCCTAAAATTAAGATACCCCCAATAAGGGTATGCAAAGGCGGCGAAATCAGAAAGAATGACTGAAATGTGTGTGTATGTTGTGTTGCATGCCTCAGTCACATTCCGTGGCATGCTATTTTCGTTTACAGCGCGCGTCAGCCAGGCAATATAACAGTTACCCAGACGCACACACCATATACACACACCACTCGCCAATCAGCACACCCCCCACCCCTTCGTCCACCGCCCAGCTGCCCTGTCCCTGTCCCTGCCCCACGCCCCCTTCCCCGCCCCTCGATCCTCGCGGGTGAGCCACTTAAGTCATAAAAATTAAAGCGAAAATATAAAAAAAGGTAAGACAGGAAAGAAAGGCGAAAAAAGGTGGAGGAGAGAACTACTAAAAAGTTTAGGGACGGGGTGTTCGAAAGGGGTGTATTATGGCAGAGGTGTACGGGTGGAATTTTTGGAAGGGGTATTCTTGGTTCAGTCCTTTTTCTTATACAAGTTTTGGCCATCCAAAATGAAAGGATAAACTCCTTTCATCATCATCACTTTAATTAAGAAAAAACCAAATTAGTCAAACATTAAAAACTTTCAAGCCCATCTATTACAGTTCATTAAGTTAAATATCATTGATTTTACTTTTCATTGCAGGATTTGTCTTATATAGCCAAATACATTTTTTCAGAGTTATTACTCACAGAAGTTTATCCATATTGAATAGCAAATCCATTTATTTATTTAGTTAAAGAAAGTTATGTAGTGCAAGTTATTTGTAACAAAAAGCCATCCACAATAAAGGAGCTCTGTAATCATGATTATTAGTTAAGTCTCCTCATTTTCATTTCCACTAATAAAAGAAAAATTGTCTGAAGAAAATAAAAAAAAATCCATTAAAAGGCGGAAATACTTAAAAAGCCAACGGTATAATAATTTTTTGATAAGAAAACTGAGACTGCGGCAAAATCTATTTGTGAGGAGCAAGAGCGCGAAACGATTTATCATTCAGTCGGTAAGTCATTCCGTTGGAATGGAACCTTCGGGCCATCATTTCGCCGTTCCATCAATGGGCCAACTTCCGTTTTGGGGGCGGAACGGAAGTGCTCTACAACTATGTGAACACCCCACAATACCCATCAAGTTTTGGTTATACGGAATTCATTAGGACCAGAAAACAAGACAAGGAGAAAACAAAATGGTGGCGCAACTGGAAACGGAAAACTGAAAACTGAAAATCGCATGATAAATGATTCCGATCGCCTTATGACAGTTTCTTCATTTCCGGCGTGAAATGAGCAATGGCAAGCAAACGTCATGATGATGATGATGACGTTCCACCACCATCACCATCACCACCCACACCCACACCCATCAAAATCCAGACTTTGGATTGCATGTCAACTCTCTGCCGCAAAATGATTAATGAGCAAAGAGTGCGATGGCAACCCTGGCAACACCCACTCTCGTATCCACAATCTGCACAGCAATCGCCAGCCTAATCAAATTGAATCAAATCAAATTAATAATTACTTTTCAAGAAGGAAGTGCCCCAAAAAGTGGCTCTGCGTTGGCAGCAATTAATTAGTTCCCCGATCTGGGGACAGAACTCGGTACTCGAACTCAAAACTCTGCGAACTGCGAGCCCAGCCAAGTGCAGTTAATTACAACAAGCGGGCCAACACGCCTCCTTGCTAACGCCCCGGCTTTGGATATATGCATTATGGCCATAATTACACCAACTAGCCATCATTTGTTAATGCTAATTGGTCAATGAGCCACGGCCGGGCCCGATCTCCAGTCCGGTTTGCAGCTCTGCCCCCCCCGTTCCCCCTACCCCCGTTCCCCTTCCCGTCTCCACTTAATGGCCAACTGGGCGATCAGAGCAAATGGCGTCCCATCAATTTCGGGTCTAGTGATTGCTCCCCGGCAATTGTCCGGCCAAACAGATTGAAGGCAGAAAGAAAGTCGCGCTTACCGCAAACAAGATCAAGTTAATGCTACAATGGGAAAGATTGCGGGGCGGTCAAGAGATCTTTCTTAGCTAACAAGAGTTTCCCGGAATTATAACGATTACGGAATAGGATAGACAATTGTTTGATTACCCAATGGACAATACCATTTAAGCTGTTCAAATGGTGGAGATCTTAATTGGAACTTTTTTGTTAGCTATTGTTTATTTTTCCACGAAAAATAAGAAACATATGTAATAATCTTAATCAAAAATACATTGTAATCATAGCACTTAGGTAAGATAAAATGATTAAGGAAAAAACAAGTCCGAAACTCATAATTGTCACGTTGCGCAAACAACATTTTGAGTAGATTTACATTAAGTCAAATATTTATATTAAATATTTAATATGTAAACATTTATCATTGTAGATAGTCGTTCTGTTTAGTGAAGAAAGCTAAATTAAACCACACTTCATCACTTGACTTCATAACCTTCTTAACCCATTTTTTAAGGTCAATAAAAACAGTTTGAATTAAATGCAAAATGATTCAAAATAATAGAAAAATTAGTATTCCAATGAAGGATAGAGCTACCTTAATATGTTCTTCACCGAATTCTAAGAAACCAACCGATCAAAACCAATTAAAAAAGGAAATCAAAGAAATACATCGCAAAACAAACATCTTAGCTCGATTCACACATTGAATATCGTCTGTTTTGTGTCTTAGTTTAAACACGGCTTTTGGTATAGTTTATTTATTGTTTATGGTCAATGGATAGCCATAGGTGTGTTCCCAATTTGGAGTCGATTGCGACCTTTTCCGGGGGGGCACAGCAGGCGACAATCGCTGGCCGTTCGCATACCACTTTGTATGCTAAATACAAATCAACGAAATCAATCGGACTTTACATAATAATCGTTCGCTGATTAGCTAAATCAATAAATGTGTTTTGCAGGTAGCAAAAGTCAAGCACAACTGGCCCGGCTGATATAGAAGCTCCGGCTGGAGCAAAAACAGCGTGAATGACTGACACACCGAAGGCATTTAGCAGGGCTAATTGAATGAATTAGCATATTGTCCGGCGCAACGATAACGAGCAGGATGAGTTCTATGGCCACTATAGCATCTGTAGCTTATACAGGTACGCATTCAGATGGAAATAGAAATGCGATCCGATCGGATCCCATCCGACCAAATGGATCGATCAGGCGGCGCTGACCTCCACTCTCGATGGGGAGGCGCGTGTTCCGTGAGACTTGATAATTCATTAGCCCGATCCCCGATCCCCGATCTCCGATTTCGTCGTGAATGCCAATAAATGATTTAAAATAATGTTCGGCGAAAGTAGGCGATGGAAATTGATTTCATGGGAAAGACTGAGGAATGCGAATTGTGACGCGAATTTCAGGTTACCATGGACACGTGTCGGTGATTAGCTTTCGGATCCGTCACACAGTACCTGTTATTACTCAATTGCACTCAAATGATCTCTTGTTGAGTCACTTGGCTTAACAGCGTTTATTGTGCTTCATCCGAATGGAATTATTTTGAAAGAGTTCGATTAGTTTGCTTAGCTTTTCTATATACAAACCGAACTTTTATTCACTCTTGAAAAGCACATGAGTAGGAGGTTTCATTGAATGATTATTCAATCATATATCGTTGTCTTTTTTTGGATTGCTTGATTGGTCCATTGAATTTGGGCAAATGGTTCAAGTAAGAGAGCTAAAAGGCTATTTACTAAGCTTAACCTTTTATAAAGGGGAGGGATTACATAATCACCCGCCCACTTCTTTCATATTAGTAAAGATACAATTTCAAAATCTTATTTATTTATAACTTTCCTTTCTTCGAAGCTGAATTCGGCTTTAGAGTTCAAATTTGTTTTCAGATTATAACTAGCTAAAATGAAATCCAATTTAAGAATGGATTTGAATAAAATTTATTTGTTTTTGTGTAGCTCGAATATTATGTTTCCTTTTTATTTAATTAATTAAAGTTATTGATAATCTTGAAATATCACTCCATAGATGATTTTAAATTTTAACTGATATTGGATATTTGCCATAATGACATTTTTGCATACCATATCATTAAATTGGTTTATTTTACAAGTCAAACTATTATCCTGCAATAATCGTAAAAACGAAACAGTTGTTACCTAAACTATTGAGTATGAATAACCTTTCAATATAACTGAATAGTTTTGAAGGTATCAAAATGAATCTTTCGATATTAAACAAACACCTCAGAACAAAAAATTTAAACTCATCGGTTTTAAAATGTAACCACAGTTTATAGTCTTTACCTTATTTAGTTTTGAATTATTGCTGTCTATAGTTTATTTTTGACACAACGAAAGACTTGCATACTGCCAATAGTTTATTTCAAAGACAACATTTACTAAATTGGAAATATGGGTTATTTGGATGAAGACTTATTTTTTGGGAACTAAAGGTTCGAGTTATAGAAGTTCTACTTCGAGTTATAGAAGTTCTACTTCTATGTTTCGAACTGATTTTTGGTCTTGTGTGGAGAGCGGTCTGAAATGCCTTCCCTTGCCTTTGGACACTTACCGCCATCCTCGTTGGATCCCTCGCTGGGCGGTCCCGCCGGCGGCAGGCTCTGCCGGTTGCCGATCATCAGTCGGTGCTGGATGGTGGCCACTGTGCTGGCCACCGCCGCCACCGCTGTCGTTTGGGCGGCACTAACGTTCCGCAGTGCCGCCGCACTCAGTCCCGTTAGATTGGCGAACGCATTGCTGGCATTTACCGCTGCCATTTGTGTGGCGGCCGCTGCAGCGGCGGCGGAATTCGGATGACCGCCAGCGGCGGCGGCGGCAGCGGCATCGAAACGTGGTCGCCCCAAAAACGGTCCGTTCGGCCCAAAGACGCCCGGCACGCCGAACTGAAGGAAGGGACCCCAGGGCGGTACACGGACGCCGCCGGGCGCCAGTTGGGCGGCGGCGGCATACAGCTGGAGGGCGGCCGTCGGGTGGAGGCCCTCGGAGGGCATGCCGCAATCGGACACGGAAACGGATGCCGAACTGGCGCCCCCTAGCAGATGCTGACTGGAACTCCGATGGGCGGCGGTGTTGCTGCTCCCTCTCGAATCTTCCGCCTCCTTGGGACTTTGGTTGTTGTTATTTCGGCTATTGGTCAAGAACTTTTTGCTATCGCCTTCGGAGGTCTCCAAAACCATTATGGTCTGTAGTTTAGGCCATCAAATAGGTCTATTTATGCACAATTTGATGGGTTGTTTGGTGGTGGTAGAGGGGCTGGTGAGGGGGCTTATTTATTGTTCACTCGCGTAGGACTTTAAAAAAAAAAATATATGTGTTATTTTTGTTATTTCGCAGAGCCGTCGGCCGGCGTTAACCAAACAACGCGTCTTTACACACTGATTAAATAAAACTGCACTTGGGCCCAAGTTCGGTTTGGTTTTGTGTCAGCCTTTCCAGCGTTTATCAGCTTTTTTGCTTTTGCGGGAGAGCGAGTGGGCGATGGGCGAGGAGCGAGGAGCAGTGAGCGATGGGCGAGTGAGCGAGAGCGACAGCGAGAGACGCGCGCTCGCAATGAAAATTCAATTTGAACTGAGCAGCGCAATCGACGCAGCTAAAGAGGAAACCCCAGGAAAGTGCGCTGCGTCGCCGGGGAGCGAGCGAGATGCATGTACAATTGCATGGGGTGCGAGCGAGAGGCAGCCAGCGGGTAGATTGTTGCCATGTTTGGTGCGAGCGAGTGCGAGTGAGTGCGAGCGAGAGGGAAATTCATCAGCGGCAGCAACAACCACTTAATTTTTATATGTGCCGTTTCAATTTTGATCAACTGCTGTCGCTCTCTCTGCTCTCTGCCTCTCCCTCTCCCGCTTGCCCGCTCTCCATCACTCCATGCCCCTCTCCTTGTTCACCTTGCGTGGCCATTTTGCCGCCAGAGCGAGACAACCGGATGGCACTCGGAGCGAGCTTCCATTGGCCCGCTGGAAAATAGGGGGAAATCTCAGCGACTGCGCTGCCGACGCCGCTGCCGCTGTTAAGGCGCTGCGTCGCCATTGCCAAAAACGACTTGAAGAGTTTTCAATTTTCTTCAACTGTATGCGACGGAGTTTTCCAGGGCGGAGTTATGCGGCATTTTTTCAATTTGCCGCACATCAAATTATTATGCTGCCGCTGCCGGCGTCGCTGTCGCAGCTCTGCCTCCGCTCTGCCGGCAGCTGGGAAATTGCGAGCTTCGCCATAACCATAAATGGCAATTTTCTTTGCGACAAATAGAAAATGAAAATTTGTTAACAATTAATTAGCCAAAAGGGAGAGGCTGCTTAGCCTAAAAGCGATTGCCAGGCGTTTTCTGTGCGATTTGTCAACACTTTGTTAGCGTTTTCCACATAGTTTTTCTCGAAACCAACAAAAAAATCCATTTGAATATATTAGTCAGGAAAAATCCATTAAAATTGTTTTTAGCTGACAATTTAATTGTTTATTAAGTAAAAAACCTTTACAGAAATTGTAATACTTCATTTTGTTTTACTATGAATATACCATAGTTTTAGTTATGAATATTTTGAGGTGAATCAAAGAATGTGTAATCATAATACGCTCTTTACTTAGAGGATTCATTATTTATCTTTTGCATAAAACTTAACATCAAAAGTATTGAATATTAAAATATCAAATATTTAAATTGTATATTAGTTAAATCATTTGAACTAGATATTATCGAAGTTAAAATATTCTATTACCATTTTTGTATGATCTGTTTTATTTAATATTTCTTTCTACGGAAACTTCAACAATACAAGGAAATGTTAAATGTATTTGACTACCGTTTTTCCATAGTTTTTATAGTGTTTTATTAACGTTATCAATTAATAAGAACCATTGTTTATTATGCGCAACTTCAGCAACACGTACACTGGCCATTTTGCTTTAATTTGTTGACATAAACGCCTCGTTCCAGTTTTTCCGCAGAACATCTCCCCATTTTTTGGGACTGCTGCTGCGCATGAATCATTCATTTTCATTTTATTGAGCGCCAGCAGAGCAGTGCCACTTAACCCATTTGCTCTCCCTAACCCCCAATGCCCGGAAAACTCTGGCCTGGCAATCAATGACATTGTACGGAAAACCCCTCGAAAAGTACCTCCCCCCATGTCCCGACATCCCCCACAGCCGCCCCCTCATCTGTCAGATGTTTTGTTGGCAGGTTACTTAATTGCTCGCCCCCCGCTCTTCTGCCGCCCACTTCCCTATTCGTGCACTGGGAGAAAAGGGTTATGGTACTAGGGTAACAGCACAAAATATATATCGCATTTGGTTTTCTTGATTTGGAAGATTTATCCAAGAATTAACATTTCTATAATGTCTCTTTTAAAGTTAAAAGTTTAAACAGAAAAACTAAAATTAGATAATCATGATGCTGCTGGATATATTTCTTTAGGGTTTAACTTTTAATGGCTGCTTGGATATATATCTTAGTTTTCAAATTTTAATGGCTTTCCGTACTGGGTTTTTCTCACTGTGCATCCCTTTACTTTTCGCTCTGGTACTTTTACTCCGCTCTTCCCACTCCGCCTGTCACATGTGCAACGTTGACGCTGTCGGTTGGTGTTCGCTTTATTAATGACTTACAGCGCCAGTGGCCGAAAAGCGAAAAGCGAAAAACGACACGCACATCCCCAAAAAAACCACCCAGAAAATCCCTACACCCGAAGACCCACCATCCGCCCCCTGCCCCTTGTCCCTACCCTTTGTGCTATCAGTTTGTTAATAAAATTTCCATGCGTACCGAAACTTAATTAATTCTGCTACAGTTTGTTGCAAAAGTTTGCCCCAACGGCGCCCATGTCCTTGGGCCACTCCATCCCCCCATCCCCCACCCCCCCATACACACCCTCTCGACCACCCCCTCCCCCCCTGCAAATCAAACGAATGAATTTTAATTATTTTTTGTGCTAGCAAAAAGTTTTGTGCTCTCAGGTTTCAGGAAAAACTTTTTTTTTTCGCTCCAACAGGAAATGAAATGTAGAGAGGGGAATGATGAGCGAATAATAAGAGTGAAACATAAGGGAATTGGGGTATATTTTTTATGTTCTTCTCGAGGTTTAGCTAATCAGAATTTATTCGAGTGAATGTGATGGAAATCGTTGTGGAAACTGCCAAGATTTGAAAATAAATTAGGGTTTTCAGCACAAATATCGTACCGATAACTTAAGACGTAAATCGATACAAATATCCAATTTAGCAGAATGAATAACTATCAATGCTTATTTTGTAATTATTTTGTTTATAGTAAAGAATTGTATATATTCTCCACTTTCTATTTATTTAAATATATAGTTGTGATAAAAACGTTGATATTTATCGCATTGTGAAATTTATAATGCATTTTTAATCATATTTAATGTTTAACACTTTGTTTTTTTCGACCATTATAAGGGATTGTATCAAAATAAAAAGTCTAACTTAACACCTAAAAGTCAATTTTGTATTGTTAATATTAATTAAAGATATAATTTATTAAATATTTGGGTTTCGAATATTAAGTTTCAAAACAAGTAGAAACGTTTTTACGAAATCTTAAAAGGAATCATTATGTTAGTGATACAAATTAAGCAAAATAACTAATTTAGAGATACATATTAAAAGCTTGAACTGAATTTAAAACAATAACTTTAGTGATATACATAAATTAAATAACATGTCTAACAAATTTGGCATAGATCTAAACAAATTGTTTTCGAATATCTAAATCAGTGCTAAACGAAGAGCAGCCAGGCAGGGAAATGAAATAGTGGGAAATTCGGCGGCGTGGCAGGGAAATAAATCGTGTGGCCGCAAACAGCTCGGATTGGATGTGGAATGTGGGATGCTTTGTGGGGAATTTTCCGCTCAAAATGTCTCTTTGATTTGTCTGTCAAATGGCTGCAGTGGCGTGGGCGGAAAATCCAAAGGGGGAGGGGTAATGGGGGTGACATGGCGATGGACGGATATGAAAACTGAGGGAATGACAGGCAGGAAATTGAAGAACTGCTCCATGCCATTTGGAAATAAGTAATGATAAGTGGGGAGCCCCAAATTGGCGTGGGATGATGTGCTGGAATATGCGTACTTTGCATCTATTTGCGAAGCACTGTTTCAGACGAAATCATAACCCATCACAAGAATTTGTATTTAAAAAATAGTGATCAAAATATAAGCTTGATATGTGTATTTAAAACAATTTTGGTCATGTTGTAAAAATATATTCTTAAAATTATGGGAGACCATTGAATTGACATAAAAGGGAAATTATATTTTATATGTTCATTAAAATTTTTTAGCTTTATATTTCAGACTATACAATATATCTTAACTATTGACTATAAATTTTATTTTCTCAAAAAAGCTTATATATATTTTCTTAAAATTATGCCCAAAAACGGTTACGCTATCTTATCTTATGAATGTAATTTTGAAAATGAAGTATTTTAAGTAAAAAATACACATAAAACAAGATTATATTTGACCGTGCTATGAGTTTTCATAACTGCTGGAATTCTTATTAAATTTGAATTACCCTAGCTTACCACCTCGTTTGAATAACACAAATCATATACCTCAAATGACTGCAATAAAAATCCATTTTATTATCAGGCTACCTATTCCGAAAGCTACTGCCATAAAATCTTTTTTATAAGGCCGACTTTGATAGAATTTCCGTTTTTGGGCCACCCCAAATAAATGCAGTCCGAATTGTGACAGTTGTGAGTTCGATTTAAGTTGGGCCAATTAACGAGCGTGTTAATTGGCCGTGATTGGGACAGATAGAGCATAACCAGCGTGTCAACCGCACATCATATTGTGTCCATCAAAAATTGTTAATGCCACGCCCACTCAGCCAACCTGATTTGGGAATTTTCCCGACCGATCAACAGATGCAGCGAGACCAGAAGAAAGGAAAACAGGAATCGGGATTCAGGAATCAGGATCAGGGCACACATGTGTCGCTAATTCCAGCCGACCTGCAGACACGCCCACTTTTTCTCCGGTTTGTCAATGGGCAAACAAAAAAAAAGGAAACAACAAAAATCAAAACAATGAACAGGGCAAGGGCAACCCCCAGGAAAACTCAGACTATGAATGGGAAAAAACCTCCCTCTCATTCTTTTTTCGGCTGGCAAAAGTCAAGTCACACAAAATTATGGCAATTACGCTAAGCAGGCCATTTATTTTTATGAGCCCACGAATTATGAATAATTGCAAGTGAAGCACACAAACTAAACGTGAGAGAGAAGGCCAAAAAAAAAGCAATGTAAAGGGGGGGTTTTGGGTGGGGAGGGGGGCTATATAGTAGTTGGCAGACATGTTCGAAAATCCATTTTGACATTCAGCGCTGACATAATGAAAAACCGCATTCGCATGCCGGGAGTTTGCTCGTCGATTTCATCACGGATCGAAGACAATCTCCAGACCCTCCCACACACACCCAACCATACACAACCACACACATCACCCCCATTTTTCCGGGGTGTGTATTCGTCATTAGGCTCATAAAATTGCAATGACTTGGCTCACACACATATCGACACACATATTGACAAAGGACAAGCGGCAAAACTGAAGCCTATTATTTAAGTGGCTGTGATGGAATTGCGATTACCCTTTACAATTGAAAAATCTTCAAGGAAGTTATTCTGATTTTCCAGTTCTTACAAGATAACATTGTGTTTGAAATAGATTGTCTATATTAGTGTTTAAAATTAAGAAAGACTGTTTAACGATTCAAAAAAATACAAATAAGAAATATTTTAAGTGGTATAAAGCATATTAAAATATATAACATAATGAAAAATTCATATACATAATTATGGGTTCACAAAAATATATGTACTTTGAAAAAGTATTACAAGTTTGTATTAAGATTTAATTTTTTATTAACCAACACTGTAATCCTGATTTACAATAAATCCAATGATTATGATATTCGTACTTTTAAAGTCTAGATTACCATTATTAACTAAAAGTTTCAATAAATCTAACATCATTTTTGTAATAATAACTTTTATAACAATTTTATTTTCCTGCAATATTTATTAAATCACTTTAGATCATATCCAAAAAAGGCTTACAAATTATTTTTAGAATTGGATTTTGATATATGTGTATTTATTTTAGGTGAAGGTTTTAAATAGCCGCATTCTTAAAGCAGAAGTTATTTTTAACATAAGTTATTATCAACACGTAATACCCATAGACCTGCTATTTAGGTATTGTCCAACACTCCCAATCATCCATTTTTTCGGGGCTTTCGGGGTGTTGGGAGGCTGGGTTGAGGGGACTTTCTGGGGGGCTGCGATTTGGCACAGACAACGACGAGGACATCAACGCCATCAGCGGCAACAACAATTGACATTCATTGGCTAGTTTGATGGCCGCTTCCATTCCCTCCACTGTCCTCCACTCTGGGGATGTCCTGTATGTCCTGGATGTCCTGGGCGTCAACCCCCACAGTCGAATACAATGTCCTTGCTCAGTTCCTGCTTGGATCCTTGGCTTGGTCCTTGCTCTTTTGGCTGTCGCGATTGATTTTCTCTCCAGCCACCCCCCTCCCTTCGCTTGGCGGCAAATAAATTACATTGTAATTTGTGTCCCCCGTTGTTATTGTGGCACCCCGCCCCCCCTGGGCCACCCCCGCCGCCCCGCATCCTTCGTCCTGACCAGACTGGCTCCTTCAACCCTCGACTTGTCGCTTGCGCTGTTTCCATTTCCCTCCACTCAGAAAAAAAACGTCATACATTTTTTAAAACTTGTTTTTGTATTTAAGGAAAAAACTCTTAGAAATAATTATTTTATGGAAACGAAAGAATTTTTCGTATAATAATTTGGAATATTTTTACAAATGGATACAGAAACTACGTTCATATCATATAAATAATGTTCATTAAATAATAATATTAATAATATTTAACAATAAGAATATGCAAGCCATCTAAAAAATAAATTATTATTAAATTATTATTAAAAATTAATTTCTAAGTACTTTGTAATATCTAGATTTTGTAATATGATTTTCCTAAATACAAGGTATTATGTACTTCGAGAATAAATTAACTCAATAGAGTAACTATTTAACTATTTATGTAAAAATAAATATTTTTGGAGAGTGCAAATGTTGTTGTTCGTGTGGGCTCGTAATTTCATTTCGAGTGCCTTTTGCCCCACCGTCCACCGCCCACCGTTTTGGCACTGCCGCCTGCCACACCCACTCTGGTTAAGGCACCAGTACCTCCCCCCCCCACTCTCTTCCTGCATCGACGCCCCTGGTTCATCCCCCTTTCCCCGCAGCCTCTAGCTCATTTAAAGTTGATGGTGTGTGAAAAAATGTGAACAGATTGTTATGTAATTGAGTTTTTAGGCAGCCGTTTTGAGGTCGCCTTTTGTGGCCGCCTCCTTGGGATGTCCTTTCGTCCTGCACCTCCCCCTGCCCCTGCCCCACCCATCCACCACCCCCACGCCCTTGACTGTTGTCGCATTTTGTTACATTTATTTGTCGCTTGATTTGATTCTTATTTTCTCTGCCTTGGCTTTTCTTTTATTTTCCGTCTGCTTGTTGGATTTTCCCTCGGAGGTTTATTTGCCCTATCGATGGGAACAGGGGAGGGGGGGTGTTCAGTTCACCGATTTGCGGTCGACGAGGCCAAGTTGTGCGGTTGGAATTGCACAGGGAATGGATATCGCAATGGAGTGGACCAAACTGGACAGGGATCGGCATCATTGATTTTATGGAGTGTAATTAGCGCAATCTGTTGATTTTGTAAGGAATAAAGATGTACTGTTGAATGCCGATCATCCCTAAGCCCCAACTTATAATTTAGTAATGTGAAAAGTATTATTAGCTCATCACATTAATTGATCATTCCTCCTGGTTTTGGTTGCTCTTTTCCTTTTAATACTTTTTGTTTCCCTTTAAACAATTTTCTCAAATCACATATGAAGGATAAGATTCTGTAAGTATAAATGTAGACACTGTAAAGACACTCCCTTGAATGATTTAATACCATTAAGATTAGATTTACTTAATTAGAACCAACATAATCCGTATTATTAACATCATAGTCTAAATAAAATCGATTCTATATCTATTTACTCATTATCATAGTGCTGCTGATCTTCTTTAAACCATCATTTTTCATCTACTTCATACTTAAATCATACTTAATCATAATTCTTTTAAATAGTAACTTATTACCCCTTTGAATACAGTTTTTAATATAGTTTGGCATATATCCCACGGACACTATATGGCAGATCACCACCCACTTATGAGGTGCATAATTCCACTGATGGCTGATCACTTTTTCATGCCGATCATTGGTTACTGTCCATCACATTGGTCATGCCAATCCACTTCTGACTGGCCTCGAACTACTCCTCCTGCTCCGCATCCTCCTCCTCCTCCTCCCGAGGTTCCCATTTCGGTTGCATGTAACCGATCAGGAACACAACGATTCCCCGATCTCGACCCCCTCCCCTCCCCACCAAAAAAAGAAGAAGAACTGACTCGCAGCCCGCTTCTTATTAGCTTGCATTTAAGACCCAGCAGGGTTTTCACACCTCCGACGCCCCACTGCGCCGCTGCAAGCCGACAAACGAATGGACTCCAAAGGCAAAGACAAAGGAGGGAAGTAGGGGAGATGAGGGAAGGGGCGATAGGAGGATAGAGGAGGAGGAGGAGGAGGAGGAGGCGGGAGAGGAGGGAGGAAGGAGGAGGAGGAGGACCAAGGAGGAGCGGTTGAACAGCGCACGCGCGGTGCAATCAAATTCAAATCACTTTGCATCTTTGAGATCTCAATAAAAATCTTTTCTCCTTGCTTGCCATTTTACACTGAGAAAAATATAGTTCACTATTGCAAAATTATAAAATTAATTTAACTAACCAAAGAGGCTTAAATACTAGAATACTAGTAGAATGGTAACTTATATTTTATTTTTCTGTTGATTTTTTGTTAATTTTACTATAATTCTATTTTCCAATTTATATTTTTTAAACTATTTGGAATCGACATTTCAAAATAAAAAAGCTAAGACCCATTTCCCAGCCTTTTCTCGGAATAATATTGAAAACTAATAGTAAACTAGATTTTTAATTTGACTTTTAACAAAAACATTTAATGTAAATAAAAGAAAGTGAAATGTGACTTAGTTTCCAAACGCCAAAATAATAGTTTTTGGATCCAAAGCATTTTCCGACTCCTTTTTTGCCCAGTGTAGATTTCTCCGCTGGTTTGTTGCTGCTGCCATTGACTTTAATTGTTGCCGCAGGAGCATTGCTCAAATATTAATTGGTTTTTTCTCTCTGTGTGCGGAGGCAGCGACTCCTCCGATTTATGCTGACTCCGAGGATTTCTGGTTAAAAAAAAAAAACTAAGTAAAAGTGAGGGGCGGAGAAGGGGGAGGGGGCAACGCCGACGCGGATCCCTTTTCCACGTCTTTTGTGTTGCTGCGCGAAGGCTGCAAAAATTAATTACGATATCATGATTTACAAAATTAGCCGCAAATGGTGCGGCCTTTTTCCTCTGTTATTCCACCACTTCCACTCCTCCACCCCCGCCCCTGTCCCCGCCCCCCCTTGACTTACCTGAGTGGGCAGGGGCGTGGGCGTGGCCATAGTGGAAGGGTTCGGCCTCCAGTACCGAGGTTATACATTCGTTCAACTCCACGGAAGGCAGTATCTTTAGGGAAATCAACAATGTAATGCAACACAAAATAAGTAACAATTAGGATACATTTAAATTGTATTAAACATGAAGCTTACGATTTTTACTACTTCTATAATTTTCTTAAATTATGTTTAACGATAATTAAGTAATAGAATACAAATTCTGTTGAATATTAATATATAAATTGCATTATATACATATAAAGTTTTAGTTTAAGAGTCACTCTACAACTTTCTTAAATGATTTGTAATAATATTCATTTTAATATTTTATAAATACATTACTTGGTTTTTAACTGGTAATGGATAAAATATAATAATTTCTTGTGCTTAACATAATTTGTAATATATACCTTAGGATGTTTTTCAATTTCACATGTTCTTTCTCAAATACTTTTAAAAGATTTTGAAATGGTATTGCAAGTACATTAAATTTTAAGGGAATACACTTTATCTTAAGGTGTGATTTTCGAAAACCTTAAATTTATAGATAATTGTAAATATATAAAATAAGAATAAGCCAGGAACAATTTGTAAATGCACTTCCGTTGGCCAATAAATCTGGCCGACATACTGGCGTTATTTTGTATGGAATGAAGAGGGGCCAAGGATGTGACTCCATCGGGGATCCCACAGATTCTTAGCCATATCCGTCACCCAAAACAACATAAAAAGGGAGCCACCATTCTTGGGCAATTAAATGCGCCACCTGATCGGCCTTGGGCTGCGTTTTCTGCGCTCCAGTTACGATCCCCATTCGAAAACCCATTCGAAGGTCCAGGGATTCGCCCTTCTTGCACCACTTGGTCCAGCTGCCGGCCACGCCCCCTTTGCGTCAAGGGGCTGGGGGCATTTGCCACTGTTACAATTTTGTCGCTCCTTCTTTTTTTTGCTTCTTTTCTTTCTGCTCGGCGGTAATTAACATTGTGGTTTCTTGTGGTTGCCGCCGCGCATTCCACGGCCCTTTTTTGCATATGCGCATTGCGTTTATTAATGTCATCAACGCCCCAGCTAAAGCTCCATCTTGGCCACCCCGCCCCCGGCCACGCCTCCTCATCCGCAGTGGGGCAAAGTCGAGTTGACAACTCAATTGTTTGCACACAGGGAAAAATCAAAGAGTTTGTATAAAAATATATAAAATATGGTTAATTAACTTAAGTTGTAGTTTTAACCTTTATGACGTGTTTTCAAATATCATTTTTACAATATGATACAATACTTTTATTTTATAAAACTATCTGTATTTCAGAAGTCATTTTATTAGCAATTTAAAAATTTAAGATTTTTAAAGTATTTAAAGTAGATAGACACTAAACTATCTAATTTCATCTACGTTTTTAATGATTAATTGATTAAAAAACAAAAAATACATAATTTAGTTGTATTTAATGAACAAATAGCGATATTTGAGACAAGTCATTGTTGTCACTGAACATCAGCCTACTTGGGCAAGATTTTTTTTCTCAGTGCAATGGAAGAAGAGGAGTGGCGCAGGGCGCTCATCATCAGCGACATCAATTAAAATGATTCCAGCGATCAGAAAAAGCAGTAAAACCGAAACAAAAACAGGCGAAAAAAGGCAAATTAAACGCCTAACAGTAAGCCAAAGGCGGTGGTGAAACAAACAAAAAAAAAATTGGAGCTAATTTGATTAATATGCCAGGGGGGGTGCACAAAAGGGGGCCTAATGATGGGAAGTGCGAACGCATTTTGGCTCCCAAGAAGAAGATGAAGACGAAGACGGCGTTCGTTACGCGCGTAATTGCGAAAGTAATTAGTGCAAAGCGTTCAATTGCGATACTCGCTACCTGTAACCGCAGTAACCCCTTCGAAAACCCCCCTTGGAAATCCCCCCAACAAAAGTTGCAACTGTTCATCGAACAATGGCGGGTTCCCACAGACGAACATCTCGCTTTTTTCATCCCCGGTGACCCCATCAAGTGGATGGAAAGCCACGAAAAGTATCCAATGGCAGGTTGACGAGTTGATGAACTCCATTTTTAATTTAATGAAGCAGAAGTATTTATCTTTATATCAAGAACTTGGAGCCACCCAGAAATATTCATGTTGGTGACCCCAATTAAAACAGTGTGGGATTGCGAACACACTGATATATTAATACTCTTAGGGCCGGCTTCCCTTAGAGATTTCAAACTAGACATTGAGAAATAAGCTATAAAGAGAGGATACTAATATACAATAAGCTTTAAAATAATTCACAAAAACAACATACCATTAAATGCGTTTGGAATTTAACCCAATATCCATATAAGTTCCAACTTAGTTTTAATGCAAGAGATTTCTGTGACCCCCATATATGGACATTCAAAAACGCCTTTAAGAAGTATTCCTTAAGCACGATTTCGTTCGCAAAGTATTCCATATGGCACCCTGGTGACCCCACAAGTGTGCCACTGCTGCATCTGACGCAGTGGTGACCCCGTTCTTGGGGATGGAGGTGCAATCCGCCCGGGGACAATTCGATGGGCATCTAGGCAAGTAAGTCGCAAATCCCCGACAGCCGCTCGAGTCGGGCACACGCGACGATTTCACGGCTGGCGAAACCGCAGAGGACTCAGTGGAACTCCGCCTCCGGTCCGAGATTCCGTTCCAGATTCTCGGGGGACGTGCGGCGGTACGTGGTTACTCGGGGCATATTTCACGCCTCCTTGGCCGACGTGCCTCATGCAAAACTAACCACCGGATTCGGATTCGGATTCGGGGGACGAAGTCAGAGTGCCTGCCGATAAGGATATGACAAATTTCACGCGCTTAGTGCAAAAAGGACAACACAGATGCACTGAGAACAATTTTGGGTTCTCCATAATAAGGGCTTGAAATTATCAAACAAATAAATGTTTTATTTTTTATCTAAGCTCAGTCTTTTTTTAAGTGGCTTACAATTATAAATGTTATTTTTATTGAGGTCTATTTGGTTATAAAATCTATTGGGAAATTTAAAAACTTCCTTTAAAGTTATAACGTTTTATTCAAAGAGACCAAAACTATTGGTTCTTGTTTTAAATAATATTTCTCAGCCGAGTTTCTATTTAAGTATGTAAGCATCTTAAAAACATAGTCATTTCAGATCAATTTTAATTTTTTTTTTTTTTTCATTATATTTTATTAGATGCAGAAGTTTACCTGTTTCTTACTTAACTGTTCATATTTGAGCTTATACATATATGCAGGAAATTTAAACATTGCAATGAGAAATGCTTGAATTGAGGTATCTAATAATTTATTCTATATTCGCTGGATTGAGAGCAAATATGGATTGTATAGGATTCATTGAAGTGAAGAAGGAAGACCTGATACATTGGTTCTAGGAAATGTGGCGTTTCAAAAGATCTTTGTAATTAAAATTTAAATTAGAGACTGCAACGGATTTTCTCTCTGTGCAATGGAAGGTGACTGACAAGGCAAGGTGGACGCCGTCAGCGGCTTACCTTTCGAGACGCATCCCGGCTTTTGTCAGATTCCCAAGGACCAACACCCAGAACAGCCCAAGCCAGAAGCCCAAACCCCGAAACCCAAATCCCGAAACCGAAACCACCAACCAAAAACCTAAAACCAAAAACCGGAGAGACCAATACCGAAACTGAAGTCAAGATAGCAATCGCAGGGATGGATGGAACCCGTGCGGCTCGCACTTTAATCAATCGCAACCGATTTGTCGGCTTAACATGTACAACATGACGTAAACAAAGAGCTGGGAAATGGGAAATGGAAAATGGATGGGGGGAAATCGGAATGCGAATTGGAATAGGAATAGGAACGGGAATGGGAATAAGAACAGGATTGGGAATCTGAAGAGGAAGCCCGGTCTTAAACGGAGGGTGGCCGGCATTAAAGTGAGCAATCGACGGGGATTAGCGTCTGCCTGGGAGTCGTTCGCTGCGGTCGGGCTTAGCGGGTATTGCCTGTAAAGTGGCCTGCTAATAGTTGTTTAGAGCGTGAGAAGATGACGCCGGATGACGAGGACCAGCGGGCGGGATTACCGGCGATGTTTTCTTGTTTTTTGGCCAGTGCAAAAATGCCGCCAAAAATCAGAGAGTCACCAAGTTTGGGGTTGCAGATGAAAAATGGAGCTTTTGCAAGCTATCGATTGGGTGGGACTTCCCCCATATTGATTTCTTCAAAAAATATACGCTCTGACTTGTGTAAGATAAAGCAATTGTTGGTCAAATGTTGGAAAAATATTGATTGGCTTAATGTCAGAAGGTTAAAACAATGTTATAAACAAAATTGGTAGTAATAGTACTTAAGATGTATTACTAATTAGAAGAATCAGGATTTATTACCGAGCATTAAATGTTTAATTAAATGGATTAAAAGAAAGAACATTTGTACATTATTATGACATATTTTCTCAACAAAACAAATTTAAAAGTCGTATTAACAATAGTTTTCTTATGATTTTAAAAATAATTAGTAAAAGTAATTAGTAATACGATTAAGGAGATTGAATTTATTTTTAAAAATTATAAAATAACGTAGTTCTAAATTGTACCTATTTACCAATTAATTAAAATATCAATATGTATAGAAAACAAAAGAAACTTTTGAAAATGTATTTAAAAGGCTAAATTCGTCTTTATACGATTAATAAAGTAATGATTTTTACGTTATTACCAATAATATTTTATGTCTACATTAATAAACAAGAGAGAACGCTATAGTCGAGTGCCTCGACTATTAGATACCCGTTACTCAGCTAAACAACTTAATATAAATATGCCTTCTTGTATGTTTTCCGCCGCTCGAATTAGCTCCCGATTTTTATGTTAAAATCGGTACCCAGGGAACACCTCCAATTTGGCTAACTTGATTTGATTTGCATAGTTCTTGGGATATAGTTCGGTATTGACAAACAAAAGCCATCACAATTTCCTTTAATAGAAATCCTTATCGAGAATTAACGTTGACTCTGTTGAGCACCTTGGACAGCTGTTCCAAAGTCATCCGTTAGATGGCGCTTTTGTGCCATGAAAGGCGGAAATGTAGGCGCTAGCCAGGCTTAAGCGTTTAATGGGTTTTTGGGCGTTAGAGTGGGCGTGGCAAACTTTTATTTGGCCAATCGATAGGTATTGACGAAACAAATACATATTAAAAAAAATTTTCATAATAGCATCAAAACTGTGGCCACAGCTTGTGACTTGTGGGCGTCAGAGGGGGCGTGGCACCATTTTGAAACAAACTTGCGCTGCGTAGGAACTCCTAAAATCTACATGCAAAATGCCAATCTTCTAGCTTTTATAGTTTCCGAGATCTCAGCGTTCATACGGACAGACAGACAGACGGACAGACGGACAGACGGACAGACGGAGAGACGGACAGACGGACATGGCTATATCGACTCGGCTAGTGATCCTGAACAAGAATATATATACTTTATAGGGTCGGAAACGCTTCCTTCTACCTGTTACATACTTTTGCACGAATACAATATACCCTTTTACTCTACGAGTAACGGGTATAATAACAAACAAGTCTTTGAAAAATGAATTAAAACGGGAATATCAGATTATGTTTAATTACACAACAAAAAACGAATAAAATATTTATTTAATTTCCCTTTTAATATGAAATAAAGTAGAGAAGCCACTAAATATATAAGAGATTGTTTCCCAGCCGAGAGATACTAGTTTGTCGGATAAATTGTTAGTTGTGTCCAATGGGATGATAGGATAACAATTTATAATGGCTTAAGTACGATTTATATGCGGCTAATCGGACGACCAGCATCAGTTGAGGACTTAAAGCCGAAATAAGAACCCTCCCTTCGGACAGGGGCACACGACCCCGGGGGTCCCCAGTCCCGAACCCTCGACAATGGCTCTATTTTTATGCGATTTACTTGTTTTGATAAACATTCGACATTTCTGACAGTCAAACGACACCCGGAGATGAGAGTCCTTTGTGGCAACCCCCTTTGGTGGCGGAGGAAAAAAGGCCAAGGCTGCTGGAAATAATTTGAAAATTACTCTCCTGTTTCGGATTTTTATGAAGGTCGCGTGCGGTTTGATCGGCACAAGATAAGCAGCGCCCCGTCATATAAATCATATAAATCTGCATGCACCCGAGAGTTTACTTTATTGTTTGATAAGTATTTCGATAATAATTCCGGGGCACTGGGACGAGCGCTTAACACCCTCCGCAACAGATTGGAATTGCAATTGGGATCGGAGGGTCGCCATCAAATGGAGATTTATGCAGGAGTTAACAGCGTTTTATGGGGCACCCAAGTTGGCAACTGGACAGGGAATCCAAATCGGAATGGGAATGTGGATGGGGATGGGGATCCTTAAATCCGAATCCAAATCCAAATCAGGCAGCAGCAGTCAGTCAAAGACAAGTCCCGAGTCCGGGGCACTAATAAGCACCTTGGGCCACTGGCGGTGGACAACCGGTGAGCAAATTGGATTACTTCATTTCATTTTTGGTGTCGGCTAACATCAAGCACACGGAGGAATCATCCATCCATCCATCCGCCAGTCTCCGCAGCAGTTTAAGCTCCACGGGGGAAAAAACCGGGTACTATTCTCTAAATAACTGCAAATTAGTCTTCAAAACTTGGCCATGTTTCGATGCAAATTGTTTTAGGAAAATATTTACTTAGTAAAAAATACATAAGCATATTTAAAGTATACTGTTTAAATATTATAAATAAATTATATAATAAATTATACAATGATACTATAACGAATATATAGTCTCTCAGAGTTAATACAGCTATATAAATTTATATGGTAATTATATTTTGACTACAAATCAAATATGTTAAATATAATTAAAATATAAAAATGTTATAAGAAATTAACTAATAGAAACCAAGAGGTGACTGCTTGAATAAATATGTTCTTTTAATAATCTGGCAGATGTTATATAGTTATTTTCTCAGTGCTCATCTTCGGTTTCGGTTTTGTGGCCCGAGTAGGAAATAAATAAAAACAAATTTGCAGTCGGACATTTGGTCGATTGATTTCTACAGCGTCTTCCCTTGGGTTCTTCCTCTTCTTCGGCCGATTCTTCTGGTCCCTCCTGGTGTCTTGAAGTCCCGTCTTCGGATTCGGTCTTCAAGTTCTTCGAGTTCTTCTCGCTCGGCTCAGTCTGAACTTGCTGTTCGCTTGCAAATTGCCGCATATTTGTTGAGTAATTACGCTTTAACTTGTAATAAAGAAGACAAACAATAAAACGAGGCCCCAGCCGTGATCCCCCCGGAAAGTGGCAGCCAGGGGCGGTGAGGGGCTGACAGGATGGGAGGGGGGCTGCTCCAAGGGAGAGGGGGGGTGGAGCACATCTGGCGGCGTGTTCTCAATTGAAAAGCGTGAATAACAAACGTGAACGGGGCGCAAATTGGTTAAAAGAGTCGATGGCGAAGTTGAAGACTGTTCAACTGGATTGGGAGAATTGCGTTTATGCGGCGGCAAAGTTTTGTGATCAACTAGAAAAAGGTTGCTCCAAACGAAAGCTACAGTTACACACATTGTCGAATTAAAATGAAAATAAAATAAGCAAATATGAACATATTTTAGAAATAATTTACGAATTTGGTAAGATATCTTAATAATTTAAGATCATAAACAAAAAAATTTTTATTTATATTATAATCATTTATATTTAAGCTCAACTATGACCAAAAGTTTTAAGTGTGCGATTATGTATATTTTTAATAATATTATATATAATATTTATAATATTATCAAACCCCTTTAATTACCTTAAACATTTTTAATTATTTTTGTTGAAATAAAAGAGAGTTTGATAGGTGAAATACTTAATTTATATTTTAAACGGTTGTATAAACTATAAGAGATATTTTTTGGATAATAATAATATATTCTAGCTAGTTATTAAATCATAAGTAATTTTATTATTTAGCATTTAAAAAGGTTGGGAATTCAATCGAATTTCGAGAACTTTCAGATTTAATTCCCTTATCTCATAGTTGTATGTTAATTCTTACACCTCATCTTTGAAATTAAAAATTAAGAAATTAAATATTATAAAATTGTATTAAAGTTCTTCAGATTGGGTCATATTTTGTTCACCCACTTTGCCACAGTTGAAATCTTTGCACTAATCAGCCACGAGAGCCTCCAAGTCGGGTCTAATTTACGCGAAAACGGCGAAAAGTGAAGCACAGGCGAAGGAAACATAAACTGGACGACGCGATGCAGGAAGAGAGCGAGATGGAAGAGGGGGAGCGAGATAGAGCGAGTGCTCCGACTGGCCAAAACCATAAAATGCATTATTATGCTAAATGACTATAAAAATCACGTTTACAATCCATTTATGCCTGGGATAATAACCCATCCCATTCGACTCCATTCCATTGCCCTTCGAAGGGGGCTGTTCGGGGGAGGGGGTGGCGGTGCAGGGTGGTGCAGGGTGGAGCAGGGTGGTGTGGTTCAGATGGACGGGATGTTGGCTAAAAACCCTGAAAGGCAGCATTTGTTTACGCCGCGAATAATTGAGTTATCTGATCTCGGTCCTCGAGTCGGACTTGCAGCTAGCCACAAGACACGAAAAGTAACCTGGACGGTTCCTGCAAACGAGCTGGGCTCTAGGTCTAATAGCGAAAAAGGGGGAGGGGAGGGGGTGGGGCAGAAGGGTTACAAGGGGGCGGTACCTTGGACGGCACATTGCATGTTGGCCATTGGCAGCAGGTAGGTGTGGCCGCGGCCTACGTAGCAAATTGTTTGGGGCGCATTAGATGGCAGCTTACCTGTGCCTTTGCACTGCCAAAATAAAGGCCGTTAAATTAAGTAACACACTTCTTATTACAAGATTTTTTTATTGAAATTAAGCAAAACAACATTGGGGATCAGAAATCAGGAAAAGTATGTTAGGAAATCTATGATAAGAAAATTAGGGTGTTCAAAAATTGGGCAATAAAATATAATGAGTTTTGTTACTGCACATTAAACAAATATAGAAAACAATCGCAAATTTTTAATAAATAAAAAACTGAATTTCCCTATTTCAAGAGAATTGGAGCTCGTTAAATTTATGCTATTGGCTTGTTAAAATAATAAAAAAAAGTCCGCGAATTCTTTAGAGGATAATGCCCCACTATATATGTACATGAACAGGATTTAGTTTTGAGGAGGGACAATTATCGTGGAAAAAACAATTGAAATAGTTTTTAAGTTTTAAATTTTTTGCCTCAAAATGTTTTCAGTTTCTTTAACAAAACTTCAGACATACTGATAAAATGTAATATATCTGTTTGGGATAATCTTGTTATTGAAAAAAGACTCTAATAGTTTTTAGAATAATCCCAAACATATTTAAATTAGCTAAAAATACTTGTATTTTTCTAACCACCTTGTAAAGTCTTTTTAGAATTTGTAATATAACCAGCCCTTTGCTTATTTTAAACTGCTTTTAATAGGTATGCTGAACCTATTCGCACTACCTGTGATACACACACACTTTTTCCCTGTGTAATCTTCCCGTAGCCCCCCTCCCCTTTCGGAACCTGCGCATTGGTAATGACTTTATTTGGTTGCTGCGTTAATGGGGCGCACTCTGCTTCTACATCTCCATCTGCGTCTCCATCTCCGACTCCGTTGCCACCGCCCGCTCTCCTCTCCGTTCCCATCTTCCCTTGTCGGCAGCGCAAATTGAAAGCGCATTTCAAAATTTTTCACACCTGAAAATTATTTTGTCTCGAGATGGTTGTTTTCCTTTTTCCCGACTGCCAGCGGGGGGGTGACAGGCCAATGGTCTGTTGGATGGTGTTGGTGTATAGTGGATGGTGGATAGGGTATATATAGGGTATGGAGGGGGCGCGGGGCAAGTGCAGCGAATTCCGATTGCGGAGTTGCAGGCTGCAAAACACTTTTCCCGTAGCGCCGCACTCGAAAATACAAAATAAAAAAGGTGCCGACTGCAATTAATCAAAATTTAATTTCAAAAAGTGACGCTGACGCTGACGATGAAGCTGACGATGAGGCCAAAAAATTGAATTGAAAAGCGGGCAGAGAGAGAACTGGCAAAAGAAAATGTAATTAATCACAAGACGGTTGGTTGGGAAAAATGAAAAGCCGCAGCCAACAAGGCAACAAGGCAACAAAGAGCCGAAGGAAAACAAAAGAGGCGTCAAAAGTCGACCGGCCAGTCCATCAGCAGTCGCAGAGGCGCCCCCCCTTTTTCGGGGGATCCCCGACCCCTTGCGTTAACCAGATTTCCGTTACAATTTATGGCCCCTCTTTTGGAAAGAAAAATGATATTGTTTCCCATACATAATCGTTGACAAAGCAGGGCGATCGCATTTGGACCTGATTGTCGATTGTTGCTCATCGAATAGCCATATTCTTTGGCTTCCTGTGGAGAAGATCGGTTTAAATATGTGATCTGTACAATTCACTTTACTAAATTATTAACCAGAAATTTAACATACCTGTTGTTTGTTTGAGCATTCAATAGATCGCTTTTCTTTCATACATTCTCTATTTATTTTCTCGAAACTTTGCATTAGTAGGTTAAAATAACTCTGTCTCTATTGCTTTTAGATAAGGTTCAATTTATATCGTGAATATCTCAATTAAATTTAATCGAATTCCTATTTTTGTATTAATATATTTTTTGTTTGTTCATTTCAAAAAGTTTTTTACTTATTTTTGGTTGGGTGGCTCCATCTAACTTTAAAGTTGCAAACACAATTGTCTCTAAATTTTTTACGTGAGATCCATGTAAAATTGACAGTTCTGTAAACTAGACATGTAGAAAAAATGTAAGATGCATGTAAACTTAGCAAACTCGAGTATGCATTTGGCTGTTTTGTTACACCCTTGCAGGACGATTTATATTCTGCTTATATATACATATATATATATATACTTCGATATATACTATTTTTCAACTCTTTAGCAAAATAGGACCACTGCATCATAGCCCTAGGAAGAATATTAGATAAGGGATATATACTAATACTTAATTATAATATCAAAGTTTTCGAAAAATGATTTTGCAGAAAACTGTCCAAAAGCCGCACTTAGAAGCCCATAACTTTTTTACAGACGTTCGATTTCAAAGTGGCATACTTCAAAATGATTGTGGTTTAATTCTCTTAAAATCTGTGTTCTTAACTTGTTTTGGATTTTTTAGACGAGTTTTCATTATTTTTCTAATGTTACCCCTTTCCAAATTTTCAAAAAAATTGCTTTGCAGAAAAGTGACCTAAAACCTGCATTTTTAGGCCCATAACTTTTCTTACAGACGTCCGATTTCAAAGTGGCATACTTCTAAATGATCGTGGCTTAATTCTCTGAAAATCTGTGTTCTCAACTTGTTTTGGATTTTTGGGTCGATTTTTCATTATTTTTCTAATGTTACCCCTTTCCAAATTTTCAAAAAAATGGCTTTGCAGAAAAGTGATCTAAAACCTGCACTTCTAAGCCCATAACTTTTTCTACACACGTCCGATTTCAAAGTGGCATACTTCTAAATGATTGTGGCTTAATTCTCTGAAAATCTGTGTTCTCAACTTGTTTTGGATTTTTCGGTCGATTTTTCGTAATTTTTCTAATGTTACCCCTTTCCAAATTTTCCAAAAAATGGCTTTGCAGAAAAGTGACCTAAAACCTGCACTTCTAAGCCCATAACTTTTCTTACAGACGTCCGATTTCAAAGTGGCATACTTCTAAATGACTGTGGCTTAATTCTCTGAAAATCTGTGTTCTCAACTTGTTTTGGATTTTTGGGTCGATTTTTCGTCATTTTTCCTTTGCAGAAAAGCGAACCCCATTACTTTACTTATAGGAATCTGAGAAATCTTTAAAGATGTTTAGAATTAGGGTTTTAATTTTATAAAAATCGAATTTAAAAATTAAGTAAACACCTCATTATTTGTTGTCTAACTTTGGTTATAATTTTATTCATTATCTTAACTTGTTCTTGTTTCTTCATTACTTCCATGCTCCGTACTTCTGCGGTTTATCTTACTGCTTATGCAGTTGCGTTTAGCATTTTCACATTTTGTTGTTTTTAAACATAGATTGAGAAATTATTTATAATATATATATGTTATGTATAATTATATATTAAACATGTAGTATAATTTATGTAGCATACAAAAAAAAATAGCTAAAAAAATAAACAAAAAGGTATCTTTAAGACAGAACCGCGACGGTGTCCATATGTTTGCATTTTGTGTACAACAACAAAGATGCCACCGTCAGTAAGCTAGGTCTCGGTTTTTGGTCGCGGTCGCGGTCATCCTCCTAATCCTCCCTCGAATTCTACCCTTCCTCCCCCATCCGCTCACTGCGGCTTCTGGGTCTTTGGTGGTGCTTGGTGCTGCTGCTGTTGCTGCTGCTGCTGGGTCTCGTACCGCTGGCGCAGGGCGGTCAGGGCGCTCAGCAGCCGGCTATTGGCCGCATCCAGTGCCGCGATCTGCTGGCCCTGCTCCTCGATCACGCGCTGCTTGTGGGACAGTGCCAGCGACATCTTCAGCTGCTCGCGGCGCAGCTCCTCCTCCATGGTGATGAGTCTGCAGGAGGATTGAAAGAAGCTTTAAATAAGTGTTCCACTGAAGGATTGGTTCTTTATAGTTATTTCAAGTGTCATGTGGCCTTGATTAGTGGTTACTCAAATCTGGTTGTAAACGATGCAGTGACAGTAGTTATATAAATATAATTTTTGCCCAGATACCAGCAGTTATATTTAATATTACGAAAAATGTAAGCAATATATCCAAACAATAAAACCTCAAACTTTTGTTTAACATTATTTACATATCAAAATATTAAAAAATAAATAATACATTTTTTTTGTAATTATTTTGAGTACATGCATAACTCATAATCACACCGTTTACATTTTAGTTTTAAGAACCTATTTCGGCTACATGCATTTAAGCCCAAATTGGGTGCAATCCCCACCTGTCGATGATGCTGCGCATGGTGGACTCCGACTGCAGGCTGAGATTGTTGGACCCGTTGCTGCCGGCGCTGCCCGCTGGTCGCTGGAGGCCGAACAGCTCGTCGCTGGAGTCGCGCAGCTCCGCCTCGTCCCTGTCGAGTGTGTGTCGGAGTGTGTCCAGCGTCTGCTGCAGCAGCTGGATCTCCCCGTTCTGGTCATAGCTCTTGCCCAGTCCTTGTTCTGTACCGGCTCCTCCTCCTCCTCCGCCGCCGCCGTTGCTGCCGCCACTGCTGCGCAACTGCCTGCGTCGCTTTCCCTCCTGCAATTGATTGGAGTGTCCTGAAATGGAGGATTTCCCATGTTAATTATTGATTGCAGATACTTTCACATCTTCCCGCCCGACTTACCTTCCGTATCCGTGCTGCTGTCGGAGAGCGTGCGCGCCGAGTCCAAGCTTAGACGCCTCTGGGCCGCCGAATTGGCCGATCCCACGCTGCCCGCCACACTGCCCGCATACTGCTTCAGTTCCTGCTCCCTCTCCCTTTGCTGCTGCTGCAACTGGTGGTGGTGCTGCTGCTGCTGGTGGGGATGCTGATGGGAGCCGGCCACACTGGTAGTGGAGAGGCCATAGCCCACATTGCCGCTGCTGCCGCCGTAGCCACTGCCATAGACATCCTCTCGTTTGAGCGGTCCATTCAGCCGACCGTAGGCGGACGAGCCGGCGCTCTTGCCCAGATTCGAGGTGGACGCGGACGCCGAGGTGGAGGAGCTGCTGCCGCCGCTGAGCGAACGTTGGGCCTCCAGTTTGGTGGACATACCCGCTCCAGCCGCCGCCGCCGCTGCATAGCTGAAATAGTTATCCGCCGAGAGCTGTTCGTCCGAGGAACTGGGCGTCAGCGTTGCCGTCTCCAAGGCTCCTCCACTGTTGAGGAAGGCCGCCCTGGCAGCCACCAAGCCACCTCCAATGGGTTTCAAGCGGCTGCCAAACTGCTGTTGCTGCTGCTGCTGTTGCTGGTGGGGATTGCTTGGAGCCGAGGAGCGGGAGGAGCCCGTTTGGGGCTGCAGCTGGTAGGAGGGATTCTTGAAGGCCAGCGGCGCATTGTGACTGCCCATCGCGGCCTTCAGCTGGCTCTCCACAGGACTGGAGGACTGCGAGGGCGAGGGATTCGTGGAGATGCTCTGGTAGCCGGAGCTGCAGTGGCTGCTCTTCGCCGACAGCTGCTCCTTGCCGGGCACGGCAGCGGGCTTGAGGTGGCCCTGGTGATTCTGCTGGTGGCTCTGGCTGTGTAGGTGATGTTTCCCCATCTCCGCCACATCGTGCTCTTCGGCATACTTAAACAGATCGTCGAGATCCTCCAGGTTCTTGGGCATATTCGAGTTGGGATTGGGATTGCCGCCCCGTACATAGCCACCCGAATGATCGGGTATTCCCAGATTCAGCTTGTGATGACCCCGTCCGGCCCCCGCTGGACCCAAACTGGATTTCATCATGGGCGTGGGTGACTTGCAGACGAAGGCACTGCTCGTATCAAGCCCGGAGATCTGGATCTGGAACTCGCCGTGCATGTCATCGTAGCTGCCACTCTGGTTGTTATTGCTGCTCATGTTGCCGTTGCCGTTGGCATTGGGTGGATTCCCATTGCGTGGCAGTGTCTTGGAGCGAGTGCTGGATGGGGTGCTGGCCTCGTAGTCGTTGCCATTGTGGGCCATATACGGATAGTTCATCCGATCCATGCGCTCCATGGTGCTGGAGGCACTCGTCTGCGGCGCCGGCGGGCAGTGATGCGGATGCAGCTGCTGCTGCGGATGGTGGGCATGTTGCTGGTGGCCGTGCAGCAGGTTGCTGCTGCTGCCATTGAGCGACGAGGATGCCATCGAGGTCTGCGATTGGGCATGCTGCAGGCCGCCAGGTGAACTCATATATTGGTTGCCAGCAATCGAGGTTTGTGAATTGGAGAGCAGCTGGAGGGGATGCTGGTGGTGTGGTTGCTGTTGCTGGTGGGGATGCTGTTGCAGCTGCTGCTGTTGTTGTTGCTGCTGCTGCTGCTGTTGTTGCTGCAGAAAGCCATTAACCGTGGGATCATTGTACCGAAAGATATTCTTCTCCAGGGAATTCGGCGTAAGTACACCTCGCATTATGCCTCGCTCGGCCGACAATGGTTTGCTCACAATCGCATGTTGCGGCTGGGCCAACTGGCTTTGTTGTGGCAGCAACTGCTCCGGATTGGAGCCCGCATGCGAGACGAGGCAGCCCGGATTGCGATTCTCCTGATTCTCGCTGGCTATCGAGTGCGTGGATGAAGTGGCCGGCAGATAGCCACCCGGCAGTGCCGTGCCCGAGCCGTGCTCCTTGGCCCGACTGATCTCGTCCAGAATGTGCTGCAGGGGATCCAGTTCGTGCTGCTTGGCCTCCGGCAATTTGGCCAGGCTCTCGCTGAGCAGCGTATGCAGGATGGACAGCTGTTTGCCCTGGTCAATGTAGCCGGCCCAGTCGAGTATCGAATCCGGGGCCGGATGCTCCGGTCGCGTGGATATAATCTCCAGGAACTGCTGCATATGAGCGGCCTCCTCTTCGAGGAAATCGTTGAGGAACTCCATAAAGTTCTCCTTGCCCTGGAAACGCGTGAAGTTGGCCAGCGTCTGCAGCGTTTTGGCCACCAGCGTCAGATTTCGAGTGGCCCGCGCCGACGGCAGCTCTGTGGTGATGTTGAAGAGCGACGGCGACAGGATGGCCGGGCACAGGAAGCGTAGGAAAATGCTCGCCGAGATCAGATTGTCGGCCATATCCTGGCGGCCCAGCTGCTGCAAGCGCTCCCGGAACGTGGCAAAGCAGTTGCGCAGCTGGGCGGGAAAGTGCTTGTGCGACTCGAAGATGCACTGCCACGCCCCACGCACTGCGGCGCGCAGGTTGGCCTGCTGCCGCTGCAGCGATCCCGCCGACGAGCCACTCGCCTTGGTGGGATCCACCTCGCAGTCCCGCTCCGACTGGATCAGCTCGTTAATGGGCGCGGACAGCGTGTCCTGCAGATACTGTTCGCCGGTCAGCTTGAGGAATGCCTCCATGCTCTTGGTGGCCAACGAGTTGCCCCTGAACGTGAGCCGTTGGTCGCCCACGCGCAACAGATCCAGGGCCACCACATCGGTGAGGAAGGCGCCGGCCAATCCCTGGGCATGCATCAGCAGCACGAGCGCCTGACCGATGTCCTCCTTGGCCTTCACCCCGATCACCGGCTCCAGGGTCTCGCACACCCGCTTGTAGTTCTCCTTGAGGTAGGCCAAGAAGTTAGCATACACGTTGATGGGCAGGATCTCGGTGCTCTGGAACCGGCACTTGATCCTTAGCGTGGGCAGCTGGTCCTTGTCCTTCGACCCACTGCCGCCGCCGCCGCCCGAGCTCCTGCCCAGACTGTCGCCCGCCTTGTCGCTCAGTATGGGATGCCAGTGCTCGCAGGGCAATCGCGAGGTGACATCGCGCACGGGTATCGTCACCGATCCGACGAACTGGTACTTGTCCCGCTTCTTTTTCTTGTCCACCTCACGGAACACGTTCACGTTGATCACATTGATCTCGGGTATGTCGGGGAAATCGAAGTGCTCCCCCCAGAACAGCAGATCCGTCTGCAACTTCACCGAGGTCCTGCCATACAGGGTCTTGTCCAGCTGCAGTTCGCAGAAGTATCGCTTCTTGGGCGGCAGATTCTTCGCCTCGTACACCCACATCTTCAGGGAGTTGTCCGTGCGACGGGTGTGCTCCGCATTCGGGGCGATCGACTTGCGCAGCGAGTAGATCCAGAGGTCACGCTCCTGGCGCGATCCGCACGAGTAGTACCGCTCGCCACGCGGCCCGCCGCGCACCTGGAAACAATGGCGCCGCCCGAGGACGGACTGGTGCACGGGCGCCACGCCCACTGCCCCGTTGCAGGAGAGATCTGGAAAGGGAAGAGGAATCCGGGTTAGCACAGCAGCTCCATCGAGGCACTCTCACCGCAGGCCGGAACTCACCTATGGTGGACATCACCGCGTGACTCGACAGCAGGCTCTCGTGCGAGCGGGAGCCCCTCAGTCCGCCGGAACCGCGCTTGGTCCGCTCCAGCTTGGTCACCGACTTGGTCCGCTTCAGGGGATTGGATCTGTTTCATAGAGAAATACAAAGTTAATGACATGATGATGCATTTGCAAATATAAATACTCTTATTTATGTACAAGTATTAGTCAAAAAAAAAGCAAGATATACGCAAAGATGTTTGAAAACAAGAAAGTTTATAGATTCGATCGGATTTGTATCTCTTTAGGACTTAGAAACATCTGACACAAATTATAATAAACACTGCCATGGAAAAAAATTACTTAGTTCATATTTGTATAAACCTTTTTAGAGGAAATCTAGCCAAAATAGAGCGAGAAATATACTCAAAGATTCTCAAAGCCCTACAAATATATTGTAAGTCTGACGATATCGGCAGAATATATACCCTATAGATTGGGAGGTTTGTCTTTTTATAAGTTAAAAATATCTGACAAAAGTTAGACCTTCCACTGCTTCAATGCTTGATCGATATATTTACAAATTTCATGTTAGGCTTAAAAACCATAAAGGTATAATAATCATCAATTATAGAAATCAGCTCGATTAAACATCATTATCATTTCATATCAATTATAGAAATCAGTTCGATATAACATAATTAACATATGGGCAATGATATGAAAAATTGAAATACATATAAATTAAGCCTGCGATTTCAAACATTTTTTCCCCCGATAAAAACAGAAAACCAAATACAAATACAAATAAAACTTACTTTTTGGAAAAGAAGTTGGTGAATCGTGAGGTGGCATTGTGCTCCGTCTGGTGCTGTTTGCTGCCCAAAATGGGCGTGGTGGGTGCTGATCCACGGCGGCACGCCTTCTCATAGGAAGTATCTGGAATGAAGGAAACCAAGAGGATTCGCATTAGAAGGGATTATCTCACAAGTGCCATCGCAACAGGCATCTCTCATTTATCTTTTCAAATACATTTCATTGACCTCCTTATTTTTCAGGTGATTCAGATTCAGGCAAATATTTTAATCCCTAAATGAAGAATTCCCAGCTTTGTTTCCACCCCATCTTCACCTTCCCCCGCACATTTTTTCTGGACTTCCGTATAACAAAAACAGACACAACACTTTGGCATGAATCGGTTTCAGTTTTTTGTTGTTTTTCTGGACGATTTAAAACTGGTTTCAGCCTGTCGAACAAAAGGAAAGGAGCAGCTGCTGCTCAAATGAATTTATCCCAACTTCGGAGAGCCATCAACATAGCCGCATCACCTGCCGCAAAAAAAAAAGTGAGGTAAAGTAAAATAACAACAGCCGGAGCAGCCAGAAGACATGGAAAATTAGGCAGCGGAAGGAGCAGGGGCAGGTAACCATGATTCATCATGTGCCTCATTACCGTGGCAAGATGCTCGGCGAGTACACTCAACAAAGAAAATAGAACAAAATGACGTAAATCTGTACACTCGAGGGTGGTCGAAATGCTGCTCACTTAGACCTGTTTTCCAAATAACAAATTATCCATATCGGTTTATCTTCCTTTAACCATCACAAATGATACCTATTATGCTCCGAAATAAATTGAATTGCTATAAAAAGAATTGCAAGTTAAAAACATACCTAATAGTAAGTAAAATACTTCATTTAACTTTGTCATAAATCCCAAAATTTATTATTTTCTTTATTTGTATTTAAGTTTTGAAACTTCAGAGTAATAATGAAAAACAGTAAAATATATTTGTAAAAATTTATTATTTATTGTTAATATGTTGATAACCATATTTGGCAGAAAGAGATACAAAAATGCAATTATTTGTTATGCAAGGTAAATTTAATTGAGGTTTGTTCATTTGAGTACTCATTATCTTATCAAAACTCAATTGATTTATTTTTTTATTCCGCACAGCTTAAAATATTTGAAATTTGTCAAATCAGGAGCATTTTTAAATTTATGTATTAATTCCTAATAGATTTAATTGAGTAGTAAAATCATGAATATAAGTAAAGAAGTAATTAGGGAAAAGTGACCCTTGAACTCCTATTTTCCCAGTGCAATCGTAGTTGAAACTGAGTTGGAATCAGTGGACCAAAAACAGGTTTTGGTCTGGGCATCTTCATCTGCCCTTTCCTCCTCTTTACAAAGCCGCCCGCACAGCCAAGAAAATAAAGAACGAGCCCAAAAACAAAGCGACCTTGTCGAAGGCAGGCCACCTACAAAGTTAGCCATGAAAATATTCTGGGGAGGGGGGGGATGGAAGGCTGGATGGAGAGGTGGAACCCGTGGACGTGGCCATATCCCATTCTGAGTCATCGGGGGAGAGCAAACATCACTTTTATCTGATGGCATGCAAAAGAGGCATCGGAAAAACGGGCATTTCCATGCTTTATGGGCTTACTCCGCCTTCTTTATTTATTTATTTTTTTTTTTTGTACTGTCCAAAGGGCTCCCTTCCGCATTTCCAGGTTGATTCATTTCAATGGCCACCAGATGCAAACAACCCGATTTGTCATTCATTCAAAAAATACAACAAAATATGGGGGAGACCAAAGGCAAAACCAAAGAAATTGTGTCATGTTTGGCATGATGGTGTGGTGTGGCATTCAAAAACGCACAACTTCTATTAATAATAAAGAGCGGGCGAAAAAAAAAAAAAACACACACAAGTTATGAAATATTCCTATATAAGATCAAAACTCGTTGATGAGCAACAGTATCATCATCAACTTAATCTTACCGCCTGGCGTGCAAAACAAACAGCCAAAGCGAAAAAGCATCAAATTCAAAGCGATAAAGTATATATAAACAAAAAGAAGGTGAGTCGAAAATGGCGCATTTATACCGTTTTTGTAGAATGTGGGTGTTCCACGCCCCCAGATTAATGCCAAATCTAGAATAGGCACGCAAATCAGGCCAGCAGCGTAGTAACCATCAAAATATGGTAGCAAAAAAGCACACACACCCAATAAAGAAACCATGTATTTGATAATAGGAAACTAGGAAGGGATGTTATCACAACCTTTTCAACTAATTATGTACAATTCTTCTTCTCAAACTTTCCATAAATAATCTAGGGCAACTTTGGCTTATCATATTTCAGTAGAAACAAGCTGATGCAATTACTCGAACATTTCTGCTTCATAAAGAAAGTAATTATTATGTTTTACTGCCCACATGCTCTCACATGTTCTTTATAGCGATTTCAATGGGTCTGAACTGATGTTTAAGACCACTCATAAATATGTAACCCAGAGTTCAACCACTGATAAAGTCTCTCTATTAAATGATACAACAGAGATTGTCTGTTTCTGTGGTTCTGGTTCAATAAAACCAAATGATGGCAAATGCCATTTTGGGTAAATAGGTGGGCTAATCGCATATATAGCGCTATGAAGTCAGCAGAGATCAGATTGGGGTCTATTACACCTCATCTTGGGAGTGTGTAATAATTTGGCCAGATGACCGGACCTCCAGAGACCGCGAGATCATCATGATCGTGCTGAGATGATGCTGAAATGCTGCTGACTACACACAGAAAGATATTGCTCATCGCTTGAGTCACAGTCACTTCCACAATTCTTTGGTTTTTTTTGGGGGTTCGGGGTTTCGAGACAACTTGCAATTAAAACGGATTAAAGACGGGGGGAGCAAAGAAAGGGGGTCGCTTTCACTGACCACCAAAATGGAGATCGATCGGGTCGGATCGAATGGGATCGCATGGTATGGTATCTACATTGGACCCCTTGGGCAGATGCTAACTGTGCGATAAGGTCAGCGCTCAATTATCAGCGCGTTAAGTAAACCAAAGCCAGAGCCAAATATGTGGAGAGTGGAAAATGCGTACAGTGATCACTCACTATCTCACGATCCGTCAGTGGGGCCCTGATAAATGGAACTAGCCAGCGATCGTGGCAGATAAATGGCCCCTGTATCTTTATCTCTTCTTTGTTTTTTCTCTCCGCCGTAATTCTCGAAAATGTCAACAGTTCTCGGTTTCGTTCTCGTGTTGAGTGATACGATGTGATATGATATGATCTATGGGCCCACAAGTCACTCTTCACCGCTCCGATAGAGGCGTCGATCAATAAAGTAAATTCATATTTGAGTTTCGTACGTTCTCTAAATCATAAATATTCCTATCTCCCTTGTCTATTTCATTTTATTTCCATCGTTGTGTCCGGTTTATCGACGAAAAATAGAAACCGCCTTGGGTTAAGTCGTTAGTTACGAAAGCGTTTGCGCCTTATCACATTACAAATAAAATGCAACTGCAACTACAACTGCACTGAGCGAATGCAGCGGCAAACAACAGCAAACCGACTGCGTCACAGTATCACTATCTAAATGTTTGCTGGCCACTCGAAATCGACACTAGGTACAATGGGAAAAAATTGTTTTCATTTTACAACTATCTTAATAAAATTCACCTAATCAAAAATGAAGTATTTCAATAGTAGATCAGTGTTGTTTGAATTATATTTAATAGAACTTTACACTGACTTCCTAGTTCTAAATGTTAAAATTGACAAATCTAGAAATTTTTGGAAACACGAGACTAATAACATTTTCCAGCTATGTAAAACTACTGTAAAGGGAATAATATTTGAAATGTAATGAAGGCTCAAGGGCGAAACAGCCTTAAAGCATTACAAATTACATGACAAATAGTTTGCAATGGTGATTTGACACGAAATAATAATCTCAAATGATTTTACATAATTGCAAGTATTCCAGCCTGGTTTTTACACAATTTGTTTGCTCATTTTCTTTGAACTACCATACAATTGATAGCAATTATTTGCAGTGCATCAGCGAAAAATGGCAGCAACAATTTGAGTTTTAAAATAAAGCGGTTCGTTTGTTTGGCATTCTCATTCTCCTCTCTCTTTCGCTCTCTTCGCACTTCAGACACAAAAAAAAACTGGTTTCTTGTGCGGGTGTGTGTGAATCATAATAAAATAACAACAGTCCAGAAAAAAAAAGCAACGAAATTGAAATTGTTGCCAGAGAATGGAATGGAAGGGAAGAAAGGAAAGGAAAATACAAATAACAAGAAAGGAAAGCTAACTTCGGGCGGAGCCGAAGTTGATATACCCTTGCAGAATATTCTGTAAATAATATTCTCCAAAATTATTCATATGATGCATTCTTAATACAAATAAAAATCCCAACTTCCTAACTTTAAAAACACCAAAGTTATGGCAATTTCAATCGTTCAGTTATATGGCAGCTATAGGATATAGTCGGCCGATCCCTATAAAATTTGGTAGGTCGGATTGATTGGCCAAATATAAAACCCATAGAAAATCCCAACTTCCTAACTCTAAAAACACCAAAGTTATGCTATTTCCTATCGTTATATGGGAGCTATAGGATATAGTCGGCCGATCCTTATGAAATTTGGTAGGTCGAATTGATTGGCCAAATAAAGAAGCCATAGAAAATCCCAACTTCCTAACTTTACAAACAGCAGAGTTATGGCATTTCCTATCGTTCAGTTATATGGCAGCTATAGGATATAGTCGGCCGATCCCGGCCGTTCCGACTTATATACTGCGTGCAAAGGAAAGAAGGGTGTGTGCAAAGTTTCAATTCGATAGCTTTAAAACTGAGAGACTAGTTCGCGTAGAAACAGACAGACGGACAGACAGACGGACAGACAGACGGACAGACGGACAGACGGACAGACGGACAGACGGACAGACGGACAGACGGACAGACGGACATGGCTATATCAACTCAGGAGGTGATCCTGATCAAGAATATATATACTTTATAGGGTCGGAGATGTCTCCTTCACTGCGTTGCACACTTTTGACCAAAATTATAATACCCTCTGCAAGGGTATAAAAATAAAAATAAATAAAAGAGACGACGCCGCACAGTGGGTCTATCATTTAAATGATCACAAATCGAATTGGCCACACTTCTTCGGCGGCGTTAATGCGAATCGATCGGGTGTTTAACGGTACCGTCGTGCGCCTCCCTCCTTCTCTCTCTCTCTCTCTCTCTCACACACTACCTTTCTCCCCATCTCTTTCGAACTCATTGAAATGCAATGAGCTTCGCAGCGTTCCGTTCCAAGTATAGAAAACTGATTCCGATTCAATGACCAGCACAGCGGGAATAACTCAAGAAGTCGTCACTAGTTGGTAGAAACACCAATGGCGTTCCTGGAATACGAAATCAGAATGCAGGAGGATGGCCACATGGCACATAGATACACTTATACACACTCCAATCACTTTCGGATCGGTTTATTTGGGTTCTACACAGCAAGAAAACAAGGTCAATAAACATAATAAATTATTTCTAATATTATTGTATTTATTTGATTTTATTAAAATAAAAAGATACTAGTGTTTGAATAGATCAATTTATTGTGATTAAAAATTTGATAGAAGTGTTTATTATCTCTCTAATGATATATCATTATCAATTTTTATAAAGAAATTTGAAATGAAGCAAGTTGATTTTGGTAAAAAATAGTAAGTAATAGGTTCGAACAGATTGTAATTAAATATTTGATACAATGGGTTTTTTTAAGGACTTGCCTATTTGTTTTCTAATTTAGTAGTAAAGTATAATTTATTTAGGCAAAATCAATATGCTCTTATTATTATATTAACCAGGCCAAAATCTGTTGTGCAACTTGATATCATATTAGATTCTTTATTTCGTGTGTAATTCTATGATGCCCATGGTGCGACGCTCCACTGCCTTCCAGGGCCATCAAATTGAGCTACAATTGAGCCTCACAATTGGGCTACGTTCCAAAAGAATACACATACTTTGCTGTACCCGTACACACATAAATATATATATATGTATATATTTATATAGGCGTATATGCCGGTGGTTGGGGGAGGGTTCACCTCCGATCGTGTGTAAATAAAGTAGCTGGCTTGATGATGGCAAACGTCGCAAAAGAAACGCACAGGAAGGCTTAATAAGAGCCGCCAGAAAGTGTGAAGAAAACACGAAGAGAGAAGGGGGAGTTGCACAGCTGCGGTCATAATAATAGCCCTTAAAACATCTGTCCATAAAATAGTGTACCCATTATAAAAGTTGTAATCTACAATGTATAACATTATGTTGAGGAGTTTAATATTGGCCATTATCCTCCCTAATAGACTATTCAGTATGTGTTCTACTCAAACTGATAGATATGCGATCATTAAGTAAAATCTACGAAATTCGAATCAAAAGTCAGCATTAACATTCACTTGTTAGTCATGAGTCATGACTTTTAAATGGTTTAATAGGCTTAAGTGAAAGAAACCCTAAAGAGATCGGTTTGTATTTACTTTGAAATCTAAATTATAAAGCTGTTTTCTTAAAAAACTTCTTTCGACTTTTAAATATCACTCAACAATTAAAATGACATACGAATTGTAATTAGATAATTAGATAATTACAATTCTTATGTCATTTTAATTGTTCAGTGATATTTAAAAGTCTAAAGAAGTTTTTAAAGAAAAAAGCTTTATAATCTAGATCTTCTTTAACATATCCTAGCGCTTTTGTGTGACATTTGGATATTACAAGAGAAGCATACAACTTTGCCCCATCAAAAAGAATGTTAAATGGATCTTAAATCTTTTGTGTGACATTAAGATACTAAGAGAGAGAATATGTTGCAGACCTACAACTTTGACCCACACTGTCCTCGAGGGGCGGGGGGCTGGGTCTTATCTTATCGTGACCCTGTGTAGATAGGGGAATACCAAATGCGATCGCCGTTGTTCGATACTAACAGCCATTGTACGCCCAAACGGGGATCGTTCGATCGAATCGAACCGAAGGGGATCGCAAAAGGGGTTGTTTTTCGGTTGTTTGCCACAGGAAATACTACTTGGTGCCCCGTCCGCCGAGACAAAGGCGCAGGACAAAGAATGTTTTTTGGTGGGTTCGACCTACCGGAATGATGTCCCGCATCGTCCTCCGCCGTGACCGTTGTCTCATCATTCTCCGCGGCCACCGAGAGATCCGCCCCAGCTGCGCATGTCGATGTCGAGGCCATATGCATGGTCAGATCCCTGATCTTGAATCGCTCGCAGATCAGCTCCTCGCAATGATCCGCCTGGAAATAGCAATTCAGTTCGTCCAAACTCAATGCGCAGACATCGTAGGGCTGGTAGAAATGTTTGCCCCAGCTGCCACTGTTGCTGGCATTATCACCGGCACAGCTGGAGGACAGTGATCCATGCATGGCTCCCTGATTCAGTGACAGTCCAGTCGATCCAGTTCCCGATCCCAAACCGCCAGTCTGGCTTGGTTTTAGTAGGGAATTACTTCGGGCCACCTTGGTGGAGTGGGCTCTACGGATGAAACTTAGCGATTTCTTGGGCGGCGAACAGATCGCCGAGGTATTCGAGGGCGTGGCCGCCACAGCTCCAGCTAAATCCGCTGATAATTTGGGCGTCGACTTGAGTAGAAAGAGGTTTTTGGGCGGAAAACTGTGTGTTAGAATGGATGTGGCCGAACAGCTGTTTTGCAATTTATAGGGCGATCCCGATCCCGATCCCGCTATCTGACTGACGGTACTGCCGCCAAACAGCTGACGCTGTTTTCCCTGCAGCTTTTCCTGCTTCTCTTGCTGCTTTTCCCGCTTCTTTTCCAACTCATCCAAGGCGGCTGCCTCGCGTAAAACAACTGAGGGCGATAAATTCTGCGGCAGGGTCTTCGATTTGGCACGGAGCGTAATCAGCGTAGTTGTCGTTGTGGTCGTTGTAGTATTTCCCGCTCCCATGGATGAGGTATTATTATTATTGTTATTAGTCGTCGTCGTCGTCGTCGTCGTCGTACTTGTGGCCAAACCTCGTTCCACCGACGGCAGCGGTACGGCCAATATATTGGTACGCGATCGCGATTTCATTAGCTTAATGGGCGTTGAGGTGTTCGTTTGCATGCGACTGATCTCTGAGTCATCGTCGTAATCCTGCGCTTCTTGGCCGCCGGATAGGGCCTGCTGTTTGGGCGGCGGGGGCGTGGCCAGGACTATATCGTTGTCCTCATTGAAATGGGTCCTGGGCGCCGATGTGGCCGTGGACAGTCTTGGCATGATGCCACCACCCAGCGAGGATTGCTCCCCATCGCTGCCATTCAAACTGATCACGTTGAGGACAATGCCATATCTTTTCAGTTTCGATGGCGATGCAGAGGCAGTGTTATTATTCCCGGTGGGCAGGGATTTCAGCAACTGCTCGCGATGACGCGCCTCCGAGGAGTTCTCCTCGTCGTCGTCGGTGTCGGAATATTGGGCCGCATTCTCGCTGCCACTGATGCTCCAGTTGAATCCGCAGGGTGGCGACATTTTCGTGGAGGGGGTTTTCCGCTCGAAGAGAGCACTAACCTTGGCCACGCCGCTTTTCACGGAGCTCGATTTGCGCAGGCTATAGCTTTTGGCCGATTTGGTATCGGAATTGGTCAGCGAGTTGCTGTTGCTGCTCAGGCTGGTGTTGCTCGAGGATTTGTGGACCTGTGGATCCTGGTGGTCGTCACGTTTCTCCTCTTCGTCTTCGATGACCAACGGTACATAGAATGTGGAGCGGCGTCTTTGGGATTTCTCTTCCGGTGTGGCTAGTATCGGGGTATCACTGTGCTCAGTGTTTGGTGTATCTACTGTAGTTGTTGTTGTGCTGGTGCTCAACATTTTGTGCTCGTCGTTATTATTATTATTTTTTTATATCGCTCAGTGTATTTTTGAGAGCATGGCACACACACACATCTAAAGAGTGAGAAGAGAACACACACACACACACAGACACACACACGCAGGTAAATTTGTGTTTGTGTTTGTTGACGCTGCTGCTTCCTCTTTCCCTTTTTCGCTGATGCTTCTTTTTTACTTCTCGAATTGTATTTACACTCCCCTTCTTGTTGCTGTTTTCTACTCTTAATTTGGTTTTTATTTTGTTCGAGTGTATGCGTTTGTCGCTTGGCTTATAAAAATTATGCGCTCAACTGCATTTCCGCGTTTTTTTTTTCTTTTTCTTCACGCTTTTGTTGTTGCTGCTATTTTATCGCCTTTTCGCATCACATTGTCGCTTGGTTAAGTCTTTCTTTTTGTTTTTCTTGTGGTACTCTTTTTTTTTTTGTTTGTTTGTTTAGTTTTGGTTTTTAGTTGCAGCATACACACACACACGAACGCACACATGCAGCGCGAAGAGTCTGCACTAATACACACGAATACGCATTTTTTTCTTGGTGTGCAGGAATGCGTTTTTGGTTGTTGTTGGGAAAGGGGATAAAACACTTTAACAAAAACAAAAAACTCGCGCTCTAACAACTATCAAAAAAAAAAATATGAATGGATATTTATGTAGAGCATAACAAAACAGGGATAACAGTGATGTTGAAGGCAGCCGAAAATAAGTTACAGTAAAACCGACGCGCGAACGAAACTAATAACAATAATAAAAGGAGATATTTTTGGAACCGCCGGCGACGTCTCATCCAGTCCAGCCGATGTCGAAAATCGATCTGAAATATTTGAATACAATGCCAAGTTAAGGCATATCGATATATCGCGATCGGAACCAGTTCAGCAAAGAACCAATGTATCGCGGCTGCTGCGATCCAATCCAAGTTTCAAACCATAGGCGCCTAATTTATCGGTTTTCAAATGGTAATCTTAATATATAAGATTGTTTAAGGCTGGCATTGCAACTTCTTTATTGTGTTATTTAAGAAATTTCGTTTTTTCCGCAGACTTAAAACAGGGGCCTAGTGATCGTGAGCGAAAAAAGTTGGGTATAAGAACCGAAAACTGGAGTCTTTTCGATATCTACTCGATATTCGGCCTTTCGCTCCACTATCGCACGCAACTATCTCCACTAACAACGACAACAAATTTGGCGGGAAAGAATATGGATTTAAATTGTGTCATTTGTATGCTTGAAGAAACTTAGTAATGGCTAAAGTATGATCAAAGATCTCGTTTTCATTGTTGAAAATTTTCTGCTGCACCCAAAATATCTTTGCACTTAAGAAAACAGGGATAAAAAGACAATGAAGAGTTTTAGATCCGGAGACAATAAAAATACAAAACAAAGATCTCTTGGTTTTACTACCATTTCTCTGAGAAAAGGAAAGAAGGTCCCTTTTGCCCCAACCTCCATATTTAGTACACAATTTTTTGTATCTAAAAATATTTGTATACATGTAGACAAAAACAAAACTTTATTTTTCGAAAATGGCAACGACTGCTTTCCTACCTCAACTGTAAGTGTGTTAGTTTGTATGCATATATAATAAGGTGCTAGTTGTGCAGCCGGGCAACGCATAATACAAATTAGAGGGACCCCCTGCAACACCCCTACACTCGTCGTAACGCTTGGTTCCCCCTCTCTACCTCTATTTTACTTTATTATTCTTTTTTTTTTCACTGCGGAAGTGCGTGACTATTGGGTTTTATGTGACACGTTCACCTCCTTCGCCTCAACGAAACGGAAGACTTGTTTACGAGCGGCTCTCGAAAGTTACCATTTTCATTTTCATTCCCATTTCCATCGGCATTAGCATAGGGGCACAATGAACTGTAGGAAAGAGGGGAGTTTTCTGTTTTATATTTTCAACCCTTGACCAGGCGATTGTTATATAAGCCACGTCCTGCCACTCGAAATTCCGTTACTTTGCCAGAAATTCCCCTCCCAAAATTAATTGTGTCACTATGTGGAGTTACTGCCAATAAACATAATATATACTGCATACTTTACGGGCTAAATAGATTTTATGGCATGTCAAGTAGACATTAGTTAAGTTACGTGTAGAAACGAGAAAATTACCGTAAGAGGAATACAGTAGATCGTTGTGAAACGCCTTGATTTATGCAAAGAAATAAAGAAACAAAATTACGAGACCACAAATGGAAAATACTTCACCTAATATATAATTAATAAACTAACCGCTTTAAAATTATATGAGTGAGCCCTTATAGATTTTTTAGTTACATTTTTTGTCAATGAACTGAAAATGAATTTATGGCTGCAGATTATAGTTTGCGGTCAAACAAACTGAAAAAAACAACACACTAGTTTTTTTTTCTCAATCATGTTGCTTATAAATATTTATGAAACTTTCAAAAAAGCAGCAATCAATCTTTAACTGGTACATATTTGCAATGTTTTTTTGTTTAAATTGAAAGTAATTCTTTAATTTTGTTTTAATTTCTGATAAAACGAGTTTAACGAGACAAAAATAATCAATGGACAAATTCTTCCGTGCCTGATTAACTGACTTTAATTATTTTCAAAAGCTGTATAACAAATTTCGATAATAAGCTTACAAATCAGTCTTTTAAAGTCAAAATACTAACAGGAAGTAATAACACTTGCATTTTATTGTGAAATACTTCTGACAGTCTCTTAATCATCTTGAAATATCTTTATCTGGGAGTACCAAAACTGTGATAGTGTTTCATAATTTGAAAAAACCCTTTTGTGTATTAAAAAAGCAATGAGTGTACAAATACAATCGTACAGCAAATTGCTGATAAGTTAAGAACAGATCGCATTGCGCTGAGCCGGCAAAAATTGTTCGCATTTGTGGGTTTCTAGGTCCCTCTGGTGCAAATGCGCTCTAAGCGCCACATGGAAATGGGGGAAACAATGTCACGACATTGAGATACGGATGCGTGAGTAACAAGTGACTGGCGGGGCGTGCCGTGGTGCCCCATTGTGGCAGGGAATCAATCGAACAATCGGGGGACATTGTGTTGGTGTTACCTTCATTCAGCGATGTATCGTTTAGCGCCGTATCGAAATGTATGCGCGGCAGTGTCTTCGACTTGTACTCACCTGCAAATAAAATAGAAAATGGTAAATGGATTAGTTGTGTTAAATGCAAATGTCAGAGTGTAAATACTAGATGTTTTGTGTATTTCGTTTTGCAAAACTCGACCCATTTACATGGCCTGACCTTTGAGCTTGTTGTGAATTCACTTCAATTAATGCAAAATATGAAAACACAAGCGAGCGATGCGAGAGATACAATTGCTAGACATCGCAGATGCAGAGATGATGATGATGATGATGGTGGTGACAATGTGGGGCAAGCTCGTAAATTGAGCAATTGTTGTAGGTGACCCAGGAGTGTGCGTCTGGGGTCTTCGGTCTTTGGAGAGCCCCTTGGGTTCCCAGCCCAGGCCATTATTACCACTATTATTATTACTATTATTATGGTTCCGTTGGCACTTTTCCCAACGCGCTGCATTATCTACTTTGCGCGGGTCATCAGTCGTAACTGTGCAACTGTAAATTATGCCGCCGCACAATTGACTTCAAAGCGGAATGACCGAACTGACGAACCAACGACCCAACACCAATCCAATGATGATTGTGAATTCTCGATGATGTCACATCCGTCATCCATTCGCTTGATCCGCAGGCAGTGCTTCCCCCCTGCAAGGAAATGTGTTGACAGATGCCATAACCCTGACTCTGGGATAAGAATGACACAGAATCGTTTCGAATTCGAATTAAAGTGGGCGTCTTATCTTTAAGGCTATGTACATCTATATATATTTGTATCTTATTTATTTAAGTATAGAAAAAGTAGATATTTAATTTTTGTCATTTTTCACAATCACTGTATTTAAATGACCAGTTGTGCAAAATTATATTTAGGTTTTTTATCTTTAATATTTCTATGTTGTTATCACAATTATTTGGAAATCGTTTGTCGACGTTTTACGACTTTTTCAGAAATCGTTGCGGTTGAAATCTACATGATGTGCATAGAAATTTAAACCAAATTTCAAGCGAAAATATTTCTTACTTTTTTATTTTATTTTATTTTAACAAAATTAAATCAAGTATACAATACTAAATCTAATGCATTTTTTTATGAGTACTAGCTAACGGGGCCTTCGACTCGAAACGTGTGTATTATTACCTTATATGATTAATTTAGCTTGTTTGACAAATTTGTTAATGTTTAATATATTCTCGTGAGAGGGAGTTTTTAAATGCTCTGATACTCGCTGTGTGCCATTTTTCACAATCACTGTATTTAAATGATTAGTTATTAACCAAATTATATTTAGGTTTTTTATCTTTAATATTTCTATGTTGTTATCACAATTATTTGGAAATCGTTTGTCGACGTTTTACGACTTTATCAGAAATTGTTTCGGTTGAAATCTACTTGATATGCATAGAAATTTAAACTAAATTTCAAGCGAAAAGATTTCTTACTTATTTGCATAAATTAGTTTAAATAATTCAGAATATACCATTTTTTTTTTTTTAGAGAAATAGCAATCTTTTGCAGCAATCTTTCCTAGAAATGTTGCATATATATGTATGTTGCATGTATATATACAATATGAAATCCCTATTAGCTTCTGTGGGTGAATACTTACTCCTGCCCGCCGTCTCCAGAGTGGATGCACCCGATCCCGTCCCAGACATTCGCTCTTGGTCGCCCTTCATCAGCTGCAGTTGCTCCTGCTGCAGCAGCAATTGAAGTTGCTGCTGTGGCTGTTGCTGCTGCTGTTGCTGCTGTTGCTGCTGCTGTTGCTGCTGCTGCTGCTGCAGTAGCTGCAACTGCTGCACATCGCAGTGCACCTCGTGAATGGGCGGAGTGGGGGCGTCATCCCGCTCGCCCCTCAAACAGGAGGCCAATCCCCGGCCCCGTGGCATCGTGCTGCGCCGCAGGGCAGCTGTTTGCGGCTGCTGATCCGCGGATCTCGAGGGATTCAGTATGGAATTCTGGGAGTGCGGGGCAGTGGCATTCCGCGGCATGGAGTTGATCTTCCGCTGCTGCGGCGTCGTCGATGTGCTCGTCTGCATTTGCACCTCGTCGCTAATTGCACGCAAAGCACCGCAGTTCATTCTGATTTGGTTAGCTGATTTTTTTTCTTTTTGGTATCCTTGCTTAAGTTGCCTTTGTAGATTTTTGGTTTGTGTTGCCTTGGTAGTTTTGTTAATTGTTTTTTATTTTATTTTTTTTTTTGGTTATTAGTTCAGTTTCTCTTTAACCTTGACATGGTTTCCTGTGCAATAAGGGGTCAGTTATACATTTTTAAACACAACACTCGCGACGGTTTTAAAACACTGGCTTGGCTTGGTTTTATAACATTAAATTATTATTTGATAACACTCTTCAGAAATTATTTCGATTTAACCTTGTGTTTCCGAAAATTCTAGGTGATAATTTTAATATTTTATGACGCCGATGGTATGATGTTATATAAAATGATGTCATCTTTAGTTTCCTTTGTACTTTTTCGTACATTTCTGTGTCATCCCTGATTATTTCAAAATATATCTATTATACAATAACATCCGATCATAATATGATGTCATTTGTACTGTTAATACCCTCAAATAAAATATCGCTCCTTTACATATATGTATATATGGAAATATATCTTTAAATGTACAATAGCACTGTATTAAAAATAATTTGTTTCAATTAAATATGCAGTAAAATATAAAAGTCTCTTATCTTGGGAAACAATATTCCAGACAAATATGAAATATCTATATGTGATATGATCTGAAACATCCCTAGTTACTTTCTTAAGCAGGGCTGTTTTGGTTATTTTCTGGGCCCAAAACCATCTGACATCGACGGTTTGGTTTCGCTTGCCTGCGTCGGCAATTAAGATTTATGGTCATGGCGTGTTGGCCATCGTAAGCGCACCCCCTACCGGTTTGGCACCACCCTCCACCCTCGCTGCACCCCAAAAAAAAAACAAAAAAAAATAATCTAAAGGCTCCTACGACTGCCACTTTTTTGTGACTCGAAAATTGTTTAGCTAATTTTTCCAAGTGGTTTTTCGTTCTTTAGCACACGCGCGGCTGCGCAACAACACTCCTAACTCCAACAAACAAAGGGAAAACGAAAACATATAAAGAATATTAAACACACACAGACACACACACACACAACGCAGCACAACAACCTTCATTATTTTGGCTTAAATTTTCCTTTTAACTTGTACAATTTTACGCTCGTTGGGTTTTGCTGCAAACAGTTTCGAATCGAAACGAAACGGAATTGAAATGAAAATGTTTGTTTATGTATGAGCAGCTGTGGGTGTTTTTTTTTTTTTTTGTATTATTTTTTATTAAGAGCCGGGGTTTTCCACATCTGATCGAGAGAGAAATAGAGAAATCGCCCAGAAAAGAGAGTGAATAAATTACTGAGCCCACACAATATTGTTCTAAATAATTCCACAATTAATAACGGCTTGAATAAAATTATATTTCTTGTTTATTAATAGATACTGGTTTGCACAAGACTCTATCTAAGTATTTAACTTAAAAGATGTAATATAATTTTCCTTTTCCACCAGCTAGCTAGTATTTAATTAAAACTTGAGTTTTCCATTGTTCCCGCAATTTTAAACTTATTGCATCGTTTTAAACCAGGTGCCAATCGATAAATGCAGACCAATTAAATAAACAAGCAATCATAATGTATGCAATCAGCCCAAGGCGTTAAAAATCTGTAATAATTGGGGGCTTTGGCTTTCTCTTGTTCGGCTTTTGCATTTTCCCCTCCAAAACGCCAGAAAAAAAATGGGGTTTTGTTCGGCGGTGTGAATTCTAGGCCTCAATTTTGTGGTTTGCTGATTTCCATCACTGGATTTTCCTCTTGCGTGCGTTTTGCGTTTTCATTATTATTTTTATTTTTAATGCTATTAAAATAATTTTCCATATCTGCTTTCAATTGCTGCGTGCCCGAAAAGAAAACTGGTTGCTAACCATCATATTTTTCTAGTTGAAGTTTTTTGTGTGCGTGCTCTGCTCTGGTGATAAACATAAATTTCGCCACAGACTTGACTATTTTTTCATTACTTTCTCCAACAGTAGCAACGACAGACACGCAGCAGCTGTTCTCTATCTATCTCTCCTTGTCGTTTTACACGGCAAGAAAAAATGTGTTCTAAAAATGAATTTTTATAATTTAAAAAGTTGAAGTTTTTTTTAAGATTTTTAATTACCAAACTGGATATTTTAAATTAAATTAAATTAAATTGTAAGCCAATTGTAATTTTAATTCATTACAATTAAAACCAAAAAAAAATTGAGGCACTACAAATTATTTGTTTAATTATTTAAGCTTTTAAATCATTACAATTTACAATTTACATTTTCAGTAATTTTAAATTATTTTAGATTTTTAATCATTATAGATTTAAAATCATTGTACGTTCATTAGAGATTTTTAAAGCCTTTAATATTTGATGTCTTCAAATTCATAATGACTTTTCTGAACTTAAAATTATTTAATTGATCCCCTAAACTAACCCACCTATTTCTGTGTGTGTACGCTTTTATCTCTTTAATGCTTCTCTGGTTATTCGAGCGAAACGCCCACGTTGGCACCTGTAAGCCCAGAACGCTCCGCCCCTCCCTCCCCCTTGTCCGCCATCCGTTTAAACGGAAGTGCAAGCCAATGGCCAGAAGTGCTCAGAATTCGATATGCTATATGTGTGCGCTTTGGTTCCTACCATACAATATACAATATGGTCACATGACTCCACCGGCGGCTGATGTTTTTATATGGGAAAAAGAGAAAAACTCCAAACAAAAGCGGCAACTGCAACGGATGCGCCATATAAAGGCAGCATGCAACGCTTCAAGCTGAAAGCTTTTTTCTCTATTTGATTTTTTTTGTGTGTGTTTTTTTCCCCATTTTTTTTATTGCTGATTAATGCAGCCGGCGTTGGCGTCACAATGTGTTTGCTTTATTTACGTTGTTTGTGTTTTTATTTTTTTCATTTTTCATTTATATTTTTTATTTATTTGTTGTTTTTGGAGGCGTCCGCATAATGAATAATTTGGAAGAGATGCATTTTTGCACATTGACGGGGAGACATCGATGACGTTGGAAATAACATCGCACAACAACGAGCTCAAACATCGACCAACAACGTCAATCCAATCGCAGACTTTGCCCAGACTCAACTGATTATATATGCACGAGTGCAAGTACATATCTCTTGAAAAGTACACTTTTCGAAGGGGAGGGGGGTTAAACAGGTAGAGCCAGGTGATAAGCCCCAAAGAATAAAAGTGAGACAAAGAAGGAAAAGGTGTAAAGGTGTAAATAACAATAGCACAAAGATCCAGCGTATGATAAATGATCTCAAGTCAAGGGTAAATCTCCCATTTCCTCTTTACTGAATCCCAAGAAATCAGATTAAAGGTTCTGCAAAGCTTTCCCTTTTTGTATACACCTCGATTTTCCATGAAAGCCAAAAACCGAAATGGGGTCATTCTTACTACCAATTAATGAGAAACATTTCTTTGAGGTTGTTTACTAGTTTTAAACCTTCTTTAAAGGTACTTTTCTATATGCTTTCCATCTTTAATGTGAAACCCAAAGAAAATAGTATAAAACCTATATTATTATTATTATCAAAAATTTTTTAAAAAGCAAATCGAACTCTAACTTCCTTGTAACACCAAAAAAGTAAATGTTCTATGCTAATAATATTAATATTTTAAGCTTTCAGACACATTTAAGTTGCGAATATTTTGATGGCCCAAAAGAAGAACTCCCATTCATGAGAATTCGCTCATTCTTATTTCTTTTTGGCAGATTATTATGGTTCCGGAGAAGTGGAGTCCAAGTCCGACTAGAACCAAGGTCCCACACAATTGTGTGCGAGGAGGAGCCCAGAGCTCATTAGGTTTACGGCTAATATATATTATAATGAGTATCGCTTTATAATAGGCACTCTGGTGGCTGCCCTCGCCGCGGGGACGTGGGAAACTTTCCATCTATTCGCCTATTCGCCGATTCGTCTTTTGTCGCATAGAACAACGACGTCGAAGTCAACGCCAAGCGCCAGCAGAGCGCAACCGGCGATCGCACTTCGTTATGCAATCGAAACACTCGCAAAAACATATCACCCTATTTCAAAATGGGTTTCTAAATAGCATAGGATTTTTTGAAATATTGGATTCTCCTTTCTAAATGTTTTAAGGCCATTTACAAACATTCTAGAAGTTCATAAATACAGTTTGATCTTCTCTATAAGCTTTTAAATTTAGAAAATGTACATTGGAATGGTAATAAAAATGAGAAAAAAAACTGTTCAAAAATATTTTTAAATTTTTTTGAAATTTTTGAAATCTATTAAATGCTTTTTAAACTTTAAGAATGCGTACAATATATACGATCAATCTTTATTAACATTCGAAATATTTTAATGACAAATTTGTAAATACAATATTTTATGTAAAATAAAAAGCCTCAAATAATTCGATTTGTGATTAGTCATGCAATAAAAAATGCCTGCATTTGAGAAAATATTTGCCTAAAATGTAAATCCAAATTTTCCGAGTGCCGGGTTCGTGGACAATGGGGCTGTGGAGCTACATATATTGGTATTGAATGGAAGAAGGGCCGTGGGCTCTGCACCGGTCCCTAGGTCATTTCCCTCTGCCGCAAAACAGTTGAGAGATCAACGACAACAACAAACAACATCAGACACAACAACAACAACGTCAGACACAACAGCAACTACAGTAACAACATCAACAGCACAACAAAAAATAAAGGCAAAAAGGCAAAGATCTTAGATTTCTATTATGGCATTTCTTTCATCTTCTTTTTTTTTCGCATCCATATACCCCGCGCATCTTCAACATTTTTTTTATTTTCCTTATATTTTCTTTTTTTTATTATTTTCATTTTACCCATTTTGCCCCGGCAAACGGCGAATTGAAGTCGCGGCGTAATTGACGTTAGTGATGAGATCAAAATGGACCACAATGATTGCGGCGATAATTGCGACACAGACGAACATAAATATTCTTTTTGAGCCACGCACAGAGGAATGATAAAATGCCAGGGAAAAGATGCAGCGATACGGAGGGTACGAGTTCGTGTCCGAGGGGAGTACGAGTACGCGGAAAAATCAACTGGCAATAAACACAATGTAACTCAAACTCAGGAAGGGGCGGAGAGAAAAGCAACGACTTCTGAATGACCTTGCTGAAAAATCTTATACAGATAAGAATAACTAAGTTTGTCGAAAACGAAAAATAAAAAAACTTATGTAAAACTTTTCATTCAAATTTTATTTTTCTAATACTAAAGCAATCTAATCGATTGTTATGTTAAATAGTAAAAAGATTTTTTAAAAACAATTCGAATTTATGGAATAGCATAAATAATCAGTAACAAAACTTATGGAGCCAACCCTCCGGCTAGTAATTTTTTTAGGAAAGTACACTCTATAAAATATAAGAACTAAAGAGTACGAGCTTTCCATAAGAAATAAATCTATTGTTGGTACATCTAATAAAAAATCCAATAAAAACCTATAGACAAAACTGAATGTAAACTTCATTCAAATTAAATATTTAAATAAACTATTGTCACATAAGGAATAGAAAAGTAAACATGTCTTGAAAGTATAAAGATACAAATATGGCTGAAATTAAGGGTTCCTAATAATTTTGTAAATTATCGTATTGGTTTAGACCAAAAAAGGTAGAGCTCCATAAGGAGATGTACCAAGAATAACGTTAAAGACAATTGCTTTTGGACAAGTGTATACTCTCACCTCTCACCTCACCCCTCTCCTTTCATCACCTTTCATTGTTGTTGTTCTTCTCTACATATGGCCAACGGGCGTGAGGTGATTTTCAGAAGGGGGCGGGGGTAGGTGGTATTGCCTTTTATGTGATTCATTCAGAACAATAACAATAATGATGATGATTATTGCAAACAACAACTAACTAAAGTATAGTGACCAGGTCAGGGAGGTGGAGGAGAAGGAGAGAAAGGGCGGGGGTTGTGGTCGTTGATCCACAGTCAAATTAAATTACCAGCCACAACGAAATAACAACCAAAAAGTGAAATTGTTGTTGCGCTCGTCCGGTTGTCATTGAAGGCACGTTTTCGTATTTTCGACGGATACTCGCGGTTTTCTTATTTGAAGTGATCAGATAACTAAAGTGAGGGATGTGCGGGGGGTGGTTGGGGTGTACATATAATCCCAAAGAAGGGAGTTCATGTAAGGGTACAATACAAACACAATACGTGAGTGAGAACGATTTTTATCGAAGATCTGAAAGACATCGAAACCAGTCAAGAAATTCTGCTAAAATCGTGGGAGAATCTAAGCCCAATAAGAGTTTTAAGCTTCCCAAGACTTTAACACGGAATTCAGTTGGCTTTAAAACAAAATTAGCTTAATTTTGACTTTATCACGATCTAGATGTAAATATCAATCTCATAATATAGTCTTATAAATGTGTACCTGCGTTTTTAAGAAATTTGTCTAATAAGAATCAAAATATTATATTATATTGTTCGTAAAACTGTTTTTAATTCGATATTTAACACGCTAATTGTATCGTATTGGGAATTGTCTTAGTCTCTGGAAACTTTTGTAGCAATCTAATTGCTGTAAATAAGAACGGACTAGAGTTTCCCAGTGCTCAGCGATTATTTGTGCACTTACTAATCGCGATCTACTGTTTTATTTCCCCTGATGACTATAGAACTTTGTTACCGTTAGAACCCGTCGTCATCAGCATGCGACTTCTGTTTGAGCCACTTTCCATTCGCAACAACAAAAAAAAATGGGAAGAGGAAGGGAATGCAGACATGTGGAGACGACGCAATTTTCACACGATGAACTTAAGTTGTTGTTGCCCCCGTAGGAGCCCCCACTTTGGCCCCTTTACCCCTCTAATCTAGCGCGCCCCTTAGTCCCCGATATTCATGTCAACATGTGTTGTGTTGCATATTATGTAAATTATTTGCTGGGCCAGGAAAAAAAAGAGGAGCAAAACTAATTGTCTTTGTGCAGAGAAAACAATTTTTAATATTTTTTAAATTAATTTCATACTCTAGAAATTCTGAAAATAATTGTTAATGCACATGGGTAATGCAAATAATACATACGTTGATAAAAATTTTGAAACGACCTTCAAATAATAAGGTGCAGAGAAAACTATTTAAAATGAAATTATTCTTACATGTCTTGATTAATTTAAGATACTTTTTTGAAGAACCAAAAAAAGATTCTTTGTTTTAGAAATATTAAAAATGACACTTAATTATTTAAATAAGAGTAATATGGTGCAATATGTTGTATCATTTTTTCTGAGTGCCAGAATTCTCCCCTCTCTTTCTCAGCCCCTATTGCCGTCTCTTTCGTTGGCTAAGTAGCGCCCAATGGGGCCATCTCCAGCAGACAGGCCAACAACATTGTTGGCCATGTTGAAATACATAAAGCAATTTTAACTGTTTTAATGCTTTTTTCGGTCTACACCATGCGAGTGAGAAAAAAAAAAACGGACAGAAAGAGGGGTTTTGGGTGAAGTACCGCCATGGACTCATAGACCGATCTAGGCCTCATATTATTTCTGCCTGTTTCCATTTTAATAGCAGAACTATGTGAACTTGTTGCTGGTGCTTTTCTTTTTTTCTTCAGTTTTGTTTAGTTGTTCATGCGATTATTTTTCCAATTTTTTTTTTTGGCTGGCTAAAATTAGAGTAGACAGAGAGAGAAAGAGAGCGTTGAAGCTTTGGAAAAACGAAAACTTGTGTATATTTTTGGAAATGATTTCAAACGCTTCCCAAGGTGCGAAATAAACAAATTTCTCGCTCAATGTAAACAAATCAAGCGTACCAAAAAGTTTCGGCTTTGCTCACGTCAAAATATAAACAAAACAAGAGAGAATGCTATAGTCGGGTGCCCCGACTATCAGATACCCGTTACTCAGGTAAAAGGAGTGCGAGGGAGATGGAGATAGAAACTTTGATCACGCATAACTTTTTAACGAATGGTCCGATTTGAAAAATTTCTTCTACATTTCGATAGGTATTGAAAAACACAATAAAACTGCATTTTTACTTTTCCGAAATATTTAAATTTTTAAAATCGTATATAAGCGATTGTGGGCGTTAAAGGGGGCGTGGCACCTTTTTGAAACAAACTTGCGCTGCGTAGGAACTCCTAGAATCTGCATGCAAAATCCCAATCTTCTAGCTTTTATAGTTTCCGAGATCTCAGCGTTCATACGGACAGACAGACAGACGGACAGACAGACGGACAGACGGACAGACGGACAGACGGACATGGCTAGATCGACTCGGCTAGTGATCCTGAACAAGAATATATATACTTTATGGGGTCGGAAACGCTTCCTTCTAGCTGTTACATACTTTTGCACGAATACAATATACCCTTTTACTCTACGAGTAACGGGTATAATTAGTTGGATTGGGTGGATTGTGTTTGCATGAAGTCACAGTAACAATAACTAATGAGAGATAATTCCAAAGGAGAAGAAAAGGTGCACCGAGAAAAAGCATTCGCATAGTCAATGCAAATTGTAGACCTCATTGAAAATCAATTTTTTCTATTGATCATGTATGTAATTTAAATAAATAAGTATTATTATTTTTTTATTAAATTTAAAACATACAAAAGTGTTTAAATTAAATCATCAAAGGAAAATATTTATCGGAAATCAAAAAAAATATAGTTAGTATTTTACAAATACAAATTGTATAAGTCATATAAAAAACAATTTTAATTTAAAGTATTGAGATGTGTAAAATTATATTTTTGGAAAGACTAGATTGAGTTGGTTAGGTCCAATAAATAAATTACTACAATTTGTTAAAGATTTTTCTTGTATACGCCAAACGATAAGTACCAAGGCTTTTCTCATATTCTTCTTTTGTGTGGTCCAAAAATAAAAGGGTTTTCCTTTTGGCCTTAGTTCAGCCTTCAAATTAAGCGGAATGATCCATCATCATCTGCTTTATCACTCATCCAGCACAACGATTAGGCCGCTGCCGCCACTTGATTATACAATCGAGTTAATTTGATGTTTTGCTGGCAGCAATTGCCACCATATCCATATGCCATAGACAGTGGACCATAGACCAAAGCATATCCCATATAGATCGGGGCGTGTCCCGGGCCACAGAAAAGCGGATGATTGTACATCCAACCCATACGTCTGTGCATTAGCCAGTGCGATGACGACATCTCTCAGATGTGTGGCAATCCGCGGACGGACAAGTGGAAGATACAGATACATTTGACAGACACAGCTACGGATACGCAAAATGCCGAGCGACCGACCAACCGACCAACCGACAGATAGATTTATGACATATATGAATTACTAACTGTGCCGCGCCGCTAATTGTTGCTGTTTCTGCTGTAGTTATGACTCGAATTATTCAATTTTTAGCAGCCCCGAGAAATCAACAGAAACTTCAAAGCAACGGAAATGCAAAAACAAACCGCACTCATGTGGAGGAAAAGAAAGGCGGTCGCGGGACAATGAAGTTGGTAATACCCTATTCCAATTAAAAAACTAGAGAAACCATCAAATATGTTGTACACAAAATGTTTCAATAATCTAGTTCTTGGAATCAAATAATTTAAAGATTTGATTAAAGAGTAAGCTACGATACGTCAATGAAAAAAGTATTGTTTTTTCTTTATCTTTTGGCCTTCTAATATAACATTCTACAGTTAGTGGATATCCATGGGATTATTGCCATGGTCTTTTATTAATTGTAGTGTATTTTGCCAAGTCATTGCAGCCGAAACAAAACGTAGTGGCCAAAACCAGCGCCAAAGCCAGTTAAAAACTGAAAAAAAAACAATTTCCAAGCGTTCGCCGCCCGATGCAATGCATTTTAATTTGACTTTAACTATTTGCGCATATAATTAACAGCAGCAGCAGTAGATACACTTGGAAACTGATCTTTTCCGTTTTCCGTTTGAAAAATATCGCACTGATAATATATCAAATTATCAAGAACTCTTATTTTACGGAGACCAAAAACTAATATTCAATTCTTAAATAATGTTAAACAGCTTGTAGAAATATTTTTTTTAAGACCGTTTTCTGGTTCTGATGGTTAGCTAAAAGCTCGGCTATAGAAATATGCAGGCTAAAGCTAAAAGTAAGTTTTAAGCTGACAAAAAGTGTAGAACTTGGTAGCTTAAAACCTATATTTAGCTTACCATAAACAAGAGCAAATGGGCTTAAATATTGGCGTTAGTCAAATAAATACGATCGACTTGATCTTTTAAAATATAAATTTCTCTCCGTGCATCAGTGGGAACAAACAAGAGAGCATTTTGGCTTAACTGGGTGTTTTTTTTTTAAGTGGATGGGGATCGCATTGTCTGGCAATTTCACCCGCAACAATGAGATATAACGATATATATGTGAGCATCTCGTGGGCTAGGCCCGACAACTACAACTGCCAACAGCAGCTTGTTCGCAATAATAACTCAAAAAAAAGCTCTTCAATGTGACATGTGCCAGCCAGTCCCTCGCCCCCCCTTACAACCCCCCTCGAAACCGCCGCCTCTCTTCGCCATTCAGGCAATGCAAATACGATGCTTTGTTTCCATGAACTCCGCGATCAAACAGCTAAAATGGGGGGAAAAAAAACTGAGAAAAACTGAGTGAAAAAGCGAGAAAAATAAGAGGAAGATCAGCTGACAACAAAGCAAAGAGAAGGGCAGGCAAAAACAAAACAAAAAATCGGAAACAAAACACAGAGATCTCAAACAATTACACACAATTCCCTTGTTACAGTGCTTAACAAAAGATGATGGCCACATATTTGATCGACTGCTGAGAAATCCTATGGCTAAAAAATGTTGTTGCCAACAAAAATAATAATACACTAAATTTGTAACAGTAGTTTCCCTATGTTATTGCTACCAATAATATTATATTATGAAAGAAGCTATGCAATAATAAAAAATGGTTATATCTTAAAGCTCTGTAGTTTCTATTCATTGATTTCAAAAAGCAGAGATGTTTTTATCGCTGAAATCTATTTTATAACCAATTTGTTTTTGCAAATGTTTGAGTACACTTTAATTTTTCAACTTTACACAGCTCCCAGTTTTACTTTTAAAGTTCCTAAGAGCTATAGAAAACTTTAATAAATAATTTCCAACATTTGCTTTCTTTAATGATATTTTATGTATAATACCAAGTACCAAGATGAATTTGATTTTATGGCAAATCCAATCTTTCATAAATCAGAATTCGTTTCACACTTTTTCTCCACATTTCAAGTGTGCTCAATTTAGGGGTATCAATAAAATTGTATTGACAAGCTGTTAACCTCAAGCTAAAAGCAGTTTATTAATTTAAACAGTAGATTTTTTGACAGGCATCAATTGTTAGAAATGAAATAGACAGAGATAGATAAAATAAAGGAAAAAAGAGAGGGGTCTATTTGAATCAAAATACAAGTGAAGTGCTATTTTAAGACCGTTTTCACCAACTGTTGTTGCATTGGCAATTGTTGATGTTGCAGTTGTTGGTGCGATTGTTGCTGCAGTTGTTCTTGGCTATGCATACTCCACATATAGTACGCTCAAGTAGATGCATGTATAAATAAAATGTGGGTCATGTGCATCAAATTATTTAATTGGTGTCAATTGGCGTTGGATTTTTCTTTTCGCTTTTCGCTCGCTTGCTTTTCTTTTCTTTACATTTCGTTTCGATTTCCGTTAAGCCGTTTAAACTCGATGTTGCTGTTGCAGCTGCAATTGCAATTTCTGTTGCTGTTGCTGTTGTGTCAATAAGCCGGGCTTAACACTTTTGTGTGATTTGCATGGGCCTCGAAATTTTGATTGAGCGAAACTTCACTGAGCGAAAGCAACTCACAAGTTTGTAAGCTATTCAGATATATTTTAGCATACAAAATTTAATTGTATATGACATTTTAACATGTTTATATTATTTGTCAAAATGGTATTTTTCTCCAATATTTTTCCCATATTACTACTTTTGGTATGTATTAAGAAATATTCATATGAAGAAATTTATGTTTTTGTTTTACCAAACTGATGTTCTAGCATCTTTAAATTAATTATTGTTATTACTTCTAAAAAATTGATTTAAAATTAAATAATTTGGCTGATCTATCTATAAAAACCAGTTACACCTGCCTAAGTTCCCCTATTTTTGTGAGTGTAGAAGGTAGAAGCAACAAATTTAAACCTGCCGTTATGTGTGTCAACGGCTTCTGATTGCAGCAATAACAACTGACAACTATTTACAACAAATAACAAACAAAAGTGCCAGAAGCTCCCTTATTACCCCCTCTGAAAAGCACCCCACCCCACCCCCGTGTTGCCATGTTCCAAATTCTTCAATACCAAAAAAAAAATAACAAAACAGACGTCGGCTAATCCGGATACGATTATGGCCGTAAACGGTTTACAGTAACCAAAAAATAACAAAAACAACGTGACTTTCCGGTATCCCTTAAAACGGTGTCAAGCGCTCATTTCCCTAATTTAGTTTGCATTTTTCTCTTTTTCTTGTTTCCTTTCTTTTTGCCTCAATTTGGTGGCTTTTTTCTTGTTCACCAAAAAAAAAAAAAAAAAAAAAAAACGAAAACCGCCCATGAAACGCAAGTCACATGCAAGGAAATGTGAAAATTGTAGACGGAAAAACACGATCTTATGAAAGGAAAAATATAATAGTATCATATTTTTAAAAAAATAATACGAGATTATAATCATTATTATATTCATGATCACCCTATCCCCATTCTCCAAAATTGAAAAAAATGGCCTAATTTTATTTGAAAATACAACGATCATTATTCATTAAAACTTTTGAAAATGATTATAAGTAGTTACAAAGAGAGATGCATCTCTAGTCGTACCCTTTTTATTTATGAAAACCTAACTAAAAGATACAATTTTAAATATATATTTTTAATTTCTTTTAACTAAGTGTCAAATAATAAATGTTCAACATATTATTAAAATATTGCCAAATATTTCAATGTAAAAACGATCCTGAAAAGATGAGAATGGTGTTCTGTGCAGCAATTTCTGGCTGTTTCTTGGCTGAATTTATATAGCCAGATGATGATGATGAGCTATGTCAAAATGCGGGGGTGGGGTTTTTCTCGAAAAGGGGGTAGCGGGCGGGGGGTTTTGCACTCGCAAGTTTGCCTTTGTAGTTGGCCAGTTTTTTTTTTTTTCATACGATTTTCACATTCTGTTTGTTTTTGTTTGCATTTATTTTTAGAACATTTTCGAATTCGCAACGCACACGCACAAACACAAGCACGGCCCGCATAGTTTTGCCATGTTTTCAGCCATTTTCCATGCTTTTGCTACCATACAATTTTCACTCGACAAAAAAAATATTTGAAAAAAAATTACACGACCATATAGGATTTTCATATATTTTTGAATTTCTTATCATTTAATTTGAATGGTTTTTAGTTTAGTAGACCCAAGCCAGGCCAGTAATTAAAAATTTTAACTGATAAATAAAAACAATAAAACAACGAACCGAACGGAGCGATTTGAACCGCCTGCGCCGGAACTTAAAATCGACTGAAAACGACTGAGAAATCGCCAGCAAACACGGAACGAATCGAGAAGAAACGAAACGAAGCGAAACGCACTGAGAAAAACATGCGCAGCCGCAACTTCACTTCGCCCCCCTCTTCCAATTGCTCCCGCCAGCTGTGAGGTGAGAGCTCCATTGATGGAACGTTTGGGAAGGTGAAACAAACAGAGAACAAGGGAAGCGGAAGAGCAGGAGGCGGAAGAGAAAGAGGAATGGAAACAGAAAGAAATTTTAAAAGAAAACATGCAAATGCTTGGGAGATAATACAGAATGAAAGCCAAAAAGCAGTCAATCATTTTTTTTAACTATCTAGTTTTAATTTTAAAATTTAATCTGTAGTATAGACATACATACATATATTAAACCACTGAGGGATCGAAACACTTTATATAGAAAACGTAGTAAAATTTGCTTCCGATTTTGCGACTGCAGACAAAACTTGCAATACGAGATTTAAATGTAATAAAGAGATGATTAAAACTCGTAAATAAAAAGAATCAGTCCGATTCAATACATCAGTATGATTCAATACCTCTTAAAAAAATATATATTTTTCAAAATTTTGAGAACAAACTTTCTATAACAAATTGAATCGGGTATCCTTATATTTCTTCTATTGATATATGGTTGTTATTTGTACGTGATTTGATTCAGAAACATATAGAAATTCATATAGTTTTTGAGCAGAGAACAATGGAATAAGCTGCATTCAGTAAATAGTTTCAGTTATATGAAAGCACATATTTTATAGCATATTTTTAGACGATCAATGTAAGTCGCATGATATTTTAAATAATTAAAATACTCTGACAGCTACTTGCAATGAATCGTTTAAACCAAAACGATCTTGGCATCGACGGAAGTGCCGGCTGGACGGACGGCACCTTCCACATGGGCCCAAAACCACCCACTCCATCCACCCCAAGTCGCCTCCCGTTCGCTATTGTGCCTAATGCTCCGGCATGCGTGACGACAGCGGCGACGGCGGTACGGACAAATTTCCTGACTACTCACACACAGAATTAAAGACAAAAAAAAAAACCCGAGACACAGATACACACACCTTTTGATACGATCGAAAAGTGTTACGGACCCACAGCAAAACACAAAACTGAAAAACAAAAACTAAAAAAAAAAACTGCAATTACTGATGAGCACTGATGAGCTCGCTTGCCGGTCAAATGCAATTAAAGCGCCGCTTGATCACACCAACAAAATCAAATCCACCTGACGCGAAGCCATATTACATAACGCTCGCATGGGAGATACATATACCAATATCAGGGGTAGCGGAAAAGTCACTTCCTTCCGAATTTAAGTGGAATCGTTTGGGAAATCTTCTTTTTATCAACCTCGATTCAGAAATGTAATAGCGATTCAATTACCTAATTTTAACCCTTTCTTAATGGTCATGGTCACACCAAAAATAATCAGACGTTGGATTTTCTTTTTTAATTTTGAGACAACAAAATATTTTAACAAAAGCCACAAGTACATGATTGCTATATTTAATGTTTCCTTTAACAACTCGACTTTGATGTTTATATACGAAATATTTTAAAATCCGAGATGTTTTTCTGGGAGTTTTGCAAAACGACGTTACATAAAATTATGTGTTCTAAAAGAACGCGTTCACACTTACCTAGTTGACTGTAAAGCGTCGTATTCAGCACGATATCGTTTATGCCGCTCATCCCGCCGCTTCCGCCAACACACGAATCGGAGTCCTCATTTTCCTCCGCCAAGGTCGGCGGTCCTTCCCACAAAGCCTTCGCCGGCCGTCGAACACGGTCCAAACGAACCCGTGGAATGTCCTCGTATAATGCCTCACCCCGCTGAAGATCAAGGATTACAAATATTTGATAAATTAGTTAGTATTAAAGAAATTAAGACAAGAAAAGACATTTAACCGTTTCCGTTTCAAGCATAAGATATTTTCAATCATTTGTTGGATGTTATATTGGCTCTTTTAATATAGGTACAAATTTTATGTTTTATAATTTTATAAAAAAAAAAACAAAAGCTTTCTGGGTTCATTAATTATGCCTTTTCTTTAATCAGCCTTTAAATTAGGTTTTTAAAATCTTTTCCAAGTTAATTTTTATTGCTAGACATTTGAAGCCAAGCAGTAATAGAATTTCCCTGTGGAAGAATTGAAATATAATCAAAGCTAACAACTTATGTTAATTCGGAAACGGTCACGTGTCGGTTCGATTATGGGGGATTCTCCAGTTCCGCCTCGCATTACACTACCCACCTCCTTTTTGGGCGTGGCCGGGAATATCTACAGGTTAGTAGAACGATAATAGTAGTAGCGGTTTGTTTACATCCATTTTTGTTAGCGATAGTGTGCAATGGTAAGAGACAGGGATAGATATGTATACATAGACGAAAATACAAAGCCAATGAACTTGATATGTTTACAGTTACGAACAAGTACGTGTCAGTTTTAATAGGTATATGTGTGTGTTAGAGTGTGTTAGTTGCTAATATCTTGTATAAACTATAGATATATCTGGAATTTCTCACCGATATCTCCTCGCTGCAGTAGGCTGTGAAATTCTGATCGTCCTGTTGCAGGACGCAATAAAAAGGTCCCCAGGGAAGCGTCTTGATCAGGCGAGTCAATTCTCCCTCTGGTTCTGTAAAAAAGACAATTGCAAACATTATTATTTAGATTTTAACATATATATATATATATATATATATATATATATATATTTATATATTCTTAATTTCTTAATTTATGGTAATATAATTTATATTTTATATTATAGTTTTATTTTCCATCTATAGTACAAAACTTTCTAAAACTTTTTAGAATTTATTAAATAATTAACATTTTAGTAAATTACCCATTTGTTACCCATTATCACTAAGTGGCGCCATCTGTTACCGAACGTTCATAGCTGCAATTGAAAAATGTCTGCCTACTTTTAGGCTTAGTTTTCGTAGCCCAATGTAAAATGCATGTCAAAAAGTAGAATTTATGACACTGCTAAGTAGATTTACAAATTACTTATCTAAATGTAAAAAACAAAATCAGTGATCCCCAAATCTTAATGAAAATAAAAAACATAAACCTGCAAATTACAGGTTAAGGCAACAACAACAAGAAAATACAAATTGCGCACATCCAAACGTCATGTAAATGCCATGTAACTGAGCTAAAAACCTTTTTTAAAATGTGGCGCATGCGTGTTAATTAAGTGCAGCAGCAACTGGATTAGATTATTTATTTATGCATCTGCAATCGCAACTGCGGTTCCAATTGGAACTTTGGACTGCAATGCCGTTCCTAATGTGCAAATTATGTGCATTAGAATTTACCTGAGTGGGGGGGGGGGGTTTCGGGGAGTTAAGAAGAAGATAAAGTAGCTCCTACAAAAAAACAATGAGAATTGCTTAGCCAAGTTGAACCGCATTGTGATTCAATGCCTGTTTTTTTCTCAGTTTTCAGGTTGCGTGTCTGAGTTCTCAAAGTTCGTTTCACTCAGTTTGCGTCTTCTTCATGCTTTCTCCTTCTTTCTTTTTCTTTCCTTTTTTTTGCCTCTATGAGATAACAATGTGAGGCAGCTACATAAATGATTTTAATTTGAAGTTGTGCTTAATGGAGATGTGGCCGTGACACGCGTGAAATTAAGCATTTTTTTTAACAAAAATCTTTTGTCTACCCCATAAAAGTGTTATTTCATTTATTATATATGAAAAATTAAAATATATATTATATATAAAATATATATTATATATTAAAATTGATAAATTTTACTGGAATCACTTGTTATCAGGTCAATTTGCTCGAAGTTTCACATAAAACTTAACCGCATGATTTCTTATTGCTTTCATAAAACCCGCGCCATGTGCGCTTAGATTTCCCAATTTGATTATAATTGACATGAAAATAAACCAGATTTTGACCAAACAAAACTTTTTCTTCTCAAAAATTCAAAAAATGTAACCATTAAAAATGGCGAAATCGTTATTCGAAAACATATTTTTGACGCCCATGGGATTTTTTATTTTGTCTTTCTTTTCATTTTAAACTTTTTAAGAGGATGACAAACATGGGCGCTGCCATTTTTAAGGAGTATACAAAAGATTTGTTCTGGATTCAAAATATGATCAAAACTTAAAAGTTCAAATTTTTCAAAAAATCCTAAAAGAAAAGAAAACGTAGGCAAACCACTCTCTTGTGATTCCAAAAATTTGTGGTGGGCAAACGATTAAGCTTTAGAAATTTCAAAAAATTGTTTTTTGAGCTCTTCTTCATATGTAACTCTTATACTCTATTTAGCTTTCTGAACTCAAGCTTCGAAAGCATACACTAAACATTTTTAGAATATGCAATAAAATAGAAGATATATTTCTGAATTTTAATACTCAACATAAAAAAGTTGAACACTATTATTTGAAAAATCACTACGATTATAGAGGAAAACAATTTTTCTGGTTTTTAATGTACTCCTGATTATGTAAATTATTTGTGTTATTTTTGTCTTCTTTTCACAGTGTATTTAAAGTCTGACTTTGTGGAGTTCTCCGCTGTTTTCCTATTTAAGCAGCGAATTATTTCACATACATACATACATACGTACGTACATTCGAGCGAGCGTATTTTTCAAGTCCGGCGCCGTCTACCATTTAACATAAATATTGTAAGTAATTGTGAAGACAGCAACAACAACTGCAATAGCAAGTGAAGCGATGACGTAGAAGCATCAGAAAGAGATAGGAGAAAGGGCGACGGATAGAGAAAGAGAGGGGGCGAAATTGAAGTCGTTGCTCAGCAAGTTTGCGTTAATTTTTTTTTTTATTTTTGTTTTTAACGTTCTTTGGCCGTTTGTTTCTTTATTATACATTTTCTCATTTTTTTTTTTACATTTTGTTGCTGTTTTTGCATAAGAATTTCTCGCTTTTTGAGTTCTCGAGTTCAATGCACTGTGTCAGCTATTTTTCTTATTTTTTTTTCTGCACATGGCAACAGGTGGGGATGAGGGGCGACAAGGGGTCAAGGGGGCCTTCAAGGGGCGAGCCGAGATTTGCGGTTGTTCAATGGACAAACACACACAAATACTGGCCATCAGCTGGCATCTGAGCGTGAAAAACGTGGAAAAACAAGTGTTTTTGGTTTTGTCCCCCTCCATCAATTCTTTTTGCCCCCTCAATAACTTTGCACAGAAAAAAATGTTTGACCTCAAACTATGATGTCCATGCCTAACGTGTTCCCATATAACAATTTAAAACTAAACAAACCATATACAAAATGGCTTCTATTATTTTTTAAACAATAGTTACAATAAATTAAAATAGTTTAAAATCTTATTAACTTTACTTAAAATTATTTCAGAAATAAATAAAAGAATCGTTTTATACTTGAACTTCATGTGACATTTTGTTCTTGCTTTTTCTTGGCGGGTATTCGAACAATCAGTGAATTATCTTGGCTATGCAGTGCATTTCCCTGTGGCATGAAGAATATATGTGTTTATATGACCATCAGGGAGCTACAGAGATAAGATACAAACGACAGATTCAATTTCACGTAATGCTCTTCTCGTCATGAATGTCGAACACACAGTTCCCAAGATTTACAGTACGTCTCAGATCTAGAAGCTTCAGTCATTAATTCTATATAATTAGGAAAATATTCTACTGAATAATATGAGGTATAGTCATGGGAAAACTATCAAAATAAATTAAAATAATAATAAACTCTTCGTGCAAAGTTTAATTCGGAGATAACTTGCACATAGTTGCAATTTCAATAATTGTATACAATTGGGCAAATTAATACCTATTGAACAAATATAGATATATATTAATTTGCATTGAATCAATAAAATAATCAAGTCATTTTCTTATTGAAAACTTTATATATTTCCACTCTTAGTATTTAAAAACAAGTTTTAAGCTCAAAAGCCAATTAATCGTTGGAAAGTCAGCATTTTAATTCGGTCTCCTAAGATAAAAAGAATCTTTTGTTTTTGGGTAAACATTTATTGACTGGATTTTGCTTAATAAATATCACAAATAATGACTGGTTCATAAATTATTATTATAAATGTTTTTAATTAAATTAATAATAAGAAATCTCTTCTTTTTGGATTGTTTTTGAAATATATGAAATTATGGCTGATTAATAAATTGGGATTTTTTTAATCATATGATATTAGTCACAAATAACCAATATAAAAATGAATTTGTTTGTTTGAGTTGGGTTTTTTTGTAAGCAAACTATGAATAAAAATATTTTTTGTACATTCGAAAATGACTTGAATTAGAACGAATGATTCAAATCCATTTTGTAAATTATTATTTTAATAAACCAAAGGAAGTTAAAAGAAAGTTACCAGAGAAAAAAAATTATTTATGAATAGAAATTGTTACATGTTAGTTTTGCAATCAACAAGAAACCCATTAAGTAATCAAACAAACCTTTGTGTTGCCTGTTGAAGCCCATTAATTAACCCTTCATCACCTATCAAACAATCATTATCCATTTTCATTCGTCTATAACGATTTATTTAATTTTCCAATTAGGTAACCAATGGAGTTCCCGCAACGAAACGCACTGTGCCGAACAATAAGAATGGTACGTTAATTGGAATTATCTCATTACCATGCCGACAACTTCTCACATCATCCAGCAGTAATTTTCTTTTCATTTCGTTATCAACTCGCATAAATTAATGACATCATCGGAAATCTTGAATAATTCCCACTATTTAAGTTGAGAAATTTTCATTCTGCTATCGGAATTTGGATTGATTTACATTTTTTTCTGCTTAGCAAAAGGAAAAAAAAAAGCATCACACAAAATTGAATTATTAAATGTTAAGGCGCAACGAAAAGACATTGCCAATTAAAACTAATTTAAAATAATTTATGCTCTGCGTCATCTGTGCATTTGTGTGGGTGACTGGAGGACGGAAGGGAGGGGAAAATGGTGTTGTCGAGGGGGGAAAAATTATAGGGGGTGGTGTTGAGTGAGGGGGGAAATTAAAGGAAGGGGGTGTCCAATTGGGTGGGGGAAGCAAGATGTTTCCCTTGTCCATTGTCGCCAGCTAAACCACAAGAAAGAAATGTGTTTTCATGCGGTTGGCGTTTTGTTCGGCCGCCGCCTCAAACAAATGGGGGCGTGCCACTACGCCTTTCAACCACATTCAGAGAAAAAACTTGTTCAAAAAATCCATATAAATAGTAATAATAATAATAATAATAATAATAATACATTTAATAATACATTTAATAAATTATTACTTTTCAAAAGAATGTCTTGTTATTTATAACTTTTCGAGTTAATTTGCAGAAAAATTAATCTTTGTTGGGCAGTTGTTGAAATTATATTTTATCTAGAATAATTATATGGACAAATTTAAATGTTATTTAAAGTTAATAAAATCATTAAAAATTGTATTATGCTTAGATCATTTTAAATAGAAAAAACATTAATATTCTTGGGCATCAAGAAGTGATGGGTTTGGAATTCATCTTGATCTTAGTGGGTCTTTTTATCTCAAAACGAAAACTAAAAGTTGTCCAACATTTAAGAGCATTTTTATTCACAGACAAATGCAAATGTTTTTTTTTGAGTGCCGCGTTAATGCTATAGCTTCCGCATGTTGCAGCTGTCCCAAATCGTCTTCGGCGCACTCCGCCCCTCCCCGCCCCCTAAACAACATGTTGCATTTTGGGCGGTGACCCGCCCCGACCCAAATGCATATATATAAATATGTATATATATATATCCGTGTTATATGCCCAGACATCTGTATATATAGATGGCACGCAATCCCGACACAAATCGTTGCGTAAACGAACGAACAAACGCATTTAATTAGGTTTATGGGAAATATGCGAATCGTTCGAAAAATCAACACAAACAAACGGGCAAAAAAAAAAAGAAAAAACCGGAGACTGAAATCTAACAAACCAACACGGGCTGTTCCACTTTTTACCCCCCCTTTAAAACCAAACAATGCAGAATTATAGCATAACTTGGATTTCGCATCATGTAATAGCAGCGACCTGCTTGCATTTGATTTGTCAATTCATTTATAGATTTTTTTCTTTCGACTTTTTCCCAGTCTTTCGACTTCTCTCCCACATTGTTGTGGCTTTTATTTATTTCTTTTTGGTGATATGACAAATGGAATCACAGGTCTTTGGGTATTGTATTTTTCAGATACACACACGATCTTCTTTTTCGGGATCTTTTGATAGATTTGATTCAGTGGAAGTTCCGACTTTTGGGGCAGGAAAATAAGACTTCATTTGTTAAGTGTAAAAAATGATATATTGATATTTTAGTTAGTTCGGTTCAACGTTAGGTATTTATTAAATATTTATAAATTGTATAATTACTTTTTAATCCCATCATTTGAAAGCAATTCTGCTGATTTTTGATATTTGATTTCCTTAATACAACATTTCTTTGGTCAGCAAAGCGCTCTGATATTCGTGACTTCTCATTTGAATTTCGGTAAATTGACACCTCATTTCCGAGAAAGAAAAATAAATACCTGTATAAACGCTAAGAAATCGCCGAATGCCCCGATTTGAAACACTATAAGATCTAAATAAAAAGTATAGCGACACTTTACGGATTGTTGGGCGAATTCTTCGGGTGTGATTTGTTTTGATTTGGCTTTTGCTTGGCTTTTGCATACGCAGCCCAGTACAAATGTGTTTACATTCCGCTCGGATTTATTTTGATATGATTCGTATGGGGGAAACAAGTGTTTTGGCAGCCCAAATATGATTCAATCCTTTGGGAACCCAGATTTCGATGAGTTCCATCTGGACAATGGTTTTTTACACTTCTTTTCGGTGTGTGGTGTGGCTTTTGTTTTTCTCTAAATACATATGCGAACATATACAAACGGGTTTTCTTTCACTAAAGTTTCCCTTTTGTTTTTATCGCCGGCAAACGTGTTAATCTGTTCGAGTTCGATTTGCTAAAAGCCCAACAGAAATACAAATAAAAAGCCGGCTTTGGACCCCCAAAACACTCGGTAGACTCAGGTGGTGTTGTTGGTTGGACATAGAGGAAAAAGTGAATTTTTTCATAGAAAGTTGTTGGGCAGCATTTGCAGCGGCGACAGCGAACGCATTCGATACTTGAAAATAGAAAATTATAGTAGCTTCCCTCCGCGTCAGCCCGTCTCTTTTCGTCTTCCTGCCTCCTTCTCTTTCCCTCTCACCTGGAACAGGTAATCCCAGCCAGTCGTTTCGACCATGTTTCACTTTCTAGCAGATGCAGTGGGTCAAGCTCGCAGGCGGCAGATCCCAGCCAGATTATGGACGGATTGCAATTGGAAAGGTTTTCCTCAAACGAAAGTTTGCCGGGGATCATTGAACTTGAACTCGCGAGATTTAATTAATATGCGGTGGCTTTTTGGGATCGCACTTTTCTTTTATTTTATTGAGTTGATCATACACTTTTTTAATATTTGTTAATCTATTATCTATAGAGAGGTATTATATTTCATATAAAAGAATTTTTGCATTTAAAAAAGTTCGACTATATTTGTTTTTTGTCGGTTTCCCTAACTTTAAGAACCTGTTATTACTTCATTTAATTTTTACAATAATATTTTTATAAAATATTTTAATACTTTTTTTAAGGAAGTTTGATCAGTGATATTAGCAACTGATTTCTTACTGTGATTTTTAGGTTAAAACTATTCTGTTAAATTGAAAATAAAATTGTTTTAGACTTGGAAAAGGCTCTTGCTAATTCGCTAAGACTCGAAATAGTTTAATTAAATGTTGTTAAGCATTAGAAAATTTTCCAAATATTTAATTCTTCTTTAGAGAGAGTGGCAAATTGTTTAAAAGCGTTTAAAATCTAGAAACTTCGAGATACATTTGTGACTGAAACCTGCAATTTAAGAGTTAGCAGGTGGTGGCGCTATAACCCATAAAAATCGAATCGCACAACAACAAAGAGTGCAATGGCAAAAAGTGTGTCAGCGACAAAAGCTTTCGGCCAAGTTAATGACGCCATCATCTCGACACTCGAGTGTCGCTCCGCCGTTTATCGTTCTTCTCCATCGTCGTGTCTTGGCCACTCCTCCTCCAGTCTTTAGTTTTCCGCTGTGGCCCGCCTTTTTGGCCCAGTCGATTTCTCCTCTTCTCGCCGTCTTCCTTTTAACGCTTTTGGCATGGGCCTGCTGGTGTTTTGTACGCAAACGGCCTCATAACCAATTTCTAAACGCCAAAGCCCAAAGAACCGAACCAAACAGGCCAAGAAGAAGAGTTTGGACATGGCCAAGTGACATGCAAAGCGAAAGCCAGGAGGGGTTAACAGGGTACAGTGGACACTCTCTTAAAGGGATTGGGATATTTTTAGCTCGGATTTGATTTGATTTGATTTGATTTGAAAAACAAAGATTATTATCTTATCCTTAAATTAAAACGAGGGAACAAATTTGTACTTTTTATCGGCCTATTAAAAATATATCATTGTATATGTATTTGGAGTAAAGAAAATTAAATATAAAATTATCTGGAAGTCACTCAAAAAGAAAGTTTCCATAACAACCTTAAACTTTCATTAATCGAACCTTAAGAAATACAGGTTCTACAGACATTTAAGTTTCTTAAGCTTTTTGGTTGATTGCTTCAGAAAGAAAATTTTTTAGTCTCCAAACTAAATGTTATTGACACTATAGGCTTATAGACTATTATATTTGTTGTTATATTTCCTTATTTTCTAATTTAAATTAATTGAATATTTTCAACAATTATACATATTTGAATATATTTTTCAGATATTTTTTAGGACATCACAGCTTTTATTTACTGTACCAACTAACAACCGACCAAATAAAATGGCAACGACAACACGAAACATGACAGAAATGATGTCAAGCCAGCGGGCAACACGAAAGAACAACACAAGCAAACGAAATAACAGGAACAACCATATGGATCGAACCCCTACGATTTGTTCTTAACTCAACTTACACAGACAGAAAAGTTATAATCTGAAATATTTTACGAAAGCTATTTTTTATTATTTTAAGTTTGTAAATTTTTTTTGGCATTTCAAAAATTGTAATCGTTTTGATAACTTCATAAACAATCATTTCGTGTTTATGGAATAGTAAACTTCTTTATTATTCTAAAATTAAGTAGAATATGAATGATATTAATCTGGACATGATTTGTTTTACCTCATATATCAATGAATTATTTTATTTTATAAAACTAAAAATATTTTGTTGACTCTTAAAAGGTTTTAAATATTATTCTTAATATTAGTAAAAACTATGTATTTAACTTTTTCGATGAATTACCAAAACAGTATTGATCTTAAAAATGCCTAAATGTATTAAACAAAATATTATTAAACCAAATTCACTTTAATAAGCAGGTGATATTTATTTTCTGTGCATGTGTTTGCCAGTATATGTGTGGTTGTTGGCCAGCCGAGTTTTGTAGGTGGGCTAAAAGCAGTGCAAGAAATCAACAAAAGACCAAGAGACATGGACAATGGCAAAGACGAAGCAAAAGGTTACTATAGAATGCCATCAATGACCTTGACACACCAACCCGCACGCACACACCAAAAACCATCCATCGTATTCACCTGGAAATAAACACACCTTCCTTCCGCTGCGGGCAAATAACCGTAACAAAAAAAAGGTAAAGGTAAGGAAAAAAAATGAAAAAATAAAGCAAATGAGGCAAACCAACGAAATCCGAAAACGGCAATAAGAGAAGTTGTCTTCAAGGCGAAGGTAGCCTTTTTTTTTTTTTTTTTTTTTGTTTTCTTGCTGCCACTTATCGCGATTGTGTGAGTGTGAGTTTGTGTGCTTTTACCAATTTTTGTTGTACGTGCCCCTTCAATGCCCAATGCTAATCCATAAACACATATACATATGTGCCATAGGCGACAAAAGCAGGAGCTAATCATGGACCTTATTTAATAAATAAAATATTTACCCACGTTCAAGTTTTTCGTTTCATAAAATTATCGAACACATTTTCTATAAGTTTCGTCACTATTCAATATATAGTTGTTGAGTTTTAAAAAGTTAGATATCATAGTTTCTGAACACCAAACTTGTATTTTATTAAAAATTGTTGAATATAGCAACTTTAGTATACTGAGATAATTTTCCCTAATTCACATAAGCACGTTATCAATTTTTAAAGAATTTCTAAAAATATCTACTTACACCTCTTTGAAATCGCACAATTTTGTTTATGCTTCCTAAAGATCTGCCCTAATTTTGAGTCCTATATACTGGCATTCCCTTCTCCTGCTTGTTTTACAACCCTGAAAGTGCTTATAGCCATAAAAACAATGTATTTTTAAACGATTTTGAAGAACCCGGTGAGGACCAAATTAGCCACTTCGCCACTTCAATTTTGCCACTTTGGTCGCCTGCACATCGATGAAAGACCCTGCGCAGGGGCTTTATTGTCTATTTGCCTGGGTATTTGCAATGTGTGTGCGTGAGTGTGTGTTTTAGTGTTTTACCTTTTCCGAGGGACGCACGACCAACCCCTCACTATAACAACAACAACGATGAGCGGCGACAACCTGCGACAGGTAAAATGTGAGATAACGGGGAAAAACGCTCGACGGCAAACATGAACCTGCCCGAAAATGTGGAAAGGTATTTTTTCCCAGGCCCAGGAATTTGCACAGGTGTCACGAAGATACTTAGCTGAAGAGAGCGCATCCCACATCCCACAGCCAACAAACATCAAACATCCCATATCCCACATCCGCAACCGCTTCCACATCCGCATCCCCCGAGAGATACCCCCCTTTCCCATTCCCCCGTCCCTGATATAAATCCACAGATGAACCTCCCATAACTGTCACATTAAAAAACTCGAATTATGGACACTTGCTTACCATTTTTATGCACTTTTAAAAAGGTGTTAAATTTATAGCCAAGTGAAAAACAATTCGAGTTGGTCATTCGGTTTGACTATGGTGTTTGTCGTACTCCCAAAACATTGTTTTCCATTAAAAGATAGGTGGGAATGTTTGGACAAATGAATGTGCTTATAAAAGAGGTTTGGTTTTATGTTCATAAATTGCTAACTGTTTTTGTGACTTATTTATTGTCTCATAACAGTCAATATATTTTTAAGTAGAAACAAAAATGTTCTTAAAAATATAGACAAGCCTAAAATTCATTTTAATAAGTCTTAAAGACTTAAAACTAGTAAAATGGAGTTCAAAGCTAATGATGAAATACACCTGCAAATGTAGTTAACAGCAAACATAATAATACACCTGCTTAGTTAAATTGTATTAACATATGTATGTACATACATACATCGTGTGCACTAAAAGATTATATCTAAAATGTTACTCTAAATTGTCGGTTCCCAAAACAAAACAAAATCCAACAAATAGTAAACTAGCTATCTTTAGATTAATGCTTTTTGTTTGTTTCAAGATGCGATTAGAAAATACATTTGTTTTTCGGCAGAGGGTAGACTTCGGTACCATTATTTGCTTTCATATGTTTTTCTCTTATCTGTTTATTTCCATTACCATTTAAAGATCGTTTACATGGATTTCTTTAGTTTTTGATTCAGCAATTTAGATATGTTGTAAATAAATTTTAGATAGACAGTCCCGTTTAAAAAAAAAAATACAAGTATTTATTTTGTATACATTTTTCAATACTTAATTTTCTTAGGATCGATTGGGCGGCTATATCCTGACATATTGTAAAAACACACATTATTTGTGTTTTTTTTTGGAAAATCTACATTAGTTTTATAAAAATCAAATGACCTATGCACGTTTAATATGCGTTAACTGTATTGATCGACTAATCGACATTTGTTTTTAAGTATAGTATGATTTTGTATTATAAACCCCAATTGATGATTAACACCCATTACGCCATATTAAGTTTATAATATCGGATAGAGGATATCCTACGGATCCCGTTTTGATTTCTTTATTTATTTAAAAATTGATAAATTTATAATGTTAATTTATATTTTATCATTTGAAAGATTGTAGTTTTACTACAGGACTCAATTATATTACATAAGGGAATATTAATTTCAGATTTATTTTCCTCTATAGTAAGAAGTTGTTATACGGTTATATAATTCGGACGACTATATCCTATAACCTCCCATAAATATTAATCAATTTCATACACCAAATTGTTGTTTTTGCATTAAAATACATTTGATTTTTGCCAAAAATTAGATGTTGTTATACTACTACATTAGATTATGGTTGTCTTTTTTGATGGTTTTGGATTGCCATATATGTACTTATATATGTATATAGGAAACTCCCACTTACCGCAGACATCCAGCCATCCTTCGATTCTGCTGGGGTAGGAAATCGCTGAGGCCCGGCTTAAATAAGTTCGTCGTCCCATTTTGTGGGGGTGGTAATTTTGGATGGATGCTGTGCTCTCTCTTTTTCTTCCTCTCTCTCTCTTTCTGTCTCTCTATCCTTTTGCTCTCTCACTTATCGTTTAGCTTATCGACTCGTTGAGTTGTTGTTGTTGTCGTTGCTGGTTAATTTGAATATTGATTTTGTTTGTTCTTGCTATTGTTGTTTTGTTTTTATTGCACTTGTGCCTTATGGCTGATTTGGGGGTTATTGTAAAACAAAAGATTAAAGCAAAACAAATAAAAGTCTGAGATTTGTGTCGATTTCAAGAGCAGGTTGCCGCTGTTGTTGTAATTGTTATTTGGTTTTTAACGATTCCAATTCCGCTCTTTGTTTTAATCTCCATCTTTCCTAGTATCTCTCTTGACTTGATTTTCGATGTTTTTAGTGTTATTTTTTTTGTTTTTATTCGTAACAGCTGAGTGGCATTTTTGCGGTACCTCTTTTTTATATTGCTCTCCACCTCAATATTTGTTGTTGTTATCACCAGAAACCAGAAACTTTATTTTGCACTTGTATACGTGTGTGTAGATTTTATTTTGGTGTATTGTATTATTTTTAAATCACGACTCCGCCAACAACAAAAAAATTAAGCATGTGCATGTTTCGGCTGTATTTGTGTGTGCGCTCCAGAAAATTAACCTTGTCGTTGCCGCTTTTTTTTGGAGGTGACACTCTCCCACACAACACTCGAAAAAAAAAACACAATTAAAATCTATGCATATCTTCGGATCGGATCGAAAGCAATTTCAAATGCACGACGGCTTTTCAAACGGAAAATAAGCGGAAAGCCGCGACGTCGACCGCGGCGCTCGAATGCGCAACAACAACAAAATTAGTGTGCCCTTGTCGGGGGTGCCCGACATTAGTGTGGCCGTTCGTGCGAACCCACAAAAACACCAAAAATGTTACCAGATAATTTACACACTATCTATGGATTTTATATTTCACAAAGCCCTGTTTATTTTTAAAGAGTACCCTTTATCACATTTAATCTGGGTGTCGACGGTCAAACATTGTGATCGATAGGTAGAATAAGTATTGTAAGAGAAATCTAGTATTTGTTAATTTATCCGAATTTGTATGGATTTCGTGGCCCTTGAAATGTGGGCTTACTAATCTCGGTAACATGGATGCCGCCATAAATTGTGCTTCTCATTGTCTTGTGAATTGTAGGAGGGCACACTGCGGTAAGCTTAAGTTAGTTTGAAATGTATAAGTCTGATTTGAATTGTTAACAGAATAAAACGCAACGCTACGCGCAACCTACACGGCGCAAGCCGCCCCTGAAGTCACCCTCTCTTCGGACCTACGCGTGTGGGGTAGCCGTTAAAAAGGCAACTCCGTATGATGCAAGACAACTCCTTTTATTCGCAGTCCTAGGGAGACTGCATGTGCAACTTGCGCTGGAGGACGGTATGACGACCAGCTAGAGAGTTGCCAGGAGCGATACCCGTACCAGTAGAGGAGTCGCAGACAGCGACATAGAGGAGCGCAGACAGCGCCGAACACTGGTTACGGAAGGACGCAGACGGCGTCAGTTACGGAGTCGCAGACAGCGACAAGGAGACGCAGACAGCGTCAGTTGAGGAGACCGCAGGCAGCGGTCAGGAGGCGCAAGGAGCGCCAAGCAACGGCAGCCGCAGGCAGCGGCCAGAAGGCACAGGTGCCGCCATTTTGGAGAGCGCAGAGGAGCGCCGTATTTGGACCTTGGGATGCAGCATTCCCCCAAGAGGAGTACGCGGCTGAAAGGAGGGGATTCCACCCCTATAGCAGCGCGAGCGGATCAGCAGCCAGTGAGTAGTGGAGCAGAAAACCGGCCGCGAGTGAAAATAACCTCGGCGGCGGCCATTTCGTGCCCAGCCACTACGGTGACTACAGTCGCGTCCCAACCCGGAGGCACTGCTGTCACAGCTGCGGAGATGAGCCAGTCCCTCACGTCGGACCTTCTGAAAAGGATCGCGGCGTTAGAGGAGGAGCTGAAGCAGGTTAGAGCCCTGAGCGGTACGAGCACCGCCAATTGCGCGCCAATCGCAGTTGGCCCAAGCGCAGACGGCGCCAACAGTGGAGCGTCGGAGCGGCCGCCATCTTGGAGCGGGCCGCCATTAGCCACATGTAACGGTGAGGCCTCAACTAACGGGGTCGGGCCGGTCCCACATAGCGGTGTCGGTGCGAGCAGTGCGGCCTGCACGCTGCCGCCATCTTGGAGTGGACCGCCATTGCTAACGACTAGCAGTCATCATGTGGAGCCACTGTGTGCTACGAGTGTTGCGCAGACAGCGCATGGATTCGTGCTACCGGGCGGGAGCATCCACAACGTGGCAACAGCATCGCCAGTTGTCGGATCCTACGCCTCGATGACGCCGAATGGAATCCAAGGATCGTATGGGCCAAGGAGGCTTCCGGACTTGCCTGTGTTTGGAGGGCAGCCCGAGGAGTGGCCGATTTTTAATTGTGCGTTTGTGGAGACGACCCAAGCATACAACTGCACAGATTTGGAGAACAACCAGAGGTTGTTGAAGGCGCTGAAGGATGAAGCACGCGAGACAGTGAAGTCGCTGCTGATTCACCCTGGGAACGTCAGCGCCGTGATGGAGCAGCTGCGCTTTAGGTTTGGCCGACCGGAGCAGCTTATACGCAGCCAGCTGAACAGTGTGCGAGAGGTGCCGCCGATTTCGGAGCAGCACCTGGCGAGGATCGTTCCCTTCGCAACCCGAGTGAGTAACCTCACGGCCTTCTTGCAGTCAGCGAAGGCGGAGCAGCGCCTGTGGAACCCAACGCTAATGGAGGAGCTTGTGGCAAAGCTACCTACGAGCAAGCGAGTGGACTGGGCCAGGCACGCTGCATCGATCGAGCCCTTTCCTACTGTAGCGCACTTCAGCGCGTGGCTACAGGAGTACGCAAACGTCGTGTGTACGGTTTTGGACGTCGAGGGAAAGGAGCCGAGGCGACGAGTTCTGCATGCGAGCGTCGACCAGAACAGATGCGATCAACAGGATGATCGGCATGGAAGTTGTCCAATTTGTGGAGGACAACATGGTGCGACTAGCTGCAGGGAGTTTATTGGAGCTTCGCCACCAGACAGGTGGAGCATGGTGAGGAGGCATTGGCTCTGCTTCACATGCTTACGGAGTGGACATACGACCAGATCCTGCGATGCATATGGCGAGTGCCAGGTCAACGGATGTCGTAAATTGCATCACCGTCTGCTACATGGCGCGGACGAGGAGCGAAGATGGCCGGCACGAGGTGGCTTTAGGCGCCACAACGGAGGAAACCAGCAGTCAGCAGTTTCCCGACGCGGCCCGGATAGGAGATCTTCGCCACGAGGTGGTTACAGGGACCACGAGGGGAGCCTGCAGTCGGCTGTCCCTAGAAACAGCCTGGAGAGAAGGGCCCCGCAGCCAGCGGAGGTGCCCGTACAGAGGAATTTAAGCTGCGTTGACGCCGAGGGAGGCCGACTTCTGTTCCGTATACTGCCAGTAACGCTGTACGGAGCTGGTCGCCAGGTGGACACATACGCGCTCTTGGACGAGGGATCCTCCGTCACGATGATCGATGACGAGCTACGGAGGGATCTGGGAGTGCGAGGCGAGCGTCGACAGCTAAACATTCAATGGTTTGGAGGAAGGGCCAGTAGAGAGCCCAGTAACGTGGTGAGTCTGGAGATAAGTGGAGCTGGGAAGCCCATTCGCCACGCTTTGAGGAACGTGTACTCCGTTTCCAGCCTGAGTCTGCCGATGCAGACGTTAGGCCGACGAGATGTCCAAGGCGTGCATAAGGATGCGCGTCTGCCGATGAAGCCCTATACCAATGTGGTGCCCAAGTTGCTCATCGGACTGGATAATGGACATTTAGGATTGCCACTTAGGACGAGGCGGTTTGCCAGAGAGGGACCGTATGCGGCCGCAACCGAGCTGGGATGGGTTGTTTTTGGGCCAGTAAGTGGACAATCGACTACGCCGTCACCGAGGTCCTGCCTACTTGCCGTGTCAATGGACGACACGATGGAACAGATGGTGGAGGACTACTTCGAGATGGAAAGCTTTAGTGTGAAGCTCGCGCCACAGGTCGCAGGCAGCGATGACGCGCGGGCACAAAGGATCCTCGAAGACACCACGGTGAAAGTAGGGCGTCGCTACCAGACGGGACTACTCTGGAAGGACGACTACGCTGTGCTGCCACGGAGCTATGAGATGGCGCACAGACGGCTGATCAACGTAGAGAAGAAGTTGAAGCGCAACAGGCAGTTGGCGCTGGAATACGATCGCATCATCAGGGATTACGTAGCCAAAGGATATGCGAGGAAGCTGCAGCATGATGAGGTCGCGGTGACGAGCGACCGGCTATGGTATTTGCCACATTTTGGTGTCGAAAACCCGAACAAGCCCGGTAAGGTCCGGCTTGTGTTCGATGCTGCAGCCAAGGTTGGAGGAACCTCTTTAAATTCGGTGCTGGACAAGGGGCCTCAGCATTACAAGCCCTTGCCAGCCGTGCTCTTCCACTTCAGGGAAGGAGCAGTCGGACTCTGCGGTGACATCAAGGAGATGTTCCACCAGGTGCTGATCCGACCCGAGGACCGATGTTCCCAACGATTCCTGTGGAGAGATGGCAATGATGATCGAGACCCGGATGTGTACGAGATGAACGTAATGACGTTTGGAGCAGCCTGCTCGCCGAGCGCTGCGCATTACGTGAAGACGGTGAATGCCCTGAAGTTTCGGGATTCAGATCCGAGGGCAGTTAAGGCCATCATCGACCACCATTACGTCGATGACTATGTGGACAGTTTCGCTACAGAGAGCGAAGCTATCAGTGTATCTACCCGAGTGAAAGAGATACATGCGGAGGCTGGATTCGAGTTATGCCAGTTTTCATCCAGCTCACCCATCGTGGAAGCGGCGTTGGGACCACCTGGACGAGTCAAGAGCGTCGGATGGGGTGAGGCTGAGCAGAAGATCCTTGGAATGCGATGGCAGGTAGCCACGGACGACTTCAGGTTCAACGTGGAGTATCACCGAGTGCCAAGTAGCGTTCTAAGTGGAGATCGAGTCCCTACAAAGAGGGAGTATTTGAGCCTGCTGATGTCAACGTTCGACCCATTGGAATTCCTGTGCTGCCTGATGATTACAGCGAAGCTGCTGTTGAAAGAGATCTGGAGGCAGAAGATCCAGTGGGACGAACCACTACCAGAGGAACTAGGCAAAGCCTTTGCAGCCTGGCGCAGGGAGATGGACGCCGTGGGACAGTTCCGATGTCCACGCCAATATTTTGGTCATGGAGCGGTTCGGACCATCGAGTTGCACGTGTTCGTGGATGCAAGTCAATCTGCATTCGCGGCGGTGGCCTATTGGAGGGTCACGTACGAGGATGGAAACGTGCTGGTTAGCTTCGTGTGCGCAAAGACGAAGTGCGCGCCCATGAGGACGATGTCGATCCCAAGGCTAGAGCTGCAGGCAGCGGTTCTTGGAACCAGACTGATGAACACTGTCAAGGAGGAGCACAGTGTGGACACCAGCGAGACGGTGTTATGGACGGACTCAAAAACGGTGCTGAGATGGATCGGCAGCACCCACCGCCGGTACAAGCAGTTTGTTGGCAACCGAGTGGCGGAGATTTTGGAGTCGTCGAAGGTTTCCCAGTGGCGATGGGTACCTACAGCTGACAACGCAGCGGATGATGCGACTCGGTCGCAGAATAAGGCGGACCTTAGCCCGGAATCGCGGTGGCTAAGGGGACCCGCATTTTTGAGGCAGCCTGAGAGCGGCTGGCCGGCGCCTGAGGAAGGAACTAAGCGTGTTCCAGATGCGCCTGATGAAGAGGAGATGCCCAGTGAGTTTGCATTGGTGGCCACAAATGAATTTGTCATTCCGTTTCAGAGATACTCGAGCTTCAGTCGCCTGGTGAGGACCACAGCCTGGGTCCTAAGGCTTGCGCGCTGGTGCCGCAAGCAGAGAAGCGAGCTCGAGGAGTACGGACTCACTGCAAAGGAGTGTGAGAACGCGGAGAACCTGTTAGTCAGACAGGCCCAATTGGAGTCGTTCCCCGACGAGATGAGGTCGGCGGAATGCGGAAAGAACGTCGCCAGCTCGAGTGAGATTCGAGGTCTGGCGCCCTACGTGGATGAACATGGAGTTCTGCGAACTTATGGCAGAGTTGATGCCGCGCTGTGCATGCCGTACAGTGCGAGGAGGCCCGTAATTCTGTCACACAGGCACAGTCTTACGGAATTGATTGTGAGGCATTTTCACGCCCAGATGAAGCATCAAAATGTGGATGCAACGATTGCTCAGATCCGGACGAGATTCTGGGTAGCAAAGATGAGACGAGTGATGAAGGAAGTAATCTCGTCGTGCAACGAGTGCAAGTTGCAGCGAACGCGGCCGATGCCGCCGATAATGGGACCCCTTCCAGAGGATCGATTGGAAGCAGGGGGTTGGCCATTCAAGTACACTGGATTGGACTATTTTGGACCACTGCTGGTGACTGTATCCCGTCACAGAGAGAAGCGTTGGGTCGCCTTGTTCACGTGCCTGACGACAAGGGCGATTCATCTGGAGTTGGCGCATGACCTGTCGACGGATTCCTGCATAATAGCGATCAGGAACTTCGTCTGCCGTAGAGGACCAGTACAGAGACTGCGGAGTGATAACGGCAAGAACTTTGTGGGAGCTGACAGGGAGGCCAGACGATTTGGAGAAGTGTTCGAGACGGAGAGGATACAGAGTGAGTTGTCCAGCAGAAGCATTGAATGGGTTTTCAATTGCCCATCGAACCCGTCTGCGGGCGGAGTATGGGAGCGGATGGTGCAGTGCGTCAAGCGAGTGCTGCGCCATACCCTGAAGGAAGTCGCGCCGAGGGATCATGTATTGGAAAGTTTACTGATCGAGGCGGAGAATGTGGTCAACTCGCGTCCGCTCACCCATTTGCCGGTGGATGCGGACCAAGAGGCGCCGTTGACGCCAAACGACCTGCTCAAGGGAGCAGCTAATCTGCCGAATACGCCTGGATTGGATGCGGAGCTACCCAAGGAGGGTTCTACAAGAAAGCAGTGGAGGATTGCCCGCATGCTACGAGACCGTTTCTGGAGGAGGTGGGTCCTGGAGTACCTGCCTACGCTTGTGCGCCGCGAGAAGTGGTGCCGAAGAACGGAGCCCATCCGCCAGGGCGATATGGTCTTCGTCTGCGATCCGGCCTTGCCCAGACGAGAGTGGCGCAAGGGCATCGTGGAGGAGATATACAGCGGAGCTGATGGAGTCGTCAGACGCGCTACAGTGCGCGTGAACGACAATGGCCTATCTCGGACAATGTTGCGGCCCGTCTCAAAACTCGCGGTTTTGGATTTGAGTGAAGCGGTTCTTCACGGGGTCGGGGATGTCGACGGTCAAACATTGTGATCGATAGGTAGAATAAGTATTGTAAGAGAAATCTAGTATTTGTTAATTTATCCGAATTTGTATGGATTTCGTGGCCCTTGAAATGTGGGCTTACTAATCTCGGTAACATGGATGCCGCCATAAATTGTGCTTCTCATTGTCTTGTGAATTGTAGGAGGGCACACTGCGGTAAGCTTAAGTTAGTTTGAAATGTATAAGTCTGATTTGAATTGTTAACAGAATAAAACGCAACGCTACGCGCAACCTACACGGCGCAAGCCGCCCCTGAAGTCACCCTCTCTTCGGACCTACGCGTGTGGGGTAGCCGTTAAAAAGGCAACTCCGTATGATGCAAGACACTGGGTAATCACCGATTTCGAACTGGTGATTTGTAACTGTTAAGGCCAAAGCAAGACCAAAAAATGATAATAATTGATTTTTTATTTAACTACAAAAAATTTAACTACAAAATTGCAGCGAATTTAAAAACAAATAAAGATTCATGAATAAACCTAATAAATGCTTTTTAAATTAAACTTTAAAAGCAACACAAATGTGGATATAATTTTGAATAACCAGTACAGAACCGATAGCCTTTACTTATTTGTTTCTAATTTGAGTCACATAATTCGATAAAAAAAATATTTATTAAACATTATCTTCTAACCTGTACCTTTAGCATTGATGTTAAGATATTTGTAATTGTAAAACATTTTGCATATTTCAAATGAACTGTAAATGTACATTGTAAGCCACTAACTCCTTTACATTTTTGGAATCCAAATAATTTAGGATTCTGATAACAAATAAATAAATAGGTCGACTAGGGTGACAATTTTCGTGGAAACAAATTTAAAAACCGTATTTTTCCTATTTACTCCCAAAATATGAGTTGTATTAAACAATGTTTCAAACAACAGTTTTTAGATCTAAAATTAAAATACATATTTTTTAGTGACAAAAGGGTACAAATGTTTAATAAAGGTCTTATTTTTGGGGATGATAACAAAAAAACAAAAGAATTTTGCTATTTTTGTCCAAGAAATTATTCTTGTTCCCAACTTCAACCATGTTATTCGTAATCGAGCCAACAAAATACATGGATTGTGAAAATTAGAAATTGATAAGTGATCTTTTATCCAGCGGGTTATCCGGTGGGTTATCCGGTGGGTTATCTGGTGGGTTATCCGGTGGGTTATCCGGTGGGTTATCCGGTGGGTTATCCGGCGGTTTTTAGTTGGGACATAAAATTTATATAATATACAGCATTTTTTTTTTGCAAAGCTCAAAAGTATCTATTCCAGAACTCGAACACCGACGAACTGTCAATATATAAGAACTTACTAAGCCGTTCGAATAAAACATTAATAGGTTTGAAAAAGACCGCTTCGATGAGGAATGCGACTATTTCCCCAGCTGGCCACACTGCTTCAGCTGTGCGACGTTTTGCAGCACTCCACTTCAACGAATTTTCGCTTGCCAACACTGTGGCCGGAGATCCGAGGTGTTTGGTTTTCTTTTTTTGTGTAGATTAATGAAAACAAGTATTGCTGGGACATTAATTGTCGGTTATTTGTGGGCTGTGAGACACGAGCGGTGTGTGCCAGGACCAGAACACCATATACATAGGACATTATAGAGTGGAAATGGCCTTGGTCGTCATCTACGGTGAACACTAACTAAATTCCACGACAACAACAGAGCAGGTGAGTCCGGGTGGAGACCCGAAATGGATGGGCATCATCACGGTGGCTACTACTAACGCCTTGTTGCTAACTCTCTAATTCTAAGCTCTCAAATGTATTCCAACGACTGAGCAGACCTTCCGTTTATTTTCGGCCACTGCAGTCTGCTAAAAATAGAAATGTCCACATAGACAGAAATGAAGGTGCAGTGCATCATCATAATTATCATCATCATCATCATCGGCTCCAGAATTTAGAACAACCATTCTCCGCCGAATTTCTCCATTCCCCCCATCCAATGTCGCGTGTCTTGGACTAGTTCCTCCGACTTCGGGTGTGTTCCATGGTTCCATGTCTACGAAAACGGGTTTCGTTCCGATAGACAAATACGAATTCTTTTCGCACTTTGATTTGTCAACAATCTACGAGGCGGCTTGACCTTTACCTTTGCCGCCAACATGTTAACCCTTTCTCCCATTCCTCCCTCCTCCCCCCAAAAAGCCCCTGGGTGCACAGGGATTTCGGTTATTTTGCCTGTTGTCTATCCATAGTATTATGGCCCTAGATATAACGCTGCCCAAGAAGTTTGCGTATTTATGGCCAAGATAATATGGCAAACTGCTACCAAAGGAACTGGTCTTTCGTATAATCTATCAATGGCTGAAAAACAAATAAATTTTCAAAGATATACTTATCATATAATGTATGGGCTTTTGTATCCTAAATGATATATTCTCTTTGTTTAATTTATTTTTGAGCTCTGCCGCACCTCAGCAACTTTTTTATAAAATTGGGTTAATGAATGTTTGAGTCACACACATTCTATAAAATAAAATAATAATTATGTCTTAAAAATTACAAAAAAATAATGTGAGCTTATATTATTAAGATTTCTTATTCAAGTTAACCAAGTTATATGACAATTGCTTAAATTGATTTGAGTTGAGTTGCTATTATTAAAAAAATAAATAATGTAAGGAAAGAAGAATCTTCGTAAAGGTCAAGTTAGTTGACATCAATCATAAATCGTACTGCTCTTTCTTATATTTCTTATATTTTGAAATATATTTTTTCTCTTTTCTTTTGTCAGAATTAGAAATAAGTCTAACACTAAGAACATTATTTAAATTATTTCACATTTAATTTACTTATTTAATTTTTGAAGGTATTTTATTATATCTATTTTCGCTAAAAATTTGTAAGCTGATTTTAAGATTATTATATGTCATCGTAGTTGTTGAGTAAACAAAAAACCTTTTTTTAGTCAACTGTGTTTTCCATTAAAAAAATATGTGTAATTGAAATTTTATAAATTCTTTTATAAAAATATACTTTTATGTCTACTGGTGTAAAAAAATTCAAGGAAAATATGATTGCCGTGCATTTAAATCTGTGTATAACATATATACAGGTGACGAATCATGGATTTACGCATACGAGCCCGTATCTGAAAAAAACAATCGACTGTTTAGGTTTTTTTTTTAAGATGAGAAAAAAAGTTGTTCGCTCGCAAAGCATTCTACTCTTATGGGTGCCACTTTTCAATATTAATCTTCATATGGCAACAGTGGGCCTTAGAGCAACGTTTGGAATTCCATCATCCGGTAGGCATTATAATAACAAAATATATTTATTCAGTTTTTATACCCTTGCAGAGGGTATTATAATTTTGGTCAAAAGTGTGCAACGCAGTGAAGGAGACATCTCCGACCCTATAAAGTATATATATTCTTGATCAGGATCACCTCCTGAGTTGATATAGCCATGTCCGTCTGTCCGTCTGTCCGTCTGTCCGTCTGTCTGTTTCTACGCGAACTAGTCTCTCAGTTTTAAAGCTATCGAATTGAAACTTTGCACACACCCTTCTTTCCTTTGCACGCAGTATATAAGTCGGAACGGCCAGGATCGGCCGACTATATCCTATAGCTGCCATATAACTGAACGATAGGAAATGCCATAACTCTGCTGTTTGTAAAGTTAGGAAGTTGGGATTTTCTATGGCTTCTTTATTTGGCCAATCAATTCGACCTACCAAATTTCATAAGGATCGGCCGACTATATCCTATAGCTCCCATATAACGATAGGAAATAGCATAACTTTGGTGTTTTTAGAGTTAGGAAGTTGGGATTTTCTATGGGTTTTATATTTGGCCAATCAATCCGACCTACCAAATTTTATAGGGATCGGCCGACTATATCCTATAGCTGCCATATAACTGAACGATTGAAATTGCCATAACTTTGGTGTTTTTAAAGTTAGGAAGTTGGGATTTTTATTAGTATTAAGAATGCATCATATGAATAATTTTGGAGAATATTATTTACAGAATATTCTGCAAGGGTATATCAACTTCGGCTCCGCCCGAAGTTAGCTTTCCTTTCTTGTTTTTTCTAAGTTAGAAAATAAAAGATGGTACAAATTAAATTTGTTGTTCCATAAATAGATATTGTTATATTAGATATGTCTAAAGATCGTAAAAATTGTATCGTAACTTTCTAAATGAGTATCTATGGTAAACAAATATTTAGTTTTTTTAAAAATTCGAAATGAATCGCATCAGGCTTAAATAGCCCAACTTCCACGTCCATATACCGAAATCTATGATCCGATCGATTTGGAATTTTAAAAGTATGTTCTAGGTTAAAATTTTTTTAGTTTCTGAAATACATTTTCAGTATGACATTCATTTGATTATACCTTTTTTTCCTGGCGTTTTTCTGTTACATATATGAAACAATTTTTTAATTTTACATCAATAAATTATGTATTTATTTGTTACAAATATATGATCGAAGTCATAGGAGGTGCTTTACAATTAATAATATCTGGACACTGTGCGACGTCACAACTTGCTGCACGCCTATTTGGGCAATCAGTTTATTGTGGCTGTTGGATGCCTGTGTTTTTGGTGTTGTTGCTGCTACCGCTGGTTGGTTAGCCGGCTGGCAAGCCCGAACCAAATTTGTGTATTTCAGCCTCTATTATTCTTTTCGTACTCTGTTTTCAGTAATCGGCAAACAACGCGAGCGTACGCATTTCTTCTCTCTGGCTCTACATTTATTTTTCCCTCTGACATCATTCGCGCAATCGAACGCGGGTGAATCTCTGTGTGTGCTTCGGTTTTAGTTTCGATTTCAGTTTCATTTAGGTTTTTTTTTTTTTTTTTTTTTTTTTTTTTTTTTGTGGAGCCACGAGTTTTATATGCATCAACTGCACTCTCTTCGCCAATCGCCATCCTTGATCGTTATGCGTGGGATCCGGCGCCGCTGCGCAGCCGCCCTGAAAGTGCCGAAAGTTCCGAAAGTTCTTCCAAAGAAGCCACAATCGCCAGGATTCGATACGACGAGGGTTCAGCAGGATCGCTGGTGCCAGCACGCTTGAGGATTCCGCGATCGACTTCCAAACCAAAAAAAAAAATAATTAAATATACTGCCGCCAAGACATTCACCTCGATCTTCCTCTGCCACCAAGCATGTATTCGGCGGGTAAATAATTTAATGAGTAAACAACTAAACAGCAAATCCAACATCGCACCCGTTGTCATGCAAATTTGTTTTTTTGTTCTCGACTTGTATGTATTTCGATCGCCCAACTTGTTTCATTTCGCTGTATCCAAGATCAGTCCGATATCACTTCGATCTTTGGACACGGCATTGTTTGGAATTGGTGCAAGCTTGATTTGGTTTTGTTTGTCCGTGTTTAGTTCGAAAAAGCACCATATCATCCCTAGTTTTGCGCCGGAAACTGATCATCAGCAGTGGCACCCCATATATCCATTTATTTATTCATTCATCGAAACTCTCACACGCATTTGTTCATGGGTACATAACGCTGTGGGGCACTTATGTAATTGACCGAATTTAAATGAGTCAGGCGGTTGGTATCAGCGACAGCTGGCCTCCGATAAAGTTGGCTTCCAAATTGGGCCATCAAATTCCATCATCCCCACTATCATGGCCACAGACTCACTATCGGGCCTTCTAAGCTTATCGGTAATTAATATTAGGTGGACTGATACACCCAATCGGCACGCAAATTTATTTCCATTCGAATTCCGCCCTTAATCTCAATTAGTAACACTGGGGCACAATCTATGTTCGTATAGACAACCGCATCCTAATTTGGTTTTCTAACGTTGGTTTTTTTGCGATATCATGTTTTGAAGGGTATCATAACATCAATACAATATATAACTTATTTGCAAATATTTTTTATTAACCACACATAAAAAGGTAAATAGTTCGAAATTCTTTCAATCCTCAAAGATACTTTTATATTCCAAGTTTTGGTAAAAATTCCATTAAATTGGTTTGTTTCGGAGTGATTTGCTAATAGGAAATTTCAGCGACGCGGTGCTCTATAAAAATTGATCTACCACAAAAATAAAATAACATTTCGTATTAATAAAGGTCACTAATACACTTTAAAACGGGAATTACCGAACATAGATTTCGGAGTTTTATATAAGAATATAAAGAAGATCATGTTATTCATGAGCGTTGGTGTTAGGTCATCTCACCCATTTGAATGTTCGTCATTAAGGGGATTAGGTCAAACAATTAAATTTAGCTTTTTTAAGATGTTAAATTTAATGGTAGAGTCATATAAATTGTAGTTAACGAATGCATATGTTTTGTAAACAAGTCGTCTAAAAGTTATGGGTATGTTCTTCAAAGAAAATTAAAATAATTTCTGCAAAAAGTGCAACTAAACGAAGTGAAAACAAGAATTGTAAAGATCGGTCAGATAACTATTGGAATCAAGATTCATTTTACATTTCGTAAACAAGCTGTACTTATTGTTAAGCCGTAAACAAACTCACATTAATAAACTTGAATCGTAGTCATGCACTTTGTATTGTAATTTGAGTGTGGAGATGTAACCACTAACTCATCACCACCACCGCCTCACCTCTCAGCTCATCTCATACCATCTCAGCACCCATCTACATAGTTGTAATAAGAGTCCCAGAACTTCCGACTAATCCCAACCTGCCCTTCGTTGCAGTCCGCACCCACGACTACGACTATCCCGAATCGGAAATGGACGAACGGGAGAGCCTGTATTTCGATACCATATCGCTGGCGGATTCGGAGGCGGCTGCAGCTGCGGCGGCGCATCGCAAGTCGATCTCGCAGTCGCGGAACACCATCTACCACTCGGCAGTGGACTTGGCCGGCGACGAGGGTCGAAGCAGCCTGCGCCTGGGCAGCGGATTCAATGCCGAGCATGCGGCCCTCGCCTGGCAGCCCGGATACCGCCAATCGACGGCGCTGGAGCACCTCAATGGGGGCGCCGGCGGTGGTGGGGATCATACGGACGCCGCGATCGCCGCCCAGATAATTGCCCTGCAGAACGGACGCGGCCACCTGCCCACTGGCATCGGTGTGGCCGGCGATGGAGCTGGAGTAGGAGCCGGCGGTGGTGACGATGAGGTCTCTAGACGTCTGTTAAGAAGTAGTAGCAACATTTCTAATAAAGATAAGAAATTGCCAATAACATACTCCCAGTGGAAATCAAGGGTAAACAACGACAGTAACATACGATCCAATTCAAATTCAAATACGTTCGTTCCACAACGATATTAAAGCATCAAAAACCAAAAAAAAAAAAAAAAAAAAAAAAAAAAAACCAAAAACTGCTTCGGTTAAAAGCCTTTGCTTTTGCACTGCCGCCGATGTCTTCATCTTTCGCACCCACATCGATCTCACTTTCATGTTTGCCTTGCGGTTGTTGTTCTGTCATTTCACCCCATTTCTTCACACCCACTTTCACTTACCATTGCCAGTGCTCCAATGCACAAGCTTTTGCACTCGAATCTCTATTGTCAGTGTTGCAGTGGTCGCTCCAAACTCGCATCCTTCCATATTTAATTTATATCTAATTTTCTGTCTAGAAATTCTCCTACCAACTTGATATATGGTTAGAAAAGTTCAGTATTAGCAAATTGTATATAGATAAAGACACAAAAATATAGCATAGGAAATTTATTACACTATAGACCTACAACAAAGTCATTGCCAATAATAGTAAAACCATGTTTTTTTTTTGTAATAATAACTAAATTCAAAAGTATACATAAACTGAATAGATTGTTGCTATAACAAGTTGTTTTTAAATTAAGTGTTATGAGTTTTGAAATATATTTCATAAATGTGTGTGTTCCAATATACAGACATATGAGAGCACATATATGAATCGTATATATATGTGCACGTATTTTAGATAATTTACATATATGAAATATAAATCATTCAAATTTAAGTACATTTTGGTCTGCCGATACACTAAACAAAATACTTAGCAATCTTTTCAGTTAAAAATAAAAAATATATAAAATACAAAGATCGCATAGGATATTAATATTAGATATTTTGTGCTCAGTATAATTTTCTAAATTTAGAGATAATACAGGGCCCCTAAAAATGTTTAGATTACCTCACGCAATATATTAAATAGAAAAAATATATTAGTAAAATAATTGTTTCTTAATGATAATGGAATAATGATATTAAATTTAATTCTCATATATTTAGAGATTGTTTTGCCACATAAATAAGAAAGTTTAAACAGAGTAGCATTAAAACCGCTCTCCTTAACTGGAAACTTAGAAAGTTTCGAGATATCGAGCGACCACTGTATACACAAACGCCCACACTCGTTACGTATATGATTCAAATGCTGCTGTAGTAATATTCTGCACTTGATAACGTTCTTGCCGCCTTCTTTCACGCTCTCCTTTGTTTTGTTTATATTTCTCTATTTCCTATAGTTTGCTTGCGGGATTGGGTATGAACACTTTATGCGAATTTTGTATATTGTAATCTAATATTTAAGTCAGGCACTTTGGAGCTGATCGGAGCAAGAACAGCTGAGAAATCAGCGCCTGCAGAGCGGGCGGTTCCAGATCGGGCACCAAATCACAATTGCCTCTCGGCCACGTCGGTTGTGTTGGTGTCGCTCCCACCCACCCATCCATCCATCTATCCACCCACTCATCTGTCCAAGATGCTGAACTGCTGCCTCCTGCTCGGAATGCGCTTCGGAGATAAGCGGGAGGAGGAGTCCGCCACGGTGATAGGGTGATCCGGTGACCTAGTGATCTGGTGATCTGGTTATCGGGAGATCGGGCGACCAGGGGGGAGTGTAGGCACACGCACCCACACGCTTTGTTTCCGTGTAGATAATAAGCAGATGTATTTTTAAGACACTCACCGAGTGACTCACACCAGTCCGTTTCTAATGCTCTTTCCTCTATCGTTCTCTCCCCACCGATCTCCGGATCTGCAGACGTACCGGCGTTTCGATGATGGCAAACGGAGTGTGGACTTCGTCCTGGCGTACAATGGCGAGGACCAGCTGGAGGAGCACAGGCGCAAGTGCGAGATCTTCGAGGCGAATCTGCAGCGGGAGGGCCTGCAGCTGGAGCACAACAAGGTGCAGCGGGTGCACTTCATCAAGATCCATGCGCCGGACGAGGTGCTGCATCGCTATGCGGAAATACTCAAGATAAAGGTGCCGCTCAAGCCCATTCCTGGTCAGGACCAAATCTTCGCCGAGTCGGCGCACGAGTTTAAGACATGCCTCAGCCGCATGTGCCGCAGCCTCTTCAGCTCGGTGCAACTCAATACGGCCCTCTTCCCGGAACGCGAACCGCGCATCCACCTCGAGTTCTCCCGCAACTACCTGGAGCTGTACGACACGGAGCACCCGAACTTCCTCGACGCCGGCACCCGCTACTCCATCATCAACTTCATTCTGCAGCGCCAGCACTTCGTGGAGGGCGAGGAGACGGCTGACAATCTGGGCATCGAGAAGCTCGTCCAGGATGGCGTGTATACCTGCGCATACACCCTGCATGATGTAAATGCATATCTACCATATCTACTTATCATATCTTATCTTATTAATAAACTCTCATCAATTTATTGCAGAAAGACGATCGCGATCGTCTGCTCAAGGAGTGGGCCAACATATCCAAGTGGAAGAAGTAAGAAAATTACTCATTTTGTTGGAATTATTCGTATCGCAAATTCTGGGAAAGGCAGCTTGCGAAATCGCAGCATTAAAAAGTTTGTTTAGAAGCAAGTTTGAATTTAGAAAAACAATTTTTGCAGCTGCAAGTAATACTAAGAAAAAGATTGGGGAAAGACCCTGGTGTCATACATAATTAACTCGTCTGATCCAGTTATAAACTAAAAAGGAAGTTAATTCTGCAAGTCGAAATGAATTAATTCTAGGATGTCAAAAAATTGATCAGTGGGTATAGTTATTTGCCCTCATCATTTAGATGACGTATAATTATAACATTTTCAAAGAAGTTTTTAAATTCTTATATATGTATGTATGTATGTACATATGTTATTTTGCCGAGATCAGCTCTATTGGAATATAAGTTATCCACATATATTAAAAAAAAATAGTTAGTTTAGTTAGTTAGATTGTAATTTTGGCGAAAGAAAAATCTCCAAAAAGATGGAATATATAAACTAGAAATAAAAAATAGAAAGTCAAACCATTTTAGAACTAATTTAGATTGATTAAACTTGAAGGAGGAGCGAGAGGAATCCATAAAACTTATTTCGAGCATACATATGTATGTTAGACCAGGAATTGAAAATAAAATGAATAAATTAATCTGAATAACCCATATATTTTCAGCCTGCAACCACTGGACCAAATTAAAGACTACTTTGGTGCGAAGGTGGCACTATACTTCGCTTGGCTGGGATTCTACACCCAAATGCTGATCCCTATCAGCATTTTCGGCCTGCTCTGTTTCCTCTACGGATTCATTACGTGGGGTAGCGATCCGATTAGCCGGGACATATGCGACGACAATGGGACGATCATGTGTCCGCAGTGCGACCGCAGTTGTGACTACTGGCGGCTAAATGAGACGTGTACTTCCTCCAAGTTCAACTATCTGATAGACAACAACATGACGGTGGTGTTCGCCCTGTCGATGGCCATTTGGGCTGTGGTGTACCTTGAGTTCTGGAAACGCTACTCGGCGGGACTGGTGCATCGTTGGGGACTGACTGGCTTTACCCACCACGTGGAGCACCCGCGTCCGCAGTACTTGGCCAAAATATCGCACTCCAAAAGGCTGGCTGGCAAGGCATATGAGCAGGACCAGACTGGAAAGCGGACCACCTTGGATCCGGATGTGCCCTTCTGGAGTACCAAGTTCCTGCCCAACTTCACTAGTTATAGCATCATGGTATTGTTTGTAAGTATACTCTCAGTTTCGGTTGATGTGGAGACTAATTTTCTTGTTTTTTCGATAGATTTGCATATCAGTCATTGCGATAGCAGGCATAATCATCTACAGAATGGCACAGCGAGCCTCGCACAGCATTCTGGGCAGCGAGAATTCCATGACATTTAAGGTGATGATCCTCCCCATGACGGCGGGCATCATAGATCTCATGGTGATCTCGCTGCTGGATATGGTTTACTCAAGCCTGGCAGTGAAGCTGACCAACTACGAGTACTGTCGCACCCAGACGGAGTACGACGAGAGCCTAACTATCAAAAACTATGTGTTCCAGTTCGTCAATTACTACTCCTCGCTCTTCTACATCGCCTTCCTCAAGGGCAAGTTCGTCGGCTATCCAGCCAAATACAATCGCGTGCTGGGCTTTCGCCAGGAGGAGTGCAATCCTGGCGGCTGCCTTATGGAGCTCTGCATGCAACTGGTGATCATCATGGCCGGCAAGCAGGCAGTGAACGCCATCGTGGAGATGCTCATCCCCTACCTGAAGCGCACCATCAAGGAGCTCAGCTACCGCCACGGCTGGTACAAGAGCCACCAGGATCAGCGTCTGGTGCCCTACAACCAGTTCACCGAGGACTATAATCTACTGCCCGCCGAGAATAATTCTCTTTACGTGGAATACCTCGAAATGGGTAAGACACAGTTGAACCTATCACTTTTATCTGGTCAGAAAACGATAATACGATAATCCGTATTTAATCCGTATAATTTAATTAATAAATTAAATGTTACCTAAGCGAACATAATTGGAGACTGTTGGCCAATGTCAGAAGAATTTATGTTGCCCAATAATTTGACAATATGTTTCCCAGAAAGACACCAAGTCAAGTCAGGTGCACTGCACAGTGTGTATAGTATTATAATATCATTATACTATACTATAATTTTATTACAACCCTAGACCTCTGATTTAGCAAGCCATTTAAGTTCTATTTAATACTATTAACTTAATTGTATATCCCAAATACCCAACAAAAAATCAACTATATTGTTAATAATTAGTTATTTTAGATCTAATAATTATTTTTCCCCGCAGTTGTGCAATTCGGCTTCATCACCCTGTTCAGTTTGGCCTTCCCACTGGCGCCGCTGCTGGCCCTGCTGAACAATGTGCTGGAGGTGCGCTTGGACGCCATCAAGATGCTGCGCTTCCTTCGACGGCCAGTGGGAATGCGAGCCCGCGACATTGGAGTGTGGCACAGCATCATGACTGTCGTTACCCGGATAGCCGTGGCCTCGAGTGTGAGTAAATATGGAATTGTATCCACGATGATTGTTTCCTAATCCCATCTTGTGCTCTGCAGGCAATGATAATTGCATTTAGCACTAATCTCATACCGAAAATCGTGTATGCCGCCTCAATGGGCGATCCCGAGCTGAACAACTATCTGAACTTCACGCTGGCTGTGTTCAACACCGAGGACTTCCAGGTGCAGCCGTTGCTGGGGGGCAGCCAGCATGTGAACGAGACGGTGTGCCGCTACACAGAGTTCCGGAACCCGCCGACAGATCCTCATCCCTACAAACGCCCCATGATTTATTGGAAGATACTAACGGGTCGGCTGGCCTTCATCGTCATCTTCCAGGTGGGTTAACACCTTAATTGGTTACCGAAAAACTATAACTATTTATTAGTAATAATCAACGCGTAATAGTAGCTCTATTAAGAATAGGATTGCATTTCCACCGAACTTCCAAATACATTGGTAGCATTTTTATTTATTTTATTATTGCTCACAAGTTGAGACAGTCATTCGATTATGTTCGAGTTAAAGAAAATGTCGAGGTACAAGGTGCTTAGCATAAGTTTTCTGAAAATGTGCTATTTAATTCGATCTAGAACAGATGATCAGATAGGAAAAGATCAAGCTCCAAACAGATCAATCTACAAGAGAATAATCTAAACAAATCAAGCTACAAGCAAATATTTTAATGGGTTATAGACTATGGTTTATTCCTGTTTTTATTCAAAAATTTCTTTAAAAATTACGTCTTTTATTCTAATAAATAATAATTATTCTAATGACATGTATTGCTTATAACATCTGATATTTGACTTAATTGTTTGTTTGTCCCGCAGAACATCATCACCATGCTGCAGGGCATCCTGCGCTGGGCGGTTCCCGATGTGTCGGGACGTCTGCTGAAGCGCATCAAGCGGGAGAACTTCCTGCTGCGGGAGCACATCATCGAGTACGAGAAGCAGCACGCCATGAAGTTGGCACAGACGGAAATGGGCGGCCAGCCGAAGGGGGATAGTGGGCCGCGAAAGCCCCAAAGTGAGACCTTGACCCGCAGGAACAATGACGCCACAACCTTTGTGTAAGGAACGGCGAACGGGAGCTGCATGTTCATCAGATCATTCCTTGGTTTCTCCAGTAACACGTAGTTAGCTTGTGAACTTTTGTATATACCGACACGCGAATGTCTAGGGATTGTGTATCGTTATCGCATGGAAGTTATGCTTCGTACTTAAGATGATTTTTGTACTGTGTTTGCATTGGAAATGCTCAACGAATGGGGATGTCGAAATCCCGAGTCAAGCAATTGCATTTTTATATACACACACACACACACACACGAATAAGGTTTTATATTGTTACTTGATTTTCCAAACGGATCGAATTGGGTATGTTGTTGTATTTTGTATAAAAGATTCACGCAACTCCCGGAAGGAGCCAAGAGAATTGAAGCATCATCCCGTAGGATCACAGTGAGGCCAAGTCGCTTTAGCAGCACAGAAATATACAAATATTTTTACATTATATACACGTCCAAAGTGCATTAACAACGAGTATTTATAATTTAAAACGAAATTGTTGGTAGCTATATATTATATTTCCACATAACCAGGATGGATATGGATCATAAACAATACGAATTATACACCACAAAATGTGTGCAAGTTAAATATGCTAACACTAACACTAAGAAACAATCCAATGTACCTAACAATGTTACCCACAACCGAAAAGCGAACTCAGACATATGGTTCATCCTCTCCCTCTAATCCATTGTTTTTATTGTTGATTATTGCCAAGCGAGAGCATTGCACATTTCGCAATATTTTGTAGAACTCTAAATGCTACTTACCAGTACGTACACCTATAGTGAATTGTTGTTTTGATAAACATATTTATACGATAACAATAACATCTACGATTACGATAGAGATTAAGCCAGAAACGAATTGTGTTGTGTGCTGGTCTGCATGTGAATAAAAAATAACAAATAAAAATGGGTTTAACTCCATTAATGTTAACAGTGATTTGAACCAATCTTATCAATGGGTTATCTATTGGATGGCTAAAACGAACTACAGATGATTAAGTATATCTCTAATCTATTTTTAAACTCGATATGCATAGGGTACAAGATCCAACCGGCAGAAAACAAACTTTGTTTTAACTATGTATCTAAAGTTTTAAAAAATATAAAAATGGAAACCGGATGCAAGAGATGTTATAAAATGAGCTCAATTGAAAGGCGATGAAAGCAAATCAATTGGAACGCTATCCAGCGACTTGGCTGGACAACATTCAATTGATAGAGACACCACTTACCGGATCACCAGCCCCTTGCCAGCTCATCCACCCCACGGATTATGAACCGCTGAGGTGTAACTACACTTGAGCAAACATTTGTGTGATGTCAATAACGTGAACCACGAGGCAAGCAGGCACCCACAAATCTGACGAATTTCTTGGAAAAGTAAGCATTGTGCTAGTTTCAGCTAAATTTACTATTCGATTTTGAACATTCTGTAAGTTTCAACCACATTGATGATCAAAGCTTAGTCACTGGAAGCAGTTTAAAGTAATTTAAATAATCTATTAAATGCTTTAAAAGGAGGTCTACTATTGGAGAGACCATCAGAATTCATGGAATACAATTTTAAAATAATATCAAAATCGAATTCCGAAAAATTGGCAATCATTTGTATTTACCAAAAAATTGTTAAAAAAATTTGTACAATATTATAATTAAATGCTTTTTTATGGAATTTTAAAGACAGACAGTTATTCTTTTGCCGTCATGGTTTTTTATAGAGAAGTTTTTCCTATGGTTTTGCATGGATTTAAAATACAATAATTACCTTTGTTCAAAAATTTGTTGTTGAATGTTTACATTTATTTATTGCATTATTTACAAATATTTGTTCAACTCTAGGCTAACAAAATGTGTACCAAACCAAAAATATAAAAGTACGTTTTGGTTTTGAAAGCGATTTCAGTAGAATAGATCCCAAAATATGTAATTTTAAATTATAAAAAAAATATACAAATTGAATGTTGGTTTTAGGAGTGATTTGCTTACTAAATCACTCCTAAAACCATTCAAACATTCAATTTGTATATTTTTTTATAATTTAAAATTACATATTTTGGGATTCATGCTACTGAAATCGCTTTCAAAATATACAAGACTATTTTTTCGTGCAGTGTGAGCCACTTACCTCGCCCCCAATCTGAACCGACCGGACTAGGGCATGCTAAACTGGTCGCTGGTCTAATGTAATTTGAAATGTGTAATGCGATCCCCAATCGCATCCCCCAGAGGCAGCTATTCTCTTCGGCTGGGTCTTCCAGATTGTCACGCTCGTCTCGGTGGACTTAGTTACAAATCTGTCGCCGGCAATGTGGTTGTCGCACCGCTGGACTGGAACTTTGAGCTGAGGAATAGGAGGAGTCCCGTGGAAACCGCTCTTCTTGATCCGGATTTGTGTCGCTTCTCCATCACACGAAATGAGTTCGGTGGGTAGAATCGAAGGCGGAATAATAGAACCGATATCAGTAACATGATCTGCTTGGATAAGCCGATCTTTAGTTATTTAGATCGGTTTACCACAACCCGATTTTCAATTATAGAACAGATTTCGAGAATTTCATATTTAAATTCTATAATGATCTTATCTATGAGACATGTTAAATATTTTCCTTTTATTATTTTTGTTTAATTATTGTTATTCCAGGCCCGACATCTTAAGACGATGAGCGAAAAGGAGCGCGATGAGTTTTTCGATTCATTCGATTTGGTCTTCTGCGATTGCGATGGTAAGTGATGCATTGCCACACTTTATGGACTCCTCCATTTGCGTTTCTCCTTTTAGGAGTTGTTTGGTATCCTCTGAGGGATTTCATACCCGGCTCTGCCGAAGCCCTGGCCCATTTGGCCCAGCTTGGCAAGCAGGTGACCTTTGTGACCAACAACAGCATCAGCTCTGTGAAGGAGCACATCGAGAAGTTCGAGAAACAGGGCCAACTTAAGATCGATGAGGTGAGTGATCTAGTTTTGGTGGCAAATAAAAAACAAAGTTGTATTCATGAGCATATGAAAATTTACCTATAAAATTAAGCTCAAGTCAAGATTCAACTTGAATTCAAAACAAAAACTAACAATTGTCAAAACTGTTTTACGAAATAGTTAAATTAAGTTTTGATCAGTGTCTTAAAAATTGTTATTATTGTTTGAAGAAGTAAATACATATAAATATAATATATAAATTAGAAAACACGTAACAGATAGTTTACCCTATAAACTATGCACATATATCATTTATCTTTATTTGAATATATTACTGTGTATCGGTAGACTTTCAAGTAATATAGAAACCGCCTTTCAGTTGGGCAATAAACATATTGTCGATGGCAACTTTATTAACTAAAAGTTAACAACCCTATTATTACTATTATTTTTCGGTCTCTTTTAATTACCAGCATCAAATCGTTCATCCTGCCCAAACCATCTGCGATCATTTGAAGTCCATTAACTTCCAGGGACTCATTTACTGCCTGGCCACGCCCCCTTTTAAGAGAGTCCTTGAGGATGCCGGTTTTCGACTGACCAAAGAAGTGGGTGAGCGAAAAATGGGCGTAAGCTAATTGATCACTTCAAGGAATCTCGATAGAATGGTACCGGGATCATCACAAGCCTCCAGGATCTCCACGAGGCCATTTTCGGCGGCGACTCGGTGGAGGCCGTCATCATTGATGTGGACTTCAACCTGTCGGCGGCAAAGATGATGCGCGCCCATGTCCAGCTGCAGAATCCCAACTGCCTTTTCCTGGCCGGAGCTGCAGATGCCTTAATACCCTTCGGAAAGGGCGAGATTATAGGTGAGTTTTTAACGCAGATTTTTGGGGAAATAAACCACAAGTTTTTAGAGGTATACGACTTCGAAATCGAATTCCTGTGAGAAAAGTTATGTGCTTTAAAGTGCAGGTTTCGGGTTACTTTTCTGCAAAGCCATTTTTATCGAAAATTTTTCATAAAATATTAAAAAAATGTACAAAAAGTACAAACCAAGATTTGAACGCAGATTTTTAGGGAATTAATCCACAAGTTTTTTGAGGTATACCACATTTAAATCAGATTTCAGTGAACAAAGTTATGGGCTTAGAAGTGCGGATTTTGGGTAACTCTTCTGCAAAGCCATTTTTCGAAAATCATAAAAAGTGACCAAACATCGACCAAAAATTAAAAACCAAGATTTAAATACAGATTTTTAGAGAGTTCAACTACAAGTTTTTAAAGGTATACCATTTTTAAATCGGATTTCTCTAAAAAAACTAATGAGCTTAAAAGTGCAAATTTAGATCTCTTTTTCTGTAAAGCCATTTTTCGAAAATCTCAAAAATAACCTCAAATTAAAATTAAATTAAAAAATTACAAAAAATTTACCCAAAAAAAACAATGTTTTGAAAAAAAAAAATCTGAAAATTCAATTATAATAAAATGGGACTCGGAATGGGAAATAAATAGAAGACATTAGAGAAATCAGAAGAAAAAGGGAATCGGAAATCTTAGTTATTCAGAACGATCTGTTTTCTATGTAAACAGGACCTGGAGCCTTCATCGATGTGGTGGCCCAATCCGTGGGCAGTCAGCCCACCACTCTGGGCAAGCCGGGAGAGGATCTGCGCAGGCTCCTGCTGGACCGCCACCCGGGAATCCCGCCCAGCCGCGTGCTCTTCGTGGGTGACAGCCTGGCCAGCGACATCGGATTCGCCCGCGCCAGTGGCTACCAGACCCTCCTCGTCCTCACCGGCGGCACCAAGTTGGAGGACGTGCGGCAGCTTCCGGATGGCCATCCCCAGAGGCCCGACTACCTGGTCGATTGCCTGGGCGAGATGGCCCCCGATAGACCGCAACCGAGTAGTTCTGGCTCTGCACTCTCAATTTGATAGCCCTTCAAGTGTTTGATACACTAATCTACCGGCACATATATATTGCGGTTGTTGGTGAGCAGGCAGTGACAAAGAGTGTTTTAGTTTTCAATTTATAGGAATACCCAATCTCTCTGTAGCTCTAAGAAATATGTTTTTTTTTTTTTTTGCATATAGTGAGTTATATTTCAAAAGACGAATAAAATACGGTGATGATTTGTCAGCATGCCTATAAATCGGTGTTACATATTGTGCCGACTAAACATTTATCTTTATATATTACTCTCTATGTATTTTATCTTTAATGTACGGGAATCCCCAAAGTATTATAGTGGCTGGACTGAGGCACGCATATTTCAGATGACGCATTATTATACAAATTCAATGGTTATAGTAATGTTACTAACAAATGGTTCACTAAATTGTCAAAAGCAATGCTAATGAAAAAAAGTAGAATATAATTTATTGGATAAAAAGAAAATTCTTATATGTACATACATATATGAATTAAAATGTTGTAATCACCATTTTTTTAAACCTACTTTGTTGTCCGTATGCTAGGTTTTTCTTCTTCTGAATAATTAGCGGTTCGTTTAATTCAGATCATTAAGGATAAATTTCTAAATAAACTTTCAGAAAACTACGAATTTTTAGCCAAAGATATTCATCCGCGGTTTCTTGAAATCTATTGTGTGGAAAACAGACTTTGCATTTTAAACATTGCAACCAATAAACAATTTATTATTAACATTAATTTTTGGAACTAGATTTTTCATTAGCATTGTATTGAAATAATTTTTAATAGCATTAATTTTTTAAAATTGAATAAAACATTTTTTCAGTTCAATTCTGATAAAAATGGGTTTAATGTTATTTGAAAAACAACGATATGTATGTATCTGATCTGTATGTAGATATATCATAAAAATCCATTTCCAAGAATTCCCAATTTATAAATATTTTAGTTTTGTTTGTTAGAGTGAGTTATATTTCAGGTAACGAATAAAATACGGTGTTATAGGGATAGCAATAATTTTGGCGGAGTACGACTAGACATGCGACCTGAGACCCTCGCCAAGGATTTGGGCCACGTCGGCCATGCTGTCCGCATAGAAGTCCGGAATGTGGCGCGGATCCGTCTCGGCCACGAGCTGCTCCCGGGTGCAGCCGCCGGAGAGGACGAGCAGCGTTTGGAAGCCGCACTGGCGACCGAAGCCCACGTCCTGGGCCAGCATGTCGCCGACCATGAGCACCCGGCCAGGTCGATCGATCTTGTAGTGCCCGACGATCAGTTCGCCCAGCTGGCGGCCCGGCTTGCCCAGCAGGATGGGCTCCCGGCCGCTGGCCTCCTCCAGGATGGAGGAGAAGAGTCCGGGCCCGATGATGTTCACCCCCTTGGCCACCGGCAGCATACGATCGGAGGCGCCCTCGATCAGCAGGCACTCCGGCTTCCTCAAGTACAGGTGGGCCCGCAGCATCTTTGGGGAGGTCAGGTTGAAGTCCACGTCGATGACGACGGCGCGAACCGGCTGCTTGCAGAAGATGTGCTTGGCCAGGCTCTCGTAGTTCTCCTCGATGAACTCGTTGGGCTGCAGAAAATATTTTATATTATTAAATGCGGAAAAACAATAGTTTTAGCCATTTTTTCAATCAATGGTATCAATGATATTTGAGTATACGCCGCATACGTATCAGCAGTAAAATATAAATATAAAATATAATATAAAATATAATATAATAATATAATATAATTTAAAAAATAATAAAAATAAATAAAATATAATATAAAATATAATATAAAATATATATATTAAATATTTAGCTATTTTCCAATCAATGGTATCAATGATATTTGAGTATAACGTATCAGCAGTAAAATCATTAAATCAGTAACAATTATTACTTAATGTTTATACTATTAAGTGTAAACTAATTGTTATTTTTTTAAATTTAAATCGAAGCTATAACTATAGCTACTGTTGCATATGAATTATAATTAAATATAATCATTTTATCAAGATATGTGTAAATAAAGATATCATACTCGATTTGTATGATTAACCATTGCCTTGCATTTTATTAGTTCCTATTTGCGAAAGATAGGCGGTTACACCAAATTAAAATTTTGAATTTTTAAATTCATTTTCATTCATTTTAGAAGCTTAACTATCTGAAATGTTGTCAGATATATTGACAATTTTTTTTTTTACATAAATGTGAAATAATAAAAACATTCAAACATAAAGATAATCAAGGCTGTAGCCTAGACATGAAAACTTGTGTTTTTGGAAACTTTCGTTTCTGACTAGAAAGTCTTTTTAGAAAAAATTCTTTATTCCTCGGGATAATTTTAGTTATTTAATATTTAATTTAGAATTTGGGTCTTTGATGACACTCACCCCGTCCAGGAGCTGGAATCCGGCCTCGCGGAGCACCGCCTTGAACGGTGGACAGGCGATGATGTAGATGAGGCCCTGGAAGTTGATGCCCCGCAGATAGCTGACGATGGACTGCGCCGGATGCCAGATCTGCTCCGGCTTCACCTGCATCCCGATCTTGTCGAAGCGCCGGACGCACTGCTCCACCGTCCGCACACTGTTGTTGGTGACGAAGGTCAGCTGCTTGCCGCTCCGCTCCAGAGCGGCGTATCCCTCGGCCACCCGGGGCACATCGTGCTCCAAGGTCCAAAGGACACCATCGATGTCGCTCAGCACCCGGTCGAAGGAGTCGACGAAGCTGCGCCGCTGCTCCTCACTCAGCTGCAGGATGTGTTGTGGCTTGGCCTAGGGAATACAATAAAAAAAAATAAATTTCAATATCCAATTATTCATTTTTTTATGTGTAGTATTTGTATAACTATCTGATTTATGAATCATTTGTATATCCTTTCAGAAAAAGTTATAATCCTGTTTGGATGATATATCCCTTTTTTAACCGATTTCATCTCTTTAGGAGATAATATCTTACCCATTGTAAAAATAACTACTGTCGACCATTTTAAAAAATTAAAAAATTTGGCGAACGAGTTCATGCTTTCGGAATTCATTGAGAAAAAATGCATTTATGTTTTTCAAATTCAAATATATTTTTCCAAAAATTTTTAAGATATTTGAAGATATTTTTGAAGATAATAACACATTAAAACACATTATATTTGTTATTTTAATTATCAAATTTAAACTGCTCTTGCTCAAACATAACATAAAAATCCATAATTTAAGGTAAGGGCCGATAAAATATTTTGATAAGATTTAAAAAAAAAACACCTTTGCCTTGGCTCACCATTATAATTCTGTTTTCTGGGGGAAAGTGTTGTTATCGCGATCACGGCTATCGGCAAACTAAAGGTGCTGAATATTTCTGGAGCAAACAATACACGCAAACTGAAACTGAAACTGAAACCGAAATCTATTGCTGAATTAGCACCCCAATAGAGTCGCGAGGCGTTAAAGATCCCAGCCAGAACGACAGCCACAACAAAACTGACGAAACCCATGCGGAAGCTAGAGAGTATTTATCGCTTATCTGCCCCGCCATCACTCTCTATTTATACAGTAAAGCTTCTAGAGAGAAGCCCCAGAGACTAGTCTCAGAGAATAGCCTCAAAATGAAGCTTCTAACTCAAGTCAAGAAATATTAAAATAATGCGCATAGGTTTCTTGCTTAAATCAGTGATCAAAGCTACTAAAAAACTATAGGGGAGTATGGAAAATTGTTAATATATCTAGCTTATTAACTATCGGATTATTTGGATGATATGAAACAATAAACCCATACCAATATAAAGATAATCACCCTACAATGACCCTCTCTCTATTTATACATTAAAACTACAGCTCGTCTTGTATCTAAACATCTAACTTCAAATAGTGAATAGTCGAAATTGAAGCTATAATTCCCAACTGGTTCTAGCTACTCATGGGGATTTTAAATCTTTAAAAGAACCACAAGGCCAAAAATCAAAAAGGGTAATTTAATCATATTTATATATGATTATGACCCGATCCAATTTTCCGATATGTTAGAAATTCAAATACTCTTAGTAATTTAGCTTATAATTTGATCAATTTTTATTAAAAAAAACTGATTAATATAAGAAACAAAATTATATTGGTACTCTTGCAAAGAGTATTTTAATTTTGGTTAGAAGTGCAAATTTAACTAATTTTTTGTGTGGTCAGTGGTCAATGGAATTGCGACTCCATATTGTAGATATATTCGAAATTGTTTAAGTCAGATATATTTTAGAAAAGTTGTATTGCCTTTAAGATACTTTCAATTTGCTTTTGTAATTGCTTAAATATTTAAAATCAAAAAGCCCCTAAAGATTAAATTTTCCAACGTTCCGACCGACCTTCGCTCATTTAATACCAAACCAGCAGTATTTTTTGGACGACAAGAAAATCCCTAATGCGTTTCACCCCTGCACTTTGGTATTTTTCAGGATCTTATTGGAATTTGGGATTGCGATTTGTTTCTTAACAGAATTGGATTTGGATTTGTTAAACGCTTGAATATTTGAATCCGAGGCTTACATTCCGGAAAATGAGGCTGCAGCTGTGTCGAGCACAGCAGCAGCAGTGACGTCTCCAGGCAACTGCCCACCAGGAGCACTCGGGATACGCAGGGGAGGGGAGGAGGCGCCCCAATCGGAGCAATCAATCGATAAATGGGCGCCGAGCACTCGCAGCAGCGGGCGGAGGCCGATGGCCACGAGATCTTCGACGGGCGACAGGCGGCGGTATCGGGATCAGGATCAGGATCTGGATCCTTCGCCGATGGCAGCTCCATGATCCTGGCGGCCACGGCGGCGGCCAACAAGCGCCGCGGAGTGGGCCATCGCGGTGGAGGAGCAGGTGTCCCGGGTCTGGGACCTGGAGGAGCACCCGGTGTACCCGGCCCCGCTAGCATTGTGATAGCTAGCAAGCAGATCATCGCCGAGGCAGCCTCGCCCGGCGGCTCCGAGCTGAGCAGGCCGCCCTCGCCGCCGCTGAGCGTGTGCTCCGACCTGCCGTACGTCTCCTACACGGACCGGCCCATCGGCGATTCGCCCAAGATCCGCAGCAAGCCAGCGCACATGCTGCAGCAGAGCAGCGCCAGCCGGGCGGCGGCCAGGAAGTCCCATCCGGGCGGGATTACCAGTGCGGTGAAGCCGAAGCGACCGCAGTCGACGGCCTCCAGTCACAACATTGTGATAGTGCGTCCCGGGGCCAGCGATGCTGGCGAGGATGTGGACCCCGACTTGGCCCGGCTGCGCAACATACCGCAATTCCTGCCCGTGCTCCGGGAGTCCATCACCTCGGCCACGTATACGCGCGATGCGGAGATCCTGGAGCGGCTGCACTCGCAGCATCTGGTCAACATATGTGCCCGCATGCAGACGCATCTCAATCTGTGCGCCAGCTATGTGGCCAGCGAGCAGAACCATCTGGTGGAACGGACCAAGGTGGTGAGCAACTCGATCACCACCCTGTTCGCCGGATTCGTGGACATGCAGAAGACGTACGCCTCGTATGCCGAGCAGTTCGCCAAGATCCGGAGCGTCTCCCACCAGCTGAGCCGATGCAATTCGCTGCTGCACGAGAATATCGCCAGTTTGGAGGCGATCAACAACTTCCTGGACGACGAGGACCGGCTGGAGCCCTTCGTCTGGCGCACCGACGACAACAAGCTGCGCGGCGAGGCCGAGGGCGCCACCGGGGGCAATAGCAGCCGGCTGTGGCGGCTCTAGGATCCAGAACCTTATCCGAGTCGGGATGCGGATGCGGATCCACCCACTTACTGATTGGTCTCCAAAGATTTTCTTAGTTCTTAATCTTCATGTATTTATTGTGTATAATACTCGTTAACGACGCCGCTTAATCGTGATTTTTAATTAGTAAATCGAACTTAATAATTAAGCTTCTTTTCCGTCTGTCTTCTGTCTTAATAATAATAATGATATCAGGTTGATGTTTGAGTTTATCCGCAAAAGATCTGGTCGCAGGTATCTGTATCTTTATCTTGTCCATATGGATCTAGATAAACTTGATTAGCGGCGACATCTCGGAACATATAGAAGATAAAAAATATAGGTATTAGATACTTAATGGTACGAAATTTGTATTGTCAATATGCACCTACAATTCAATCATTGTGCTTTAATCAAACAGCGCTTTTCCTCTTTGAGTTCCATTCCTTAGTTTAAAACCAAAAAAGAGTTATTTAATATAACATCCATTTTAGTAAGAATTAAATAATCCAAGACATAAAATACTTTTTAAAGGTGGAGTAATTTAGACTCCTTCTTGTGTCCTTTTTAAAAATTGTGGTTCGTTTAAAATTTCCTTAAACAAATATAAAAAAGATTATAAATTTCTATAAATTATGCAATAGGAAAATAAATATATTCTTTATATGCCTAAATTCTAACACCCTCAATAAAAGGGCGTAAAAACTAGTTGAATTCAAAAAATGTATATATCAGTTTATATTTGAAAGTATTTCATATAATTCTTCGTAAATGTCATTACTTTATTTGGGTCAGAGCTTATTTACTAACCACAAACCCCAAAACCATATGTGAACTCATTATTATTATCTTTAAAAACCCATAAACAAGATAAGCCTTATATAGAAATGCAGACTTGCGAAAGGCAAATGCTTCGCAATTGTTTTTTGTCCAACTAAAGCGTATAGATATACGATTATTTATTTTATACAAATTATACTAGTAGTGTTAGCACCCTACACAATTCAATATCTTACGCTAATGCAAATTATTACGACGCATGCTTACCGCATAATGTACATTACACAACAAAGTCGCCAACTACGTTTAACAATTAGACAGCATCAAAAGCACATTTATTACATCTTATACAATTTGTCTAGATTTAGAGTAGATTCTAGCTACGAGTTAATATCGCATTTAGAGATACATAGTAGATACATACATACATACATACATACATACGACTATGGACAACAAATGTGGAACATTTGATTCATGTTTTGGTAAACGCTAAGTGACAACATACATCATTCATTCCAGACGCACCCACAATCCACTCATGCATCTGGCGATAGAACAAATACATGTTGTCCCGCGAACGATCCGGGGCGGAGGATGAGTGTGGGGCATGGTGCTCCGAAATGCAGCTCTCACAGAACGAGATGGTACCTGGGTTGATTGTGTTGCGCCCCACCACCACCAGCCGGCTTGGCCCGCTGCAGGGCCCGCAGCAGCTTCTTGAGGGTCCAGTAGCAGAGGAACAGGTTGGCCAGCGAGCAGAGCAGCACGAGGCCGTGCGCAAAGGTGACGGCCAGCGAGAGGATTGGGGGAAGGGACAGGTACTGCTAGCGCTGCAGGTAGCTGCTCCAATAGACAAGCAGCATGAGCAGCACGTTGACGCAACTTATGTTCTAGAACAGCTTCTGCATGTGAATGCGATCTTGGACGTTACGGGCTTGCTGCTGATCCTCGATGGACTTCAGCTCCTTGGACACGGTCGTCTTGAGGCTGGCATCCAGGGCGAGGGCGTCGAGGAAGTCTCGCCGCGCCTGCATCGGATTCCAGGCGCCGGCATGGGCCTTGGCCCGCCGGAACAGTGCCTTCACGTTGCGCGGATCCAGGGTGAGTACCTCGTTGCAATGCTCGATGACGGCATAGAAATCGCCGGCGATCAGGCGACACTGCGCATAGTTGAGCAGCAGCGGCGTCTTGATGGCCGCCAGCTCCTGCCACTCCTCGTCGTGGGGCTTCTCCTTCAGCATCAGCTGCTCCACAATGCCCACCGCCTCGCGATAGCAGGTCTCCGCCTCCGCGAACCTGCTCGCCTTGTAGAAGTTGTTGCCCCGCTCGCGCAGCGTGCTGGTGGCCAGCATCTTCTCGTCGTCGGACATCTGCCAGCGCTCCTTCTCGTACTGCTCGGGCAGCTCGATGGAGATCAGCTCGATGATGAACTCCAGCTCGGCGGGATGCTGCAGCAGCTCGTCCAGGTCGGTGTACCCAATGCCCTCGTTCTGCAGCGTCATCCCGCAGCAGTGGCGTCGCTCCTCGGGCTTCTTGCCAATGTCGCGCAGCGTCTTCGAGATGAATGGATACTGGGCGCAGAGCTGCGGACGCAGGAGTATGTGGTAAATTGGGTCAGATGGGATCCTTTCACACGCTTACCGACTTGTGCACCGTGAACTTGGCCACCTCGTTGAGCGACATCTGCTGCACGATCAGCTCCCAGACCTCCAGCTTGAACTTCTTGCCCAGGACGAGTTCCATGGGCTTCTCCATCTTGCGGCTGTCGTCGATGATGCGACTCTCGCCGGCCCTGCGCGTCTGGAAGTGGAACTTAACCTGGAATGCAGGCCATGGGGATGGGGGATGAGTATGTGTGCAACACCCAACGGCGAACGCCCACTTGAATGGCCTTGGCCCAATTTCTCAATTTCTGAATTTCCCAATTGGACAATCCCTGCAATCCAGCAATAATACCGCGGATTTAGCGACTCACCCTGGTGCCCGGGGTTAGCTCGATGTAGGCATTGCCCGGATTGAGGATCTCCTTCCGTATGGGCTTCATCTCGGACTTGCTGCGAGCCTGCATCTCCACTAGGATGGGTTTATTTATGTGGTATCAACACAACTTGCTTCGCAAAAAAATTGGAACAAACTATTAGTGGTGGCGAAACGGCGATGTCGTCGATGTTTTCAAAACGATTGGCAGGGCATTATCGAGGTTCTGCCATCACTAATGGTGCATGTACTCGCTAAGCGTGGAGTGATTCCCCGCTCAACCATTGACAACCTGAAACTTAACGAAACTGTTGACTGACTGTTAAATAAAATCGATAGGTCGATATATTTTCTCAGCTGTTAGAGCTGTTAGCGCGCTAAAGAAATACAGTTAATTAAAGCACGAAATGAATCAACTTAGCAGCAGCACCAAGTGATATTTTCAAAACGATTGGCAGGGCATCATCCATGTTCTGCCATCACAAAAAAACAAATAAAATGGTTCCTGTACTGGCTAAACGCGGAGTAAGTAATTGCTAACCTGAGACTTAACGAAACTGTTGACCGAATGTTAAATAAAATCGATAAGTCGATACATTTTCACAGCTGACAGAGCTTTTAGTGCGCAAAAAAATGAAGTTAATTAAAGAATGAAATGAATCAAATTGGCAGCAGCAGCAAGTGACCCACTCCCGCTCCTGTTCCGAACCCGCTGTCCGTGTGCTGCACTGCGTCCGCTGCCCCAGCTCCGGTGTGAAATCAGTGCGTGAGCCCCCACAGAAGTGGCAGCCATGTCGACGGAGAGCAACACGCCCGTGGATCCGCGGGTGCAGGTGGGTATCCATTCCGCCTTCCCATGCTATGGTTATCCATGTGATCCCCACTAATCCCCCGGTCGTCGCACAGGTCGAGCTGGAGAAGCTAAACACCGCCACGGACAACATCAATCGCTACGAGGTGGAGCTCGATGTGAGTATTGATTTTTCCCCCCCCGCCCTCACACCACTCACTTTCGCAATACAATTGAAGGAATCCAAGTGCGAGTTCAAGCGCCTGCTGGCCGAGAGCGTGGTGCGGATCAAGGCGGCCGCCCACAAGCTGGGCAACTCGATAGATGCCGCCAAACCCTACTACGAGTCGCGCATCTATGCCGCCCAGTTGGCCAAGGAAACGCAGACGGCGGCGGCCAGCCACGAGAAGGCCAAGTCCATTCATGCGGCCGCCAAGGAGATGGTCTATCTGGCCGAACAGGGACTGGGCGAGAAGTCCACGCTGGACACCGCCTGCCAGGAGATGCTCAGCCATGCCGCCGGCAAGGTCAACCAGTCCCAGCTGGAGGTCACCGACACCCGCAACGCCCTCAAGATGTGCCAGCTGAAGCTGGAGGTGGCCAACAACCGGGTCGGCAAGCTGCAGGGCCAGCTCAAGCAGGCGCTTCGTGCCTCCAGGTAAAATCACCAGAGTTCCTAACTGAACTACATAGTTTGGTATGGGCGGTAAACATGAAGCAGCCAGATAATCAATCCCACTTGGCAAGTCGGCATAGATATATGCATTTTTCAAGGATGCAACAGATCCATATCTGGGTGCCCCAGAAAACTCTTCCACTCTGACTAATCGATTTAATGAGCTTTTCAACCGATATTGACTTTCGCCTGGCAAATTAACTCCAAACGCACAAAAACCCTTTAAATTATATATCCATATCGATTCGATTTCGTTTGAATTTCAAATCAAATGCAATTATTTTCCTGATATTTCTATAATATAAAAATCACATAAGAAGGTGGCATAATAAACTAAACGCAGGGCATTTATATATTATCTTTTACTTTAATATTTTAATATCAAGTTCAATAGTTTCGTTAATATCGTTGTGTAATTTATGACATTTGCAAATTAATATTTTGTATATTTTATAAATTATTATATACTTCTTCAAATTAAAGGTTCAATGGGATAAGTCTATCTTTAAATCTATCTTTATATATATTTATTATCTTTATATTTTAATATCAAGTTTAATTGTTTCATTAATATCATTGTATAATTTATGACATTTGAAAATTAATATTTTGTATATTTTATAAATTATTATATACTTCTTCAAATTAAAGGTTCAATGGGATAAATCTATCTTTATGAAATCTATATAATAGTCAGCATTACATTGAATTTTGTTCATCTTTTTTTGTTGGAAACGAAACAATATGTTTATAAACAAAAGATAAAAAAAACTTATATAAATTAGGAATAACAGACGTATGAATTATGTATCATTGAAACATTTTAACTTCGTTTATGAAAATAACGCCTATTGGAATTCGAAACTTCGGTTCTTAGTCGAAGTTATGCTTTTTCTTGATTTACAACTTTTGGTTTTTAAGTTCTCTGTTTTTATTTATTCGATTCTGATTCCAATTTGTTTCTACTTTTTATTTTATTTTCGGATCCGTACTTTCCCCGCGGACTGCTCTCTCTTCCGTTCTTTTCCCTTCTTTTTCCTTCTTTTAGATTGCAGCTCAAGCGCAATTTACTTTTGTTGAGATATTTTAGCATTATGCACGCTTTGTATTGTACCCTCTGTTCGTGAGTATCGCCCCTCTGGCCACGCCCACGCATCGCCACTAATCCCGTGGAATCCCCTCGCACCGCAGGCCGTACTACGAGACGCGGGCGAACTACAACGGACTGCTGAAGGCCCAGAAGACGCGGGTCAACGAGCTGGAGGCGAAGGTCAGTGCGGCGAAGCTCACCTACAACGAGGCGCTGAAGAACCTGGAGCAGATATCCGAGGACATCCATCGGCAGCGCCAGCAGCGCAACAACCTGCTCAACTACGAGGCCATGCTGCGTCAGGTGGACCTGGATGCGGTGGACACGCTGGCGTCGGCTACGACGCCACAGCAGCCCGAAGAGGATGCGGAGGGGGAGGCGGAGGAGGAGGAGGAGGAGTACCTGCGGATGCCGGAGCGCCTGGGCCACGAGTGCCCCCACCTGCTGACGGACTTCGAGGCGGTGCTCACCTTCCCCCAGAAACTGGCCGGCGGCATGCACAAGTCGGCCAGCACGAGTGCGGCGGACGGGGAGGCGGGTCTGGGTCCGCTGGGCCTGCACGCCCCCTACGAGGTGAAGTCGGGCAGCGGTTCCCTGGCCTCGGGATCTGCCTCGGCCAGCGTGTCAGCCTCCGCCAACGCCTCGACCGCCGGCGCACCGGCGGACAACGACATTGAACAGTGGACGGAGATCCGACTGTCGCATTCGGACAGCACCAGCTCCAGCTACTCCAACCAGTCGCTGCTCGACCAGCACGGACTGGAGGGCTCGGGCGGCATTGCGGGCGGCGGCCTGGGCCTGGGCAGGAATCATCTGGACGCGGATGCCCAGTCGCAGCACTCGACGTCGTCGTCGGACGAACCGAAGCGCAAGGTGACCTGCACGACCATATTCCAGGACGACAGCAGTGCCTCGAGTGGCGGCGTTGGTGGCCAGCAGATGAGCAGGAAGCAGAGCCTCAGCCAGTGGCTGTCGCGCTCCAACAGCTTCAAGGGCAGCGGGCGGCGGCAGAGCCTGGACCTGCTGATCGATGCCGGGGACAAGGTGAAGGACGTGTTCAGCTACGGCTTCCAGAAGGTGGGTCGCAGCCTGGAGCGGCGCAACAGCGAGTCGGAGATGGCAGGCGAAAGCGGTGCCGAGGGAGAGGCGCTGCTGGGCGGCACGGCGGATGCAGTGGCGGTGACCAGCGGCGCCGGTGGAGGCTCAGCCGGCGGATGCAGTGGCTCCGGATCATCGGGTTCCAGCTCTGGAGGCGGTGCCGGTGACTTTTTCCTCTTCAGCAGGTCAGTAGACGGTGGTGGTCATGGGCCAAAAGGTGGCGGTCGCAGTCTGCTCAACTCGCTGCAGAGCCGCCTCACCAAGCTCATTTGAAACCGAATCCGAATCCGAATCCGAATCCGAAACCGAATTTGAAACCGAATTTTATATATGTATCGAAATTGATTAATCATTGCCAAGTATACTAAACCACCCCAACTAACTAGCGATGATCAAGCGCAATTTTTGCACCCACCTATTTTAGCGACAACCAAACAACAAGAACTACTGCAAAATTTAATAATTGATAATTCTAATACGAAAATTGGCTGCTTTCATTTGGTCTCTGCTTTTGCTACTTTGATTCTTTCAAATTATATATATATATAACCACTAACTGCAACAACAACAACAACTACAACATCAACAACAATAATAATAATATCAGCTAAAACAACAACAGCAACAACAAGAACAACAACAACAAAAGCACGAACGCACACTCGCTTTAACCACAAAAAAAAATATTCTGTATGTACTGCTCCAAAAACGAATTAACCAAAATCGAGAAATATCTGTTGTGTTAGTTTTAACTCCGTTTTTTTAGCTTTAAATGTTACCTTTCTCGCATTTTAAACGTCTTTAATTGCTATCACACCATCGCCATCTCCCTCTAAGCCATAACTCACTGTCTCTGTCTAATTGAATGTGCTGTTCTGAATACCCAGTACTCTAGTTTTTAAATCGGAAAGGGTATCTTTAAGATATCACCATTAAACTTTTGCATAAATCTGGTCATTGCCTCATTTTCGATACCCTTACAAATTAATTAAATTTTCTACAAAGCTATGTAATTAAGGTCCATTTTCTCGTACTAATAATAGGTTTTAAACCTCACATTTCCATCCATTTCCTGAAACTACAGATATAAGATTTATATCTATTTAAATATATATGCCATATATAATTATTATCTAAATAAAACATTGTAAGGTTTAGTTAACTACTAAAAAAAATAATCACCATGCAAAGATTCCATAATTGATCTTGTAAAAATCGAAGTTTTGAATTCTTCATTGTCATAAAGTTTGTATTTTTAAAATGGTTTGTTGGTAAAAACCAACAAGCAGTGTAAAATAGAAATAGTCAGTGAAGTTATAGATGTATACGAATATATTTAAAAGTTATAAGTTACCCACTGTAAATATCGGAGTACCGGGTATTATTTAGTCGGCAATCCCGATTGTATTGTTTGTACGTGCTAGTCCTTGTATTTGTTTCCCTGTCCTGTCCCTCCAAAATGATCATCTCCCAATCTCTGTCGAGTCTCAGTTGTGTGTTTTATCAGTATCCACATAGCAAAGCAACTTATATTCAAATATTTTTAAAACCTAACTTTGCAGATCTTCAGAGCCAAAAGAGTTACTATCAGATGAGCAGGTTGAGAATTTACTTTTAAATCACACGGTGGACGAGAACGGTGCCATTATAGTGGAGGAACTTAAATCGCCAACAACCACACCAAGCATGTTTCACACACACACACACCCACAACAACAACAACAGCAGCAACAACAACAAAAGCAACAACACCATCAGGCTCTCAATGTGGTTGGAGCATTGCTGTTTTGAAACGACAGCGAAACACCCTATTTATAATTAGCAAATCACAAACACCAAAACTCTCTCACACAAAAACACATTAAACACATAAAACACTGTGTTAAAATATAAGACCTTTATATTGTTAACATTAATGAAAAGATACTTTTCTAAAAGATTTCGTTGAGCATACTCCGTATGTAATGACAAAAAAGTTGGAAAATTTAAATTTTGACCATTTTTGAACGTCATTAAGAGGCGAATGGATTTATGTTTTTAAAATTCCTTCACTTTACATTTTTTACCAATATTGCAAAGTGCAAGTATTCCGCTTTATGAATTCGATTCCAATTATAAGATTTTTATTCAATTCATGACAGCGAATTCTATTAGAAAAGTATATCCTCATTAATGTACATTTTTGGTGTAACACGGTGTAATTAAATGCAGTGATGGGAAAAGTACTTTTCGGATACGAAATAATGTTGACATCATCTAGATATTATTATTATTTAGCAAGCATTACCTTATTGATCAAATCTCTTACTTTAATAACGAATGCAAGTTTATTGTAGTTATAATTTAAGAAACATTACCTTATTGATCAGATTTCTTACCTTAAGAACGAATGCAAGTTTATTGTAGTTTGGTGCGATGAAAAGTACCTTCATATAGGCAGCTCCCATCACTGCAACTACTTATTAATATGAATTATGGCAAAATTTTACTCCATGAGTATTCGGGCAGCGATCTTAGACCCCAAATCCAATTAGTCAAAAGCGTAGCGTACATATCATTCGAGACATCAATCCAGAGGGATCAGCCCGCAGGAATCTTTTAGAAACCACACCATTCTGTGTGTGGCACACTATGTTCTAATCCTAAATACAATGTGCAATAATTTAGTTCATTTAGAGGCATATAAATAAGAGCGTTACATTTTATGCTGTTTACAAAAAGCAAATAACTAACTGCTAGTCAACAAACGAAATCAGTTTAATAGTTTTAGTGTGTACGAGCTAAACATTCAGCAAAAGATTTACAAAGCAAAACCCACAAAATACATACGATTGTACAAATATGGTAAATGTGGCGATCGCAGAAATAGAATTTAGGGTAAGGTGCGAGGAATCACTATTCCATCACTAATGATAGTTTATGGAATCAATTTTGAAGCGAACGGCTTGCAAATCGCCACAGAACCCCACATTCTTCTTCTGCGAATGCCACTGAGTGTTAAATACTTGCATATATTTAATAATACCTGCATACAAATTATACGAAGTGTATTATACAAAACGGAGTATTTTATTTCAAATGCGGGAAGGTGCTGGAAAATAATTAAATTAATAAATAAATCGGGATCCGACAAAAGACTCAAGAATTGCAGTTTTGTGTCACTTTTCTGCAACGTCTAAAATCAAAACATCCGTCGAGATTATCAAAAACTTATAGTTTTTGTGTATACTGAGAAAGGATTTATTTTGCATTTAAATTATATATTTTGCTCCTTTGCTGAAAAACTGCTGCTTTTTATTTAAAATTGGTAATTCACCACATTTGTTTAGTATATTTGTGATATATTATATCACATATAAATACATTTTAACATTTCTATAATTTCCTTAATATTAACTTTATATACCGGCATTTACATTTTCAAACAGACCGTGCTGTGATTAAAGTGAAGTTTGTATTGCGTTTAAGATGCAAAATGAATAAATTAAGATTTTTTGGTATTACCATTTTTTAACGGTCAATAACATTTTGCTTGAATACTTGTTAGAGATGGAAAAACTTGGATGTTATGGTTAGCAGAGACAATAACATTTCAATACTCACTCCACGGTTAGTGAAGACTTACTCCGCAGCAACCGAGTACTTCCACCATTATATTTGTTAGAGGTGATAAAACATCGATAGTGACCGGCCAAATAGTGGTTCCGAGGTTCTAAAAACATCGTTGATATCGATGGTAGATTTGATATTTTCGGACATCGATAACTATGGCGGAAAACATCGATGTCTTATCAATGTTTAAAATAATGTTATCAAGACATAAATATTGAGGTTTCTACAGCTCTAATAAAATTGCTCCTGTAATTGAATCAAGTGAGAAAAAGAAGAAGTTATTTAATTCACTATACACGTGTGTTTGGGGGTGCTAAGGCAGTAGAGTAATGCAAATATGTATTTCAATTTTTTCAAACTTCCTTAAATTATACTTTATATATATCGACAGATTATCAACCATTTTTTACAGTGCTATGATCAAAGTGCATTTTGTATGCAGTTAATAGTGCGCTTTAACTGAAATAATTGATAGTGCGTAAGAACTAAACGAAGAGATGGCATAACATCGATTGTGCCCGGCCAAACATCGATATCGCTGTTATTTTCGAAAACATCGATTCAAGCACCGATGGTTCGCCAGCTCCAATCGACGGTCTCCCACCCCCAGTATCGTCTCGTGTCGACGCTTTCGGCTGCAACGCTTTTTTGGTCAGACTAATCCAAACAGGCCAAACAAACCGAACGAGCCGAGCCAAACAAACCGAGCAAGCGGAAGAAACCGTCGGAAGGCAAAGCCGTTAAATAACGCGACGTTTTTAATTTTTTTTCGGTGTGCCACCCAGTTTGTTATATTTTTTTTGTAGTTTAACAGAGCTTTAATTGTGTGTCTCGGCCGTTTGTTTTCTTTTTGTCGTGGAAAATGCGCGCGCGCATTTAAGAGGTGAAACAGCAATCGTATTTTAAAGGAAAAACTAAATCCGCAGCTGGTCTAAAAAGTAAAAATCCAAGTTTTTCCCCAAAAACAAAAAAAATAAAAAAAAATAAATGCATTTGGTGGTAGCCAAAGAAGAAGAAGAGCGTGCCGCGGCGACTGCGGCTGCTGCTGTTGTTGTTGTTGTTCTTGGCCGTGTTTGTTGTCGCTGACTTTATCTGCATTGTCTTTGCGTCTTAACTCGTTTTGCTTTGGCCTCTCTTTTCTTGTCTCCTTCTCCTCTGCTCCTCTCCTCCTGCTCTCCCACTCTGCTCCTCTTTTCCTCTCTTCATCCCATGTCTGTGTGATGCGCTTAGGCGGTGCTTTGCTATTGGCTTTTTCCTCTCCCTCTTTCTTTGCCACACGCCTTTTTTAAGCTTAAGGGCAGGAACAACAACAAGCTGCCGCAAAAAATCAATAACGGTATTGGCAGAAGCAGCAGCAGCAGCAACAACGCCAAAAATAACAACAACCAGAGGAACGGAAGCACTTCCTCAAGTCGAAAATGTCACCTGTTTTAAGGGTCAAACCGTCGGATTAGATAACCATAAAGTAGAAGAGAAGGAGGGGGAGAGGTTAAAAAAGATATGAGAACGAAGAGAACCAACAGAAAGTGAAAAAAAAAACACAGTGAAGCAGTTGTCACGCCCTCCGCCTACAATTCTTGTTTAATTAAAAGCCAAACATTCAATTAGGGCTCTTTTGCTCTCTCTTTCGCTCTCCTCTCAACCTCTCCCACTGTCTCGCTCTTTTCTTCTTCAGACATCTATGCATCTTGAACCTGCAACAACAACGATAACAACAACAGATACAGAACAAGGAACCAAAAAAGTCAACTTGCAACGCAATCGTTGTTGCTTTTTGGGTAAGTTTTCCATGTAAAATACATACATATGTACATATATACACAGGCCAAAAAAAAGATACTTCTGGACCAAATCTGTAAGATACATTTCACATCTCAACTTTTAACAATAAAATAAAATCAAAGCTAGATATCCGATATTTTGATATTTCCGATATTTCTTCTAGCATAATAAATTAAAATAACATAAAATAATATATATAAAATAATATATATAAAATAATATATATAAAATAATATATATAAAATAATATATATAAAATAATATATATTAAATAATATATATAAAATAATATATATAAAATAATATATATAAAATGCTAATTACTAAATTGAAACTTTCAAAATGGGAAATATATATAATTTTCTATTTATTTTTTATTTATATTTATTTTTTCTATAAAACCAGTGTAGTTTGTTAAAAAAATTTAATGATAACTTTAAGTATCCCTTAATATCAAGAAAGAGATAAACTCACATGGTTATATCGACTTTCATTTACATGATTAATAAGTATTTAAACATATTTATACTTTTCATAGTCGCAAAATGAATAAACTCTAATGACCAATAAAATTTCGTATTTTGAAACCATAAATTAGTTCAGACTTTGTATTTAATCAGTGATAGTGGAGATTAGTGAAATATAGTAAGTAGTAACGATTAATGTCAAATTATTAGTTTTTTATTGTTCTTTAAAGTTGTTCACTATCTTGACCATTGTAAATTAGCTTAACTTATCAGTAGAGCTATTTCGAACATGGAATTCATTTTTGAACAAACCATAATAGCACTCAATATATAAACCTAATATTTATTAGTGCTTTAAGCCGAAATATCATTGGCAATAGTTCACGAAACTTGTGTGGCGCAGCTGGCACATGTTTTTTCTGTTCTACCCGCAGATTTTTGTTTTAATTTATTTGTATTTTTTTTTTGTATTTTTATTTTCAACCTCCACAAGGCAGTGAGACATGCGACAAGCCTCCGTAAAATCATGAGATTCGTTTATTTTTGCTATTTATAAATGGTCTTCACGGTTCCATGGCGATGATCTCCCTGGGGAAGAAGATTCCCTTTCCGCCGCTCCTCCAGTGTTTTTGGGCTTTGATGTTCCTGCGTCGTCTATCGCACATCGTGTATTGGTAATAACACTTGGTGCATTGCCCTTCTTGGCCTTCGATGTCGCTAAAAACAATATTCTCACGAACAATGCACTCGCTGTAGCCTCTTCACATGCACTTTCTGGGCTGTGCTCGTTCCCTCCGTAGATTTCGCTGTGCACAATATCATAAATATTTTATTTATTTTTTTTTGCACAAAAAGGTCGCCGAAAGCGCGTTTTACTTTAGAGTTCAAGGATATGGGTCAAGTGGTGGGTTGTTGTCTTCGCAGAGGTTGAGGGTCCAATATGTGCGTCTGATAACCTTTCTTCATTCAGGGATTATCTTGTTATTACAAGCGCCACAAAGGCAAAAGACTCCACCAAAGACAAAGTCCAATTCTTCTTGTCCTTGGTATCAGATTTCGCGACAAAAGAAAATGTCTATAGAAAACGCAGTAAGGAATTTGTATAAGGAGAACAAAACAATTTACAAAAACCACCATTAAGATATGAAACATTTGCCGTTAATTATCTGCTGAATAATTCTTAAATATTGACAATTCTTTTAACGAATGATGATAATAATAATAATGATATAAAATTCTTAAAATTGAAATTCGCAATATTTTAAGGCAACCCAAGTGTATGCTAAAAATTATAGTTGGGCAGGGCAAGCAGCATTTTCAATTCGCAACGCTTTCAGATCATTCTCGTGCACCACCACCATCGCCTTTGCAACCACTGAAGGGCATCGCTTTTCTGGCTCGGTGGTGCCACTGTTGACACGCTCTGGAGTGTCTGTCTGAACCACCAGAGTCCCACAACACCACAGCATCGTTGCCATCTTTAAGCACCTCCAGAAGCATGGACACACAGTGAAAAACAAGCTCAATAACAAACAAAATAAATAATAACCATAAATAAACGAGGAAGGTAAATAATTTTGGCAAGACAAAGGTTTTTCGCCCTCGCATCTTAAGCAAAAAATAGGTAGTCAGTAAATGTATGTGGCAAAATCATATAAAAATTGTTTTCAATTTTTTTTTAACAAAACTTTTAATGTAAAAATCCCAATGCTATCTTAGAAAGGCAGTGATCGAACAAGTATATTAACTTATCAGTTTGTTTTAAGTGCCAAGGGTATATTTATTTCGGTATGATAAAGTTTGCATCTTTTCTTGTTTAGAATAATACGTATATGTCAACACTCTGCATAAGTCAGCAATTTTTGACACATTTTTAAATTATTGATAGACTCTGGTTAGCGTTGCTCATAAGCTATATTTATGCATGGATAATTTTTGTCGTACTATTTTATACACTCTTAAAGATATACAACAATATAATGCCAAACAATATTTACTACCTAAAAATAATAAAGGTTGTTTTGTTAATTATATGGATGATCAATGGATGTGCATAGAGCGTGCAATATTTTTTCTGTGCAACGCACAGGCACATGGGCTGCTCCATCCATATCCATAACCATCGGGTGCATCTTCTGCAGCATCTCTGTGGCAAGGCAAAGTGTGTTCTAACGGTTCAATGAACTGTGACCACAGTCTCGCAGATGTAGCAGCTCTTGTTGTTGCTTCGGTACGCACTGCCAATTTATACAAAGCCGCGTTGTTCACAGCCGACAACAACTACACAGCATTACATGCAGTCCGCCTCCCACTGAAAAAAAACATAAAAAATATAAGACTTTCAAAATCGTTTAGTAAATACTAAAAAAAATTCTTTATTTTTGAACACTTTTCTTAAAATGTTGTTGATTACAGACAAATTTCGAAATATAATAAATATATTTTTATATATTTTCCATTCATAGCACTCAACGTAAAATAGTTGTTAATTATATAAATTTATTTATTTATATCTATGCAATTTAAAATCTATTTTTTTCGAGTTTGTCATTGTTTTGTAAAAAATGTAAACAGCTAGCAGATACTTTTTACAATTGCTAATGTGCAGGTAACATTTTTAAAACATATCACTGATTAGAGTCTAGTTGTAAAGAAAGTAAATTTCTTTAGATAATTAAGAATCGAGTATTCTATCTTCATATTTCAATTCCAAACCTATCTTAAAATTTTCCACAGTGAATCCTTTCAACTTTGTTATATGTATGTTACTAATGATCGTTCGGTTTGTATGGCATAATGTAATTGCACCATTATGCTTACTATTATGCTTTTGCACCCACTGCTGCTTTGGCAACAGGTTTTTAGATAATAATACACCATTCATTCGGACCAACGCAATTTTCAATATCGAGGCTAGAAAATTTTTCAAATATATATTTTCGATTATGGCATTCTTATAAATCGTAAATCATGGCGCCAGTCGTGAATTCAATTAACTTAGCACACAGACAAAAACATGGCCAAAGATTTTTAATTGACTTCCAACATTTTCGTTTCCAATTTTTATTTTCAGCGTTTTCAATATTTTGCTCACGATTTGTAGAAATAGAATACTAAAACAAAACAACAACGAATAAGAATGTGACTGCAACGATGAGTTTATAATATTTTATAATAACAAATGGTGAATAAATTCCTCAAAGTTGTATTGTAAAAGTGAACTTTCAAACATTTAAATTAGTAATTATATTTTGACTCAACTTTAAAAATTTCTCAAACTCACGTTTGTGTTGGCATATGATAAAAAAAAAAAAACACTTGGAATTGTGAACAAGGGACAAGTCATATTATAATTATGAAATAGTGATGACTTGTGTTAATATTATTTAATGAGTAAAAAGCTGATAATAATTCTGAATAGGGTAACAACAACTTTATTTTTTGCGTAAAATATAGTACCGTCAAGTGATTTTTATGCGTTAGTCAGAAATCCCTTTGAAAAGGGTATTTGCATTTCGGTTTAACCACACTGCACCGTATGTGTGACTTGTTTTTTGTATTATTCCTGCCTGAAGTGTACGAATTCTTGTCGGGCTGTGCGTTGGGCCAGGTGACGAAGCCGTCATCGTTGCCGGGAACGTGACATGCATGCAAATTGTGCATTGAGGCGAGTGCAACCTCAGCCTGAGGCCCGCACAAACGAACTGGCGGCGGGCGATAAGGCGAAGAGCTGCCCAAAGAGTCAGTTGCCTCTAACCTTCTGCGAAGTGAGCTAAATTGCTTGACAACAGTCTTTGAGCATCGGCTGAAAAGTGCAAGTGGGCGGCCTGATGGGGCAGTCGTGCCATTGAAACCGACCGACGAAGCACTACAAAAGAACCACTTCTTTCCAATTTCCCAGCAAACAAGTTTTCTAAGAATAACAGGTAGAGAACAATTTGCAATTCTTCCTCCAATTTCGATCATAATATTTGCAACACCTTGTGGCTTAGAAGGATTCAATTAATGAGCTTCGTTAAATAAAGCTGATATTTTAGGGATCCCAAATATCTCTATTCATAAACGTACAATACAACCAATATTTTCTGCGTTCCAAGCACGAAATGTTTTAAGGTTTCACCGATATACAGGAACAGGTTTCAATTAAGCAAATGTTCTTAAAATCTTTTGAGGGACCCAGACTTAATAATCGTAGATATTTGGCTTTATTTTTCCTATAAATACATAAAATAACAAATGTGAGTTTAAATGTATTCCTATATACAGGTAGAATACAGTTTTAAATGCAGAAGTGGTTAAATAAGAGCCTTGTTGATAATCTCGACCAAAGCTTTGTTTTTTGTTAAATAATGTTATTATGGCGGCAGTACTTTAAAGAAACTCACTTCATTTATACAAAAGCAACGATAATTTAACGCGTTGAACGAACAGCTTTTGTAGCTAACGACCATCGATTTTAATGCCCCTAATGTTTTCGAGCTGACTTTGCTAGATATTTCTAGATTTAACGACCCAACAATCCAAAGTTTTGATTCTTCGGTCGTAATTTTCATAGTTTGGAAAAGTCTATAGAGAAAAGGTGATTATGTAATCATATAATAAAATATTGATACATATTTTTTTAAATTCTTTTCTTAAGAAATTATTAATCATTATATTCTTGAACTTAAAATTAGCTAATTTTTTCCTTTGCAAAACTCCTAGACAATTGATAATTTTGAATTGGAAGTGGACTTAAAATTAAATTTATTTTTGAAGACGAATTCGTTTGTAATTTGAACTTTGGGAAGTTCTAGTTGTTGGAGTTGGACTGTGTGTGAATGTTGGGGATATAGACATTTGGTGGCAGGGGCAGGCGTAGGGGCAGGGGCCAAACTGGTTCTCGTCGCCGTTTGCATGCCACATCCAATTGGTGGCGTATTTGGGTCGCAGTTGGCGGCTCTCCGTTGCAGTCGGCAGTTTGCAGGCGTTGGCCAATTACGAGCACATATACGTTTCAATTGATTTCTAATTAACCATTTGCATAGCTGCGTGCCAGTGTCCATGTGTGAATGTTCTCACGTGTGCACTTGATCTGCTTCGGTTCCATGTTCCATGTTCCATGTTGCCCATATAGCCCGTGCTACCCCCATGTGGCATTCAACGAGGTGTAAGGGTGTCGGCTTTTCTATTTAGCCATATCTATTTAGCCATTTGTAGGTCAAGCGGCGTCTTGCCAGCGTCTTTGTCCGCTTTGTGTGGGCAGCGAAAGATGAGCAGCCAGCGATATCAAGTATCTGGGTAGCAGGTACATACATACCTCACCTGTACTGAGAAAAAGCATTATCCGAAATGATAATCGATTCGACCTCAATTAGCTCTATATACCCTTGGTTTGTCACTATGAATATTCAGGCGTCTTAGAGTTTTCACTCTATTGAGTAAAACCATCTTTTTTGGAGCTCCGGTATATGCAAATTTTTAATCGCTTAATTTAAGGCGGGGTCTTAAAATAATAATTTCTAAAATAAGACGCTTTTTTAGTGCTTTTGTGGTGGTGTTAAATAAATTTTAATAAATCAGTTATATATCTATTATTTTTTTGTTGCAAATGAAATCTGATTTTTGAAAAACGTTAAAACAACTTCGCCCTTTGTTTTTGAGTAAACCAAATATCCTTTTATTTAGGTTACAATGTAAAATACAGAAAATTTGTGAAAGCGAAAACCGAATTCCGAATGAATAAATATTTTTTAATGTTCAACAAAATAGCTTATTATGCAATAACAATCACAATAATACTTTAATCTTAAATAAACTCAAATATATAAATACCCTCTGCCAGAGTATAAAAAATGGTACCCTTCCCATCAGTATCTGAACAATATCTTGCTGCCCCCGCTTGTTTTTCTTGGGGATTACTAAACGCCGCCGCAGATCAGACAAACGCCCATATGTGAGTCAATTAGTGCATGTAGGCGCAGAAATTAATTTGTTCGCCGCCAAATGTGACAGAGTCAGCAAAAAAAAAAAAAAAAAGAAACACGCAGAAAAACCCATTCTCACGAGCAGAAATTAAGCAAGCCGATGAAGAGAGGGCTGCACTGCCAATCAATTATGGACATCAGAGATAATTCGAAGCCTAAATGGAAATTGCTCAGGCCTCCACGGACTTTACGAACTATTGGAAAGCTGAATCAGTTGAATACTCTTTGTCCAAGGAGTCCATTTAAACCATGGACCCAAAATCGAGCTTAACTGGCTTCAAATTTATTATTATACGTACACTATTGGTTATTAAAACAATAAGTATTGAAGTAATTTTAATTTCAATCTGAAGTTTCTCTTATATTTTATTGCAACAGAAGGTTTAAATGCACCAGCGATTAATAATACTAATTTAAAAATTATAAAATTATAATGAAACTCCTCCAGAATCAATGGTTAATAAAATAAATAATTTTCGGAGTATTATTTTATGTTAGTGAATAATATAAATTTGGTTAATATATTTTTCCATCTTAAAGTGATAATACAATCTTAAGCTATCACTAAATTTGCAACCAAAAATGCTTTAAATATTTCCTGTTGCAATCAGCTGGAGTTTGATGAAGTTCTGACCAGTTATTTGAGACCATTATGGCAGCAGATTTGTGAAGTTCCTGCCTGTGTTGGGGGTAAACCAATCAGGCATAAATGCTGGCCAGCAATTCAATCCCCGCTCATTACAAAGCTCCTTAGATAGTGGTTGCTGTCTATTGGCTATTGACTATTGGCTATTGGCCCGAATGGGTGAGTATCTGTGTGTGGACAACGGAATGTGCTGGCAATTAAAATGAACTCACGCTGGCAACCCTGACAAAAAACGTGCCGCCGGACGGACGGCTGCAACTTCAACTTCAAACTGCAACTGTGCAAATAGCTCGGCGGCGGCGGCGGCGGCGGTTGCACCGCGAAGCTTGGCGTCGAAATCAAAAGTGAGATAGATAGACCAGCCTCTGAGCCCCCAAAGCCACTTACACCAAAAGCGCGCGCATTGATTAAGTTTGGATTTTGAGCACTGGAGCAGAACTGAGCAAACTCAGTCGATCGGAGAGCCAAGACACTTGCGCACGCGCAGCAAATTTGTAACGTTCGAGCCTGATGTGTGTGCTTTGGGCCCCGAAACGAGCTGCGAAATGAAAAACACTTTACACACTGACAAGTGATGACAAATCGAACTGGGGATGCCCTTCCAAAAGCCCAGAAAACGTAGAAATATATATATATTTTAGACACTCAAGGGTTTTTAAGGGAGATAACCCACCATCCCCCCCACTCAAGTAAAAAGTTATGAAATATGTTGTACTAAAGTAGGACCTGCATTCGTTACTATTCACAGATATACCCAGTATTTTGCTGGGAGATTTAAAAACCACAAAAAAAAAATTTAAAAGCTGGTGTGAACGATGTATCAGCAGTCTATTTCTCATATGCAGCTCATTCACAGTTTACCACCAATGTTAGAAACCTTTTTTATACCCGTTAATTAGTCAACTTTTATTTAACTATTTAAAACAAAAGATAATACATAACACAAAGTGTAAGATATTAAAAACCTATTTCTCAATGTCATATTAAGGTTCTAGTTTGTATTCTGTAAGACAAAGTTAACATTAATTGAATTGTTCAGCACAAACGCAATATTAACTGGACCAATGCCTGTCGCTATGAGGTTTTATTTAAATAAATAAATGCTTTTTTCAAAACTCAACCATGACATTCAGAAATCGGCCATAAAAAGCATAGTTTCCACTTAAAAGCAGCATGCATTCTGAGTTATTAAAAATTGTACAGTAACGTTTAAATATTTTTGTAGTCATTAAAGTGATTTCATTACGTATCTCAATCAGTTGCTTTTAATTTTTTTTTTTTAAATTAACACATACGTTAAAGCATTAGTAATTCGTTGTGTTCAGCCTCCTGTTCTTCCTAAACATTTTAATTTAGGCACTTTGCAATTTAATTTCATAACAAAGTCATAACTTGATCGGGTAACGTTGGATGGCCTGTATTTATTCATTGTTTCGATTGTTTATCTAATTGCTAATTTGATCGACATGACAATGATCAGTCGGCTAGATGATTGCTCGCATCTTAGGCCCCCTCCCCTTGGCCAACTCACCGCCGATCAATCAATGCCATCAATCATGCATGAGCGAGTCAACGCTAGAGAGAGAGTGGATTGACAGGCCTTTGACATGCGAGGAGGAGGAGGGGTAAATGGCCAGCACGCATACGCCTATTGGACGCACTCGAATTACACTTGTTCACTTGGCCACTTTGGCGCATATTTTTAAAGAAACCATTCTTGTAGAAGCTAATCCCTGTTTATGAGCTTTGAAATACAAAGTTGACTTATTTTAAAAACGTCGCCTGACATACATATACTAGAATGCAAATCTTTGACTTTCCTAAAAAAGTTATATTTATGAAATTATTAGTATTGAAAATATAAAAATAAAAATGGGAACGCAGACAATCTACAAAAACAACAATAGACAATTTTTTTAAAAATGGTAAACTGCTTTATAACCTGGAATTGAGTCCTTTTAACAAGTAAATGTCATTTTCTTTGCTAAACAAATGTTAGCATGCAACCAGTCTGATTACAAAAACTTTTTTTATAAATTGTATCTAATTTTATTCTATATGATAACTCATAATATATTTTTCTAGATGATTTGTATTATTTAGAATATTAGCCCTTAATAATAATTAATAAAAAGACTATCTTAAGAACGATTCTTGGTAAAATATTTCACAAATGTTCTCAAGTCCAGCGATCTCAAGTTAAAGACATGGTTTTGTGTAAGCTAGTGCTGCCGTTAGCCACAATTAGCTGCTGCAGAGTGAAGTGAAACTGCTTCCATCCCCAACGCCATTTCATTATATCGGTTGTCCAATTGAAGCTGCCTGCTGACCAAACAATTATCACGCAATTTGCATTATGAAGTTGGCGCCTGCCAACTGTGCGGCATCCACAGCCACTTGATGGTCTTAAGATGGGCCAATGGCCATTGTTTCTTTGATTCGAGTAGCACCACTCGAACCTGTCAGCGGATTCTCAGCCCGTCGGTCTGTTTGCTCAAAACTTTGGCCCAACTTTATTAGTTTGTCTTATGTCAGCTTAGGGAACTCAATTTCCTTCGAAAAAAATTAATTAATTTTACTCTAGCCTTATTTAGAAGTGAGTAACCCGGACAAAGTGGTTCGCAAGTATGGCTATCAACCAATCGATTAGAATTCACAAAATTCAAATAAAGTGCAGGGTAGATAAACCACTGGTAAACAAAGTTCAAATGGAGCCACAAAACACTCTCCACCTCGGACATTATGTAATTAGGGGGCGGGGAAATAGGTGGCGATGATGCCGGACATATATGATAATTAACTGCCCACTTTTAGACGACGTTTTACGATTTTTCCAATCCGCTTATGGCAAACAATTAAGTGGGAAGTGGCAACAGAACGCTAAGCATTTGACAATTTATTGCAGTTATAAAAAAAATAAAAAAAAATAAATAAAATTTAAAACCTCATCTGGAGACAATAACACTTCCATTTTGACACACATACAAATTGGTTAATTATAAATGCCACTTAGATTCCGATACCCATTCCGCTAAGTACTCAAGCACGTTCCAAAACAAATTGGTAGTGATTCAAAGCCGACGGGCAAGAAAGTTCTCCAAAGAACCTAAGGGCTTGCCGGCCAGCTCTATTTATAGCGATTTTTTCGGTATGCTCGCAAAACACACTCATAGATCCATTTGAGTATATTCATAGCTCATTGTTTTGCGTTGCTTAAAATTCGCGTGACAAAGCAAAATACGCTGTCAGATGTTTCACACATGTTGGCGACCAAAAAAGATGAAAGCGAAACAGGCGCGACTGTTGTAGTACATAATGGGCAAATCAATTCCGCACCCAGAGTCGGGTGTTTCGGCAAAAAGTGCAAGTGATTTTTGCAAAAATACCAAAACGAGAATGACATTTTGCAGGCCGTAAAAATGTTCCATTCTAATGGGTAACATCGGGTACGTTTTTGACAGCATTTGTTGAGGTTCCGGCAATTACCAATTTGGTCTAAGCTTATTAATTAATAAATAAAGATAATTTACCAAGCCAGGGTAATACGATCAAACGAAGCAACAGAACATGGGTGTTTAAAAATTCATAAGGCTTAAATCAATTCAGAAGCAAATTATTCCTTGCACATACATACCAATGTGTCCTGTGTCAGTGAACTCCGGAACTGGCATTTGAACCGTTGGGCTACAGGAACTGCGGCGGACATTATTATCCTAATTTGGCATAATCGAAAGGGAACAGGAATTTAAAGGAGAACTGCAGTGGGACAGCACGAGCCTCAGGTGACCCCAGCGGACTTTGAAAGCATTCTAAAAACTTATAAATTATCCACATTGCGGGAAATATAAATAGATTCCTAAATGACATCGCAAACAGACAAACAGAATTCAGTGCAGCAGTATTGACTTCAAATCGGCTGTGGACAAAAAAAAAGGGGAAAAAGATTGTGAGCAGGAGTTAATCAGCTTTCCAGTTGCGCTGATAAAAAACAAAACTCAAGTGGCCGGAGCGATTGCACATTCAATGTTCTGGGTATATAGCAAGATATACCTATTTTTTTTAATCGGGCAAAGGGCATACTTGACTGGTTTATAAGCGCCACTTAATTATCTAGTACAAGTAGTAATCAAAATGATTCTTAGCTTGCACAACAAATGCTTTTTTTTGTATTCTATTTTTAGGAATAATCACCTAAAAGATAAGCCTAGTCATTTATTTCTTTTTCTTAAAATTAACTTTAAGAAGCATTGTGCAGGTTCCATTTTAGTTTTTTTTTAACTATTTCAAAACATTACGTTGTTGTCTAAAAATCAAATTTAATGTACCATAATTCTAGAAAGGCTACGATGAATTTGCAATATAAATACAAATGTGATATCTTTGTATCCATATATTCAAAGAAAAATTCTAAAACTTGGAAGGCAGAAGTGTTTAACATAATTATTCTTATGTAATATAAAATAAAGCTTACATTATTGTAGAGGCATTTGGTCGCCAGGAAGTTAAGTTCTAACGAATTAAGGGCTAGGTATTTTAGGGTCGTGAGACTTATTAACGTTCTTAGGTGCTTCTTTGCGGAGGGTCAGGAAACTTTCGCTATGAACACCGAGGCGGGTTGATAAGACGAGAAGATAGATAAGCAGGAATGGAAAACGCTATACTGATTATACAGCTGCGATCAGAATAATAGTAGTATCCCTCACCCTACTTGGTCTCATAAAATAAAGTCGTAATATGTTTGAATGATATTTATTTGTTCTAATAACCGAGGCTTTGGGTTTCTTATATGCATACCTACATTTCTTTCTAATTGTTGTAGTTTTTGTATATCAATAAGAAAATGCATACAAATTGTAATTAATTATGTCTATAAACAGGCAAACATATCAACAATGACTCATAAAACATACACTATTTTCTACTCAATTGTCAAATATGTTTTTTATTGGGCATATTTTTTTAATAGATACTTTCAATTTTGTTATCGGCATAGAAACTACAATATAATAATTTGTTATTGCCACTTTTAAAATCCTTTTAAAACAAACAAGTTGTTTAAATTCCCCCATTTCCTTCTTATTCATCTTCATCTATTTTCTTATTATTAAAATGTACATGAGATATGCCTAGTTGTCCCAATTGATGTGGCATCCAATGTGATCCTAAAACCTTGACTTATACTTATTATTTATATCTCGCTACTGCCCCTTGCTGTTTTGTTTACGGCCTGCGAAAGAGAAGAAAACCTTTTATCGATTCGCGATTCGGTGAGTGATGTCATGGGAAATATGTAGACAGATAAAGAGCTCTGCGTAGAAGGAGAATATACTGCCTACGAGAAGGAAGCAAAGCTCTGGATGACACGACAAGGTCAAGTGGAAATTGCGTGCCAAATGATGCAACCAAAGTCAAAGGGTTTCTAACTCATGAAATGTATAGTTTCGAAGGCACTTCAGTTTGCCACTGGAAGTATATATGTATATCCTTACTAACTAAAAACTAAATAATTAATTTTCAATAGTGATTATTTGAAAGTAAGAAACAGAATCGTAAGTGGAAACGTCACATTCAGACAAGCTGTGTTGTCCAAGTCCTTTAATTTATGCAATCTCTAGTCACAACAAATGTCGTAAGCATTGGACTAAAGAGGACATTGGACTCTTACCCACATCATCATCCGAGGGCAACAAGCTTGCTTATAGGACTTGCTAGTAGGTCCTTCAGCAGAGGGTCCTGCTGTCAGTGCTCTTCTGTTGTCCTGTTGTTGTTGGCAGGCCGCCAAAGGGTCATCAGCACCGCGAGCGTATATAATGGCTTAAGTGTGTGCGGCTTTCCCCAGGTGCGGAAAGTGGGTGGGTCGCTGGGTGTTCAAGGAGGAAAGGAGGAAAGGACACTTTGCTGCAGCACTAGCAGCTGTTTCCTGTGTGCGTGGGTCGCTGCACCCAAGACACCTGCAATTCATTTGGCATATTTAGTTCAACAACCCAGAAGTTGCCCTGTGTGCCTTTTGTGCACCGAGTTCCTTCTGTCTGCGTGTGCCATTTTCCATCCGTATTAGTAGCCAGCTGCAGCGGATGATGTCCAGTCTCCAGTTTACAGTCTACTGGCCTCCCTATATTCACATTCATTCGATTTTAAAGACCAGAAGGAAGCAGTCAAAACGTCAACTACTGGCGAATACTTTTTCATCGCGTCCTTCCGGCTGTATTCCGCAGGCTCGAAACCAAAACAAACAAAGACAACATTCACTTTGCTCTGTTTGAATTCTGTTTCTTTTCTTTTTTTTTTTTTGAATTTCATGCCTCTGACATTAACTTTTCATTTGTCGCGAATTCTTTTTGTTTCAAATATTCTAAGGACAAAGTCAATGACAATCGGAAATATTATTTCTCTCGCTGCTGGCGTTTTGTTTCGTTTCGTTTCGTCCGTTTATTTTCTTTTCATTTCGCTGTTTCGGTTGGCTTTTGCTGGCTGCCATTCAAAAGTCAACACTTTAAGTGAGATGTTCTGACAAAATGCCGAAAGACCATCGTCGTGGAAGCTCGCCGATGGAGAGAAGGTCGATCAGCAGCAGTCAGCATTGAGATACTCTTCATAATGACAACATATGCTCAGCAAATGAATTCGCAGATGTCGATTCTGGCAAAAAAAAATTTTAAAAATCGACACATCTGCAGAAAATATTGTTTTTTTAATATATAACTTAAGTTACATAATACTTTTACACTGAGAGATACAACATAATGTTGCATATCTTAAAAATATTGGACTCTAAATGATTAAAGTGACTTTTTTAGTTACACTCAATAATCACAATTATTTATAAAAACCTTTTAATAAATATAATACATATATAACACACAGTAAAGGGTGTGTTAGATTCGTTGCAATGTATGTGAATTCGACCCCGTAAAGTATGCATATTATTAATCAGTATTAATGGCCGATTCGCTGTTAGTCTGTATGAACAGAAGCAATTCAGAAATTATAAACATATCATTCTTGATCAACATTAACAGCCGAGTCGATCTACACATGACCTCCTGTACTTTCCATTTGTATGAAAATGTGGTTCTGGGAAATTATTAAAACTTGAGTAACGCGATTAATTTTGTTTAAAAAACTTGAGCCCTAAATAACGAATATTGGATTTTTCAAAACCATTGCCATCAATAATAATGAGAAACAAACGATAAAATTAAATTATTAATGTTTTCTTTTTACAAAGCCTGTCTATTTAACGATAAGTTAAAGCATAGACACGTTCGACTAAGACTAGGTCAAGTAGGAAATAAACAAAAAGTTTTTAAACGGTTTCCTGTCATGTTTCTAATTAGCAAAAAAGTTAAGGACTCTACCAAACTTTTTCTTAAGCAATTAGCATTAGGCAGACCTTTTTTTTGTGTCTTCATCAATCAGTAAATTTTAAATGGAAATGTTTAGTGAAATTTCCCTCGAAAGTTATGAACCTTTCCATTTAAAATTAACATGGAAAAATTCCATGAAATCTTTGCCGTAAATTTTGTCTGAGCGAGTGCATTGTATTAGCCCTTTTCTATTGTCGTTTTTCGTTTTGTTTTCACTGGAAATAGCAAATATTTAATATTCATAATGGTCGTCCACAGACCAAGCTCCAAGCTCCGGGTATCTGGGTGCTCGGATGTCTGGGGGTCGGGTAATTGTGGATTGTGGATTTGGGATTCGGTTTCCGTTTTTCTTTGCGTGCCCTGCATTAGCGAGTGGCCAAGGTTTTGCTCTTATGAAATACCCCATAAGTTGCAGCTAATAGCATAGATTACTAATAATCAGTTTGCGTTTTGATGGCCGATGCCATTGCGTCACACTGCCCCGGCCCACCTGCATCTTGGCGGGATTAAACAAAATTACAGTCGTTTGCAATTGTCGACTCTATAATCGTTTAGCGATTATAGTTGACCGGGTTCAGAGGGGCAGAGGGCAAATATCGTACGCTCTCATATCTATAGACATATATGGCAACATTAAAGTTTTCAACAGATGCTTTGCTGCGGATGCCCTGATCGCTAAGATCATGCCACTTCCGGTTGCAATTTAAGACGATCAATTGTGCATGCTGGCTCACACAGAGGAGCAATCATGCAGAAACGAGCCGAGCAGATGTTCCTCGGATGATTATAGAAATAGCTTTGTGGGATTGGTTATTTTTTTCCCGGCAACTATTCTTTTTGAGCTCTTATGTGTGCTACATAACATTTTTATAAACTTGTGTTTGTTATTTATATATGCATCTATATTGCCAGCTTTTCAATACTTTTCTTATAATGATCGTATATTTTTTTAAAAATGATCTGATTGAATACGACACACTATTGGTTATTGTTTGTGTACAAATATCTCTATAGTTTATTTGAGTGCAAAGATTATTTCAGAAATTTTTCAAACCTAAAGGTGTATTTTCTGAACAAAAATTGTAAATATTTTCACCTGGCTAGCCATACCTGAGTATTTTAAAAGAAAATGAGGTGGCGATAGCAACTAATGCAACGGGCGAAAATCAGAGAATCCAGGGTCACTAGTTCGATGATATTGCCATTTTCGATGAGATCTTGGCCAGAACAAGGGCAAGCTGTTTGCGATTGACAGGTCAGACAGCATCCAATGACCACGCAAATGGTCTGTAGCCTATCTGTCCGACTGTCATTTACTTACAAATTTTATGTCCATTAAATGTATAGTGTTTAAACTTAAGTAGCATTTAGGATTCGGTCATATCATGAATAACTTTTAATGGGCAATCAGATAGTTTCAATTATGATTGGTCGTTAATATTTTAAGATTTTGAAAATTTTTTCTGTTTTTAATCTATTTAGTTTACATAGTTTAGTTTACAATTTAGTTTACATAGGTTAAAGGGGTATTCTTATTGTAGTGTAAATATTATACGTTATTATTTACTTTATATAGTCGTAAGTAAATACAAGTAAATGATTGGAGATTTAATAAATAAATATATTAAATATCACAAATATTTTCATCTTTGGTAAATTTACATGTGTAAAGGTAAAAGTTTAAACTTATCAAGATTGTTTATTTTAAGTGGACTTGGCAAATGAATTCTCTCCTAATATTAACTAATTACTTTGAGTGACCGGTATTGATTAACCAGACTTACTCCAAGGTTACACCAATATCTTTTGAACGGGATTTCGATCGGCTGGCCGTAGGAAATCTATAATTCTTCAGATGTATATACTTAGTAGTCCCCATCCGCACACTCTGATTCGGAACTCGGCACTGGGATGCATTTACGCACGATTAACCAGCTGGAGCTCGAGATCGTCAAGCGTTCAATCATCTAGCAGTTCGAGAGTGTGTTATAAATAAACTTTTTATTGATTTTATTTTGTGCGATGGCCTTTAGGGGTAATTTGCATCGTGCCGTGCCCTTGCCTTGCTTTTCAGCCACCGCACCACTCCACTTCACCCACCGCCCACCTCGTCCGCCTCATCCACTTCATCCTGCCGCCATTCATTGCGGATGCGAAGCCACGTTCGAGCCAGCCAAGCGATTCGTCGTCTGTCCTAGGTACATATTTTACATATGCTCAATGCGTTTCTTGATATCTCGCGCTTTGTGCTGTGCTGTGCGTTTAATTAGGCGCAAAAATGCAATAAAAAGCACGGCAAATCGAGGAATTCGCAGAAAATCCCTCAAATAAAAAATCGAATTTGATCCAAACCGACACTGGAAAAAAAATAATGCAACTATTGATTGAGGCTGAAAAAATATTTTGAAAAATAAAAAAAAACATCTTCACAATTAATGTGCATATTCCTAGCAACGATCTGAAAATCGATAAAAAATACAAAAATACATTTTTTTAATGATTTATTATTTATTAATGAAGAGTTGGAAATTTAATGGTAAATAGTAACACATTTATACAAAAATACATGTTTTGTTATTTAAATAACATTATAATTATTACCAGCGCGTTTGTTATACAAACATTTTATTACAACTTCCAAACCTCCAATTTCTCTATAACTTAACCCTTATCGTGGAGAATGTGGAATAAATGTGCTTAGTGGGGTGAGCGGTATTGTATCAGCTGGCAGTGCATTGCACTGCATTGGAATAGCCAAGAGGCCGTGTAAACAGAGGTGTCGAGCCAATGGAGAAGCGGAACCAACCTAGGTTTGCACCAGATAAGACTGGGCAATCCACCTTCCCTTATTTCTTCGCCCGCCCAAACACAGTAAAATTTCCGTAACTTAAATCATCACACAAAAAACAAGAGAGAACGCTATAGTCGGGTGCCCCGACTATCAGATACCCGTTACTCAGGTAAAAGGAGTGCGAGGGAGATGGAGATAGAAACTTTGATCACGCATAACTTTTAAACGAATGGTCCGATTTGAAAAATTTCTTCTACATTTCGATAGGTATTGATAAACACAATAAAACTGCATTTTTACTTTTCCGAAATATTTAAATTTATATTTAAATAAAATCGTATATAAGCGATTGTGGGCGTTAAAGGGGGCGTGGCACCTTTTTGAAACAAACTTGCGCTGCGTAGGAACTCCTAGAATCTGCATGCAAAATGCCAATCTTCTAGCTTTTATAGTTTCCGAGATCTCAGCGTTCATACGGACAGACAGACGGACAGACAGACGGACAGACGGACATGGCTAGATCGGCTCGGCTAGTGATCCTGAACAAGAATATATATACTTTATAGGGTCGGAAACGCTTCCTTCTACCTGTTACATACTTTTGCACGAATACAATATACCCTTTTACTCTACGAGTAACGGGTATAAAAATTTAGTTTTTTAACAGTTCGACTTAATATGTGGGATTTATACTTATACTTATCAATTTATTGAAGTGTGACTGTATCTCTTAATCTGATAAGACACCAAGATGGTAAATGGTCTACGGTTGAGGGCCATGAAGTGTAAAGATTAATTCTTTACTTGTGTGTACCGTAGGTATAATAATATATACCTAAATACTTTGTTCTTAAGCTTAAGTCACTCTGTTGCAATGGTGCATTTTATATGCAACTATTTGCCTTGCCCATTATCTGAGTGCAAAGTATAATGCTTTTTCAATTCTTATCGTGTTAAGGTGTGTGTGCTAGCTCAATTTTTCCCTGAAGAGCAATAAAAAGGCATGCCAACATCATGGGCAATAACCCGGAAAACAGCTAAAGGGATCTTGAGAATACACCAAAAATACATAACAGTTTGCAAGACTATAACAAGTGACGAATAAAATCCGTTTCAAAAAATATCATAAAATGAAGCCTTTCTTTTTGGGGGCCTTTTTGTTAATTACTCAAAGGCTTCACCAGAACGTCAAGCGGCTTTGCCTGGTTTATCGAATGCCTCTCATGATGGAAATTGAATTTCGCGCACATGCTAATAAAAATGCTAAAGCCCAACAAATGAAAGCGGAGCTGGTGGTCTTTGGGGAGGGGAGGTCACTGGGATTTGGAATAGGAAGCAGGGCTCACATATACGAGTTCTTTGGCGAGACATCAAATTTCGTGTGGCGCCAATTTCCACCCTCCTAAAAGCCCGCATGTCGCAGTCTGTATTCAATTTACTGATTTTGGAGGGTCAGCTAAACTAATTTTGTTGCAAAACCCCGAACATGATGGCCTATTTAAATGGCAATAACAAGAAAATAAACGTAATATATGGCAGGACCAAAGAACAATTTAGATGCAGATAACACTAGTTGACAAAACAATAGAAATACATTTTATTTGTAATATTTTCTATGTGACTGAGATTTTGTTCTACAATGTATTTTAAGTCAGTGCATTGTAAAACTGAAAAGAACATTTTCCTTAACTTAAAAAATCCATATCAAATATTTTTAATAGCCAAGTAAGGCTTGTACTTTATTTATGCCATTTTTTTATATATATTTTTAATGATTTTTATTTAAGACTATCTTCACGATAAATAAAATTCTACACTTTAACCATTTAATGATCAAACCAAAAAGTTTTTCTAGAGGCTTACATTATTATTTTCTGGTTAACTAGTGTAATAAATTATTTGGTAAAGTGGATGGCAAAAATGTGCACGGGATCCACTAATTGATTTTGTCTTTCCCACTCGCCGGGCAAAAAGGGGAAAATTGGGCTTGCTGACCTACAGTGAACACGTACAAATATAATTAGTTTTTGGACCGGCTTCGCTACACAGATGAATGGCCAAAGAGAAAAACTTAGTTGTCTATTAAAATGTTTTAGTATGAAACTTTGGTATAATACAATTTTCTTTTCCCTTTGGCAACAGCGAACAGTGGCCGAGTGGAAAAATGTATTTATGTACCACATGGCGGATGAGTGAGCTTTGGCAGGTTGGTTCTAGTTGATAGATGGGTTTTTGTAATAATCTGTAAATTTGGAGGTGATCCATTTTGTCAAGGAATATATTATATATCTCTGTTTCAGAATCCGTATTGTTATAAGAACAAACTACACCTTTCATAAATATAGAAGAATTTCGTATAATAATGCTATTCAAGAAAGGCTTTTTAATTTCTATTTACATATTTTTCTTTGGTTGTAAAAACAAAAAAACACAAATGAATCGTCTATATAATTCAATTACAAATTAAAGAAAATTCGATTTGCTAGCACATTTATGGGTTCCAACGTTTGGGGTGTCGGCTTTGCCCCACCTTTATTTTTTTGGAACCAAACTAAACTATTTAAAGAATATTGAACGACCATCAATTATTTAATTCACTGGGATTATCCACACCCCTATTTTGCTGCAGTTCCCGGAGTTTTCCTTTTGAAACTATAAATGAATCCGAATCCAATCAGTTTAGTGGGCCATAAAAACCGTTTGATTTGGTCATGTCTATACATACAAGCGTACAGTTTGTGATTTCCTTTTTCTTTTTTTTTTTTTTTTCTTTGCTAAATATTCCTGTTTGCGTCATTTGGCTGATGCTGCTTTTGCATCGGGTTTTCTATCGCTTTTTGCCTTAATTTGTTGCCGGGCGCCAGACGACGAAAGCGAAAATTGGAAATTGAAATTTGATTGATTATATTGCGAGAGCGGCGATGATGAGTCCCCATGATGACGACGATTAATGTGGAGCCTATGAAAGTGTTGCAAACCTAATTGCTGTCAATTGCTGGGGCCAGAAAATCAATCGAGAAATCGCGGAAAATTCACTTGCGATGCATTTTATCTATCCACCTTGCCACCTCCTATGGGGCCTCGCTGATTGACATGGAACGCAACCTCCCCCCACCCCCCCCAGTCTGGGTTAAGGCCTTTCACTTAACACAGTTGCGGCTAGTCTTGGCAAGAAACCTCTTTGGACTCTGATCTCCTTGAGGCGATGGGGTGCCTGTCAAGCGGAAACAAGAAAGAAACACAAGAAATTGTCATGTTTTCGCTTCTCGAGGGATAAGTGAGTGGGGATAGTAGGTGGGTGGGGGGGGGTGGATGTTGAATGTATTGTATTGAATGGATGATGCCAAGTATTACCAGAAGGCGGGCCCAGTAGCGCGTGTCTGCTCCGGCCCTCAATCGATCTATTGAGCATTGGCAATCCACTTCGTGCCGACTCGTCAATCGCAGCGAAACTGGACAAAATACTCATAACATTCGAGCTTAATTAATTTAGCCGCGACTGAAATGATGGAAATAACATCTCAACTAACGGCCAACAAGCTCCGCACAATTTATGTAGGACACATAAATACAATTTCCAAAATACGCACGAAATTCCCACTTGACGTGAATTTATAATGACAACAATTTTTCCGTTGCGTTGTGTGTTTTTGGCTTTTTCGCTTTTTGTTCGCTGACTAGTAGTTGGTGGGTCTGGCCTGGCCTGGCCTGGCCTGAACCTGCAGTGCGAACCGTTTGTATTTACACTTGCATAACTCAGAAATTCGCTTGAGCACTTGGCGTGCCGCAAATAGAATTTTGGACAAGCCCACACACAACACAGTCGTCGTCGTCGGTGGTGATGGGGTTGAAGCCATTAAGTTGGGGACGAGTATGTGGACGCAAAATTGAAAATATTCACGTCTCATTATATTAATGTCGCTGCGAAAATGCAAATTCGAAATGCGCACATCAAAAATGATTCAAACAGCCCACATAAGCAAACAAACAAGCGGCGCGAGCAAACAAATTGACAGCGAATCAACGAATAAGCCAACTGACTGACTGACTGACGGACTGACTGAATGGCTGACTGACAAACTGACAAACTGCTGCCACACAAACAAAAGAAACATCCATGTTGACGACGTCTAATTGTCGAGGGTTCGTCGGAGCAACTGTTCAAACACGAGGCTCTGCAAGATCTGCTGGATGATTGCTCAACTGGACGGGACACATAAGGAGTTCGGATCAATTTGCACAGTTCATTGGCATTAAGTGGCTATCACAATATCTAGGCAGGATCAGTGGATAAAATAAAGAAAATGGATTGATTAGACATCGGGGTAGGATAACGAAGAAGGCTGTTTATTTTTATAGATCAAAGCTTGTAGGCCAATTGATTCTATGAAAGCCAAAGGATTTAGACTTATAGCGAAACTCAATTTGCTGTCTTAAAAAAAACAGTTGATTTTTCTTCACGGTGAAGTTTATATAGCCTTACAATTATAAAAAAAAAAACGATTATTACTAGTGCAGATCGTTCAATGTCATTAATAGGAATGAATAATTTTGAAAAAATGTAAAAAATATCCTGAAATTGTAGCAATATTCTGATAAAATAAGACGATTAGATAATAGTTTTAAATCTAAACAAAAAAATATTACAAATAAACAGTTTAAGAGTATTCAGATATATATTTAAATGAGTCGAAAATGTCTTTATAATTTACAAACTCTGGGACTCTGTAAAGCGGACAAAATTTCAATATTTATTATTGAATATAATTTATGAATTCAAGTCAAATCAATTCTAAAACTCGAAGTATCTAATAATAACACCTTGATTTTTTTCCGTGCCAGATGGTGTTTTGAGTTATGGCATGGAATTATGATTGGAACACTTTCGGAGACACCTTGTTTTCGTGAAATCAGAGGGTGAACATATCTCATCGCTGAAACACACACCTAACATCGCACACTGCAAATTTTTCGGGCTGCTGGTGCTGCTGATGTTGCTGCTGCACAGCGGTGGTGTGGCAATATTCCACGATGTCTATAAATGTTTTCATGCCTAATTGATTTAACGTCTCGGGCATAGCCGAATATAGACATCGATCCAATGGCAGCGGCCAAATATTCCACGCTGCACTCGTTAAAGCCGGCTAATTACGGATTTTATTTGTAAAATGAATTTGTGCATAATATTTTAATGAATTTAACGGATTGCCGCATACAAATCGCAATTAATCTGCCAGTGAAAGACCGTTGTCAGCAGAAGATTTCTGGCCATTCTCGGTGTATTTTCGCCTGCTCAAGTGCGTGGGCCACTGTCGGCCAGTGGCTAGTGGGAAATATTGCTGAGCTGAACATTGATTGATTTCACGCCAGCTTTTCTGCTTACTTATTTTTAGCGGATATTTTCAGCTAATGGGAAATGTTATTTTAAACGATTCCGCCGTAGCGTGGGTCTTTGCTCGATGGTCGATGCTGATGCTGATGCTGTTCGACGGTGGACATTTTCCCCTCCATTGGTTGCGTGCCATGCACAAACACCCATTTCCTATTTCCCATTTTCCATTTTCCAATTTCCAAAGCCGCCCCACTGACATGCTGCAGCGTCAGCGCGATTTCAAGGTGACCTAATCCCTTTTACACTGCGGGGAGGAATTGCCTTCTAAAATCACGTTAAATAGTTCACACAATTTAATGTTGAGTCAGTCAGCCAAATCAATAATTTTCTTCACTTTAAAAATAGTTGTGAATGTTTCAAACGCAAATTACCATATTTTCATTTGTTCTTTTGAAATGCTGTTTTAATTCACAATAATATGTGTATTTATAGAATTAAGAAAACTATCTTATATTAAAACAAGAGAGAACGCTATAGTCGAGTGCCTTGACTATTAGATACCCGTTACTCAGCTAAACAACTTAATAAAAATATGCCTTCTTGTATGTTTTTCGCCGCTCGAATTAGCTCCCGATTTTTATGTTAAAATCGGTACCCAGGGAACACCTCCAATTTGGCTAACTTGATTTGATTTTCATAATTCTTGGGATATAGTTCGGTATTGACAAATGAAAGCCATCGCAATTTCCTTTAATAAAAATCCTTATCGAGAATTAACGTTGACTCTGTTGAGCACCTTGGCCAGCTGTTCCAAAATCATCCGTTAGATGGCGCCATGAAAGGCGGAAATGTAGGCGCTGGCCAGGCTAAAGCGTTTAATGGTTTTTTGGGCGTTAGAGTGGGCGTGGCAAACTTTTATTTGGCCAATCGATAGGTATTGACGAAACAAATACATATAAAAAAAATTTTCATAATAGCATCAAAACTGTGGCCACAGCTTGTGGCTTGTAGGCGTCAGAGGGGGCGTGGCACCATTTTGAAACAAACTTGCGCTGCGTAGGAACTCCTAAAATCTACATGCAAAATGCCAATCTTCTAGCTTTTATAGTTTCCGAGATCTCAGCGTTCATACGGACAGACAGACGGACAGACGGACAGACGGACAGACGGACATGGCTAGATCGACTCGGCTAGTGATCCTGAACAAGAATATATATACTTTATAGGGTCGGAAACGCTTCCTTCTACCTGTTACATACTTTTGCACGAATACAATATACCCTTTTACTCTACGAGTAACGGGTATAAATATATTAGAGACTAAAAAGACCACAAATGTTGGTTCTCCATTGATAAACAATTAAGTTGATAACAGAAAGAGGTTCATGTTGTCAAAACTACAAAACAAAATAACTCAACAATCAAAAATAACTGAAACTACCAAAAATTTGGGAGCAATGACCTCAAAGAAAAGCTCATTTGTTTTAGGAAGAAACTGAGTCAAGGCCATATCTTTCTGAAACGTATCACATATTCCTTCAAGGTCTCAAAATCATATCTTATTTTTATTATGTTGTTACAACATTTTTATAGGCTTTTCCAAAATATTTCAATGAATAATCATTTGACAGAAGCAAAGATATAGCGATGCTACATTTTTGTCTAGTTAATATATATTTTTGCTTGATATAAAAATAAATAATAAATTATTATTTTTTCTTACATCTACAACATTTTATTGGGGGAATACTTGACCTAGTTGTGATGGTGCCATTTGAAAGAGGTTGAGTTCAGAAGTTTAGGCAATCTTTGTATAGTGTGCCCCCTATTTTATACAAGAAATCATGTAGAAATTATTATCCCTCTAGGTCTTAAGCAATGCACATTTGAAATCTAGAGGCAAAAATATAATTTATTTAATACAACCTCTCTTCTTTCATTGCAGCCCCTGAACTTGGCGGCCCCAATCCCTTTGGCAGGCGTGGGAAGGCGGAGCCGCTCGGCAGCGGCTGCTGCGGCGGCGCCACCACATGGACCATGCCGTGAAGGCGACCCGCGGCCGCCCGCTCAACACGCTGCGCTTCGAGAACGACGAGCTGGAATGCCTCTACCAGCGGTACACGCTCAAGCTGCAGCGCTTCTCGGTGCTGGGCGTGGTGGCCCTCGTCTTCGTCCTCTGCGGCGTGATGGCGGCCCTGTCGCTGGCCTTCAATAATGCGGCCACATTTCACGTAAGTAGTGCACCTTTCACGTATTGGAGTTTATTTTGGTGTATAAAAACTTTCTACTGACTTCGAAAGGGGAATTAAACATAAAAAAGTATGTTATTTACAACCAAGAAATAGGTTAAGGTTTCCCGAAATAGTGGCAAAAAGTTAATAAGGTACTTTGGTGTAACAAAAGTTTATACCTACCGGTGGTCAACATAATATCATTTTGAAAAATAATGTAGCTTCGAAGATCAATCGGATTGGATTAACAGTTAAGGGTTTTTTCAAAATTATTTAGGACACTTGAAAAAGGAGTTCAGTTCTTAGTACCAAAAATATCTACACATGTATTAAAAACAGTGCAAATCTCACCATTTTTGTATGGGTGGTTTAAATTCAGGGTAGGGAGTAGTATTCCAAAGTCTGTGGTCTGAACTATTGGAAAAGTTTAAACTAAAGTGAGGTTAAGTAAAAAGTATAGAAGACCTAGTTTGACTCATAATTTCTAATTGGTATAATATCTTTTATTTTTCCCCTCTTAACACCCCCAGAACATCTTCAATGCGATCGTGTGCGGGCTGTTTGCGGTGGTGCTGGTGCTGCTGCAGTGCTCCGTGATAAAGGACCACCACCTGCCCACGCTGTGCTACGGGATCCTGCTCTTCACGGCCAGCATCTGCGTGGTGTCGATGCCAACGCTGGGCAGCGTGTTCCCGGTGGACACCAAGGAGGTGATGGCCGAGGGCGTCTGGCAGATCGTGTTCGTGGTCTTCCTCGCCTACGCCATGATGCCGCTGCAGATCTGGGAGGCGGTGGCCTTTGGCATCGCCCTGCCCTCGGTGCACATCAGCCTGACCGTCTACAAGATATTCACGGATGCCCTGCGCTACTTGGAGTACAACCAGCTGATCGCCAACATTGTCATCTTCATTGGCGTGAATGTGGCCGGTCTGGTGGTGAACATCATGATGGAGCGGGCCCAGCGGCGCACCTTCCTCGACACGCGCAACTGCATCGCCTCACGGCTGGAGATCCAGGATGAGAACGAGAAACTGGAGCGTCTTTTGCTGTCGGTGCTGCCGCAGCACGTGGCCATGCAGATGAAGAACGACATCCTGTCGCCGGTGGCCGGCCAGTTCCACCGCATCTACATCCAGAAGCACGAGAACGTCAGCATCCTGTTCGCGGACATCGTCGGCTTCACGGTGCTCTCCTCGCAGTGCAGCGCCCAGGAGCTGGTTCGTCTGCTCAACGAGCTCTTTGGCCGCTTCGATCAGCTGGCCCATGTAAGTTGGCTCTTAACACGGTGCAACACGGAATATGTAACTGCAGCTTTGACTTCGAATTCGAATTGTATAGTCTAAATATTTTTAATGAAACTCGTTATAATCAATTTTTTTATAACAGAAACATAAAGATAAAAACTTTTTTATAACAGCTATAAATCATAAGCAAATTACAATTTTACGTATGTACCTATCTTGTACATTGTTGTAGTAATGGTAAACAAAAGATACATTTACAATCAAATTTGAACAGTGAATATAAAAATGCATTCGTATGCATACTTACTTTAAATACCTTATTGTAGTTTTCTAACATTCGTTCGTTAGTTTTATATGGGATTTTCTTATTTCCATCAAAATAAGATTTAAATTGTCTTTTTACATAAAGCGAAACTGGTTTTTAACTAGTTTCGATTGATACTTTTAGATTCTTAAGTCAAAATTGCAGTTACATTTGAAAACATTAGTGTATTTGGTCTTCGCAAGTCAAGTTGTATAGATAATCCAAATACACTTTAAAAGCGATATGGTCGTCAGATTTAAATTAAATTTGCCCGATGATAAAATTATAGAAGTCATGCTCATATCTGGATTTGTATGCATTTGTGAACATAGAATCGTTTTGTTAGCTTTACTATTACAATACTTTACATATGTGAATATTTGTTCAACACCTTTTTCCCCAGGACAACCACTGTTTGCGGATTAAGATCCTGGGCGACTGTTATTATTGTGTCTCCGGTTTGCCAGAACCGCGTAAGGATCACGCCAAATGCGCTGTGGAAATGGGACTCGATATGATCGATGCCATTGCGTGAGTATCTGTGAATACGATTTACAATGATCGACAAAGGTTTCCAACTATATAAGCACCTACTTAAGTCTTGTCTTAACTTCTTTGATAAATTAGTAAAATAATTCCATTGTCCGTCTTCCGTTTCTGATTAGAAAACACTTGAAAATCAACTCAAAACTTATTTGAAATAATTATCACATATTAATTGATGGCAAACAAAAAGTAATCAATTTAATTTGATTGCGGGTAATAAATTTTACTTAAATGTAGTTTTAATTTGTGAAATTAAGTAGCATGTAATAATAATGGAAACTACTGAAAGCTTGCCGTTTCGTATCTCTCGCTAAGCTTAATTGTTCATTCGGTTATTTTGTAACCGCTGTTAGTCCACTCTATCTAATTAATTAATTAATTTTCACATTTCAACATCTCACTTTTGCATTGACTGTAATTGAAATCTAATTAGCGCTTCTTCCTCGTCCCCAGCACCGTGGTGGAGGCCACCGACGTCATCCTGAACATGCGCGTGGGCATCCACACCGGCCGGGTGTTGTGCGGTGTTCTGGGTCTCCGCAAGTGGCAGTTCGACGTGTGGTCGAACGACGTCACCCTGGCCAACCACATGGAGTCGGGCGGGGAGCCCGGCCGGGTGCACGTGACCCGCGCCACCTTGGACTCCCTGTCCGGAGAGTATGAGGTGGAGGCCGGCCACGGGGACGAGCGGTCCTCGTATCTACGCGACCACGGCGTGGACACATTCTTCATCGTGCCCCCGCCACATCGCCGCAAGGTGAGTAGATTCAGTGGCGATCACCTCACATGAACTACGAAATTTGACCTTAATTATTGTACATTAATGAAATTATATTCACATATCCACATTCATTTTCCACCACGTCAGCGCTTTCAGAAAATTTACCATATTATTGGGAAAAAAACGATTTTGATAATTTTTGAACATTAATAACATGAGCACGGATTCTTGTTTTTAAAATTCTTTAGCAACCTGGTCAAGTGCAACTATTCGGCTTTGAAATATTTCGAATATAGGATTTAGTTATAAAAAAGTGTATTTCCTTTAAATTATTTGGAAAAAAAGGTTTCGAAAACCAAATGATTCCGAAAACATAAATCCGGCTGCCTCTTTTAAAAGTTCAAAACTAATCAAAAATTATCAATACTTTCCTAAGAAAGATCAGTTCAAAATATAACACATTTGTTAAGTTTGAAGATAGACTAAGCAAAATGGGAGAAAAGAATTCCCAGTTTTAATTTTGATTTAAGTTATACATTAACATGTTTCATCGGTTTTTTTAATACTTGCAAAAGTCAAAGTACATTTTTAACGCTGTTTGGAACTAACAGATTTTAAGCGTTTCAATAATATTTGAATAAGTAAATTTCGAGTCCCTCGACATATCTTACCATTCATTATGAACAAAACTTGGATTGATTCTACCTTTTCGTTGCCTTTACAGCCGCTGATGCTCAACACGCTGGGCGTGCGCTCGGCGATCGGCAGTCGTAGGAAGCTCTCGTTCCGGAATGTGTCCAATGTGGTCATGCAGTTGCTGCACACGATCAAGTTCTCCGAGCCCGTGCCGTTCTCCAACATAGCCACCGGATCCTTCCCCTCGGCGGCCAGCGCCCTCGGAGGCGTCGGCGCTGGAGTGGGCCTCGGCGGGGGCGTGGCACGGGGAAGCACCTGCGAGGCGAACGCCGGCAGCGTTCAGGTGTCCGAGAAGGGATCGCGCAAGGTAAGTGGTGTTTGGTCTGGAGATCAGAGACACTCAATCGAAGACGATGCGGGAGTTTTAAGGTGGGAATTGCAAGTTGCAAGTTGGAAGTTGGAAGTTGCAAGTTGGAAGTTGCGTGTTCCTGTAGCTCGGTTCTGTTCTGTTCTGTTCTGTTCTTATGTCGTAGCTCCAGTTCAGTGCATGTCCGGGTGTATTGCGGGTTTTTGGGTCGGATAATGGGTAATGGAAATGGAGGTGATGGTGGTTTTGACTTCTGGCTTGGTGTGCTTTTCATTTTCCGTACTGTATCCGTAGCCCAGGGATACACAGATCCGATAGATAGTCGCGGGTAGCTTGATGACGGCGAGACTCCTTTTCATTTCTTGCTTTGATTTGTTTCCTTTCGTTTTCTTTCAGGATGCGGTAAGTTTGCCTCGCCTATGTCTAAGTATTTCTACCACCAATCGAAACCCGACTCCGTTACCGATAACATAACCGTAATCATTTTATTCAGTTGCGCTTCTCCACGCTCCTCTTAAGTTTTTGATCGGTTCTCGTTTTTCGTTTCTAAATATTATGGGCTCTTTTTTGTTTCGTAGTCGCATCGTACACATATATCTATATCCTATATATATACTCGTATAAGATTGTATACTTAGCATAGAAAAATCCGCAATTGTTATTTATACTGCTGTATCTACTAACAATTGTAGTGTAACGCATATAGCGAATGTTGTGTGTAGTTTGAATGTAGAACTACTTGGTGTCATTAAATATAAATATATATGTAAATATATTCATTAATTGTGTATTAAAGTCGCCAGTAGTGTTGTACTAAGTGTAAAGCAGTGGTATTTACACGCCGGACTTGCGAATTATTTACAATTTCAGCCATCGAAAACACTTTCAAAAGGACACACACACACACATTTTATAGCATACTTTATGATACTCATTTCTATAAGCTTCCAATGGAAATGAATTTCATAAATTAATATCGAATATCAGTGATTATTATGAGGAGCTATAGAATATATGTTTTCATAGAGTCACATTTATAAAATATGTTTAAATTTCTTCTGCATTTCATTATTGTTTCGGTTGCGTGAAACAATCGGTTTTTAAATCAAAAATATAGGCATAACAGCTGAAATATAGGTGCTGCTATAGATTGCGCAGGTCTTCTAAACAATTTATATTAAAATGCTATTATGCTCACCCATTATGTATCCGCGCTATTGAACCGCAGCTAGCGATCTTTGATTTTGGTTAAGATTATGTTGGTTTTTGTTTTCACTTGATGCGCCTCTTCTCCTCTTTCCTTCGTTTCCATTATTTCTTAGCCTAACTATACTCACCGTTCTATCTATCTGCTACTGTTTAATTTACCACTAGCTTAAGAAACACTCTTTCTCTTAATTTCGAAATGTAAATATAAGTACTTACTTGACAACTGTGTATACTTCTCCGATCCAGGTGATACGTCTGCAAAAGATCTTGCATGCAACACCGCCACCGCACGGCATGGGCTATGGCAGCGTCGTCGGCAGCGGCGGCGGTGGTGGTGACGGTAATGGCGGTGGCGGTATTTCCGGTATTGCCGCTGCCGGTGGGGGCAGTGTTCAAGTGACCGTAGGCACAAATCCCAACTCAACAGCGAGTACGATTAGTCGCATTCATAGGCACAATCACAAGAACAATAAAGTGAGCAGAGCAGCAGCCAACAAAACATTCTATAAACTTTCGTTCAACCTGCGTTCTATCGTTCGTTCGTTCGTTCGTTCGTTCGAGGTCTCTTTATCAGAACTGAGTGATCATCTGAGTGTGCGATATACTTTTACCATCCCGATGAGAACTTAAATCTCTTAAAGAGACCTTCAATTTGTGTTTCGTCCATTCACATTCGTTCAATAACTGTGTTAAGTGTAACTACTTCATAAGTGTGCTTTGTTCATTCGTTATTTCGTTCCATTGGCCTTTGTCGAATTTGGTTTCTGGGAGGGCTTCCAGGCCAGAATTCGTCATGTTCTAGTTATGTTCCTTTTCGCTTTGTTACAGCTGCAAGACACTGGACCAAAATGTGCATAGAAATATTTAATAATTCAAGAATTATGTTTGATAATACTAGCAAATCTTGTATGTGTTTTAGTGTAAATATGAGGGAATTGAAAGCGATTTCCCCTTTCTTTATATTTGAAATAATTAAAGGTTAGTTTTAGTTTTCATAAGAGTTACTCGTAGAGTAAAATGGGTATATTGTATCTAAAAAGTAGAACTAGGAAGTTAATTAATGTATTACATAGTTCCTGGCAAATGAAAGAAAAATAAAGGAATATAAAAAAAACCTTAAAAAATATTATGAATATATATTAGTATAATAAAATTCAATTCATTACTATTATTTACCACTACTATTTGAAAAAAAAAACAAAAGAATTTGGTTGCAATTTTTTACAGAAAGCATGATGATTATTTCTTTATGTTTATTTTAGTCCTTTGAGTTACTCCTTTAAGTTGTAAAAAAATTAACCATAGAGGGGCTTTTAGGATAAAGAAAGGTTGCTATGTATACCGTGTTGAACATCAATAGCTGTGTTCATTTCCGGTATTAGGCCAAGTTGTCTCTTTGGTTCAGTGTCATCATCGCGCTTGAAAAATGCCAGCTGCAGCTGCACATTTTCATTTACCATTCGACATCCGGAGTGCATGTTCCGGGCACATCCTCAAGTCTTGCCCCGCATGCATGGTGGTGCAATGTCCCAGCTCTGCTCGCTGCCTTTCAGTTCTCAATTCACAATTCTCAATACTGAATTCTCAGTTGACAGCATGTAGTGAGTCGTGGCCACATACCCAAAGCACATACGTAGAGCTTTATATCTTTAATCTTATTTCTTGAATCTTCAACTCAACCAGCCAGTTCAAGTGCCAAGTTCAGCCATCCAGCAAGAAGAAAGCGTCCGGGAAGCACAACCACAACTAACGAATGTCTTTCTACTTCTTGCTCCCTCTTGCATGGCTTTCCATCCCGCATCCGCATCCGCATCTGCGTCCGCCTCCGCATCCGCAGTCGCAGTCGAAGGTGGCGGACAAGTTCAAGAGGCCATTCCGGAAGCGGCACTCGGTGGCCGCCCACCATCAGCCCACCAACCGGGTGAACCGATTCCTCTCCCAGGCGATCAATGCCCGGTCGGTGGACTGCGACAAGTCGGAGCACGTCGACCGGCTGACCCTGCGCTTCCGGCAGAGCGACATGGAGCGGGAGTACCACAAGGACTTCGACCTGGGCTTCACCACGGCGATGGGTTGCTCCCTGCTGCTGTTAATCCTTGGAGCGGCGCTCCAGGTGACCGCCCTGCCGCGCACCCTCATCCTGCTGCTGCTCTTCCTCACCGCCTTCATCTGGGTGAGCGCCATCCTGATGCTCCTGCTCGCCGTGCGCCTCAAGTGGATCATCTGGGACATCTCGGAGAGCTTCTCGCTGCGCATGGCCATCACGATCTTCACGGTCATTCTCATTTACTCCGTGGGACAAGTGAATGTGGTGAGTAAATACAAAAAATAAGTGAAATAAGTTGAAATAAAAAGAACAATTTAACAAAAATATAACACAAAATTGTAATGGAAAATTATTATAAGAAATAACAAAATGAAATATAAAACAAAATTTATGATAAGTACCTGGTATGGAAGCTATAAAATACTGTCGTCCAATTTCAATAAAACAACTAAAAGAAGGAATCTAGCTTCGGAAAGCTTAAGTTAATATACCTTTTCAGTTAGAAAACAGCTTATAAGTCGCTATAATTCCTTTGGTCTGTTTTTCAATACATTTTTAACAATAAAAACATATTTTTATGTATCCGATGAGACTAAAAAGAAGTTAGAGTATTGTACAAACTTTAAACATATAACTTTAAACTGAGAGTCTGGTTTGCCTAAATACCTTATATTCTTATATCGACCTCGAGTAAATGTAGTATTTACTTTTGTACATTACCCTTTTAGAGTCAAATATGTCTCGTTGCCCGTTGCAAACTTCTGACCAACAGTGTATACTAACCTCTGCAGGGGTTTACAAATTAAACAGCCGAAAGTGCAGTGAAAATAAATACTAACGAACCGCTTTCTCCCCCCTTTCACCCAGTTCACGTGTGTCTCGGACCATCCCTGCTCGGGCAATGCGACGGCCTCCTACCAGAACGACTCTCATCGCAAGTGCTCGCTGCCCCAGTACGTGTCACTATCGGCCGCCTTTGCTTTCCTATCTGTGTCCGTGTTCCTCAGGTGAGTGCATCGCATCCCGGGAGGGAGGGAGGTGGGTTGAGAACGAACTTACGTTGCTAATGCGGAACCTTGATTGCCACGTCCACAGGCTGCCCATTATATTCAAATCGCTGCTGGTGCTCGGCATGGGAACCATCTACGGCCTGTTCATCGAGCTGTCGCACCAGAACATCTTCGAGTGCTACGACAACCGGGTCAAGTAGGTCAACGCTAATTCTGGTCGTCCCACTAATCCACTAATCCCCTTATCGAACGTTCCTTCCCGTACTCCCTCTGCAGCGCCTCGATTCCACTCCACTTGATCTCGCTGGCCCGCATCGCCATCTTCATGATTGCCATTCTGGTGCACGGCCGCCTGGTGGAGGGCACCGCCCGCCTGGACTTCCTCTGGCAGCTGCAGGCCTCGCAGGAGAAGAAGGAGATGGACGTGCTGCAGGAGTCCAACAAGCGCATTCTGCACAATTTGCTGCCCGCTCATGTGGCTGCACATTTCCTCGATGCACAATTCCGCAACAATATGGTGAGAACCTTCATTAGCCCATTGACCCACTGACAAAATTAGAAAAATTTATGAGACCATTAAGTTATAATCAAAAGCTGGAAAGAGAGACTAGGAACCAAACCTTTAAAAATTGGAATACCCTCTGCCAGGGTATAAAAATGACGAACAATCTATACAAAACACAAACTAAGATTTAAACACAGTTTTTTTTGGAAATTAAACCACAAGCATTTTGAGGTAAGCTACTTTGAAATCGGATGTCTGTAAGAAAAGTTAAGGGCTTAGAAGTGCAGTTTTTAGACACTTTTCTGCAAACCCATTTTTCGAGAATTTGAAAAAGGGTTACCTCATTGAAAATGACGAAAAAACGACAAAAAAATAAAAACAAAAGTAAAAACACAGATTTTTGTAGTATTTAACCACAATTATTTTGAGGTATGCCTCTTTAAAATCCGATTTATTCATTCAATTATTTAGTAATTCATTTATTGACAATGGCGTGGCCAATTTGGCTAAATATAGTTTAATTTGCCTTAATTGCTCTAAAAAATGTAAGAAAACTGAAGGGATATGCTGAACTTACATTCGATTTTGTTCTTCTCTGTACAGGAGCTTTACCACCAGAGCTACGCCAAGGTGGGCGTCATCTTTGCCAGCGTGCCCAACTTCAACGAGTTCTACACGGAGATGGACGGCTCCGACCAGGGCCTCGAATGCCTCCGACTGCTGAACGAGATCATCGCGGACTTTGACGAGCTGCTCAAGGAGGACCGCTTCCGGGGCATCGACAAGATCAAGACCGTGGGCAGCACCTATATGGCCGTAGTAGGTCTCATTCCCGAGTACAAGATCCAGCCCAACGATCCCAACTCAGTGCGTCGCCACATGACTGCGCTCATCGAATATGTGAAGGCCATGCGGCACTCGCTACAGGAGATCAACAGTCACTCGTACAACAATTTTATGCTGCGCGTGGGTGGGTACCAAAGTCTTTATTCCTATTTAGTATCTCAGTTTCGACAAGTAAATGTAAGAAGCTAAAATGTTGTCCAAAAAGTCAAACCACAAGTCTTAGGAGGTATGTCACTTTGAAATCGGATTAAATTTGGTAATGTTATGAACTCTAGAAGTCCAATTTTGGATCACCCTTTTACAAGTTGTCGGAAACTTAGAAATAACTAACATGAAAATGGGTCAAAAATTTAACTAACGTTAAAATGAAAATTTTGAATGCAGATTTTTAGAGAATCAGACCACAAGTCTTACGAGGTATGTCACTTTAAAATCTGATTAAATTTAGTAAAGTTATGAACTCTAGAAGTCCAATTTTGGGTCACCCTTTTACAAGTCGTCGGAAACTTGGAAATAACTAACATGAAAATCTGTCAAAAATTTGACTAACGTTAAAATGAAAATTTTGAATGCAGATTTTTAGAGAATCAACCCACAAGTCTTAGGAGGTATGTCACTTTGAAATCGGATTAAATTTGTTAAAGTTATGAACTCTAGAAGTCCAATTTTGGGTCACCCTTTTACAAGTCGTCGGAAACTTGGAAATAACTAACATGAAAATCTGTCAAAAATTGGACTAACGTTAATATGAAAATTTTGAATGCAGATTTTTAGAGAATCAACCCACAAGTCTTAGGAGGTATGTCACTTTGAAATCGGATTAAATTTGTTAAAGTTATGAACTCTGGAAGTCCAATTTTGGGTCACCCTTTTACAAGTCGTCGGAAACTTGGAAATAACTAACATGAAAATCTGTCAAAAATTGGACTAACGTTAATATGAAAATTTTGAATGCAGATTTTTAGAGAATCAACCCACAAGTCTTAGGAGGTATGTCACTTTGAAATCGGATTTAATTTGGTAAAGTTATGAACTCTAGAAGTCCAATTGTGAGTCACCCTTTTACAAGTCGTCGGAAACTTAGAAATAACTAACATGAAAACGGGTCAAAAATTTGACTAACGTTAAATTTAAAATTTTGAATGCAGATTTTTAGAGAATCAACCCACAAGTCTTAGGAGGTACGTCACTTTGAAATTTGATTAAATTTGGTAAAGTTATGAACTCTAGAAGTCCAATTGTGGGTCACCCTTTTATAAGTCGTCGGAAACTTGGAAATAATCAAGTTTTCAAATTATATACATTTTGTTTTTTAACTAAAAAAATATTTAAAATCCCCGTAAGCTTTTCTAAAATGTAAATGTTTTTGTGTAAATGGGGTCCCTCTTTAAAAGCTTTAAAAGTATCCGAATTTGAGGGCACTCCACCCATGACATTACTAATCATGCCTTTTTTTTTCCTATATCTTATAGGTATCAACATTGGGCCCGTAGTGGCGGGCGTAATCGGAGCCCGTAAGCCACAGTACGACATCTGGGGCAACACGGTGAACGTGGCCAGTCGCATGGACTCCACCGGAGTTCCTGGCTACTCGCAAGTCACCCAGGAGGTGGTGGACAGTCTGGTGGGCTCGCACTTTGAGTTCCGGTGGGTGTGCTCGATCAGTCTTTATTATTTAATTTTCTAAACCATTAAATTCCATTGCAGATGTCGCGGCACCATTAAGGTGAAGGGCAAAGGTGACATGGTCACCTACTTTCTGTGCGACAGTGGCAACAAGTCGCTGAACGGCGAGGTGCGCAACGCCATGTCCCTTCCCCAGAGTCTCCATGCACCGGACTACTACATGAAGGTATCGCAGTTCCCGGAGAACCGCGTAAACACCGATACCTACAGCAAGAAGGAGAACGGGCACCTGTACGCCGGCACCGGTGGCGAGGAGCAGCAGCTACTGCTGCAGCACCAGCACAAGCAGCTTGATCCGCTGCCGCTTCCGGCGCCACCGCCTCCGGTGCACCACCACTTGCACCAGCAGCAACAACAACGCTTGAACAGCAAGCTACAGAAGCAGCCGATCTTCATGGCCAACGGCGGACTGCCTAATATCCGGGAGAATGGCAACGGTCACAACGGCGAGCAGCAGCAGCAGCAGCAGCAACACAGTGGCTTCATGGTGGCCACGACGACACCGACGGCTGCAGTGGCGGTTCCCCTCCAGCCCCAGCACCACCAACTCCAGTTCCAGAGCCAGCACCAGCACCAGCTCCAGCACCAGCACCCGCACTCGCATCCACTCCCGTCAGCAGCGGGGGTTCCAGTGCAGCACCAGATCCTACTCCACCACCAGCTCCAGCTCCAGCATCAGCATCAGCCCGTTCCTTCGGTAATGTTGCGCGAATTTAATATCATTGAGAACCCGACCTCCGGTGGCCGGCATCCGCAGATGGAGCAGCTGCCGCCGCACCACGGCAGCCTCGACCTATCCGCCATGGGCGGCGGGTTGGGAATGGGTATGGGCATGGGAATGGGTGTGGGTGTAGGTGTGGGGGCTGGCGTGCTCGGCGGCGACTGCTTCATGATGCCTCGGCAAAATCGAGATAGAGATCGCGATCGCGATCGCACCTATGCGCCGCCCCTAAACCAGCATGGCCATTATCCACCGCATCACCTCCATTCGAATCTGAATCTGAGTATGAACCAAAGCCAAAGCCAGAGCCAGAACCAGCACCCGCCATCGTTCACCAGCCTGGGCTATGGCCACTGCCGGGAGAGCGAGCCGCTATTGCATGCCAGCAGCGTCGCGCCGGTAGCCAAGGTGAGTGAAGACGCTGAACACCTGCTCTGGAGCAAGGAGATCCTCCTCTGAACAGCCAGCACCGCCTTGTCCCGCCTCCAAGTGCCTCTAATAAGTGCCCAGTAACCAGTAACCAGAACCAGTAACCAGACCCAAACCAAGACCCATATCCATCCCATTCGTAAATAACACACAAGAACCAGAATAGACTTGTATGTATATAAAACTGAAATGCTTTTTGGGATGCGATACCTGCATTTAGAGAACCATCGATTTAAAAACAGGCTGAAAGTTGACGAAGAAACAAAAATCTCTAGAAATTTCTAACATTAGTTTCTGTATGCAGATTTTTGATTTAAAGTCGGTTTAATTCAGCTTAATACTAGATTAAATTGTTAGGAATTATAGGATCCAAGGATAAAAAATATTTTAAGGCTATTTAATCTGGAAAAACAGAGTAAAATTTTATTTTCCTTAATACAAGTTAAGTTAGACTGAGTCCTATATTTTTATGTTTTTAGTTTAAATATTGTTTTTTACGTTAACAATATTTATGAATACGTTTAATATGTTTTCTTGGAAAACCAGTTTATTCATAAAGTAAATAGACAAATGAATTTAAAACAAGAAAGGAAAGCTAACTTCGGGCGGAGCCGAAGTTGATATACCCTTGCAGAATATTCTGTAAATAATATTCTCCAAAATTATTCATATAATGCATTCTAAATACTCATAAAAATCCCAACTTCCTAACTTTAAAAACACCAAAGTTATGGCATTTTCAATCGTTCAGTTATATGGCAGCTATAGGATATAGTCGGCCGATCCCTATAAAATTTGGTAGGTCGGATTGATTGGCCAAATAAAAAAGCCATAGAAAATCCCAACTTCCTAACTTTACAAACACCAGAGTTATGACATTTCCTATCGTTCAGTTATATGGCAGCTATAGGATATAGTCGGCCGATCCCGGCCGTTCCGACTTATATACTGCGTGCAAAGGAAAGAAGGGTGTGTGCAAAGTTTCAATTCGATATCTTTAAAACTGAGAGACTAGTTCGCGTAGAAACAGACAGACGGACAGACAGACGGACAGACGGACAGACGGACAGACGGACATGCTTATATCAACTCAGGAGGTGATCCTGATCAAGAATATATATACTTTATAGGGTCGGAGATGTCTCCTTCACTGCGTTGCACACTTTTGACCAAAATTATAATACCCTCTGCAAGGGTATAAAAATATTATAATCGTACTGTTAGGAAGATTTGGACTAAGAAATTATAATACAATTTCTAAAGCTTGATGGGATACTCATTTTAATTAAAGGGTCAAATAAACTGCTTAATTGATCTCAAGCTTATAATTCTGAAAAGAAAGAATTAGATAATGTAGTTCTTTGGATAAAGGTATGCAATGAAAGAAAAATTGTACATGCCAGTCTGTTCTTGATGCTTGCCAACCAACCAACTTGCCCCGAATATCCACTCCTTATATCTATATCTGTGTTTACCGTGTGTCTAACTCTCTGTGTCCACTCTTTGCATGCCCGCACATCTATCTCTCTCTCGCTTGCTCATCTCCGACTAACCACGCCCCCAGATCATGCCCATGCAGCATGCGCCAAAGTACGAGCCACCACGTTACACTTCTCCCCACACCGTGTTGTCGCAGCAGCATCATCATCAGCAGCAGCAGCAGCAGCAGCAACCACATCCTCCCCAGGATCAGCAGCCATATCCCGCCCAGGAGCAACAGGCGCATCCACAGCGGCAGTATGCCATGTATTCGCAGCAGCCGCAGCTGCCGCCGAAGCCGGCGCTGAGGACGTACATGAAGCCGCTGCCGAAGCTGCCGGCCGAGCTGGAGGAGAGCCGGGACATGTCCTCGACGGACGACCTCAGCTCGCGCCCGCACTCGCCCTCGATGAGCAGCTCGGACGAGAGCTACTCGAAGACCACCGAGGGCGAGGGCGAAGGCGACGAGGACTCGCCGCGCATCCTCAACGGCGGCCACCTGCACCGGAATGGCTACCATTTGCCCGCCGGCGGCCTGGTCAATCCGCTGCAGTGGCTCTATCCCTGCGACATCCAGGTGGACCCCACCTCGCCGGTGGTCGACATGGCCCAGCTCACCCACGACTTTGAGCTGAGCTCCACCACCGAGAGCCAGGGCCAGCACACCACCAGCAATACGACCAGCAACACGCAACACAAGGGCGACAGCTGCAACAGCTTCGACTATCAGAAGGCGGCTGCCGGAACGGGCGTGGCCATAGCCACCAAGTCGCCCTTCGAGCGGGAGCTGCAGCGCCTGCTCAACGAATCCTCGCGAGCCCGTTGCCTGGCGACCACGACGGCGACGGCAACGGCGACGGCCATCTCCACCACGGATCACACGGCCAGCAATGGCAGTCGGGAGATGAGCTACTCCCTCAGCAACGGCAAGCTGAGCTCCACCAACGGGCATGGCGCTGCGGGATCCGGATCGGGATCCGGGTCGGGATCAGGATCGGCGGCGGGCAACGGCAGCGGCGGCAGCGGCAGCAGCAATGGCAATCTCAGCGGCGGCAGCGGCAGCAATTCGAACAGTGGCAACAACAACAGCAGCCACCACAAAGCGGAGCAGCAGCAACATGTGGATCACGAGCTCCTGGCCGGCGGCAAGTTGCCGGGCAGCAACAGCTTCATGATCGCCAAGCACCCGGTGGGCTTGGAAGCCATCAAGGAGATAACGCGCAACAAGAATCCCTCGGAGTCAAGCCAAATGTGAGTAGACCATGATCAGTGATGGGAAAAGTATCCTGGTAGGTGGAAGGCAATAAATAAATAGCCAAATGAATTTAAATACGATTGAAAATTGTCTAAAAAAAATTATAATCTTTGGATATTGGATGATCAAAGAATGAAGTTTATTTTTGGATTTATTTTTTAAATTATTAAAGTTAATATTGCCAAAAGAAATATGATTGTCAGCCGAGTTCCTTGTCAATAAAATATCCATAACCGATCTTCTTCACAATTCCTTGAGGTTTTCTCCTGTATATTCTGTACATTTTGTAGTATATTCTAACTTAACTAAGGTGCGACCATTGTTAAAGTTGATGCTGATTAAATAAATATATAAACTTTTCTGTGTTTAGAGGGCCTATAAAATACCTTTACACTTATAACAAGTTTTTAGCTGTTGTCGTTTCCAAATTGAATATGTTCTTAGTAGAAACATAGACAAATTATAACACCCACCTCGCTAGGGTAACTTTCCCATCACTGACCATGACGACAGACAGCTTCCATTCCATGTCATATGGTGGTAGGTTCGCCGCTTTCATAACCGGTGTGTGGGTGGGTGGCCCTGAAATACTCTTAGTTGTAGTTCCCCATAATGAAATACAACAACCTTAACCAATGGAGCGAATGTGACTATTGCAGGCAAACCTCGGACACGGAATCCTGCGAGATCCTGCACGAGAACCGCAACCAGCTGCGAGTGCTGGCCATGCTGGAGATGCACACAGCGAAGGAGCTGAACGGCAGCCATGTGCACCACGTGCAGCATCCCCAGCCGCAGCAGCAGCAGCAGCAGCAGCAGAGGACGCATCGCCAGCGACCGCGCTCCAAGGAGCTGCAGTACAGCCACGAGAGCCTGGACGGACTGGATGGAGCGGTGCAGACGCAGTCGCAGCAGCGCCACCAGCGCTACCATCATCACCACCACCACCATCACCACCAGCACCAACAGAGGCAGCAGCAACAGCAACGCTACAACCATGTGCAGGAGCAGGAGGAGCGTGACGACACCGAGGACAACCTGGCTGACGAGGAGTTTGAGGATGATGAAGTGGGTCGCGATGTGCGACAAAAGCGCCTACAGAAGCCGGATCTCAACCACAAACGGGCGGAGGCTGGAGCCGATGAGGAGGGGGAGAAGGAGGACGACGACGACGACGAGGATGAAGAGGAGGAGGAGGACCACCGAAACGGGGGACACAGGGAGGCGGCGCCGCTGACGAATGGCAGCATGCGCGGCTTGGAGGCCAATGTGATAAACGACGAGCTAAAGTACGGGGCGGCCCATCTCAATCACCAGTCCATGGACTCCAATCCTTTGGAGAGCCAGTCGGAGTGGTCGGACGACGATTGCCGTGAGGAAGCCACAGGTGAGAACAATATAGCCAATCTTCTACAAAATTAATCATGTTTTTGTATCACGTTAGGTGGAGCCGAGTCCACGGGATACATCACGGATGAACCCGGTCTGGAGAACATCTCGCTGCTGAACGAAGCCGGTCTCACCGATGCCGAGGGAGCCCTCTCGGACGTTAACTCGCTGTATAACGCGCCGGATGTGGACGACACCTCGGTGTCCAGCCGGGCCAGCTCCCGCCTGCTCAGTCTGGACTCGCTGAGCGGCCTCTACGACTGCGACCTGGACTCCAAGCACGAGCTGGCCATTGTCAATGCCTCGCACAAGATATCCAGCAAGTTTGGACAGCCTTCCTCGCCGGCACAGCATCAGCAGCAACAGCAGCACCAGCAACAGCAGCAACAGCAACATCAGCAGCAAGCGCAGCAGCATCAGCAGTCTCAATTGCAAATACAGGCCCAATCGCATTTGACACCGGTTCAGGTTCAGTCAGCAGAGGAGCTGAGAGAGTAAAGATTGAAAGTTGGTGAAGGAGCAGGGAGCGTTAAACACTCAAAACGTTGTTATTGCTATATGCAAATGGTGTCTAATAATTTACAATAAACCAACCTAAACTAAAGTAAACTAAATCTAGAATAGGTGACAGATAAATATATATTTATGTATGTGAAGAAGCAGAGGCACTTAATACTGCTCTATGGCACCCCTAGATGTAAGCCCGTTTACTTTACTGTGGCTAGATCATGCCCAGTAGATATTAACTCATATATACCTATATAGTGTATAGTATATAGTATATGCAAGAAAATCTATATGTATTGAAAGTAAACACGTAGTCATTGGTTACTCGTCGCCAATTGGCCCAGTTAAGCGTTCCAGTTACTATACCGCGTGAAAAAAAATCGAAATTAATCTTGATATTTAGTCGCAACTTGAGATACCCAATGCTAATCCATGAATTCATCATTTAGTGCGCTTAGTCCTCCTAAGGACTTACTTCGGGCGGGGAATGGCAGTTAGGCGTCCCCCGTCCAGTCCCATATGTTATTAATGTACGAATATATATGTGTATATGTATCATTTTAATAATCGAATAAGCAACAATTTGGCCATTCATACGAAGCCACAACCAATGCATGACAAGATGTAAATAAAACAAAATGTTATAAATATTTTTCCGATATTATTGTAAGGCTATAAATTGCCCATAGACTGCGCCACCATGAATTCGAATTTGGAAGTGAAATTGAAACCGAAAAATCTCATCGATTGAGACGACGCAATTCGGATAATCAAATTAAAGTCCCACGTGAAAGATACGTAACTTCTCCTTTCGTTTTTTTTTTTTTTAATTTGTATGCACCTCCGCGCCAAGCGTCTTTGACTTTCTATGTTGCCTACTCTTGGGCTCAACCGCAAACTGGCTTATACTTAGCTTTTGTATTCCAAATATGATGTTGCGAATTTTTAGTTTAAGTTCCAGAGTGCTAGACGGAGTCACTTAAAGTGGACTCCACTCTGTTGGCTGCTGCACAATTGTCAAATTTCATTTGCTATGCTATATTCAGTGCATTCGTCTATAAGATCTGTACATAGGATATTCGAAATGATAGAAGAAAGTATATGAATATGATTTACAATTACTAGGAACTTAAGATGCAGAGACAAAATATTCTTGATATTGTTGACCCGACCCCAATAACCGAAACCGAAACCAAACAACACCAAGCAAGAAACTGAAACAAAATCTCTTACATCTGTGCAAATGATAAATAAGAAAATGTAAACAAACAAATCCATATTTTGTGTGTGAACTTTATAAAGTCGCCTTAGTAGCGCCAAATATTATTAATTAAACTACACGAAGGCAACAAGATAAACGACAAAAGCAACAACCACAGCTACTGCAAGAACTGCAAACAGCCCACAGATAAACTTCTTATGCAAATATAAACACAAATAGCGCAGATCTATACATCAAATATATATGTACATATAAATGAAATTGAGAACAAGCTGGAATAAATATCTATATACACACATTCATATGATTGTACACAGAGGCAGACAGGAAGTTCGAACTAGAGAACGGTGTGCAAGTATATTTATTTTTCTGTACTAAAACAAAGTAAATGGTAAAGAATTAAATATTATATGCAATGACAGCCATCTGTCTATATCTACACAAAATAATGGTGGGTAAGGCCCTATAAACAGGCATACAAATTTTGAAGGCCAATTGTCGACTCATTTTGAATTTTAAAATGCAATTATCTTGTTGGCAAAATTGCAATATCAGGACTGTTCCAAATTCAGCAAGTGAAATCGAGAACTTAATCGAACTTTTCTTTTAGTTTGTCCCTTTTATGATTAACTAGCATAAAAAATATCTTAAAAATGTTACTTCATATGTCACTTTCTCGCTGAAATTTTAAGTTTAGAACTGATTATTATTATTTTTTTATGCAAAGTATCATTTTTAAGTTAAGTTCTTATCAAATTTTCTTGAAAATTCTATTTTTCTGTTTTGATTTTAATCTGTGAGCATTAAAATGCAGAAAGAAATTATGAAAAATGTCTATTAAAATTAAAAATTGGAACAGTTTGGAGAAATTCTCATCTGTAAGATTGTTCCGGATATGGAAAATGGAACAGGCCTGTTTGCATAAGAACAAAACCCTACTAGAAATACATAAAATGTCAGCATATCAAATATGTCAGAAAAAAATATATATACAAAAATATAAACATGTGTATGGCTTTTATTTCGTTGGTAAGGGATACCTTCTTTCTTATTATACAAATTCGAGTTTTTGTGCGAATAATTATTAAATAGAAAGGCAGATACGTACCGTTTATAAATATTATTATCAAACTGAATGGTACACATTGGTTTGACTGCAGGAAATTGGTCGACCACTGTTACGTATCAAACAATAGTTTTGTCCAGCATTTCCCTGGCAACAATCAAAGCCTTTTATTTTGCAATTTCAGGGTGCTCGTCGTGGCAGCTGGGCAAATATGTGCACCACACTCCCAGTCTTGGCTAGTTGGTTTTGCACTTGATCTGTTGGCTCTTGTCTATTTTGCATTCTGCTCCCCAGTTGGACTAACATTGGCCTGGTGGAGAAGGGTCATGACGACACGTGCCAGACTTTCTATTTGTTGCAATGTGTACTTATGAGGGATGCTATTTATAATTCTGTCCTAGCTAAGGAACAACGAACACTGGTGGTTGAAAACGGTTTTCATTCATTTTCAAAATATTCTTTATTTGCATTAGTTTGGGCCAATTTTCAAAGCACTTTGTTCATTCGTTACCCCATTACGACCTAAACACATATTTTCAATGCATTAACAACCTCTTCTGGCATCAACAACTTTGATCTTAGGAAACAAAACGAATTCATTGGGTCTTATTTATTTTATTTATTTATTATAAATGATGGAACAGTTTATAAAATTAAAGCCATCGACTATGTTAGAATTATATTAGTATATATGTCATAAAGTATATATGTCATAAAGTTACAATTTGTTTTTTTTTTTTTTTTAATTTTTAAATATTATTTTATTCACTGGAATCTGTTCAGTGCCTTCTGAACTTAACCTAGCGTAATTAACGAGAAAGAAATTTTATGCATACATAGTAGCCTTAAATACAATTTGTTCGCTCGAAAATCATTTAAGACTAGAAAAAGTATGCTAACATTTTTAAATTTTAGGTTCGACACATCGACAGTAGATTTTCTACCTAGTTGTTTGAAAATCCCTAGAATGGAATTAAAACTTTTTTTGTTAATTTGTTGACAACCCTTTAGTCATTGGTTTTTTCCATAATGAATGTTTTTCTTTTTTTTTTGGGTGTTCGGAATAATCATTCTGTTGTAAATAATAGATTAAACAAAAGAACGTCTGGTTTTTGTTTTTACCTGATTTTTTTTTTGCGTTACTCATTAATATTTCCCATAACATCTTGGTACTTTCGAAAACAATCAGTGAAGAAATATCAGGTGGTTCCCGCAGTTGTTTATCATGCTGATCGAATGACGTCTTATTGGGGGGTAGTGGGGAGGAGAGGACCCACCCGTTACATATTTGAGCACCCCACACAAAGGGGGCGGCAGACTTGGCTGGGACAAATGAGACACTTTGGCGGTAAATATTTAATCAAATGTTGATAAAAAAGCTACTCAGCAGCCATAAAAGCACGAAGCCCGTCGGAAAAGACCAGCAATCAGATCTCTGAATAGAAATGCGCAACACCGTGATCATCGTCTGCCTTTCCCTGGCACTTGGCATCGCCTCCGCCACCGACTACTGCAAAAAGAGCTGCGGCGGCACCAAGAACCTGGGATGCGACAATAATGGGGTGAGCTATCCTGTTGCCTTTGTATGCATTTGAATCTGGGCTAATAAATTTAGAAAACTAAAAAAATTGTAAGAATTTGACTTGACTAGAAATACCAAAACGTCATTCATAAAAATAGGCAAAGAAATTTATGTAATATGAATAATCTGCTACTAAAATGATACTTAATGATCCTTATTTTGTCTATGTTTTGATTCTTAATATTATTTTCAAAGAATATTGTATTTGATTTACAAATTTGGCTTGTGCTATTATTAAATAATTGTCTTTAGATGCCAACAGATATATTACTCTTAAATATGAACATAATTGAAACCGATTCAATGAATAGTTGTATCTAAACTATTATTTTATATATATGTTTTTTTACGCTTAAAGTAAAACTATAGTCGAATTTCCGAACCTGTGCAAGATATAAACTAGAGTTGTAAAGACTTCTTGATATTATCCAAACGATAAAACCTTTTGGGTATTAAGTTCAAATTATAATTTATTAAATTAACTATTTAATAATTTATCTATGCTTAAATGTACTTCTTCTTTGAGGCATTTAATATTTTGCTTTGTACCTTGCACACCCAAAAAACCAAATTATTTAGAAAGACCTTAATCTTATGAGTTACTAACATTTCAATGTTAAGTTCTTAAACTTACATTATATAGGAAGATAGTTTACCAAGAAAGTTAGGCAACAATATAATAAATAAATGTGTGATTATATATAATACTATGTTTACTTTTTTTTCAGGCCTGGGCCTCGACTTGCCCCAGCGATGCCACGCTGTTGAACCTGACCAGCGCTCAAAAGCAGGCCCTGGTGGATAGGACGAATGAGTACCGCAACATCATCGCCGGAGGACTGAATGCCAATCTGAGTGCCGCCTGCCGCATGGCCACCATCAAGTGGAACGACGAGCTGGCCTACCTGGCCGGTCTGAACGTGAGGAGCTGTGCGATGAGGCACGACGGATGCCACAACACGGACGCCTTCGACTGGTCCGGCCAGAATCTGGCCTGGATGAGCTACTACGATCCACTGAATGTGACCCACTATGTGCAGTGGGGCGTCGATATGTGGTACGGCGAGGCGGTCTACACCAAGCAGAGCTACATCGATGCCTATCCCACGAACTATCAGGGCCCGGCCATTGGCCACTTCACCGTGCTGGTGGCCGATCGCAATACGGATGTGGGCTGTGCCGCGGCCACCTACTCCGTGCCCGGCAAATCCTACAAGGCCTTCCTCCTGGCCTGCAACTATGCGGCCACCAACGTCCTGGGCATCAAGATGTACAGCTCGTGCCCCAAGGCGGCCACTAAGTGCACCACGGGCACCAATCCCGGCTACAAGTACCTCTGCAGCGCCAGAGAGGTCTACGATGTCAACAATCTTTCCTACTAAACCAATAATAAATAGAAGCGTTAATCGGTTAATTTTATTTTACCAACAAATTACTCGGCTCTATTATTTCTGCTATTAGATCAAAAATATATGTAGATATGTAAATATTATTGGGGATTTGAAACGATTATCCAGAAAGTAACCAAATGGCATATTTCATTTGCTTTTGCGGGTATTATAGGTTCATGTTTTCGTTCCCTGATATTAACCATTTTGACACATCTAATTTTTGATATTATTATTTAAGCAAAATACTACACTGTTTGATAGACCCATCCTTGAAAAGGTCTGTATATTCAGAATTAGTTAGCTTTTCTTTATTTGGAATCATGTTGGAAAAAGAGTTTCATTAGGAAAATTCCTTAAAATATAGAGCTGTCTAGAATTGATATCATAATTGGGAATTGGATGGGATGGTCCTTGCCTAATGATTTTTATAATTTTTAACTTTTTAGCCAGGGATTACTGTACCTTAATGTACCAGTTAATGAAAGTGCTTCCAGAACCAAATACACTAGCTGGCAAAATAAAGTAGACAATTCACTCGATGCAGTTGATTGCAAAAATTACTGATAATATTTGTTTTTGGTGCTTTTTTTAAGGAAATTTTTGTTCTTATCTCTTGACAAGTTCATTTTTTGGTTTTTATCTCGTGTTTTGTCCTCCAGATCTCATTTTACTATCTCTCCCATACACTTATACAGATTGATTATTTGATTGAATATAGATGGTAAGGCTCGACAACATTTAAAAAATTGATTAAATTCAAGAACCGTCTCCACAAGCCAATAGCCAGATAAGAATGCCTTATTATTATTAAATATGAATACTTAATCGCTACTTTTTCTTCCGAGTAACTGGGTTTATTGCGAATCTCGATAAGAATTATTGTGTCTTCAGCGGAAATGCTGAGATATCAAGAGCTTATCTCTGTTGTTCTCTATGAAGATAAAATATACGATTTCAGATGAAGGCTGGTCTTGGATGAAATAAAGCAAATAAACATTGTAATACCTTCAGGAAAGGTAGACCAAGACTTGATAACCAGTCAAATGCTATCAGTGGATAGTTAGTGATTCATTCTAAAAACTTATGGGAAAAACAACAGAGTTGAAAGTCTAGATACTGATAATACAGTACTGTTTCAAAATGTTTTAAGCATATAACTAAAAATCTAATCTAATAAATAACATATAGCAGACACAATATTTGTTCCTTTTTGTTGATTTGATTCGAATGAAAACAAACTAATAAAAGGTTATAAATCCGATTATTTTATTCAAACTGAGCCATATTTTTGGTACTAATTGAAGTAATCGCGAAGACTTAATTTTGATAGTTAACTTCTGCACGAGCAACCCAAACTGAGGAAGTGCGCCATAAATAAACTCTAAATCAGTTCAGTGATAAGAAAAAGATTACTTGTTAATAAAGTCGACCTACCTCAAGTGTCTAGGCAAAAGATCATTTTTTTTTAATTTATAAAAAATTAGTTATTAGTTTTGAAATTAATTTAACAAAATATTATGTGAAATATTGGTTTCTTCTTTAACATTTGGTACAAAGTGATTTAATTGTGTTATTAATTAAAATTATTGTTATATATTTTGGTGGACTTTTTTTCGGTGAAACTGATATTGGCAATCGTAAATATGAGGCGGGTGATTAGATAGCACACGGGTCCGCAATTTGAATGGAGTTCGGCTGGAAGAGTGTGTGGCCACGGGGATGATTTACAGGCGCACTTGGGGATCGCTAATACCGATCGACAAGTGGCTAAGGTTGGCCATATAAGCACACTGTCGTGCCGAGCACCTTATAGATCGAATCGAATCGAATCGCATCGAAGTCAACATGAAGTTCGCTCTGCTCGCCATCCTGGTGGTGATTTCTGGCCTGGCCCAGGCCACCGACTACTGCTCGTGGGACATCTGCAACGGGGGCTCCCACATCGCCTGCGGTCACAGCAACTGGTGGGACGGCAATTGCCCTGGCGATGCCCAGCTGATCGACATCAACGACGACTACAAGTGGGTCTTCGTCCACTCGCACAACGACAAGAGGAACTACATCGCCGGCGGCTACGATCCCAGCCACAATGCCGCCTGCAGGATGGCCACCATGGAGTGGGACGACGAGCTGGCCTACCTGGCCTCCCTGAACGTCCGCCAGTGCAACATGGCGCACGACAGCTGCCACAACACCGACGCCTTCAAGTACTCCGGCCAGAACCTGGCATGGCAGGCCTACTCCGGTGACCTCCCCGACATGGGCTACATCCTGGACAACAGCGTCCAGATGTGGTTCGACGAGGTGCACAACTCCAACGCCGGCATCATCTCCGGCGGATACCCCTCCGGCTACAACGGCCCGTAAGTCCAAATTACCAATGTGGATATTTGACCCAGTGAATTTACCTTTTTTTTCTGTGATCCAAAGTGTGTGAACTGATATATCAGATTTAGCAGGGACTGTATATAATATGTCTAGTCTTTGTGTTGTTAGTACAAAAAACGACTGATAATACAGATAAGAACCTTCGATTCCCACTTTTTAATAGCTACCGTTTTTCCTATAGTCGTGATATTTTAATCAATTTTATTGCAAAACATATTCTCATGTCTTTAACGCTCTGTTTGACATATTCAAAGTTTTATTTAGTCCTCTTATTTTGAAATTTAAATTATTTAACTCTTATTGGAAAACCTTTTCTTTGGTTTTCAAAAGGAGCATTTTAACAATATTTAGTTCGAACTTGTTGGTTGCTTTAATTTATTAATTTTATTTATATTGAAAAGGTTGAATAAGAATTATATGGTATTCTTCAGTCTTTGAAATATGAATTTTTTCAACACGCAGATTGTGTTTATTTAAAGATATATTCTATGAAATTATTTTGGACTTGAAGTGGTACCAATTTAATGTGCAACCAAATTAATGGCCTTCAAAGATAGACTTATCATAAAAAATCTTTAAAAACAAATATCATTGTAAAAGTGGTGGACAAATCTCCAGTTATTTCCTTTGTATGTGGTATAAAATTATATTCTATATAATTTAACATTGTTATCCCTTTTTATTTGTAGTGCCATCGGCCACTTCACCGTGATGATGTCGGAGAAGAACACCCGCGTGGGCTGTGCCGCCGCCCGCTACAACCGCGATGGATGGAACCAGGTGCTTGTGGCATGCAACTATGCCACCACCAACATGATCGGACGCCAGATCTACTCCAGCTGCGACTGGGCAGCCCAGGGATGCGGATCTGGCACCAACGGCGAGTTCGGCAACCTCTGCTCCCCCTCCGAGTGGTACGATGTCAACAGCTGGTAAACCACCCAGCGATCAAAAAGTTCAAGCTCATCTGATTGGTGATACCTGTCAATCAAGTGTATGATTAAAGTTATTGAAATTCGAGAAAATTGGTTCTAAGTTGTTTGGTGGGTTAGAGTTCTGTATTCAAATCTGAGTAGCCAGTATTGTGTTTGCACATAGACTGCCTTTTTGAAATAACTTAAAAAATCCAATTACATTTTCTAAAAATTTCAAATTTTCGAAGACCAAAAATTGAAATTTTTTTCTTAAATGTACAAGAGTATATAAAATTCGGCGTGCTAAGCGCTAAAACCTATCGCTTAACCTTTAAAACTTCAAATAAAATTATTATAAATATGTACATATGTATAATACATTATATATAGTAGTAGTAGTAGTATTAAAAAGGTTGTGAAACATATATAGTAATTGAATTACAATTTTTTCTAGCTGTTTATCAATGCTAGGCGGCTTAAATGGCAAAAAATTGTTCGGTTACTGTTAGTTTTATAGGATTACCCCTCTAGTTTTATGATGAACTACTCTTTGATGGTATCAAATATTATTTTAATATTATTCACAAGTACGGAGAATTTATTTGATTTGACAATTTGGTGGCATTAAGTGGAGGATTGTTATACATGTTAACTTAAATTTGGCTGCCAAATGGATATTTTGTTTGATTTCGAATTCGATATTTGGTTCAGTATCATTTATAAACAAATCGCTTGAATACTGAATATACGCTGCTCTGGTACTACGATTGTATGCTATTGGGCATATGTTGTATATGCTGCCTAAGTTACACGGAGTCGAGCCTCAGAGCCTAATATTCCTCCGAGGTGTCGGAGGTATCGCTTGAATCACTCGAAAACGTATCGGGCCATTCGTGGCTATCGGCACTGTTGGCCCACGGATAGATTTCGAGCAGGTCGACAATTCCGTTCCGGATTGGTTTGTTTTGATTCCGCCACGGCAAGCCCACATCGACGAGGACGCCATTGGGCAGGGCGTGTTTGTAGAAGCACTTGTTCCCGAACGGGCACTTCCCCTCGCCCCGCCGAAAGTACTTGCAGTCCTTCTTGCCCACCGCAGTGCGGTAGTCCGTGAGCAGCTTCTCCTTGTCCTCCTTGGTGTCCACCCAGAAGACGCTGGGGCAGACGAAGTCCGAGCTAACGCGACATTCGGGGCAAGCTCGCGTTACCGTATGCTCGAACTGTTTGGCCTGCCGCCAGGTGCGGATGCATTTCAGGCAGAACACGTGGTTGCATTTGGGCAGGATGCCGAACCGCTTGTCCCGGCCCTCCTTCTCCACGATGGTGTCAAAGCAGATGCCGCACATCTTGTCCTTGGAGCGGGCGATCGCGAAGGACAGCTCCATCGCCAGCTCGTGCTGCCGGAGGCATTCGCGATTGTGCTCCTTGCGCTGCTCCAGATCCCACGGATGCAGGCAGTAGAGGTCGCACATCTCGCACAGCTCCAGGTGGTGGCGATAGGGGCACAGTGCGCCCCACATGCACGGGCCATCGTATGGGCAGATCTCGTCCAGTGATCCTGGTATCACCGGGGACCCATTGCCGTTCACCTCGGATTCGGCTGTCTTTCGCAATTGCCGGGGCACAAAGACCGGCGCATTCGCCCACATCCTTTGGCGACTGTAGCTGCTCGTGCCGGCCACATCCTGCTCCTCGGCATCCCACCATGGACGGACACCCAGACGCCCAAGGTTCAGCTTGTGGGAGAAGCGGCAGAAATCACCGAAGCGGCAGATGCCCCGCATATAGTAGTGGCAGATAGTTTGACTCCGGCCAAGCGCCATCCCGATGTCTGCTAACTGTTTCTTGTTGTGGTTTTCAAAAGGCGTTGCAAAATTTAAAAAAGTATTTGCTATGTAAATGCTTAAAACTGTTTTGAAGCAATACGTTCGTTGAAAGTTTGACTTTCAAGACTACTCTCTAATGTGTTCAGAAACGCTGTGGTTGCTGGGTTACAAAAGGACCTTAGGAGGTGACACTTATGCACTCTATATGACGTAACAAACAAAGAAGTAAATGGCAGAAACTTAATTAGACAACAACAAAACTACGAATTCAAATACTTTCACCTAATCAATTAATTTATTTTGAGACATTATCAACAACATTTTGAAAAATATTCTTAAAGGTAAATATTCTTAGATGTCATTTTATCTTATGACAGCTCAAAATTTGTCTAAGTGATAGCTTTTTTTAGAAGTGTTAATGAAAAGAAGTACTGCTAGATATCAGTTAAGGAAAGCCGTATTTTGTTAATAACATAACAGCTTATTTGATGAATACAATATCATTATCTTATCTAATTTTATATTTTGGGTGCCAAAGTATAATTATGTATTTTAAAAGTATTTTAAAGCATCGTTTTAAGTGTTTTATTTTATTTATTATACCCTTGCAGAGGGTATTATAATTTTGGTCAAAAGTGTGCAACGCAGTGAAGGAGACATCTCCGACCCTATAAAGTATATATATTCTTGATCAGGATCACCTCCTGAGTTGATATAGCCATGTCCGTCTGTCCGTCTGTCCGTCTGTCCGTCTGTCCGTCTGTCTGTTTCTACGCGAACTAGTCTCTCAGTTTTAAAGCTATCGAATTGAAATTTTGCACACACCCTTCTTTCCTTTGCACGCAGTATATAAGTCGGAACGGCCGGGATCGGCCGACTATATCCTATAGCTGCCATATAACTGAACGATAGGAAATGCCATAACTCTGCTGTTTGTAAAGTTAGGAAGTTGGGATTTTCTATGGCTTATTTATTTGGCCAATAAATTCGACCTACCAAATTTCATAAGGATCGGCCGACTATATCCTATAGCTCCCATATAACGATAGGAAATAGCATAACTTTGGTGTTTTTAGAGTTAGGAAGTTGGGATTTTCTATGGGTTTTATATTTGGCCAATCAATCCGACCTACCAAATTTTATAGGGATCGGCCGACTATATCCTATAGCTTCCATATAACTGAACGATTAAAATTGCCATAACTTTGGTGTTTTTAAAGTTAGGAAGTTGGGATTTTTATTAGTATTAAGAATGCATCATATGAATAATTTTGGAGAATATTATTTACAAAATATTCTGCAAGGGTATATCAACTTCGGCTCCGCCCGAAGTTAGCTTTCCTTTCTTGTTTTATTATTATTTTTATACCCTTGCAGAGGGTATTATAATTTTGGTCAAAAGTGTGCAACGCAGTGAAGGAGACATCTCCGACCCTATAAAGTATATATATTCTTGATCAGGATCACCTCCTGAGTTGATATAGCCATGTCCGTCTGTCCGTCTGTCCGTCTGTCTGTCCGTCTGTCTGTTTCTACGCGAACTAGTCTCTCAGTTTTAAAGATATCGAATTGAAACTTTGCACACACTATTCTTTCCTTTGCACGCAGTATATAAGTCGGAACGGCCGGGATCGGCCGACTATATCCTATAGCTGCCATATAACTGAACGATAGGAAACGCCATAACTCTGGTGTTTGTAAAGTTAGGAAGTTGGGATTTTCTATGGGTTTTATATTTGTCCAATCAATCCGACCTACCAAATTTTATAGGGATCGGCCCACTATATCCTATAGCTGCCATATAACTGAACGATTGAAAATGCCATAACTTTGGTGTTTTTAAAGTTAGGTAGTTGGGATTTTTATGAGTATTAAGAATGCATCATATGAATAATTTTGGAGAATATTATTTACAGAATATTCTGCAAGGGTATATCAACTTCGGCTCCGCCCGAAGTTAGCTTTCCTTTCTTGTTTCTAATATATTTGAAGAGATTAAGAACGCGGTTTTCGGTTGAATCAATCTGCGTTTTCGGGTGGCTTTTCCCAGCCAAGTTCCCAGATGGAATCCTCCCTTTTGACTTGCTCAACAGTTGTCGCAATTGATTTGGCATCTTGGGTATTGCCCTGGCTGTCGCAGATTACGGCATTCCACTGTGGGGGCCACACTGTCGAATTTGGCCATTTGTATTGCCATTGCCACATCTACGAGTATATTGCTTCCGGAAACTGTTGTCTACCACACCGATAAGCCCCCGGGGTGTGAATCCCCGGCACTGTTGTTATATGCCGAATTTGTCGTGAAATGTCTTGGTAATCAATTTATGTGTTCCGACATCGTCGTCGTCGCTAGTTTTTGGCGGTTTAACCACCGCGATTCGGCAGAAGCCGCAAGCCGCCAACTTTTTTGCCAACTGAATGCGGGATGAGGTGGTTTGGTTGGTTTGGGTTTGGTTTGCTTGGCAGGTCGAAATTCACCTGCGGAATTCCCAACGATAACTTCCACTCATCTCCGCCTTGAGGCCATCAACTTTGACGGCCCGTCTTTGGTTCCTCCCCCCCTACCTCCTCCCCCCCCAGGTGTCCTTGTCTATCTGTCTGTCAGTCGCCTGTTGGTCCTGTTGCTGGTCCTGCACTCTAAATAAACTTCAGGGAACAACGATGGATTGCTTGAGACAGAATTAACGCCTTGCAACGGAACTGCCGGTGCGAACAAAAGAAATGGCCAGCCTTCAGTTGGTTTTATTTTATTTTCAATCCACAACTTTTTTTAATCGTACTGTCTACTGAACATTTTTAACTTTGACTATACACAGAAAACATACAATTTAAGGATTAACAAATTTTAAGTAATTGTAAGGATTGTATATAATGAATAACAAACTTTACACTTTTAGGTCTGTTAAACACAATTCCAAAATGATCTCTTAAAAAAAATATATTAATTGTTGATTTAAATTTAAAAAGAAATTCGCTATATGAAAGCAATCTTTAAATATGACAAAAGTAAGTAATGATTTTTGTAATGTTTTCTATTGATAATGTTATTTTCATGCTTATATTGATAAAGTAATACACCTCAAATATGGTTAAAGATTATATTTTTTTTACTTAGAAGTAATTTAATTATCTTTGCACATTTCAATTGTTTAGAAACTGTTTGAGGAAACCTACTTTGTTTTTCTTGCAGTGAACCCTCCTTCCGTTTTGGCGTACGTGGAAATGAAGCATTTTCCATTTGATGATAACAAAACATGTTTGGCATATTGATGAATGCCTCCAGAGAATGGGTGTCCCTATCTAGTTCCCGTTCCCCTTCCCCTCTGCCCTTCCCCTCTGCCCTTCCCCCCTCCAATATCGCACATTTCAGCACATCTTGCGGCAAGGACTCGAATTAGGCGGCTGCCGATGCTCCACGCTCGATTTTAATGATGTGACTGACGGACGCCCACCGAAAAATGTACTTTACTTAGCTGCTTCAATGTTTCGTGATGGCCTCCGTCTCCCCTCGTATTATTTTTCCCTGGCTTTTGCTTACTTTTCATAACTACCCGCCGGAGATTGTGTTCGCAGCCTGTTTATATATGCGGGCTCCGGCGTTTGTTTGCTTTTTGGAATACGTGATTCGCCCACGGTGCGGATGTGGATGTGGATGTGAATGTGGATGTGGGTGATGCCCCCATCACGGCATCCGTAGTAAAAATATAAATAATAATAAAAATAATTTCTCACTTCATTTGTTGCACAAATCGAAAATAAGCTTGGACGAGGAATCGTGTCTGTGGCAGAATCGAAGTTCGTTCCTGTGGATTTCGACCTATGTGCGATTTATGACTAGAATTTCAACGTGCCCACGTTGCGTATGTGTGTTTTCCTCAACTTACGCTATTTACTACTATCCCAGCATCATACATAAAGTATACTTTATGTTCAAACCAGCTAATGAATAATTGGACGTTTGAGTAAATGACTTAATGAGTTTATTCATAAGGGTTCTATGGATTGAAATGTGCGGTTACGAATAAATAAGGAGTTGTGAGGGCAAATGGGAAATCTATTAGTTAAATATGATGAATGTATAAGTACAAGTATATGAATATACAAGAGTATATACTCTGGAAACCTATTTTGAACGGAAATGTATTTTAAAAGAGTTGATCGTAAATAAATTATATTGAAATGTCATGCTGAAAAATCATTTGAATTCAATTACAGCTAATTTTTGAAGCTCTGCATCAGTCGAATTGAATTTCAAGGCAGGTGCAATTTAAATTACCAACAAGATGTATCTTCATTGACATGTGTATCTTGTATCTGTTTAAGATGCAGCCACAGGAAGCATTTAAATTTATTGCTAACATAAAGTCAGAAAAAATAGATATACGTTGAGGCAACCAAGAAGGTGATTATTATGGTTGGTTTAATCGAAAAGTGGCTGGAAATCTTTTAAACCGAAAGGTGAAACCTTATTGATATGTATCTATATTTTATTAATTATTTACTTTAGTTTGATGTTATCTGAAAAAAAATGTTAAGCAATAATACAAAGCTTCAGCTAAATTTAATCATAATACGTTAATAATTTATATGTAAATTTAAAAACAGTAAGTATATATAATGAAAGAAGAGTAGAACAGAATCGAATTGTGTAACTTGTTACTGCAAGAAACTTGATATGTTGTCTGTATAGTTTCTTGTCAAACCTTTTCATTCCTTCTAAATTGTTCTGAATTCCTTTCTGGTTAAATTTCAGGTCTCTGTGGAGATTCGTTTGAATGTTTTTAGCCCGTGTGTGTGACAATTATAAGTGTGGCGCACACGAGCCACGCGGCTCTTCACTGAAAATATTAAATTAGCTGCCAAGTTGTGAGCCAATTTCAATTTGTGCTCTGCGTGGCAAACAGATTTTAAGCCATGTCAGGACTCGGGGCTTTTCTTTCGCCTTCTTTTTTTCTTTTTTGCCCCGTGTCGTTGACTCTTTGAGTGTGTGTGTGCCTCGATGTGTGTGTGTGTGTGTATGTGTGCTTGTGTTAGCTGCACAACGTAGCATACTTTAGAGCGCTGCCATTCATTAATCAAGTTCAGGGCACTTTAAAGTGGTCGCTTAGCCTCGGCTCTGTCACTCGGAGCTGAAACTGAAGATGAAGCTGAATCTGTGGCTGCCGCCGGAAGTGTGTTGTTGCTCGGGGGCAACACTACTTGCCACCCCATCACCACACACCCAAGCCCACAGTTGCGATCAAAATATAAGACCTAACGATGCTAGGTGAGTAAATAAATGTGGAATTGATTGATAGAAAAAACACCATCATATTGCTATCTTCACTAAACTCATTTTACAATCACAATGATTCTTGATCATTTGTATGAAAAGTTTTCTTCTGACCTTATGTCCAAATTAAACAAATAGTTTAGCATAAGTAAACAGGAAATGCCTTCTAAAGTTAAATACTTAATCGATATCCATAAATAAACATTTTTTTAAAGTTACAACAGCTTCATATTACCATTAAGATTATAATTATTGTTTTATAAAGTGGATGTATGGGGTTTTTCTAGCGGCAATTGTTGCCTACTTTCAGGCAAACATGGAAAACGTTTAAAAATACTGATGAAATATAGTTTAATTATCACTCATTATCTTTATCAGCTTTGAAAATAATTTCTTTTGATGTAATATAATATTTCTTTAACCATACGAAAACCTATCATTCCCATTGTTATATATTTGTGCAGAAGTACAATACAACTTTTTCCCTACAAATAACGAATATAATTATGTATATCAATTGTAACATTTAATGGCTCACTTTAGTGCGACCTCTGGTCCACTAAGCTGGGTGTGAACTGTACCCTGCGGGTTCAGGTTAGTGAGCTCCGTGTTTGCACAATAGAGACAATATTGCCGGCATTTACATATAAATATTTATTGTCTTCTATGGCCCGCAAGTTGCATGTGAGCGGTCAATTTAACACAGAACAACAAAACAACGAAACAACGAGACAACAAAAACTGCCGGACAGGCCTTCCCCAAGGGGTTATATCTCCGTTTTTGGCGGCGATAAGGAGCTGCTGTTCCTGGGGCCCCTTTGTTTGCCTTGGAATGCTGTTAGGCATCGAAGGAGGCATTTCTTTGGCTTCCTTTTATTATCACCATCAACGGTTATGGCGGACAGGATGTGTGTGGGGCAACTCCCCGAGGATTCGGTCGGCCTGTCCTCCGGCTTTATTATTTCATCATTATAACATTTCCTCCATGTGCGCAAAGAACATACGCATGTGTATTCGCAAAAGTACTGAGAACTCAAGAACGTTGCTGTATTTCTAAGCTTTTAAGGGATTTGGTGATATAGGTTGGTTGCAATAAATGTAGGGTTTGAATTATTTGCCACCTTTTTCAATTTCTCAGTGCAAATCGTTATTACTTCAAGCATTTTTAAAGATTTAATGAAATACGTGGGATGCAAAACCTTTTGAATTTAAAATTTTGACAATTACTTTGTTTTACGACTATTAAAAGTATAGTAATATTACTGGAAATTAATTGTTGTAAATTAAAAAATTAAAAAAATATATGTTAGATACAAAAATATAGATTTTGAACTATTTTAAAATACTACATACTAAAAATTTGTTAATTAAAAGATCGAAATTAATTGTCGTAAATTAAGAAAAATACTTTAATATTTTTAGCCTTTAAAAGATTTAGTAAACTATGTTGAATACAACAATGAAGGGTTTGAATTATTGGCCTCCATTTTTGTTTTTCAAGTTCTGGAAACCAAATATTTCTCAATTTGAAGATCATAGCTATTTAATTATCTCTGTGTGACAGAATGTCGCTGGTCATCTTCTGGAAATTCTGCTGCAGCAAATTATGCGGTTTTGCCTGAGGATTAATTAACTGCACCGCATGCTTCTCAAATCATTCAATTGAAATCGATTGGATCGAAATGAGATAGTACACTACTGGTTTACAAACTGTTAAACAGAAAAAGTCACAAATACATTAATACCCATAAAAACTCTTAAAATTAAATTTAAATTGATATTTTAACTATAAAGACAATGTATACATTTCTACATTTCATATGAAAGTTCCCTCTAAGAGATGGCCCAAAATTGTTGACACGTTTGACTGGGCCTTTTCAGTATATATCTATATAACTATTATTAATTTGCAAACACATAGCTTATAATTTGTTTACCCAACAAATGATACAACAACGATTTACATCAACCACATACATTGGCATTCTGATTGTTGTCGTGACGTCGAGCAACGGCTGTGATTTTCGCTAAACTTATTTACTTTTTCTTTATTGTTGCTGCCAATTATTCTGGGCACTGGCAAGTACAAGGGCATTAACTATTCGTCAATCAAATGTACTGACAGGGACCGAGAGTCCCGGTTCAACACCTGTTTATTTATATACTCCATTTATTGGCCTGCACTTATGCCAAATTATAAAATATTTTGTTAACGAGTTTTTAACCATAAAAAATATAAACATCCAGGTCGATCTAGTCCTGATCTTAAACAGCAAGTCCGGCACTCCAGATAATCACAAATTGATTAATTTTATTTTAAACTCAATATGTATTGCTTTTAAAATAGTTATCAATTTATTATAATTTAGGCCCTTGAAACCATTACTGTTTTAGAACCAGAGACCAAAATAAATCGTTACTATTTTTTAAATATAAAATTCATATTTACGTAGAACTCTGAGATGAAATCCAAGAACAATATCATTATCCGTTATAATTCAATTTGGTAGTTTTTAGTATTTGTATTATTATTTTATTGATTAAAAATAAAATAATTTCCTTAAATATATAACCGCTTGAATCACTAGAAATAAAGAACTTTACCATATTAACTGAGGCCAACCCTTTAAAAAAAATTTTAAGTTAGTAAAATAAGTAAAAATAACCAAAAACTACGAACTAAAAATATATACAAATTTTACTCGAAAATAATTCATGTCGTTACTTTAAAATCGTGTTATTTTCTATCCTATTTTTTTGGCACAATTAACCCAACAAAATTCGAACAAAATAGGTGAGTCAAATGGCAACAAACCCGCACTGAATTAGACACAATTTATTATGGAAGTTGACCATTTTCATTGACGCTTCCATTGAGGCGTTCCTTTTGCTGTTAGCTCTCAACCAAATTGTTTCGCTGGACCAACTTTTAACACCGTTTGCGATTTTTACCATAAGCAACCCAAAATGATTTTAAATTATGTGTCTGAGCATATCTACGCCAAGAAAGGTTTTCTGTGTTGCGAATGAAATTGTTTAAAATGATTGGTAGGTCCCAAAAGATTGTATGTGCCTTTCGTTTCCGTTTAATGCACTGGGAATATGTCTTATGCTGAAAAGTTTGCTTCTCTATTTTACTAGTTTGTCTTTTCAAATTTAAAAGTTCTATTTTAAAACCCAAATATAATTAATAAATATTATATTGTATATGATTAAAAGCGTGAATCAATTTTGTTGGGTTAATTGGGTTGAAAAAAAAATAATAAAAAGCAATACTATTTTAAAGCAACGACATCAATTATTTTCGAGTAAAATTCCTATATATTTTTAGTTCGTAGTTTTGGGTTATTTTTACTTATTTTACTAACTTAAAAACCAATTATTTCCAGCACATTAAAATGGCTAGAAACGTATTTTAATTGCTTGAGAATTATTTTGAGCACACTAATATGACTGAAAGGGTATTTAAAGCTTCAGCTTTCCATTTTGAGTGTACTTATCTTTTTTTCAAGTCTGCACCGAGAAATCATGTTTATCTTTCGCTTGACGTAAAGGTAGCTTCGTTGTTTGTTTTGGGTATAATGTTCGGCGGGCAATAATTACCTTTCAAATTTATATGCAAAACGTCAATGGTTTCGGCTAATTAGCGACAACACAATTAATCAATTGGGCAACGACACTGAGAGTGATGGGGAGAAAGTGTGGACAGAGTATTTGTTTATATTGCCAACAAATTGGGTGAAAATTATATAAAGCCCATAGCGTAATTTATATAATATGAGGAAGAGGTTTTTCGCGATAAATGACGCCATTGGGCGATGCCATCCAACATAGTTTGATGTGAATAAATTTGATAAAATCAATTGCCAGATGCCATTTTTAAGACTGTTCCGCAAATGCAAACAGGTTTGAATAATTAAGTGTGTCAGACGGCAGTTTGCATGGATGGAGTTTCAGGTAACTTCATGAGGTGAAAGGGACTTTGGCTATTCCACAAAATCATAGATCAACATCATCGACTGTTGATTTATCGGGCCTGCTGTCATCTGCTGACAGATGTCGCAGATGAAGTTGCAAATTCATTGCCATTGTCTTGCGATCTAGGGTTTCCAGTTTTCAGTTTTCAGTTTTCAGTTTCCAGCAATTATGCTGAACAAAACTGCGATTGCAGAGAGACTATTAGCATCGGGGTTGCCAGTCGGCCGGTGAAGGGTGTTCGAACATAATAACAATTGGAAATTAATCAGCAACTGCAACTGCAACTGCACCACTGCCACTATTGCCACTATTGCCACTACTGCCACTACCAGCGGACAAAAGCGTTCCAAGCCACGGAGCAACGTGCCCACTTACCAGTTATTTTGCATTGAATTACCAAATAACTAAATATTATTGCTTGATTACAGACAGGAGGGTCGGGTGCTGCTATGCTGATTTTAATCGGTATCTCATTACGGCCAGTTATATGCCGCATCTAGGCAGTTGTATCTGAGTACATCAGCTGTACTCGGGTACAATTCATTTTTAAGCAGCTTTACTTCTTATCTAATATTTCACCTGAAGTTTATTTACTATAAACTTTTAATTAGCTAGAAGGCCTTGCAAATAAAAACATTTTCCCCATTTTTAAGATAATTGATTAATTTGCTTCTAAAACTATTAAGAAACCACAAACATAATTTTAAGAACTTAAAAATGTATTTACAAATTTCTTAATTCAAAAATAACAAATTAAATTGTCGAAAAATAATACACTAACCAATGTTTGTGTAAAAATATTGTTTACTTTAAATAAAACGAAGATAAAGTAATGCGTTTTTTCATTTAGGGAAGCTTTATCTATTCACCGCTGTAAAATTCTTTGTGACACTTTTGAATAATGACGAATTACCAAAAGAAATGTAATTTTATACTGTAATTTATAGTCATGGAATTTTGGAAAAAAGGTTTTAACGAGATTTTTTAGTGAACGTAACCTAAAACTACTTGCTAATATTTTAAACTTCAATAGGGCAACATTCAAAATATGGCACTTTACAAATCAGTTTTTTGTCTGTCGAATGTTGTACGAATGTTTTTTTCATCACCAGAACCTCTTTATCCAGATAGAATTTAGTACCTTTGCCACCGCTGAGGTACCTTTAAACTGCAGTCGAGCAAAGACCATCGTAGCATCTACAGTCAATGAATGCGCTTTTTGCGGTCTCCGCGGCATTGTGGCTTTGTGAGTCAAGGCCACACAGGCGTGCAGTGAACCCCATTCGCCCGACGAAACCCATCATCAGCAGCGTTATTAAAGGTGGCAGCAAGTGCGATAATTATGCCCACCGCTCAAGTGCCGGCGATATTTGCAAGCTGCAGACTAGAAAAAAAACGAACCCTCAAACGTACTAATTGAATGGGAAATTTTAGCAGCGAAGTAACGAAATTTTCTGGATTGACAATGTTTTTATACCCCGCATGTCTTGAACATCTGTAAAGAAAAAATTTTGTTGGGGGTATATATTTATTCAAAATATAATATAATATACAGACAAATCGAACAATTATTTAATTAGTAATTAAGAAATTTTGTTTAACATCAAAGTTAGTTTAACGTCAAAGCTAGCAAATAAGTATATCTTTCCGCCAGATGGCGTCACTTATTTTTGGTTTACCGCGCGAATATACTTGCAATTGGTGCCATCTGTTGTGGAGATTTTGAAACTGTTTTGCAAAGTAAAAGGATGTGATAGTCTTTTGCTTATTAATGTATTTAAATTAAAGTTGTTAAAAAATATACTGATATAACTTCAACGCGAAGCATAGTATAATCTGTTCAGAAGCATCATCTTCATTATATATTGCGATAACAGCGAGCTTTCCATCATCTGCTTAATCGCTGTCTCAATCCCTTGTTCTTAAGTACATGCATTGTTCGAATCCAAGTCAGTTCTATTAAAAACCTTTAGCTGCAAAACGTTGCATTGTTCTTTGCCCCGAGATAGTCCACAATATCTCGTGGTTATATTCAACAGAAGGGACATCAAGTCGTTGCCTCACGATATATATATAAAATATATATACACAAATTACTTTTTGAATCGCAGTAAGAAAAACAAACAAAGCATTTTAGTATGTATGATCTTACTTTCGAAATATTTGTTGTTTTGTCCTCAACTCAATTTCATTCTTTTCAAAATTGCCCTGTGAAAATTGTGCTTTTGGCGCAACCGATAAAAGTGTCGCAATGTGTTTTTACTGTATGATAAATCGAAATTTATTGGTAACAGTTTATAATGTGCGGTCGACAGCTCAGTGTAATTGGTTGTTTGAAAGTGCAGATATTTGTTGAAACCACAAAACTAAACGAAAAGCGGAAAAACCCAGACAATGAATATTTTCTTAAGTATAATTTTAATTTGATTTGTTTGTTTTGGTTCTTGGACTTGTTGAATATGGTCACTAAAAGTTTTTGCAATTTAAAGTTTATGACTGTGTAAATATTGGGTCAATCGGTGTAATAAAATTAAATTATGATAATTAAACTTAAGTTTAAAATCTATTGTGCCTTGCTCTTATATTGGCATGTACATTCAGTTAGTGATTGATAGCTTATTCCCCATTTCACTTTTGAATTCCCCCAACAACATTTTAATTGAATTTCTGTCGTGACATATGTGAACATCGGAGTGAAACTTTGTTGTGTGTTATATTTAAGGTGTTTTGTTTTTATTTTTTGATTTTGGTGAAAAGGGATTAAGATAATAAATAATATAAGCTCTTAAGAATTATATTTTGATCAGCTAATTGGGGCATTCACAATATATACACATCTGTGTAGGGACGTAATATTTTTGCAACTGACAACTAAATAAATATTGAATGTACCCACCAACAAAGTCTTTAATTGCCATTGAGGGGAGGTGCAAATAACGAAGCAATTGCAACCCAATTACCAGAAATTAGGAAAAATTATAAAGTGTACAGGGTTATTATTGAATTTTGGCTCTTAAAATGTAATTTTTTATAACTTTTAAAGAACCATTTTAAGACATTCTATTATTTTGTACATCTTTTAACAATGTATTGCCGTTTACTTATGTAATCAATACTAATATTATTGTTATTATTATTGAATTTTGGCTCTTAAAATGTAATTTTTTATAACTTTTAAAGAAGCATTGTAAGACATTCTATTATTATGTACATATCTTAACAATGTATTGCCTTTAACTTATGTAATGTATAGTAATATAATATTCAATAGTTTGTAATAGTAAAATAGTCGGGGAACTCGACTACAGTGTTCTATATTGTGTAGTTATTTTAAAGTTTTATCCAAGTTCGGTTTTTGTATACAGTAAAATCTTTGGTCCTTTAAACTGAGTTTGTGTCTTTGTAAAAAGATTTTATGGTTGATGAACAATTTTATAAATATATTTAGTTGTTTAGCAATATATTTCTATTAAAACAATTTTTCACTTATAATACCTTCGATTTATTAAAAAGTTTGAAAAATATCCGGTTTTAATAGAAAAAAACATGAGGCGCTTAAAAAAACACAAATATACTTTTTTGTTAACCTGTATTTTTTTAAAGATATTTTTTTAGACTAACGAACTGGTTTGAGAGGGGATTTTTATTATTTTTCCAATACCAGCTGTTGTACTTTTGAAAACAATTTTTTTTTGTATTACTTTTTGGACCATCAGTTGTGATAGCGCATTCGGGTGAAAAAAGGAGGAGCACTGGCGATGCCACCTGTGAGCCCACCTGTACGAGTATCTCCGCTTTCGTTTTCAGTGTTCGGTGTTCAGTGTTCGGTGTTCGGTGTTCGGTGTTCAGTTCTGCGACGGCAGCGTTGCCCTCGGGCTGATCGCACCGCCCACCCCACCCCACCCACACACCCACCGCCGATGGAATCTGCGCCGGCAGCGACGGCGGCAGCGGCGTTTTACCGTGCGCCGGCGGCAACTGGCCAGCGGAACTCATCAAATTCAGTACGAAATATTTTAGTCGCCGAGTTCAGCTCAACGCCGATGGTTTAGACACTGAAAGCGCAGCTCGTTAAGCCGAAAGTAGCGTCTGAATAAACACAGAAGGCACTGTGTTTTTGTCACCGCCGTTGTCGTTGTACTTTTAATTCAATTCCCAATCCCATTCCGATTCCAATTCCCATTCCCATTTTCCCAAAAGCCATCCAACTGCAGCTGCAGTCGCGTCAATGTAGGTAATCACCTCACCAGCAAACAAAAAAAAAATAATAAAAAAAAACAGAAATCAACCTGCGATTAAACAACAGAACAAACAAACCAACAAAATCGAAAAGGAGCGCTTTCAGGTAAAGGTGCGAAATTGAAAGATACGAAAATTGTAAGGATCGCCAAAGATCTCGGAAAATTGGAATAATCGAAAAATCGAAAAATTTAAATATCGGGCGGGGATTTCCGCAAGTGTAGTTACCGTTGCTCCAGCAATTGCTTACAGCATCTACATATGTACATACATATTTATCCCCCATTTGTGTGTGCGTGTGTGTGTGTGTGTGTGTCTTGCTTTTTACTAATTTTATTAACGACATGTAAATTAAATCAAATCCGCTTGTTTGACCATCGCCATTCGCCCTCTCTTTTTTCTGTGATGTTCGCATCCCTTTCGCTTAGGGTTGTCGAAAATTTTAAAAAGAAAAATGATTTATTTCCAATTTGCATATGCTTATCACTTCATACTTTTGGTATTAAGGGAACTAGATAAACGTTTTTGTATAATTTATCAGCAGATAAATTCAACAGCAAATATAATAATCTCTTATATTTACTGTTGAATTTACCTGCTGATAAACGAAATTGGTTAAATTGTAATCTTTGAATCTGCATTTTTTAAGTGATATTTTGTGAAGCTGCAAATAATCGTCAACCTAAAGCAAATTTTATTAGTTCACATCGACCAAAAATAATCTGTCACTATTTCTGTTATAAAATATTGCTAAAAACACCAAATAATATTTATAGTGCTATAAAAGAGGAAATTAAATGAATTTGTATTATTGAAAATTTTGACAACCCTTTCATAAATTTGAATTTCGGTGACAATCTCGTACCATTTGTCAAGCCCAATTCATTATAATTATGGCCTGAATAAACTTACGCAAATCGTATTTAATGTATTCTAAATTTTGTTATTTTTTTTTGCAATTACGTGGCAGTTTCTGTCTGTATTTTAAAATGAGATTCGTGCTTTTCACTATTGTTTGATTGCCCAAATTAGTGGTTCGTTTATCATTATTTTGATCGCCGACGAATAGAGATTCGTACCTGTTATTCGTAGAGTATATTGCACACGAGCAAAAGCTTAAAAAGTGAGATAAAAAAGTTTTCGATACTTTTAAATAAGATTCTGTAAGAACCACGCAAAAAATGTGTATTTAAAATTTCCCGCGCTTTAAAATTAAAATTTTTTTGAAAGTATTTTATAAGATTTCGAGAAAAAGTGGGTATCTTATAGTCGTCGCCCTTGGCTATAGTTATCTTTATTTATTTTTTGTCAAGTTTTGTTTTGCTAGTCTGTTTCCATTGCGGCGGCATCATCTGAGCTTCTGCTTTTTTCTCAGTTACCGGAATTTCCGCGATTTGCGAACAGGGTTAAACCCACTGAGAAAAAATAGTCTAATGTTTACAATCATAAATATTTAAAGAACCTGAATTATGATAAAATTGTTTTCTGTGCACAAATATATGATTCCAGTTGGCGTTCGTTTGTCCGTGAGGTCTGAGGCTTATTCGAGTGTCTAAATATTTTTAGCGGCTAATTTTACCATTGAATTGTGCATAAATAAATCCGAGAAGAAAAGTTTTTCTTTTTTCGCCGGCTAATTGTATTTAATTATTTCCAATTTAGTGGCCCGACTAAAGCACAACTTTGTTTGTGTCACAGGCAGACTTCGCAGTCGTATCTTTGTATCCGTATCCGTGTGGCGGCGTATCTGTGATGCCACACTCATATATCTAATTGTATCTGTCATAGACATGCAATTAATAACGTAAATGGGTAATTTGGAGCGCCATCGCTTGTTCGATTCGCCTGTGTGAAAAGTTTTGTCAAACCAGCCGGAAATGAGCAAAGCAACATTGAAAAACAGCACAAAAACGAAAATCAAACAAAGATTAGAAAACTAAATAATAACACAGTGGCTGGGGACAAATGATCGCCAAATATTTGGTAATAACTGTTGTAATTCCCCTGTCCCTTGTTTTTTTTTTAAATCAAATCGCGGGAAGAGTCAATATTGTTTGTGTGCCAAAAGAAATTTTCAGACATGTCAGCATGACATTTCGAATATAAAACTGATACACACAATATTCCCTCGTTCATGATAATTAAAAGGTAGTAGCTTAATAATACGACTACCATCAATAATTTGCAGAAAGCGACCACTAATATTAAAATTCGGAATACAATGGATTCTGGGACTGTTTTCACTACACCCAGAAAAAAACAAAGTATTTCGTGGCATCCAAATTCAAAAATTAAAAGAACTATTTCGAAAAACTGAAAATATTTAAATCTATTATGGTTTAAGTATATTTTGTTATACCATCTAGTAAGAATTGAATCAAGAAACAATATACCTTAAGCATGAATACATAGTTCTTCATTTAAGGAAAAAAAATCCTAATTTGAGATCATCACCCTTTATATGGAAACATTAATTTTTGATTTTAAAAATTTATATTATTTAAATGAATACATTTTAAACCATAATATTTATTATGGTTAATATTACGAAATAGTATTTTTCATACTTAAAAATCCTTTTATGAAAAACTTTCCTACAAATATTTATTATTTTTGAGGGATAGAGAACAAATTTATAAAAATCATGATAATTCATTATTTTTGAGTTTTATTTTTGGAGATCACAATGGCGTTGTTTGTATGTTTTATTCTAATGATTTAGTTTACGATTTAAAAATCGATTTAATACTTTATTATTGGCTTTCGATTTGATTGGAAGACTGGAAGCTTAATTTCAGACTGGCTTAATTTATTTATAAAATTAAAAGGAAAACCCTTCGAGCCATTTTCGATTTGATTTTTTCTCAGTGCACCACTCCTAGTTGCACTTGGAGACCAACTGCAAAAATACTTCCTGAATTTGCACATGTCCATAGCCACCGATTAGGCTAGTTAGTATGCCACTCAGTCGCCCCACGAATAGGCCGTCTTCCAGAGACGGCGATCGGTGGCCAAATCGAGGGCTAACACTTGTTGACGTGACCGATCGACGGCCCCGATGACCTCGATAGCGCCCTCTTCCTGCTCCCCGCCTCCTAAATTGATCGGGTTCAACGCACGTCTGAGTGGGTGGCATTGACCGTAGAAACTGCAGAGCTTGCAACAATGCAAACTAGCTCAAGATCTCCCCGAAAACTCAATGCCAAGAGTGATGGCTATTCTTCCAAATTTACGAGACATACGCTAAGATAAATTAAATAAATTGGTAAAAGTGTCACGTTTGAAACATTTTGCACGCGCAAAATAGGTGCGAACAAAAAATAGTTCTACAAATTTATATTTTCCTATCAAACGAAATTTTAAATCGCTTTCTATGTCAAACCTTTTTTAACTCTATTGCCTATGTAATTTTAATAAAGAGTTCTAGCTAGCCGATTTGGGTCAACTAGGCCTTACTTCACTTGGAATAACTAGAATTAACTTTTCCATACACATCCATGTGATCATTTTGGTCTGAACAATGCATAAGACAATGAACTACTGGTGGAGCTGGCAATGAGGGAACAAATCTCTATCACTGCGTAGCTTCTAACTAAAGTTCGACTTTCTTTCTGAACTTGGGTTCATGTTTATGGGCTCCACTGTACAGCAGATCCTAAGTGTGGACTTTGTTCGCATTGGCTTTCTATGTGCTTTTAGACAGTCGATCCGACTGCGTCATCAGTCGACGGAAGTTGGAGATTAAAACGGTCAGTGCTGCACTTCATGACTAAGATGTTTGGGTGTGTTCGTGTGTGATCACCTGTCAAGGTCAATTAGCTTTGCCTAATTTTCGGTAATTTTAACTTTTAACCCAAGCCCAGAGTCGCGTCCGTAAAATTAAAGCGTTTGTTAATGGGGGAAACCACCGAAAGAGGGATCCATTCCTCACTATAAACAAAACAGAGTGCAAACTTAATTGGCAAAACATTCTTGTGACGCAAACATAAAACTGACAAAAAAAAACATTGATTAATTCAAAATCATTTTAAAAACAAGTTTTATTTTGCATTTTAGGATAAGCATAAACACGCTTTTTCAACTCAAATTTCTTCTCATTTTAATTTCGGAAGTATTATTACTGAAGATTTACATATTTATTTATGCTAAAGACATTTATTTTGACTATCTTTGATTTTCTATTAATAGTGCGTGTCTATAAAATTAGTATCAGTTGAATATTTTAATAGATTATGGTTCGTTTTGCATTAAACTTTATTTTTAATTTTCCATTGGTATACAAAAAAACATTTTTTTTTATTATAAGCTAAATATTTTGATTTTAAAGATTTTAGATTATTATAGAATTTGTCTTATTGAAGTAGCTAACATCGTCTTTTATTTAATAGAAATAAATAGTTAACTATAGTTAACTAGCGTTGTTGTTCATCTTTTTTGATTTTCCATCTGCAGTGAGTTCTCGTATGTACATTTGCTTAAATCATTATGGTTTTCCTTATTTTGGGTAATCGCCTTGAGCAATTCCACCGCGATAAGGTGAATGCGCTTGGCAGTGCATGGGTATGGGGTTTTTTTTTGGCGAAGTTGAGCTGACGGGGAAACGGGGACAGCTTATAGACATATAGACAGGCATATGCTTTAAGCCAAAATGTGGCAACAATTGTGTAAACACTTTTAACGAACAAAAACAAATGCACTAGGCAAAACAATTAAAAGCTACAACAAAATACCAACAAAAAAAGAGGGAATTGCAAAATGGAAACGTTGTCGCTCTCTGGGATTTCCCAATCCCAAGATAAAGCTGCAGACCCGGTGATTCCGTTCCTAGAGATCGGAGTTCCACTAATTACATTTTGCTATAGAATTGGCATGACACGCAGAATAATGCTTTTTTTTTGTTTGTTTTCAACGAGCTTCATTAGCGGCCTACAAGCGGATGCTGTGGGCCATCAAAGTGACTTGGCTTTAAGCAAAATTAAAAAAGAAAAGAATCACCTACTCGCGGTTCTTGATAACGCACCCCCCGCGATAATAATAGCACTTGAATGCCAGAAAGATTGCATGCTGAGGCTTCACTTTGATTGACTTTTCCAATTGCCGTCAGTCGAAAATCACAGTGAACGCTAAACAAGGGTAACAAAAATACGAATCCAAATGGAGGAAGTATTTAAAAGTTTGCCAACTTTGTTTTATTTTAAACTTTAAACAAGAGAGAACGCTATAGTCAAGTGCCTCGACTATTAGATACCCGTTACTCAGCTAAACAACTTAATATAAATATGCCCTCTTGTATGTTTTTCGCCGCTCGAGTTAGCTCCCGATTTTTATGTTAAAATCTGTACCCAGGGAACACCTCCAATTTGGCTAACTTGATTTGATTTGCATAGTTCTTGGGATATAGTTCGGTATTGTCAAATGAAAGCCATCGCAATTTCCTTTAATAGAAATCCTTATCGAGAATTAACGTTGACTCTGTTGAGCACCTTGGCCAGCTGTTCCAAAGTCATCCGTTAGATGGCGCTATTGTGCCATGAAAGGCGGAAATGTAGGCGCTAGCCAGGCTTAAGTGTTTAATGGGTTTTTGGGCGTTAGAGTGGGCGTGGCAAACTTTTATTTGGCCAATCGATAGGTATTGACGAAACAAATACATATCAAAAAAATTTTTCATAATAGCATCAAAACTGTGGCCACAGCTTGTGGCTTGTGGGCGTCAGAGGGGGCGTGGCACCATTTTGAAACAAACTTGCGCTGCGTAGGAACTCCTAAAATCTACATGCAAAATGCCAATCTTCTAGCTTTTATAGTTTCCGAGATCTCAGCGTTCATACGGACAGACAGACAGACAGACAGACGGACAGACAGACGGACAGACGGACAGACGGACAGACGGACATGGCTAGATCGACTCGGCTAGTGATCCTGAACAAGAATATATATACTTTATAGGGTCGGAAACGCTTCCTTCTACCTGTTACATACTTTTGCACGAATATAGTATACCCTTTTACTCTACGAGTAACGGGTATAATTAAGACCTACAGTTTAAAGCCTGAAAAGTATCTAGCAATTTATTTAAATAAACTATTTCAGACATTCATTCACTCAGTTAACAAAGTGCCCAAGGCGAAATTCCCTAGAATAATTCGAGCAATTAAATTTTAAGATGACAATATAATTTCGTAGATGTATAATGAAAGAGCGCAATTAAGACAAGGGAGTCACTATGATAATAAAACCAGATAAAAGATTAGCAGTGCAAAGAATCTTGTTAATGGGCTTTTAATTAAATTTATCAATTCCGTGTTTATGACAATTCAATTTAGATAACAAAAGCAAATTAACTTCGAGGAAGCGATACTAAATTACCCTCGAAAAATAATAAGAACTTAACTAAGCCTTGAATAGGTTAGTTGCTTTCATTAAAATCCGTTTAATTTAAGACGAACTAAGAATCAGATTTAAGATTTATATATTTACTAATGCATTTAATGATTAATTTTTGCAAAAATATTCAAGCGGTCATAGCCAATAAAGAACATATGTAATTCTTTAGAGAATCGGAAACACTTGTTACATGAATTTGCATGAACACAATATGCCCTTTTTATTCTAAGAATACCGTATAAAGATAAGGTGAATTATGGCTTTTATAGAATATTTTAGTATTTCTAAAATGTTAGTACTTTATGGTTGCAAATCTGGCAGGTTCTGTTATTTATTCGAATATTTTAAAAGCTTTTGTTTTGGTGTAAGGAGAATAAAATAAATAAATAGCCCAAGTTGGAACAGTCGCTCTAAATTGGAATGATATCATTGGTCTTTGAAGTAATTGTGTTTACCCTGCCTGGTTGTTCTATACGTTTTGCAGTCTTATAAAAATTCGATGAACTATAAAATTATACAAGAGAGAACGCTATAGTCGGGTGCCCCGACTATCAGATACCCGTTACTCAGGTAAAAGGAGTACGAGGGAGATGGAGATAGAAACTTTGATCACGCATAACTTTTAAACGAATGGTCCGATTTGAAAAATTTCTTCTACATTTCGATAGGTATTGATAAACACAATAAAACTGCATTTTTACTTTTCCGAAATATTTAAATTTATATTTAAATAAAATCGTATATAAGCGATTGTGGGCGTTAAAGGGGGCGTGGCACCTTTTTGAAACAAACTTGCGCTGCGTAGGAACTCCTAGAATCTACATGCAAAATGCCAATCTTCTAGCTTTTATAGTTTCCGAGATCTCAGCGTTCATACGGACAGACAGACGGACAGACGGACAGACGGACAGACGGACAGACGGACAGACGGACAGACGGACATGGCTAGATCGACTCGGCTAGTGATCCTGAACAAGAATATATATACTTTATAGGGTCGGAAACGCTTCCTTCTAGCTGTTACATACTTTTGCACGAATACAATATACCCTTTTACTCTACGAGTAACGGGTATAACAACTATGTATTTTAAATAATTAGGGCAATTAATAATGTGAAAATATTTAGTTAGCAAATGAAAGCCTCCGGTTGAGGGGCTCTCATATATTGTTTGATCTTTGTGATCATCTCCTTAATCAGTTGATTTTCGCGATTTGCAGATTCCCTCCAGCCCGCCAGCAGGATGTCACCCAAGGACGGGAGCCTGGACGATGCCAAGTACGCCAAATACACGGTGAATCATGCGCCACCTGCTCCTCCGCCTCCTTCGACGACGACGACGACGATGGCACTGTCCACCGGATTGGATAAGTCGACGGCCAAGGAGAAGGAGAGCGCCACAATGACCCCGCCCCCGAAACGCACCTGGCGGGAGAAGATCCGCCTGGTGGCCAACAACGTCACCGTGGAACCCATCCTGGCCGCCTACATCATGCCCAGCGTGCTCTCGAACCTGGCCACCCAGAATCTCAACCTGGAGAAGGCCTGTCGCGTGAACATGGCCTACGGGGATGAGGTGTGCGATGCCCTAACCCGCCGCCAGACAGCCAACTACACACTGTGAGTCCCATGAGTCGAAAAAATCTGATTTAAGTTCCCATAAAGCTGAGGAATATACTTGGGGAATTTTTAGCAATTTAAAATCCTTTGAAATATGCCTGAAGTTATGCAGTGATATTTTTTATTCCAAGGCGAGGGGGCAATTTTTAAAGTATGCTTTTAGGCACCATTTTAAGTTATCATATATAAAATTATGATTTGAATAGCTAAATAATATATTACGTTTTTATTAAAAGTAATGTATAAACGTTATTAACAATATTTTAGAAGTGATGTAAAAATGAGATTTAACAAAAGCTAAACAACTATTTCTTAAAGGTGTCATAGAGAAATCAGACCATCTACATAGATGATTTATATGTACATATTCTTTATAACTATAAAAACTGTCTTAATGGTAAACTAGAAGGGGGCCTTAAGTTTAAGTTAACTTAACATTTAAAAAAAGTTTTATTTCCCTCGACGTTTCCAATTAGATATGTATTAAGAGTAAAATATACAAATTTCGGAACGAATGTTCAGTAAAAGTTTAATGTATTTATTTATTTACAAACTGTATCTACTATGGCTTTGTGCCGAATAATAGTTTAATATTTTGTAATATTAAGATATATGTTGTAAATTATTTCTTTCCTTTTTCCAGAGAGGAGGAGACGGTGCAGCAGATGGTGGCGCGGATGGCCGCCTGGAAGACGGTGATCCAGTCCCTGTTCCCCTGCCTGCTGATCCTGTTCTGGGGCTCGTGGAGCGACCGCCACCGCCGGCGGAAGCCCTGCATCCTGATCCCAGTGGTGGGCGAGTTCCTGGGCGTGGTGGGCCTCATGCTGTGCGTCTACTTCGAGAACGCCCCAATGGAGGCGGCCGCCCTCACGGAGGCCATCTTCCCCTCCCTCAGCGGCGGCTGGTTCACCATGCTGATGGGCGTCTTCAGCTACATCGCGGACATCACCACCGAGGAGGACCGCACCCTGAGGATCGGCATCCTCAACGTCTGCTTCTCGGTGGGCGTGCCCATCGGAATGGCCTTCAGCGGAGTCCTGCTCAAGTGAGTCCACTTTAAATGGGAAATACAATAATGAATCGAATAATTATCTTTAAACCAAAAATAATCGTTACTTGCAGGGACCATAAATAATCTTTATTTGAGAATTTTATTTTTAAATGAATTTTGTATTTATGTCTTAAAATAAGATATATTTACTCTGGTCCAGAAAAGGAGACAAAAGAAGACAAATTGAGAAATAATAGTGCTAAAATCCTAGTAGTCTTTTGAAAATAAAACCTTTAAATAATGATAATTTTCGGTCCTTGTTACTTTATATTTTGGTTTTTCAAAAGGACTTCTGTGATTTTCATTGATAAAAGGCAAAAATAAAACGTTTACTACTATAGCTCACAAAGTTTGTAACATTAGCCAAGTTGGAAGTAAAGTAAGCAATATATACTCTATATTATTATTATATTATATCAGGATATTACAAAACTTTCGTTGAACTAACCTGCAGTTTAATTTCGCTTCCAGGCAAATTGGATTCTACGGCGTCTTCTCGATCTCGGCGGCCTTCTACGTGATCGCGTTCGTCTACGGGTTCTTCTTCTTGGAGGAGCCGGTGGCCCGGCCGGAGAAGAGCGGGGAGCAGAAGAGCCTGCTGGCTGACTTCTTCGACAAGGAGCACGTGGTGCAGACGTTCCGGGTGGCCTTCAAGAAGGGCGAGAACCAGCGCCGCAAGCGGGTCATCCTGCTGATGATCGTGGTGATGGTGATCATTGGGCCGCTGCACGGCGAGATGGCGGTGACGTACCTGTTCACCCGCTTTCGCTTCAACTGGTCGGAGGTGGAGTTCAGCTTCTTCTCCACCTACGCCATGTTCACCGGCCTGATCGGCGTGATCTTCTGCGTGGGCGTGCTCTCGCACAAGCTGAACATCGACGATGCCCTGGTTGGCGTTCTGTCCAGCACCTCGAAGATCCTGTCGTCCTTCGTCTACGCCTTTGCCACGCTGCCGTGGCACATGTACTTGGGCGGCCTGGTGGAGATCTTCAATGGCACCGCATTCATTGCGATGCGCTCGATAGCCACCAAGCTGGTGTCCAAGGACGAACTGGGCAAGGTCAACTCGCTGTTCGGGGTGGCCGAGGCCCTGATGCCCATGGTATTTGCGCCCATGTATACGACCTTGTATGCCGCCACGCTGCGAGTCCTGCCGGGAGCCTTCTTCCTCCTTGGTGGCGGTCTCACCCTGTTCTCTGTGTTCATTTTCCTGTAAGTGCTGTGAATTATCCTCCCTCCCAGAGTTTAGTCCTAATCCGAATGAAATCTTGTGTTGTCCAGGTGGATGTACCGCTTCCAGGTGCGCCAACGACAGAAACTAGCCTCTCCGGATGCGGAACGCGCCTCTGTGAAGGATCCCAATGGCAACATCAACGCCATCGAGGCTCTGGTCCTGGCCAGCGAGGCCAAGGGCCAGATGAACGGGATCGTGGCCAATGTGATACACGAGTCCTTGGAGCACGCCGATCCTTCCGCAGCCACAAACACCTCCGTGACCTCTGTGACCCCTGTGACCTTGCGACCCGGCGAACGGGGCATCGAGAACCCCGCCTTCGTTCAGGAGGAGGTCAAGGCCAAGGATTGTTAGGCGAGAGAGATGAGAACGGGCTCCCGATCCCCTCCTCATGTACATACTCACATTCCGCTGAGCAAGTTATTAGGGGTCAGGAGTAGGATAAACGGTAAAGCGATTTGAGCCGGAATCGAAATGAAACTCTATTTCTCGGGCCTCGAATCACATGGGACTTCAAACGTATGAAAATCGATTCACAATCCCCACCAATCTTTTTCCGAAAAGTAATTGACGAAATTTCCAAAAGAAATGAAACAGGCAATTTTATTGGGAAAAACGCAGTGATTTTAACCAATAGGGAAAAATACATAAGCAATGTAGACATATTTGAACACAATTCATTCAAAGTTGATATCTTAATTAGTATTGATAAATTATACTAGTTTACAAACTGAGGAAATGGGAGGGCCATTGTTCCAGGGACTAAAACCTTCTGTACAATTGAAGTTATTCAGTTAAAACTACATTGATTCGACAAACATATTCCAGATGATATAGCTTAATATTAATATATAATTGGTATACCCAAATAAACTAAGATGAGACTCTGCCAAGGATGTTTTAATCGAACGAGATTTCCCGCTTTATCCTCGAACCTACAGTCCTATTCCTATTCACCTAACCAATGTGTACAATTACAAATATTATTTTTTTTTATTTAGCCGTAAGTCTATAAATGTATTTTCGTTTTTCGTTGTAATTATCTTATCTTACTCCGATTTGTTATTTTTATAATTTCTTTTTTTGCCTAGCTGTAAGGAGTGTTAAGAAGAATTTAATAAATGTAACATTGTCCGAAACTGGTGACTGAATTTTAGCAGGGGTCGCGAGGGGTGGTCACAGTTCCGAGGGCGTGACATGGCAATCGACTATTACACTAGCTAACAAAATAAACGCTACTTACTGGCATAGTAAATGGAATTTTAAAATAGTTCGTTTTTTTTTTAATCGCCAAAAAGTTGTCAAAATAACCTGAAAATGGCTGAACATAAATAAAATAATTATTTTCTTTATGCTTATGGTAAACACTTATATTCACTTAAAGGCAGTCATTATTAACTGGCAAAAAGTAAACAAGAAATTAAAAGATAAATAAAACTTTTATCCAGTTGTCGAAAAAAGTTCTTTTATTATTGCCAACGATAAAAATCTGTACAAATAAATAATAAATTGCTGGAAAATATATTTTTTAAGTGGCTTTCCAATAAGTGAAACATCGATGTTGGTAAAGAAACATTGTTACTCGCATTGTTTTGAAAACATCGATAGTATTCTGGATTGCATTTGTAAAAATAAAACCTTACTTTAAACTTGTTTAACCGATTAAGACTGATGATTTCTAGGTGAATCTTAAACGAAACGCTTGATTCACAAATATCCTAATCATTAATTTCAACTGCTCCAGAAATTCAACATTTTGTCGTGTTAGCCAGTGTTTTTGGACACAGTAATCAGTGTCGCTGGCAAACAATTACACACACAAATGAACTAGTCGGCGTGGGTTGGAGTGGGCTGCAAATGGAGTCCTGGCCGCGAGCCTATCGCTCTTTTCCTGCACGTAAACAGGATGTGAGGATGCCAGGATATCAGGAGGAATCGGGAACGGACAACGGACAACGGGAAACGGGAAACGGGGAATATCGGACTGCGGACACGGGACACTGAACAATTGGTTTGCTCATGTCGCTGATAATTGTCGATTACGTTGCACAAAACGGATGCGTTTTGTATTTTGCCCCTTGTTGCAGGCATTGTTGCTCTTTTTGCGGTGCCCCATGCAAAGGTTGCGAGTGCATTAACTGTGTGATAAGTCTGGAACCTTGTGTGCCCTATCGCGGAATTGGCCACCACAAAATTATTGTGAAAAGCAAATACAGGAAATTCCCTCAACCAGTTTACTAGTGCACCAAAAAAGATGGGTACCCTTTGAAGTACTTTTCTATCTCAAAGTAATGCATTGCTGTTAATTAGTAATCTTATAGATTTCGTATATCGGTCTGATTTATGTTATATTGACAGTATTGAACCAAATTTATTGCATTTTTTCTGTCCCTAGTAAATAAGTTTTTAAATTTAATGTTAATTAAGACATTTGATTGCGGACTCGTATAAGGAACTTTTATGGATATTTGTTCTTTAACGGGTCTATTTATTTATTATATGAAAAAGAATTATTAAATTATTAATATAATATAATATAACTTAGTAATAAAGTCATTAGTCAAAAGGCATTGCATAAGTAAATCTTATTACAATGTATTTACTCGTATTTAAATGTAGTTTTAAAAATTGTAAAAGACAAATTGGTATTTCATAATTAATCTTAACTTTGAGCTAAGATGCACTTATTATTTTATCTCAGAGATCGTGAGATAGTTCGTTTCAAAATTATTTATTTAAGGTATTTGTCAAACTCGTGATTTTACCTTATAGACGAGGGAAGTGCATTTTCAGGTCGTTGCATGAAGCTTGCCTCCAGTGCCATTTGCCACTTTATTGCTGGCCCGGCAGTTTTGTTTCGGCGACTGCACGTGGCACGTATTGCACTTGACAGGAATATTTTTTGGGGAGGCGGGCAGCTTTTAACTGCGACTGGCATCAGCATTTAGCGACGTCGTCCTCGCTGTCTCGTTTGCCTTTAATTACTTTTTCGATACGGACGCCCACCTGGGGGCCACGCCCCTTCGGCCTTTTTGGCGCCCACTCGATCGGCCATTCAGTGTGAAGAATATGGCTCCTGCAACTTGTTGGCCGAACTCAGAGCCAGAAACTTTACCAACATGTTGCCGGCTTTGTTGCATGCTCTCCTCGGGAAATTTGATATCGCCCCATTTGTGGCCTTTGTTTTCGCTGCTTTCTTGACTTGTTTAAGTTGACTCGTTGACCCATAAATAATTGGAGTAAACAATGCCAGCGCAACGAATTCGAGTATTCGAGTATTCGAGTGTGTGAGAAGTGGGGAGCAACATGGCCATAAATCAGTGGCCAGCTGCATTTAATCTGGCTTAAACACGCATTTTCTTGACAATTTCACAGTAAACTGTTCATTAAACATGTCCCAGAGCTTGTTTTCGTGGAATGAATGGAGCACTCCCCATAATTAATACCCTGTTTTACCCTGCTCACCCACTAGCCGAGTATAAATCAAACAAATTCTATCGGTTAATCAAATCCAAATCCGAATGCAAAGTCAAAGGCATTGGCGGAGGCCAAAAGCGGTCAACCAAATGATCTCCGGGCCATCTCCATATGGATTTGTACGGCATCAAACGAGTTAATTAAGCGTAAGCGCAGCTAACAACCAACCATCCATTTGGGAAATTCGTAAAAAAACGACTAAAAAGCACGAACATTTATGCGACTTGAGCATATCCATTATATTCATTTTAGGTATCAATATTCCAGTAATTTTAAAAAGCCAAGAAAATATGCCACACAAAAATTTGTAATAAAATAATTAATTAAAATATAAAAATATATTAGCTAGTTTGATAAATGTCATGTGAGTATTAATATTACAATTTCTTTTTGATATTTTAAAAATTACATGTAATATATATTATATTATTCCAAAATGTTTTGTTGAAAGGTCAAAGTCTTTAATTTTATTATAGGGATATTCATTTTCTTATTATGTTGATGTGTATTTCTTTGATTTAAAAATGAATTATGGGTGACTTGTTAGGCATCCAAATTGCTTGGTGACTTAAAATGTTTTTAGCTTTCAGTTGTCAAAGTCAACCGTTTTATTATACGGAAATAAATTTGTATATATTTTTTTTGAGGATGGCAAATTGTTTTGTTCTTCTGGCTGCGTACTTGACATGAATTCAAGATTGCCCTGATCCCTGTCAAGTAGTGGGTGTGAAAAGCTGCAGGAAGCGAGGCAAAGGTTAAAAGAACCTCGAGGAATGGTTCTCTGGACAGGCGAAAGTCAAGGGATTTGACCGTTGAATTCCCGCAGAGGGTGGCCCACGCACACACATATGTATAGTACGACCCGGAGAAAGTCGGAAACACATGTCGGTAAGCCTATTTTGTCTCTTGACCTCATTCCTCTCGGTCTGGGCTTTCGCTTTCCTTCCGTTCCCTCCCCTCCTTTCCGCTCCTTACCCCTCCCTTCGCCACCGTTTCTTTTGCTGTTTCCGTTTCCGCCTGGCCAACTCCACATTTCGAGTCCAACTTCGATGGCAAATGCTAAGTAGTTTCGCTTTTAGTGCAAAATACTCGCCACCTCCTCCTCCTTTTTGGCCCACTTTCCTCCGTTGTTTTCCCTCTTGTTGCCACTTCACATTCATTTCTTTGACTTTGATATTTGCCACACTTGAGGAGGGTGGAAAGGTTTTATTTTGTTTGGACTACAGCCGGAGTTGTGTGTGCCGGCAATTTCCTCAAGAGGATTCTCGTTGGGAAAGCCTGGCTCGCCGGCCATCACCCCAAATTGATGTATATACTCGCCTAATCAATGGAATTGCTCGCAATCCGCTTGCTGCGGGTGGTCGTCAAAGGAACATCAATGTCCTATTCCTCCGAAAATCCCTCGAAATGCAAAGTCAACGCAGGAGCTGCTTATTTGCAGGTCCTCATCCTGGTATCTCGTGCCCATTCCCATTGTTTGCATGCACCCAAAGTCAATGTTGAACTTAAAGTTGCACTTGCAGCGGACACAATTGCTACACTGCAATCAAACGCTTTAAGAGGTTGAATGGTTGTTAGATTTAGTTCAATATGCCTGCATTTTATACTATGTACATATCAATCGGATTAACACCTTTAAATATATAATGTTTAAAAGTTGATTCTCTTATTGGATGTTGATTCTCTTATTAATTCTTTTGTTTACAAATTTCTATAACTAATCGCCAAATTTTAGAGAATCAAACCACAATCCAATCGGACACGTTTAAGAAAAGTTATGAGCTTAGAAGTGCAGGTTGTATTTTCTGCAAAGCCATTTTTCCAAAATTTGAAAAGGAAAAAAATTATAAACCAAGATTTGAGTGGAGGCTTTTAGGAAATTATACCATAATGTTTTAGAGGAATATCACTTCAAGATTGGTTTTAAATTATAAAAGTTATGGGCTTAGAAGAGCAGGTTTTAAGTCACTTTTCTGCATAGCCATTTTGAAAGAGGTAACATTTGAAAAATTAATTAAATTAAATCACTATCATTTAAAGGAGGGTCATATTATAATCAGAGATCCATAAGAAATGTTATGGTCTTAAAGTGCAGTTTTTGAACACTTCTCTGTAAAACCATTTTTTAAAAACTTAGCCTTGATAACTTCATAAATGAAAACCTCAAAATATAATTAATTAATACAATAAATTGAGTATTCCTTAGTACCAATACGTCTGATGCTGAAACAGTAAGTTGCAGTCAATGTGGGTAATTAAGTCAAACAATTGCAGAGGAAAGTCATTGTCGACTCCTGCCACTCATTCACGCACCTCCCCCCTCTCTCCTCCATTCCGTTCGATGTCTTTAGATCCAGTCCCTTCTTGCAAAGTCAATTGGTTTGCCACCACAACATTAATGTGTGGCCCCTGTTCCGACACCCCCTCCACCTCCCCCCGCTCCTGCACCATCACGACTTGGGCTTAAGTAAATATTTGGCCTACGTGCCCATTACGTGATTTTCCGATAGTCTCCCATCGATAAAGACGACGATGTCGGGGAAGATGAGAACGCTGATGATGGTGAATGGTGAATGGTGTATGGTGATGCTGAATGCTGCATGGTGGATGTTGAATGTTGCATGAATGGTGAATGGTGATGGGCCGGTGCACTTGAGATGGGCTGCTGCATCGCTTTGGTCGGTGCTACTTGAGTGGAGGATGCAGAACGGAAACCTCGGTTCTCGATTCGATGCCATCGAACTAGGGATCCCATTCCAGAAACGCGAGATTTGTCTAAATCTTGCGATGAAATTTGTTCGTTTTCGGTTCGTTTGGTTTCAAAATCCCGCGCAATTGGGTAGATCGATGGGAACAAAATACTTCGGAGGCATTGGGTATACATATACTACATATTCGAGAATGTGGGAGTTAAATAATGTATTTCAAGGTTAATTAAGACACGAGAACCATATTACCCTTAAAAGTGCACTCAAAACTATTGTGTAGCTTGCTAATATCTAATAAATTATCCTAATAATTGTAATGTTTATAACTGAAAAACGTAGGTATGCTTAAAATGTAATACTAAACTTATTAAGAATACCTACATAAATCTATATTACTGCCCAGACATTCATCTTTACACTTATAAGAGTATTTCATGAATTAAGATAGTTTAAGGACAACTAAATGAATTAAGTTCCACTTGATTAAAATTTCAATTACTGTGTTATTTTTATTATTGAATTCTTTCTTTTCACTACAAGTTGCCAAGAACATAATCTAAATAGCCAAGTCACAAAATCCAAATGATAAATGATTTAGAAACATGTTACATAATCTTAGAGCTATATTAATATTAAAATAATATAACATTTTTTAATGATTTTATTATTGCCATTATCATATTGTATTTCCAGTTTTTTGGGATTTTAACAAGCTCAAACACAAGCTTCGACCTTCAACATTTTACATTCAAATTGTGCTTTATTCCCCTCCTTTTCCACAATTGCTTCCCTCATTTTTCCTTCGGCGCATTGTAATTTTCTAATTGGTTGATTTAATGTTGCCGGCAAATGAAAATGCCTATTTAATATTCTGTCCGGAACAGAGGACTGCTGTGCAGTGGAAATTGCAAATAATTTTTGGAAAGCGAGGGCAAACATAATACATAATAATACATCTGCATGCCACGTTTTTTGTTCATTAACTCGACTGGTGGACGAGGGAGGGGGAGGGGGTCCGAATCGAGGGGCAGCAGCCACAGAGTCAAGAGCAGCTGCCACAAGGATGTGTTTCTGTCTGTCCTGCCATATCCTTCCCCCCACACCCTCCTTCCCCCTCATCGTCCTGCTCTTCTTGGCCAAAACATCGCTTATATAGAAAACTTTATGCTTCGTTAAAAATGATGTACAAATCAAATGCCAGAAGCAATTTCCCAGCAACAATTACAGCCAAAACACCAGCAGCCAGAGCAACTCCGGCAAACCACAACAATGCGGAGCCAAGATACACAGAAAAACCAGTGAAATAGTAAAGAAAACATTAGAAATAAATAAGAAAATGTTCTTAAAATTTCTAACACTAATATATTATTAAGAAAGTCGGGATTTGTTTGAAATTATAGATATTAAAATCAGGTCTACTTATTGATTTTAATTGTTTTTGAGTATATTGCTTTTGTACATATTCCGAGAAATTCTCTTTATTTGTCTTTTTCTTATATTAACTCTAATTTGCAACTATTTCGAAAGACAACGCAAAATAAAATGTAGAAAAAGTATAAAATTATTTTACAAATTTTTTCTGTTTTCTTTCTCTTGTTATATTATTTGTTATATTTCACAGAAAATTGGTATCCTTACGGAACACTTAAGGATTAAAATTGAATTAAACAGAATATGTAACGTTCATTTTTCTCTAATCTAAATTTGATAAACCATTTTTATACTTAAACATTTTCCAGTGAACTCATATTGATTCAACCATCACAATTTTGCTCACTGTAGTACTCAATCCAGGGTCTAAGGGATGTGTGTTGCGGCGGACAGGCCAAAAGCTTGCGAAGGGCAATGAGCAAAAATAAATAAATCATTTAAATGAAAAAAAAAAATACCCAAGCACATACGGATGTTGAAGAAGCGGTGGGTGGGTGGATGGAAACCCGCAAGGCTCATTAGAAATACATAGAAGCAACCACAACAACAGGAAACATATATTCTAGCAAAAATTTTGGAAGCAGTAAGCCGAGCCATTTCGAAAACTAATTGAAAATTGAATACGATTGCAAATAAAAGTACAAGAAAAGTTTAAGGAATAAATCGGGTAGTAAAGTCACGTCTGCCTCACCGAAAACTATATTTTATATTTTTATATTTTTATTTCAATGCAATTTAGTGTTCTATCAGATTGATTCACAAACTCAGGTTACGCAAAAAGCTAAAACCTTAATTGAGTTTTTAAAAGCATATTCCCCAACTTAAATTTAATTTTTACTTAAAAACTTATAAGGCTTGGAAACTTTTAAAGCTCGATTCATTATTTTCAGAAAGAGACTTCTGTAAAAAAATACTTTGTATGTGTTTAGGTAGTTTTAATAATTTACTCTTAGCCAGCTATACTTTCTTTTTTCATCGCTTGATTTAGCTTAGGTATAATGATTTGAATTAACTGAATTCTAGTTGATTTTCTTCACACATTCCACCTTTCATTTTCCTACTTTATTGGACTACTTAAACGAAAAACGACTCACTCTTGCCGGAAAATATCTCGATTGTGGGACATTTTGGCAAGGCGTACGCGCTGGTGCCACGCCCCCAACCAAACTTAAGGCGTTGACCAGCGGTTTCATCGCCGTCAACATCATCATCATCAGTGGCCACAGCCTCATCTGGAGCAACTGAGCCAACTCTGTAATGATCGTAATGATCAGGTGCTGGCCATTTCCATTTTGTACGTCCAAGTGCGAGGCGGCGTCATAATTACACGTTCCGCACTTTTCGGTGCACAGGAAAAAATATTATACTACCATATTATTGATAAAATTTTGAATTCTTTCTTTTGAAAAGTACTACCTTAAAGATTGTTCCGAAACCGTTGGTATCTTTCGCTTAATAAGATTAAATTTATAAAATATGTACATAAATTTTGGTTTTCTGATCACAATAAAAATTATCTTAAGGTCTTTAAAAAATTTTTGCTCTTTTTATCTAGGGAATAATTTAAAATATTTTATTTTAATAAAGACTCTTTTCGCTTACTTTCATTTGAAACAAAGGAATTTATCGAGCTGTTAAGCTCAAAATAATATTTTAAGCCAGGCATTTCTCTGAGTGTGAGTGACTTGAACCTGGTCCAGAGCTGGAGCAGCGGTTCACTTTTCTGGCTGAGAGCTTCGGGCAGAGTGAAATCGACCGAAAGTTTTCCTCAATTGGGAAAAGCAAAGCATATCTCGCTGCGGTTTCCCGGCCAGGGAACCAAATAAAATTTAAATTCCATTTAGGCCAGCTCGGAATTAGCGAAATGGACCCCAATCATGGAATGAAAACAAAGTCCGCTGCAGGTCAAAAAAGGAGTCGTGAAGGGACACACACATGTGCGGGCTGGCATAAATATTTACAAACAATGACGACGGAAGGCCAAAAGTGCCGGCAGAAACAAATCCGTTATAAATAAAACATAACGAACAGATTTCCAGCTTCGAATCCACTTGAAACGCAACTCAAACTGGAATTTCAGACCTGGGACTCCAGAGGCTCGTGGAAACGAAGAAATAGGAGCCGAAAAAAGACGACGAAAAAGATGTCAAAAACAATAAATCAAACCGGCAGCAGCAGACCAGAGGAAGTGCACACACAGAAATTAATGGTAATTTTATTATTTACCTTTCAAAACCACTCATATTTGCCACTAATTTGGCCTTTTCACTGCCACAAGATACCATAAATCATGCAATCATCAAAGTTAAGCACTCTACGTAAACAATATCCTTACTAAATGAAATTATCTAGTTCGCAATTAAAGTTTTGGCGACTATCAGGCTGCGCTATTCGTGTTTTAATTAGTTTTTAAAAACAACCATTGTTATAAAACCTAAATGGACATTTATTTGTTTCAAATAAAGATATGGCAGTTCCATTTTGACGAACTTGGAAAGATAGATCCAGAGAACTAAATCTTAGAAATAATGTCCTTAAAGATGAGATTAGCTCATGTACTATAAGAGGAATGAGGCCATTATCACTTTTCCTAATAACTATTTAGGAGTTAAGGGACCTATTATATCTCTATCAGAATTAATATTAAATACAATGTTGTACAACCTCAATACTAATCTTCCTAATTTTAGAAATATAAAATATAGTAAGCAGTTAATCTGTGAAAATAAAAATAGTTATCGTATGGTGGTGGAAGGCCGACCCTTCATTTCTCAAAGATTCGAAGGCACAACTTACCCCAAAAAAACACCTTAATTTGCTCAGTGTTTTCGGGACGGGGGGTGTCGGGAAAAGGGTGAATCCCCAGACCCCTCGAACGGAAGCCCTGTTCCCAGAGACCGGGGAAGATCTCTCCCGGCACGTTCCCTTTCGACGGGTGGTTCTTAGGGCCTTCTTTATAAGTCCACGGTTGAGGCATGCCACTGGGCAAGCTTCGAGCATTAAAGATGGGCTCCCAAAACACTGTTGCGCAGGCGTCGCAGTGTCTTCCCCACTTCTGACTCTCTGTCTGCGATTAGCATTTGTGAATGAGTGGAATTCCGAGGCGGAATCATGACAGCGGAAGTTTTGGGAACTCTGCCTTTGTTGTGAGGAAGGTGCGACCTGAAATCGGGCAAGGTTCGTTTATTTTCTGACAGATTCCATGTGCAAAATTGCTTTTCAAGGGGAAAGCATCAAACTATAGGCCCAAAAGAGAATTAATTAGCTAGCAATAAGTTCATATTATTTAAAGTATCAACATTTGGCAGTTAAGCATGCTAAGCAAATAAAGATTTCAGAAATTGTCTATTTTATTCTATTTAGAATTGTATAATGTGTCCAAAACTCCTAAAAACAATATATAATATATATTCACCAATTTAATATTTTATTTGTATTTTGTTTATTGAATTTTGAATATGTATTGAGATATTATAGAACAAGTTATAAAGAAATATATATAAAAAAGGAAACTTGGCTTCAAAACTGGTTTAAGACTCAAAATTCAACTATGATTGTGAAATTAGTTTTTGATTCTTTTGCAATTAGAAGTATAAAACAATTAATTTATAAGTAAAATTAGTGTATACATTTTATTTTGCCTTTTAATAGCTTGAAGATTAAGAGTTCATAGATCTTTTTTTTGACATATTTATGGAGTCCCTTATCAACATCGTTCTCACACTTCGAACATCGATGGCAACATGAGTTGCTCACAGAAGAGAGCCAGCAACATATGTTGCTGGGATGCCAATGCTAAAACATCCGGCAACATTAGCTCTGGATTTGATATATTTCAAATCTGCAGTCAATAAAATAAAATGTTAAGCAAATAACTCCATAGTTTGACATGCCGAATTATATTTTTTAATTGCATATCAAGTTAAAAGACATTAACAAATGTATTGTAAACAATACATCATACATGATACAGGTAATTTTAATTTAACTTTAAATCAAACAAATAGTTAAATAAATATGTAAGCAACCAAATAAATGGACCCAGTAACTAAAACTATAGGCTTGATGTTGGATATGGCTAGAAAAATCTGTAAAAATGTATAGCCATTTTTTTAATATATATTATATAGGTCAATAGTAAGCAATTTATTTAAAACTTAAATATATTAGAACAAGAATAGTGTCAAAATATTTTAAGAAGATAAAGTAGAGTAATTTAATAAATTGTATAGCCCCTGTTGCGCATGCAAAGTTTTATTTTTCCCTGTGTAGATTTGATCTTATTTAGTGAAGTATTTATTTTCAAATATTTTTTCCGCTAAGCCTGATGTATTTTTAAGCACCAAATGCGAATTAACGCGGACAGATGCAGCAAATGTTGCAGGCGAAGCAAATGTTGCCAAGCAGCATCCGCATCCACATCCGCACAGAATCCAAATCGCGCTCTCTCGGCGTTTTGGTGTTTTGCTTGCGAGCAACAACAGTTTCGACCGAGCGTTTGCCAGGTGAACAACGTAGAGCGGCGCAAGCGAGCGATACCGAAGCAAATTCGATTTCGATTTCGAGATTGCGTTTGATCCCGAAGCGGTACGAAATTCAGCCGAAGTGTGCGTCGGTTCTTTTTTTTTCGAGTGGTAGTGCGAGTGGGAGGAGTGGGACGACAGCCTCCGCCGACAAGGAGGTGAATATATCGTGTAGTGCGCCAGGACGAGAGAAACGGAACGAAACGAGACGAATCGAAACGAAACGAGTCGAAACGAGACGAGACTCAACAGAACTCAATAACAGGACTTTTTGGGGGCAAACTGGCGCGAGGACGTCGCCGCGGCGAACAGAACCACGCTGGCCGTTGACCGAGTGGCAACGCAGCCCGGAGAATCGAATCGGATTGGAGAATTGGTGGAGAAGTCACTGAGACAAAAGAGAGTGGGCACGGAATCGGAATCGGAACTGAAATCGAAATCGGACAAACTGAGATTTTGGCAGCTGTTGCATGCTGTGGCAGACTCAGTGACGCCGCGAGTGCCGTCGCCGCGTCTTGTTTTTGTTGTTTGTTTGTTTGGTGACCCCGACTCCGCGTCCCGATCCTCGCGTGTGTGTGACCAAGACAGAGCTATAGAAACAGATCACAAAAACAGTGAATCAAAAGGAGATTGAGATAGTGGGACTCGAGGAGCACGAGGTATTTCGCATTCGAGCCAATGTACGTAAAAGCCGCTGTGATCCCATAAGCTTCGAATATTCCCCATTTATAATTAAAGCCCTAAATTATAGAAATTACACATTTAACCGACTTCTCCTAACTCAAATTAGGATAGTCATTCATATATGGACGAGTTTTTGAATTTGTAGTTATGAAGAAATGTAAAAAGGTAAAATATATTAAATTTATGTTGTCCGCTATTGGAGAAACATGTTCTATATTTAGGGTTTTATTGACAATAAAATAACTATATAATTATTTTCATAACACGATTTACTTTCTTGTTAGGAAAGTTAGACTTTAAAAAAATTCAATAGGGCACGAAAACAAAAGTGAAAAAAGTGAAAAGCGGGTAAAAAAATCTTGAAGATTTTATTTACATAAACACTCACATGAGAATATTTTCACGAACTCTTTTTAGATATTTTTGCAAGGGTCTTGTTAATTTTTGTCCTTTAGAATTTTTTTCACTTTAAACTGAAGCCTTAATAAATATTTTAAAATAATGTGGAATGAATTGAGTTTTAGTACTTATTCAGTGGAGTTTAAATAATTTGGAGTGAGGTGATTTGATTTCACAAGAATGTGATGTGGTATTTAATCATTTTTCGAAATCATTATTAGATGCAGTTGTTCCTAAAATGTTTTAGTAGTTTCTTAATTGGGGCCAATGTTGGGTGCGTGTTTCCCCAGAGAACTTTCCTAAGCCTGCCAGATTAGTGAATGCGAATGGGGAATATGGGAAGCTTACCGGGTGCCGATAGTCGCCAGCCTCGACTATATAGTTCTACCTTCTCCGATCCAGGGTCAGAGCGACAGGGACAGCGATGGGCCTGCTCCTGCCCCTCATCCTGGCACTGGCCATCGGATCCTCGGCCGTCGCCGCCGGCATATCGGCCAACGATCCCTGCTACTTTGAGGGCAAGCCGCGCAAGTGCCTGCCGAGCTTTGTGAACGCCGCCTACGGGAATCCGGTGCAGGCGTCCAGCGTCTGTGGCGCCCAACAGCCGGAGCGGTATTGCGAGCTGCTGCGCGATGGGAACGCCGGCGAGTGCCGGCCGTGCGAACAGCAGCGGTACGGGCCGGCGGCCCTCACCGATCTGAATAATCCGAGCAACGTGACCTGCTGGCGCTCGGGGGCGGTGAATGTGCCCCACGATCCGGACACAGCGCCGCCGGACAACGTCACATTGACCCTCTCGCTGGGCAAGAAGTACGAGCTGACCTACATATCGCTCTCCTTCTGCCCCAAATCGCCACGCCCCGACTCGCTGGCCATTTTCAAGAGCTCGGACTTCGGCCAGACCTGGCAGCCCTTCCAGTTCTACAGCTCGCAGTGCCAGAAGTTCTACGGGCGACCGGACCGGGCCAAGATCTCCAAGTTCAACGAGCAGGAGGCACGCTGCATCAACTCGCAGCACGACACGGGCGGAGCGGCCCAGCGGTTTGCGTTCAACACGCTGGAGGGTCGGCCGTCGGCCAACGACCTTGACTCCTCGCTGGTCCTGCAGGACTGGGTGACGGCCACGGACATCCGGGTGGTGTTCCATCGCCTGGAACTGCCGCCGCAGCTGCTGAAGGTGAAGAATGCGAATGCGTTCAGTGACGAGATGGGCGGCAGTCGGGAGGCGGACGAGGACGATGAGGCCGAATTGGAGTTGGATGGAGATCAGGACGAGTATGACTACAATCTGCAGGACAACGACAGCGCCGATGGTGGCTACGATGAGTATGAGGAGCCCAAGAAGCATCTGGAACTGGACGACGATCATCTGCACCTGGACTATGCCAGTGATGGGGAGTCCGTTGTGAAGCGGCAGGGCAAGCACAAGGGCAGTGTCTACGAGAAGCACTACCAGGGCAAGTTGGCGGTCACCACGCCACCGCCGAAGGTCACGCCCCCGGGCAAGACCACGCCCCCCACCACAGTGTCAACCGCCGCCCCCGCGACCCTGCCCGTTTCCCAGCACTATGCCGTTTCGGACTTTGCCGTCGGCGGACGTTGCAAGTGCAACGGCCATGCCTCCGAGTGTGTGGCCACCATGAGCTCGGGATCGGCATCGACATCGGGAACGGGATTCTCTGAGACGGACCAGGATGGCCAGGACGAGGACACGCCCGCCGCCCCCTCGCTGGCGGCCCACTTCGGACGCAGCACCTCGCAGATGAGCGCCAAACTGACCATGACCTGCGCCTGCAAGCACAATACCGCCGGACCCGAGTGCGAACGCTGCAAGCCCTTCTACTTCGACCGCCCCTGGGGCAGGGCCACCGACAACGATGCCAACGAGTGCAAGAGTGAGTACCTTTCCCCAATTCGATTTCCTTCCACCCACTGGTTAGTGGGTTAGTGTTAAGAGCGAGAAGAAACCCTGAAACCCTAGTTTAGGTAATTTAATTTGGGGCTGAGTTCGGTTTCCATCTTTGGGAAATCTCTTAACAAAATCCAATATAGTATACAGTTTGCTCCCCTTTGGTTTCTTCATTCTCTTCCAGTTTTAGGGATTTTATTTAAAGCTAAATACTTTTACCTTCTTTTGAAAAACTGTATACCAAACTAGGACATTATATATGTAAATATATTTATCTTTTTGAGGAACCCTGAAATGTCAAAGAACTCATTTTAAAACCACATGCCATGCTCTTGTGAAGTTCAACCTTTTTGATAAAATGTTTTAAAACATCTAACAAAACCAGTCTTAGTTATCTAACTTTAATTAGTAATGCCTCCTGATAAGTTATAAATATCAAAGTAGTTTTTGTGATATGATCCATAAAATCATATCTCCCACTTAAATGCCATAAAGAAATGAAACCAAAAGTCAGTGTAAATTTTGGGATCTGAAGAGCAGTCTACAGTGAACCGAAAAAAACCTCAAATTATCGAATACGCCTTATCTATCGTACAATTTATATTCTCAATCGGTTTTAGAACGAGCTGGAGTAAAATATAAAAGCGGGATAATGTACATTGAAATATAATAATTAGTTCCGTTAAAAATTAGGAAATTAAAAAAAGGAAAACCATGTGTTTTAAATCGATTAATTAAATAAGCTAAGACAAGTTAACTATTCTTGTTAAATTCTTAATTAAATAGTCAGTAGTGTTGCATTGTATGTTTTCTTTTGGAAATACAAAAGCTACAATACAAGAGTATGTCTTGTACTAATCAGAATGCTTTTAGCGTTGGCCCCATTCAGGAGAAAAACCAAATTAAATTTAGGTCTTCTTTTATGAATGTGGCACGTATGTATCTACTTTGTACCTTAAGTGAATTCATGATAAAGCGAGTGTGGCGTCAGTAGGGACTATTCTTTCATTGAACCCGAATCGTGAAGTCCCTCTTCCTTTCGACGACCCTGCTCCACTGCCATTGATCTTTGGAGCTGCCCTCGGTCAAGAGCTGAGGTCTTTTCATGGTCACTCACACTGGACGACAGTGCAATTGAGTGCATTTATGGGACGGCGGAAAAGTTGGGTAGAGGATGTGGGGGGGGGACTGGGGGTTAGGTACTGCAATTCAAGTGGCGTTTTCAATTGCAAGCATTGTGCGATTGTGAGATTGTGCCCTCCTCATCCTGTCGTCACTTCAGCCCGCTCGCATTGAGTACTTTAGATTCGCACTGGCAATCGCCATCGATGGCATCGCTTCGAATTGCCATCCACATTCTACTCTTTGCATTTTTGGTGTTTTATTCGAGACTTGGAATGGCGCAGTTGAATGCCTCGGCTCGAGACGATTGTCTGCACCGAGAATATGACCCAGTACATATCTGCATTTTCATCTGCATGTTTCTGTCATCAAAGATGGGAAGATGGGGTCTGGGGGGGATGGAGGGCCATTTATGCCATCGACCATCCTCGTCATCATCCTGTTCCATTCTCCATTCACACACTACCTTGGAGCGCCTCACCTTTTGCGGCCACGCCCCCTATCCGCCTCCACAGAGAGCCATAAATTACTAACGATTAACTTTTTGTAGACCATTGACGACGTCAACGTTGTCGTCCTCATCCAGAATTAATCAAAAGCCACCAAGAGGGGGAGCAGCCCAACCCAATTCATGGGTGGAGAGTTGATGGCCAGTGGGGGTCGAAGGTCAGCTTAAAGACTCAACGGAACGTCGGTCGGCACTAATTTATGGCTTATGGCAAAAAGAAAATCCCATGACAATTGCCGATGGAAATGGCCAACGAGAGGAAGCGAAAAGGATTAGTTCAACACAGAGAGAGAAATGACAAAATTACCGGGTTACTAGTAGCTATACTTCAGACTACAGTTCATGTTTTGCAACACAAAAGAGGCTTCTAAATAAACCATTAACATTTTTGAAGAACTTGGTAATAAACCTAATTAAATAGAAGGAAACTAATCATCATGAGTCGGTAAAATATTTAAATTTTATTCATGTTCGGGTGCCCTTGTCTGGGATATCTGGGTAAAGTCGGTAAATCTCCGTAAACAATGAGCCCCAGATCCTGGCCAGAATTTCCCTAAACTCTTTAACCCACGGCCAGCGGTCCTTAATCGACCTTGAAGCTAAACTAAGCCGAATAAGCCGAAAGTTGTTCGTCTACTTCCGTGCGTTTCCATCAGCTTTTCCACCCATCAACCCCCCCGCGAAACGTTTTTGGGGAAGGCGAAAAATTAATTTTCTATGGCTTAAATTTGAATTAGTCTCCGCCGGAATCCCGAGTCCGGACTTCATTACAAATGCAACGAAATAAACGGCGAGCGGGGGGCCAGGGATTGGAAAGATGGAGTGCTCGGAAAGTGATAAAAAATATTTATGTCTGGGCAAAATTCCAGCCGCCGGCTGTCCCTGCCTTGTTCTGTTCTGTTCTATCCTATCCTGTCCTGTCCCATTTCCATTCCCATCTGTCTAGCTCCGTTCCTCTCCAGCACTTGCCATCTCCAGCTGACCACTTGGCTACTGGGGAATCAGTCGGCTGCAAAAAAGATTTACAATCCCAAACGATTCGGCAACAAACAGCGAGGAAACAATTAAACAAGAACGCTGTTTTGTTTTGGACACCGAATCCCTGAATTTCACTTACTTGATTTCTTTACATTTTTTTAAGTAGCTTGATCAAACATTTTGGAAGGTGTATCACTTGAAAATATGTCTCTTAAGTGTGTCTAGATTTTAAAATTATAAAAAATCAATTATGTATATGACACCATATATATATATATAACATATATAACATAACATATATTACTATATAGTTGTTCCAATAATAAAGTAATAAGGAAAAAATACATCTGAAAATAGTACATGTATGAGGTAAACTCAAAGTACCTTTTATCAAGGGGAAATACATGTATGAGGTAAACTCAAAGGACCCCTTTTCAAGGGAATTAAATCGGGCGACTAAACAAAGATTTAAGCGGAGAGCGTAAATATTGCAAAAGGAACTCGAAACTGTTGGCCCTTGCTACCTGCTGCCGTGTGGCTTATCTCGCGGTTTTGCCACCACTCCACTTTGTCCACCCACAATTCCTCATTCCGATTTGCTTTATTCGCTGGCGATTTGTTTCGATTCCGTTTGCCTAAAAGTTGCTCCCATTTTCCTGGTCCACCCGTAATAGTAGCATCGCACAGTGGTTTCAAAACCCCGTTTTGCTTTTCTAATCAAGTTACTGAAGCGTATTGCACAACTTATTACAAATTAGCATACATGTACGAATTATTATTATTGCTTATTATAATGATATTAGAATGATAGATAGAACTAGATCTGAAACATAAGTAATATTTACAAAGATATGTAGACTGCTGAAGAGTAATATATTGGGCTATCTTTTAATATTAGCATTAGGCATAGTGACAGTAAGTTTTAGCATATTTCGCAAATTCCCAAAATGAAAAAATTATATCCGAAATTAACCTGAATACTTTGTCTCCATAAACGGGCTGCCTTTGACCCACTGTGGGTCAAATCGCCTCATTGGTCGCCGCTCGCGGGTCTCTGGGGTCGAGTGAGGCGCATCTAATGCGAGACATCTGTTAATTTTTTGGCAGGCTGCAATCGCAGGGAACAAGGCAACAAGCCAAGGGGCATGTGCCACATCGATGTTTGTTCCCTGCCCATTTCACTGAACCGAACTGGACGTTCTCCCTCATTGAGATGCCGCTTTGTTTATTACATTTATTTGTGTGTGATTTTCATATGTTTACTATTCCCCCTCGGGGGTGAGTCCTTCGCAGTCCTTCTGGTGAGGGTGGCCCTGCGCCTTTTCCGAGGGCTGTTCGGAGTGTTCCGGGCGCGACTAATTCGCTGCGTTTACATTTGCAAATTCCTCCTGGTAATCCCGGCAGCTGTGCGCATTTAACGTGCCGTCGGGGGAGAGGTGTAAAAGGAGCTACAAAATCCCCGGCACCCACAACTGACTTGCAACAAATTGCCCCAGCTTAAGTTGCAGGAGCATTGGTGCACTCAAAACAAAAACATTGACTGCAATTTTTGCCACCTAGATTGATTTTCAAATAATTTATCTATTGTTTTAGCTATTGCAGAAAAAAAAATTTTAATTTGTATTTAAATAAAAATAATCATTTTAAAAAAATCATTCTTTAAATAAGCTGATGTATTTATATTTGTTGAATAAAACAAATATTATTGATAGCATCCATTGGTTTTATTAAATATGGTCTTAGTAAAAATTTTTAGTTTCCATAGTAATTGCGTATTACTTATTTCTCGAATTATTTAAATGAATATAAAATTTGTTCCATTATAAAAATAATACAGAGCAATTTAAAATGAAATAAACATTTTTAAGGTCCGAATTTAACGAGTAGCCTTCAATATCATTAGATTTCAATGCTGGATTATCCAGAGTTTGTTGTAAAATATATATATTTTCAACTTAAACCAAGTAACACCATTATTTTGCACAGTGCAGTAGGAACAGTTGCAGAAACAGTAGCAGTAATAGTAAGAGTTACCTAGCGGTTGGCAGTTAAGTTGTTGCACAAATGCAACATCGAGGATTCTGGGCCATTCGAGTCCAGGCGGTTAGCAAAATGCAACATTTTATTGCATAACCGCAACACTGTGGCTCTCTGCCACGCCCTCCGACACTCCCCCGCCCCCATGTATGGGCGTGTCAATGTGATAAAATGCTGGCAGCTTCCATTTCGCTTGAATTGCTCTTGTTGCAATTGCTTTGCTTTAGTTTGGAGGTGCTTTTTGCCCCCCGATTCCTGTTTTTTTTTTTTTTTTTTGGCTGCGGGATGCCTTAAAGTATGTGGTGGCAAAAAATGTTTGTTATTTAAAAGGACTCGCGGGGAAAAAATACTTTTCATGGACCAGGAGTGGGGGGAGCATGGAAAGGCATAATGAGTGTCCTTTGTGCAGTGGCACAACTCGGAGACTGTACTTAATTTGCATGCAGCCGGGCAACGGGTTATGGAAGTGATTTGTTCTGCTGAATGCCCGGAATTCAAGTAATGCGCATTGGGAATCCTAATAAGGCTGAATTACACTCTTTGTTTGCCATTTTAAAATGTGGCCCTGTGGTCCTCACATGCTTTTGAGCATTTCATTTAATGAATGACACTATGAGGGAAATTTGTAAAGGAATATTCTTCTAGTGGAATGCTCAAAGGGAAATGTGTGCAAATCGAAGGCAGCAACTAGCATGACATGCAAAGTAACTCGAAACATCTTAATTTAGTCCAGGATTTTTAAACTTTTGCAAAAGAAAGCCTTTTCGTCTTTGATCAGGTTAATTTTTGAATTCAGAATCTGACTACTCTTATTCCATAATTTTCTTGTATGAAAGTTATATAAACATCTTTCTTTCTTGTACCATTTATAATTTTGTCATTTATTTAAGGACCATTCTTTAATTGTATAACTTGTATTGCATGCCATGTTTGATATCATATATATTATATGATGTTATTCACATTAATTTAATATCTATAAAAGTGAACGACTATTATGAACGGCTGTTTCGATTTGACTCAATATTTTTCGTAATTTCCAATAGAAGGTTTTACAAAAGATATTATAAATCAGCATTTGGCAGAAGCATTTTAAGACTGGCCTAGCACATCGAAATTGCAGGAAAAACTGCTGACGCAAAGAGTGTAATTTCCCGGCTAGGCGAGGGCGACTGTACTCGATTTTCCCCGGGGAAAACCAATGACCGCAGATCCTTGCAATTCCAGCCAGCCTCCAACTGTCCAACCATATCCGACTAATGGCTATGCCAGCACTCTAATTCCTTCTCGCACAGTGCCAGTGTTTGATTCATCACTTTTACTTCTATTTAATTGCTCCCCCGAGCATTTCTCTGCCGTGGAGCGTTGCAAGATTGCTGCTGCTGCCGCGTCGGAAAACCCTCCTCAAAACCAGCTTCTATTGCATTCTATTGTCTTGAAACACCACGCTGGATCGTTTCGCCCTTGCCCTTGCCCCCGCTCTTAACCGAAAAACAACGATAAGTTGATGACTTTTTGGCTTTTTGCTGGCAACTTGAAACCTTTCAACTACACAAACTGTGAGCCACCTCGGAATCCCATCCCCCATCCCCCGTCCTCCGTCCACATCCACTCGATTTCCCCTGGAAGCCATCAACGCCGCATTCTGTTCTTCGGCTGCTGCTGCTGCTGTTTGTTGCATATTTTCTGTTTCTGACTTTTTCTCAAGCAATTACTTTTTAATTTGCGCTAGCATTTGGCGCCAGGCAACAACAACAGTAACGTAGCGCGTCGGTAGTTGCCACGCCCCCTTAACAGCCTCCTTCCACCTACTATAGCTTCTTGTCTTACGTTCAACTTTTGGATTCTTTTTTCGGCGTCTTTTCGAAAAGTAGGACTGCCACTGAAGAAAAAAGGGCTCTTGATAGTAATTTAGTATTTCGGTATTATTTTTATGTTAACAGAACCTTAAGATGGGAGTCTAAAATATATTTTAAAAAATTAGTTTGCTCTTCAAATACCTTTAATGGCCATAAAATATATATATTTTTTGGTTTGTTTGTATGAAGTAGCAAATATTCGAATAAAACGGTTCATTAACAAAGAAGATTGTGCACTTATTTTACATATACATTTTAAAGTTTATTTTTTGAATAAAAATTAACACTAACCATTTTAAATAATTCTAGCTTCATGTTTTTCTTTTGTAAAATAATACTGTAATATTTTAAAATTTACTTTGTTTTTATTTTCCAATAATTCAAAGTAAATTGTGACGAAAGCCGCCTCCGACCGGTGTTAAATATCAATTTAAATAAAAACTAGTTATGACTTATTATTATTGTTATACGCCCTTTTTGAGGGCCTTCTAAATTAGTGTCAAATTAAGAACCGTTCACAAAACATTGATAAATCTCAAAAGCAAGTTATATAGAACACATTTTTAACGTACTATATCAGATCAAAACAAACCAAACCAAACCAAAAGTAGATAAATCTGAAATGGCAAGTTGTTTGTAGAATCTGGAAACCAGATTTGATTTACCTCAGTGTTCCGCCGCCTTTTGAGATAATAAGTGACTGTTTTTTTTTTGGTGGTCGTGAACCGCAAGCGGCTTAAGTTATAACATAAAGCCCACCGCCCACGCGATTCGTTGTTTGGTTCCCATATGGAAGTGGAAGTCGATGTGATTGACCGCATCAAGTCATGTTTTTATGACTCTTTTATTATTTTATTTTTACGTTTTTTTTTCTTTTTTTGGTCAGATCCAGCAGCTGTTGCAGCTGTGGCTAAGAGACCGAAATTCCTATCCTATCGACCATCATCCGCTGCTTTGGGCCACAGCCACAGCACTTCAAAGAGCTTTCGGGTCTGTCGTCATCCCATCGCTGGCTGTGGCTGATGTTGCTCCAATTAGTTTTCGTTATAAAATTTAAATTGTAATTTATTATATCAAACAACTGGCAGAATGATGCCGTTGCTCCTGACGATGTTGCTGCTGTGACCGCAGAAAAGGCAAAGAAATACTCTTTGCACGGACAAGTGGCTAATTTAAAGCTTGATTGAAGTGGCATTTCATATATTTGCATATGCAGACGGTGGTTGGTTGCCAGGCGATTGCAACATTGACTAAATGCGAGTAAAGGAATTATAACTGTTGGGCAGTCATAAAATTCAATTAATCAAATGGATTAGGGAACAATATAAGTGAATCTTAAGACTGGCTCAATTCGGGTCTTAATTGAATACATAAAATATAGGTTTCGATTATAAGATGTATTACATCTGTGCATAAATGTAACCAACTTTAAAAGCGTATTATGCATGTACATTAAATAAATAAATTTCTTGATACTTTTGTAATTACTAATGGAACAAAATCAGCTTGGCCCTTCCACTTATTTGCTCCTGTTGCCAGCGACAGAAGCATATTTCAATTAATTTGTTCGCTTTTCACTTTGAAAAGAGAAATTTACTTCGTTTTTTGTGTTGGCTGTATGTGCTTTGTTTTCTTTTCCTTTCGTTTTGTTTGCTTTCGTATTGTTTACCCTCTGGTCCTGGGCTTGGTCCTGGTTGTAGTCGTCCTTCGGCTTTTGGTTTTCCAATGCTCCAGCTGCCTGCGATATCCTGGTCCAAAAACCCAAAACAGCCCAGAAGTTGTATATCCTCGTTTCCTTGTTTTTCCTGCATTGTTTTTACTGTGCTTTGGTTTTGTTTTCACTTTTCGTGATTTTCCTACTTGGAAACATGGACCGACGACGACATGATGAAGTGCATTTGGGTGCCAGAGTTGGAGAATTCAATTTTTAAGATAATTCACTTGAAGCACTCTCTGGATACTGGCGTTTAAATAAGTTAATAATGCAAGTTAAGGCCATGATTCACGATTTGGTACTCCAAACTACGTTTCTGTCGCTGTTTTATTCATCTAATGACATGACCGTGAAGGCAAACATGAACACATTTCATTACTCAGCCCCTTTCGATCAAAGGTATTGCCATTATAATTTTTCTGCACTCAAGTTCATTGAGTTTGCAGTTCGCACTGCCACTTATTATTCACTAATTATTCGCCAGCTCCATTCAGAACTTTAGCTTCCTTTGCTTTGAATGCCTTGTGTGTCAACTCTTTTCATTTGCATTGAGCTGTGTAAATTAAATTTGCCAACTTGTCGATTTTTCACCCTCACAAAGTCAATGTACTGAAAAAAATGTACCCACTATTTTGTAATGCAAATCAAAAGTATAACCGGAATTGAAATACTAAACTAAATATATAATAAAATGGTTATTTAATAGTTAGATACTTAAACGTACATTTATGCATTTATAAATTTATTCATTTTGTGACAGAATACTCATTTGACCATTGCATTCACTGGGGGAAACTAAAAAAAACCCTTGCACTCTTTCAGATTGAAAATATCTAAAGTTTCGTTTCTGTTTGTGCTTTTCTTCTTCGCTATCTTCTTTTATTTATGTGATGAATCCCATAGATACATGCCTCCATTTACCACCCGTTTCTATCAAAGCCCGTCCGTGTTTAGCTGCAAATTGCAATTAGTGTTGACTTATGCTGCGATGTTGGCTCTGCTTTTCCGACACTTTTCCGACGCTTTTCCCCATTTCCTTGTGGCATTTGCGGGCTGTTCGGTTGCAGCCGCTCAATATCTCAGTTGCTCACTTGCCCAATTGACTCAATGAAAATGCAATTTCTCGGGCTGCACTCCTTTCGACCTTCTTCACTTGTTTCAGCTGCGGTTTTGCAGCACTCGGAAAACACTAGGAAAATGCCCCTGATGCCCACCTGTGGCCACCTGTGAAAAGCCGCCGTCCGGCGGTATTTTAATTGCCAAATGCTTTGTTTTACGCCGCAGTCGATGCAAAAACAACAAGAACAATGTTGAAACAACCAACAAACAACTGCGATTATATGCACTTGGAAAAACGCAAATATGCACTTGGGAATTTTAAGCTTTTAAAAAAATGTATGCACTCTATAAGATGTAAATGTGTATTATACATATTTAAACAATTTAAAAAGTACTATTTCATTATTATTAGTTCGAGACTTTTATTATAATACTTACTTTATCTAAAATCAGAACTTGTTTTTAGCGAAGTCCAGAATGTAATGAAATGGAAAAACAAAGCTGTAAGATAATTATGCTTTAATTAACTTAGTCACGCGATTTTTTCTCCCTGTGTGCGAAAAGGAACCAAACAGAAATAATGTTTGGTTAGTTAGTTGTCGGTTTTATTTCCCAGAAGCCGCCGTTGCAGCCACACAGAACTTAATTTAAAAGCAATTTTCATAGCAATCTAAATGAATTCGGGGGAGAAAAGGGCGGGGGCTTTGGGATGGGTAGAGGGGGTTGACAAATCGAATGGCGTTGTCGCAGGCTCGTTTACAATGTCCGCCTCCTTGGCCCCCATTTTCACCGCAAACATCACCACCCCTCCACACCCCCCGCAACCTCACCTCGTTAGCTACCTTGAAAACTCACATAAATTAAAGGCACGGAAAAACTATTAAAGCATTTTGTCGTGCCGGGGTTCGCCATGTGTGCGCCCCTCGGAGTGTGTGTTAATGAAGAAAATTAGATGGTGCTGGGCGGGATGGGTGCTGTGGCCAGGGGAGGGGGATACAATAGTCAGGGGGCCATTACAAGCCAAAAATGTGTACCGAACTTTTAAATGCCCCACTTGAAAGTGACACAAGTTAGAGTGGGTCGTAAGCTAAATGTTGAATGGGAATGATGGTGGTAAGGTCATAGTATATGATGTTTAATATGATTTTTCTTAGGAAAATATTAACTCGATCTTAAGTAAAGTATAAGTTTGATACTGATTTTACCTATATATTTGTATTGCTATTTAAGGCTTAGTATTCAAAAAGCTGATTGTTTATAATATGATTATAATATAATATATGTTTTTAGAGCCTAATGACAAAATAGCCAAAATGGTTTCTATGTGGCTATACTATTCACTAGGAATATGTTTTATTCTTCTTTTACTGAACATTTCCAGGTCTTAAGCTTTCAATCAGTATGAATTATACTTGTTAGCACTTAAGTCATATTGAGTTTTTGCCTATTGATAACTGATACCTTTACAAATAAAATAGTATGCATTTTTTTTTAGCAAGTAGCTGGGTTTTTGTAATCATGAATACGAACGTCAGCCTGAAAGGTGATATTCTCTTTGCACTTACCTTGCAGCCTCATAAAGTTTCAACTAACCGAATCCACTCAAGAAGCTAAAGTGCGGAAACTGAAAAAAACACATATTTATGTTAGCTTGGTAGGGGAAAACTTATACGGTCGTAGCACCTCTAGACCCATAATTCGATCGGGTGTGAGGTGACCCATCGGGGAGTCCCGACACACGCACACAAATTAATTTTCAAGCAGCATTTTGATGGTTTTTTCTTCTTTTTTTTTTCCACCAAATGGAAATGGATGCGCGGCAGGGGCGTCAGTGGTTTTTTTTTGGGGTGGGGAGGGGGGAGGCTGAGCTGTTAATAAGTTGCAGCGATTTGTTGCCTGTCTGTCGAGACTCCCCCTTTCGGCCATCATCTGTCCCACATTTTCAAGTGTTAATTACTTCCAATTCGAATTTGTTTTTGGGTTAGATTATAAGTTTTCCTGCCCGTTGAGGCGCAGTGGTTTTGTAGACTTTTAAGACAAAAGACGAGGCAGTGGGCGCCGTTTGAATAGCTAGTTTGCTTCTGTTTCTATTTGGGATTCCATTTCGGCACCCATTCCCTGCCTTTTTGGCTGCAATTTGAGGCCGTTTTTCGGAATTGCACGTGAACGACCGCATGGGGGTCACCCGCAAAGCAGGGGCGTGGATTCGAGAAGGGGTCGGTAAAAGGCAGTTAAAACTGCGGCACGTAGTCGTTAGCGTTGAAAAGCGCGAAAGCGTAGCCGTTGACTGCCAAATGAAAAGCCGGGCAAATAAAAGCCATCTAAAAGAGCAGGGGCGGGGCGGTGAAAAAAAGAGAGGGGGGGGCAGGATGGGCGGGTAGGGCAGAGATTCGATTACACTGACCATGGGTGGTGGGGTGGCAGGAGGGGTGGGGCTTGGGTTCCAACCACAGAATCATGCGGCCTTCGGTTAGTTTGAATCCCTTCTCCTGCAAAAGCATTTCAGATTCCATTTCTTTCCTCTGTCTCACTTTGCCCCTCGCTGTGTTCGCTGGCTTTTTTCTCTCGATTTCCGTACTCTGGGGGCTTTTGCTTTGACTTCTGGTCCTCCTCGGTCCTTGAAAAGGGATGTAGAGGGGGGGGAAGGGAAGCGGGAGGCGGTTGCAGGGGCGTCGGTGGTTCTTTGGACGGGGGTGGTTAGTTGAGTGCGTCTCGTTGCACTTCATTGAGCCGTGCAAGTGTTAAAAGTGTAGCAAATTGCGTGGTTTTTATGCACCGAAAAAGATGCATGAATGGGGGGAGGGACGGGGGGTTGGAGTGTCAGAAAATAGGGAAAAAAAATGTTCAACTGATATGCATGTGTGTGCACAGATATCTGCCTGTGTGGGTGCGGCCTCCGTCGAGACTCCAATAATGAGGAATGCATCCGCAGTTCCATTGGAATTACTTTGCGGTTGAGCTCCACTTAGATTTGTGGATGCCTGAATGTGTGTTCTCATTTCATCATGTTTTCAGGGTCAGTATTGATATAATACTTTATTTTCACTTGGGAATGTCATACTCGAAATCGATTTAGGCTTACACTATTTTAGTGACATCTCAACTTCTTTGTTTATATCAGATGAATTCTAATTCACAAGCCTATTTCTAATATATTATTTATAAATACTTTTACTTTTGTAATATTGCTTAAAAATACATATTTATATTAACTTTCTGTCTCATAAACTGGTCATAAATTAATTCCAATAAATTTACTCAAATTTATGTTATCTTATTTCAAAGTTTACCTTTCTGTTGGAATTATAACGCTTCGATAATATATCATAATTAAAAATGATCTTAGGAAAATAAAACACAGAGGCCCTCTTTAAGCTCGTCTGTTGAGTATGATTTAAATTTTCCCCATTCGATATTTCCCCCCAAAATTCCAGCCTGTCCCAGCTACGGCATATTAATATTGAATTATTTGTCATTGCCCAGCGGCAGCTCAAACAATGGAAAATTAATTGACGAGTTCATTAACTTTCAAATGAATATGCTAACAAGAGAAACAACAGCACCGGCAGCAACAACATCGATGTTAAAAAATACAACAAGGAAAATAAAATTTCAGGCCAATTTAATTTTAAACTGTCGCTAATAACTTTCGACCCAACGGTTGCCAGTGGCCGATAAACTAATGAAGGCTTAAATGATGTATTGTTGTGGTACCATGCCCCCGTTGCTAATGAGGTGGTAAGCCCAGGGAAGGCTGCAATAAAATGCAGGCTAATTAAAAAAAACTCAAATGCACACAAAAGTGCTCAACAGTTTACATGAATTGTGTAAAAGCCGACATGTGAAAGTTGATGGCAAAAAGTCTACCCTGAGTGATTAAATTGAACAACGAATTGTTTTAATAAAACATCGCATAACTAATCATGGGTAGTGGCTTTTTTCTATATATCGCCAGTTGGTAAATACCATAACTTCTATTAATATTTCGACATAAAAACAAATCATCAGATCACGCCCAATATACCCTTTGTAATATTGTAAATATAGGGTGCTAAATTCGCAAAAACGTTTGGAAACAGCTTAACAAAGTGATTTAGTTTCCACTCCAGTCCCTGGTTCATTACGCATTATTTATGGCCGTAAAAGGCAGCTGAACAAAAAGAAAACTTACCCACACTCGGGGAAAGCCACCCACTTTTACAAATAAACGCACTCAGACAAAAAACAATAAAATGCACTAATAAAATCTCACACATTTTTGACTTCATTAAAATGCTGCATGGATCTTTTATTGTTCTTGTACCACAAACATAAAGTTATTATTAGCATAACTGAAATCGAGGCGAGTGAGGGTTAAAAACATTTTATTTAAACAAAAACTTTTAGAATGTTTTTTGTTTTTTTTTTGACTCTAATATACATATTTGGCTGATGCGGCAAATAGGCAATTTAAATCGTTAATTGTCAACATTTTCAACACAAAACGCGGGGGAGGGGAGAAAATCAAAAAGCCACAATGCCAAAAACGTGACTAGGAATAAATTTTTGTAATTAAATTGGTTGGTTAAAAACATTTAAATAGGAAAAAGAAATGTATTCAACCACTATAATTAGGCAATAAAACGAGAGACTCGTGTAGAAAAATGGCAAAGCAACATTTTCCCATTTATAATGCATTCAACAAATTCGTAAATTGTTCATTTTTGGAAGCCCATTGTTGGGCTCATCAGCATTTGGAAGTCGCAAATACTTAAATATCGCATTAGAGCTCGCCTGAACAAAATGCCTATTCAATCCGATTCCGTTACCGATTTCGATGCCACAAAAAGCCGCACAATTAACAAATCAGCTGCTGCTGATTGTATGGAATCGAAAGAAGGGGTCGGAAATTTATACGCGATAATTAAATTGAATGCATTTTTAAGCTGTGCACGAATGATTTTGATTGATTTCTCTGCAGTTAAGTGCATGCATTTTTCAAAATAACCAGGCACTGCGCACATGGCGTATGAGTGATTTTTACAGTTTAACCCATTAAGCGAGCGAAACGAAACATTCTAACGAATGATTCCCTCAACTTTCGCTTAACATTGCCCATTAATCACTCGACTGCTGTGTCTTCCCAAACTATGGGCACAATTGAATAGCCGTTTTAACTTTCATTGGGCATTTAACGAGTACGAAAACGCAGGATACAAATTGCTTTAATTGTTTTTTCTGTTTTATTGATGTGGTTTCAATAAACCCAGCTCGATTAATAACTATTCAAGTTACAAAGCGGTAAAAAAGGTATCGTTTAAAATTAAAATTGTTGATTTAAGTTTAATTTGTATTTAATTAAACATCCAATCGTTCAATTTTAACTATTTTTAAGTCAAACATAGGCCCTATCTAGTTCCATAATTCATATTTTATTGATCATAGTCATATTTATGGTAATAATTACATTACGCTATCATATTTTAAAGTTCTGAAATGTTAGTTCTTTTATTGCCACCAATAAATAGATAACAATAAATGGATCTTAATATTTTGAAGCTTATAAAATGTGATACCATGATATCATTATCAGAAAACCGAAGGGCAATCCGTGCACAAACACAAAGCTTATTGAATCGAGGCACCCAATATCGCCTTACTCAAATTCATAATGGCAATCGATGCATAAATTCGTTTACATTTCCCACTCAGTGGACAGCAGATGACGATGATGATGATGATGGTTCTGTTTCTGGTTCTGGTTCGGTTTGTCTTGGTTTGCTGGGGTGAGATTGACATCAATAGCCACGCTTTCATTACAGTTCGGTTTTAATTTCCTCAACACCTCGCTCTGCCTTCTGCCTTCGCCTTTTTCGCGGACAAAACAAAGCAAATGAAATTGCGGTTGGCATCGGCGGCAACACAAACATCAAAACGGACCAAGAAAATCATCAACAGCCGAGGAGCGATTTCATGCTGGGGGGCCGGAAATGAATAAATTATTTTTTAAAATTAAATATTTGAAATGACAAAGTTTGCATAAAAAAGCGAATTATGCGAGCGAACAAGCCAAAATGAAAATTGAAAAATAAGAAAAGTAAGGGAGAATCTGGCCGCCGGCGGCGGATGTGGCGGCCGTTAAAACACTCGCGATGAACTGTCGGAAACATCATTCCACGGCGGAGAAAAGAGGAAGCCGGACAAGACCGGACCGGACTCAATATTAATTTTATGCAAAGTGCGGACTATTCAAATGATTGTCCCCACCGCCAAATCAGCCGACTGGACATAATGCGTGGGTCAAACAGAAGTGCTTCGGGGGTGTGTTGTTTGAGTTGTTTGCGGGACAAGACAGGACAAGACGAGACGAAGGGAGTGGAGCGAAGTGGAGTGGAGCGGAATGGAGAGATGCTGACAAGCTGTCTAGGCCTTGCAACAGAGACATGCAGCCCAAAGGGCAATCGTAGCTGAAACAGCAGCAGCAGCAGCACCCATGTCGAGACTTTGGCCACTGGGCACAGCAGCAACATTGCAGTAAAAGCAGCAACAGAAGCAGCAATAACAAAGGAGCAACATCAGATCACAGCAGCAACAGAAACAGCACATCATAGCAGCAACATCCCATCGCAGAAGCAACATCCCATCACAGCAGCAACAGCAACAGCAATATCCCATCACAGCAGCAACAGCAACATCACAGCAGCAACAGCAAGCTCAACAGCAGGGAGTAGCCAAGAAGAAGCCTTCTGAAGAGGGTTTTCTGGTGGGGATTTGGGGAGAAGGGATAGGACGACTCGACTCGAGTGACAAGTACGTGCAAATGATACTACAACGTACGCTGTACTTGACTTTGCATCGGCATGTTGCTGCTGCTGCTGCTTCTGCTGTCGCGACTGCTGCTGCTGCAGTTGCATGTTGCTGCGGTGCGTTGTATTTATTACACTTTTAATGACAACGACAACGGCTGAGCCGCAGACTCAACTCCAGGGGCGGTACAAGCTGCTACTAATCTGTGACATCTATTACTCTGGTCAGAGTGAGACGGTGGAAAAAAAGGATGAAAGAGTGCCAGGCGACATCATCAGTACACAGTGAAACTTAATGCATAATGAGACCTAATTAAATCTTAAATTACGTTCATATAAGCTTAGAAAGGCAAATGCATATTTCTGTACTTTTCAACCTATTACTCGAATAGTAGAGGGATACTTTAAATGTCTGAAACAGACACACCAATAAATTAAATTTTTGATTGCCTATATCACTCCCGTTTTTTATGATCATAGTATTTTGTATGTATCAAATAAAAAGCCAAGATATACAAGATGTTTAGTAATAGTTATAAAAACCTACTGTCTTAAATTAAATCTAATAAATAATCAAATGAGCAAAGAAAGTAGATTATTAAAATATTATACAAATCGTATAAAACAAAATCAAATATTAAGTTTGATTAAATTGAATTTCAAAATTTGTGTGAAGCAATTAATTTCGCAGGGGAAGCCAATGTCACATTTGATCTTTTTTTTGTCTGTGCAGACATGAATGCTGTGTTTACCTTTGGTTGCTGCGTTTTTGGGGCAAACAACTAAGGGCAAAAGAGGTGGAGTGTGGGGAGGGGGGCCAGGTGAGGGGGCCAAAGGCCAAGGCAATAGCTGTTGTTGGGGCACGCGCGTTGTTGTTGTTGCCTGCGCATTTCCGGCTGAAGTTGCGACTGAGGTCGAAAGTCGAGTCGAGTCGAGTCGAGTGTCTCCTGCCTGGCATTCTACTTACATATACAATTTTTTATATTTATACCCTTGCAGAGGGTATTATAATTTTGGTCAAAAGTGTGCAACGCAGTGAAGGAGACATCTCCGACCCTATAAAGTATATATATTCTTGATCAGGATCACCTCCTGAGTTCATATAGCCATGTCCGTCTGTCCGTCTGTCCGTCTGTCCGTCTGTCCGTCTGTCCGTCTGTCCGTCTGTCCGTCTGTCTGTCCGTCTGTCTGTCCGTCTGTCTGTTTCTACGCGAACTAGTCTCTCAGTTTTAAAGCTATCGGATTGAAACTTTGCACACACCCTTCTTTCCTTTGCACGCAGTATATAAGTCGGAACGGCCGGGATCGGCCGACTATATCCTATAGCTGCCATATAACTGAACGATAGGAAATGCCATAACTCTGCTGTTTGTAAAGTTAGGAAGTTGGGATTTTCTATGGCTTCTTTATTTGGCCAATCAATTCGACCTACCAAATTTCATAAGGATCGGCCGACTATATCCTATAGCTCCCATATAACGATAGGAAATAGCATAACTTTGGTGTTTTTAGAGTTAGGAAGTTGGGATTTTCTATGGGTTTTATATTTGGCCAATCAATCCGACCTACCAAATTTTATAGGGATCGGCCGACTATATCCTATAGCTGCCATATAACTGAACGATTGAAAATGCCATAACTTTGGTGTTTTTAAAGTTAGAAAGTTGGGATTTTTTATGAGTGTTAAGAATGCATCATATGAATAATTTTGGAGAATATTATTTACAGAATATTCTGCAAGGGTATATCAACTTCGGCTCCGCCCGAAGTTAGCTTTCCTTTCTTGTTTTTTTTTATTTTTCTGTTTGGGTCGTTTTGTATCGGCATGCGGAGATACCCACAATCAGAAGAATAAGAAGAATGGCAACTGCCACAGGAGGGGGCATATTTTTATGCGCTTTAATGAAAATCCTCTTATGCTCGTTGCGAATGGCGAATAGAGATGTGCCGTCTGTATGTGCCATCTCCCCCCAAAAAGGAGCGAATTTTCGAAGAGGAGTCACGAGCTGACAGCGCGATTGTTATTGTAACGTGATTGTGAAAGCAAAGCGGCTTAAAATAGGTAAAACCTTCGCTTCTTTGTAGTCACAGCGGAAGTGAAGGGGCAGCCGTGACCGGGAACAGTGACTTCATTTCACAAAGGTTAACGCAAAGTGCAGTGGCTCAAATGTCACAGCTTCTCTTTGGTAATAACTTGATTTTATGGCAATAGAAACATAATATGTATTATCTGTTTAATCGTTTACTGTCTCAATGCGTCTTACATTTTGAGAATTATTGTGCTTTAAGCCATATAATTAAAGGTTTTATAACAAGTTTGTTTTTTTTAAAGGTATAAATTGCTTGGAGTTTTATACATTGTTATAAATTATAACATTAATAACTACAAATATTTGCAATAAATGCATCCAGTTTTCAATTTAAATACTTCGAAGGGCTGTTAATGGAATCATCTGTGTACTGAACTCGATACCTTAAAGTCTTGGCTTAGGTTGCTCATGTAACTAAACAAAGTCACAGCTTTTTGTCGGTTTTACCACGGCGCATCTCCACAGAACCAATAGTCCGCAACGAAACAAGCAACAGCAACAACACAGTCACAACAGCGACGTCAGGCTGCTTTGTGCCAAGTTTTGTTTAAAGTTTACTTTGGTTTTAGCATGGGCCGCCGACGATGACGATGACTATGACGATGGCAACGTCAAGCCCCAGCCCCAGCCTCAGCCTCAGTCCCATTTACATCCACAACCGCAGCAGACGGAGGAGGGCAGCAGCAACATCACTGCGGCAGCAGCAACATCACAGCAGCAACAGCAACAGCAACAGCAGCAGCAGCAGCAACAAACAAACTGAAGAGTTGCTGCTGCTGACGTTGCAACGTCGCGACGGTGACGTTGTCTATTTACCTTTGAGTTAGTTAAACCCGATGCTGCCTTTGCGTGTATATTTTACTAATTTAGATTAACCTGCAGCAACAGCGGCTGAAAAAAGCTGAGAAGATGAGGGAAAAAGAAAATTCTATCGCATTGCACACATGAGCACGTACATGGCAGGGTTCCAACTCAGGCAGGCGGAACACCCGACCAAACCGAACCAAACCCAGCCGAACTTGGGTCTGCCTGGCAATTTAAGATTATGAACCACACGCAGACAACCAGCAGTCTGGCGACAGCGGGGGGGGGGAAACGGGGTGAAATGCACAAAAAAAAAGTGTATATATAAAAAGAAAGAAAGAAAAGGAGAGCCAGCCTGGAGGCAAGTCTAGGCCTTGGCATATGCTCCACTCTGGGGCTGGCGCATGGCCAAGCCCCTTGTCCAGCCCCGCCCCCCAATCCTCCGAGCCCGAGCCCGAATCCGAATCCCCGGCTGCAGGTGCTGCCTGCAACTTAATTTCAATGCCCTTTCCCAGACTTAGAGCCCATCCACTGGACTAAGAAGTGCTCAATGCGCCGCAGGACGGGCATTGAATCTTATACAGGGGAATATCTTCTAAACGCCTTTCACCTGGCTGAATTCTTTTGTCCAAATGAGTCTTAGTCTTGCACTTTGAATTTCGAAAATTCTGTAGAAAACATTTTATTAACGCAGTGGTAAACTTTTTAAATGCTGATATTCAAAAATATTTAATTCTGATTCCTATTTTTGCCAAGTGCTTTCTTTTAAATATAATTTCTAAGCAACCTACACATGACTTCGATTCAAAAGATTTCATTCAAATAAAGACCTATGATGCAACTCTTATTTGATATTGTTAATTTAACTAGGTAATTTAAAAAAATAAAAGATATAACCATTTACAAATGGGTAAATGACTGCTATTGATATTTCTTGATTGATATTTCCCATTCCGTTTTTAAAATAAGGTTACTTCAAAAATGTTAAATTTTAATGAAATATTATTTGTTGTTACAAAATATTCTTGATCTAGTTTTATCGGCAAATAATATAGATTTAAAATGGGTTTTTATTGAGCGACAAAATCAACTTTTCGATTAGCAATACCTGGTCTATGTTCAATCTACAAGGGTAGTTAAACGGTGCGGTCTCGAACTCTAATCCTCCGTACTTATTTTATTTCCCTGTTTTCGCTTCGGTCTCCAATGCTGACTGGGAGGTCTGGGAGTTGACTTGCTCCCGATTGCTTTGCCAGCAAATTGTAATTGTGGGAATTAGCAGTCCGGGCAGTCTGCCATCCTATTCCCACACACACTAGCACACACTGCCACGCCCCCTTGGGGTGGCACGCCCTCGTACCTGAAGCTGCTGTCGAGTGAGCAACTTCATTGCATATTGTAATTGAAAAGTTTAATCAAATTATAAGCTAACATTTCTCGTAATTGCAATTGAGTTGCGCATTTTGCTACAGCAACACCCACCGCTACGTGCCTCAGCAAAATTGAAGGCGGTCTGTGCCATTGGATGTGGTGCGGAAATGGCCGGTGGTGCAGATATGGCCAGTGGTACTGGTGGCTCTGGTGGTTATGGTGGTTCTGGAGGTGCCTTTGCCGGAACACTGTTGCTGTGGAACGTGCCAAGTGTTGGTGGTCAATGAATATGCATGAGCCACCTTTCGATGGCATTTTGATGCCGATGCAGATTGATGGGGCCGTAACCGGTTTCCTTGGAAACGATATTAGCTTATTGATAAGGCGGTTTTGGGCTAAGCATAAACGTAGTAATTCGCCTAGCTAAAACCTCAATTACATAATAATATTATATAGGTATGTAGATAATGGATAAGAAATGTCATCAAATTTTAATTAATATATTTGGAAAAAATACTTTTGAAGTAGAGATTTCTTAAAGATGTGTAGAGTGGGAAAATCACTTAAATAATTATATAGCATAATTATGAACTAAATATAGTATTAATTATTAAATCAACTTTTTTAAATAGTTTGTTTTCTCTTTTACAATTTTCATACTATAAGCCTTAAGAAGAAATAATTCGTTTGCCATAGTAAACAGTTTTCCATAGATTTCTTTTTAATGATTTCTTTTTTTTTTAAGTTTGAGAGCCGACATATATTTTCTTTGTATTCTTTATATTTATGGAAAATAAAAGACATCTAGCTAAAATAAAATTGTTTAAATAACAATCATTCTTCATAATATAGCTATGATTATTTTTTGAAGAAATGTCGGATAAAAAAGCACAGTATCCGAATAATGATCTGCCCTGTTTCAGTGGTTGCAAGCACCATATGCTTATGCGGCATAAATGCATGATGGCTTGCAGGGCTGAAAACTAAACGAGGCAAGTCGCAAAACTGACAGACAACTGAAAGTGAGATTGCAATGACATTTGTTCTGCTGCTAGCCGCAAGGCCCTCCCTCCTCTTAAAGCCCCGCAACTGCGTAAGTTTCTGCTTGACTTCTGTGTGCCCCGCCCACCCAACTCCGCCCCCGCCCCCGTCCACGCCCACCGGCCACCTTGACATATTCCCGCCCCTCGTCGCAGTTCGTCAGTTGTGTTATGAAACATTAAACACTTTGCATGCTGTAGCTAAAGTTGTCTGCTCGGCTTGATTCAGGGTACCGGAATTTGCGGGGGATTCGGGAGCATCGCTCAGTGTTCGCATGTGGAAAATAGTGTTATCTCTGGCACACATCAGATCAGACCACAGCACAAGTCACTCGGAAAAAATATCAGTGTAAATTTAAATTAAATATAAAATGCATTCAATTTGAAGTACTATGACAGATACTTTAATTGGACTCATTGTTTACTGAACCTTCACATAAATTTAAGCATTAAAATAGGTTTTGCAATCATTGGTTTTTTTCTTGAATTACATTTTATAAAATATAATTAATTGAAAATGTTGACAGCCACCAATTGAATTTAAATTGATTGGTAAAGTGTAAGTTAAACATTCAAGCGTTAGGGTTAATTAAATTTAATTTCTCATTTGAATTGCTCATTTTGAAAGTTTGAAAAAAGGTTTTTGTTCTGGTAATATTTTTTAAAATCATAGAAACTTAATGTTGGTTTCTAGTTTTTTTGTAGAACAACGTGCAACGTGCGTACGTGACCCTTGGAAATGCTCATATATAAAGAAGTATATATTCGACAAAATTGCAATTGTTTTATTTTGTAAGCTATGTTTGCCTTTTCAAAGCGATCCACTGATCTGGTTTAAATTTATTTCCCCCAGTGTCGGCATAGTACAACATTCTGGCAGAGTCTGAGAGGAGTAACACGCACACGAAATGTTTGCCGACATCTAAGATTGGCAAACGTAGCCGGCGGGTTACACAGCAGCTTTTAGCAATGAGTAGGTGGTACAAAGGTGGTGGTGTTGGGGTCAGGGGTCACGGAGGGTGGCAAACTGGCAAACGCTGTTGATTGTTATCTATGTGGCTGCCTGTGTGTGTTGTTGTGTTGTCCCTCGTTTTTGTTTCAACGCCCACCCAGCGACAACAAGAGCAGCTTCTAACTGCTCGTGGAGTTAGTCAGCGGCTCATAAACGCAATTTGACTGGTGGTTGGGTTGCACAGTGGGGCACAATTTGGCCTTGTGTCGGTGGATGGCTATTTTCTATGCCCAACAAGCATTAATTGGATGTTGATATACGATTAATTAGTGAATGGGTTCCCTTTAATGCTTAAAGACCTGATAAAGGACCGATTTCCCAATGTCACGCCAAGTTTTGACATTGAGTAAAATTGCTGTTTCGAAACAATTATTTTCTCTTCAATTTAACTGGATCTTAACTGACCGACTCTAAGGCAGAACCCTAACAAGACTTTGAGAAATCAGCCAAAAGTTTTAATTTTCGTGAACACAAGTTTTTTAGTGAAATTAATAACTCTGAAACGAATATCCTGCCGAAAATAATCTAAGTATAGTTCTTCTAGTTGTTCACTTAGTTTGTTTTCGATGGCATTCCTTCCACTTTTTTCTTATTGAATCATATACCTACATTTCTTTATCGATTTCTTGATCGAGACAAAGAGAAGAGTTGCTGCCAATTGTCTCCTTTGAGCATAGTCTTATATATTATATTGCCACCCATGCTGCTTATGTCTGCGCCCCTCTTCTCCTCCCCCACCATGTTCTACTTCTCCCCTTAACTTTGCCCACTGTATCTGTGCCGCAAATCACAGTCTGTGGGGCGAACCCGTCGTATACGTTATACCTACGTTAAATGCACACTCGCGGTCAAAATAATATTAACTTTTCTTAAAAGGTAAAACCAATACTGATTTTTAATAAATCAAAACTGCTAACGTGTTTTTGTTGCTACTAAACATCTTAGATACAAAAAAAAGATTTTTAAATTATTAATAAAATTGTCAGTTGAACCATACAAAAAAGAACTTTTTATATTATTTATTACCTATAGTAAATGTAAGTGCATATATTAATATTAATTTGTTTTGGGAATAAATCACAATTAATGGTTGTTAATTGACATTTTTATAATTATTAGCATAGAATGGCTATTATCACAGCCGCTGGTGTACGTCTGCCGTTATGCCTACGAAAATTGTGGTTGGAGGGGGGGGACAAGGATGGAGATGAGTGTGGAATGGGGCAGGAATGGGCCCGAGGATGGCGATGATGGCGAAGATATAGATGGCGATGTTCTGGCCTATGGACCTGGCTCGCTGCCAGTTGTGGCCATCGCCGCCATCGTCATCTGCCGTCTGCTCGGTGTGCGCCTTTGGAGTTAATTGCGTTTTGCTCAATTTAATATTGAATTTAATTGGGGGCGCATTTTTGCTAGGTAAGCCACGCATTCCGTCTCGCTCGCTGGGGATGCCATGGGGATGGGGATGGGGAAGGGGAGTGGATGGGGAGGGGAGGGTATGGCTATGATATAGGGTGGGTATAGGCATAGGCAGAGGCATGGGTATATTGGTATAAGTGTAGGTATAGGGCCACCCAAGACACATTAAAAGCTCTTAGGGCAAATGAGCAAATTAAATTTGATATGCGACGATGGCAGCCAGAAACGGGACACTTCTCCATCCCCCTCCATCCCCCTCCATCCCTCGCCATCTATCTACGGGCGTAATCCCATCAAATTAATGCGTTTAATTGAAAGTGTTAAGCATTCTTGCCTTTGGCCAAAAGCAGAGCATCAATGGGGCATTTGTTTAATTGCGGCGGCTTCCTGGAAAAACTTTTCGCTGGCCCGCGAAGTGGGTGAGAGTGGGTGGAAAGTGAAAAGTGTTGCCAACAATTGGCAAACTAATTGACAAATTGACGCAGCAAAGTAGGCAACGCTCGAGGGGGAGAGGTCAGGGGTCGGGGGTCGGGGGTGGGTGGTCAGGTCCTGGGTGGCAATCAGTGGCTCCTCAAAATGCTGTAGCTGAAAACTGAACAACAGGCGACGTGGCAAGGCACTGAGCTCTCGACGCATTTGCAACTCGTTCGCCATGTTGCATGCCGCAAAATCATCAACACGTTAATTGAATTGTTGACTGACACACACGCATAGGCGGCGTGGAAAGGCAGGGTGGCAGGGGGGGGGGGAGTGGTGATACAAGATGGGTAAAAAGGGGTGAAAACGGGGTGAATTGCAGGACAGGCTTCGTGCGAATGCGGTTCACCGCTTTTGGGTTTCCAGGGGAACTCGACCGCCCCACCCCCCTCACCACCCCCCTCACCACCCCCCGCTTAGTTGATGGGAATGCGTTTGCTTTCATGGCTCGCTGCGCTGCTGGCATGCAATCGCCATGGCCGGCAGCAAAAGCAACAAAACGCAACAAAAGCACTGAACTCGAGGAGAGTCACGTCGGCGCCATTTGCAAAAGCCTCCCAACTATAAAATGGCTGCAAGTGGCAGCCACATCACATCACCCTGTCCATCTCTATACGTGTCTCTCTGTGTGTGTGTGTGTGTGTGTACGAGTGTGCGGGTGTGTCTGCCTGGTAATTAATGAAATTGCAACGCATTTGAATTTTAATTAAAACAAAGCGCGCAAATTACGCAATATGCAAAGCGGCGGGTGATGCTTAAATAGAAAGTGTTGGAAAAGAAAATATACCGTGGGTGGTTCTCTAAAACGATGGAGAAGTACTAAATCAGAGACGATAAATCACTTCAGAATCAAGTAGAATACATATTAATTAACATTTGATAAATGAAACAAAATGAAAACGAAAATTTATGAAACTCCATAAATCGTCCTGCATTTCTGCTAAATGTTTTACTCTTATGTATTCAACTAAATTATGCCCATTTTTCAGAAACTTAATTCGTGATTTTATCAAACATTTAATAGCTTGTTTGTATTCCAAAGAGCCTTAACCAAAATCAAAACATAATTGGATAGGAAATTTATTTAAGTTCATGGAAATCTTTTAAATCGTTTTGTTAATAGAGAAGCCACAGCTTAAAGTTCTCTCCACCTTTGGAGTCACTGATTTTTCAATCGCTGCTCGATATACTTGTGGCATCCCAGCGGGGCCATTGCCAATTCCCTGTTATCGGCCTTCTTAGCAGCTAAATTGCTTGCTTCCGTTAACTTGCCCATCGGGCACAGGCGAAAAAAGGCGAAAAGAACAAACAAACTTTTCCTGGCTACCTGCGAACAGTCGAGCCACGTTGAGGTTCAGAGACAAAAGCCCAGTCAGACCAAGTGCCTGCCTAATATAAGTGTGTGCACTGAGCGAAAATAAATCATTTCGGACATGGCACAATATTTATGGCAATAAAATCAAAGGATGGCGACTGGAAAGGGATGATAATGTAGTACCTCGCAACATTGAAACATTAAGATAACAACCTGAATTCACAAAATGCCATCGATAAAAATCTATAACTAATGAGATTCTACAGACGATCATCACTACACTCATAAAAATAAATAACATTATAAGTAGATTATTATTATTATATTATATGATATATATTATTATTATATATTATATTCTTAAAAACAAAAAAATTATTGCAAATAAGTTCAATTTTGTTTATATACCAATTACTTCATTGTGTTTAAAAACATAAGAAGAAAAAATATTTTTAAAAATCTAAACTAAGCGTTATTTATTTCTAGCAAATTAAAAAAGTATTTTATTTTTTAATGTCTAATGTCTAGTTTAAAAAACCTAAATTTGTTAACATTTTTTTGGCAAAAACTTAAAAAATATTTCTTGAAAAATCAGGAAAAAATATAACTTCGTTCTCGAAATATGAAGAAGTGTTAATTTTTTGTTTAATCAAATATTCATTTATTTCTGTGTACGTGTGTGTCCATTGAAGGCTCCGCAATGTCCAATAGCCTCATGGGAATTGTTTGGGAGTTGCGCAGGGGGGCGGAAGGGGAGTTCAGTCTGGCCTGGCCGTCGGGCAATTGCTTTTGTTTCGTTAGAACAAAAAAATATATTTTCACCCGGCAGTGGCTGACCAGCCCCCCCCTCACACCCCCTCCCCCACTCCACCACTCACGAACTCCCAATCTTTTGGAGTGAGCGAGTCCGTGTAATTGCGTTTGTGATATTAGCCTGAAGTACACTTGGTGATTTTTTTTTGTTTTCGCATTTCATTTCTGGCGTGGTCCATTGAAGTTTCTGCCTCTGTTGCAATTTTCAAGCACATGGCCCCGACCATGTTTAATTTGAATTGTTTTCACTTACAGTTGCCATTTATTCATCGACCGAACGAGGAGCACTTGATTGGCAAAACAACAAGAACGAAAAAAGAACAGAGGAGAGCGACCATTCCGCCGCCATTGAAGAATCCGTTGGGAACCCGCTTTGCGGAGGGGATTCTTTTTAATATCGGTTTTCCTTTTTTTTTTCCCCCGTTGTTTGTCCGGCTTTCCAAATAAATTGATTTTCATATGTGCACCACTATACGCTGCCAATAAAATTTTACGGATCTGCGACTTGGTGCGAGGACAATGGCAGTTGTTGGTCATTTTATCACTTGAGCTGCGGCGATTCGAAAAGGATTTTGGAGACTATTGAATGCAAGTGTATCAAAAGATAATAAAATGGCTTAAATATTCAGGAAGTCTGCATTTTACTGTACACTTTCTATATGTGGAGCCATTTTATTAAAGCAAAGCTCTTACTTTGATGCCATAATTTCTTTGTAAGCAGCTCCGTGCAATTCGGTTAACGAAAATAATTGAACAACTTAAGCTGGGTTTTTAAACAGAAGACAGGAGAAAAATGCTGAGAGTTTATTGAAAAATTAGGTTCACATTAGTGGCTTATATAGTGTGTTTACTGCCTTGAAAGAGGTTTTTATTTTAAATGTATTTTTGAGGGGGTGTTTAAAAGTTGTTCTCTAAACATATTTTAGTACCAACAAATACCGCAGATACTTTAATTAACTTGACCCAACACCATTTCATCATATTTCCCACTGACCTCGAATCGAATTTATCTCGAATCTGGTGTCCGTTTTTTGACCCACTTTCGCTGACTTTCGTGAGTGATGGGCATTGTCAGTGTCAGCTTGACTGGCGTGAGTCACGAGTCGGCGAACAGCGCATCGGGGCGAATACGTAAATTTGTGAATTTCGCATTGCGCATACGACATGTTGACCCAGTTGAAAAGAGCCAAGGAGCCCAAGCAAAACCCCACCCCCCCACTCCCCACACTCTCCAGCTCCTTTGGGAAGGGGGCGGGGGGTTGGGGCGGTGCTACCCGAGAAAGCATATAATTTATAATTTCTCTTTGTTGATGTTGTTATTTGTCGTTAAGCGCATTTTCGGCTAATTAAAAAAGAGCGACAGGCGAATAAAGAAGCGCAGCACAAGACCCCAAGAAGAATGCAAATTAAATGAAGAAAAATGCGACGAGAAGCGACGGGAGACGGTCGGTAGCGGTACCTCAACAGTGCGCAGCTAAATTGAAAAAAAAAGGTTTACTACAAACACCCAACAAAAAATGACTAAAAAACAACAAGAAATCTCACACAAAACGAGAAGATGAACAAAGCGGCGGCAGCAACGTCAACCAAATTTCACGCTGACAAATTATGATTTATGCTACAGCTGACTGCTGCCGTTTGGTTTGGTTTGGTTCTCCTTGTTCAAGTTTTTGTTTTTGGCTCTTTGACGTGGGCGCCAGCAGCGGAACGCTGTAAACGCAGCTGCAAAGCCATCTCCAAGCTGTCCGAAATCGTAAAAGACAAAAGCCCAGCGTGATGGAAAAGTGAGGCGTGATTCACGCGTGACAGGCGCATGACAAGCCGCACGCCACTATTGTGAAGTCACCTCTTGCTTTCTGCCAGGAACTCCACCTTTTTGATAACTAAACTCTTTATTTTCATAGTAATGGGCTGTTTTGATATGATTATAAAATTAAAAGCCATTTTTTTGTCTAATGCCCGTTAGTCAACTCATAATGATATATTTCACAATTGCTAAAAAATAAGTGAAACATATTATGACAAACGACCGAAAAATCGAGCTAGTTTTTTCGGATTTCGACCAAGCTAATTTTCATAAGGGGTGACCTCATGACATTTTTCAAAAAATAAAATATGTTAAGCTGTGAATGCCATTTAATAAATTTTTATAACGAATTCAACGAGGTATGACATTCCAACATGCGACCATTATTTTCCAGGGATTTGATAAGAATCCGAAAACTCGAGCAGATTTTTTCCTGATTTAGCACAAAATAATTTTCATAAGTGATTTTTTTGCGAACAATTTTTGTAATATATTTATTTGTTTATTAAATTATTTATAAAACGCAAATACTGGTCAATTAGTTCAAAACCGAGTAATAAAAGTTTATAAAAGATAGACAAAACTAAAAGGCAATTTTGCCACTATAATAAGAAGAATTAAAAGTAGCAATCAATCGGAGGGGAATGGGAAGGCCTCCACCTTTTCCTATTCGGAAGTTTCACTACACACCGAACACTGAAATCGGACATCAGTCGATGAATCATTGTTCAAGGCATAATAAAGCCAAAGCCCATTGGCCAGCTGTTCCTGCTCCTCGAACCGAATCTCTGGGAACGATTCTGTGGCCCCTGGCATATGGTAAAAGGCTTGACGCTTCAATTACACTCACACAAAGGCTCAAAGAGTCGAGACTGCTAGACTGCGGAGGAGATATGGCCAACGGCGATCGTTAAAATCCAGTCAGCAGAGCAGAGCAGAGCACAGCACCGCACAGCTCCCAAATCCAAATCCCAATCCAAATACAAGTTCCCCAGTTCGAATGTCTGGATGTGGATGTGACCTCCCCTCACTGCTGCCCCCATCAACTTGTGCCTTCTGTTTTTGCTGCCCGTTGAGAGTTGACAACTGTGCACTTTCATGGCCTATGGCTGGAGGCATGAAAAACGAGTATCTCAGTATCTCAGTGTATTCTCTGCCAACGATTGCCTGCCTCCTGCAGGTTGTCATGCGAAATCAGCAGTTGGTCGGCTGCTGCCACTACTACTACTACTAGGATGCGATTTGGCCAAACATTGCTCAGTTGCTTAAAGGCAGGAGGCATTTACATTTACTCCACTATTTTCCAATCGGGAAACAGGACAGTGGGCGAAGCAGCAGCAGAAGCAGAAGCAGAAGCAGAAGCAGTAGCAGTTTGGCCAGAAAACTCGTTAGCAGCCAGTAATAGTGATAACTGAGTTGGCCAGAACAAGAAATTACGGATAGTCAAAGAGACTTGCAAATGTGAAACGAATGAGCACTACATCAGGCATTATATTTGCAAAAGGCAGAGCAAAGTGAGCTGATCGATTAGTTGAACATAAACCAGAAATGTGTAACAGATATGTGTGATTGTTTAAACGGAGATCCATTCATAAGGATTTAAACTTGGTTATCAATATAATTCGATTATGCAATTAACTTAAACGAAAATTATAAAATTGTACCTTAAAACGGTCAATATTTAATTTAATAATTTATATTTGTATAACACGATTCCTTCATTAATTCCTATTATTTTGAAATAAAACCTCACAAATAATATATCAGTGTTGTGAACACCATTCCAATAACTATATAAACTATGTCACTGTCCTGTGAACCAATAAAGTGAAATTCGAGAAGTAGCAGTCACAGTTTATTGGCCATCCCTGTTGGCCAGTTATCCAAGCCTTCTTCTACCCTCCTGCTGCCATTTAACTCCAAATTCAAACACACTTTTCGGTCTAGCGCTGATTGTGAAATCTTGTTTGTTTGTTGCCATCACCGACCCCTCACCCGAAACACCCTCTCAATCATTTAACATTGGCCATTGTCCATTGTCTATCGGTGGATGTTGGATGTTGTGAGCTGTGTGCTGGATGCCGGAGTATCTGTCCTTTGGCTCCTTTTCGGCATCCTCTTTGCCACTTTTCCCAACTCCCTGGACCAACAACTCAGTGCCCTGGCAAATTGAGTCAAGGGCCACAAAATCGAAATTCCATCGACGTTCGAGGTGCCACTAGATGAACACGCGATCAATTCAAGCCACCGATCAATCCAGGTGCGATCAGTGTCAGAGGGGTCTGAAGAGGGTATCACCAGTCTGGATAAAAGCTGAAAAAGCAGTGGAGGAGTAGAGGGGAGAGGGGGAGGTAGAACACCGCGTCAAAACTAATTAAATAACTCGTTCGGCAATGCCAGTCAGTCGCATGGAAACGGAGATGGAAACTGAACCCCAAGAAGACCAAGCCCAAGCTCTCTCTGGTCATGTTCAGCTGTCGAAAGCATTTAATTTTCAATTATCTCTTGGAAATTACACAAAAGCCAGAGCCGGACTTCGAGTTGCAGATGAAGTTGGCCGAACGACGACCCCCTCCCCTCCCCTCCTCGAGTGGCAAAGTAAACAAACGGAGGGAAATAAAAGTCGGCCAACTAAATTGGCCAATTAAAGGGCCCAAAGTGTTTGATCAAATAAAGCCGGAAAAATAAAATCTACGAAGTTCAGTTGGGATAACTATTGTGATATCACAAGTTTTGGGGGCTGTAAAATGCGGTCGGTCAACGATTTTTTATTATGACGCTATGATTTTAGGCTTAATTGATTTCGGGAAGGGACATAAGAAATTAAATTAAACTTTCTTTAGGCGTTTGGTTAATATGGTAAAAAGAAAACACTGTGTGGAAATTAAACTAAAAAAAATCAATCTTTAAATCGACTGATTTGGTTTCGATTTAAGAAATTTCATTATTAATATAAGGTGAAGAACAATTTATTTACAATAATATCTTAAAATCTAAAGCATTAAAGCCGTGTTTAAATCTCAATTAATATAACTACAACATTTGAAGACCAGTTCTCCTTCCTACTCATCAGAAATGTACAATTTCTTGTATGCTGTCGATTCTGCCTCTACATTGTATACCAAATATGATGTGAAAACAATCTGGGCATCCTGCAGTTTCCATCTAATGAGTGCACATTAGCCAGCCAGATCAAAGCCTCGCTATCAGAGGCCATAACGCTAAATGGATAATTTACGACCTGACTTTCAAACCGAACCGATGCTCCGATGTCTCCGGAACAATGCAATTCAATTAAACTCGAATGGAAATGGAAATGCAAATGCAATTTCAATTGCGGCAGCCAAGAAGACGTGAATGCCGAGATGGAACGACTCTCAGCGTCCCATTTGACCGCAGTTTTTGGTCTAGCTTTGGTTTGGGTTTGTCTTAGTCCGAGTCCAAGTCGAAGTCTCAGTCCCAGTCCAAAGGTGCTGGGATTCGGAATTCGGGATGTGGTAGCCTCGTCGTCTGAGGCAACAGCTTGCCTGCTGCTGGTGCTGCTCCCCTTCTGGCCCCGGATCGCCTTCATCCCAGCCCGGCATCGTCATCGTTGTCTGCGCCGTTTTGTCTGCATCTGCCCCGGCGTCATTTAAAAATAGTTTTGCGTGCGGCTTCACCGGATTGGGGGGCACAATCGGAGGGTCGAAATGAGCAGGTTAAGCTAAAAATATGACGGCGGCAGCCTGCTTTCGTACACTCGCAAAAAGTTTAATATGTAAATAAACACTTTGAGTGCTTATTCGGCCAAGTTTCCCTTCAGTCATTCACATTTTCGAAAAATATAAATTAAATTTGATAAAAAATAGATTGTCATAAGCAAATCATTAAATTCTACATTCTATCTTTTCACAGTCTAAACATATTAAATTAATATTTGCTATGACTAAACGTGCTCTTTAGTTAAGATTAGGCCTACAAATCTAAATGTTAAGCTCTTTTTGATAAGACTTAAATGCTATATATAATTTTCCCAATTTAATCCTAATGATTATTTTAATATCATTTGTAGTGTTGAACTATAAAAATCAAGAGAAAAATGTTACACTGATGCTCCCTTCGAAAACAAGGAATGACTTTAATCTTTAATAGGTATTGAGTAAACAAAACCAGTCTTCATATTAATGTCGCTTCACCGCAAACTCACCGGACTTCAAAAGCAAATCGTAAATTGTGGCTATCGTAAAACCCAGTGGCCAATATCGAATCGCTTCCGTTGGCAGTCCCTACTCGCAATGCTGGCCATCAATTCGAGGCTTCCATAATTTGATTCGCACTGCACAGTTGATACTTCTCTTATTTTTTATCTGCACTTTGGCTCGTCTGGCCGACCATTTATCTTGTGACCCCAACCGGTTCCGCTGCACAGTTTGGGGTGACCCATCCTTCGCCTGGGTCCACATGCTGCCCCATTGTCGCATTGGCAGAGCGATTAACTTATTTGAGTAGGAGACTTCACCCCGTTTTCCGTCATCTCGCTGTCGCTCCTTCGTTTTTATATTCGAGGGTATTTCTGGGATAAACGGGTGTATTGTGTCTGCATTTTCTTTAGGAATTTCGATAAATATTTATGAATCCTGGGCTGAGTATCAGGTATTGCCAAGTCGATGGCAACATTCGTCTGCAACATTCCGTCTGGCTCGTCTTTGTTGCTGTTTGCGTTGCGTCTTTTGCGTAAAGTGTAAATATTATTTCAAGATACTTAACCATGTTGTCGTTGGCAATGCTGCCATCGTTCTTTGAATTTCCAAGGGGCGGCAGAGCGGGCGATTAGCTTATTTTGCCGGTGACAGGCGACTGCCAACTGCCAACTGGCAACTGGCGACTGGAGAAACGACCTTGTCCCTGTTATGTTGCTGTTTGAGTTGTCAGCGCGTGAATGACTCACTGATGGATTGGCCGACTGTTTGCCAGCCAGCCAGCCAGCCAGCCAGCTTGTTGATATTGCCACAGTACACAGTACACAGTCAACAGTCAACAGGGAGCAGTAAACAGCGAGGAACAGCGCTCCACTTGTGCAGCTGACAGGCGGGCGGAAATAAAAGTCAGCGTTGAGCGGCGCCGCCAAGTCTGGCCAATTAATAAGCCCGCTAATGGCATCGCCCGCCGACGGATGCGATGCAGTGCAGCCGCCACAAGAAGACGATGCACCGACTCGCTGCAGCTCATTTGCAGGCGTCTTTCATCGACAGTCAAAGTCTCGGTGGCAGTCCCCTAGGCATACACTCCAAGAAAGAATCGCCCATGTTTATCCAATCCCTTATTTCTAGAAAGTGGTTTTCTTACTAATAAAATAGTGAGATACCCATTTTTTGTTTGATGTCCCCAATTTATCATGTTATGAATAAGGTAAAGAATTTAATTTATACCATATTTATTCTCACTGTGACTTATACTTCATTTGGTTTACAAATGTTAAGCAATGCCAGTCCCTTACGAATATACCTTTTAAAAGGAATCCCCATCTTTTCTATTAAAACAACATTTATATTAATTCACATTTAATATTATTGAGTTAATAAGATCTTCTTGGTCTTCTCTCACTTCATTTTGACATACAAATTTAATATTTGATATAACCATTTTTGTTAAAATATCGGGTCATTAAAATATTAAAAAGATAGAATTGAAACATCAAAAGATAGGTAAAAGTATTAACCTTAAGTTTGTCGTGTCGACCTGTTAGTAAGACAAGTTTGCTGCTATTATTTTGACTGCAGCTGTATGTTCCAGTCCTTTATCGCGCGACTATTTAGGCAACATCATCAGCCAACAGACTTGGGGCAAGGGAAGTATTTACCAGGGTGTGTGGGTGTGTGTGTGGGTGTGCGAGTGTGTATAGGAACCCAGCGACAAACGCAATGCTCAGACGGAAACTCATTAGTGAAACTGTGTCTTGGCAGAGCCCCGCCTACTCCCCGCCTCTTCCCCGCCAAATGTCAACCGCGCGGCCCTGCGAAAGGGAATTTACCACCAGTCAGCGAGTACCGAGTACCGAGTACCGAGTACGGAGTACCGACCTTCCTGCCGCCAGTCACCTGGCAGCATCGTTATGACGCTCTCGCAATCCCTTTTTTCGCACTGCTCCCGGATCCTGCCCTATGTCCTAAAAGGACAAACAATGGGCACATTAGCTAACAGACCACATAAATCTCTGGCCAAACGATCATCGCTTTGTTGAAATTTAGACAAATCTTTCCGGAAGACTTGTGGCTTTTTTCCGGATATTTTTAGTCTTCTAATTCTAAGACCAAAACCAAGCATTTAAATTTAGCCAGCTGTGAATGGCTTTTAGCAGACACCACTGGCATACTTCGAGTATATGTATTTGAAGTTGTTCTATTTTCGGTCATTGATGAAATTCTCAATTAAGTCTTTGATACGTTCAAATTTATACTCGGACAGCCGTGCATCGCAGCGTAAATTGGTTTTGGATTTAATGGGAAATCAAAGTTTAAGGTATGCGGCATAGTATTAACTCCTGAATTTTTTAATGTATTTTTTCAGTAAGAGGTTTTAGCAAATTTTGATCGAATTAAATAACTTGCGATAATAAATCTTGTAAAAGCCTTCTAAAACAAAAAATAAAAATTAACCAGAACAAAATTGTTAAATGCAATGACTAGTAAAATTTAAAAAAAAAAAAATTGCTGCGTTAAAATTGAGTATAAAACCTCATTTCCACAGTTTGTAAATTAAAAGTTATCTATTATGGAAACCGCCATGGCCATTTTTAATGGTCTTGTTAGTTAACTTGTTGTGATGTATACGTCTCCATATTTCAAACTTTGTTGCGTCCCAAGGGACCGATCCCAATTTGAACCGGTTAGGAACCTTAGTAGTGCTGCAGCGGATTGGCGTGAAGTTAGAGTATTCCCCTTGGCTGTTTGTGGTGCATTTGCACGGCTGTCGTCTGCCTGCGTTTTTCCATCCTGCCCCTCCACCAGATCTTTCGACACATTGTTCTGCTCCTTCTGTTGGGTTTTCCATTCGCTGTTGTTGTGTGTGTACACAAATTTTTATGACGACAGGTTGGTTGGTTCGTCGGTTGGTTGGATATTCGCTGGGAGTTGGGGGTGCCGGAGGAGGCGCAGGAGGTGACTGGCAGACCTGGAAAGCGATTTCACGCTTGACGTGCACCAAGCACACCGTGGCGCCACCTAGCGGGGGCCGGAGGTGGCGCAGATACACAGAACAAAATGTTCATTCAATCATTTTAACTCATGGTAATAAACCTTGATTTATTAAACCTATAATTTTGCTGCAAATTAGATAATATAAATTTCTGGTGCCCTTACAAGAAAAGGTGGGGTAAAACCGACATGCTGTTAGAGAACTGGAATTTAAGCTAAAGGATACGCTTTTTAGGAATTCGCGTTTTGGAACTACAAGTTTAATAGAAAATAAATCAAAAAATGAAATACAAAATAATTTTGAACTAATTAAGCAATTTTAAGAAACTATATAAACTAAATAAAACCAAACAATTTTTTGATATGTTTTTCGGATCAAGTGATTACGTGCCATTTGTAGCACATCAAGATTATATCATATTTCTCTCACTGTTTCGAACGAAAGAATGAAAGGCTGAAAGGCTGAAAAACGAGCAGCTCCGCTATGGAAAAAAAGGCAAGAGTTGCGCCTGCTGGTTCTTCCGAGGCCCAAGTTGGATCCGAAGCTGGATCTGAGGCTATAGCCGGAGCTGCAGTCGAGTGATATAAGTGGTTGACATGTAGCCGCCATTAGCGGTACGATGACAAGCGTTGAAAGCGCGCCCGGGGAATTAAAACGCAAAAAGGGAAAATAGCGAAAAAAAAAGCTTGTGGAAAATGGGGAAAAGGCAGAAGCGAACAAGAGAATTGGATGGGATAGTTCTCCGTTTTTTTTTTTCTTTTGCCTCCCCCCCTCTCTCCATCGGACTCCATTTTTATGACAGCAATGGAGCAGGAAACCGCAGTGGGATATAAAAAAGGTGCAAAAATCATCAGCACGCTGTCGGCGGCAGTCCACACCGCTCCCCCACTCCCCCCTCCAACGACCATCGTTCTGAAAACCGCCTGTCACATTAAAGTATCATTTGCAGTCACTCAGCTGGAGGGTATCCCCATTTCACAGCCAGCCATACTCGGCGATTAAAGTCAATGGCATTCCAGTAGCACTGGCTATAGGTCTTTACTGGAAAATATTGAATCCACAAATCGCAGACACAATTTATGATCTCGCGACTTGGGCGCGTTTTCCGTGCGATTTGCATGCTTTTCTGACGCGTTTTTACCAGCCCGACCATCAACCATTCATTGACCATTGACCATTGACTCCCGGCCACTAAAAATGGCAACGGAAGCAAACCGTAATGAATACATTAACATTAATAATTGCCTCGGCTTGGACCGGCTTTTGTCCCCCATTCCCAAAAAGTGGGCGTGGCTGAGTGGGTGTTTGGGGTTGCATAATTTGGCCTCAGAGATTTGACCATGAGCTCATATAACACCGTCTACTTCATTACAAACTTGTATCTACTTAAGGTATACCATTAGTATTTTTCCATGTAAATTTATTTAAGTTCATTACTCCCACTCGGTGCTGAATAAATCTCAGACCTCGCTGCAATTTTTACAAAGCTCCAAATTGATATGGTCGCCATTAGTTTTTAGAGTGATTTGCATTATTTATTTGATACCTTAAAATGAAGTGAATAAATAATTTATTACGATTTTGATTCATATCCACTTAGAGTTCATATTTGTCACCATAAATTCAAAATTCAATAACAATAATTTAATCATGACTAAAATATTTCTAAAGTTAATTGGTAGTTATACCCGTTACTCGTAGAGTAAAAGGGTATATTGTATTCGTGCAAAAGTATGTAACAGGTAGAAGGAAGCGTTTCCGACCCTATAAAGTATATATATTCTTGATCAGGGTCACTAGCCGAGTCGATATAGCCATGTCCGTCTGTCCGTCTGTCCGTCTGTCCGTCTGTCTGTCCGTCTGTCTGTCCGTATGAACGCTGAGATCTCGGAAACTATAAAAGCTAGAAGATTGGCATTTTGCATGCAGATTCTAGGAGTTCCTACGCAGCGCAAGTTTGTTTCAAAAAGGTGCCACGCCCTCTTTAACGCCCACAATCGCTTATATATGATTTTAAAAATTTAAATATTTCGGAAAGGTAAAAATGCAGTTTTATTGTGTTTATCAATACCTATCGAAATGTAGAAGAAATTTTTCAAATCGGACCATTCGTTAAAAAGTTATGCGTGATCAAAGTTTATATCTCCATCTCCCTCGCACTCCCTTTACCTGAGTAACGGGTATCTGATAGTCGGGGCACCCGACTATAGCGTTCTCTCTTGTTTTAGAATATATTTTAAATCATTTTAAATAGTTTCCAAAGTAATAATATCTAATAATAATAAAAATGTGTCATTTATGGGTGAATGGGTGATTTAAGGTGGCACACTAGAGTTCTAGAGTTTTCTTCGAAGGCGAAAATCCGATCGCTGAATGGTAAAACATCACTGGCATGCAGTTTTTTTTGGTCACGACGGCGATCGTCTGGACTTGGAAAATGGGAAAGTGGCCGCGGAAACCCAAATATTACTCCCACCAAAGTTACAAAAACAAACACAGCGTGGAGGAGTGTCTGCAAGTGAGGGGCAACAGGATGCGCTGACATTTATCACCTGCCATGAGTGTAGTTTGCGGTATGCAATTCCCTTTTAGCCGGCACTTCACCCGCATTCGCGGACATTTATGCCAAGTTTTTCGGCAATTGTGCGAACGGCAGACACTCTTTGATTACAGGCCATCGCGGAATGGGCGGAGATGGTGCGGCATTAGCATTAGCATAAATTTCAGCTAGCTCACACAACATCCGAGTATGAATATATAATTCGCCGGTTGTGGGTTATTTATGAGTGTGTGTGGGGAAACTTGGAGCAACTTTTCGAATGGAAACCAGTGGAAAGAAGGGGAGGGGGAGTGGGAGTGGGAGTGGGGGCGGTTAAACCGGAACAGGGGCAGGATAATCGCTGCTTAATGCAGTCGCGACCCAACCGTCCTTGCCAACTGCCATTTGTCTTACCATCCCACCATTGATAACGAAAGCGAGACCGACTTCAACCCCCAATACACAGAGAAAAAATCAAAGTCACTTCAATGAAACAATCTCACGGAGTAAAATCAATACACTGAATTGTTTTGGGAGGTAGTCACCTATAACAAAGTCATCAGGAATTTAAATAAATATTTAAACACGATTCAGGAAATCTAAGTTTCTTAAAAATGCTTTGCTTGAGCAAATATTTCCCGAAAATGTATTTTCATTTTACAATGTTTAGATATTTTTTTCTCTTATTATTCCTTTTCAAGAATTTAAAATGTTGAATTTGGCCAACCACTTTAAAAATGATTGTGACAAATGTTAATATAGGCTTAAACAGGCCTAGCTTATGGGCATACAAATCAGAAATCACTTTGTAAGACTTATATATTCGACAAGTAAAAATGTCGCTGTGTATTAAGCCACCACGCCCACTTTGAGGTGGTGTGTGTGTGGGCTCATTGAAGAGCATTCAAATTTAATTTGCATGCAGGCTGAGCAAACTTTTGTTTACCTTGCGGTAGCGAAATCAAATTTGAATCCGCTTCGAGTTCCGCTTCCTCGATTCGCAGCCGGGTATTTCAAAGGGATCCTTATCAAAGTCGCGACTAACTGGGACGCGTCTAGAGTGGCAGCCGAAATCGGTTAAGTTTTGACCAAGCCATGAGGGTTTCCCCGCCCAAAAAGAAAAACCCCCAAAAACAACCCCGCCCCCGCCCCCCCACCACTACCCCCCACACAGGTGGCAGGCATAAACTGTTTGAAGTCTTCATCTGAATGGGGGAAAAATCGGTTGGGCGTATAAATGGGTGGTTGGGTGGATGTATACAGCTTTAAACGATGCCAAATTATTTTTATTTATTCGTGCGTTCAAAGAGATTAGCGCTCACTAGATGGCGCCACCTCAAAGGCGTTCACGGTGAAATGCAAAGCCGTACACGTGTATTTATCGATGTGTGTGTGTGTTGTGAAAATGTGTGTGCTGTGAAATAAATGCAAAAAAAGATTTAAGACTTAAGCTCGTATACCAGCAAAGATATTCTTTAATTCAATCGATTACGCCATTACCACCATTAAGGCGCCTAGACAGCTCCACCATTTTCCATAATTTATGACTTTTCCTTTACCCTTTTAAAAGGTATCATAAAATGGCAAATGAAAAATGTATGCAATTTCAAAAAAAATTCTAATAAACTTATTTCGGAACCCAAAGTTATGTGACTCTTTATTATTGCACAAAATATTATAAAAAAATTAAACACAAATTTCAGCCCTACAAATATATCAATATTTTTTACCAACAATGGTAATATTATAAGAACATTTGAACCTTATATGTTTAAGTTTAAATAAAAGCAATGACGTATATTAACTATCAAAGTAACACATTATTTAAAGTTGAAAAATATCGTATTGTATGACTCTCTACTTGTGCGATCCATTTATTTATATCCATTTGGTCTCACAAATATACAAAGTATTTTGTTTATCACTTCACTGCAGGGTATTTGCCATACTTTCTTGCTTTTCATGGCTTTTCATGCCTTCTCTTCGTTTTTTTTGTGTTTTTTACTTTCGTTATGAGGCCATTTAAGCAGCCCGAAAGGAACAAATCTTTTATTGATGTTCGGGAGATGGATGGCGATTGGAGTTGGGAGAAAAGGGGGAGGACGGCTGGCTGACTGGCTGCTCTAGTTAACGGAGTTGGCCTGTTGGCGAGCTCTTTGGCAGCTCATAAAACCGGCAAAATGCGGCAATTGCTCGCAACGCCATTGAGCCGCCCATTAACCCCAACGTGGTGTTACCTGGTTGGCACATGAATAAATCACGGGGTGATTCACAGCCACCACCACCACCACCACCGACCACACTACCACCCTGGATACAGAATATCGGCCCACTCGTTCAACTGCCAGATGATAAATGTTGTTACACGCCCTGCTGACTTTCTTCGATTTGCTTAACAAATTTGTGAGATTCTTAGCACATTTGCATATTGCGTTAGCGAAATGGAACCCCCCATCCGGATTGTCAAGTGTAGAGAATGCCGCGCGTCCTCTATTTGTATTTGTATTTCTGAATTTTTTTCCCCAAGCTACAGAATCGACCAATGGGTTGGCACCAGTAATGACGACATTTCCTTCCGACATCGAGGACTTTGCGCTTTTTATTGCTGCCCGTCAGTGTTGCCATCCGAACCAGCAGCTGGAAAGATCCCATTTTAAAAGGATTTCTGTATTGAGTTTATTTAGCTCCTTCACACGACTCGGTGACAGGAGAAAGGAATGGTAAATGAAAAATGGAATGGGGGGAGATGGAGCATCGCTCAATCGAAGTTGTTCAATAAAAAATGTGCTGGAATTTCCTTGACATTTTCGCCAACATTGACGCCATTTCCCCTTAACACTCGCACCCTAAACATTATTCGATGGTCTTTTCGTCGTAAAACGCTTGGAATTTCGTGCGATTTTCATCGGATCCCAGGGGGAATCGACCTGAATTTGCTTTGTGTTCGCGCAACTCTGGAATGTCCATTCTGGCTGGCCTAAGGTATTTTCACAATAATTTGAATTAAACAAACGCCGGAAACCAGTGACAGGTCACTGAGGAGCCGGATAGGGATCAAGCTTGGGCTCCGACCTTCCACTTTCCCACTCCCAATGTTTAGCTCAATCAGCAGGAGTTCATCGGGTGAATCGGAAAGTGGATAATTGCTGATTGTGCGGATTGACTGATAGATTCTAAATTGACAACAAATAATGCGATGGTAGAGGACAAACGACTCTGTTTAAGCCAGAAGCTTACATTATTGTAATTAATTTTCTAATTATCTGGACAATATAATTTTTTAAGCAGATAAGTAGCACTTTGTCTTTTTCAATAATTTTTGAAACTATGAATACTTTCACAAACTAATTAGGTTCAAATATTATTAAAATCGCTGTATTTCAAACTGCACTGAAATCTATCAAAAGTGTACTTTCGTAAATGTACAAAAATAAAGGTAAAATGTATTAAAACATGATTTCAAAAAGACCTTCCTGAAATACATTTTATTTAAAAATCCATAAAAAGCAATATAAATGTTTTCAATAGAGCATTAACAAATCATTATAGTCCAAACAATGTTTAAAAATGTATGAAACAGTTTGGCCCATATATGGCCTTCTATTTGTTTATATTTATTTAGTGCCTCTTTAAACTTTAAACCTTAAGACGTAATTATTTTTAATTATCTGAGATAAAACTGGCATTTCGTTTGTTCATTATCAGAGCTTCCTATTTACCATCCACCCGCGTTATCCTGTTCCCCCCGAGATAATATAAACTCTAGATTAAACTCTGTTGTCGCAGTTCTCCGGAATAAACTGATGACCAAACAAGCCTATTAAGTCCACTTGGCCACCTTCCTGCTAGACAGGCAACACCTCGTAAATTGCAAATAATAAAAAACAGGCGAAAAACAAATTATTTTCTGCTGCTTAGCTAAAAGTTTGCTTATCAATGGGGGGCAATGGGGACTTTTGGACTGGCGAATGGAGACTGAATACTGGATACTGAATACTGGATGCTGAATACTGGATGCTGAATACTGGATGTTGGATACTGGAGGATGGAGAATGGAAAATCTTGTCGGGTCAGTGGACCCTCAGCTGCTTATAATTTTGTTGTTGCTCGCGGACTCGACGCATTCATACGGCATACAGAGCCTGGAAATCCTTTTCCTTTTCCCCGTTTCGCCCTCTGTTTGGGGCTTTTTTCTACTTTGGCTTCCGTTTCTGGGTCCTGGGCGAGCTCACATAAAATTTAATTAAGTGCAACAACAGCGGCAACAACAGCAAGCAGCGGCATCGGGGACCCCGGCGATAGCAGCATCGTTTATAAAATTCACATAATAACAATAAATTTTCAAATGCGCCTTGGCAGCCAGCGTCTGCCACCCACGTCCCTTCGTCTTGGGGCAGGAGCTAGGTATTAAAATTTATCGCCAGCTTGCGTAGCACGCGCAGCAAACGCGAAGAAATTTGCGTGCCGGATGCCAAGGGGTCGGAAAAGGATCCGGGGAGGAATCGCCTTGGTACACGCAAACAATTGGGCTGGTAATAATCTGTATAACGTATTGTTTGCCAAAATCAAACTGTTTAATTAAAGGGCGTTTTTTACATAAGTAATACTGTAATCGAATATTAAGAAAATTGTGTTGGGAATCATTGTCCAATTGTTGGGCATATTTAAAATGTTGCAATAAATGAAATGATTGGCATTAGTTATTATAAGAAAACATAGAAAATAATTGTAATATTTATACCCGTTACTCGTAGAGTAAAAGGGTATATTGTATTCGTGCAAAAGTATGTAACAGGTAGAAGGAAGCGTTTCCGACCCTATAAAGTATATATATTCTTGTTCAGGATCACTAGCCGAGTCGATCTAGCCATGTCCGTCTGTCCGTCTGTCCGTCTGTCCGTCTGTCCGTCTGTCCGTCCGTATGAACGCTGAGATCTCGGAAACTATAAAAGCTAGAAGATTGGCATTTTGCATGCAGATTTTAGGAGTTCCTACGCAGCGCAAGTTTGTTTCAAAAAGGTGCCACGCCCCCTTTAACGCCCACAATCGCTTATATACGATTTTATTTAAATATAAATTTAAATATTTCGGAAAAGTAAAAATGCAGTTTTATTGTGTTTATCAATACCTATCGAAATGTAGAAGAATTTTTCAAATCGGACCATTCGTTTAAAAGTTATGCGCGATCAAAGTTTCTATCTCCATCTCCCCCGCACTCCTTTTACCTGAGTAACGGGTATCTGATAGTCGGGGCACCCGACTATAGCGTTCTCCCTTGTTTTGTCTTCAATTTATTGGTATGAACTTTTACAAATGATTGAACATAAATGAGCTTCCATAGCTCAAACTCAGCCCGATTTATTGTCAATTTATTTATTTAAATTTAAATAAAGTTAGTTTAGCAAATTGTTGGACATTTTTTAAAAATATGTACATGTAACATATGCAAATGTATCTAACATGCATATGAAATATCTATTAAATCTTGTTTTCAAAATGAAAAACGCTTTAAATAGATTTTAATGAAAATTAATATATGAAATTACCTAATTTATTTCTGCTCTTTTCTCTGCGTGTAAAGTCAACAATATTTGCTTGATTATTATTTATTCTGGTCGATATTCTCTAAAATGTTACTTAGCCTACCATCAATTTAAACTTTTAAAGACAATTGCTGACATGACAATATAATGAAACAAGTTTTTATTTAAGGATCAATCATAAAATGATTGCCTTAAGCCTGAATTTCCGCAGTGTATTGGCATCGGGAAGCGAGTGAAGGCAGCAGAAAGCGCGATGCGATGGGAATGCCAGCTTAGTGTCCCCAGAGGCGAGCTTCCTCCTCCAGAGCTCCACCTCCACCTCCTCCTCCTCCTCCTCCTCCACCTCATTCTCCTTCTTTTCCTCCGCGAGGCTATGGGTGTGCATATGTATTCCCGATCAGCTTTAAGAATGTATAAGGCACCGGCGGAATGGAAGTCACATATGGCGGGACCCGACTTCTCCGCCCCCCTCGAATAATTTGTCTATTTGTTTGCCTTTGCTTCGGTTGGCTTGCTCATTCATTTGACTCGCATTAATTACATGACACGCACACGAAACCTGGAGTCTGGAATCCAGAGTCCCGGTTTCTCCCTTCCTCCAATACCGATGCCCATCCCCGGCCTCCTTGGCCCGGCATAATTTATTAAAGGACCAAAAAGAAAGCTTTCTTCTCTCCACAAGACGCAGCCCTTCATACATGGCCAAATTTCGGTTGCACTTGGAAAAATATTTATGTTGATTTGCAGCTATGTATATCTAAAACAAATTGGTCAATGTATCAAACATTGTTGGGTTTAGTCGTGAAATTATTTTAAACATAAATAAAAAATAATTTTTTATATTTATAATATATATCATTTGCTTAAAAATAAAATACATTTGTCATTGCCAACAGATAAATTGGATTATACTTTAGTAATTCATTAATTCGACTAAAAATTTATTATATTCTTTTTTTTAATTTCATAATTAATAATTACTTGTAGGTTAGGACTATCATTATTAAAAGGCTTTGGACATTTAATACAAATGTAATAAGACTTATAAGGTACTTTTGGCCAAAGTCTCCTTAAGGATATAGGTCACGTGTAAATTTCATATTTTATTTATTTTAAGTGGAAGGGCTTCGTTTGCTGTATGAACTGAATTTCTGGTTGCCAGAGTTCGGCGCTCATCTCTGGCTCCTTGGGGAAAGCCCAAGCCTCCTTCCCCCCTCCGCCATCCCCGAGCACACACATCATCATCTGCAACTGGCTGAGCCCGCTCCTTGTCCGCTCGTCATCACAAATGACTGTCTCATGTTATCTGCTAAGCCGCCTTATCTGTTTCGGCCCCCAAAATCCTGCCTTCCCTGGGCCCAGATGCTGCCCCATCCGCCGTCTGTGATTTCGCCTGTGTTACTTATTTAATTTGTTGCTTATTTGTGTGCTCTGCTCCACGAGCAACAAGCAAACAAGTCCAACGCAGCCTTGCCGTCTTCTTGGATCTGAATCCGAATGCGACTCGACAAATTCCTGGCTCCATTCACTTGTTTGCATATGTTTAACATGCTCCCCAACTCCAAGCACCAAGCACCAGTGCCACCCCATTGTTGTTTGTCTGTTTGACTGTTTGTTCGACGGGACGGGTCTGCGTATTGTTTGTCCTTAACTCAGTCGAACCGAACTGTACTAAACGGAGCGGGGAGCGTGTTTTCCTTGGGTTTGCTAATGATTTTGCCAGGGTGCTAATCAAATTGCCTGCCCTGCAGCAGCTAATGTCATTACCGAAAGGTGGACGGGAGGCGGTGGGATATGTAAATATTTATCCGGATGGTGGCAGACCCAGAAATTACAAGTTACAGTTGTGGCAAGTGAAACCAAGCTTAAATGGGTATGCCAATTTTTATAATTTAATTTTGATTAATTTAAGTGAATGTCAATAAGTCAATAATTATAGAATTATCTTAAACATAGTTTATAACTAAGCCCCGGGAAAAATAAAGTACTTATATTTAATTCTTAAGTCCTGTAAAAACACTTTTTTAAAATGATGTGTACTTTTGTCATATTTAAATACTTTTTTTTTTATTAAACAGCTTAATTTTGTTGTGTTTATACCTTAATATCTCAAAGCAAACATTTGTTTTGTTATTTACAAATTAAGCATTAAGCAAATATTGACTTGTGCTGCTTTGGTTTGCTATGAATTATTAAGTATACGCCTGTGGTACCTCATTTGGTTCCATAAATTGCCAAGAGCCGACTTAAATCTCCCTTTTGGGTCCCTGTTGGGGAAACTTTTATCATTGATTGCCATTTCACTAGACTGTCTTCGCCTCCTCCTTTTAAGTTTCCACTGCAGCAGTTGGGCCTGCAAGTTGTCGCATCTTTTACCGGCTTCCTCTGGTTATTGCTTTGGCACATTTTTCGATTAAAATTTATTTGCACAACTTATGAAAACTTAAATGCCCATAACGGCGCCGCCAGACCCGGACCCGTACCCGGATCCTGACTTGGGTACGTAGCAGCTTGGAAGGCGGAGCAGGGGCATGCCCCAATACCGGGTGGCACCCTCCAACCGATCCCACGAACGTCTGCGTTTTCTGGCCGAATGGCGCCTGGGCTGCCACATTTCTTGGCTAAAAAGTTTCAAATATTTCATAATTTGCAACATATTTTATGGAGGCGCAAGAGCATATTGCACTTTTCCGGCCACGACGCAGGCCCTCGCAGTCGTAAAACTCCTCTTTTTTGCGCAGTGCAGTGTGTGTGTGTTTTTGGGGCGATTTTCTTAGCACTTGCCGCATTACTCATACGCCGCATAACAAAAATTAAATTTTCTCCACTTCCTGACCTCGTTTTGCTGCTCATTTTTCGTTAAATAATTCAAATGACTTCCGACTTAGACTTTGACATTGAAGTGGTCGTTTTCCACCATTTCCCGCCGACGCCGCATGGAAAAATTCAGTTTTCCGACTGCGAACAGATGAAGCACAGCGTCTGGGTTTCGCTGGTTATTTGCCTTCGCATCGCCGACGAACTCAAACCCTCTTCACAGGTACGCGGCGCACTTAAAAAGTAATTTTATTACACAGCTACTTACGGCAAACAGCGGAAAGAGACGGATAGAGTGGTGGGGGAGAGAGACGGTTAGAGCAGTGGGGGAGAGAGACGGGGAGACGCACTTAAAGTCATCACCTCAAAGCGAGGGAAAAGAAGAGGAAAATTCTCTTAGCGGGAAAATGGCGACCCCACGCCCATTGTCACACTATTGCCGGAAGTTTTATTCAACCTTCGTACCCTTCGTCAACCTTTGACGCTGATTGTTCTTGTGCTATCTTCAAGCAAACACCCCCTCTCCCTCCCCCTCCGCCACCCCATTTTCAGCTTATTTCCTTGCGTTTTCGTTTACAAATTTTTCTCATTACATTTTTACATCATCTTTCCCCCTTTTGACTTTTCACCGGCTTCGCCCCGAGCAAAAGCTGGCAAAAGTTTCCACTAGTTTTTGCCCTTTTGCATGGCTTTTCCTCAATTCTTGCTCTACTCACACTTGGCTGGTATCTTTGCAAGGTAATTTAATGACTCGAACTGCTCTTAGTAATGAGCATCCAATGGCAATGACAGCTCTCTAATTTGGTTGATCCCCAAGAAAGTTTTCAATCGGGACATCTCATAGATGTGTGCGTGTGGGAATGCTTTATAAACTAAGTTAAATCCAAGAGACAGTTAATAAGTCATTTCCCGAAAAAGTTTACCTAAAATGCATAAACAGGTGAATTCAATAAGCAACTTTTCTAATATGTTTTGTCACTTTAATGAATTATTTCTTTCTAAACAACCATTTAAAATTTTTGTTTTAATGTTAGTTTGGCTTAAGCTAAACTTAAAAGGTTTTGTTTTAACCTTCTTACAATTTTTTTGCTGAGTATTTCAATCAATAAACTACTTCTATAAAATGTATTCGCTAAAAAACCTATGTTCTTTTTTAATTGCAATCTGAAATAGTTTTTGTTGTTCTTAAATCAAAAAAATATAAGTTTCTAAGCCTATTATATAATATATTAATAAATGTTCTTTCTTTCATTAAAATTCTTTAGTACTCGATGACCAATTACCCTAATGCAAAATTATACTAACATAAAACATGTATACTGGAACTGACAGTTTGACCAGTGCCTTTCAAAAGATTAAATTAATATTACCTTAAGAAAAGGCAAAGAAGTCCAGAAGACTGCATTTTCTTTGAGCGGTCAGACCTGACTTTTGCAGCTCCTTAACTTCCTTTTCTCGGCTCTCAAGCTTATCCCAGCTTTTTCCTGCCATTTGCCACTAGTTCCGAGCTGTACACATTGTGTGTATGTATCAAGTGCACAGAAAAACAAATTTATTAAATTATTAACCAATTGAATTAATTAATTTGATCCAATTTAAAAGTATAGTAAACTTCATATTCAAATCAAACTTTTAATATCTAAAATGTTTTTTAGAAACCTATCTATTAATTTTTTGGAAAGCTTTTAATTCATTGTTTTTTTTAGATGATGATTAGTTTTTTCATAAAGTAAATATTCTTGATTTTAAAATTTGCATGGTCAAAGAACATTTATTTCTAAAAAGTGTAAATAAAATCTCATATTTTATATTTTCCCTTTGAAATTTTCTGAGTGTGGTTATCTTTCGTCCGTTGTTGTTCTTCAGCTTGCTTCTGCTGCTGGCATTTCATTTAATTACTTTTGACATCAGGTAGAAATTTTCGCTGCCGCTTTTCAACCCTTTTTTTGGACTTCGAGTTGAAGAGGGTTGTGTGGCGTTTTCAGAGGAAAAAACGGTACTGGAATGGGCGGAAAAGTGTGCCAAATATTTGTTTAGGCATATTTGCCAATGGCCAATGGTGTTCTCATATCCGCAACTCATCACATCTGAAACATCTGAAATATCCGCATCCACATCCACATCCAGATCCAGATCTACATCCACATCCGCCCGGCACACGCATCCTTTTCATTGTAAATGCTCATATTTGCATTTTTCCCTTTTGACGTTTGCTTTGCTCGCACTTTTTGCCCACTACCTTTGCATTTATTTTGATGTATTTCCGTTTGGCAAGCAAATACCCAAGATTCGGATGGAGTGGGTCCGAAAAAGGGAGTGCTTCGAGTTCTCTGGCGGGCTTTCATTAGCTGATAGTTTAGCTCGGTCAACGCAAATATGCGTTGCTCTTCTCCAAGCTTTTCCCATCATCCTTCGGCTGTCATTCATCCGTTTCGCACAAAAAAGGCAAAAAGGTTTCAATATATATTCTTCTATTTTCAGTGAATGCAGAGTAAAAAAGAATTTGTATTATTGTGTGTTAAACAAAAGAGAAAGGGTTTTCCATCTCATTTAATATAAATTTATATATAAATAATAATAATCATAACAATAAAAGTAAAAATTTTAAATGATGGTAAATTAAAATCACAGATTAATATTTTTTAAATGCTAAAGCAGCAAAAATTAATGAATTTTAAAGCAAATAAATACTTACCCATCAGACGGTTTTAAGGAATGTTAATGAAATGCAGGGTATTGCCTAGCTGGTGTGTCTTACATAGTTTTTCCTTGTTTTTCGCTGCGAACTGATCCCCTGCTTAGGACTGGTCCCTCATTAGGACTGCCGGATATTCCGTTGCGACTGAAGGACATCATGTCCTGGTGGTGGTGGTCTGGGGAAAATGGAAAATCTTTAAATCCACCGGCAACTTTTCACTGGCGGTCGGGGAAAGAGCCTGTGCTTTATACAGTTAATCATTTAATCTGCATATGTGCATATTAATGAATTTCAACGTTCAGCAGTCCGCGCCACTATCACCCGGGCTTTTCCACTTTTCCCCTCCCAATTTTCCCCACATAACTTTGTGTTATTTTTTTGGCCCGAACGAAAGTTTTGTTTTTGTTTCGTGTTTGTCTTTTGGTTTCGCAACGTTCGTGTTTTATATTCGCTCACTCGCCTTTTTGTTTGGTTTTTGGTCCTGTTTTGCTTTGTTTTGCTTTGTTTTGCCTGTTTGCCGTTACTTTTAAAAGCTTTTTTTGGTAACTCGAACTAAATTAAGTTAAATACATGTTTTGTTCGTCCGCATGCTGGCTGCATAAAGATGTTGCCAGCGCAGCCGTCACACACGGCGTATGCGTAACCCAAATCCTGTACCAGAAATGTGAGTCTTAGCTGCGTAAAGATGATGATGTATGGCGGGCCCCGGCTAATGGATTTCTCCTTGCGCCGGCAGGGTTCAATTCAATTAGCCTTGGCACACGTAAGTACGACCCTGCGACCTCTGACCTTTGGCAGCAAGTGTGTCACATATAATGAGCATTCAATAAAAAGGACTCCCTTTTCCATTTCTTCTTGGAAATGTTTTTATCCCTCGCATGATGCAGTGTTCTCTGGGGTTCTTGGCTTAATACACACACATGTATTAAGAAAGTTTTTTAAAGCACTTAGATATATCAAAATAAATAAATAAAAATAACTCGAATTTAACCTTTAACTTTCGTTAAAGCCGCACACACATATGTATCACAAGGGAAAACCAATTGTAATCCAAACCAATTTATATCTATCGGAATATAATCTCCTTACTTAGTCTATAAACTCTATTCCTTCTCCCGGCATTAAGCACTTTCAATATTTATGTTTCTGGGTTAAAACTGCGGTGTGACAATTTAAAGCTCCTTTGACTCTACGATGCCATAGAAAAGGCTTAAGGGTAAATGTGAATGGTGCATTCTAGGTGCAGTGGGAAAAGCTTACTCCTGATGTTGCTTATATTGCACAGTTTTTCCGCTTTGTCAATACGCAGATGTTCGCAAATTCCGACCTCTGGCTCCTCTGCAGTTGCACTTTGTTTCGCAAAAGGGTTTTCTATGTTTTCCAATAGCTTTTGTTTCCCGCTTAGCACACACACACACACACACACACACAATGCACACACACTTAGGGAGCTTTTAGTTTTGCATTTTAAGCAGTTTGACTTTGCATTTTTCCGTTTGCTGTATTCACAATACGCAAAATCATTCGAAAACCAGAAAGAACGGCATATTAGTGTGAGTTTAAGATACCTCTTACTAACTTTTGAAAATGTTGCATGAATCTTTTCGATTTGGTTTATAAATAAATAGTTAGAAAAGATACACTTTTTTAATTAATTAATAATATTTATAATCATAAATAATCTGTACCTAGATTAGAATTTGTCTACTTGTCCAATTTAATTTTTGTTGTTATCTTAGTTAACAATATCTAGGAGCTCATACCTTTGCACATATACCATATACTTTTTCCCCGTTCAAACAATGGGTATAAAAGTACAAATTCTCGTGCATATTTACCGTCTCCATGTGTGTCTGCATATGTGCACACAAAACAACGAGCATGAAAATAAAGAGGAAAATAGAGGAGCTTTGTGTCCTGCACTTCCCGGCATGAAGATTAGAAAACCCAGTCGGGGTGGAAAAATGTAGATCAGCAGGCGGCAGAGGAGTGCGTTTTCCGAAAGCCACAACCGAGTTCATCGAGTGGCAATTTAAGTTGTAAGCTCTTCAATTAGGTGCAAAATGTTGAAGGGGGAATATCTCCGGCAAAAGGCTCAACGACTTATGGGTTTTTGAGAGTTTTCATTCACCATACACAAATTGAGGAGGATTATGCCTTGGAGGGTTTGGTCTTGAAGTTGCGCGTGGCATTTATTTAACCATTTTTATCAAGTAAATAAACATAAAAAATCAATGAATTAGCGTATTTTAAAGTGTCTTTCTTTGTAAGAAACAGCGTTTTATTAACCAATTTTGGTAAAAAGCAAAATCTTGCGAAATTGTTTAAAATTTTTTAATATTTTCCATTTGTTTTTTGATCATTTAACTATTTACCCAATTTAAAGAAGCTTAAATCAAAAAATAGGCAATTTATTTTAACAACTATTAGGCCGATTTTTATTGATTTTTTAATTCTCAGCAGGACTTAAGGAGTAAACACACAGACCACTATAAAGATACAATTTTATTTTACCTATAATTAAATTAAATCGAATAAAACGAAAGCCATTTCGGATGGGAAAGTCTAAAAACATAAAATAGGTAAATGGTTTATGTGGCATTTACCACAGGACAAAGTCGTTAAACTTTGACTAGCACCTTCTAGTGCTCTCAAGCAATCTAAGACAGCACTAAAAAAGAGTGTTATTGTGAGTTTGAATGGTGAATTTAAATATCGAAGTGCCTCGCAATAGGCTCTCTATGTATTCTAACCGGCTCGGCGAGCCAACTCGTTTGACAGTTGCAATAGCCAAAGCTATTTCAATTTTCCCGCTGTGTCAGACCGATCCTCTGCCTTTAATTGCATTTTGATTTGAGTCCGAGTCGCAGTCTCAGTTTTTGCGATGAGGTACTGGGTGCTGGGATGTGGAAGTCAGCGATATAGAAATCGAATTCGCGACCGGTTTGCACAATCGTAATCGAGGCTTCGACGGAGCTCATAAATCGTTCCATCATCAATGGCACATTGACAACGGCAATGGCCGTTTTGGCTGCCATTTGGTCTCCGGAACGAGTCCCCTTTTTTTGGACTCTTTCTCGAGAAGAGAAGGCGAGTTGTGAAATTAATGCAATTTACTTACAAAATGTCCCATTAAAAGCGCTTAAAAAAAGAGGGGGAAAAAGGAAAGGGAGTCGAGGCAGCGGGCATAGACATAAAGCAACATGAGCTTGTCGTAGTCGCAGTTGCAGAGTCGCCTTGTCTGGATGCAAAAGTCTGGGATGTCGTGGATGTCGTGGATGTGTGCCTGCATGAGAGTGTAATTTAATGCTGCTGCAGTTTTCCCCCTTCCGATTTTCCTTTTGCATACCCAAACACCCGACCCCGACAGGCCACAAATTACCCGACCAAGTCCATGAAGCGCATTTAGCTAAATCGCACAATTTATGTCTTATAAAAATGCTTGCGTCTCGAAACCGAAACCCAAGTCGAAACCAAAACCAAAACCAAAACCATATACCAAAGACCAAGGTCTCAAAGGAGAGGAGTCAAGAGCCAAGTGACATTGCCAGAAAGGCATTGCAAATGTCAGAGTCCCAAGTGTAATGGATCGTATTGAGAAAAGAACTATAGTGATATTGATTTCAAAATGAATTATTAAATCAGTTGTAAAATAATCGTATTCCGCAAGGTCTCGCATTTTCTCATAAATATTTTCAATGTGCATTTCTTCCAAAACAAATGTATATGTTAAAAGCCATTTTGGTAGCATAGAATTTATAAAATTTTTATAGTTATAATAATTATTTTAATTTAACTAATTCCTACACTAAGCTTTTAAATGGAATTGCGAAGATTCCAATCCCAAATCCCAATCCCAAAACAAAAAAATTGTCTTGTTTTCCAATTTTTTAAACTTAGAAAAAATATATAAAGTTAAAAACCCTTGTTTCATTCAGATAGTATTTAATGTTTATTATAAATAAATTTAACTTAATCAAATTTAAAGAATAATTATTGAAACGTAATTATGTGAAAAACCTAAAATTCTATATTTTTGAAAGTAGATTCGAAATGGGAGTGTGCTATAGATATATAAGTCTACTTTATAAAACAAGTTAAAACCCATTTTCTGCGTAATTTATAATAAGAAAAAACGCAAAAGTTTTATAAAGACGATTAAGGTCTGCTTTATATACTCGAATGTACATATCTATGTCACAATCGTAATATAACCTTTTTGATTGTATTTTATCAAATAAGCTTGAAAGCTCCACATTTGTTCGTGCAATGATTTGGCCAACTTGAGCAGATGTAAAAGTTAGCTTAGGAATACATTTCACTGGAATTACCTAGAAACTCGTAAAGAATCATTCCCTAACACCTCGACGCAGCTTGAGTTCTCGGGAAAAGTGGCCAATCAAGTATCTCAGCTTCGTTAAAGTGGCCGAAGCACCCTGCCAGGAGTTGAAGAAGGCTAAATCTGATTTATACCTTTTATTATTATGGTCGCTCCACGTCCCCAATTATCATGAGCTTTGCTGCGTTCGAATAATTTTGCCCGTTCATTTGGCACTGCCGCCGCCCCGTCCCAATTTCAATTTTCCGCTTTCCCACCATTTCCCGCCATTTACCAGTTTTTAACTGCAGACCTTAAAGTTGCACAATCTCTCGAATTATGGCGTCTTAGCGCGTTTTTCTTTTCTTCTGTGAGGCAAAAGTTTTCGATTCAATTATCAACGCCCATGCTGTATTTTCGTTTTTGTAGCTTGGCTCGGTATTGTGAGATGGTTTTTCCTTTTTTTTTTTTTTGGGCGATGGAATTGGAAATGGAGAAGTGGAAGTGGAAGGGTGGCGACTCGATTTGGCTCCGATTTGGGCCTGCAATTTTCCGTTTCCCAATGCACATTTTTGGCGTAATTTGTTTGCCAAATTGCGTGTTGGCGTCATCGCGTTGATGATCATTGGCAGCGTAATCATCGCGCCAGTTGTCAACCATCGCTTGCCAGTTTTGTGGGGGTGTCGATTGCAACAACAGCATTAATGCCACCCCGCCCACTTGGCCATAAATAATTTTGCAGGCAAAAGCCAATTTCGCCAGTCACATTTGGTGGGAGAATCCCATTGCCGCTTTCCCACTTTCCCGCTTTCCCGCTTTTCCGATGGAGTAAAAGAGGGCGTTGAAGTCTTTGTACATACTTATGTACATTCAAAAGGAAATTACCGAGGAAAAATCGGAGTTAACAACTGGCCACAGTGAACACCCCTTGTTGTTACTGAAAAAACTGTATAATAATTGCATGTGCTTATTACATGCTAAACAACGTACGGTTAATTAACTAAAAGTTGTGAAGAAAAAAAATGGTTGTATAGAAAATTATAATCTAAAAAATATCAATTATATCAGAATATATTTATCTACTTTTCTGTCTATTTTTAAACAGAAAAATGTAAATTCAATTAAAATGTATGTTCAATTAGGTTGTTGTTAGAAAAAACGTTTGGATTTTAATCAAAATGGGATGGTTTCATCATTGGCTTAAAAAGTTTTGTAAATCAATAATAGAATGTGTTTTGATAAATACTAAATAATACCTTTTTTATGTTGTCATTTAATTGGATATTAATTCACATTAATTGCAATAGCCAGAGCTCATGTTAGTTGATTATAATTTCTAAAAAATTAAATTTTAAACCTGTCTAATTCGCTGTCCTTCAATATTCAGTGACGCTTTAAACATCATTAGCATAAACTTACACGACAGAAATGCGAAGCGGAATTCCTATGGTTTTGTGGGGGAAAAAGGGGAAAATAGACCACCCTAAGTAGTAGCTGCATTTCGCCGGGGATGAACACAAAGTGCGGGAAATGCACTCTCGGGCTAAATATAAAAATCAGTTGCCATTCAAGCGGCAAATATTTTGGCAAGCCAAATTTCGCACAACCGAGTGAGATGCGAAAAACTGTCAACACGTTCGAGGCGATATCATAACAGACTTAGCCGAAAAGCAAGCAAAGTGCTTAAGAACGTAGACAACTCAACGATTTCCACGCCGGAGGGGCGGTGCGGGGCGGGGAGTGGGGAAGTAACAGGGCGGAAAAATTGAAAAATAAATAAAATTATGCGTGGCAGCATTTTTGAAATCATTTTCGGAGGCAGCAAAACAGAGACTGTCGTCGCTATGCCTTCACGCATCACTCGGTTCCACTCCCCACTTTTACACTCTTACACTTCTACACTTTTAAAACGTACAAATTTACTTGATTTTGTCTTGTGCTCGGAAATGGGCATCCCATTGAAAATTCAAATCACACCAAATTCTAAAACACACAAACCACGCAAATCGCCGTCGAACCAAATAAAACAGCCAGAACGTAAAAATAATAATAAAAATAAAATAACCGAAAGAGAACGTGAGTCGAAATGAAAGCGAAAACATACCGAAGTCGAGACAGGCAACATTTTCTTGTCAACGGGCGAGAAAATTACACAATCTTGGGGGGAAGAAAAAAGAAAAAGGAACTCACAAAACTCCTCGGGAAAAAAATAAAGAAAAGCAAGGACAATGCCAACAAGCAACTCTTTGTGCAGGCAAAGCAAATTTTCGGTGGGTTTTGCTGGGCGGGAAAAGAAAACTTGGCGATACGGCAAATTTATTTCCATGGTGTGTGTGTGTGTGTGTTATGTTGCCACAAATGCTACACACAAATCAAGGCTGACAAAATGGAAAATAATCAAAATTATTAGAGCTAACTCAGCTTCTCAACTTCGCAACTGTTAATCATTAGCTTTCGGCGATTTTACCAGAATAAAAAGTTGGAAAAATTCGCAGAATAAGGGAAAGTTGTAAACTGTGTCAGTTAAATGATAATTCCCATAGCTCTTATTTACTCTGGCAGTTGTTAAGTACAAAGAAACATCTTTTAAATAGTTAAAAATATATAATATACATTTAGAAAGAAATTAGATTTAAATCTTAAATGAAACTTATTCATTCAGGTTGGTTTATTTCTTTAACAATGATGGGAACTTCTTCAATAATAAATCCCAGACTTACTTTTGTGGGTCTGGAGTACCAAGTTAAATGCCCAATTACATAGTAATTGTTTCAATAGAATTCTTTAGTGAAACTTACTCAATGAGGTCAATGAACTCGACTCATAACGATGAGAGTTTCTGATGACTAAGTGCGGTGTTAACAGTTTTTCTCACCATTAAGGTTCATTATGTGTTTTATGGCTGCAATTCGCTATCTGAAGCATCTAAAGCCGACTATTTCTGACCCTTGCGAGGCGCACTCGTATATCTTTTTTATGATTTATGGGAACGTGCTTGTCTCCTCATTTCCATTCGCTCACTTTTGGCAACATTGTTCCCCGGAGAATCGCAATTCCTGCAGTCTTCGGCAGATACAGTCTGGCGCCTGTTGCAGCTCGAATGTGAGTACAAGTACTCAAGATCATATCATATCGTGGTACTTCCCCTCAGTCTGTCTTTCGATTCTGTTCCTCTTGGGTTTCAGTTTGAATTTAGCCTTTTTTCTTTCTTTTTTTTTGGCTTTCTGCTGCTGCCACCTCCCACTTTTTCTCTTTTCGCAGCATACAATCGTATGGAAAAAATTTAGACATTTTGTAGCCAGTTTATAGATGGTAAGGCATGGTATGCTCTGACTGTCGTCCCCCCCTCCCTCCTCCAGACACACACACACACACATCTGTTGGTTGAGGCCTGTTTGGTTTTCGCCCATAATTTTTGTGCCGTTTTACAACAAACGGGCACATAACTCTCAGACTCTGTGGACTTATGAACGGGGCCTGGACCAGTCCGGTCCCGGCTTATCTGTCGGCGCCGGGCCTCATCATACCATACCCCATATACCCCATACCATCATCCCCACCTCCCCCCCTTAAAGAGTACTGGGTGCAAAATGATTTTCACATGTTTTCCTTTATTTTCCTTTATCTGTGAGCACGTTGCTGTTTTCGCACTTTTGTTGGCTAGCATGTGTTTTACCACTTTTCGTTTTCCCTGTCGCATTCCCCTCCCCTCACCCCCTCCCCCAAATCACTGGAGTGTTTGGCTTTTAATTAAAATTGCAGCTAAATTATGAACTTTTCTTTTCTCGACCGCCTGCAAATTTTCTTTCCACCGATGGGTCTGGGTCTTTGCCTCGACCTGGCCTGGCCCGTATATCAAAAAAACGGCATTCTTTGCCAAGATGTGCAAATTTCGCTGGCCGCCTGGCCCAGTAATTGAAGTTCTGCCGAAGAATCGTTTGGCAGCCGGAAAACAGCCAAAAAAAGAAAAAAAAACACAGAAAAAAATGGAAAAGAAAAGAAAACAGAGAGCACACGTAATGGGGCCGCAGCAAATGAACTGTGAAGGAAATTCGCGTAAAAATGCGTTTTATTGTTACCCAATTAAGCCAATCGGCTGCATCTCATACGTTCCGTTCCGTTGGTCATGCTTGAGTAAATCCAAAAGCCCCCTCCCTCCCTCCCCCCAATCACCAAATCACACAGAGATTTTCCAAAGCCCGTGGCCACCGAAAATTTATGTGCTACTTTGGCTAATCGGTGGGGGCTTCGAATTTTTGTTGCCATTGGGGTTTTCTTTTTTTTTTTGTTCTTTCTAATTGTCTGCCAATGGAATTTATGCGGGGGCGCTCAACTCCCCATCACCTACCCCCCCCCCCACGTCATTGGAATTTTCGCGGTCCGCTTTTCATCGCCGTCTCGTTGAATGTGGCTTATCGTTCCGCAATATCAACTCAATTACAATGCGTGTCAATGGCAATACGACAATGGGAAGCGTACCCGAAGGCCATTTGGATAGGGATTGGGGAATTGGGATTTAAGTGGACTCCAACTGGCGGACATTATCATTGTTATTATCATGGAAAGCGATATGGGACAGTCGGGGAGGGGGGAAAGCTCTTAATAAGATTCATATTGACGCGGGAGTAGTGACAATGGGATCCGAGACGAAGATGAAATAATAATAATCCTGACTTTCACCGAGCAACTCTGCAAGTCGAAGGACATCGCACTGGAAATGCTCTTACTGTATTCTGTATTCCACATATATTAATCGTTTAAATTTCATCTTCTTTTAAAGTATTTAAATTCAAAATACAACATAATATAACATACTAAAATCTGGGATAGTAGCAGCTATCACTTTAATAATAAAAGTACTCTCTAACTTCTTTAAAATAAACCACTTGCCAGCCTAATGCATATTTATGATAATTTGTTTGCATTTCACACTATTTTTATTTCACAAACAATAATGAAATGTTCTAAAAACTAGTATTAAGATAAAGTAAATTATTTTCTCAATCTAATCTAATTTTATCTAATGAAACGAAAAGATAAAACTGTCATGAATTAAGACTAAGATCTTCATGTGATACTTGATCGATATAGGACTTTTTTCTAAGTAATTCTGAGAGCCAAAAAACAAGATCCCTTTTTAAAAGAACTTAAGCTGCAATGCTCGAATCCTTTTACCAACATCGTGGCCTTGACCCCGGAGAAGTAGAGTGACGAGCGGGAATGAAACCCATTTAAAATTGTGCAGCGACCACGAGAACAGGAGCGATGATGATGACAATATTGGATGGATGGTGAAGAGGGAAAAGGGGGGGAAAGGGGGGGGGGGCACTTGCGACATGTGTGCCTGCTGCAGGGATAAGGTCCTTCGATAAGTATTCCAGTTTGAGATCCAGTCGGTCTGGCACTCCGGGCCATTGTTGTTGTTATTATTATTTGCCAAATAAGCGAACGGCCATCCGCGTTGTCTTCCTGCCACGCCCACCGCCTCCTCGCAGGCAGCTCCTTTGTTGTCAGCATTCCGCCTTCAGCCTTCCACTCTCGTCGTCCGTCGCTCGTCGATGATGCAGACATAAGATATGAAAAATATGAGGCAACAGCAATCACAATAGTCGCACCAGTCACCAAAGGCAATCACCAACTCCCCTTGCCAAACCCCCTCCCTTCCTCCCCTCCCACAGGCACTCATGCGTGGGCATCGGCGGACAATCCACATACATACATTTGTGTCACAACAGTCGAGGGCAAAATAATAGCACTAAAAATTCAAAACTTAAATAAATTATGCCTACTAATTTATTTATCATCAATAAGATTACAAATTAACTATAACAATAATTGTAAGAGTAGATTATGGGGTAATATAAAGGCAATCTCGCATATTGTTTGTTAAAATCTGTTAGGAACTGCACAAATAACATTATATGATATAATTATCTTGGTCCAAAATTCGCCATTGAAAGCTTACTCTAAAATAATGATGTGTTAAGACTATTAAAATACAATTATATTACAAATAATGATTTTTAATATCACATTTTAATTGATGTTTCCAAAAGTTAGTATAAATATCAGATTGATCTCTTCCAGAACATAAATTTGATTTGTTTTAATAACAACATTTCATTGAAAGATCAATATGACTAATGGTTAAGAATGTTTTTCTAGTGCAATATTTAGTAATTTAAATGTACTATCAACTGCCATTTTACTTGTGCAATACAAAATGTTCGTGCATTGCAAAAACGCTTAACTAGAACTTAGATTCTGACCGCAACTGTAGTGTAAGTACAAAGAGGACACGTGTGTGTCTGCGTTTGTGTATAAATCACCCTTAATGCCTTTGGCCAAGGAGAGAGTGGGGGGAAATAAGCAAAAGGAACTTCAGGGAACGGAGCAGCAACCTCAGAGTTCCTGCCCAGAAACACCATAAATTGAAGTCAAGTGCTGCCAATTAGTTGCTAAAATTATTTTATGATATTTTCCGACTAATTAAATGAACATTTACGTCGACTAAGTGGGCGGTCAGTCTGCAAAATCGATAAAGAGCAGCGAGAAATAATGGCATAAAAAACAAAGGAACTGAAAGGTGTCCATCCAGCCAGACAACTCCACCCCTCCGCCCAATCAAAACCCATCACATCCCACAAGATCCCAACTCGCACCCTTGCAGGTTTTTTCATCAATCAAGGGAACAGCACAGCAGCCATAACAACAACAATAATCAATCATAAGCAGGACAGGGGATGAGGGGATCAGGGGATAAGGGGATAGCTCAGCTGCCCCCGCACCTGTCCGAAAAATGGAGCACGTAACAGTTTCCTATCATTATTAATTATTTATGAAATGTACGGAACCATCCACCCACCATCCACCAAGGAAAAAAGGAGGCTAATGCCACACCCGGACTGCCATTAAATGATTAGCTCTCCTTGGACAGGATGGTGATATCCTTGATAATAACAAAATAGGAGCGGGTTAAGCTCATTAGGCATTGACCGTAATTTGGTGAAACTATTGGAAGCCGATGGAGCAAACTGTTGGTGATGGTCAATATTTATTGGGTTAATATGCGGCTATGATTGAAAATGGGCAAGCTTAAATAGGAACTTTAAAGGACATTATCTTATTCTTGCACTAATTCACGTTTTTCATCAGTAAACACAAGTTAAATCGAGATTTAGACAACGCAGTCAAAATAGTTATAGACAAAATATAGCATACTGATAATGAGCCAGATCAAAAATCAAAAAGATTCTAGTTTTCAGACGATAGCTTTTAAATTTCAATGAATTACACAGATCTATCATAAATCATTTGTACTTATAATTTATAGTATTACTCTTGCAGGGATAAGAAGAAGTTTTAGTGTGGTTAGCATATAAAAATCTTATAAGCCTTTTAATTGGTAAAACTTTTTTGGAATCAATAATAAATAGATCTAAAGTACTCTTTTGATGTATTTTAATGTATTTCATCTGTGTGTTTTTTAAGCAAAGTCATTGTTAATCATGTATAACGTATACAAAATTCTGATGCTTTTTTGGGTGAAGAATGATAGAAATGTATACTTCAAAAGATTGTTTTCTGCCTCACCCTAAAACCAAATTTATTTTATTATATTATTGGTGATTCCCCTCTCTAACCAAGGATTTCCCCTCTTTTCTTGCAGTGTGCCAGTGCAATGGACACGCCCGCCGCTGCCGCTTCAACCTGGAGTTGTACAAGCTATCCGGCCGTGTTTCGGGGGGCGTGTGCTACAACTGCCAACACGACACGACCGGGCGGTACTGCCACTACTGCCGCGAGGGATACTACCGGGATGCCACCAAGCCGCCAAATCATCGCAAAGTCTGCAAGCGTAAGTCCTGCTTTCTCCTGTCTCCGCTGGTTGAATGAAAGACGAAAACGAGTAGCTTATTACTATAAGTTTGCCAGTGCAGGGGTATTCCCATCTTCACTTGCAGCTGGATATTTAATATTTGCATCTCCAAATTTAATGGGGTATTCGGTAAAGTTGCAAATGAGTAAATATAGGATAAGAAAAAAGGTTGTCAAGAGTGTTACCTTCACAAAGTATTTAGCAATTCCTGAATTAAAAGGCATGAATGAAAAAATGTACCATGTGAAAAATATTAACGCTTAGCTCTGACAAAGATTTAAAAAAGTATTACACAAAAAATGTTGCGACAAAATCTCGCGAGTTCTGGTCACTTTTGTGGAACAACCAGGGCATTAAATAATTTAGAGTATTTGTAGTATTTTACCTAAATTGGTAACCCACTATCCAATCGCTAATTAAACTCAAGCCAAACAGGTTTCAAATATCTATTATGAACATTTTTTCAAAAGAATACATTAATAGAATATATTAAAATAAATTTATAAGACAGCAAGTTCGTCTCTTTCTCAATTCTCCTTATTCATATTAAAAAGCTTAATAAGTAATGTCCTTAAAAGAAATGCTTATTCCTTCATTTTATTACGGTGTTAGTTCAGAAATTAAAGTAATTGCGATTAAGTCACTAAAAACTGTTTGTGTATACAAACAAATTCAGTTGAAATGTATTTATCAATTCTTAAGTTCTCGTTCGTGCTCAAGTAATTGTGCTGTGGGAATTGCCTGGCAACTAGACACCATCGAAATGCCTGACTTGCCAGGGTATTCCCAACGACAGCAATAGCCCCGTTTTATTGATAATAAGCTGTCATCAATCAGTGGTCCCATAAGCTGTCTCCCAGACAGACGGATAGACAGACAGACAGCTGGGCAGGATGGACAGATGGATGGTTGGAGGAGAGTCGCTCTAATGAGGATGACATGCCCGCTTCTGATTCTCTAACCCCCCCTCCTAACCACCACTCCATCCCATTCGCAGGTTGCGACTGCCACCCGGTGGGTTCGACGGGCAAGACGTGCAACCACCTGAGTGGCCAGTGTCCTTGCAAGGAGGGCGTCACCGGACTGACCTGCAACCGATGTGCCAGGGGCTACCAGCAGACCCGCTCCCATGTGGCACCCTGCATCAGTAAGTTGCATGTTCTCCATGGGGCGATCCCCAGTTACTAATCCCCATCTCCAACCCATTTCCCCAATCAACAGAAGTGCCCACCAACGCGAACATGATCCAGGCCGAGAGTGCCGGGGGCGGCGGGGGAGGCGCCACAGGCGATTACAAGGAGGGCGGTGGCTCGCAGGTCGAGGAGATGAAGAAGTGTGAGTACACTGACAGACAAACACCACTGGGTTCGCGGCACAATGTACTTACTCTTCTCTTATAGACTGCGGCAAGTGCAAGGCGAGTCCCAAGAAGCTCAACCTCAACAAGTTCTGCATGGAAGACTATGGTGAGTTATGAATAATACTTGACTAAACTTCTTAATTTTAGTTTAAAGAATAATGTTTTGAGCATGAAATTTTGTAATTTAAAACACTCTTTTATATCACCTAAGTGGGTTTTAAGCTGCTACATTCTATACACTCCTAAAATACTTTAGACCTATAAGGATCAATATTCTCGTTCAAATGCTTAACTAAAACTAGGTTTTAAGCTAAGAAAATGTATAGATTTCTGCAGCTTAAAGAAGATACTTATATTGTCTACTATAGACTACTACTTTATTACTATATTAGATTATTAAAAATTAATTTGTTATTGATCCTCAGTAACAGTTCGTTTGTGATTCATTACAAGTCAGTGAACACTTCATATAATAGCATTCAAACGCTTCCACTTGCAGCCATTTTGGCCAAGGTAATTGGCCACGATCGCGCCTCCCAGGACATCAGCACGGAGAAGTTCTCGATAGAGCGGCAGAACGAGATCTACAAGTACGAGATCAACATCCAGACCATCTTCAAGCGGAATCCCATGTCGGGCACGACCAGCTCCTTGTTGGGCAGAGGCAATATGATGCTGCTGGTGCCGCGCAAGAGCATCGAGTGCCAGTGTCCCAAGATAAAGCTAAACAAGTGAGTAGACAACGATCTAATCCTGATGGAATAGTTTCTGCTATCAGTGATTATTATGATTTACTCAGATAATTATAATCATCAGTTTTGGGTGGCTAAATGCATTCCAGTATGTAATTTATTCCAATTCAACTATTTAATAGCCTGGAAAATAGAAACCAACTGGTGTAAAACTATTACTAAATTATATAGCCACATACATACAACAGATTGATTTTTAATATTATAGTATATATGTACATATGTACATATTTGTCCATATATGTAGTACAGTTATGGTTTATAGTATGAAGACCAGTTTTTTAATAGTATGATGGCAATACCAGTTATCTCCTTATATGTGGTCATCATTTGCCATTATTTCAGAAATAATAGGTTTTTGTATCTTAGATTGTTTAGTTAAAATCTTAAAGGTTTTTGTAGCACCGTGATTGCTTTTGGGTTACAAATTGGTTTAAAGAAATGTCTGTGACAACACTGAATAAAGTCATAACATGAACCACCATTTGCTACACAAAATAAGTTGGAGTTATAAACATTAAAAGATTTTGAGTTAGGAGATATTCGAGATATGTATAAGTTATATTGCTTGTAGTTTTGTGAAATGTATTAGGAATTGATGTGTGTTAAAAGAGTGTCAAATAAAACAGATCTCCTCAATTTGGGTAGCGAAGTCAATTATGTGATAACCACCTAATGCCCCACCATTCGAACCTCTCTCCCCCGCAGATCGTATCTCATCCTTGGACGTGACTCGGAGGCGGCGCCCGGCTACCTGGCCATAGGACCCAGCTCGGTGGTCCTGGAGTGGAAGGACGAGTGGTCGTTGCGCATGAAGCGCTTCCAGCGGCGCGCCCGCAAATGCAGTTGAATCGAGCCGGAAACGGAATATGTCAGAGCGGATTTCAATTTCACACACTTGGCTAGGTATCGGTTTTTGTATAAATTGTACAGTTTACTCAAGTTTCTGACCTTCTTCGGCATCACGCTATAAATTAATCGAATCGGAGCAACCAATCCCCATCCACCCACACATTCTATCCATCATCAGCAGTCCCCAGGAACTTAATTCCCAACCGGAAGTGACCCCAAGTAGCGGCGTCCCGTCTATATAATCTCAATTCCTCAATAAATTACCTTCTTCCGGGGCGTCCTCTAGTCTATAAAGCGCTTTACACAAACATCGGCAAACAAACAGAGAAACACTGCGTATTTTTCCCTTTTATGAAACACCAAATGCTAATTACAGTTACGTGCCAGTGGGTGGGCGTGGCCCCTGCCCATAACGGCCATTCACTCTGGCCATAAAAAACATTTATAAATTGCAAATAAGTGCCGAAACATCGAGTGCAACGCGTCGCGTGTCGCAATTCTAGACAAGCAAACAAATGGAAATTTGGGCAGTGAGGCAGTGATGGACAAACAGAACATAAGTGCAGTCATAAACCAACAACACGAACCTTGACCATTTGTCCATCATCAGGGGTACTCAATAGTAGCCACAACTACAGACCATTTTATTTCATAATATTTCGATTCTTTAAAGTGACTGTTTTGGTAGATATGCACTTAGTTTCCAGATTAACCGACCAACCATCAAACCATAAATATATTTAATTTGTACTGAATAAAACAAAAGCCGTGAAAAAACCGGAAATTTTAAATCAAATGGATTTATTTTCATGCTAATCGACGAAAACCATATCAATTTTTTGAAAGGAAAACTTAATGCGAAAATTAGTGATCATTGTCTATCTGTTCCAATGACATTATTTAATTGTATCGAAAATTAGTCATCATTGTGTATAAATTTCAATGTCATTGCTTATTTATATATTATTTTTTATTGTTAGTAGGTTTCTTATAGCGTCTACCCCTGATAATTTCTTGTTTTTTACCATCTGTCTCGTGACCAAAAACGGATTAAATTTTAAATATTTGCCAAATTGCCGTTTAAATATTTACCATTTGTTGCTTGTCCCATACTAGTTCATTTTTCTCCTCTACAATTTTTTTTGGATTTGTGGGACTTTAATTCCATTTTAAAATATTCAAAAATGTCTCGAATTTTTCTAATTTTATAGGTTTATTTTTCAATTATCCAAATTGTAAGAGTAACTAAACTATAGTTTATCGAAATTACCTATTTTCTCTTTCTTTGTTTTTATTTCGAACTTCTGGTTTTCGTGTATTTTTGTGCAGCAGCAAAATGTTTCTCAAGAATTTATGCAAACAGTTTTTGACGATAATTATGCACATGTTTATTGACAATATGCTAGTTGATTTTTCACGCGCTTTTGCATACCAATTTGTTTGATGAATGCATCAATAAAAAACCAAGGCAGCGTCAACGGCAAAACAGGCATTTAAAATGCATTTATTTGAATTTAATTTTCAATTTGAATTATGCATGCAAATTGGAAGCGCATCGATTCCTGCTCACCATCTCGCTTGCTCGCATTCAATCAGTTTCTGTTTCAGTTTCTGTTTCTGTCTGCAATCGAATCGAAGGCGTTAAGAGTGGGATGGAGGTGTTAAGGGATCGGGGGGGACCGGTTGTAACTTGTTTTTGGAGCATGTGTAGGCCACGCAACACTTAAAACTCATCCCGGGTAGCCTCTTGGTACAGTGAAGCCCATCCAAAAAGAATGGTTCCTGTTGAAAGTGTGCGAACAAGAAATTTTATATCCTAACATCATAATTATCACATTTTTCATAGCTTAATTGAACTTCAAGCCATGTAGTTTTGATAAATACTTTAAATCCTTTTTACAAAATAGATTGGCTTTCTTTGCAGATCTTGCCCAAATTTTATTTTTTTAGACGAAGTATTTGGTTAAAAAATAATCCTTAAACTGTTAATTTTTTTATTATAAGTCAGTTTAAAATATAATCAAAAAAGAAGTATAACAAACTAAGTTAGGGTGATCACAGCTTTTTCTTTAGTGAGTGCTGACTGTGCCGCTCGATAAGCATCACAAGCAAAAACCAACAAAGCACCAGACAACTTGAAACACGTAATACAAATTAAACAGCAGAAACAAACAGAAAAATTAGCTTTGAAAAGCGGATTTACAAAAACAAAACATTCAAATTAATTAGTAAAAAAAATAATTTAAAAAAACCTATTAGTATATATATTTTAAAGCAGAAAATATCAAGTTAAAATGCAGAAAAAAAGTATTTGATTCTCAATTAATAACACATGCAAATGAAACAATTTTTTTTGTCCGTGTACAGTACAAATGAACTTCGTGGGCTGAGCCACTGATATGCATGCCCCCCCAAAAACCGGCGAACCACTGACGATTGCAGTTACATTTTTTCGATGTTGCTGCGGATTAAACATGTTTCGGGCTCAAAATGTAACATGATATATGACAGCCAAGTGTCGAACTTGATAAATGTTTTAATGAATTTATTTTCGTGTTTATGTGCTGCCTGCCATCCGCCGGGGCAGAGTGACTGAATCGAGATCTTTGGCTGACTTTGTATTCGATGGCTGCTGGCACGACACCTACTCTCTGGGCCTTTTGTGGCCGTCCGATTCTGACGACTGAGTGCCCCATTCCCCGTGCCCCATGCCCCTTGCCCCTTGCCCCCCCTTTCCACTCACAAGTTATTCAGGTCCGACCGTGACCATGATGTATGATAAATCAAAATGGGGGCAACATATGCAGGGACAGTCCACAGTCGTTGGACAGTTAACATGCTGCGGCATTTAAGCCGAGATTTGTGTTCGCATTCACTCTCCGCCCAGGGACGCATAATTAGCTCTGGATCTGCATCAGTATCTGTATCTGTTTCTGTTTCCCGCTGGCCAACGTGGCGTATGAGTCATGAACACACGTGTGCCCACCGACAAACACACAAGGACACTCATTTGGAAATATGTCCTGCAGCAAGATAAATGCAAAATTGTCAACTTTTAACTGTATACATTTATACACATTTTTATGCACAATGATGCACTGCAAAGGCGTATACTTACTATTGCAATGGGTTGGCAGCAAAAAGTCACCAAATTTTAAAACAGTTTTCAGTTATCAAGATAACAAATAATTATCCATTGAATCTAAACAAAATTTATACAAATTAACCAAAAATTAAAACCTATTTGGTTATATCAAAATACGCCAAATTCTTATCTTAGCTTCCAATTAATTACATGCTTTCCAATCGAACTCATTTATTCTAGCCAAATATGGATATATTATTTTTGGCATGTACTCTCATGAATATTTTGTTGCGCACAATGCCATTGTTTCCACTTTACGATCTTATTAGGGCTGATTCCATCCCTCGTCATTGGGATCAACCCTTTTTTTTTTACCTGAAACTTCCAAAATAAACGTTAAATAAATTCTGAAATACTTTTTTCTTTTCAACAACAGAAAAAAAAGGGGAAATGAAATGAGAAATTCAATTGTGGCCTCGGTCTGGTCGCGTCGACTGTGGCCGGCTTCATGCCTTCATGCATATTTAAATGAGATTTTGCGTTAACTGAATTTTTTCGGCGGCATTCTCCAGCGGAGGCGGGAGCGGCCACAGGGGGCGTGGCCAGTCGCATATGTGGGCGAGCGAGCGGCCCTGAAAAAAACATATTAATTTATATAATGTACGTGTACGCACAGAGATATAAAACATTTATATAGATTTAAATAAATTGGGTTCTTCTCATTCTTTTTTCTCTCTCTTTTTTTTGCAATTTTTGTCGTTCATTTAACGCAGAATGGGGAGGGGGCGTGGCCACAGGCGTGTTGTCGCATATGTATTTTAAATAGGATGCAGGCCCCATTAGCATATAAATTGACGCAGCGACAGACGAGTGGATAAAAAATCTCTTAACCGCTCCGACAGTATTTACAAATGGAAAGGGTGGCCCGTAACTGTTAACTAGCATTTGGTAAAAAAAAAAAATAAAATAAAAATAAAAAAAAAATTAATTGAAATGCCCACCAAACATCACAGAATGAAAAAACCCTTATTCGTACGACAAACACAGCCCCAAGCTGACAAATTGACTTCCGTTTCCGCTAATTCAAAAACAAAATGAAACTTCTTCGAAGGAATGAACAAGTACTTAAAGAGAGATGCAAACATAACCAAATTAGTCATTAGTTGATATGTCAAGCCGTTTATTTATTTACACCTTTTTTTCCTAATCTTAATTATAAATTAATACACTTAAACTGAGTATATTTATAACGAACACGCGGAGGGGAAGCCAGAGAGCTAAAGTGTATTTATATGTTATGGGAACCGGAATGCAAAAGTTTTGGCGATCCCAAATTCTTTCCTTCCTGTAGATCACTTCCCTTTTGGTTTGCATATGCATTAAGCATGGCCTACTAATCACATATCCTTCGACCACACACAAACAAACACGATTAATTATTAAATAATGTTTTTTTTTTTTGTCAGACTAATATGAATATCATGCGTGTGTGTCCAAAACGAATTATTCATATGGTAAGCTAAAAGAAAAGAAAAGATTACATAAAACGCATACATACGTATAAAACATAAATATAATCAAAAAAAAAGCAAACACAAAAAGAAATCAATTTTTTTTTATCTTAGATTTTTTGTAAATACTCAAAAAACGTAACGAGTGAAGATGAAACGGTAAAGCAGATAAAACTATACATATAGATATATATATATTGATAAATTGATTACAATTTCGATTATTGCTAATTATTATGTTGAACCATAAATTGCACACACACACACACACAGAAAATAGCAGCAGAAGAAAGCAAAAGGAATTCACATTGTCTGATATTAAAGTATTGTAGTTGGTACTTATATAATATATATATATATATATAAATAAATATTAAAATATGATTAATCATAATACATAAAGTATGCAATTTTTGTGGCAAAAGAAAAAAATATATCAAAGACAAGCAGATGGAAGGGAATCCAAGTTATATATATATATCATTTATGTGTACTTGAAAAAGTAAAAAACCGAAAACAAAGCAAAAAGAGCATGAAAGTTTAATCGAATTAAGTGGACAAATTGCTAATAATAATAATAAAACTAATAACGAAATCAAACTAATTATTGTGTTTTCACTGGGGGTTGGATAATATTAGTTACGTAAGTGTGGAATTTTAAAGAGGTAAGACTTTTGTTTATAAAAAATTCTATTTGTTTAAGAAAGTATGACAATTAAACTATTGCATTTTTAATATAAAATCAAATTAAATCGAATTAAGTGGACAAATTGCTAATAATAATAATACAACTAACGAAATCAAATTAATTATTGTGTTTATTGGGTTGGATAAACATGTAAGACTTTTGTTTACAAATATTCTATTTGTTTAAGAAAGTAAGACAATTAAACTATCGAATTTTTAATCTAAAACCAAATTTTGTATTTTAATTTTGTAAAAGGCGCTGGAAGTATGTCAATATTAGAAAGTATTTTTTATAACATATACATGTGACCATTTCTTTTGTATCGCAGTCCTTAAATTATAACATACCAACGACCTAATTAAAATAAGGCCATAAACTGTATAATTACCAGTAAATAAAAATCTATTTTGTTATCGCTTAATGACCAAATCGTACTGACAAACTCTGTATTAAATTCGCATTATTCAAACGACCTCCAAACGGAATATTGAATCTACTGCTGAAAAATCTTTGGGACCATCAGGTTAATGGAATCACGGGAAAGTCATCAGGGAGGTGCCCACGATGCCCACAATCCCTCCGTTTTCCTTCCGTCGAGGTGCGGCAATAAAGTCGTCTCGTCGTTTGGGGGGAAACCCCACCCCGCCCTTCCCCACACTCTCCCTTCAGGATCTTCCGCTCGAGGACTCTCTATTGATTTTGCATTTGCATAAGCAGTTTATTGTGCCAGCCCACTTTGCCACGGGCGAGTCCGAGCCGCATAGTGCTGCATACTTTTTGGGGCGTCTCCTTAAGGAACCCGCGAGGGGTATGAGAAAACTTGCCACTTGTCCTTGTCGGGGCAAATTAATTTAAAGCGCAATTTAAGTAAAATTTCCGCCCGGGGGCCGTTTCTTAGTTTTATTTGAGCTCTGCTCTCATCGCACGGACCCAGGTCCTGCCGCCTGTGCGTCCTGCGAGCGGCAACTGAAACTAATACGCATATTTATCAAATTTCACGGCCCCGGGGTGGCCGCTCCTGCTGCTGTTTCCGTTGCATCTGAAGTCGTGCCTAAATGTACAGCACACAGTTCACATAGCTGCCCGGAAAATGCCTTGCAGCGTTTTCAGTTTTGGCAATACAAGGACTTCAAGGAGTCGGTCGGGGGATGTGGATGTGGATGTGGATGTGCTGCAGGATGTTCGGTGGCAAGTCGACCGCAATGCAAAGCGACGGACAAAGTTTTTGGTCTGGCAAACTTGACAAAGAAATAAAATGCGCCGAGATGTAAGTGGCGAAGCACGTCCGCGGAGAGTGCTCGACCAAACGATACCTTGGGATCGGGATCACGTAGCCGAGAAAGTAAGTTGCTGTCAACAGGATGCTATTCAATTTTCCTGGGCAAGTGTGGCAAGAAAGTTATCGTACACGCAGACATCTCACTCGAACAAGGCGTTGCCAGTCCTACCTTGTTGGATTCGTTAGAAAATTTCCAGTCATGTGGAATTTACAGAAAAAATTTTATTTTTTGTAAAAAATCATAATGTTATAAAAGCTGTTTTGACCAAAATCCAGAAGAAATCAGCTCGATTTTGGGTTTTTTGATCAAACTCCTGGGAAATAATGATCGCATGTTGGAATGTTATAGCGCGTTGAATTCGTTATTGAATTACCAACCAAGTGGCATTCATAGCTAAAAAATTGTATCTTTTGAAAATTATTTTGGCTAAAATCCGGAAAACCAAGCTCGACTTTTCGTTTTGTTGATCAAAATTCTGAGAAATAATGGTCGTATGTTGAAATGTTATACCTCGTTTAAAGCGTTATAAAATTTCCAATAAATTGGCATTCACAGCTAAAATCAATCAAACAGAATTTTTTGGCTCGTCAACCTGGAATATTTATATTATTTAGGACCTCAGCTGCGCAAAACAGCCATTCTTTTGGATGTGCGTACTATTTAGAGCAAAAACCCTTTAAAAATATTTTAATGGTACGACTGCGAGGGTATTAAAACTTCAGACTGCCAAAGTTAGCATGCGTTCACGTTATTATTATTTTTTTTTACAATAATGATAACCATTAAGTCCGGATTTTGAATAATTGAAATGAAAGGGACAGGGTCAGTCGGACAGGAAAAATAATAATCCGGGAATTCGAAATCAATACTCTCCCCTGCTGGAAGGTATCACGGCTAACAAAGAAATAGCCGCTAAAACTCCGTTGTGCGGTGGTGGGTGGGTTCGATGGGGGAGGTCCTGGGATGGCCGTGGCCCATAGGCCGGGATGGTCTGGTTGCCTTGGCGATGCAAGGACCAAGCGGCGTCTGTCTGCGGCAGACAGTGTGCCCCCGTAGTACGCCACCCTCACACCCTCCCCTACGCCCTTGCACGCTTCATAAGCGCAACGAATGAATTTTAATTTGATTAAAGTGAAAAATTGAAAAATGCTCCTTGGCAAAGCTTTCGCTTTCGCCTTCTCCTGCTTTCTTTTTTTTGGGAGACTCTATTAAACGTTGGGTGTGGGTTCGAGCCCAAATTCGCCACCCTGTGCAAAGATATACCGGGATTAGTTGGCCAATCAGTGGAGGCAGGCAACTGGGATTTTGTGGCCTGCTGCACAACCTCATCATACAGCTTTGTATGTAGTTGCCATGGCTAGAAATGCCAAATGCCGATTGACGACGTCGTTGCCTCGCAGTATATCTGCGTCTTACCCCGAAACTGGGGGGGGGGGGCAGATATCCGGATGGGGTCTCTTTCGAAGGGAACTTAGGCCGCATTAAACCTTTTTTCCCTAATATTGTTGTTTTTGTTACACCAACAACGCCCCCGCCCAACATCAGACCCTCGAAAACGCTCAAAGTCTTTTTTTCCATGCGACTCCCTTAGAGATTCTCAGACGGACTAGGAAGCATTTTGGCCCTGGTCGTCTGCTGGAATTACGCCGCTTGGATTTCAAGTGCTGCCACTTGCTGTTGCAGCAAATACAACACAAAAGTTGACACAGCATCAACACACTCGGAGAAAACTTTAACTCTAAAGATGTATACAATTCGAAATAAGTCATTTAAGGCCCTAAATTTATTAAAAATATTATGTAGCAATTATATATATCTAACTAAGAACATAATTTTAATTTTTTTGTTTATTACAAAAATTTTCGTTCCTTATTGTTTATTAAATAAAATTGTTTTTAATTATTACCGTTAAGTAAATAGAGTCAATCTCCAACTTACAATTACCATTAAGAAAAGAGCTCTATATATATTATATAACAATTGTATCTTTAAGCAAAATACTTTTAATTTTCCCAAGCTTAGAAATAATTCTTTAAGTGGTTTCACACACACAGACATTAAGTATTTTATAAAAGAGCCAAAGAAATGTTTCCAAAATTGGGGCTGTCGAAGAATTCTGGCTTCATTATACTTATTTGTGGTAATCTACTATTTGTTGTTTATTTTGGTTCCTTTTGAGACTAATGTAAGCCTTTTTTTATAAATGTTTAACAATACCTTTATTGGTAACTTCTTTCTTCCTGGACAGATTTTGATTTTAAGCTCGAGGAAAAATGAAATGTGAAAATGAAATTTAAATATCTGACTTTTGTCAGACAAGCTTATTTCATACCCATTTTTAATATTTTCCGTAGTGTTAAGCAACCGAAATAAAATACCGAATGCCAAAAATCGAAAGACGTTATCCAAAACCCTTCGCAGGATTAAGTTTGCTCCTGGCGAAGGACGAACCCGACTGCTGCTCCATAGTTGCAAATTGCCGGAGGCCAAAGAGACGCCAGTCAAGTAAAACAGAATTTTGCACTGAACCCTAAACTTGCGGTGGAGGAGGAGGAAGTGGATGTGGATGAGGATGAGGATGTGGAAGTGGATGAGGATGAGGATGTGGAAGTGGGTATTGCGGTGCCGAGTCCCACTGATGGCATTCACATGGGGCGCATTGTGAAGTGCAAAAAAGGCGTATTTTACAAGATTTTTATTACATATAAATGCGAAAAGTATTAAAAAAGTAAACTTTTTATAGACTTTTCATTTTCTCTCGCTTTTTTCTCGGACGGGCAGAGGGATGGGGATAAGTGCGGAACGAAAAAGAAGTTGTACGCTTTTTGTCTGGGCGTCATGATGCGTGTTAAGGGAATACACACACCCATGCCCACGTCCACACGGAGAACTCTATGTGGCATAGGCCAAACACACACAACCATTTGGCAACCATGGAAATGCTTTCACTTGGCTACAAGGAGCACAAGGATAAATGCTCTACGCTCAGCTCGTAAGAGCAGTCGAATCTGTGGCTTGATTTAACACATAACTCATAGCTAAAAAATAATTGAAATTAAATCTATATCATTAAATTAGAAGAGTAAACAGAGGAAAATGTTTGTTTTTAATAAGATGAAGCTCTCTCAAACTCAAAGTCTAAAAAAGAAATAGTTTTACACTTTTCAACAGTACCTGGTTGATATAATACATAAAAGTCAGTAAAAAATGTAGAAAGGATTGAGAAATCTTCATTAAATTTATATAATTGTTGTAAGTAAATCATTTTTTTTATCAAACAAAATCGAAATACGAATTATTTTAGTATTTAAATTAAATATGACTTGAAAACCTTACATACATACCTTATAATCAATAAACTTTTCCTCAATATAAAATACAATTAATTTAAATAAATAAATGTAAATAAATCTTACAAACGTTCTATAAATTCAACTACCTATGTTTTTGTTTATTTAAAATTCAATCAATTGCTATTTTGAATAATACTTTAGTTCTATTTTAAGGAGCGAGTATTTCCCCTAAGTATGTAACACTACGTTCTGATTGTTGAATATAGCGAGTTACTTGGCTTGCATACTTTTAGGCAGATGTTTTTCTAGATGTTCTAGTTCTGAAATTATGTTTATCTTATTTTCTATTTTAATTATAACATTCATGGCGAAGAAAAGGGTAAGATCCCCTGAGATTATGAATATTACAGCGGCCAACTTGTATCACGACAGCCGAATTTTGACCGCAAATCTCCGCCGCTTTTCCTCCACGCCTTCGGCCTTTTCCCCGCCCCACTTTTCCTCTCACTTCTTTAGGTTTTTCGCTTTTTCCACTTGCTGTTGCCATTCCAGTTATCGCAGGACTTGAAGGAAGGATTCGGAGTGGGATTCTGGCTGGGGATGTCGATGCCGCAGTCGATGTGGATGTGGATGTGGAGTTGCTGGCGTTGTAACTGTTGTTCGAAATGTTTTCCAACGGAAGGGAGTTGTCGGGTTTCGTTACCAGCGACTTTTCATATTTTTTCTTAACAATTCGCTCGCCACCTCTCCGCACTTTTCCCACCGCACTTTTAAATTTTATTTTATTACTATAACAAGACATAAGTAGGCATAATGGGGCCCTATAAAATATTTAAAAGGAAATTGGCATAGAAGTTTTTCGAGCCGGGGGCGGATTTCGTAAGGCCATGGCTACATTTACGGCTTCGTTTCCGGGTCCCAAGTACTTTTCGCCCCATTCAGGTGGCCACTTCGAGGACCAGAGGAGCCCAGGAGCTCAGGAGCCCAGGAGCTGGCACCTCGAGGAGCTCCAATACAAGAACGCGAGTTGGGCGATTAACCACCGCTCCTCAATGAGCGCTCCTTAAGGTTAATGCACTCCAAACCGAGATTTTCCGGCCGGCAAATCTGCCTGCCAGCTACACAGAAAAAAAGTCTGGTACTGCTGTGTTAAAAATATTATTTAGCCAATAAATAAATAGCCAAGCTGTTGACAATTTCAACAAGAACCAATTCTAAGCCATTTAACACTTTTCACCTATTCTCAGTCATTTTTGTCTTCGCTCAATTAAAAACAGCTTATGTTTATGTTGGTAACTTATTTTATCGCTAGGGCCCAAATGCCAAAATGTCTTTTGCCTACAATCATGTCCTAAAGTTTCCATTCCACAAATATATTGAATGCATCAATGATATATTTTTTTTACAATCAAAGTTTCAGCGAATAGCAAATGGAGACAAAGTGCGTTTGTTACTTTAACATGATTCTGGTAAATAGTAATAGTAACTTTAAAGTTATGCATGGCAATCAACATGCATAAGACATTTTTCTCATATTCATATTCATATTCATTCACATATTCCTCATCAAAAATACTTTTTTAGTGAGCCAGAAATCAAAGTCTTGTTTGGCTTAGTTATTAAAATACATACCTAAAGATTTATAAAATTACTTTTTCTGTTTTGTCAATGAAAAAAGCGTGGATAAAATAACGAATGGAAAACCTAATAATACAGAAAACAAGTACAAAAGTTAATAGATTTCCCACAGAATAGAATATTTTTCGTAGCAGGGGAATACAATTATGTGTTCTACAACTGTTATAATATATCTATATAAATATATTCACAGAAGCGTGTAATAAACCGATTATTTTTTTGGATTGTCTTACTATAGTAAATGATACAAGCTTATGGAATTATGATTTGCGGAAAAATTGAAAAGCGGTTAATGTAGATTATCTAATCTCAAAATATGTCTCCCTGTTTTGCTTCTTGAGTGGTTTCTGACAATCCCAACCAGTCAGCAGTTTCGTGTTGTGGCCAATTTGCCCACTCCCCCTGGACCCTAAATTTAAAGCCCCCCCACACCCCACTGTCAATCATTTTCACAAACGATTTGTCAGCCAATGCCGCGATGCAAATAAGCCGTGACAACCCACCGCCCACCGAATACCACCCACCACCCACCACCCACCGCTTTATATCCGTCTAACTTGGTGACTTTTTTCGCCGGGATCATCACGATTTTTTACAACTTTTCATTTTTGCGCTTGAGCTGACTTAACTGCCGAAATTGGCGCCCAAAGCTAAACCGGATTAGGAGGATTCAGGACTCGGGACTCGGGACTCAGGAGCAGTGGCAGTGGCACTGGCAATCACAGCATATGTGGCGGGCAAAGCCCCAAATCCGGTGGGCGGTGGGGCAACTATTCAAATGAGAAGCTCACATCAAATGGCTTGGAAAATATGCCATCTCGCGTTGGCTTTTATTGGCACCCCAACTCCGAATCCGCATCCGAATCCGAGTGCAACTTTTTTTTCAGCACCCGCAGACGCGAGTAGATGATGTCCCAGTCCAGATAGGCGCCCACAATGTACCGGGGACTCTCCTCGGAGTCGTCGTAACCGGCTCGTCCGTGGAGCAGCCGGATGTTGTTGAAGGTCAGCACGTCGCCGGGCTGCGTCTTGAAGGCGTGGCTGTCGGCGATCGCCAGGCGGACGAAGCGGGCGTAGGACTCGTACCACGGCAGGACCTCCTCCAGCGGCACGTTGAAGTGGCTGTCGCGCTGCGGAACGCTGTGGTTCACCCGCGTGTACCGCCCGGCGGAGTCCAAGCTGTGGGGAGGGAACGAGGGGGGAAAGTTCACAATAAACTCTATCTTGAAAACAGAATTAAATGGAGACACACAAAGTGTCAAAGCCAAATCTAACGCCAAATCAAGCAGTTAAACAGAAAAAAATTATGAAGATATTTTTTGTGTTTTTTCCTAAGCCGTTGTATCTATTAAGAACCTTGCGTAGAACCATCTTCATTTCAATTAACCCCTTACAATCCTCATTTGATCTCAAACCAATCAACTGAAAACAAATGATAACATACATAAAATTATGTTAGTTTTACAGTTTCAGATCAAAGTCTTGTAGTTATAGCTAATTTTTAGATTTCCTTTACATTTTACATTGGACCCAAACAGAACATAATATAATATTAGTTAAACATTTTCATGACACAGATTAAAATGACCCTTTGTAAAGGAAAGGTATAACTTATTTGAGGATGAGATAAGAACACTAAATTAGACTATTCATAAAAGCAAGTGAAAGTGCCATTTTTTAAAGCAAAAATTAAAATACGATGCTCTTTAATTAGGCAGCAAATTTGACAATTAAAAAAAATTGATTTTAATTTACTTTTCAAAAACCAATTTTAAGTCATTGTGGTAAAATTATTTCTATGTCAGCAGAATTATATACTCGAATGATCTGATCGGTTCTTAAACTTAAATACACCTAGAAAAAACAATAACCTACATTTTTGGAAAAACAAATTATGCTAAACAATAAAATCTTTGCTATTTTGACAAGTTTTTGGTCAGTTTTTTGGTGGTTCTTTGAGTTAACGATTCGAAAAGAAACCTCACATTAAAACAGCTGGGCAGGTATACCATATACTGCCAATCAAGAATGTATGTTGCGTTACAAGCGTGTGGCAGAAACTTTAGCACCCCCTGATAACATTTTTGTTTGTCTTGCTGACTGACTTTTTGGAGTGACTGTTTCTTTGGCTGTTTGGTTTTCTTCACCTAGCTTTTTTCTGCCACCTGAGTTGACCTTTGGCTGAAGCCTCGTGTGTGTGGACTCACCAAATGACCGGCGCCCGCCAGATGTTGTGGAACTCGCGTCCGTCCTCGCTGCCGATGTCGTTCCAGTCGACGAGGACGCGGCAGAGGCGGTCGAAGTCCTGCGGATGGTCGCGTCGCAGGATGTCGGCGATGTGGAAGCCGTCGACGAGCATGTTGCTGCCGCCGGGCGACTCCGTCTGGACGACGCAGTGCAGGATGTTCACGCTCGGCTTATACTCGTAGTAGGGCAGGTCGGTGTGCAGGGGCAGGGGCAGGGAGAGGTAGGCGAAGTTCTGGGCCCCCGGCTTGGCCTGCACCACGAACTCCTCGCCGTAGGTGGTGCGCCGGATGAAGCCCACCCGCTCGGCCAGGCGCCGCACCACGCCCTCGTCCAGCGGTGCTCCACGGAGCAGGGCCACCCCGTGGACGGCCAGTGCCTGGAGCCAGTGCATCAGTGCCGAGTCCTGGGCCATCACCTCGTCGTAGCTGAAGTGCCTGGCGATCTCCTGGAACTCCGACCCGGACCAGTGCCTGGTCGTTGGTCTGTAGAAGTCACGCAGGTACTCCGCCTGCCGTTGCTCATCGAAGCTGCGATCCCTCAGCCACTTCAGGGCGAACCTGCTCTCGTGGGCATCGCTCCACCTGACCACCACCTCCTGGGCCAGCTCGTCCGCCTGCAGGAGCACCGGCCGGATGCCGGTGTCGAACCTGTCCCAGTCCAACTTGCGCGACTTGGAGCTGCCGTGGAAGCAGTCGTCGCACTGGCAGTTGTCCCGCAGCCAAACGCCCGGAAAAGTCAGCGGCTTGTCACCGCTCGCCGGCCGAACCTCGATGTTCGACTCGTTGACGATCCTCGCGCTGATCTGGCGACCCAGTCTCAGTTCACCCAGGGAACGGCCCAGTAGTCTCTGCACCCACATGGCGGAATGTTCACTCCACTCGAGCTTCGAATGTCGAATGCCGAATGAGAGAGTCCGCCGGAGAAAGCGGAATAATGTAATCAGCAGCTGAATCGGGTCTTTGGACTTTGGCTGCCAGCTCATGACAAGTGGGCATTTGGAGCGGACAGGGGCGTAGGCGTCTTCATTCATTCTATTTGATTTCACTTTCACGCAGGCATTTGAGAACACTTCACAACTGGGCAACTATCTTGCCACCTATCACACACTTAAACTAATCAAACTATTCAAGGTCATAATATATACTCATCATATATTTAATTTAAATTTATTAGATTAATTTATTCAAAGTCTATCCCAATGTTATGTAGTCATTGGACTAAGCTATTAGTAATATAAGCATATGTATAATTATTTAATAATTATTTTAATTATTATTTTATAGGTATAATTATTTATTTTTAACGAAAAAAGGCAAGATTTCCAAAAAAAATTAAACCGTATTTACCAAGATTAATTAGCAGAAAAAAGAATGTCTCATTTCAGACTTTTTATAATCAAACTATTGTGTTTATAAATGTTATATCAGCCGAAAGTCAGTTTTAGAGGGTTTAAACTATTAATTTAATTGGTTTACAATATTGATTTGGATATTATTTAAATGTTTTGTTTTTTACTAGTTTTTACAACTCCTAGTCCCCTTTAAAAATATTGTAGCGTAAGCCACTGGAAGAGAGCAAAGTGCTATCAACGAACTACATGCTTTTCATTCCAGAGAACATCTGCTTCAGTTTGTTTGTCAAGCTTAGCTTTTGAAATTTAAGACACCGCGGGCAAAGTAGAATGAGATAAGATGGTTTACCGGTGTTAAGGCTTATAAATAGATTTTAGTTTTACCCTAGTTACGATATGATATAGTTATCCAATAGTTACCAGACCAAAAATATTATTTTATTACAAATGTTAAAATAATAACAGAAATAATTTCAGTAAGCAAAAGCCTTTAATGTAGTTATCCACTATTGATCACTTCATTTGCACAGATTGTGATACAATTTGTAAACATTCTGCAGCATACCCTCATACAATTTTCCTCGTTTAGAGCCAATTCAGCTAATTTAGAGTTGTAAGTCAATCATCGAAGTCTCTGCCGCTGTTTCTGGGTACACTTTTGCCACTGTGCCAGGCATTCCGGGCTGAATTAGCATCTTGAGCTGGAAACCAAGTGCCACCCAGCCACGTTTTGCTTGACGTCACCGGCGCTCCTCTGCAGCTGAAAAGCTGGCGCAGCGGTCAATCAATCAATCAATCAATCAATCAATCAATTGAATCATCTTCGTCTGCCCTGGGGCCTGCGTCCGAGCCACAACCTCAACCTCAACCTTAGTCCGCTCCAAAAGCCTTTAAAGGGCCTCGCCCGATTCTCGTGAAAGCAATAAAAATTGCAGCACCTTCTGCGGGCAAAGCTGACCTGTTGCACAATTGAATGGGAGCAGCGGCTGTGTGGCAGTTGCAGCCAGAAAGGGCGGCAGTGGGATGTGCACTGGGAAAAAATCAACACCCTGTAGTCACCATTTCTGTATCGAAATTTCACGGTCTCTTTCACCTCTATCTATCTATATATATTATGGGTTATTTAAAGTATTTATAATATAAATTTATATTTTTAAAAAAGGCTTAAAATTAATTGTTGCAAATTCCATTTTAAGGTTTTCAATTATAGTTTGACAACTTTGGTTTCCTTGACTTAAGTTTTATTAAATATAACTTCAACAATTCATAAGGTGAAAACATCATACATAACTATAACAATTAAAGCGGAATTTGTATAGATATTTTTTACTTCTTTTTAGAGTTTTTAACATAATTAATTACCAGAACCACAACATTTATAAATAAAAATGTATTTTAAAGAACCAAACATATATCTATTATATTCTAAATTGGCTTACCAAAAAAAAATTTTACAAAATGCTAGTTTTTGCTTCCTTAATATATCTTTAAAATTTTCTTTTTCGTCCTTTTCTCTATTTCCAGAGATTTTGTATTTCCAGAGCTCCTCTTTGGGATATTCACTTAAGCAGTTCTCAACTGTTAAGAACTCGAAGGTAGTTAGTTTTCGAGTGCAGGTGCAGCTGAATCGGGTGGCAGCCAGAGAAGCCAGAGAAGCCAGTGGCCAAGTGGACAGGGTCCGGCAAATGCCCAAATGTCTGCCTGCCCTGACCATTTACAGAGCGGACAATAAATTCTTCATGCGAGGCTGCCTCCGCCGCCGGAGGCTTTTGGAAATGTTGCAGAAATTCCCAAGCCGGCGGCCATAAAAATGCGGCTCACATGTGACAACGATTTGTACTTTAGCCCCTTTTATGGCACTCGACGGTTGTTGGTGCTGCCGTTTCCTCCTCCGGCGGCTGTTGCATTTTAAAAGCAACCCAGGTCCGCATTTATTTCGTATTCCCATTCCCATCCCCATTCCCATCCCCATTCCCATTTCCCCGCTGCCTACGGTTCGCTTCACAAATCTCAAAATCGCATCAGATTATACGAGTTATGCGATGCAGCAGCGATGGGGCAGCAACAGGCTCCCATTTTGGTCATCTGCCGTTTGTCGTTTTGTAGGTCAACGCCTCCTCCCTGGACAAAAGCCGATTCCCCAATAGCCAATCTCCCACTCCTATATCCTATATCCCATATCCTATCCAATCTACATCCCCCCCACCCCCCTTCTGCAATTGGGTCAATTAACACTGACGACCCTTGAGGTTGCCACAAACGTCCTTCAGCTTTATGAGTCGCTCCGATATGCTGAGTGATTCGCTCGGTCGATGGCGATGGCGATGATTATCATGTCACATGCCCCAAGAACACAATGGGCCACCACTTAAGGCGAATCCTTGTTCTTGTCCGGAATGTTAACAGTTTTCATTTCATGTAATTAAGTGCTGCTGATCCACTAGTTTTTATACCCGTTACTCGTAGAGTAAAAGGGTATATTGTATTCGTGCAAAAGTATGTAACAGGTAGAAGGAAGCGTTTCCGACCCTATAAAGTATATATATTCTTGTTCAGGATCACTAGCCGAGTCGATCTAGCCATGTCCGTCTGTCCGTCTGTCCGTCTGTCCGTCTGTCCGTCTGTCCGTCCGTATGAACGCTGAGATCTCGGAAACTATAAAAGCTAGAAGATTGGCATTTTGCATGCAGATTTTAGGAGTTCCTACGCAGCGCAAGTTTATTTCAAAAAGGTGCCACGCCCCCTTTAACGCCCACAATCGCTTATATACGATTTTATTTAAATATAAATTTAAATATTTCGGAAAAGTAAAAATGCAGTTTTATTGTGTTTATCAATACCTATCGAAATGTAGAAGAATTTTTCAAATCGGACCATTCGTTTAAAAGTTATGCGTGATCAAAGTTTCTATCTCCATCTCCCTCGCACTCCTTTTACCTGAGTAACGGGTATCTGATAGTCGGGGCACCCGACTATAGCGTTCTCTCTTGTTATCTTTAAGAACGAACCGCACCGGATGAAAGGACTGGAGAGCAGTGAAAGCTTTTTGGCTTTCCACGCAGCGAAAGCAAAACAATGGAGCAAATGGAGGGATGTGGGATGGATTAGGATGGGATTCGCTGGGCGACGAGATGGGTTGATGTGGGATGGTATGGGATGGGATGGGATGGGATGGGATTCCGGTCTGTTTGCAAACTGTCTGGGCGAGACAACGTTGTACGTGCGGATGATGTCCGCCGGTCCGAGATCCGGCGTTTTGATACCCGTCGACCAACAGGGTATGCATGTGTATATTCCCGAATGTGACAGGAACCAGCCAGAGATTCAAAGCCCCAAAGCATATATATTCGTGATCAAGTTGAGTCTGGAGAACTGCTTTACTCCATGGAAAGACTAATAAAATATGTTTAAATATATTTAGATGCTGTGTGATAAAGCATAACTCCCTTATATTATATTATGGGAGACAATTTCTAATTTTTTGTCAAAAGATATCTTTTAGAAATTTTTGACTAAGAAACCAATAGAAGAATATCAAAAGCCCCATCGCGTATTGCTTTATTACTTTAAATCAATATATCGAAGTAACTCTTAGATAAGTACAAACATAATAATTTCTGTTTTATTTATGAAAATAAACATTTTCTTAGTCTTTTATTTTTAAAAGACTACAACATTTTGTTTACAATTTTCATTATTAAAACACTTTGTGGCCAAGGGTAAAAATATCTAATATTTAATGATAAAACCCACAGTAGTTTAAAAAAGAAACCTGCTGAAAACCCAAAGGACTATTCTGTAGATAATATTATCCTCTTAAGTTAAGGAGCAAAATCTCTTTTGAAGTCCAACTAACTTGGCAATCATTTTATTTAAATAGATTTTTGTCCAGCCCAGACACAAACATTGCTTTTATAATACATTTTTTATCAGTGCAAAATCGCAGAGCTGTGATTAGTAGTACATCTCAGACACCCAATTTCGTGTACTTCTCAGCTTTGCAGTGTGCCAAGGTGTTGGGTATCCCAGGGTCGGTCACTGGACCAAAGCCCCTCACTTTCTTGTTCCTTGTCTGCCTTCGCTGATTGCACTTCAGCCGGGTAAGGACCAAGGACTACGGCCCGGAGCGGACCAAAAAATGTGTTAAGAGTCTAAACACGAACGTGCCGCTCAAAGGCCACTCGTTAACGGGCGCCGGGAAAGAGGTTTACCCAGGAATGGGGCATCGGTATGGACAGTATGGCAGCCGGCTATTGGTAAATATTTTCACTATTTGCGACAGGCCAGCGCCCCAAGATGCACCCGCCTATCCTGGAATCCGGAGGGGGGAATCCCCGTGGAATGGCGCCCAAACTGGCTCCATACACACGCCCTCATATATCTTATTTTTTCCGGCGGAAACAAGCCTTTTTTTCCCTTTTCTTTTTCCTTTGCAGGTGGCATCTGCAACATCCTCCAAGATGGCAACGTCTGCAGCCATTTCATTTGGCTGCTTATTTTATTGCCCCTGAGCCCAGTCAGACAGACAGTTGGCAAACAAACAAACACCGGGTTAGGCCAGATTCTATATGTAGCCATGAGGTTCCTCTGGATTTCCTGGCTCCACCGGAGTCTTCATTACGAATGCGGCAGGGCGGAGGAAATGCAATTCATTGCCCAAGACATTCGGACTGGCAGGGAGGAGGATATGCACCCATATATATCCAGAAGCCTTGGCAGTCATCCCAGATCCTTGGAGGTGAGTTGCAGCGAGTGGCGCATTCCAGGGCGCTGCAGGTGCCGCAGCATTTCTGATGCCCCAGTGAGTAAAAACGAAATGGACTCGAAGAACGCCAAAAGGTTTCCGGGATTCGCGGTGTCTTCAACATTTTGCCCCTTTTTTGCTACAATTTAATAGGCAAACATTTGTGCAACTTTCTAAATTTTATGAACTTATTGCCCTGTAATAAATTTTAACATTATTGATACATTTGTAAAGTAATATTTTATTGTATCTTATAACAATCTGAGCAGAGAAATCAAATATCAAACTATGACTGAGCTCATTTACACTAAAATAAATTTGGTAAGCAATATTAAATATGCATTGCTGATTTATTTTTAATAAAAAATGTGTTCAACGAGCATCGGTTTGCAATAAAAAAGTAAGTTTAGAATTTAAACAAGAACATAACTCTCATCTTTTTAAAATTTACTCTTATAGTTACTTTTAATCAATATAAATAACATATTGTTTAAACATAAATAACATTAATTGAGTACCTAGTTTGACATATTTAAAACAACTTTAATATTTAATATGCATTGTTTTGTTTTTATTAAACTAATAAAAACAAAGTTTCGAATTTAAACAGGAACATAACTCTTATCTTTTCAAAATTTACTCTTATAGTTACTTTTAATCAATATAGATAACATATTGTTGTAAACTTTAATAACATTAATTGAGTACCTAGTATGTCATAGTTGAAACAACTTGAATATACATTTATTGTAAAAAGTAATCCTATAGCTATTTGAAACATATAACTCTATATATAGTTATACCCACTATTCTGATTTGTTTATGTATACCTCAGTTTCTTAATCAATCATTTCCCCGTGCAGTTATTGGGGTGACAAGCTCAGTCACTTTAAAGCGGTTTTCCGCCATCTTTTCCCGCTTTTCCCTCACCTTTTCCCCCGATTTTCCCAATGTCAGACCTGTGCGAAGATGAAGTCAGCTCGGAGTTCAGTTTGCAGCGGCTGAGTGCATGCATAAGTGTATTTATGTATATAGCCTGCATAGTTTACACATTGTCTGCCGGCAATCCTGACAGCCGCTGTCTCCTGTACACGAAGTCGCTGTCCCAGGGAATACAGCCTGAAATTCAGAACCCCGTCGCCCCCCCCCTGAAGGATACTCCCCCCTCTCACCAGTCTGTTGGCTGTTATCTTGTTTTCCTTGGCTGAGCTTTCGGTAAGCCGCGTCTAAATATCCTTTTTCTTCTCTGTGCAATTTTTACAGCTCATTCCGGGCGGCACTCCTTGAGTAGTTGTTTGCGCATTGTTTACAGCTTTGTCCTGCTCCTTGAAGGACTTGAAGGGATACCAGAGGGGGAGGGGGGATATCCTTGAGTCCTGCGCTTAATGCAGTCTGCATCGCTGTTTGCAGTTCGCCCGGCAAGTGGCAGGAATACAAATCAAATTAACTTCTTACTCCCCCCTCCCGCCACTCACTTAATTAGTGGGCAATGGGGCGTGGCAGCCGAAAAGTTTCGGGACAATGCAATCGCACTTTCAATTCCAATTGAGTCGCTTCGCCTGGCTGTCAAAGTGCGGATGCGGATGCGGATGCGGATCCGGTTCCCCTGGCGGATATCCATTATCCCTGCAGCGCCCTTTCAAGCCGCAATTAAACGCAGATGGATACTCGCACACTCGTATACTTGTATGTGCGGCTTCCTACGCTCTCTGCGATTTTTCAATGGAAACTATTCCCAACTATGCTTTGCTTTTGACTGAAAACCAACAAAAGCCCCCCCACCTCGCCCCCCTGGATGCTGACTGGCTGTATGGGAAGTTGAAACGTGTTGCGGCATATATTAATTTTTATTTTCAACGCGACCGTCTACAAATTAACGTTGATGCCGCTGCTTTGCTGCACTGGAAAAAACGCAACAATCAAATCAACAATGTAAATATGAAAAGTTACTTAAAATCTAAGGTTCAAAATAGCACTTTTAAATTCAGTTTTATTTGCAGCATTTTTTTTTTAATCCCACTGAACATAAATAAACTGAGAAAGTTTTTAAATTTGTTATAATCCTTACAATTATGCCTTATAAATAATTATTTTCTTAAACATCAAGTCACCATCAAGAACCTAGAATTTTTAAATACGTGATTATTAAACTATGTTTAATATTTTTACAAAATTAAACAGTATAACTTATAAGAATAAATACATTGTCAAGAGCAAATTACAGTTCCTTTATTTTGTTTGAAAATTAGTAATAGCTATTCGAGAGGCAACAAATTATTAATGCATTTAATAACAATTAAGTTTAAGAATATACAAACAAAAAATTCAGTTATTTTCTCTCAGTGTGCATCTGTTTAGCTGATTCTGCTCCTGCTCTGCTTCTTTTTCAGCTTTGTTTATTTAGCCACTGAATGATGGATCATACTCACACACACACACAGGCACACACACGCTCGAAAGAGTTTCGAAAACAACTTTCCAGGGATTTCGGTTGCACTTTTCAATGAAAAACCTTGTTTCTTTCCCCGATTTTTTGTTTGTACTTCCACCCCGCAGCCTTTGTGTTTGGCATGCCTGCTCATTATTTTCACACGTAGCTTGCCACGCTCTGCCCCCCCACCCCACTACTCCCCTACAGCCCTCCACCCCCTCCTCTAATACACACACTTACACACACACTCACCCAGTTTTGTTTATATTTTAAGGTAATTTTCTGGACCGCTGCCGCATTACTTGCAACTGTTGCGCCTATTGAACCCATCCCCATCGACAACCCCCCCCACCCCTCCGCCTCTGGGCATTTGTAAAAGGTCAATGATACTTACAGTTTGAACAACTCCTGTGAAGGGGGTGGGGGGGGGGGTTGGAGGTAGAGGTAGAGTTTGGGGGCGGGGAACGAAGTGTTCAAGTGTCTTGTGGAAATTGAGAAAGTAAGAGAAAGATTATTATGGAGATGCTAAAGTATGGGCACACAGAAAGAAATATTATATATTGGACTTTCAATTTAACATTACATAGCTTTATATAGTATAAAAGTTATCAATTGAATACCTTTTTAGTCGGTGTAGAAATATGATGATATCAGTCATTAAAATGAAAAAAAAATTATTTTAGATACTTTCTTGAACATTTTTTCATAGTCGCCTACTAAATTTAACAAATTTTTACTGCTTACATTTGTGCAGAAATATAAGAATAGGTTAACATTCACGTTTTCACAGGCTTTAAGCATGTTAGAGGTATATTTAAAAAAAATAGTTGGTAAAGTATTAAATAATATTTGTGAAAATTGAAACTAGTAACAAACTCATTGATAGCCTTGCTTTGTATAATGTTAAAGTCCATACAAGCAACTATATACCTTATTTATATTATACAAGTGGTGGAATATCTGCATGCCTCAAAAGACTCTGCAAATTGATTAAATTTCCTCGCTTCTACTTTAGATGAAATTTGTTTTCTCTGCACAGGCGGATGTGAAAAGTAGGAGACCTCAAGTAGTCGATGTAGTCGTGAAAGTGGAGTTGAGCAGGGTCAGGGGCGGAGGGGGCGGACCTGGCGAAGAAGGATGCTGTAAATGTGGTCAAGCTGCATGAAATTGAAATGGTCAAGCCATAAACTTGGCCATTTGTACTCCAGTTCTGTTATGAGTAGAAACGAAAAAACAATAAAATTGCCCCACAAGCAGGAAAGGAGTGCAAACCGAGGAAACCCAAGGAGAAGACCGAGACGAGAGTCCAAGGAAACGGACAAATGGAATAGAAAATTGCCGCAAAATATGAAATGTGAATTGCAAGGGGTCCTCGAACTAGCCCAGTCCATCGAATATTCGGCAAATGGTTCCCTTTAACCCTTGAGGTCCTTGAATGGACAAACTACAAGTGGGGTGACTTGCTCACGTCCTTCCTTTTTGGATGCGTGTGATCTGCCCGAGTCCCATAAATGCCAGCTGAATTGAGGTAACAAAGTGCTTTCCACCGCACATTTCAAGATAAACCAGTCTGAAATATGATATGGTTTATGATATAAATGTAAGGGCCAGTTACGAGATATTGCGGCATTACTTTCAAGAAGGAAAATTAATTTTGACCTAAGTTGTTTCCCTTCCTTTTGTGGATATCTGTCAACATTTATGGTTTTTGGCTTAGTTAGTTATTTTAAATCTAAGAAACAATTTACCATTTTATTATGGAGAATTTAAATAAGTGTGGGTATCTCTGTTTATCTCTTAGAAAAATAATTAAAATTGTTAAATAATTAGAAAAACTAACGTGTTGTTCTTTTTTCCAATTATGTGTTTAGGTTTACCCTTTTGAATGTTGTTTTTCCTACATTAAAGAGCCCTAAACTCTATATTAAATGAACGTGTTATTTTGTAATGGCTCAAAGCCAATTTTTTATATATATATATATATATATTTATACCTTAAAAGCATCAGGGTTGCCCACGATCCCACACCATCAGCTTATTAACGTTATATTAAATAATGAAATAAACCGATTATGATAATAATTTCAGCGCAATTAATGATGGCAGGCAGTGGAAAAAAAGTTTCACCAATAATTACCAACAATTAAAATTGATTTATGAAAAAAGAAACGGGGCATTTCGACTGGAATTCAATTAAAAGGTGGTAGCCAGGGTTTCCAATTGTCCAAAGGCCAATCAATTAATAAGAAAATGTTCCACGACTAACGGCCCTGATATATGGGCCAATAAAGGATGAGCCGTCCATTTTGGCCAGCAGTCGAAGGATCGCACATATATGGCATAATGTCTGCCGTTATGCAATTACGCTGCCTGGTGGCCGCTGATGCCTAACATGAATGCCCAAGCCCAAGCCCAAGCCCAGGCCACCCAAGGATAATTAACGAACTCACACACACGCACCGGCAGGACGATGGATAAATGCGATTATTTAACAAATTAATTGGCGCAAAGTACGCGGAAGGCACCAGAAAAAGTACACGGTAAAAAATGCGTTTTACAGTGATAGTTTTCATATATTTTAAAATTGTGTATTCCTTCTCAGTTTTCTATTACGGTATCCCTTGAAGGATCTTTGATGACACCAGTATATATAATAATAATATATAATATGTAATATTTAACAGAGAATAATATATTTTCAACTAATAAGTTAAAAACTACCACGAAATTTTAAAGAAACGTTAATATAGGATAATACATTAAAAAGGTTTTAAAAACTACTGTATAAAAAATACCAAAAAATATTAAAGGAAAGTTTCTTTAATTAAATTACCAATTGTGTTTCAGAACGTCAAATCGAAGAATCGTCCATGTTGCAATGAAAATTTATACAGTTTGAAAAAGCTACACAATCTCAAAAAATATAGAATTTCTTTAAGTCATTGTTTTAGTAATAATACTTGACTAAAATTATCCTGCAAAGAATTTGTTTAAATAATAGATAAACTTTACTTTATTTCTATAATAGCTTAGATGTATATTTCAGTACAAATCACTCGATGTTGCTCTTTTTTCGGATTCTTTAATTCCAAATATATTTTTTCGCTGAGTGCACGAGAGAGAGAGAGATGGACTTCTTGAAACGTTTCTGAGGTAAGCTCTTCCCCTCCCCCTTTCTCCCCTCTGCCACAGTCCGACAATTACTTACACATTGTTGAACCTCTTGCAAAACAATTTTTTGCCGCTGCTGCCGTGCGATTTCCTGGTTTCCGGGGCCAGAATGTAATTAATAAACGCATTAAAAACGCATGCAAGTGAGCAACCGAACAGGACGTGGCCAGGACATGGACATGGCATGGCATGGACATGGACATGGACACGAGTGCGGCCTGGACTTTTGAACCTCTGAATCGCTTTACCTGAACCTGAACCCGAATCCGAACTCGTAGCCGTATCCACATCCACATCCGAACTCCAGCCCGAGTTGGAGCCACAGCCTGCCCAGGCGATTGGAATGAAAACCAATTAATCAGCTGCCCAACTCTGGTCAATGGCCTATGAAATGGGGCAGCTCGGGTGGCTGAAGGCTGAAACCAACCCCCTGTGCCACTGCGGCAACCCCCGTGGAGATGTTTCAATATTTGTTCTATTAAACACCAGCCCCTGACACCCAAAAAAAAAAAAAAACAACAGAACAATAAAAAAGCAGTGAGCTAAAAATGAGTAGGTAAGCACGAAGGAGAATGTAAGATAATAGACAATTTTTATATTACAGATTTTATGGTGGCGTCAAATTATGAACGGCTATATATCAGCCGAAGGGAAAATTCCACCTTCAGTGGGGCATAATGAACTCGTGATGAAGTTGGCCAAAGGACGAAGAAATAAAGTGCTGAGAACCCATATGTGACTGGCAAAATATTTGCTGAATTTTCATTTACACTCAAAGGAAATCCAAGCTAAAATAATATTCATTTTCATGGCATTTCATTCTTAATAGTTAGTCTATAAATTCTTGTACAATATTGATCTTAATAAATTTTATCGATTAAAAGAAAATTGTTTGTGTAAAAGTGTAAAAGAAAATTAAGTCTTAAGCTTTTATAGCAAATACATTTTAAAGGTTAAATACATAGTTAAACGATAAGATAACTTTAGCAAATATTTTGGTTTAAAGAAGGTAAGCCCAGTTCTGATACAATGAATATTTCAGAATTCTTAAAGGTAATATAAATAATAAGCTCACATTATTAAAACAAACCAACCAGCTATCTGTTACAGATCAACAAACTCGAAGAGACAAATATTCCTTTGTTGACTCGCATTTCTAAGCGTTTAAATAAATCTGCTGGTCTTGAGCTGCAGATGCTTATTTATGGGGCCAGACTGTACGATTCCGGGGGTGTGGCAAGGAGAGGGGGGGCCAGATGAGTGGGAGGATGACAAATCACGGCCAGGAGCAGGAGCAGGAGCAGGATCTGGGTACTGCGATTCTCTGCAGGCAATGTAATCACATTTATTCGCGACACTCGAGACTCTCTAGGACTCCGATAGCCCCACTCCTCCATTCCCCCGCCCGCTGCGAGCCACAATTATTGTCTTGTAACGCACACGCCCTCGACAAAAAACAAAATAATACGAATAAAAAAAAGAAAAATAAAAAATAGAACGAGAAGCAACATTTGCCCCACAACAAGCACTTTATACAAATCGCTAGCATCACCATCCCCCCCCCCCCAACCGTCTAAGCCACAACGCCCCTGTCAGCCCATGAGTTTTCCACAGGGGGCTGGGGGGTGGGGGGTGTGGTTGGGTTTTCTGAGCCAGACAAGCGGCAGCTGAGTGATGGCATTTTTTCCTTATCATTTTTACGTTTTTGTGATAATTCATGTTTATAAATTGTTTATGTATTTCATTTGCCATTACATTGCAGAAAATTTCAGCAGGGAGGAAGTCAGTAAAATTCCCCATCGAAATTCGTAGAAGGAAGGTGTGGGTTCGACTATAAAAGGGCATAATGCCGGGCGATAAAAAATTCATGGCGGGAGCAAGACAAACCGAATTGCGAATTGGATTACACGGCCCGAGAACAGCAAGCCAACGTGTCACGAGAGGAGCAAACAAATCCAATAAAATCAAAATCATTGTCAAGTCATCTAAGTGAGTCGTAATCTTCGCAGGAGTAGCAGGCTTTAAAGTTCCTCAGCCTGAGCCCTAAAATCCGTTTAAGAGCCACTCGGGAGGATCTAATCGAAGTTTCCTCGCTCCCTTCGCCTCTTTTCAACTTTCATAACTCAATTTTCTCGATGATTTACAGAGACACCAAATGCAGCTAGGCACTCCTCGCTTTCACAACCCATCAACAACATCAGTTTTCAATCAAACTTTGCATATCCCATCAATCAGCAGCAAATCACACATCAAAGCCGCTTGCGTTCTTAAAAAAAGTGACGCTGCCAAAGAGCAAAGGAGGCTCACACTCCGCTCCTGATCCCCATTCGAGAACGCCCTCCCCTCCTCGAATAGGTAGTGTCCCATACAGAATGGCTCCATGGAAGCGCAACAAATTAGGCTAAACACCGGCAGGCCCTCCTGGCTCCGTCCTCCTGTCCCCCAACCTGCCTCCACCCCCCACCTCCAACCTCCAACCTACAAACTCCATCCTATTGTGTGGATGCTGATTTTGATGCCGACGCAGCGAGATTTCCAGTGGCAGACCAAACAGAAACAGAAACAGTATCTGAATCTGAAACAGGAACACAAATGTGAGTCAACGCACACGTATTCCCTGGAATGCACTGCAAGAAAAAGGGAATAGCTTATATATAAACAAGCAACAGACCTTTCTTTATATTTACACAACAAATTTAAACTACATTTCAGTTGTTAAACTACGTTTTTTGTAGTTTTCCAAGGTAAGGTGGGAATGTCCCTCCTCAGATAATTATTTGATTTAAGACAAATATCATAACAAATAAGCAATTCATATTTTCTGAAATTTGTAATTTAGTTAGGAGGGGTTATTCAAATAATTTGGGCTTTCATTGTGTTTACTAATTATTGGTTTTAACAACTCAACATAATTCAAATTTTTATTTAACAAAATTTCCAATTCATAATAACTACATAAAGATGTTACAAAATACCATGAAACTATGCCTAATTTTAACGATATGTAAAAACTATATAAATTGCAAGACTAAGAGCCGTTTTCTCCCGACACTATAGTTGAGCTAAAAGTAAATTTTAAACTAAGAAATCGTATTTGGCAGTTAAGAACCTACACTAATGTCACCAAAGGAACGGAAAAATAGAGCTACATTAGTTTTAAAGCTAGGTATTTAAGAATAATAAAAGATTAGTTTAGTACTTATGACTGAAAACAAAACACAAATCAGAATCTCTAGTTTCGATGGTGATAAAATTGATTTCTTGCAGTGCCCCACACATTGCAAACGGAAGCTTCAATGATCACGTACATTCAGACACTCAAAGATGCATCCAATCAATAAACAATCTAAGACCCCTGCGTTCTCCCCCCTGATTTTCTCGTAGTGTATGCAAAAGGCAATAGCGCCGAAGAGAACCATAGACATAAATCATACATAAGTCTAAGTAATTGTGTGTGCCGGCGAGTGTGTTGTGTGTGAGTGGCACAATCGAGTGCTGAACTGAAGACTTCAGTGGCTGGCTGGCTGGCTGGCCAGCTGAATGCCCCCAGTCCTCAGGAACACCTCCACTGCCCCACATTACCCATTACCCATTACCCCCTCCCCCATTTCCCCGAACTCCTCACTACACCATTCCGCACTACTATGTATTTTCCCGTGCTGACGCAGCGGCGTCTGTCGAAGTTCGCAAACACTCTGACTGCGCATATCCGCAGCAAATTAAAATTTCATTAAGAGCAACAAAAGCGGATGCATGATTGGTGGATGAGGCGGACTACTAAGCGAGTAGTTGAGTAGACTCAACTATTTTCGGGGCTCCTCGAGCACAATTGCTGACAATGGAGGAGTCACAGCTGTCATAAAGCCTCTAAGCCTAAAGCCTCAACAGCTTTAAGCCTTTCATGGCCTAGATGTAACATTTGCCAATCTATATACTCATTAAGTGGATCCGAGGCGCAAAAACATACACTATTAGAAAAATATCTTTAATGAACAGCTATGCATTTTTCCAAGAGAAAAAAACGATGTTACCTTATATTAATTAATTTTTGCAACATGATTTCCAGGATTTACTATTGTACATATACATTTATATAGATATATACTTTTTAAAAATCATACAATTTTAATTTACAATTTAGTTTTAAATATATCATTAAATCTCAAAAGCAACCATATAAGCTTTTGAATTTCTTAATATTACTTGAACCATTTTCATCAAACTAAGTGGTACGTTTTTACCCTTTTGAGAGAAATACCTTTATATGTTTTTAAAAGTTTTTCAGCATTGATCGAATATCGACCCGTCAGAATGTGTATTCAGTTATTTGAATATATGACTATCTAATATATGACTAATATCCGTGGGATTTACCAACTTGAACATGGTGATTTGTATCATCCACAAAATCAGCAGATCATGCTAGTCGGCAGGGGCTTAGGCTTTCAAAATGAAAGGGGTGAAGCCACTAACGCTCCTCATATAAAGTACCCACCCACACCCACTTGTGGCGTGAACTCGTGGAACATTAATTAAACAGGTTGCCATGATTAAGTAATAGTTGTGCCCCGTGCTTAACACTGCGCTGGATTAAGTGGAGCAACTACAACTAAGAGGAGGCAAAAGCCACATCAGCAACAATACAAAGAATGCAGTAAGCCAGCGAACAGTGAATTCTGGCTTTTGATATTCATAACTACAATGGCAACTGGAGAATTGTTGGAACGACGTTGTTTTGAGTCAACCAGCTTAAAATGCAAACAATTAATAATACAAAAATTGTGTTTAAAGCACTAGTTTATTACATTTATTGGGTATATTTATTAACACTTCATGATAAAATAAAAATCATGGTGGATTGAAGCTAATTGATGTTCATATGTATATACATCTCATTAAGTGAAATGCAGATGGGTCGGTTTCGCCCCACCCTTAAATTTGAAAAAATTTCATCTGCGAATGGTTAGGTTGAGATATTTTTGTTCTACTCTATAAGTAAACCATACAAATTAATTCAAACCAACTCAAACGCTCAAAACCTTGTAAACTAAAATAATTAATATGTTATCTTTACCTTAGTTGTACTCTCTCAGAACCCAAACAGCATGCACAGATTTAGTGTGTTTAAGGAGCTCAACACACGGCTAATTACTGTCTCGACTCGTTCGCCTCATTTAACGTCATCCATCGCACTTAGCCAGCGCCACCTGTACCGCTGAGAGGACACACATCCTCCGGCCCACAGGCCACAGCCCATAAAGAGGACACTAACAAAGTCTTTTGTTCTGCTTGTGCTTTGAAGACTACAGCTGGTGCGAGGCGAGTGTTAATACCCGTTGATAATAGGGAAGAGGGTATATTATGTTTGCTGAAAAGTATGTAACATAAGCTTTAACGATCATATACGGTATACTATATAATTGGTTCGGGATAAATACTAGAATGGATCTAGTCGAAAGCGAAATTGGTAAATATTTAATTGTTCAATAGCTATCCTCACAACGAACATTGTTTAAATCGTACAAATTGTTTCCAAATTACAAAGAAATTAATTTTAACATGATCAATGACGTCATCACTAGCAGATAAATATACCCCACCGCCAGATGGCGCCACAACTTTATTGCTCGCCCCGTCAACAGAATTCCCAGAAACGCCTTTTGTTTGTGAAATATTTATTTAAAACTTGGTTAACAGAGTAATGGGTATCTGATAGTCGTGGCACTGCAATAAACTGTGCCTTCTTGTTTAATATGTATACGCCAACAAACACTCACGCATCCCAGTGTGCGTGTGTGTGTGTGGGAACGCTTTGTTGTGCAAACATATCTAATTAGTGTCAACTATTAACATAAAGAGTGCACTTCACATAAGAACTTGAGACGACAACGGCAACACCGCAGCACCAGCAGCAGCAGCAACAACAACAGGATGGCCATAAACTAACTCTCGACTTGAAGTTGACTAAGCTTTCACAACAATGCCAGCAAAGGATGTGAGATGCGGGACGAGATGGCGTGTCCTTAATGTTAAACACTAAAAACACAACAAAGTTGCCCCTTCGCTGTGTCGGCGAAAGTGAGGCAGCAACCTAATATGCGTGCATTATCAGCGCTCTTCAAGTGGCAAATGGAGTTGGAGTATGCAAGGATTTCGGGACGGCAGGATGTTGGGATTTCAGAGGGGGGGTGGGGTGGCTTGGGTCCCTAAGTATCATTGCGGCAATTCACGAGATGGACCCCGGGTCCTTCGGCCACTTCCTCGGACACTTCCTGCAACAGGAAATCAGCCGCATGGCCAGCACGCACTGGCCGCAGGACGAAAAACACCAACAGGCCAGAGCCTTATGCAACGTTCAAATAGTTGGCCAGCACACGTACATGTGCACTCAGAGAAAAACACACAGCTCGCTATCAAAATTAAAAACAAATCCGTGATATTAAAAAATATTTTACTTTATGACGTTTAGTTTTGATATTTTTAAGGAGAGCTCGCTTTTTGTTCAAAATTTATTAACATAATGTATAATAAACCTTAAGAGTTTTTTAATATTACAAAGGCATTTCATTTCTTATTAAAGTGGTTTAACATTTCCTTTTATTTTTTATAGTATTTTATGTGTTTTAAAATGCATATGAAACTTTGTTTATTATATTAGATTTCAATAGCTTGAACTCAAAAAAAAATACAAAGTCTATGGCCCAACGAAATAATGTTATTTATTAAATATGTAACTGAAATCAAATGCTCAAGAAATTAGGTTTTTCTTTGAATTATTTCAACATGTCTAGAAAACTTTAAATCGATTAAGTCAATACTTTCGGGGGGGTTTGATAATTAATAAAACCATTTTGAAGAAAAAATTATTGTTCTGATGTCGGATGAATCTGTCATCAGTGATGTTGTGCATCAAATGGGACTTTTTTGGGTCTTTGGAAAAAAGGATCTATCTGGGGGGAATTTACAAATTTTCAATAGCAAGTTTTAACTGCGACGTTCTAAATTGGCTTTTATTAAACAATTTTAAAAAAGTTTAGAAAAAAGTGCTGCTAGTCGGCCCGTAAAATCCAAGAAACCCATTAACCCATGTTAGCCCTACGGAACATTATAGATATATTTAAAATTCAAGAGCGTTTCCCTGTTGAAATTACAAAGTGGCTGGCAGGAGGTCGACAGATGAGGAATTGGCAGGATGTATGCAGATAAAATTCGCACCAGCACCCAAAGATCTTTCGGCAGAACTTGAACTATTGGATGAATCTCGAGGGGATGAGTGGGGGTTAGGGCCTAAGTGGTCGACAGCTTGGGCGACGAAAACTATGCAAAAATTATGTGAGCGAAAAACTCGAAAAAGGGTGAAACTCTTTAATACAGTCGTAAATTTGGCGCCTGCCAAAAGTGGCCAACTGGTGGGCTTGCCGGGGTCTGCGGGGGGGCTGGACCTGAAGCTGAGTTGCCGAAACTTCTGGCTGCAACTATTTAAAAGCCATAAAAGCCGAGAGCTGTTGCCAAACGGATGTGCCAGCCGGATGCAGTTGATAGGCATGAGTTACACACACCAAAAGCCAGCGACAGGACACTACAGGATATTCCGGGCAGGATCACACCACCACACAGACATGCAAAGCTCGTGCCACCAAACAATACAGTGAAAAATGAACATTCGGGAAAGGCCAAACACTAATTTAAACGTGTATTCAAAATGCTTAAGCAATTAATTACAAATATTCGTTAATGATTATATACTTTTTAGGATGATTGTGAAAATCTCGTGTTAAGTTATGACATTGAATTAACATGCTGTTTTTTTTAATATAATGTTAGAATATATCTGATTGAAAACTTTGAACTGAAAGCAATGTTCAAGGTCTAAAATGTCGGTATGAATAGAACTTTAACCTGACATTCAGATATCGTCGTTAATGTGTATGGTACAGGGTATCAATACAATAATATTTGTAATATATTTATTATGACTAGAATTATCAGCATTATCAATTTTATTCATCCAGATCTCAGGAACTTTGATAGGTATGGCAAATATTATTTGGTTTTGATATGCATTACTTTTAATCACAGAGTAATGGATGAAATGAAATAGTTTTCTTCTCGGATTTTCTCTCTGTGTAATCCCAGGGGCCAGGCACTTTCCGACACATTTGGGCAGTATAAAAGGCACGCCGCAAACAATGGTGCATTGGGGGCGAAGAAGGAGCCAAGGGTTTCGAATGGGTTAAGGGCGATCGGAGGGGAGATCGGAGGGGAGATCGCTGCAGCAGCAGGCCAGGACCGCCCAAAAAGTGTTTCCAAAGCTACAAGGGATTTGGCTGCGGAGCGCACTAATTGCAACTCTTGTAAATCGACAAGGACAACCCACTCACACACAGACACTCGCTCATTGGGGACACGCACACAAAGTCGTAATGACACAACGGCAAGGACAAGCTGCAAACGATGCCGACAAACGACAAACGACCAAACGACAACTAAAAACAGGAATTAGTTGCGAACGCTTTCCCAGACGGCTATTAAATGCCCTTCCATGTGATTAAATATGCTGAAGTGCTCTTTACAATGTTGAATTCAAAATAGATTTATTGGACACAATTTGGATTTTTATTTAACTTCTTAGAGCTATATCTCGTTTTCACTTCCCAAAACTGCACAATGTTTGCTTGTTAATAAAACCATTTTGATAGTTCGCTCAATTATAAACTAAATATGTATAAATAAATATTACGAAATATCATAATATTTCATAAATTGAAAAGTCTCAATTTTTTTCAGTTTTTTGTATTCCTTTTTAAACTTTTTACAAATAAAGTTACTTCGGATATTCCTAGTATCGTATACAAAAGTTTTCTTTAAAATTTATTATGGTTTAAGGCAACACCTCATTTGATCGAACAAAAAATGAAAACTATGTGTTTGTAGACCTGGTAAATCACATTAAATAGATAGTTCCATTGATCTAGTTAAATATATAATAAAAACATTTACAAATATATATAAAAAATACGTTTTTTTAGATAATAGTTAAGTAGTTAAATTATAAAACTTGTTTGCTCCATTATTCATAAGCAATAAGTTTTTTATCCTCGATTCAGAAGTACTTAGTTACCTATTTCAGTTAGTCAAGCAATATATCTTTGAAAAGTATATATTGTTATTGATAATTAACCGCCGTTGTAAATCGGTTTAAATAGTTGTAATACCCTCTATTCGCCACCTTCTAAGCACGCTTCCCCCAACCACCCTCCCTCCCCCATTTTCACCGCCCCTTTTGTTGGTGGAAGTCACTGTGGCAGGATGCTAGGACAACGAGGGCGAATACATGCATATATCCTGTGTAAAACTTCAAGTAGTGCTTAATAGTTAGTTAAGTCGAGTTGAATGCGTTTTTCGACAAGGGGAGGGGCAGCTTGGGGGGCGGTGACATAGATGGCAATGCATTCTCCGCCTGCTTTTGAATATTGAGTGAAATATTGCCAAGCTGCCAGGGGATGGGAGGGGATAGGAGGGGATGGAAGGAGAGGGGGTGGAGCTGAAAGTACTTTGCTGGCGCTGCAAGTGTCGCCTGTAATTTATTTACATTGCAATTAGTTCTCAGCTCCGTAAAAGATTATAAACTTACGCCATCTCTTTTTGTCCCCTCCTCCCCCCATCTAGCTGTCTCTTTCGGTGTGGAAAATGGAAAAGCTGGAGAGAAACAAAGGACATGAAACTGAAACTTATGAGCTTAACAAATTGACAAATGCATAAAGTCCTCAGTCGAAAGTTTTCCCCATCTTAAGTGCATCAGGAAGATGGCAGCAAAGGGCTGGGAAATCGGGGAAAAGACAGGTCAGGAAATTACCAATTGATGTCATTTACAGATAGACGGCCCAATGGCAACTACTGATAAACGTCGGCATGATTGATCGATTGCAACCCACAAAAACTGATTTTCCACAACGAAATGCACAAGTATTTTGATGCTGAAGGCTGGAAAAGCTAAGATTTATTGACTTTCATTTGAGTCCAAAGGCTCAGTACGTATTATGAAGGATACCACAAATTTTTCAGTGGAAAATCATAACTTATAAAATCATTTCCTGAAACTATCGACCCAAAAATGATTTAAAATCAGGTTTTTAGAAGTATGGCCTTAAAAATTTCAGTTAATGACACTTTTCAGCTAAGGTATTTTTTGAAAAAACGACCGTAACTTTTTTCAAAAAAAAAAATCTGAAGTGAAAACACAGATTTTTAGAGAGTTGAACCACAATCATTTTGAGACATGCCACTTTGAAATCGGATGTCTGTAAAAAAAGTTATGAGCGTAGAAGTGCAGGTTTTAGGTCACTTTTCTGCAAAACCCATTTTCCGAGAATTTGGAAAGGGGTAACATCATTAAAAATGACGAAAAATCGACCCAAAAAAAAAAAGTGAAGTAAAAACACAGATTTTTAAAGAATTATACCATTATCATTTTGAGATATGACACTTTGAATTCGGTTGTCTGCAAGAAAAGTTATGGGCTTAGAAGTGCAGGACTTGGGTCACTTTTCTGCAAGCCCATATTTCGAAAATTTGGAAAGGGGTAACCCCATTGAAAATGACGAAAAATGGTCCCAAAATTAAAAACTAAAGTAAAAACACAGACTTTTTGGAAATTAAACCCCGATCATTTTGAAGTATGCCACTTTGAAATCAAAAGTGTTTAGGAAAAGTTATGGGCTTAGAAGTGCAGTTTTTGGACACTGCAAACCCATTTTCCGAAAATTTGGAAATCATTGAAAATGATGAAAAATCTACCCAAAAATTAAAAACAAAGTAAAAACACAGATTTGTAGAGAATTTAACCACAATCACTTATAATGATGCCACTCTAAAATTGGAATTATGTAGGAAAAGTTAGGGGCTTTAAAGTGCTGTTTTTGGACACTTCTCTGCAAACCCATTTTTTTTTTAAATGATCGATTGTTTCCAAAGCAGCTATATTGATGCTTTAAATTGAGTAAAACTTAATTGTTTTAAAGCTATCCGTGGTCCTTTTGATGCTTTTCGATTTCTTTGGCTCTTAGTGGCCGCGATGAATTTGATAATCTCTTGCAAGTCTCTGGCTAAGTCTCGAAATCGGTGTTCACCATTCGCCATCGAATGCCACGCCCAATCGAATAACGAACGGTTTTGCTGTGAGAAAAAGTGTGATTTTTTCTGTTTTTTTTTTTTTTTTTGCAGCCACTTGCAACTTGCACAATGGGAATGGAATATAAATAAATAAATAGAAACCACTTTTCGCGCCCAGCTCGGAAATGGCAAACAAAAGGGGCCAGGGGAGAAATGGGGGGAGGGGGGGTATGGGTTTGTGAAAGACACTGGAGAAAGCGAAATCAAAGAGGAGAAACACTTAAAAAAAAAGCATACCAAAAAAGGGCGAAAAAAGGGTAATGGCGCTGTTGTCAGTTTGGTGCAATGTTCATTTTTCTTTTCCCCACCACCCCCTTATGCACTACTTTTACCGCCCTTTATTTCCGCTTCTTCTTCTCCATCTTCCACCTCCTCTTCTCCACCTTCTTCATCTTCTTCTTTGTGCAGCGGACTTGAAGCGGAAACGGAAGTGCCACGTCTTGAAATGGCGTTTTCTTCTGGTCCGCAACTCACTGGCTGAACTGGCTGAATGACTGACTGACTGAATGACTGACTGACTGACTGGCCGCCTGGCTGATTGAGTGATTGACTGGTCTACCCTGCAGTTGCCAACTGGCTGACGAAGTTCATCTTCGCTTTTCTGAAAACTTAAATTCCACCTTCGCAGTATCCAACAACCAACATCCGCCCACTTTCCTTTTTTTGGCGCCGCGAATTGGCCATCACTTAATGAAGTCGTTAAGCGGTTTGGCTTTGGCCCGAAGGAGGCGTGGCCGGGAGGCGCCTTTTGGGCTTTTAATAGCTTTTGGCTCAACTTTTTATACCTCGTCGCTTTCTTCTTTCCCCCACTCTCTCTTTTTATCGGACTTTCTGTCCAAACCGAAGACTTATTACTTAATGATGATGCGGCTGCCATCGAAGTTAAAACCAGCTGCACTTGGGAAAACTCTAAAAAAAGTACTTACTTAGTAAATTATTTAATTTAATTTACTTTTTAATTTGAACCAGTGGATCAATGTGTCTATGGCAACGTGAAAACCATGGTGTATTTCGGTAATTGAAATAATAAATGAAAAATTAGTACTTTAAGAAAGACAATATATTGCATTTCGATAATTTTAAAAAAAATATAGGAAAAATATATACATTAAAATAAGGCAAGATATTGATAATTTTAGGTAATAATTGTAATATAAACAATTTAAAACAAGTCAATTTTTAATAAAAGAAAATAAAGACATGTAAGCAATAAAATATTAATTGTGTTTTGTTTATTTTTAAAAATAAATGGAATATAAATGCACTGAAACATAATCTGTTCTTCATTCCCGCAATATACACTTGTATCCAATATGTTACCATATTTTTTCCGTGTGCACACCATTTGTTGCCGCTTCATTAGACGCGCCCCTCGAAGACAAAAGAGTGATTCGTGAGGGGGCGTCAAGGCTCATTGTAAATGACTTTTAATTATGGGGCGATAAAATGTTTTATATTTTGGTATATAGTATAATCTCGGATGAAAATTCTCGCCAGCCAAGCGAAGCCAGACGGCTCGAAATTGCCGAAGATTATTGAAAATATTTTAACCGTAACGAATCAGAAATAAGCCACTTTGTACAAAGTATCCGCTCATAAGTAAATACATTAATGAAATCATTCAGAATCGCAGAGCAAACTTTAAAGGATTTGTAAACATTAAAATTTACTTATATTAAAACAAATTAAGATTAATTTACAATCCGAAAATGAAGTTATAGCAATATACACAGATTGTCCTTTTAAATGCTAAATTGAAAAGGACACTTTTGGAGAGTTAAGTCATGTCGCCTTAAAATCTGGATCTCAAGAGCAAATTTGTGTTCTCTGAAAACTTAGAAAATGGGCTAGGTATATTAAAATAAACTCAAATATATTGCCAAGGTACGAACATACTTATATAGTTTTTTATGGCACGTATGTACATAAAATGTATGTGGGGCTAAAACATATAGGCATTACTGAAAAAGTCTCAATATTGCCTCTGGTGAATGGCACATATGTGTTGTTTCAAATTCCCAAAAGTCGTTTGGGTTATCAATTACGATTTTTTTTTTTTTTTTTGTGGATGCCATCCAAGGCGCCAGGGCAAACAGAGAAACTGCAGAGGATGACGGCATAAGGTTTGCATAATCTCCATCAACGTCAATTACCCAAACCATCGCCGAGGAGGAAACCTGGGAAATCGGGAAATCGGGCAAGAGGAGAGTTATCCAACACGCAGAATTGTCATTTGCAGGCTTATGCTCCGCCCACTCGGGGGGCGTGGCATGAGTAAGCGGCTTAGTTTTGCCACAGCGCAAAAATCAAAATGTAAATGAAAATATAGACAAAAAAAATGGTGAAAAGTCATCAACAGCAATTGAATCGTGGGGCTACAAGGCAAGTTTATACAACATTCAAGCTCTTTGTTAGAACCGATCCGTCAATAAAAAGGCTTTTCCTTTTGATTCTTGCTTTTTAATATTTTAAGCATAGGCATTATTTCTAAGTCCTTTACCTTTTTTTAAATATATACAAATAAGAACGTCTTTTTCTGATGGTACCACTTCATTTATTTAATACTCAACTGTTATTAATGAACGGGTTTAATACCGCTTTAAATTTGTATTTAAGTTTATTTTCTTTTTTCATGAATTGTATTTTATAAATACATTTTTTCTTCCTTTTAACTAATTATAAATTAAACATTTTCAATTTATAAAAACATTGTTTTTCTTTTCTATTATTAATTGTAAATGAATCATTATTTGCCTGTTTTCATTCAGTTGTACTTAAAGTGCCCACTAAGGGTTAAGAGAGGTGTGTGTGTGGAGGGATGTGTAAGTCCCTAACGAATTGAGCAATCGGCGCCTAGACAGTTTAGAGACAAAGGCCAGCTGCCGGACGTCATCAGCATCCACATCCACGTCCACGTCCACATCCTACATCATCTGATTCATCGTCATCATAATCATCTTCATCGTGGGGCAGCTGGACTGCCATCGCAACAATTTAAATTGTGAAACACGTCTAATCCTTTGAGAGCTGTCACAGTAAACGTGAATGCTCTCCTTTTCCCCTTCCTCTCGACCCTTTTCCCTTTTTCTATTTTCCATTTCCATGGCCAGTGGTCAGACATTTATGAAAAATGATTATAAATGCACAAAGCATGCGGACCAGACAAGAAATGGCAGAGGTAGGCTCTCCAGGAAAGCGCACTGGGAGTCCTGTCCGGCAATTTCAATGGAAGTTGCAAAAAGTATACCTCAAAAAACGGCAAATAATTAAAAATTCAATGTCAGCGGACAGGATTTGAAAGGTACAACTTAATGAAGTGCAATAAAAATCTGGGTAATAAATAAAAACAGTTTTCGTAAACAAAAAAGAACGATAAAATGTACAAAACAAATACAAAAAAATCTTAGTAACTCGATTATTTAGGCTATTGCTGCCGTTTTAGAATAATTACCTAAGTTTTTGTTTTAAACGGTAAAATGGAATAGTATTCATTAAAATTCAAGATGTATTTAAAATCTGTTTACTAGCATATAATCATCCTAAAAAAAATCTGTGGCAACAAGATATGTTCACCGATTTGAAGAAAATCTCTTATGAATTTTCCATTGGAAGTCTCCTGAAAGTGCTGCGCTTTTTTCAGCCTTGAAAATCCGACTGGACCAAGTAACCGGATTCATCAAGGACATGGCTCCCAAAAGGTGACAAGGCGTGAGGTGGGAAATCCTTTTCAGAGGGAAAGGAAATGGAATGGCGAGTGGCAAGAACTGAGTGGCAAAGTTCCGACATCGGCCGCAGACCGCAAGCTGCAAGCGCTGCTAATGACTGGATGGCAGAAGTGTGATGCAGGTGGACCATTGCAGGTTGACCCCTGACGCCACCCCCTCCCCCCCACCTTCCTCCTCTTTCCCGGTGACCTTGCAACACTAATTGAAACAATGCCGGACACCTTAGCCACACAGCCAAAAGCCAACAAAAGCAGACGCAAAGTGGCCATCGGTAGTCGGGAGTCGTCATTTGATGAGCTCCCGACGTGGCCAACACCCCGATCCCCTTCCCCTCCCCTCCTCCCCTCCAGTTGCCATTCAAATGAAGGCGGCAGCTGGTGGCAAGTGTTTGCCAAAGCAGTGAAATGGCCAACAGACAGCAGAAGATGGCAGCTCACAAAGAGAACCAGATAAAGGACACACTCAAAAGAAATCCATCGTAAATGCAATCTCTATCATTAAGACCTCAGAAATTTATAGTACGTTGAAGAGAAATTCTAGAAATTTATTTGAATTAAAAAATCTCTTCTTAGCAGATCATTTTTATGATTTGGCAACATGATTTTTAAAAGGCTTTTCAAATTATAGAGCAATTTGTTTATCATGGCCATAAAGAAGAATGTTATAGTCTTATATTATATTATTATTTTGAAAAAATACACAGTGATTATAAATATAGCAAAACAAAATAACTAAACTATTTCTTCTTTAAATAGCTGCTAAATTCAATAGTTTCGCTGCTTATGAAGTCTGATTTTGCCATCAGAATTTAATTGTTATCAAATTATTTAAGCTACATATATCTGTTTGACCAGTTTAGAAACAAAAAAAGAAACACCTTTAACAGATGTTTTATTTTATTTTATATATATTCAATTTTTAAGGGGTTCCCCGGATAATTCTTTTAATTATGATGATAATTTCTAACTCTTGGTGTTATGTTAATTTCTACACCACGAAATGTTTTTTTTTTAAATAAATTACCTGTGAACTTTCGTGGCACTTTTTTTTTCCAGTGCCACTGCAGGGCAAGGCAAATGACTTTAAGTGCATCAGCAGAAGGAGCTGCTGATTAAGCTCAAGGATTATGTCTTTGCTCCGTGGCGGTAGTAAATGGACATTCAATTGGTGGATGGCAGGAGGGGAGGAGGGGGGATGGGAGGCACGCCGAAGGACGCCGAATAACAGGTGCCACTTAAACCAATTAGCTGATGGTTTGTCCTTAGATGGAGCTTAATTTTCTAGGGGTTGCATAACCCTATAATGCGATGAAAGCGGATCTTCTGACTTGGAATTAGAATCAAAATTAAATAGTTGAATTTGGAGGGGATATAACAAACAGATAGTTCAAGTTAGATGTACATTTGACTCCACTTAATGTTCCTTTATTTTATTTTATTTCGCAATTGCAAACTTGATACGAAACGCGAATGTCACCTTTCCAATTTCCATTTTCATTCGATGCGATTCCATCGCAGTCCCACTTCCCCAGCTTTTTCCACACCGGTTTAGCTTGTATAATCTGTTTATCCAAGCAACGACTCGAATTCACTGTGATTCCCCATTGATTCCCTTTGATTCCATTACCCGGCTGAAGTTTGCTCCCCCAGTGCATTCCTGTGGGTTTACAGAGAACGCAAAAGAAAAGCCGGAAAAGCGGAGTCTGGGAAAAAGTTTGAAATGAAGAACTCATATTGAATGGCAGCGGAATGATTTGTGAATGAATGATTCGTGCTGGCTGAGCGGTTAGGGGGATTAGCCTGTTGACAAGTTATTTCCAGCTGCCTTTCGGCCTTTGCAGTTGCGAGTTGGCCAAATTCAGATTTTAATTTGCGCTTAGCCGGATTACGTGGTCGGTGCGGTTGGCGCTTGTTTCCGCCGCTTTTCGCCTTAACATAAATAATTTATCATGCACAAATTAGCGTTGAGGATTTCGGCTTTATGTCCCTGCCACAAACACGCTCGTCCCCACACGATGAGTGATGGCTGACACATTAGTTCGGCCCGTCCTTGCCCCTTGCCCACTGCCCCCCACCACTCCCCCTTTCTGTTTGCCCCACGACGTTGACAAAGTTTCCTGTTTACTTTCGTTGCCGCCTCTATGCCTTTTTTTTTTTGCGACAAAAAAAAATAATTTTTGGTCAACCGCAACAATTTTTCGGCAGGAACGTGACAGCAAAAAAGGACCACGACGGCCAGCAGCAATGGCAAAACAGCAAAAAGGGATAAATTATGAACCGGTAGCCGGAGTCGCAGAGGAGTCGCAAACACGACTTGGCTCAATACTTATCCACCGAAAGAAAATTCGTGTACCAGCAGTTCGAAACGAGACCAATAAATACAACAAAAATATATACAAAGAGTTCCATTTTACATATAAACCTGTTTTTTTTTAAATAATTATAAGCTTTTTTGAATATTTTAATAGGCTGTAGTAAAAATATTGATATATTAAGGGTGTATTTAAATAGCTGCCGAGCTAAATAAAGACGGATGTAACCCACAAAAAAAAAGCAAGAAGTTGCATTTCAACTATACGGGTTTTTGAGAAATATTCATAAAATTACTTTGAAAGTTTTTTTATAAAACAAATTAAGTCCCAAAAATAATTATAAAATATCTAATGAGAATGCAAATGTAACTTTTTGTGCCTAGAATTAAGATGTAATTTAATGAATAAGAAAGTTCAATTTGTAGTTCTTAGTTTTATCTGCTTTGACTACTTAGAAATATAAAGATGAAACTAGTAAAGTGTTCTGCATGTAATAAAGTAATTTTTGAAGACATTCTTTGGCTTTTTGTTTCTAGCTGCCTCTTAATTTGTAATAATAATAATCTGAGGTTTTTTTTTCTCAGTGTAGCCGCAACTGTCTAGGGCATGGCAACAACAGCAGCCACGACAGCGATGTCGTGGTGAAACGCTTGAAATGTCCTGGCCAGAGCTCTGCGCCCTCCTTATCCTGCAGCTCCTGGTCCTGGTCTTCATCCTCATCCTCATCCTCCTCGTCGTCCTGCTCGTGCTCGTGCTCCTGTTTGTCCTGCACTTCTAATGTAATCAACATCTTGTAGTTTTAATTGCATTTAGCGTTGCGAGCGGCGCCTAATTCGATTGTAACGGTCAGCTAACAGCCCGTTCCGTCCCGTTTTAGCCCTTTCGCCAGTCCTGCCGTCCTGCTATCCTGCCATCCTTTGGACCAGCCAGGACATTTCCAGTTATTCAGCCAACAACTCCCATCCCCATCGCTTGTAGCACTTAATGAGTCTTGAAGGTAATTGGCTGGTTTTAATGGCCACGAGTTGACTTCGACATTCAATTCTTTGCCAGCTTCCGATGCTTCCTTCCTTCCTGCCAGCCACGCCCATCGGTTGGCCCACCACTTCCACTTCCCGCCGCCCACTTTTGGCCAAAGCTAATTATAAAGTCAATGTAAGTAGGTAGGTGCATGTAGGCAGATATCGAAAACAGCAGTCTGTTTCCCAGGAGAATCGACAGGAAATATACCACACCGCGTTCTCCCCAAAAGTTTCACTTAAATCGAAGTTAATTATTTAGTTATGGTCATGTAAAAAGTAATTTCCTTTGCAAATATTAACATTTAGTTAATTTCTGCATACATATCTTGAACATATTAAACATTTTTATTTCTTTTCTTGACTCCTGCTTTAGTTGAAAAATAAATACTTAAAATAATAGGTTATTTCAGAGTAGTTTTTCATTTAAAGAAACTCAGGTAACAGTATTAATTTTTGTGTTTTAAGTTTCTCACATTAGGTAGTAATTTTTAAAAAAAATAATTTTCCCCCAAATTAACAGTCTAGATTTTTAATGAATATTTTGCATTATTAACAATCAATTAACCGTAATTGACGCTTTATTGATCAGTGTACTTTAATTAGCGACTGTTGTCATTGGGTAATGATTTAAAGGTAACTTTGGACGCCTATTTAGGTTAAATTATCACCAATTATCGGCCGGTTGAGTTTTTCAATCCATCTTTTAGTTGTAGTGGGAGTTGGTGGAAAAGTGAGTGGGAAAATGGGAGGGGGGATGGGGAGGGGTTCGTAGCCAAGACACGACGCATATTGCAATAGACAAAAGACAAAGCGCGCAAACAAGCAGACAGCCAACAGACAGGCCAGACACACTGAAAAACACAAGAAAAATGCCAGACCAAGGGTCTGCGGAGCGGGGGGATTTTCCAGGAGGGCAGAGGAGAAGACACAGCTATAGATACTCGAAAAAAACTTTTTCAATATGAGCCAAGCGAAAGGACAGCGGCTAAAGAAGAGTTCTCCCTTTTGGGCGGATTCAATGGATACAGTGGGATGGCCACACAATCAATCGAAAATCGATGGTTGAAAGGTGCGAAAAGACCAAATTCGATCATCTCCAGATGGTTGAATTAGAATAAACATTGATTGTAGGTAACAATTTAAATGTACAAAATTAACACACATATTTCAAGGAAACTTTAAGATAAGCCGGGAATAATTGTCCTTTGCCATAATATATTATCCATTCATGATCAGATTTAATAAGGTTTTCAATTTTATCTTACTTTTCAAAACACCAAATGAGGAGTTAAAACGAGAAACTGCATTTAAAAAGTAAATTCAGTTGTAATTCTAAAATATACAAATAGTAAGGATTTTAATAAGCTATTCTTGTTTTATTAATTAAAATATTCAATAATTTTTAATTGTTTTATACTTTTGCTTTTTTGTCATCTTCAATTTTTTTTTAAATAATTGTTGTTTGGCCACAACTAGAGTCTGTTAACTTTTTCGTGCAAAAGTAATGCTACAGCCCTGAAAATTAAGAGCTGAATTTTTGGCCACAAATCGCTCAGTGTTGGCCCACTGTCATCCCATCCTGCATCTTAAGCCCCCTGGTTTCTTGGCCCTGGGTTGTCTGTGACAACAAGGAGACACATATTTATTTTCTTGTCCCATTTAAAAACTTTATTTATTGACGCTGATAGGAATCTAGTCAGCTATCTGTGCGTTTTAGCTGCACCCCCTCCCTCTCTTTTCCACATGACCACGCCCCCTCCGTCCCCAATTGGAGGCAGGCCTTATACCTGATTCTAAATTTTGTACTTATATTTTTCTGCTTTGCTTTGTTTTGTGCCTCGTTTCTTTTGCATGTTTGCAGGTCGAGCAATAAAATCAAAGACCAACTACAGAGCCAAACACTTTGTAAAAGACAATCAAAAGCCCAAAGATAAACACTGGCCGAAAAAAGTGACCACAAAGCCCGAGATCGAAGGATGAACTGGATGGAGGGAAATGGGATGCAGGCGTGTGAATCTACAAATCCTCGATGAGTGAGTGGCACCGGCAAAGGAGCTCACATTCATCGATGTCACCAATAAAGTGAAAGAGTGTCCGAACACAAATAAATACGAGTACAGCAAACAAAGGACACTGAAAGAAAAACTTTGCGAATGAAAGCTAGCATATGTAGCTGAAATTTTAATATTAAGTGGCTACAGAATTTGGAACTGACTAGAATGTAAATTTACTCTATTAATCTACATAAAATATAATATAAATAATAATAATATTAATGTACACACTTGATTCCAAATCTTAGTTGTATATACATTTTGAAATCTTATAATGGTTTTATTTAAAAAAAATGGTTTTAATCAAATCGAATATTTGGAATCTGCTTTTGCTTAAATTCTAATGTCTACTTATTATAAATGTTTTTTATTTAAATTAAGATTTTTAAATGGGGAATACATACTCTATTTTACCTGCCATTTTATAGAACTTCATCAATTTTAAATTGACTTCCCTGTTTCGCATGGTGCATGACCTGGGGAATGGTAGATCTGGATATTGCCCAGCTGGTGGGGATTGTAGAGCCGTCATAATCTAAAAATCTTGCCGCCGGCCGGCCTGGCAAACAAACAAACAAACCGGCAAACGGACCAACGAAAAGCCGTTTGGACTTTGCGCCCCATTCGAGAGCACAAATGACAAAAGGCCGGACGGTCCTGGACCGCAGCTCCAGCCCCTCACCCCTCATCCCCTCCTTGTCGACCGCCCACCCACTGAAAACTCGGGGAAAACGACAATGCAATTTTCATTACGCACTTGCCAATATTAAGCCAAAGTTTAGCACTGTCTGGCCGTCCACCCATACAAACAAACCGAGCGGGCCAAAAACACAAAAGAACACTAAAAAAAAGAATTGATTGGTTATTTTTTTATTATATTGAAAAAAACCTTAAAAACTAAAATAATAGACAACCTTTATAAATGTTTAAGACAGAACCAAAAGAAATTCAAAACAATGGTTTTATTTTAGTATTTAGTACAGAAATTCTAGAAAACAGACTTAAAAGGCAGTTCATGTTTTTTCCAACTTCTATTGCATTAAAAATTAATTAATTGCAAATTTAATATAACTAAAAAAAATAAAATTATATATATGTTTTAAGATTACTTGAAACAATCCAAATAAACTAAACAAATATGTCAATATGATTTACAATTAAGTAAGCATGAGCTAAAAATTAAGCCTTATCCATAAATTTCATATATAATATACAAATTAAGAAAAACTAATTTTATAACTTGTATGTGTTTTTTATTTTTATTTTGAGAGTAGTGGCAATTTTCCCAGACTCCAAATTCGCGCAGTGTATCCACATACACATCAACGTCATGTTGTGGTCGTGGGCTTTGTGGTTGTTGCTGCCACGCCTACTGCCAAGGTAATAAAGCAAAAGTTCTGATCCAACTCCAGTCCCCCATTTTCCCCTTTGGCTCCTCCGATTCGGATTCTCACCAAGGAGCCGATAAGCCGCCGTCCAGAAGCAGTTTTTGGTAGATGTGGATGTGGATGTGGAAGAAGATGTGGATGTGGATGTGGATGCAGACGTGGAAATGGAAGTGGATCCGCATCAACAAAGGAAGCGGAAATGAGCCGGCCAGATGTCTTCACTTGCACGTGTGAGGGCGTAGGCGTTCCGTTTGTATAGTCACTCTGGGGCTCAAAAGTAAGCACACTTCTAATCACTGGCTCAACTTAACGACCCCAACAGATTGGCATAAAATAAACTCTATGTTAGGATAGATTTTAAGTAAACTGGACTGTGGATCCTTCTTAATGTAGGTACTTTAGTCATTTAGTACCTATTTATCATAAATTGGCTTGGATTATGTGAACCTTTCTGTTAAAAATAATCCAAAGTATTTATAAATTTGTCGCTATCTGCAGAATAAGTTTCAGAATAACGTAGACATTGGATCCTACTTATTGTAGGTACTTTTGTATTACAATATTATTAATTGGTTCAAATTTATGATGACTTGCCTTTTAATATAAATTTGTAAGTATTTACAAAAAATACTTTCAATGTAAGTCAGTATGATCAGTGTTTTATCTTTTGAAGATCGGTTTTAGTTTTTCAAAAATAGTTTGTTTTACATTTTACAATCCCAAAACAACTAGTTACTTTTTTTAACCCACAATAATCCTAAAAAAAATGCAATGATTATTGCTAAAAGTCTTAAAGCGATTAAAAGTGTATGCGCTTTACTTTATTCCAAACCGATTAAGCCAAAGCCCATAATACAGCGCACTCGTGGGAAATCGAATAATTAAGGCATATGCCGATACGGTTTCGACCGCTGCCACGCCCATACGCCCACCCGACCACACATGCCCCATCCAAGCTAATTATACGCGCCTCCAAATAAAAACAAACAAAAGCGCGTGGTCGCTTATAATGATTATTAAGCCAAGGGAACTGGAAGTGAAATGCTTATCAGAAAGGTGCAGGCAAAATGCAGAAAATATTGGAGTAGGAGTAGGAGTATATATAGGGGATATCGGGTATATCGGTGAATATATAGGGGGCGGAGGAGCCATAATGAAGCCATCGTCATCGGCATGACCGTCCGCTCGTAATTACGCGGCCCTCTTCGAAAACTGATGATTTTCATTAACGACAAGTTAATAACTTAGCCAACGCGAGAACGAGAGTTGGAGTTGGAGTTGAAGTTGGAGATTCGAGGCGTCTTTATTATCGATAGCCATCGAGGGGCAAACACAAGGCGAAAACACTTGGCAGCGGAAGATGGGGCAGCAAGAAATATATGCCTCCTCTGTGGCCTTAGTCCAAGTTCATCTTAAGCTCAAATATATTATTTCGCATCTGTGTTACTCGATACCTATATATTTTTAAGCAGAGTTTTTCTTTTTAATTATGGTAAAACATTTTTTAAACGATTTTTATCAATCAACTCCGAAAGACTTTTTTCAATCAACTCCGAAAGAGACTATGTATATCAACTTAGAAAACAAGTTTTTATGATTGATAGCCTAAGACTGCTACATTTTGTAAATCATTTAACAATTTAACTGGTAAAATAAAAAACGAAGAAATTACATAATGCAAGTTTAATATTATAAATTCCATTGGAAAGATTTTAGGAAAGAAATAGAAATAAGAAGCAAAACAGAAAGATTGTTTTTATGGTTTTAGAAATTTAATATGTATTTATAGAGTAAAGCTTTTAAGGTAAACGGAAAAAATACTTATAAATTTTTTTCTGGACTATATAAAAAAACAAAATCATTTTGAGAAAAGATTATTGATTTTATATAATCAATTTTTATATTGTATTGTTTTAAGGCAGAAAGTAACATTATTTAATTAAAATAGAAAAAGTCTTCATATTTAAATTTGTATATAAAAGCAAACATTTGAAACAACAAAATTTAAGCTAGTGATGCAAAGGAAAGAGCATTTATTATAAACAAAAATTCTTTTTTTGTGGATTAATGATTTTAAATAAAGTTTTTGAAGTTTAATGTTTTTGGATGGAATTTAAAATACATTTAGTGTTGCCTTAAAAGAAGTGATCTGGTCGAAGAGGAGACAAAATGTTTTGATTTGCAGTGTGGCCCCGTTTGTGCGGCCAAAGTCAACAAGTCGACAACAAACAACAACAAACGGCAGCAAACAGTGGCTATTTAGCAACAAAATGTTTCGCCGAGTGGCAATAAAAATAAAAAAAAACTGCAGCGCCAGCAAAGCAACAAATGTTGCAGCAACTGCGCAACTCGCAAAAGGGAGAGAGAGAGAAGTTTTAACAGCGACTGATTTTAACAGAAAGAGAGAGACATTTTGAGTAACATATTAACATTGCCCTCTCTCATTGCAGCATCCGGCGGTATTTGTGGCCCAGCAACACAACACAATAGCAACACAGCAACATGTTGCGCGGGCCGCGATCGAAGCGGACCAGTGCAGCCCCTTTAGCAATTTACCTGCCAGATCTGGCAGAATTGTCGTAATTTCGGGCTGCAAGATGAGGAGTTTGAGCAATAGATACACAAGGATTGCACGTTCTGCAACTTCGCTACAGACATAAAGCTTTTTGACTTATTTTAACAGGTATGTACTACACATACATAAAAAAGTTTATTTAATTATGCTCTACCTTATGAGTTCATGACACAAATTACTGGCAATGACGAATAATATAGCGTTAAAGGTTAATTAATAAAATTGTTAAAGATATTAAATCATGTTCCTATTTAATTGAGGTATTTTTTATTTTCATTTTCTTAAAATACATACATATGATATAATTGTTCAAGGTAGATAATTCATGTTCCTTTTTAAATTAGGTATATATATTCTTTTTCTTAAAATACAAACATTTGGTTAATTGTTTAAGCTACAGAATTTACGTACCTTTTATTTGTAACTATTTTTTTTTTATTTTCAATTTTTCTACTCAAATATTATTTTATACTACAAATTTTAAGGGATTTATTAATTATTTCTAGGCAATTTATATATAGATTTTTAACGTTTTTTCTAAATCTAGCAACTCTTGGTCCGGCGATGCTGGCAACACTGCAGCGCGCAAACAAAAACAAGCGCACACACACAGCACACACGCACGTGCGGAAAAACGAGCGGCGAACGAAGACGAATCGCGGCGACCGAAAACAGTCGACTGTGGACAAGCAGCCCGACTTGACGTAACGCAAACGAACCGAACGCCGCCGAGCGACGCGATTTCCACGCTGCGATTTAAAACGCCTGCGCAAACGGCTGCAAAAGCGGCGAATTTCGATTTTTTTTTAAAAGTGTTTTAAGTAATTTCAAAAACTATTTTTTTGAGTGACTATTGAAAATTGAGTTACTTTTGAAACTATTAAAAAACCCAGGAGTTTCGAATTTTATGTGTCAAAAAGTGAAGTTTTGAAAACTATTGAAAATCCTTTAAATTGCGAACTTTCGTGTAAAGTCTTTTCTGATTTCTAAAACTTCAAAACAGTTTTGAATTTGCATTTTGGATTTCTAAGACTACAAAACACTTTTCAACATCGATTTCTACAACTAGACTTTTTTTGAGTGAACAAAAAGTTACAAATAATTTGTGAAGCTCCTATTGAACTCGGAACTTTAACAAGTGGATTTATTTGATTTTTGAAACACCTCTGAATTAAGTGATTTCTAAAAACGAAGGATTTCGAAATTGTGTGAATTTGGACCTGCTTCTGCAATCTCTTTCGATTGGTGAAACCCCAGAGCCAAAGCGGTGAAGATGCCTCCCCTGGCCACGATCTTCGGAGGCCTGTTGCTCCTGGGACTCCTTGGAATCCCGCAACTCCAGGCCATTCCCAACGACGTGTACTTCAAGATGTTCCCGCAGCAGGCGCCACCGGAGGATCCGTGCTACAACAAGGCGCACGAGCCGCGCATGTGCATCCCGGACTTCGTGAACGCCGCCTACGATGCGCCGGTGGTGGCCAGCTCCACGTGCGGAGCGGCGGGCGCCCAGCGGTACTGCGAGTTCCAGGAGCGGGAGCGCGACATGGCCTGCCACACCTGCGACATGGCCGATCCGCTGCGCAGCTTCCCGGCCCGCTCGCTGACCGACCTGAACAACTCGAACAACGTGACCTGCTGGCGGAGTGAGCCGGTGACGGGGAGCGGGGACAACGTGACCCTGACCCTGTCGCTGGGCAAGCGGTTTGAGCTGACCTACGTCATCCTGCAGCTCTGCCCCCATGCACCGCGTCCCGACTCCGTGGTGATCTACAAGAGCTCCGACCATGGTCTCAGCTGGCAGCCCTTCCAGTTCTTCAGCTCGCAGTGCCGGCGGCTCTACGGCCGTCCCGCCCGCCAGTCTATGGGGCGCCACAACGAGCACGAGGCCCGCTGCAGTGACGTCACCCGACCGCTGGCCTCCAGGATCGCCTTCAGCACGCTGGAGGGACGGCCCTCGGCCCGCGACCTCGACTCCTCGCCGGTGCTGCAGGATTGGGTCACGGCCACGGACATCCGGGTGGTGTTCCATCGCCTGCAGCGACCCGATCCCCAGGCCCTGCTCTCGCTGGAGGCGGGAGCGGCAGCGGACCTGGCCGGCGGCAAGTACAGCGTACCGCTCGCCAACAGTCCCGCTGGCAATAACATCGAGGCGAATACCGGAGCGGAAACGAGCGCTGCCGGCGGACTACACTATGCCATCTCTGACTTCTCGGTGGGCGGGCGGTGCAAGTGCAACGGCCACGCCTCCAAGTGCTCCACGGACGCCACTGGGCAGCTGTACTGCGAGTGCCGCCACAATACCGCCGGGCGGGACTGCGAGCGCTGCAAGCCCTTCCACTTCGACCGCCCCTGGGCCAGAGCCTCCGCCCGGGAAACCAACGAGTGCAAAGGTGAGTCACACACTTTCCTTTACTCAATATTATTTATATTATTATTGTTCATTAATATTAATTATATTACCCTTGGGGATACGGAATTGGGTGGGAAGTACGGGCAAATAGAGGGCTATCAAGTTTAAGACTGTATCTCTTCACACATTTTATTGAGAATTCAGATTTAAATACCTATTTAGTTGTCCTTTCATATAATTTTGGCACGAATGAGTTAGGAATATATATTTATTACATGTTTTTTGGATTAAAATCCCTGGAAAATAGGGATAAAGAATATAAATTTATTCAGCTTATCCGACATGTGTATATTCTAAAACTTAGAAAGTTAATTAAGAATTTGAAAGAGTTAAATTCATGTAATTCTGATTTTGGTTAAAGATTTTAATGTTCAAATTTAATAAGTTATGATAAAACGATAAAAGGCAACGACGAGATTACAACTAAAATAGTATATATAAACACTGTTTAAAGTTAAAAAGAACTCTGCCAATTATCAAGGGCACATTAGTAGCTGAAAATAAATAATTCAGCTCTAGGAAAAGACTATAAATAGAAAATGATTCCATTTCAATAATTTTGCTCTGTTTATTTATTGGTAATGGAAGCAAAGGCACTGAATAAACATTATTCTGCTACAGCTGCAGTATATACCTTGTATTTCTTTAAATTTAATCAGTTTTTTTACTGTGCATAGGTTAGTTAGTCTTATTTGAAAATCCTAAGGTGTCATAGTATTGCTTACGATATAGGAAATTGCACAGAAATGAGTTGAGAAATTCTTGTCTGTTTCACATCTTGAGTCCAGCAATTATATTCCCAACACACCTTGGGGAAAATAGAGGATTACCTTCTGTTTTATTGGCCAATATTATTGGGAGGGCTTATGAAAACACTCGAGGGATCTCTTACCTGAGCCACGACGAGTGTTTTACCTAGACTTCTGTTGTGCGGAATATCCCGGTCGGGAGATTTTCCCCGTACACTTCCTACCTAGACCGAAGTCAACATAACTCCCCCAAAAAACATTCCCGAAAAAAAGGGAAATTTCGATGCGAAATATTGGCTTCAGGGCGAGTAACCCCCAAGGACTCTTGCGTGGCCATCCAGCTCAATCTGTTGGGCAAACATATCGGAACACAGAGTTGAGGTACTGGAAATCGGTGGAGAAACCGGTGGTTGCAAGTGGTAATCTGGAGATATGGAACGGGGGGCAGGCGACAACTCCATTAGAATTCAATTTTCGAGCCAGTCGCGTGTGTTTAGTTTTCATCTTAACTTGGGATCGGTTCGGGCGGGGGTTGCTCTTTTCCTCACAGGATAAGAATTCTGGAATAGGAATCCCAAGGAGGACCTGAAGGCATCTCTGTTTGTGCTGTGGATTTGGCTTAGCCATAATTGAACAACTCGATGGACACGTGTGGCGGGTTAGGGAGGGGGGGTTGGAAGTGTGCGTAGGTGAGTGAGGAGTAAGACCAACTTTTGGGCCAACCCTCGCGAAATCGAGACTTTACCTTTGGCCAGGCTAAACAAGCAAACAACAACAACGACACAAACAACATTCACATTCAATCAACACACAATAGATCCCGTGGGTCAGAGCGAGTCGGCGATATCCCGTGTCCGGAGTCCGGAATCTGGAATCTGGAATCCGGGATAAACCCTCGCAATTAACCCTCTAAAAACTCGCTGAGCTCGAACAATAAGCGCGAATTTAAGCGAAATTAATTTGATAAGCATTTTCAACAAGAGCGAGCACACAATTCGACAATCGAACATGAAAATGAGAACAGGGAAGTTTTTAGGTTTTCAATTTTGCCGATTCCGATGTTGGTATTTTTACATTAATCGTTAAAACTGACAAAATTATAAGGGTTCTCTATGTCACGATAAAAATGTATAGCAAGAGTGGGAGATTTCCTTTGTTCTTTTCTTTGAAAGGGTATCGAAATTTATCCTTGCATTTTTTATAAAAATATTATTGGGTTCACATTATCCAATATGAAATAATGCTTCGACGTTTTAGGATTTTAGAACTTGTCCAATTACCAAATAAACTGATTTTGTATATCTTATAAATAGTTACTTAATGTTAAAAAGCTCAAGGTTTTGAAGTACTTCATTAAGCGCTTGATATTTAAATGCAGACATCATGACTTGATATTGTAACTACATAAAATCGATATAAAAGTGCGGGGCTTGTATAAAAAGTGAACCAAAAAAAGCTTTTATTATAGTGACAAATCATTCGCATCATTATTGAATCCAAACTGTTACCTATTTTTCATTAGAACACTCCACACCATTTCCCGCAGAACACTTGTCCCCCAAAGTTCAGGCATCATTCACAACTTGCAATGTGTGTTCCAGGCACTTGATGAAAGTGTCCTTCGTGGTCATCACGTGCCATAACATTGCAATTTTTTGTGATCCATTTTCGGGGGGAAAGAAGGGAGAGAGAGAGAGGGGGGAAGGGCGTCTGATGGGGAGATGGACATGCAGCCGGGACCTTTTGCTATTGTTTAGTGCATAAATCACAGTCACACCAGGGCGGAATATATATGGCGGGCAGGCAGACGGTCTTATCAGAGGACGGCACGTGTGCCAGACTCACCGACCCGCCCCCGACACGCCCTCTCCGCCCACCGCCTTTCGGTTTATTAGGGTTGCAAAATGCAACCCCTCACCCCCTTGGAATCCTGCTCAAAGGACCCGCGCATCCATACATACATATGTTGCATGTTTATGGACAAACGAAATTAACGTTGCCATCGCCGCTTTTGACGTTCAATGTGACCTCAAACAACGGCTACAAAAACAACCAACAGGCAGCAATTACAGACCAACAACAACAACAATGAAAGGGAAACGGAAAATGTCCAGGCCGGAAAATATTTCCGTTGGGCGGTGTGAAAAGAAAAAACCACAGAAAATTGGGAAAAATGAACATATGCGAGCAGATTGCATTCGAATCGAATCAAACGAAATGGGTATGGAAATCGAATCGAATCGAATGGAATGAAATGGAAGGGCACTAGATTATATCTCCTAACTAACTGCGAAACGATTTAGCAGGGGTTTTAATGAGGAGGCGGTAACAGCGGGCAATTTGCATGGAATCACCAAATTAGGAGTTTCCTAAGTTCATACAACACATGGAAGGATTTACAAAAGGAGGCACATGGAATAGGATATTCCCACCAAAAATATTAGCATTACAAAATGCCAAAGAAGTCAAATGCCTTTTTGTATATCTATATAAATATATAAAGACATATATAGACCTATATATATAATATATATAGACACGGCTATTCACTTCCTCTTCCTTAAATATTTCATATAAATATCAAGCAAATCCTTTAGAATCCATACAAATTCTCACACAATTTCGATAACTTAATTATTATTTAATTACATACTTATTTAATAAGTATTGGACAATGTTTCTCTTTTGAAATGCATCATCATTTTAAGCAATAAACAATTTGAAATACATATGCTTCTGATCAAGCATTATGAGATGGAAAACTTAAGAGCGGAAGTTGATGTTCTATCTAGCTTTTTATTTGGAAATTTCTTATTATACCCCTGGGGTATATTTCCATTCGGCTGACCAAATTTATGGAAATTAAATGGATCAACAAATAATAAAGAAATCTTTCGGCTAAAGAAAATCCCATAAATGTGCGGATATTTTAGAGAGCGCATTACGAAAGAGTCTTCAGAAATTCGTGATTAATGCACAGATGCAATCCCATTATTTCCCTTCTGCGCCGGAAACCATCCATTCTCAACATTCTTTTACCATAAATTGCCAAACTTCCAACTCGGAGCATAAATTGCGTTAGATTTATAGGTGTCGGGAACAAAGGCGAGCTGCGCACATACATATATTTTTAATGAGTTGAGACGGGGGGCCAACTTTGACCCGCACTTAACCCCTCAATCATAAGGCGAATGCAGTTTATCACACCTCCGTCGACACCTACGGCGGACCCAAGATCCGGATTCTGGATTCCGGATTCCGTATACCGGATTACGGATCGAAATAGTTTGGCTTCGGCTGCAATATATGCACAAGCACATGGGAGTAATAAAGAGCAGAAAATAAAGAGTCCGACGACGTGAATTTGAACAAAAACAAACAAATCCAAAATGTGGCTAAAATTAACGTTGGCGTTGTTGAGATGGCGTGCAATAAATAAATTTAAATCCGTTAAAACGTTTGGCAAATCAAGACATTACTCATACGCCGTGTTGTTGCCGCACCAGAAATAGTTTCCCCACCCCCCCAATTTTACCCACCCATCGCTCTGATGGACGTGTCTAAAATGCTTCGTCGGAGTGGTGATAAATGTGCCGGGGCTTAGGAAAATGCCGCGAAAATTAGCCAAACAATTTGTCCAACCAAAATCGAATGGAATGACTATAGTGGCCAGGGTTGCCCGATGATGATTATGTGTCATTCAGAATTAGTCAAGTGTATCGCAAGGTCACCAGAGCGAACTAACTAAATGGCTGCCTATGCGAAACTTTCAATTGATCTGGCTTAAGACTAGTTATTTAAAAGCCCGTTAAGAGGTCAATTTTTCGATGTCGTTTTTGCGGTTCTAGTTTTTAATCTGATAAAAAAAATGTTAACATGAAGTCAAATAATTTGGAAACACTAATTCGCTTTCCCAATGTAATGTTTAATATTTAATCTTTAAACTCTAACAATATATTCAGAAAGTAAAACCATTTTAGGCAATGTCAAATCTCAACACGACATTAAAAATCCGGCCTTTAAATAGTTAAATTGCTGGTTGAAAAGGTTGATTATTTGAATATCTTGGTAAGTTTCGATTGGCAGTATTTTTTTAAATATTAATGAAAGGTTTAATATAATAAAACCTCTCGAACTTTAATGTCCCTAAATAAAATTACATATAAAATTCAAATTTGACTGATTTCAGCAGTTTATTTATTTTCAAAGAATTAAATTTCATATATTTCAAAGGCCACCCATAAACATATTTATTTAAGGGAGTTAATAATCTAAATGGGGGTCCCTTTGCCGCTCACCAAGTGAAAAAGGCTATTTGCGGATCTGTCTTGAATGTATTTCATCTCTTTGGCCTCGTCACCTTGCCTTGTGGGTGCATTTTCCCATCAGTCAGATTTATTTGGTTTCACCAGATTTTTTCTTGTCGTTTCCCGAGCTTGTCTCTTTTTTGGCTCTCCTGGACATTGAATCGAAATTGCATTGGCATGTCCTCAAGTTATTTGAGGGGAGAGCGGGGAGCGGGGAGGGTAGAGTCAGAGGGGGGACTGGGTATTGTTTGGCTGGGATTCCGCTGCTTTGTGTGTGAATGTCCTGTGGCTATAATTTCGCACAGCAATCCCTGCCCGTCGCCTTATGTCAGTTTTCATCAGTTACAATTCATGAATTTTTTGCTCTTGCATTTTTTCCTTCACTGTGAAAAGCCGTGAATGCTGAAGGATGGTTTTTGGGGAGGGGCTGGGGACAATGAGTAGAAAGCGAAACGTGCAAAAATCCTTTCGCCTTGCCATCTCCTTCGCTGTCATTTTAATTGTTGTTTACCGGGCTTGTCAAATGCGCACTTCAGTGTCAAAAAAAATGAAAAAGAAAACAAGAAAATAGCTGCACAATCACGGTTCTCGACTATGCGATACCCAGTAATTTGTTAAAGCTTTATATTTGGTATACACCTTGAATAAAATAATTTAAAAAAGCTTTTTGCCTCAAAAAATCTTGGCTGCAGTTTGTATTATCTTTTGATTATGGGAAGTATATTTAATCTTATATATTTTTAAGAGTTTAAATATTTTTCTAAAATAAATAGCTGAAATCAAGCAATGTTAACCGCGATCTATGGCTTGATATCACTTGTTGATGACATGATTTTCCCTGAACTACGACTCAATTTGCAGAATGTAGCACGTGAACCTAAAATGCAAATTACCAGGTATAAAACAAGAGAGAACGCTATAGTCGGGTGCCCCGACTATCAGATACCCGTTACTCAGGTAAAGGGAGTGCGAGGGAGATGGAGATAGAAACTTTGATCACGCATAACTTTTTAACGAATGGTCCGATTTGAAAAATTTCTTTTACATTTCGATAGGTATTGATAAACACAATAAAACTGCATTTTTACTTTTCCGAAATATTTAAATTTTTAAAATCGTATATGAGCGATTGTGGGCGTTAAAGGGGGCGTGGCACCTTTTTGAAACAAACTTGCGCTGCGTAGGAACTCCTAGAATCTGCATGCAAAATGCCAATCTTCTAGCTTTTATAGTTTCCGAGATCTCAGCGTTCATACGGACAGACAGACGGACAGACAGACGGACAGACGGACAGACGGACAGACGGACAGACGGACATGGCTATATCGACTCGGCTAGTGACCCTGATCAAGAATATATATACTTTATAGGGTCGGAAACGCTTCCTTCTACCTGTTACATACTTTTGCACGAATACAATATACCCTTTTACTCTACGAGTAACGGGTATAAAAAGGACGTCATCGGCGCAGAGTGGAAGCCCCCAGGTGGTGAGCGAGTCCTTTGGGTCGGTGGGTCTGGGACTCGGAGGTCGAATGGGGCCGGGGACACCTAGACCATTCGTTATGATGGCCGGCTGTCTATGACGAGGCTGTCATCGCCATACGCTCTGATTTACTGGCCGGCACACACTCGCACTGACACATCCTCGCCCATATATATCCTGGCCCCTCCTTCGGGGATTCGGGCCACCTGCTTTAATTTTTTCGGCTTTAACATTTGTGATTTTCCAAACACGGCTTTTCATCGCCTCGCATTCGCTCTCACCAATACGCTTCAACGAATTCATTTGGCAATACTTTTTAAAAAGCCCCCGAAAAGTGAAAATCACTTGGGCACTGCCTGATTCTGTTGCCTAATTTATGTTTTATTTTCTGTGCCGTACAGAGTACGCAAAACGCTCGCAGCCAAAGAGGACCCTCCTTCTCGTCCTGCTGAGTGTTCCGGCTTTGGCTTTGGCTTTCGGTTTGAGTTTGTTTTGGTCCTGGCATGGCTTTCAAGTGATTATGATTATTTTTTATGCACATAACGCCGCACACATATGTGTGCAACCCCACAGCGAAAGACCGTCGCAGGCTCATCAGCAAACGAGCGTCAAAAGCAAAGGGCAGGACATCAGCAGCTAGGACACAGGGAGCTCAAAAGCCAAACAAAACAGGACAAAACGAAACGTTAAGTCAGCAGCTTTGAGGCGGATCAGTAGGTCCATGAACAACGACCTGCAGATACCCTTTGATGGAAGTCTTGCAGAAAAAGTGTAGAAAGTACTTACAATTGATATCAGAAATAAAGCGTCAGTCAATTAACATGTTATACAGATTACACAGAGTTAAACAGACGATATAATAATAATTTATAGGAAAGGATATAGGAAAAGATATAGCACCAAAATAAAAATAACTAAGTTATTGTAACATATTGAATTTGCAATCGCGTTAATGATCTGGACTCTTTTTGCTTAAACTGACGAAAATAATAGTAACACAATTATGTGGAAATAAAAATTAAAAATTTATTGCTTCATTTCATTAGTCGTGCCACTCAGTAAATTATTTTAAATGTTTTCAAGGATCCAATGGAATGTTATGCTATTAAAATGATGACAATATTGCCGAGTAAATAATGTAATAGAAAATTGTTTGCTGTACTATATAAATTCAAGAGTTCAACCTCAATATTCAATGTCATTGGTTTGAAAGACAAACCAGTCCACAAAGTGCAAGGACTGCTGCGGGTTTTTCCTATGCCACGGCTTCAAAAGGTAGAAAAAGGATCTAAGCCTTTTGCCACCCCCTCCTTTTGGCCATCCCCCCTCTGTGTGTGTCTGCAAGGATATGGCCAAAGGCCAGCAAGGATGTCAGTACGAATGCCGTGCGTTGATTTTAACTGTTATTACTTGTTGGCCACGCAGGGTGGCTGGGGGGTGAGGTGAGGTGAGGTGAGGTGAGGGGTGGTTTCAGGTGAGAGGGGATTCACATTCATACATATGTCTCTGGACATAGGGTAAGGACTCGACCGTCTCTATTTGTCTGGCCATTTGAGTTTTGTGTAAGCAGTTAATTGGATCAGGGCCCGTTCCTTCCGCCGAGTCCTCCAGATATTCCCGTCTCCACATCGTCGTCCTTAGGATTCCAGTTCGTGGGGCAAGGAAACGGCATAAGAGATTGTTGCATACTTCATGGAGCTGTCAGATACATTTTTAATAGGCTGTGAATGCCAGGCCAGTTGGCAAATGTCAACACAAACGGCAACGGCAACGGCAACAGCAACTCGAGGAATGCCACCGGCTTGAGGCAGTGGAATGAGGTGGAGTGGGGAGGCGGGGAGGGGGTCGAGGGTTTGGGGCACTGTCTGTTCGTGGAATCTATTAAATCATTTTTGTTGCTAATATATTTGTACATAAATAGCAGCAACAAGCATATGTGCCACTCCCCTTTGTTGTCGCCATGTAACTGGTGTTTGGTGTTGCTCTTGGGAATTCCTTTGAATTTGAATTTGAATTGCGAATATTCCCTTCGAGTCGGGCTGCCAATATGCGAAATGCGACTTGGGGCAGCTGCCCATGCGCAACAACAACATCAATATAAACTGTCTGCAACAATAGACAAGGAAGCCAGCGAAAAGGAAGCTGTCGGGGTGGCTGAATAAGTTCTGTGGCGAACACTTCTTTTCTAACATTAAAAAATCACTATTTGACTATCTGAAATAGGTATTTCTGCATACTGAAAAAAATAAAATAGTTTAATTTAACTTGAATATTTTAATGCGATTTTTTTAGGATTGTTGTTCAATTAGGTCGCTTAAAAATGGTTTTATTTATCATTCTTATAATGTAAAATACAACTGAAACAACAGGATAAGACGAAATTAATGTGGGATATATGAAATTCCAGCCTTTCTATTATTATAGACCTATAATTCTAACAATGTAAATATCTGTGAATATTAAATTCCCAGCGGGTTGAGTATTCTTTTGCATTACAATGGCAAATAAATGCCCATCAAAAACCAAAGACTCAAATCTTTTCGATCAACCCACTGGGCGCAGCCTAATGATATGTATGGCATATCGGACACAAAAAAAAGAAAGAAAGAAGCCAACTGCAAAAGGCAACAGTTTCAGCAGCCGACATAAATCAAAATGTGCGCTGCAGTGGCAACTCCGACTTCTTGCCACCTTCAGTTTTCGGGGGAAACGCCGCCGCCAAGTGCCACTAAACGTAATGTAAATAAGCATTTAACAGCAACATCGAGCATCTAGCATCCAGTATTCAGTATCCAGTATCCAGCATAGAGCATACTGCATACAGCAATAAATGGCATTACAAACAACGGGCAAATAAATCGCAGTGAAGCGCAAATGCTCAGATGAAAAACGTCGACGCCGCCAAAGTTGCTGCCGCGCTTAACATTTACAACATGCAACAGCAGAATTATGCAGGCAGCAAGCAGCAGGCAGCAGCAACATTGCAGATTGCACATTGCACATTGCACATGGCACATGGTGTTGCCGCCGACATGTTGACTTATGCCGCAGCAACACTGCCGGCAACAACTTCTCAGCTTCCCGAAACTTGCACGCTTCAAAACACTTGGACATGCGATTCGAGATTTGAGCAGCAGAAACACAGCAGAAACACAGCAGAAACACTGGCCACAACTGGCAACAACTTGCAACGGCGGCATCATCCCGCTTTTTATTGTTGCCGCTGCACCTTGCCTTCTTCCCATGGCCAAATGAAATACTGAAAAACAAACTGAAAACTAAAAACTGAAATCTGAAAAAGCGAAAATGCAAAAGGCAGCGGAGAAGCCAGAAGTTGCTGTTGTGGGCGCCATAAAATGACCAGAAATGAAACATAGCCAAACGGGAAGGGAACTTGTTGGTTATGGGAAGATTTACGGATGGCTAAATTTGTACTCGAAAACGGCACTTTCTGTTAAAAGAAAGGAATATGCACTTGCATTAGGATATTCTTTATATTTTTATTGAACGGATCTTTTGGAATATCAAGAAAAAATTCTAGATAAAAGCTTAAATAACACAAAATGTAAAGAATCATTTAAATATCCCAGTTAAAAGAAGTTATGTTGAAAATTTGTAGTAAAATAAACAATATACATTATTTAAGTAAGTAAAAACTTATGTATTTCCATTTAAATATAACATAGTACTTATTACTAAAACAACACTTTTATATGACCAACTCTAAAAAACCAACTCTATAAAATGTTCAGCTCATCTATTATTCTAAATATACTTGATGACAAGACAAGCCATAAGTATTTCAAATCACATTCCCTATACAGTCCAACTTAATGAATTCTCGATTTATTAAAGTGATTTATTTATTTCTGCATAAATCTTTTTAGTTTGTTCCATAAATCACGCCTTACTGGAAAAAAATCTATTTAATTTTCTCGGAAAAATTACGACTATTTTTATTATTATTTCGGTTATATGTATTTTTCGTCTGACTAACTCATTTTGATGCTGTATTTAGTCAGCCTATTTGATTGATATGTTCTTGGATTTGTTTTATAGATAAACAAACAGCAGTTTGCATTTAGGTTTCTCACTTTTTACACACCACGAGCTTTTTTTGGGATTTAGCTCTCATCTCCTGCGAACATGCCATAAAATCTGCTCCAAATACACCTAATTATCGAGTAAAGTACAGAACATTTTCACCGCCAACCGCCCCCTCACAGTTTTCTGCCTGTCAGCGGGAAAATTTATCCAAAAAGGAAGGGAAAAAAAGGGGTAAAATACCGAAATGAGGCGAAGAAGTTGCGCAAAGTGGCCAAAAAACGAAAACGATGTGGATGACGCCTCTCGGACGGCATCAGGTGCATAGGTGTTAAGTGCAATCAAAATGTACACTCGGAAAACTTAAATGCCTTTAAAACTATAAAAATGGCCATTGACTTCGACGTAACCCCTTAGTCAGTTCTTTATTTTCCTTAATTTTTGATTAGGGAATTCCTTAACAATGGCCCAAACTTCTTAACGTAAAGGTTACATTAACTTAAAGGCAGTTTCCAAAAAAATTAAAAAAAAATAATTTTCTGTGTTTAGGTGGAATGTAAAAATGCCCAAAAATGTCAGTTGTTAATTAAGAAACTTTACTTAATTAACAACTCACATTTTTGGGCAATTTTAAATAAATTACATAGGCAAGGCCTTTCTTGTACATCATTTTTTATTTTATTTAATTTAAGCATACAATTTGTAGAACTCCACCGATCTGTGAGAAGTTATACCTGTATATATCTGTTATTTTCATAGTAAAAAAGTGTTAATTTCCCATCACAGTTGAAACCTCTCCCTCAACTGCCCCTTTAGCACTGAGTTTTTTAGACAAACAAAAAGCTCATTAGGCGAGTTGACCAAATTGCAACATGTTTCTTAATTTCGTTGTTTTTTGTTGCTTTGTTTTTTTGGGAGGGCGACTGCCACGCCTGCGGAAAAAAGCCAATTCAAATATTAACCCTCCAGTCCCCCCCCTGGCCCCCCCGTTCCCTTGACAAACAAAAGATAAACAAACAAGCAACGAGAAAAATAAAATGAGATAAAATAAATGAAAAGCAAATTTCAAGTTTGAAAAGCAAAGCTCCAAAATCAAGCGGGAGACGTTAAAATCCATTAAAATTGAAACTGTCGAATGATGCCCATCATTCTGAAGTTGGGGGCGGGGTGATGGGGGCGTGGCCGTAGGGCGGTGGCGGGGGGGTGGGTGTTGGTTCAAAAGCAGGTGTGTACGACTCGCCCAGGGTCAGGCAAATAATTAACTCTGAGCCGATTTAAGCTGCGAAAGTTACTCTGGCCTATCGGGCAGATCCATCAGTTTGGATTGGAGCATGTGTTCGTGGGCCTAAAATTCATTTTCACACAGACACGGGGATTTTTCGGGAGAGAGCTTTCTTCTGGGAAACGATTACCAACTTGATGATCCGCGTCAAGTTGATTTTTCGGGTTTCCAGTGGGAACTACCTTTGGGGTGGGCCTTTAAGCTTTGTTATAAATTATTGAAGAGAAATCTACCTTAAGATTCCTTACATTTTATTTACTGCCTTGTGTGAACTCATGCAAATTAAGTTAGTTTGAGCTATCAATTAAAAATTAGGTTTTTAAAATTCTACGCATCAACCAGAAGTAAAAAAATCATTTAAATAAAGTACTTTCATGTGAGACATTTTAATTGATTTAAGCTTTTCAGCTTTTCAAGATTTGTTTTTACGTCCAAACATTCGGTCATTAGTTGATTTTGTGTATTTTCCGTATGTAAAACCAAAAATAAAACAATATACAAGTTTAAATCAACTTAAAAATAGCACGAGTTTGAATTGAAGTCAAAGCCATTTTCAAGAACATAGAAAAAAGCCTTTTTAATGCACAAAATCAATCTCAATATACCTTGACTTTTTCTCCGTTTGGCTCACAATTATATAAATTCATTTTGTTACTTTCTATTAGGAAAAATGTGCAGGATATGAACAAAATGCCCGCAGCTCCCTTGGCAAACCTCACTTTTTTTGGCCCACCAACGTAGTTTCCATTTAGTTTGTTATTGCTTTGCGCATTCATCCAAGCATCAAGGCATCCATCGATGTTATTTTGGGTATTTTTCCTTTAATTAAATTTTACACAAATATTTTGTGCGAAAGTATTTCCCAAATTGAAGTTCTATGCCGACGTAGCCACCCCGAATCGCCTCAATGGGGATGTTCATCGCGGATGGGCATGGGCATGGGTGCGGGTGCGGGTGCGGGATTGGAGATGGGAATGGGATTGGGAATGGGGATGAAGAAGGGATCGGGGTCTGACAAATGGTCACCTGTTCGAAAGGTAAGCCCGAAAAGGGTTTCCGGCTATGGGATGGGACTATCTTGTCGAGATTTCTCAACTCTCCTCGGAACCTGACAGGCGCCAAAAGACGATGAGATTAAGTCATCGAAGCGGCAACTCGGCAACTCGGAAAAAGGGAAAGCGAACAACAATAATAATCTAGCTTTCATTGGCGTTGGTGGTGGGTGGGTTTTGTTTTGGGTACTCATCGTTTTCCCTTTTTGAAAAATATTTTCATTTGACAAATTTTAGATTTCCTTTTTCGTTTTTTGTGCTCGGTGGTTGGTTCGCGTCCGCTGTCTTCTTTCTCTTTTGGTTTTGGAGTGGCATTTACTTGCCGAAGGCACAAACCCAGGCTCACTTTAATTTGGTTTTTATTTTCATGTTTTTTTGTTTGCTGCTCAAGCACGTAATTATCCTTTTTTGAACGCTTACCCCCCTCAACTCCCCCAACTTCGACCATCTTTTTCTGGCCTTTTGCATTCGGCAACTTGTTTATTTATTTACTTTCGGCTTTCATTCTGCCAGCCGTGTCGTTCCGTTCCATTTTATGACATCTTGTTATTTTTATTGTTATTGAGTTGGCCTTTTGTCGTGTTGGGTCCCTACACAAGTCGTAGATTTTCCCATTGTTAATGCCATATTATTAATTTTTGAGGTCTGTAAACGATCCTATTAGGCCGTCCCCAAAGAACATTGACAACTCCATCAGAGACGGGGAAATATCTAGCCAGAAACAACACAAGTTTTGGGATTGAAGGGGGCGAGAAAAGCGGATCAAGTAACGTAAGACCCGTGTCAAAAGAAACTGTGACGCGACTCCTCCTAATCTTCGTTCTACAAGATCCAACAACTCTGATTAGAAATCAAAGCCTTTTGCCGGAACCACAATTTTCGCAGCCAACAACAGTCCGTAATCAAATGCAAATTATCGACACACACTCGCAGCAACAACAACGAAAAAAAAAAGGAAAAAAATGTTCGGGGCGTTTTCCTAAAACAAAAACACCAACAACCACATCTATTTCTACAAAAGAAAAAGTTTCGATTTGGTTTTTATTTTATTTTTTCATTTTATTTTCCCTCCCGAATTTTTTTTTCTCTATCCCTCTTGACCACAAAATTTATGTAGATTTACTGTGGGCAGTTGTATCTGTTGGACTTCGGTTTTCTGCCTTTTTTTTTGGTTTTTGTTTTTGATTGAGACATTTCCAAGTGCGACTTCTTGGCCATGGTCAATTAAAATGTAGCGGAGGCCGAAAATAGAGAAGAAGATATTCGTGCTGAAGAGGATAGTCGGGATGGGGAATACCCTAAACTAAGAAAGGGCACCTTAATGAATGAAACCGAAGTCCTGTTTTCATGGAAGGTTCATTATATTTAACTTAACTCCCAGCCTTTGAACTACATAAACTTGTATAATAATATTGATCTTGAGTCTTTAACCCATTTTAAGTTTTAAAGTAATATCCAAACAGTATGAAATATAGATGGTCTTAAGCTCTGCTATAAATAAAACATTTATAAGTACTATATTCATCGAAATGAGCTAGTAGAAAACTCATATTACCTCTATGCCGTTAAGTACTTACTATAAAAATGAATCAGAGCTTCTCCTTAAGTATGAGGTACTCTTCTTAGATAGGGTATCTAATGCAAAGCCGCTGGCCAAGATCCACCGGGCAACGCCTATCAATTTCAATAGGTCTGCCGGCTGATTTTGTTAAAATCCGGCAACCCAACACGCCAAAGCGCAATCAAAAGCGTTTTTAATAATGCGCTAAGTGATTGTTAAGCGCTGTTGGAGAGCTCAGCTCGACGGCTTTCCCAATCCCACAGATTCCGAAGTCGGGCTCAAGTCGTTAATGAGTCTGGCGGTTCGACAACGGCGACAGCCAACGCGACCTTCGGTGACACCCGCATCTTGCACTCGAAAAAAATGGGCTTCCAACATTAAGATACTGCTCGAGAAAACCTCGTTTAAATTCCAATTATTTCTAGCTGGTTAACAATACAAAAGGAACTTATTTTTTGTTGGAAACAAGACTATGTTTTAACTTAACTTATAGGCTTCGATAGGATTTTCTATTATTTTGCTATACATTCTTATTAGCCCTGAGTTTGCTGACTTTAAGAACTAAGATGGGTATCAGTTGGTGTTACAAAGTTGGGCTTAAAATTCTCCATGATTTTAAAGTTGTTAATATTACTGCCAAAAGTAAATCTGCAGGTATTTTTACTGCTTATTTCTGTGCTACCTTTTTAATTGCAATTAATGGCAACTTTTTCCCAGTGTGGGAGTTGCCCTTAGAGGCGAGGATTGAAGGGCTGGGCCTCTCCGCGAGCTTATTAAAGCTCAATTACATTTAATTAATCAACCAGACGAAGATAGGAGCTCCGACACCTCGCCGCGATGACGTTGCACAATCGAAAGGCGCCGTTGCACGAACCTGAAGGGGAAACCCGGGAAAATGGGTCTCAATCTCAATCTCAATCTGACTTTGACTCTGAAGAACTGGCGAATCGACATTGGCTTCATTAGCGATGAGACCAAACACCAAATTATCGGCTCAAACAAATTGAAGTTGCTCATCTGCATGCGTAAACAAATCGGTCAAGTTCCCCTGATTGGAGGCGACAAATATTTCGAAACCGATTCCGGTCTGTGGAATGCCGCAGTCCATCGAGGAAGTGAAAGGTGGAAAAGTGTGTGGAGATGACGATGGGAAAACGATGAGTCTCCTCCACTGGCCAACTGATGAATGGTCGAGGCCTGCATGAATGATTGTGAATGGATCGGTGGCCATTGAAGGGGTTTTTGCCAGATGTCAGGGGAGAGTTGGAGGAGCTCAAGTGAAGACATCAGCGCCGTGATTTCTTATTTTTCAAGAGTCCATTGAAGGGGGTGAAGGTTACCCAGATGACAGGATCGGATTGACTCTGGCCTGTACAAGCTTAAGCATTGCAGTTTCACTCAATTTGAGAGACTCGATGATGATTTAATTAGTACAACAACATACTCAAAGAAGAAGAACTTCTAGTTGTACCACATTATTGCCAGTTTTTAGCTATAACTTCATTCAAATCATTAAAATTGTGATATGGCAAGCCCAAAGTGACTACGATTACAGACTCCACTACCCGTTTTATTTGTATATAAATAAGTCAAGACACATTTATGAACAAAATATTGTTCTCTTTGTATTCCCAGCTTAGCCACTAACTGCAAGCAATTACCCATGTTTTTCCCTTACGGGAACTTTGTCCCCATTTCAAAGTTTTCTTATCACACTCAACTATTTAAGAAGCTGAGGAAACAAAACGCTCCCAAAAAATAAATATAACCAAAAGCTGGAAAAAAGAAACAATACAAAATGCAAACAAACAAGAGGGAATGCTTTCGTCGAGTGTCTCGACAATGCAATACCCAGTAATCCATTTGGCTGCATTCCCAGATCTTAATACATTCTATAATAAGCCATTATGGGCACTAAAAAAACACGTTAAGAACTATTTGCTGCAACTGTTACTAGACTGGCAACAAATCGAGCATACTTCACTGCCTTTTGAGTACCCTGGCACAAAAAACTGGGAGAAGCCGAGATTAAAAATGACAAACAATGCAGCGAAAGTCGCCAAACGACGCCTGCCCCTTAATAATATTTGTACACCTCCCCCAAGTAGATCTTCCCCTGCCCCTTCACCACTTCCCATTTGGGGCAACATTGGGGAACCGGAGGAAAAATTACTTCATTAAAAGTTCGAAATGAAGAAGAAGTGTCCGAAAAAAGGCTGTTGGATGGGCAGCCAGGGGGGCTGAGGTGTCCAGCTGCTGTCCCGATAAGAAACTCATAATTGGTGTCATTAAAAAAGCCATTTCGGAAGTTGTTAATCTTCCGCCGCGTCGCATCGCGTGGGGCCAACAATTATGCCAACTAGCGGGGGACTCCGTGGAAAAGTCAAGTGAAGATACATAAATATGTAATTTATTAAAAGACGAACCGACCGGCAGCAGATGAACCCAGCAGAACCCAGAATCCAGAACCCAGAACAAGAGGCAGGCAGCTGAGAAACCGTTTACAACAATGCCCTGACTTTTGTTTATTGTTATCATTATTTAGCCAACTGATAAGGCAGAGCGTCCAGGGACTTGGGAATAGCTACAGAACGGGGTATTACCGGATCAAACCCCCCTCCCCATCCCCATCCCCCTCTCTAGAATTCCCTTTTCAGCCAGGGTAAGAAAAAAAGCTGCTCGTTTTTCATATATTTCTGCGCTGAGCTGTAGTCTCTTCTCAGCGTTCATCTTTTAATTATAAAGTGCGATAAATGTGACACAAAAAAGTTGAGAGAGATAGCCAAGAACAAAAAATAGCAGGGGACAGTAAAAAAATGCTTCAAAAGGAAATACCATCAGGTCGAAGAACAGAATACTCTTCAAAACATTATTTTACTTTCATATCAGTTTCGTTTACCTTAATCTTTGGGTTACTGGTTGGATAATGTTATTGAACTATAAATAAACCATAGTTTTAATATATTTTTCATTTCTTTTTAAGACTTCATTTGAGTTAATTAAAACTATACATTATGAAACTCACAACGAAATTGCAAAAATGTTAAGTGGACTTAAAACAATATCTTGCCTTCTTTTTCACCAGAATTAGTTGTAGTTGAACGACATATTTTATATAAAATTCAGAGAAACCATTACCCTGCCAAACATCTAGAGCAATAAAGGGTATGCAATTTTCCTCTGTTCTCCGATGATTTCACTTCAAACGGTAGGGTATTAACAAAAGAACGGCAATCAAAGTCGAGATTTTTTCTTGTGGCCGTTGTTTGTTTGTTTTTTAGGCCGCCTGCTGCCTGCTTCTGTGAATAGCATTTAATAAACACACACCCAGGACACCCAGGATGTCGTAGGCACAAGGACAACATCCTAAGCCAACCCATGGCATCTAGGCTCGCTTTATGAAATGGCAAAATGTCCCATAAAGTAAAATGGCATAAGATAGTGCCAAGGATGCAGGTTGGGGCAGAGCGAGTGACCACAAAACGAGCTGTAAAGGGAGGAAGATGCTCGTACATGGCCATCTTGTGTTGCGGCTTTGTCTTGCCCATAAATATTATCTGCACTTGTTGGCCTATAACTTTGCACTGGCTTCTGTTTCGTTCTTTTCCCTTTTTTTTACGACTTCCACCCGATATTTACCCGGATATCGGGGACTGAAGTTGTGGCCAAAGTTGGCTTCATCACCCTTAGTCAAGTGTTAATTTCTTCCCCCAGCAATTAACTTTTGCCTCGCTCCTCGAAACGAAACGAACCCCATCATCGGAATAGATAGGCAGAAAATGCAGAAGATACATTTGGATTTGCTCTGCAGATGTATAGTAGATACCATTGTCTTAATATGCAAATTGCATTGTCTTCGGCTGCAGTCGTTGTCCTAAGGTTCAATTGGAGCGCGGATCAGCTTCCGTTTATCTCTTTGACCTCGAGCGTTTCTGGAAAACAGAAAAGCAGATAAATATATGTACAAATATTAATAAAAATTCGGCTGGTCTGGTTGGCTGGAATCATGACCACACAGGGAAAAAAGGGTATTCAATTGTAAGTGATGGCAGCTTATTAAGGGCAGATTTTTCAATGTCAAGTTAAGTTTTACATTTTTACCGACTCATGTGATCACAGACCATGTAAAGATTTAACTTCAGGTTTAACTTCATGTTAACTTGACATGACATGACATTGAGAAATTGGTCATAAAAGGTTTAATTTAAGATCCTTATAAACCAGATTCGGGTTTCTTACTCACGCAAGGCTGAAAACTCAATTACTCAATAAAAAACTGAAATAATATAGTTTGAACAATAAACTATTATTAAATATTTACACTGATATAGCTCTGCATTGTTTTCAGTGCAGATCGCGGCTGTCGCGGGAAAAGTCTTGCACATTTTACTTATTATCATTGTTTCGGGCCATTGTGATTTGCTTTTGGCTGGCCCCGTTCATGTTACTTTCACGACTTGTCCTCTCCCTGTATCTGCATTTGTATCTCCATCTCCGTCCGTTTCTGTATCTGTATCTGTATCTGAGGCTCTGTACCGTCCATTGACAATATACTTTATGCCGCACTCAGGTGAATGGCACTGCCAAATGGTAGCTATCGGGTAACCGTTTTGTCAAACTACGGGTACATAGCTCGACTTGACTTGGCCCGACTTGGCCTGAAAGTAGTGATCTCTGCCAGATAGTGATCTCTGCCGGATTTCAATGGGAAGCGGCAGAGGATCGGGATCAACTATCGTGTGAGAAACTAATAATCCATTAGCCGGCATTTCTCATCCGATTCAGCCTAAATTGCAGTCCAAAAGACTCAATTCGCCAGGGAATACACACGAATATTCCCTGGCCAAGGCAATCACTGCCTCAGTTTAATGGCCTATATGCTGTTGTTGGCTCTGATTTAGCCTGCCCGACAGCACAATTTTTATTATGACCTGGACTTGAGATGGGTCTAAAGATATCCCTTCCGAGATGCGATGTGGGAGCTGTGACAACAGGTTCATTAGAATCGGGAAGGTATTAGTGAAAGACATGTTATGGTGATGAGACAGCTGCAGGAAATTAATGTGAGCCATAACTAAAGATGGACTTCATTAATTTATGTAGAATAAACATCATTTTCTCAGTGTTAGTTAGTTCTATGAATGACTTTATTGCAGTTATAAGTAAAAAGCACTTTTGTAAGCTGATCTAGTAAAAATAATATTTATTTATAAACAGTTAAGTTATCTTAACATCGCTATAATAAATTAATTTTTATAATACCTATTATTCAATGTTATTTAATAAATGCAAACGGTTTAATTAATGTCTGCTTTTATTTAGATCCTCAAATTTTAAAATGAAGACTATCGTAATTGTAAGTTTTTGGATTTTAATAACGACTTTTTACCACACTATTTAATTATTCCCTTGATCAACCGAAGTTTTTGTGTGTTTGGTGGTCCCCTTAATCCTGGTTTCTCGACAAATCCTTGATTCACTCCAGCATCTGGCGCATTTCCAGGTGCATCCAGGCCAGCACTTCCTGTTCCTGATGTCGCTTTCCACTTTTATGGCTTAATAGCTCCCAATGGAAATCGATTTATGTTGTCACTAATTGATTAGCAGCAGCTTTATCCCTGCCCAGTCGGCATTGGGATAATGCCGACGTCGTGTCCCCTACCCCGAGTTCATAATAAAACATTTCCATTTCGGCCACCGTTTGCACACCTGTTAGGTCGGTCCCTTTTGGTCGGCGATTTCCGAAAACCCAGAAGAAAAGGCTTGCCAATCCCCCTCCCCCCCTCGATACCCGGTGAATGAATGAATGTCAATGCGAATGTGAATGCGAATTTGAATGCATCGCAACCGTCTGCCTCTCCGTCCGTCCAACCCAATGTCCATGTGCACGGAACCAATGTAAATAAATGCAAAGGCTGCACGAGGGACGTGGCTCTTCATACATAGTTTTGCATGCATTTTCCTTCCACCACACTCGGAAAAATATACACGAAGTATTAGAAAGTACTTCAAAACAAAAGTTTGCTTTGTGTAGGTTAAGATAGGTAGATACAAAATTTACGGCATTTTCTTATAATCTTGAACAATTTTAGTTTTTTTCATATCAACTGAAATATTTATAGCATTATTTTAAGCCCAATTTTAAACTACCAAACTATTGACCAAATAAAATTTAAGGCTTGTAAAGACAAGAAAACGATCCCGAATATTTTTCTCATTACATTCTTTACATTTCTTTAATTTAAACTCCACAAAATACAAAATTCAGAGTGCAAAATCATGTCTATAAATACTCCTAAATTACGTTCACATTATCTAATAATTATGAATTATGAATTATTCTTCGATTCTTGTGGATAGGATTACCTTCTAAAACTCCATTGCCATATTTACTGACCGAAATTGAAACTTTCCGGAATCGATAGTCCTTTTTTTCTGAAAAAATAAAAGTATTGCCCATTTTTATTTCGAGTGGAGAAGAAGGGCCTAGGAGACGGCCCAAAAATGTGCAACATGGCAAGAGCAGAGCAGAGCAGAGCAGAGCAGAGCAGCTGCTGCTCGGAAAACTCATTGAACAATTGACCAAATCGAAGCCTCAAACTCGGCACAGACAATAAATGCACAATACACATGGTAAATGGCACTCCCCTCCGTGGATCCTGGTGCTGAAATTTAGCAAAAACCTAAGGGGAAAAAGATTAAAAGAGCCATGAAAACGAAACTGAGGCGGCCGACACGCCCCTTTTGGCAGTTTATCTCATGATGGCCAGTCGCACATGTACATGTACATGTACATGTACCGCTTCCCATTCCCGGCTCATTGTCATATCCAAAATCCAGTGGCATTGTGCGACTCGGGCCTTTGGTGGCATCTCTTATTAATTTGCTTAAGTGCCATAAATGGCAAACAGAACGAACAGCCCAGCAGCCCATGGACACAAAAGGATTTAAGTTTCTGAGCCCGGGCCGCCCAGCTGGAGATTTTACACGTACTCTCCGATATCCCAGGTCCTGACCATGACGAATTGCCAAAAACTACAATAAAAAGGAGAAACTACTTAAAAAGTGAATTGCGGGTTTCTAAGGAAACCCAAATGCCCTTACAACAGTTGCAGAATAACTAGCAATCCGAGAGCCCCATTAAATTATCGGTGACCTTTTCACTTGAACAATAAGTAAATCTATGAATTCAGAAGTGCGAAGTCATGAATTTGTGAGATTGCTTGGATTTTGCCGTTTAAAAATGTGAGGAGTATGAGAAAATTACTTATAAAATGAAAATTTACCAGGTGTTTTTTCGACCTTTTTCATTTTTATTAAGCCTGTTTTTTAATTGTCGTACAGATAAGCAAGATTTGCAATTTATTACCTTTAAATATGAAGAAGTAAAAATATTATTAATTACAAAAAATATTTATAAAAGTCAGTACAATTGAAAACAGAAAATGCAGTACTAATTGGATCCCCTAGTCGAATGAACCCCAACTAGATAGGCATGCAAAGCTCCCTTCTCGAATGTCAACAAGTGGCAAGAAGGGGGCAATCGGAGAATGAGAGAAAATGACTGAGAAATCTGCAAATAATTGCATGTGACATTGAAAATTCCGCCAGAGTTCGACCCGAACTCGTGCCCCCCTCCTCCGCATAGCGGTTTGGTGGATGGGGAAGCTGATTTATGTTTCGTCGGTGGCAGCAGCATCTTTGACCTTTCGGACGCATCGCATTTCATGGAAGGTTTCTCGGGAATTTGTTCGGCCATCGGAGATAGACCATCTTCGAGATACGAGATACACTGGCCAGGCGGCAATGTCAGAATGGGAGATACGATTTTTAATTGACATTCACACAGCGCAAAAGGGTGGCCCGAATGGGAGTGATAAAGAGTGACGGAGTGACGGAGTTTTCTGCTTAATTAAATGCAATCTACAACTCTATTGAGAATCAGTAGCCGGTCGTTTTTGCGCATTTAAAAATCATTTATACGAATTAGCCCCCGGCCAATGGTAATTAAGGCGTGGCCCATGGGCACAGAGTCCACGATTTCCCACACACACACACACCGACCCTCCACACACGTGCAACTCCAGAAGATAAACAAACAAAATGCAAATGAAACAAATGCAACTGCAAGGCCCCCGAAAAAAGGCGAGAAAAATGTTAAACAAAACATATTGCCGCAATTGGAGGCCATGTGCGGCAAGTGCTGGCTGACATTTCAACACCACGAAAACGAGCACCACCAGTTCCGAACTAAAAAACCCAACCAGCACCACTTTGATCCACAGAACACAGACACTGCACGTGGAAAAAACCACTGGCTAACGTTAAAAACAAATTGGAAACTTTAGAATCAGAAGCCATATATACCCAAAGGTATTTTTAACACAAAACAAAAATTTTAGTTTGCTTCCTATAGCTTAACAGGCAATTTTGTTTTACTGTTGGGGTCATCATTTCAAAAAATATTTGATTGTTAATTCCATAAAGGTCATTATCAAATTGTATCCTATTTGTGAAATTATAAAATGTTCTCATTTTTTAAAGTTTAAAATAAAATCATTAAAACTCAGAACGAAATATCGTATATTGATCCAAACAGAAAAGTTAAAGTGAACTCAAAAGAAAATTGTTAATTTTTTTATGGTGTACGTTTCAGAGTAATTAGTGGTGCTTAAACAATCTTTAATATTTTATAAGAGAACTCTTAGTTAACGTTATTTTATAAGTAAATATCTTATATTAAAATATAATAGATTTTTCTCTCTGTGTGAAAATCCCAATCGCCCGATCCGCACACGAGTCTGAATCCGAAATCCCAATTCCAATCAAAACAAAGATCAAGACCCAGCAGCAACAACAATGCCGCACTTGAGCGGTACGGGCGGGATGAGCGGGATGAGCGGTACGACTACGAGCGGTACGGGCGATCAGCAGGCGGGCAACGGCAGCGCAGACCTTTCACCTCCTCACCTGCAAGTGGTGTTGATCTAGCTGCTGTTTTGTTTATCTGGCAGATACACACGCACACACACTCACGCCCAAACCACACACACACACACACACACACCCTATACTTGGTGTTGTTTTCATCACCAACAACAACACCGAGCGGTAGCACTCAATTGAGTTTGCTTTGTCTACGATCTCAAGTTGTCCAAACTAATTAATGAGGATTGCTGAGGGGAGAAATATCTCCAAGGATTTCTGTTTCTTTAATATGTGATTTTATTTTCATGTTTTCGTAATTATCAATAATGCTGCATAATATTTGTTTGTTATTTCGAGTGACCATTGACCGTAGTTGGCGTTTTTACATAATAAACCCAAACATCTCAAAGCATAATTAACTGGAAATAAAAATAATTTAAGACCTTAAAATAGTTTTAGACGCAAAAACTAGTAAAATAAGACACTTCATACAAATTTTGTTTTACCTTTTATTTTTAAAGTGTTTTGTTTTACTTTTTAAAATGTTTTAACGCTGCTTTTCCACTCAAAATGTAATTTTTAAGGAACATTTTCATGCTATTCTTATAATATTTTTGCCTGTTAAATAGTACTTATAGGCCAAGATATATGCGTTCAATTTATTGACAGACAGACTACTCATGTAAAATGAATCAAGTGAAAAGTTTATAAAGGCATTGGCAATATTATACATCACAATACATTGTGGATAGTGCCTTGGTGGCTTTTATTTAGAGCCTCCGTTCACTTAACTTATTTTGTTTTTATTTCGGGCCCACTTTCCAGCCAAATGAGAGTGCGTGTTTTGGCTGGGCGACTTAATTAGGAAACTGGTGCGTTTTATTTATGTGTCTTAACGAGTCGTTTATTCAACCCACCCCATTGTCAGCTCCTTTTCTCCCTCGAATCGAAGCTGAGCACACAGGCATTTTGAAAATTTGTTTATTGTTTTTCCTCGGCGTCCTCCGCACTAATTTGGGAAACGTAGAAAATGCACCACAAGAACTGAAAATTGAAAATTGAAAAACTGAAAACCGAAATCGGAATTGGAGTTGGAATTCGAATATTTAAAAGGAAGAGGGCACAGAGAATTGAAATAATTTGGGGCCTTGATTTAAATAAAAAAAAAACAAACAGAGAAACATTTTCCGAACTGAGCGTTCGACGAAAAACCAAACATAAATTCCTATCAAATCCACCCCCCCCCCCTTCCCCTCCCTTTCCCCCCGCCTGTGTGGGCCGAAGTGAAGCCATGAACATTGTTTTTTATTAGCGGCAGGATACCGTCGATGCTCGACCCCCCCGCACCCTTCCCCCACCCCTGCCCAAGCATATATTTATATGTTAATTCGCCGGCGTTAATTAGAGAACAAAACTCTGGATGCGACTGAAAACAAGTTGGTTTCTCCGGCGTTCCTATACTCGAGTGCTGAACTAAAAATGTATTTATAAGCATGCATTTTTTTGCCGCTTTTTTATTGTATTTATTTATTTGGCCGCAGGCAGCAAACAATTTGTAATCGTTGTTGTTGCTGTTGTTGCTGTTCTTGTTGTTGCCACTGTCGTTGACAAGGAAAATGTTGCAGCTGCGGCACGCAGAACGACACCGAAAACAAAAGCTGCAGTCGCCTTAATTGCAGTTTTTCAGTTTATTTTTTTTTTATTATTTTTTTTTTGCCGTCCCCAAGGAAGCGCCCAAAGAAAAATGTTTTTAAGTTTTCCGAAAAGCCCCGCGGGGGCAGAAGGAATGGAGTGGATTAGATGGAAACGGGCGTGGGCCGCCGAACATGGCCAACTTTAATCCATTACTCTTGTTCTATTGTCTGAATCTGAATGCAAACGGACGTGGGTTGGTTAAACAGTTGTAAACTATTTATGGATAATTTGTCATCATAATAGAGTCATTCTAGCTGAACAGGGTGGCCATGGTTGGAATAAGGGCCTATATAACATTTTATATGTTTTATATTAAATGTTGCTTACTTTCAACATTTTCGAACAAAATGTGTTGTAACAAAATTGGGATATCTCAACTATTAAATACTACAGAATACAATTTTTTCTATTCGAATTTAAGGGTACATATTTCATAAAACAAGTCTGCACTAATTCTTAATTGTTTTGGAAATGCTTAATTTTTTTTGTTAAATTACAATGACGAGTATTGCAACACCAAAAAACAAAAGAGCAGAGTTTTGCTGAAATTCCTACTTTTACTAACGTTTCTCTTGACTTTTCAAAGGTGTTAGACAATGCCTTTCCATGGATATTCCCATGTAGATTGATTAGACAAATGGTAGTCAGCATTTTTAAAAGATCTCCAGTGGAAATACAATTATTCACCGCTTAGAAGTGTCTTAATTTCAAAAGGAAAAGATTCTTTTGAAGCCCGCAGTGACTTTCTGGTCGTTAGCGAAATGAAGTTCTACATTCGAGTGGGCGACAGACGAAATATGTTCGCGGGCAGGTGCTGAAAATGCTCTACAAGTTAATTACTCGCGCCGATAAGGCCCATTATAATGCAGTTAGAAGGGGATCAGAGAAGGGAGGGGGAGGGGAGGGGCACTTGGCCCGGGGTCCATCATTGTTTGGATGTTTTGGGCCATGTGGACGCTTTTCTTGGTATCGCAAACGCTTCCAGGGAAGTCAGTGCGAACAATTTATGAAAGTGGCTCTGGCTGTTTACGACTGTTTTGGGGCGTTTACGATGAAAATGTTTATAAATACTATCGCCCTGTACTAGGAGTAGTTCAAAGAGTGGCGGAACTGGGTTAACCAGAATACTCGGACAGACGGCTAAGGCGAAAGATGGGATGACATAATTGCCAGCTTCTTCTGAATCCACCGAACAATCATTTCGCTTTGTTCGGAATGCAAAAATTCGAAATTATTAATTACCAAAGTATGCGCGTAAACAAGACGCTTTTTTTGTGTAAATCGTTCACTTTTGATAAATCACAGAGACGAACACACACACACACACACACACAGAGAACAACACGGCCACAGACACCAAAACAATTTTGCGATGAAATTGTCAAATTGCAGTGCAAAAACGCAAGAGCAGCAACCGCAACCGCAATCGCACCAAAAGCAGCAACAACAGCAATTGAAGGCCCCTCATCCGGGGCATCTCCCCCTCTCCCACCATCCCCCCCTCCCACCACGAATTCAATTCACAATTTTCGGTTACCGAAAATCACTGCGAGGCGAACGCAATCAATCATAAAACGATGAAATGTCGACAACGACCAGCTCACGAGGGGTCGGCGGAGGCAAATTGAAAACTCTCAGCCAGGACATGGACAAGGAAAAGCCCCGGCCCAAACAACCCCAAGCCCCAAAAGTGGGGGCATAGACCCCATCAACAGTTACTGCGTTCATGCCACATCCTTTCTGCAATATCATTTCGTGATTGGAAGTTATAGGTTCGAGCTTCAACATCACGAAAATAATGATAAATTCGTTTCAAAATTAAACTTGCATATCAAATAACCAAGTCTAAGAAATTAGTGTTTCATTGTTTGAATAAAAATTATTTAAATAATTCCATTAAAACGAACGAAAATTAATAAAAAAATAAAATGATAATAAAACATTTTGGAAAATCAGTTTTTCGAACAATTTTTCGAACAACAAGAAAACAAACATGACAATTATCAATATGCTATTTGATTTATTTTCCTTTTGTGAGTTCCCAAATTCTTGAATTAAATTAAAATAATTTTGGAATTATAATAGAGCGCTTTTTAAATTCAAACTTAAATTAAAGTATGACAGACACAAAAGTTAGATACAAATTAGAAATATTATTAACGGTTTTTGTTCGAAAAATTGCTGATGTCACAATTTAGCCTGCATAAACTTGGCACTCTAGAGCAAGTCAAAAGCGTAACGTTGGATTGGCTTTTGGTTGGTTTGCGTTTGCGTTTGCGTTGGTCTGCTCGGTCCGGAATGTTTTGGTTTGTTTGGGCACTGGCCAAAGCGAACGCTTTCCGAACATTTATCAACGGCTTTCGATGCAGCAGCTTTGGCCAATTCGGAGCTCCCAAGCTTGGCCAAATCTGCTCTTGGCCAGAACCAAAGCCCTGGCCAGAAGTCCCCGAAGCAGCGAACAAAAAAATATTCGACTCCATCTCTGCGGCAGTTAATTAGAGATGCCCAACCGTTGAATCCGACTGAGGATTGTGAATTGTGGACTGGGGAGATATCAAAGGGCTTCCATTCATAACTCGCAAGCATTGCACTGTGTCAACATGGACCGAGTACCGGAAACAGTTGCCATTCAAATTGCGATTGCTGGGATTGACCAACAAAAAAATTAAACCAAACGCAGTTTTCTAGGAAAGCTCAGGTCTTTTTGAGACATCGATTGTACATGAATAAAGTCGTCTTTAACTCTGATTTTCAGAAGGCGAGAAAAGGAGTTTTGAAATCACTTTTAAAGGTGTCTAAAAGTATGCAACGATATATTTTGATTTCAAAAGTCCGAGAGATTAATTATCAAAGACTATGCCCTTTAGTTTTATAAACTATTATATCTTTCATAAAACATAAATAAATAAAGACTTCGTAATTTATTTCACTGCTTAATTTTACACACTTCTAAATATAGTTTTGTAAATTGTACCTATAAAGTATCAATGTACTTTGTATTACCATTACCACTAATACATTTTTTTTAAATACTTGTGGATTACTTAAGACTGTTTTAGATCTCTTTTACATGTATATCCTTGTTTTGCCGTCGAGAGATGAATTTCTTTATCGGCCTACCAGCTTTCCCTGTCAAAAGCAATGTTTTTTTTTTCTCAGCCGTGTGACTAATTCGAGTCGAAAGTTAAGCGGCCTAAAAATGTTTTTATTGGAAACTCTCCCAGGCAGTTAATTTCGAGGCTGCGACAAAGATGCAGATACCGATACCGATACGGATACTGACGATTTCATTGTCTCCCCGGTCATCCAAATCCATCCATCCGTTTCGGGAGTGTGAGAGTGTTTGAGGGCCACTTATCAAATTTGAACTTAATTACTGGACTCACCTTTCTCGGATAACACAGCAGCTTGGGGTCCGGCTAATGAGCGGTTTTATGCATCGCTTTAAGTCGCATTTGATTGAGCTGGATGGGCATTTTGTAATCGTCGAACTCAAATTTACATGGCCCCAAAAAAAAACACAGTCGATCCAAAAAAAAAACTAACGAAAATCTCTTGCCCGGCCCATAAATCAAGTGGCATTCGCCGGCAGTCGCAAGTCGCAGGTCGTAAGTGTGTCATTAAAATTAATTATCTAGCATTTTTAACACCGAGCCGAACCCTTTTCGGGGCGGAAGTTGGGGGGTTGGCCCATGGAAGCCTGGTAGATTGGTAGCTTGGTAGCTTGGCAGCTTGGTAGCTTGTCAATTAGCCACACGCCGTGCTTTGAGCTCTGCGTTTTCCAAATATTTGCTTAGCTTTTGTTGACGATTCTACAACGGTCTACGAATGCTCCTCCGCATACACTGGAGAAAATGTACATTTCAGTATCAAAAAGTAACTTATTTTATTTAAGTTCTAATAAAGTAAGGGCATCCCTTACAGCTACATATTTTATAAAGCCTAGTACTCACTTCAATCAAAAACCTTACGAAATAAAAATGCTCATACCAAAAACATATGAAAATCATTATATTAAAGTTAAAATATTGCAATTTATTTAGATACTTATTAGAAATGTAATATAAATGGAAACTTTGTTCTGAGAACAATTCAAACAAAATTATTCTGTAAGCCGCCAGAAAAATTGAATATTGAAAAATGTTAATAAATTTATCTATCTCTAATAACATGATAATTTTGTTTCAAGATTTATTTGTTTATTTTTATACCCGTTACTCGTAGAGTAAAAGGGTATATTGTATTCGTGCAAAAGTATGTAACAGCTAGAAGGAAGCGTTTCCGACCCTATAAAGTATATATATTCTTGTTCAGGATCACTAGCCGAGTCGATCTAGCCATGTCCGTCTGTCCGTCTGTCCGTCCGTCCGTCTGTCCGTCTGTCCGTCTGTCTGTCCGTCTGTCTGTCCGTATGAACGCTGAGATCTCGGAAACTATAAAAGCTAGTAGATTGGCATTTTGCATGCAGATTCTAGGAGTTCCTACGCAGCGCAAGTTTGTTTCAAAAAGGTGCCACGCCCCCTTTAACGCCCACAATCGCTCATATACGATTTTAAAAATTTAAATATTTCGGAAAAGTAAAAATGCAGTTTTATTGTGTTTATCAATACCTATCGAAATGTAGAAGAAATTTTTCAAATCGGACCATTCGTTAAAAAGTTATGCGTGATCAAAGTTTCAATCTCCATCTCCCTCGCACTCCTTTTACCTGAGTAACGGGTATCTGATAGTCGGGGCACCCGACTATAGCGTTCTCTCTTGTTATGATACAAATTATGCAAAATATCTGTATAATTTTTATTTTTATAGAACTTAAACCATTATTATAATTCAAAATATAGGTATATTTTTTCGGATAACTCTATTTATTTAAATGTATTATTGCATATTCGTTGTTTATTCCGAGTGTATGAATGCGACAGTCCCTGACTGCGTTCAAATATTTGCGCTGACATAAGTTTGTCTGCGGCTGGCATGAGGACGGAATGAAGATTGGGGAATGGGGAATGGAGAACGGAGATTGTGGCATGAGGCATGGGGCATGGAGCACAAGGCAGGGAGACCCAGTGGCACCAGTGAGAGTGGAGTGAAAGTGGAGTCGAGAGTCGTCGTGTCTGCCTGCGGACGATAATTATAACATGTGTGCCCAGAACAGAACAGTGCAGAACTGAGCTGCGGAATGAAGCCGGGCTGACACAACTGTCGATTGCACGGCGTCGCAGACAGTGGGCCCTCGACCATGGACAATGGTGCGGTGCTTCAAGTTTTTGTCTAGCCGCAAGCTGCAACACCAGAAAGATTCGTGGCCTTTGCCACTGACAGGTCAGCTGTCCATTTCCGACAGCGTTTCCTTTGGCGTCCAAACCTCGGGCCAAGAAGATGCCAACTCAGCACCAGCAATGGCACACAGTTCAAATTCGCAGGTGGTTTTTATGGCCATGTACAAAGTACAAAGTTAGCTATGAAGAGCAGAATAATATAACAAATTGTTTATAATTTTTTTAAATTTTTGTATATATCTTCAAAATAATATTCAAAGTCTTAAGCTTACATTCATTTGTATAAATTTAATAAGCTTTGCTCAGTCAAGTGATAAGAACACTATACTAAATCATTGCTCACCAATAGTTTTTACTATTAGAGAAAAGGGACCTATTTCTCTCAGTGTACCAATGGCAGGCAGCAATAACCGCAGCAGTCGCCATCGAATGTCAATAGCAAAACTGTTTGCCAAAAGCATAACAAGCAGCAGGCGACAGGGAATAAGCAAAGGAACCTCCGGTCTTCAATGATCGAATAGCACAGCCAGTTACCTTCCCTTTAAAACATTAAAGATATTTGCTGATTTATTTTGGATTTATTTTTATGTCTTGAAGAAATTATCTTGCAATTTTATTAAATATCTTTTGCTTACAATTTTTTATTGAATCGAATTGACTCCTTAGAACTATATGAACACCCACAATTATTTTTAAATTTTACAAAACCCAGAAAATTGCTTAGTAACTTATACTGCTGTTTTTATTAAAAATTAAAATACAGAAAAGTATTTGTAACCTTTTTTTTGTCTTAAACATCCCCTTAACTGCTCATACGCCCCGTTGTCGATGGGTAAGGTCTTGAGTAAGTAATTCAAAACAAATCGCCGCATAAATTATCCAACCTAAGCCAATCTCCCGCTAGACAAATAGCGCTCCCATCCAGAACCACTGGCAATCGCAGACCCATTTCCCCATTCCACCTCATTCCATTCCGGGCAATCTCGAGCCATTCCCTGGACAAACCATTTTGCGTTCCATTTTTTTTCCATTTATCGCATTGGGCAATCGCCAAATCGAAGGCGATAATAAAGCCGTTAAAGAGCGGACAGTTAGAACTTAACAAATGCCAGGCGCCGCGTATCTGCCAGATGTATCTTTTCTCATCCGAACTTTTCCTCCTTTTCCTTTCGTCTTTCAGAGTGCAACTGCAACAAGCACGCCCGCCAGTGCCGCTTCAACATGGAGATCTTCCGACTCTCGCAGGGCGTCTCCGGCGGAGTCTGCCAGAACTGCCGCCACTCGACCACGGGCCGCAACTGCCACCAGTGCAAGGAGGGCTTCTACCGCGACCCCACCAAGCCCCTCACCCACCGCAAGGTGTGCAAAGGTACGTACACCATCATTATTAAACAATTTTTTGATAACCTAACCATCATTTTTCGGTTTTTTAATCAAAACCCTGGGAAATAATACTCGCATGTTGAAATGTCATACCTCTATGAATTCGTTATAAAATTATCAATCAAGTGGCATTCACAGTTAAAAAATTTTATTTGTGGAAACAAATTTTGGCCAAAATCCGGAAAAAAATCATTTGGTTTTTCGGTTTTTTTTATCAAAACCCGTGAAAATAATAGTTGAAAGTTGGAATGCTATACCTGAATTTGTTATAAAATGTCCAATCAATTGGCATTTCCAGCTAAAAATTTTTTTTTTTCAAAAAAATTATAAGGGCCTTTCCCGTGGCCGTCGATTTTTCTTTTTTTATAAAAATCCTGGGAAATAAGGGTCGCATGTTGGGATGCAATACCTCGTTGAATTCGTTATAAAATTCGTTATAATTCTAATAAAGTTGCATTCACAGCTAAAAATGTTTGTTTTTTGATAAAAATCATGAGGTAAAAGTTGCATTTCTAGCCTAAAAATGTTATTGGTCACCAATTTTCGCAAAAAATGATGATGTTTGTGAAAAATATTTGAGATCACCTCTCTGCCACCCAATGAAAGCTGTTTATTTTGCCAAATCATGCAAAAGCCATATAAAAATTAAATAAAATATATATATTAGAAAAATATTTTAAGTTAAACTTATAAATGGCAGTCCTTCAATAACTTATGCAATTAAAGCCCTTAATACGTTTGCTTTATTTATTTATTTAATGGCAAGAAAAAACCACGGGAAACCAATTTTTCGAATTTAACGAAGAGATCTTAAACGTATTGTGAAATCGGAAATTCGGAATTCTTCCTCCTGAGATTAGTGCACAATTTACAATAATTAGCTCCCTGTGAATTTCAACTGGGCCAGCATCCCTCCGCGCCCCCCTCACCTTCGGCACCCAGCCCCCTGTGGCAACCCTTTGGCCATCCCCAGGCGACCTTCGAGTGTGTTGTTTGTAATGTTATTTATGACCGCCATAAATTCACGCGCTCCAATCGAAACAATAAAAATAAAACGAAGCCAGCGGATAAGAAAAAGACTCCAGAAGTAAAAATAGCACAGAGCAGAAGACCTCGACAATTAGATACCCTGGCTATTACTCCGTTAAAAAATATGATGTGTTTTAACTAAATACTTTTAAATGTATACAATTGAAACTTTCAATGTTTAAATAACATAGAAAAATAAGAAAATTAAATTGGATCATGGGTCTAAAAATGTTTAAATAACATAGAAAAATAAGAAAATTAAATTGGATCATGGGTCTAAAAATGTTTAAATGACATAGAAAAATAAGAAAATTTAATTGTATCATGCATCTAAAAATGAAACTGCTAAGTAAAGACTTTGTATGGTTTAGTATTGAATTCGTATGCCTTTGTTTTTAGAACAACGCTTTTGAATTCATTATTTGTTTAGTTGTGAGTAGTGCAGGTACCATAATGAGATCAAACTGTAGGTAATTTTACTCATTCCACTATTACATTTTATAATATTAAGTGTTCAAAATCGGGTAATTAGTTTAGGGAAGATCACTGATGAGGTGTATGACGTCGCAGAGGTGAAAGAGGAAACGCGCACATACGGGAACCCAAATTTATGGCCTGCAATCATTTTCATTGGCAAACAATCAAATCAGGTGGACCACATGGCTAAAATCTGAGCAGCTCGCCTATTTATAGTTGCGCCGCCCACATATATATATATATGTATATAGCATATACATGATATGCATCCCGCTGAGAATTCACATTCAAAAAATTTATACCTAATTGCGAATCGAGTATCGTAAACAAAAACAAAAGGCCCCGTTGGGGGCGGTGTGGGCGGTGTTAGGGGGTGCCGCCTGTCGTTTGTCATTGGGATGTCAGAAATTTTGTCGAAACCGCTTTGGCTTTCAGCTTTCGGCTTTCAGCTTTCGGTTTTCTGTTTTCGGTTTTCGGCTGACTAAGCATCATAATTCTCGCACCCGCTCAGCCAGAGCCGTTAAATCCAAATCAAATTCTTATCGATTTTTAATTAATTATCCGGCTAAGTCGGAACAGAGAGCAGAGCAGAGCCGCATCGTAAATAATCACCGCCGAATGTTGGATTCCCCGCAAAAGCCAGACACCGCCGCCACCCACTTGCCATTTCGAGCGGAGACAAAAGGCGCCGCGGTGACAATTTTGAAATTATATCGCCTTCGTCAGCGGCGACTTTGTGCGTCCATAAAAAATTTATTCGTTTTAATTTTGACACGCGTGCAATTTGTTAAGAAACATTTTTACATTGCCGCCACCTTACAGTGGCTGGCATTGTTTCTCTGGTTTTGTATTTCTGGCTTGTTGGCAAAATGTTTTACGTCATGTTTGCCATTTGCCAAATGTTGCGGCGGTCGTCGTCTTCCCTCCCAAGCCCCTCCTCCTGACCCCCCCTCCTCCTGACCTCCCCTCCTCCTGACCCCCCAACTTTCAATTAGTCAACCGAAATTGTTGGGAAAATCTTTGTGGGCCAGGAATGGGGAATGCTTTCCAGCTGATGCAGACTGTCGGAGGACATCCAGTGATTTATTCGTTTCATCTCGAGCTGGCTCGTTATTCATACCCCCGAAACGTTCGAAATAAATTTTAAATAATTTCACATTACTAATGGCATTTGCTCAAGAGACAAGCAGCAGCCACAAAGGATGTACACCCACATGCTTTCAATTTTAATATTCAAGATCAGCAAGTGGAATTGAATTCATGGCGAAATTAGACTTTGGCACGGACCAAGGTTCTTAATTGGAAACACACGTCTTTTATACGAATAAAGCAATAATTGTTCTTAAAAACCTTTTCGAACAATTACAAACAATTGAAGTAAAATATTACCCAATTTTACATAGCCTTTTTTAATTGATAATATGCTATATACTTTTATTTTTATAAAGATGCTTTCCTCAATTTGCAATTCGTTATAAGCCAACTTATAATCCCTTTCTGGAAAGCCTTAATAATTAACCTTCCGGCTTTTAATTGCTAATATACATTAGTGTAAGCTTAAGATGCACTCATACAGCAGCCACAATTACACGATTAATAGAATGAAAGACAAACAAATGAAAATCATTGTGATTACGGAATGGCAGTATTAAGTTGCTATTAAATCAATCATTTGGTTAAAGCTGTGAATTTCAAGCACCTTTGCCACTTCCCCCGCTCAATCTGCTCTGCGAATCAAGGCCCATAACTTTTGCCAATTTAAATTATATTGCACACACACGCAATCCCCCTCTCCCCACCTTCCCTTAACCCTCGTGTTTCCCATTATAATTAACGCCTTCCAGTCATTTCGATTGCCAGATAAAATGAAAAAGATAAGGCCGAAGAAGAAGCAACCCAACATCCGCAAACTATATTTGCCCGAGCACACACACACACTCGTGCAACGGCAGTTGAATTTGAAGTTGATTTAATTTAAATATTCAAATGATTTACTTGAGGATGGCAAAGTCAAGTGTAATGGAGCAAATGCCATCCAAAGCCATAATTCATCGTCCAGACAGAGAGTTTAGTTGGGTTATAAAACCGGGATAGGAATTGGGATAGGGATTGGAGGTTTGAAATTGGAAACGGTTTGCAATTAGAATTACACACAGATGCAGATACAGATACAGATACAGATACAGATTCAAATTCAGATTCAGATTTGGATAGATATTCAGATACGGACACGTGTCATTTGGGCAAACGGCTCAGTCAATTTCCTTATTTGTGCAAATGTTTCAATGACCGGAAAATTACATATTATTATTTGTCCAACGAGAGGAAAACGAATCGTTATTCATACACTTGTCTGCATGTGTTGCTCTGGCTGCTGCTCTTTTGATAATTAAAATCCGAATCTCCTCCTGCGTCCCTTAAAAAGTATACTCTACTTTTTGCCTTGTTGCCTTCGTTGACATCATTAAATTTGCATGCCACACATAGGGGCAATAAAAACAAGACGAGCGAATCGCAAATCGAATTCTGTGTGCCCTGTAAATGTTGTATGCCAATGGGGTGTGCTATTAATTTAGCGAAGTGTCTTGTTTGCTTATTTGTTTTCTTGTTAATTAGAAAATGTTTTTGATTTATAAATGAAATATCAAAAGTCATTATATAGATAGAACATTATTCAGATAGAACACTTTCACGTTTCTACATGATGTTATAAAACATTCATTAATAAATAATTAGATTTATATTTGTCGATTGTCATATATATAATATGTTTAAGATTTAACCAAATTGTTTTTGACTTGCCTTGCAATATCCTTTTTTTAGGGTCTAGATCAAGAAACATTTTAGATCAAACTAATCAATTACTCTTATAACATTGCAAGTGATATTTCAAAGTTAATTCCTAATGAAAATACATACCACTAGAGTGTTGAACTCACGATTCCCATGTGAAATGTGCCGAAATCCATCAGAGGATCTCAGTCGAATGACCATTATCATATCTGCCATCGCCGTTTATCGTCACTCAGTAATTAGGGTGTACAATTGAATGCCTGCCAATTGTTTTCCACTGCCCAAGTGAACAGTAAACCGAACTCCTAGGCGTATCAACTGTGACAAAGGACTCCTGCAATCGCATGTGTCAATGGGGGCAGGCCACATTTATGGGGCGTGTGAGGTGGGCGGTGGGCGTGGCGTGGAATACAATTAACATTATCCGTAGCTAAATACGTGAAATTAAAAGCCATAAAATCAGTAAGTCACGTGCGAAATGTTACAGCAATAACATGGATGGAAAGCAGGAGGAATTACATGGGGTCACAGCAGGAGCGGCAATTAAAATAATGCCACACACACGTAGTCGGAAAAAGTTTCTTTATTGCCCGGAAAGTTCATGAAATGCATTGGTGGTGGTGGGGGTGGGGTGAGAGGAGGGGACATCTGTGGGGGAGGAATCAGTCAAACATCATTAGAATTTCATAAAACGCGTCTTTGCAACTGTGCCGAATCGCTTAAAGGTTAAAGGTTAAAGGTTAAACCACCCCAGCGAGGGTCGCTCGGCGACTTAATTGAAATTTGGGAATGCCAACGCGAAATGCATTTATCAAACTGCCGTATGCTAAGGCGGTTTCCAAAACTAAGCCGGAAAAATCTATTACACTCGCCCCAGAAAGAATGTGCGTGGGTGTTGGGTGGTGGATGGTGGGTGGTGGGTCCAACCAAAACTAAGCCCTGTGACAAATTTTGTGCTGGCAAAGCCATAAAAGTTCATGCCAAGAGCACAATTTTCAAACATTTTTGACAAAGCTAAGCAACCCAAAAAAAGTAAGAAAAAAATTGATAGAAAAAGATGAGTTGTGTGAGGGCGAAAGGACACACCATAACGAATCTGATATGCCCTCGCAATTTTCAGAAACGTAAGTGAAAAGGATTCGATTTGATTGATTCACTTAACTTTCCCTAACTTTTTTAAGCTTTTATAGGGTTACCCTTATTTGACTTTGGATTTAAGAGTATTTCAAGTTTTATTTACAATAAAAAATTGGGTATAAAAAAAGCGATTTGTAAAAGGGAGTATGTTAATTTATATGTAAATGTTTATATACCCGTACATAAATACAATTTTAAAATTACTTTTTAAAACAGAGGATTTAAATGATTATTATTCTTATCCAAAGTCGGATTTTTATAATCAATCTAAACAATTAAATTTCTTCAACTATCTAACACTAGTTTTTTTTAAAATATGTGTAAATCTATACAATACAGCAAAGCAATCAAAACAATCCTTATAATAAATATCAGGGAAGTACTTTTTGTAAATATATATTTAATTAAAACATAAAACTTATATCACAATAGTGTAACCTTAGCAAGAAAAGTGATGAGGCACCTTAAAGATTTCAATTTAATGATCAATAATGATCGAGAAATAAAATTATTTCTGACAAAGTTTTTATTTTATTTTTTGATATTTAATTACCATTAAATGGTATGTTTCAAAAAGCTTAGTTTTCTTGTGTGCTTGTTGAGGCCTTCGATTTTGTTCAGTGTATACATGTGCTCACTGCACCGTTTAACCCACAACGACACAGGCATTTTGGACAGTGGTTTGCCTTAGGGCGACCGTCCAATTTGAATTATGACATTTTGCATGCGAGGTGACATTTAAAGCTGTGCAAATTGTTCGAGCGTCAAATTGGCGCTGCCACTTCACCCGCCACTCCCACATTTCCCCCCTCCCACTCCCACTCCCATTTCCAGTTGGAAAATCATTTTCCGAAACGGTGCACTTCAGCCAGAAGTAGCTGGAGTTTGGCAACAATTCGGCATTGCCTACTTTACTGCGCGTCGTTTGATTTTCAATAGGCCCATTCAGATCTGTTTACCCCGCCTTCCATTTTCCATTTTCCATTTCCCGAGGCGCCTCAATCTTTAACGCACAATTTGAAAAGCGCGAAAAGTTTTTTACCATCCGTCTGTTGGTCTGAGATGGTTTTCCCAGACCCCTCCCCCCCCCCCTCCTCCACTCACCCCCCTCACCTGGTTGGAAAAACTTTGTACATGCAACAGAAAATTGTAGCAAGACGCGAAGAGGCCTCCACCATTTTGCTCATTTCGCGCCGGGCGAAAGTTGAGCGAACTTGGCGCCAGTTGCAACCGCCATAAACTTTTTTCCCGCTCCCCGGGAAATGAAGGAAAAGTCTGGAAGGAAAATGGATTGGGGGAGGGGGGGGAGTACTTTTCCTAGAGTGTCGCGCAAAGCCTCTGATTTATTAATAAGACCCAAGGAAAGTTCCGCCCGGCGGCTCAAGTGTGAAGTGCGAGCAAAGGTGAATCGCCTTTTGGACCGGTTCGAGGCTTTCGGGCCAAATCGAATGGCTCATTTGAATTCATGAGCAATTGGTAGATCATTCGCGTGAATCATTGATGTGCGCATTTAATTGAATGTGTAATCAAAGTCTTAAAGGAGCATCGCCTACGTAACCGCCTTGAGTTCCGTTTTAAGTCGCAAGGATATGCAGGATGTTGGGTTAAACGATAATGAGTTGAAATAAACCAGGTACACTATTGGGGTACTTGGTTTGAAGCTATTACACAATTTTTTAAATATTTACAAGGGAAGAAATTATTTTAAAGCTCTGGGGGAACGCGAGCAACAGCAACGTTGACATCATACAGCGCTCACAATCAAAAATCCTGCGAACAATCACTGGGGCACCATGGTATGTTCGGAACGAAAACATCCACAGGGATCTGGGCATACCACCGGTCAAAGATGAAATAGCAAAGCAGAAAGCGGCCTACCATAACAAGCTTACACTGCACCCAAATAATCTCGCAAGGAACCTAAGACGGGTTTCGAACAGAACTCGTCTGCATCGTAACGATCTACCAGCCCAGCAATAAATATTAGGGCCCGTTAGTCTAAATTCAGTCTACATGACTGTAAGTTAAGTTATATTCTTAAGATTTGATATACTTATTGTTAGTCTCATATAGAGAAGATTCAATAAATAAAGCATATTAAAAAAAAAAAAAAAAAAAAAAAATTATATTAAAACATAATCAAAGAAACTAACTTTATGTTAGATTTTATTTTATTAAATGTATCCTTTTTACAATCAAATTATTTGTTATTTTGACATGTTTACAGTTTGCAAACTATTTCACAAATTTTTAAATATTTATAAGGGAAGAAATTATTCAAAATTATATTAAAACATAATCGAATAAACCAACTTTAGGTTACCTATTATTCTATAAAATTAATCCCATTTACAATCAAATTATTTGTTATTTTTAATTATTCGTATTAGCCCCATAAATCTGCCAACTTATTAATTACTCGACTATAGCGTTCTTTCTGGGCTTTGTTTTTAAAAATAGTTCAATTTTATAATTTTAATTGCACTATTTTAAAATTGTATTTCCTTTTTGTATTATAAAAAACGTTATTTTTCTAATACCGATAGGCAAACGAATTGCACAAGTTATTTGTTTGAGAAAAATATCCACATAAACTATACATATACCTTAAAGAAAACCTATATACAAGTAATGGTATATATTATACAAAATTTTAAATTTTTCCGATTGAAATCTCTGGCAGTTCGTATCATATATGTAGTTCACATGGGTCACATGGTTTGTTTTTTCAGGTACCTACTTGCACAAATGTATTTCCTTTGAATGCCCAACTACTCGCCATTATCCATATATATTCCCGATCTGGTCTGGTTAGTGTTCCAGGCTGGATCTCAAGAGACCACCCCCCTCCCCCCTCCCACTTGCAACTTGGTCAGGTGTAATCTCTCACTGCAAATCATCCGATGGCGCTGCAGACTTCGTCTGGGAAATCTTCTTCATAATTCTTCTTCTTGGGCTGCCGATGCGAAGGAGTCTGTTTGGTTTTCTTTGGAAAATTGCACGATTCTTTGGGCTTTTGTTTTTGCTAATAATAACAAATAGCAGCATCAACAATAGCCCCCTGACTACTGGCAGCTGTGCTCTTTTCATTTTCATTTTCATTCTGGTTTTCTTTTGCTCTTTTTTGGTTTCGTCGCTGTTGGACTAGAAAATTTCGGGTAATATTTTATGGCAATTGATGGTCGAGGAAGAGACTTTTCGGTGAATTTATGTAACGCACTTTCCTCCAGTGGTCAGTGGTGTGGTTTTTTTTCTTAGCAGAGGTTGGGGAGGGGGGCTTCACTTGCGCAAAGTTGAAATAAACAATAACAAATTGCGATTGATTTGCTTTATGATGTTTACACTAGGCCCAGTGGCTTGTTGTGTGCCAGTACTTTGGTTTGAGTGAATGCGAGTGGGTGGTGCTTAATTAATTTCTAGTTGCCGAGCAAAGGAGCCGAAAGCCAAGCGAAATAAGTTTGGCGTTTTAAGACTACCTGGAATTGCACACAAAGAAAAATCTAATTGAAATTGGTGATTGGTTAAAGAAAACTGAAATAATAATAGATTCTTCGAATAGTTTATAGGTAAATTTGCAGCAGGAAGTGTAAAGTTTATTTCGTCGAAAATATTATTAGGAATATTTGCAACAGGAAGTGCAAAATTTAATGTGAAAATAATATTAGAAATATTTGCAACAGGAAGTGCAAAGTTTCTTTCGATCCAATCGATCATCATTCCAACTTTTTATTTCTTTCTGTGTGGTAATGCAAAATGGCAGGTAAAAACAAAATCGAAATATTGGAAGCCAGAAAAAATGTCCGAATTAAATGCAAAAGGGTCGGGGGTCGAAGGTCGGAGGTCAATGGGGGTGATGGGGAGGCGAGCAAACACACACTCCACACACTTCATCTACAAATAAAAGCCAAACCATACTGCGAATGATTGATTTAAAAATACCCGTGCCTGGCAGATGCCATAAAACATACCTGCAAATGTGAATAAACATGGATATATATTCAGCACATACGCACACGAGAACAAATACATTTATTTATGTGTACTCAACTGTTTAATAGGTCGTTCAATGAGGTAACTTCGAATCGGTGCGCAGCGCACAGTTCGTGTTAAATCAATGATCTAATGATTGGATAATAACCTTATATCACCAGTTTCACTGGAGAGTAAATATCGCTGCGAAATATGAACCAATAATTATTCGAATAATAATTGATGTTAACGATGCACAGGAGGCAATGAATTAACTCCTGGCTGCATAATAAAAATAAACGTTTCCTCTGTAAATCTCAATTACATGGAAAGCTATTTAAAGAATCAAGTTGAATGATGGGAATATCCGCAATTAAAGGCTTCATAATAATATAATAAGCTAACTAAATGTAGTTTCATTTCGGCAGTCAGATTTCAATAATTAATCCAAAATAATTGGTTACATGCTAACTTGACTCACTTTCACTGGAATCCGGAGTCCCCTGCTGGCACTCGATATATATCAGGTAGCCAGTCGTTCGTCGGGTGATTCATTTGCGGACCACTCTCATTAGGAGCTCATTTATTTCGGGAAACCCTGACCTGAATCGCTCTGGATAAGCCAGAAGTCAGCTCTTTGTTCGCCCAAATGGCCAAATGATTCGGGTCACCACTTGGAGATAGTCAAAATCAAAAGGAGATATGGTGAATCATCGGGCCACTGTGCTCTCAATAATTAAATGGAAATGCAAATGACTCGGGGGAAATCCTTACCCGACTATTCGAAAATGAAGCCACTCGAATTTATCCCTCTGCCGCCGCGTCATAATGAAAATTCATAATCTTTAGCTCGGCCAGTGGACCGCAGGAACGGGATGAAAAACCAGAGGAAAACGAATTCGCACAAATGGAAAATGAGAAGAAAATCCGGTCGGAGCATATGGAATGCACTGGGGGGATGCGGATGGGATGGGATTTTCCGGGGATACGGGGATACACGCCAATGCCAATGCCAATGCCGTGCACTGATATGGGATGTGTAATGAACCCGCCGCTTCGCATTCCACCTCGCACTCCCCGCTTTTTTCTGTCTTGCTCATTTTAACAATATCCAAAAGCCGAAAGTCCCAAGTCCCACATCCCATATCCTATATCCCACATACCATATCCCATATGCCCCAGGTCCATGGACCATCCATTTGGCCCACACTCTGTTGTTCGCAGATAGCGCGGCACAACTCGCATATTGTTGTCATATTGTTCGCCTCAAACCCACCGTATGTCGCACTGTAAAACCAAGTTTATAAAAAAATCTGCAATCCTTCTTTATTTTCAGTTGGTTATTGAGGGAAACACAATTACAGAAATTAATTTTCGATTTTATATACAACTGCCTGCTTGATCCACTCATTTTTATAAACATATTTAATTCGATATATTAGCTGAGGTGTAAAAATTTATATTTTTTTATGTTATTTAAATATCAGTTCCAAATAACTAAATGTTTTTTTTTTAATTATAATGTAGTAATTGTAGTCAGTTGTGGCGAATATCTAGTTATATATATACAATTAAGTAGTACTTTTTACCTTACCTAAATACAGAAATAAAAATTCATCCTATTACCCTTTGTATGTAGTGATTTTTGAGAAATATAAATAAGTATTGCAGAAAATTCAATTGTTATGATATGACATGACACTATATGAATTGATGATCTATATTCTCACGTTTTCGAATATTTTATTCTCATTTTTATTTTATTAAAATGAGAATTATGCGAAGCCATAATTAAAGACACTTTTGGGTATCAATAATATGGTTTAATCCAAAAAACCATTATTTATAAAATATCTGTTAAAATGTGTCCTTTGGTGGATTATAGCCACTTTTTGTTTCTGTTACTGAAAAATAGAGACAACTTCCATTTCTGAATTTAAAAATAATAATAGAAATATAATTGCGAATATAAAAACCGGAGTCTGCTTTAGACTTTCGATTTTTTCTATGTTTTCGACCCACTGTGCCATTCGCCGACTATGAAACGCCCGGCGGGCAACAATGGACACACGGAATTGTTCCTCTTGTTGCTGTTGTTGCAAGTTATTATTGTCTGTTGTCGTTATTGTTGTTGCTATCATCCGGATGTGTCACTGTGTGCATATAAATCGCATTTAATTTATTGTAAATCGGATTAAATTACCAAATGTTGCACGAACGCACGAAACGAACACGGGATATGGGGCATGGAGGTGGGAGCGAGAGGTTCGGAGAGTGGGAGCAGGACAGAAGAATGAACTGCAGGCCTAGTTTAACCCATTAAGTTTCATGGGTACAAATTGGTCAGGTCACTTCGGAACCTTAAAATTCATCTAAAAATAAGAATAAACTTTGTGATTTTGGGTAATTTAATTTTTAAATGCATAAATAAATATGAAGGAATAATTCCATTTTTTGGAAAAAAATAACATTTATTGTCTACACAGTCATGGCAAAATAATCTTTCTCTTTGCATTTATGAACTTCACTAATGGGTTAAACAGTATGTGTTTGTATTCAGAACTTGACATGCACCTTCGTCTACTCCCTCAGCCCCTCCCCCTTCCCACTCTCCTCAAAATACCATACACAAGTTAAATCTTTAAATATGCAACAGCTTTTGGCCAAGACCCATTAAATGCGGCCAAAAGCGGCTTATTAACTAAACAACCCACAGGGAGCAGGCCCAGCTGAAGGAACAGAAACAAGCCGCAGAGTCCTTCGTAATAGACTCAAACCGACACATATGACACAAATAATCCCCCGAAATAAGGACAAGAATCGTGAAATAAAGGATAAAGGGCTCGCTTTCTCTGATTCTGTTCTTCTTTTGCCAGAAGTGGCCTGTTCTTTACCGCCAATGAACAAAGTAAACGAAAGCGCACACCGAAAAAATATATAAAATATTTACTTTATATAAGTTCTGAATTAAGGTGCAGAGAGAACAAGAAACTCAAAAAGAAACCTTTTTTGCAGTCTCTCAAAAATAATCACTACCAAAAATCTGTCTATAGAAGTAAAACTGAGTAGAAAAAATAAACTTAAAATTTGTTGTTTTAGCTTTTGTAGTATCTTTATATTGTTATAATCGTGTAATGATAGGATATAGATGCAGTTTAAATACTTAGACTCTTATGATGCTACATAGTTCAAAATCTACCAATATTATATCCTTATTGTTAAAATCTAGTTTTAGTAAGAATACATTTTAATGCCCATGCGATAGAGAGCGTAGGTGCTTCAGAATATATAAATTATCCATGCCAGATTGCCAAAAGTGTATGAGTAATTTCAGTTGTACCTCGAATGAATTTAATGTTGTTGCAATGCGGAGATACCGGACCACTGGCATTGTTCCATTGCCCGGTGATTCAGAAAGGCAAAGGGGAGGATGGCCTTCAGCCATAATGCCGGGCGGGCACTCTCATTTGCAATTAACCGTGTGCGAACGGACAAGAAACGGACAGCAAACGGACAGCCGTTAACTGGTGCACTCAATTCGACGGGAAATGCGGATATATGTGCACGAATACTCGGACCGTAATCGTATCTGTTAATGTACATTTCCACGGCTCATAAACGAATCTTTTGCTGCTGCAAGGACGGTGGCTTGGGGGCCAAAATCACCGGTAGTGGCAGTGGGCAATGGTGCAGAAATCAGAACTTGAAAGACTTTAAGTAAAACTCAAGTGGACCAGATTGGCGATTCCAGTGGCGATTGCCGATTGGCGATTGCCATTTGGCTTTGAAGTGCCGGACCGCGTCCATTAAGCTCTCAGCACGCTCCGAAATAATTTCATCAGCATCTGCATCTTGTTTTCTCCGTCCGATATTTGTGATATAGCCAAGCTAATTGCCCGTTTGCAAATCTCTTTCTGTTGCAGCCTGCGACTGCCACCCGATCGGTTCATCTGGCAAGGTCTGCAACAGCACCAGCGGTCAATGTCCCTGCAAGGATGGGGTCACCGGACTGACCTGCGACCGCTGCGCCCGCGGCTACCAACAGAGCCGCTCCCACATCGCCCCCTGCATAAGTGAGTATATCTACCCATATCTACATTCTATATACATCTTTAGGAATGCGACTTAAACTATTCATAATAAAGGTGTCTATAAATATGCAACTATATATATTGCACTCGGAATTCCAATAGATACTTAACTAAATTTAACGTTATTTTTTACTGCATACTTTTAGGCACCTTTATAAGTGATATTAAACCTCAAGCTATTTCTATAGCACCCCGTATAATTATTTGTATGCCTTTGATTTTAAAAAGATTTAAGTAAAATATAAGAATTTTTAAGAACTCATTATTATTATTATTATTATAATTATTTTTAATAATTTGGATCTGTTCAACCTGTTCCATTTTTAAAATTTTTACTATTACGCATTATTGAATCTAGTGCTGCAAGATAATAATGAAAAATATTTTTAAAGATATTGAACCATGTAGTACTAACTTTTTTTGAATCTCCAAGATTGGTTCTAAAATTGTAATAGTAAGTTATTTATTAAAGTTAAAGAAGTTCTAATAGAAAAATAACGGAATGCATTTTACTATCATGTGACAAACACTTTTCCCTCCCCGCAGAGCAACCCCCTCGAATGATCAACATGCTGGACACCCAGAACACCGCTCCCGAGCCGGATGAGCCCCAATCCTCGCCAGGATCTGGCGGCGATCGTGGTGGCGCCTCCGGAACGGCCGCCCAAACCCAATACTATCGCACCGAGGGCGGCAGGGGTAAGTAAGTGCCTCCTCTCATATCCATATCTTTCTGTTGTGTTTTGTGTGCTAACCGACTAGCCGGATCCCAACTCATCCCAACACTTCCCCGCTTCCACCATCCCCACCTTGACACCCTGTTGCGAGTGCTTATACTAACTGGTGGTATTGTTTGTCTGTGGTTACAGTGCAGTCTCGGTAAGGAGGACCCCGAAATTGGGAAGAAAAAAATCAAGGATGTGAGCTCTAATAATATAGACTCTTAAAAGTAGAACCTCAGAGCTTTTAGCATAACTAGATTTAGCTGGAAATTTCATAATATGTGTATTATAATATTTTTTAAAAACAAACGAGTTTTTTTGAATGTGAAGATTATAATAGCGTTTTAAATGCCCAAATGGACTTGTTTAAAACAAATTTGTATTGCAACCTTAGCTAACGTAATAATTACTTTCCCAAGTATGAATAACTGTGGGAAAATAGCATTGATATAAGTTTGAATAGGTACATAGGTTGAAATAGGTACATAGGTTTATAAAAAAATGCCCTATAATTTATTATCATTATTTCTTTAGAAATCGACTACTGATGCTAAATAGATTAGACTATACTTTTAGAGATCTATAAAGCAAAAACGGTTAGTGTCGGTATCCAACACCTTGCACAGCTCTAAGCTAATTAAATGGAAACACAATTAATGCTCAGATTTCGCCATTATCGGGGGCTCACTGTCCAAGGCCCGCGGCAAAGGAGGCGCTTAGTTTGCCGTGGCGCTTGGCCCGCCTTTGTAATCCTTTCAAATGGGTGAGAAAACACAAGTCCGCTAAAGTGCAGTCGGTTGTCGGTCAGGAAAAGTGGAAGCGGAAAAACAAGGAGCGGCCTAAGGAGCAGGCGAGGGGGAAAGAGATGGGGCGAGGGAAAGGAAAGAGATGGAGACAGCGGCACTTAACAGACAACGCAAATGTTTGCACGCAACTTTTAGTTACAGTGGCGAAGAAAGTACAGTGTGGCCCCAGAGAGAAGAAGAAGAAGAAGGGATGGGGAGGGGAAGGGGGGGGCGCGAAGTGCAACAAGCATACAAAATGCGCCACGCAGCATAAATCATACTAAGCCCAGTTCTACCCCTCTCAATCCGCCCTCCCTTCCTCTTGGAGCAAAACAAACTTTACAATAAAATACCAAGAAAAAAACAAAAAGCCAGTTTCGATTTACGAGTACCGTCTTTAAGTTATCCCAAGCTAGGATTTTATATTGACTTGGAATTTCTTTTAAGAATAGCACAATTGCCAAAGAATGTATATTACATCTATAAATTATTTATTCCAGTTATTTTTTGAATCCTTCATAACAAGTCTTTAAAAAGTGGAGATATATCGAAAACAAACCTGATAAGCGACTTTTTATATTCAAGAGGGTTAGTTATAGATACAATTATACAAAATACTAAACCTTAATCTGGGTTCCTAAATCTTATATTTCCATATATTAATGTTACAATGGTGATATTTGAATAGGCTATAAAATCACAACAAGAAGCAGTATTATATCACATTTTGAAAGTCAATGTTGCTATCTTTAAGAATTGCACATTCTTAGCCCGAATTAGGCATACCCTTTATAAATACGAGTACAGGGTATTAAAACAGCGGCATCAACAGTGGCAACAACAACAAAGCAGACCCCCAAGAAACATCACAAAAAGATACAGAACCAGAAAAAAAGCGGATGGGCGATGTGGAAAATGTAGAATGACAGAGAGCAGGCGAAACTTGGCAGAGCAAATGTATTAAAAAAGTTTTTATTTAATTTCCCATGAATAAGCTGCAGCAGCAGCAAGAGCAGTCGCCCACTTTTCGGTCCCACTGTGTCCAGTTCCAGTTTCAGTTTCAGTTTCAGTACCATTTCTTCTGCCTCCGTCGCTAATTGCTCCCAACTATTTGCTGAAGGCATTAGGCAAAGTCAGCGTAGGATAACCGAAGTGGGGGGATGGGTGGTTTTGCAAGGACGACAGGATGAGCCGTTTATGCAGCTGCAAGTGAAAACAATGACAAATTGACTGAGCAACTTAAGCAGCCACGGGAAATATAAGCGCCGACTTAATCATAATAGTCCCATTGTCATTGTCAAATGACCGAATGAAAACGCCAGAAGAAAATGTGACTTTTATGAAAACTCCTAGAAATTTCAAATTATTTTAATTAGTTTCAGAAAAAGTTTCGTAGAAAAAGTAAAAACAATTGATTTTTGACTTCAATTTTTGCGAATTTCATAAAAAAAGGTTAAAGTTTCCAATAAATTAATAATATTTAAAAGGCGCGTCAAGCCTTTTTTTAATTTTAGATTGAAAATAAAGTCATGAAAATAATGAAAAGTCATTCTTAAATTCATAAAAAAAGTTTCTCTAGGAAAGTTTCTCTAGAAACATTTTTTTGGGGGACTTCCAAAACGTTTTTGAAAACTCAGCTTACATGTTTTTTAAAAGTAACGAGTTGTATATTTAATTTATAAAAACTTTTTAAAAGGGAAATTGTAAATGAACATAAAGCAAAGAATTTTTATTGGACTAGAGTCTTAGAGTCTGGTTGCATTAGGTTCTGTGATTTTCTGTGTTAAAGTAATATTCTGCAATGAACAAGGGGTATACAAATAAACTTAATTTGATATGTGTTTGCCATTTTTCTTTCTAAACTATCTGAAACACCCACGAAGATTGTCTTCCGCACTGTTTTAATTTGCCAACCATAAATCAGTGGCAACTTCGTTCGTACATTTCATTGAATATCCAAAAAGTTCCATTATGAGCATTTTATTACTAGCGAAGGAGTGGCTGGCAGAAATAAGTTTATAAAATCCACAAAATCCATTAAAATTGCAACAAGATATGAATAGCAGCCAGACGCTGTGACCCCAAACCAAGACCAAAATTCAAACCTAAACCCAAGCCGACTAGGATCAATTCCTGGCTGCAATTGTTGCATATCAAGTTGCCTCCGGCTGAAGGAGCAGCCACTCCACTTTCAACTCCACTTTCCTCCACTCCACTCCTATGCGAATCACTATCCATCTTGCCAAAAATGCAAATCTAGGTGCAGACGAACTGAGAACTAAGAACTGAAAACTGGGGACTGCGTTTAAAGAGGATGCCCCGCTTAAATTTATTTGTCAACGGCAAAGAAAAGCGCAAGTTGGAAAAGTTGTCAGTGGAAAGTTATCCGTTGCTTGTAACCAAGAACTGAGTTAGGCAAATGGACACACAGACACGGGCTCGACGAAAAAGTTCGTCCTTTGCTATTCATTGGCACAACATGAGGGGGCGTGGCTGGCGCCCATGCAACCCCCCAAAACACCCGCCACCACTCAACACGAACATGAATGTTAATTATGAATTTATAATTTGATAATCTTATTAAATTAATTTAAAATTCTGTCCAAGTTTGAGTTAATTTAAAGTTAGTTGCCCCACAGTGCGCTACTGGGGGTCGTGGGTCAATATTAATGGCATGTTAATTTGATGACTGGCGAATTTTCGAAAGATTTATGTTTGCTCAAAATTTGCACAAATGGATGCTAAAGTGCGGCGGTCGATTGCGATTTCCGTTTTCCGCTTTGTCAAACGCTACAATAAATTTAATAGCTTTTAAAATTCAATACAAGAATGCTGGATTATTTGATTTGGCTTTAAAATTTACTGGTACCTTTGTTATCCGCATTTTTTAGTTGCTGGCAAAAGCAGATCTATTTTTTATGCCTTGTTAGCAAATGAAATAAATACAGAAACATGTTTTATTTGCTTTTTAAACTATATTACAATATAAATGCACGTACATTTGCATAAAACAGTGCTCTAATTTTAATGAAACACTCGGTGCTCAGGGAGTTTTCAAATATTTTCCTAATCTTTACATATTCATAACATAAATAAGTAACACTGCGAGTTTCCTACATATTTTCTAACAATGCCTGAGAAATGCTGACCCACTTAAGCACCTATAAAGTACGTATAGCATGGCCACCATTGCCAAAAGAGGGATTCCCGAGTGATGACTCAGAAATCTCTGATCTGCCAGCTTTATTTTCGGATATTTTGGTTCGTATTCGGGGCGTGGCAAATGATCTTTAAATGACGGCGATAAATATCGTTTGTTTGCTAAGTGCATAGGAAAAATGCACTTTAATCGCAGAGCCAGGTCCATAAATAGCCAAGGGAAAGTGCCATTTTCACTTTCGATTTCGGATTCGTTTTAATTTCGACCTCGGCGATCGATTTATAAGTCATCCGACTCATTTATTATAAATGTTTATGCCACAAACCGATCGAGAGTTGCCGCAATTGTGTCACGTTTGCTTTGACATTGCGATCGGCGGCAGAAAGAGCAGCCAAGCGAATTGCAATTCTCAGCCGAAGGAAAACAAAACAAAAACTTATTGGCTAATTTTAGTCGGCACAAAAGACGGCCCAAGGCACGAAGTCAAAATACACAGAGAGAAATAAGATTCACTTGTCTTGGAGCTGAGTCCATAAGGAAATTGGAATAATTGACTTTAATTTTAAACGCAGTAAAAAGTCTTGTTGAATTTTTCTTATTTCAATACTGAAAATCTGAGCATTGTCAAAATAGCCATTATATTCTGTTAATTACAAATTTATTCCGCTAGTTATTAAGTGATGTTGGTACAATATTTCAAGGGAAGTATTTAGATTTTAATTTAAAATAATAAAATGAAAAATAGGTAGTTTTGATCTAGTAAAATTAAACGTGATCACTTTCTTATTTTACACTACTTCTAATTATAAAATAAAACCGCGAATTCTTGAGCTAAAGCTGTTGTAATATATTTTAAAAGGAACATTTCGAAATCAATGGATGGGAAAAACACCATTATTTGTTTCAGTGCAGGGAAATGGGCATGCTGGCGGGGTAGTCTTAATGCAAAATTGATCGAGCATTACTGCTGTTGTTTCTGCCACTGTTTCTGCTAATTGGCATTGGCCATAAAGACATAAATTTTGCAATTAAATTATAAACACCAAAGTGGAATGCCCCGTTCGAAGGACGCAAGCGAAAAGGGACGGCAATTGGTCATGTTTAAGGAAAAGTAGGGATAGCACGCCCCATGAAATCCCACCCCTAATTAACTCCTAACACAATATCACTCCCATCCATTTGCCCGTTTGCTCAGCTTCATGTCATCTGTGAAATGTCGAAGAGATTGCTCGTCCTGTGTGGCACATTCCTCATCCCAAAAGACCTCGCATCGCGAACCACATTTGATTGACCAGCTAATTGTAAACCCCTCGTTTTCGTCCTTTCAGAATGCGGCAAATGCAGAGTCAGCACCAAAAGGTTAAACCTAAACAAGTTCTGCAAAAGAGACTACGGTGAGTTTGAATAGGTAGTCCTTAATAATATATACTCAGAAAATAAATCAATTTTTATATTTCCTTTGTGTTTATTTACCATAAGTTATATATTATAAGTTCTGAATTTTTTATTATTTATCTTTAAAAGCTAAAGTGGATAGTGTCTTCAATTTCAAATGCCAATGAAATTATTATATATTTAAATTAAATAAAGCACAAAATCAATTTATTACGTTATTAGAATTGTTTATGTTAATAAGAACATATAGTATTTGCTATCGACTAATATATAGATAGTAGATTATGGCAATTTTATTTACTTAAATTTTGGCTTAATCTTAGTAGTAAACAACATTTTTTTGATTTGGTTTTTTTAAAGGATTTCCTTTTTATTGAATTCTTTTATTTGTATTTCTTTTTAATTGTCAACTTAATCTTTTGCCTTAAAATCTTATAAAATATATAGTTCGTCCGCTTTATTTATTTTTTTTTAGAACAGACCATTTCTATTTCCTATTTTTGTTTGCTATTGGAAGTGATATTATATAATGTATATTGATATAATAATAATAACCGTCATTAGGTACCTTCCCAGTTTATAACCCCAACTGATTTGCGAACTTCAGGAAGTTCCTTTTTGAAATGTGTAATAATTCCCCGATTCCCCATTGATTTTGCCCCCACAGCAATAATGGCCAAGGTGATTGGTCGCGACACGAGCAGCGAGGCGGCCAGCAGGGAGTCTCCTCGACGCGCAATGGATCCCGACGCGGCGGACTACGACATGGAGGTGGACCATCGGCCGGGATCCCGGAGTACGCCGGAGTACGAGTCGCTGGCGGGGGCGGGGGCGGGGCCGGAGGCGGAGGACTATCCCAGCGCCAGCGAGGCGGTGCACTTCGATCTGCAGATCCAGGCCGTGTTCAAGCGCAGCAGGGCAGGCGGAAGCAGCGGCGCGGGGAACGTGTACGGAATGCCGAGTACAACGCTGAAACGCGGTCCTATGACCTGGATCATACCAACTAAGGACCTGGAGTGCCGCTGCCCCAAGATCAGAGTAAACAGGTGGGCAAAGCTTTAAATTTATATCTATTTATATATAATATATAAGTGTCAGAACAAGAGTATTTTACCTGCAATAAGGGGCTAAGAAAAGATGGGCAGACTAACAGTTATCCCATGGAATATAGTCTTAATAATTTCATAAAACTAAAGATATCCCACCTATGTATATCTTAAAATACATTTTACTAAAACCTTATATGTTCGGTAATTAAATGAAAAAGAAGAAACTATGCTTCTTTTCCAAATTCTATCAATTATTCTATCGAACAAATATTTAATTATCGAATTTTCGATTTTTCGATACAAATATTCTTGCGTTTCTTTACCCAAAAGTTAACAACAAAATAATCCAAATTAATTACACAACGTTTATTTTTTATAAATATATAAACAATATGTAATTTTGACAAATTCACAAATAATTTTGTTTCATAAAAGAGAGTTTACATGCTTCATTGACTGATTTATAATGGTAAAATATGTTAAAACTGCAAATTATTTAGGGTACCCAAATACACCTTTCTCCATAAAAGTGATATGTTAACACCATTTGTTTTAGCCAACATTTTTAATTTGTTGTATATTTTTTTCAGATCCTATTTGATCTTGGGTCGGGATTCGGAGGCACCTCCCGGGTACCTGGGCATCGGGCCGCACTCGATCGTCATCGAATGGAAGGAGGACTGGTACCGACGCATGAAGCGCTTCCAACGGAGGGCACGATCCTGCGCGTAATCCCCCCGGCCGGGAAACCCCCCTCTCCCCCTTCCCTAATGTGTGTAGTCTCAAGATTCTAGACCTAAGAAACGATTAAAACCACGGAGAAATCAATCAAATCGTGTCGCGATGGCAGTGTCTCGTAAACATTTTTTTGTTTTTTTTTTGTCGTCAAATTAACCGATTTTGTAGCAGTTAAAAATCAAACTAGCGGTATTTAATTTATTTAATTAACTTCAATTGTTACAATACCAATCGAACACACGAAAGTATCTATACATGTAATCTATGTAATCTATATATACGACTTGTATTATTCGCTAAGTTAAGATTCCTGTCAGCCCAGTTTAAGCATTTGTGAACAATTTACGTACTAGGGCAGTCTCAGCAGCGGACGGAGCGCCAGTAAGCAATAATTTATCTGTAAGGAACACTTTGATGCATGCATAACTCGCAGAAAATCGTAATTAATAAATATTGTACAGAGCAAAACGCAGAAATGTTCTTTTCGGTTTTCGTTGGAATTTCAAACTTTTGGCGGGCAATTGGAAGCGTTGCCACTCTCGGTTGTAGTTGGCCCTGCCACCTGTACCCTGTCGTTGCCACCTGTAAGTTATCATCTTTTCTTTCTGGATGACTAATTGCCCGTTTCACATCCTGATCTTTTAGAAATTTTCATCTGAAATAAATTTACTTCGTTGGCTTATAAAACCCTTTACTACTTTCATCGCGCACTGAAGTGAATATTTTTAAATTAAGTTTTAAATATATAACGCTTGGCGGGCAATTGCCGAAGTGGCAGCACCTTACCGCTTATAGCGTTGCCAGCCGCTTAACTATCGCTTGTGCTTATCGATTGCTGACCAGATGTTCTGGTTTCTGTTTACATATTTTTATATTGTTTATCTTTCTCGAAATGAAAGAAACTTTCGAATAATATTGGATTGGAAAACATAGCACATCAAGCAGGATTGTCGCTGCTACAGGATAAATTGGAAGTGGAGTTAATGATGGTGCCATTTCTGCTGGATTCATTTTGGGAATGCCCCTTAAGTGGATTCAAAGATGGGGGATTCTTTGGGACACTTGCCTATAAGGTATTTACCCCTCACCCGATTTAAAAAAAAGTAATTTTTTAATTTTAAAAGAAAATAGGAATACCTCTATAAGATTTGTTTAAATAAATGAATTTGTAAATATTTTTTGTATTCTATAAAATTTATTTCATTTCAATTTATTATTTTATCAGAAAGTTTTCCTGTAATGTTGTTAGTTGGAATTAAAAATATAATTTAAAAACAATAAAATACTTTTTGGGTAATTAAGTTAAACCTTAAGTCATAGGAATCAAGTTAAGAAAAACATTTATAAGCTAAAAAACTGAATGCAAAAATGTATGCCTTTTAAAATTTGTAGTCAAATGTTGATTACTGTAATCAGTAATATTTATATTTATAGCCTTTAAACAAATAATTTTATTAATAATGTTATACGAAAAGGGCACTTTGATCTAAATAGGGCACTCACAATCACATCGTGATTAAGTAAACTGTACAAATATTATACAACTTTATTAAGATTTACAAATATAATATATTATTATATAATAATTTTAATTAAATTGTTTTAGGCGCATCATATCTCGGTTTGGAAAAAGTGAAATATTTTTCAATTGCAAACATTTCTTTCCTGATTTTAAAAATCGAATAATCAGAAATGAGGAAACCATTTATGAAAAGGTATGTACTGTTTGTTCATAATTCTGTATATTAAAACTAACGTCTTTCTTTTTGCAGGTAAGCTGGGATGTTTGAACGTTGATTGGCTAGAAAAACCTATTTTCCGATTAACTGACTTAAAAGTATTACATAAAAATAATTAGATTTCTATTAACAAAAACAAAATGTAAAGTCTTAAACAAAGGCTACGAAAGAAAACGATATATGAACCGGAAAAGACTAAACGAAATGATGAGGAATATAATCATATAGTCAGCACTTTTTCTCACGTTTGTCTCAGTTGGAATTTGTGCTATGATTTGTTCGGTTTTCACTGTGTAACATAAAACAGACACATATGTATATTTAAACATAATTTCAATTTTAAAGTGTTTTATCAAAATTATTTTTTTTACATTACTTAAACTTAATTTCTTGTATTTCTGGAAATAAAATTAAATTGCTAGCCAACGTTGATTTTAACTAAAATTTAAAATTTATTAAATAGCTTCTGGCATAAGTTGGAATACATTTTTGCAATACAAAATTTATTCAGTAATATATTTTGGTCACGTTTTACGTTACATCTAAAATTAAGGCACAACTTTCTTTCTGTCAACCATAAATCGTAGCTTTATTTAACGAGCTATAATGAAACAGACAATTTAATTTGTCTTTCTTAGGGCAAAAACATTCTCAGAATATTCCCGATCTCATTTAAGCTAACAAGAAAATTATTCACAAGTCAATTTAGGATTTTGCTTCGTTTTTGTTTAAATATTTTGTTATGCAAATGCCATGAGCTCTTGAGTGCCTTAGAATAAAGTAATCTTGACTCGCGCATTTTAATGTAGAATCTATATTTTCCTCCATTAAAAGTATTATAATATCCCTATTTCTTAATTTAAAAAAACCACAAAAAACACTCTCCAACTGATCCCTTCTTTATGTTTCTCAAACTTTAATAAAATGAAGACTTCATGTTTAGCTTAAGTGTTAAGTGAAACTGTTAGTGTTAAGATATAACAAGTGAAACAAGTGACCATCATTTTATATTTATTCCTATAAATTTACTCTAAAGGGAAGATTTCGAGTGCTGCGTTTTTTTAGGTGTAAGGATGCAAATGCAGAAAATCTTAGACAGCTCGAATTCGTCGAAATCAGAGTTAGCAATGGCGTCGTGGTTTCAAATAGAAGAAAATATTGCTTACATTTTGCGACTCGTTGTCGCCAAAAGTCATTTGCAAATGTAGATGAGTACAAATAGAACCACAAATGTATACATAAGTGTATATATAAGAAATACAGACGTCTAAACAATTCAGATCAATAAAACTGTACTAGGTATATAATTAATATAATTATTTAACAGATTTTTTGACTACCATATTTTATTGATGACTTAAAATCGAAAAAATCAGAAAATCTTAACTCGTTATTTATTCTGGTATGCCTTCAATGTGCTAGTATAAGCTGTTAAAATTAACCAATTTTTAGTGTTTGTACATAAAGGTGGCCCAAAAATCCGAACCTTACTTCAATGTAGATTTTGGTGTGCAATAGGACAGACAACAGTGCGTATGCGTAATAAAGTTAAAATCCAATGTGCAGTCCCTAAAACGTATTTTTTTGTACATTTTTTTTTTGGTATGCCTGAAGCGGTAGAATTAGGACCTTAAATTTTGCACCCAAATTTATACCGCCCTAATGTATACATATATGTATAAGTAAATATTTTAAGAAAGTAAATATCAACGTTTATTACTCATGCGCACTGTTGCCGTTGATCAACTGTTTTCTTTTCATTGATGTGTCGTAGACATAAAAAAACAGACATAATTAAATATTTCTTTTGAGTATATTCTATATAGTATAAAATCTGCCGTATTTAATGGTGAGAGTAAGGTTTTGCAATCGTTGCCTATTTTGGGCCGCTCCTTTACACCTATTAAACAACTACATATATGATGTTAGATATTATTTTAGAATATTATGTGATCTTAAGAAATAAGTTTTATAGTGATTTTTTTGAGGTGGAGATAGACAATTAATATTAATGAAATATATTAAAAAACAAGAAAGTTAATTTGCACTATTGGTTAGTGTTCGATTTTATTATGGCATCTTTATAACATAGATACGTACAATTTATTATTTTTGTGACACCAGATTTTATATTTCTCTACGTCACAATCTTTTGACTCCCTTCAGCAAACCAAAAATATTATTTGGGGTTGTTTTTATAAATTTCGAGCAGAAAGTGCTATCGTTTTGCCCGCTGCTGTGGGCACTTTTAATACGAACAGGTGATTCTCGGCTGAATCTATTACAGAAATGCATATTTAATATATTTTAATGTAAATAAGGAAAATCATTTGCTTGCTCGGTGTTATCAGCAGTGAGTATCGACACAAAAGAAAATGTGTACCTAAGACCTCGAAAAACAGAGCCACGAAAGCCGCGGTCATTTACAAAAACAAATGGTTTAGTGGGTCGCCAGTTCCTAGACGCTTAACAAGTGCATTCCGTGCCGTCGACCAAATTCAGTTCCGCCCATCGCCCGCCGCTTGACTACGTCATCGAGTCGCCCCTCTTCGTCTTTCTCCCCCTCTCTCTCTTCTTCCTTCTCCGTCTCTTTTTCCGGGCTCCTGCAAGCCGCACACCCACGCAAGCTCTCTCTCTTTCTCTCTCTCTCTCTACACACTAAAAAATTATAATAAAGATATATTTTCATGATACTTTTCAAGATACTTTAGTCATAGAATATATTAACACAAATGTTTTTGAAGACGAAACGTTCATTTTAAGTTTTAGACGTTGCACAATTGTCTTAAAATTTCCATACAAACTTATCAAGTAGATCTGGAATTATAAAACAGCACGTATGAGTGATTAACTTAAAAGCCAATTGGGTGACCAAATAAAAGGGGTTAAATGAAAACTAAACAATAAAACGGTATAATAGTACCACCTTAACTCTATGCTACCAATCCGGTATTATTAACAATTTTGTATTACTAAGCTTCTCATTTGTTTATATGTTCAATTCCATTGAAAATTACTTTTTGAAGAACCTTAGGGTCATAAATTAGTACTATTATTATTATTAGTATTATATATTATATATTATATCAGTACTATTCCATTTAAATTAAAGTTAGTTAGTTTCAAATTGTTTTTTAACATTCATAATAATATCCCAATATTTAAGTGGTGCATCCCAGTGAGACTTTATCTAATACCGATTCGGTTATTAGTTCATACCCATTGAAAAAGCATGGGATAATTAACTTTTTGTTTTAGTTTAATTAAGCCCTGATTGACCGCCACTTATGGTCATCATTTTTTTCTGTGTAGCCGGCTGTGCGGCTGAAAGCTCTACTTTCCGCTCGAAAAGGAGCAGCGCCGCAGAGAAATACTGGGAAATCGCCGGCAGCGGCTGCGGCGTCGACGTCGGCGTCGGCAGAGAGCGGAGAGAAGCCCAGAGATTCCGATACCGATTCCGATTCCCAGTCCGATGCCGATTCGATTCCCGGCGCCTTATAAATACGCAGAGCCGCAGGGCGACGCTTTCATTCTCTCGCAGTGTTTAAAGTGACATGAAAGTGACGACATTGGCGCACTGTAGCAAGTCATGTATCAGCATGTCCAACCAAACAACACAAATCATATTCACGCCAATGGTGAGTTATCGTTATCGTTCGCCCCCCAGTTACCCATCATTTTTTTTGTCCGTTTTTGCAAATTAGTAGTGATTATCCGCATATTATTTCCATTCCATCGTGGCTTTCTGCGGTGCTAAGTGAGCGGGCAAATAATAATTGCTCGAGTTGCAGCATGTGATGCCAGGTGTGTGCGTGCTTTTTTCGCGATTCTGCTCCGCTTTTTAACAGCTTTTTTTTCGTGTGAATTTTTGTGTGTGACGTGCATGCGCATGAGCAAACAAAAAAACGGTAAATTAGGGGCCGGCTAACGGTTTCCCGTGTGTATGTGTGTGTGTGTTCGTGGCGGTGTGAGTGAGTGGGTGCGAGTGTGCGTGTGTGTGTGTGTGCATGGGACTGCAGCAGAACAGCTGTTCTAATCAGCCAAAACCGAAAGCCAAGTTCATAAAAGTTGCAAAATAAACAACGTAACAATGTGACACACCTACATACATACATACATACACCGAAAGTATTTCCCATGGTAAAAAACCCCAAAAATCCCCAATAATTCGCCATAATTACGCTCGAAGAACTTATCAAAGTGGACACCACCATATAAAGACTTTTAGCCCCAAAATGGACAGTTGTTTTGATAAAAAATAAACAGAAACTCGGAACGGCGGCTCTTGTTGGCAAATAATTTGAGTGGCATTAGTTATTAGTGAATAAACTACCTTTTTTTTTGTAAAAACATTTACTAAAATCCCTTAAAATCAACAATTATAAACTAATGTGAGATATAAACAGACGATTGACAAGTGAATTCATTGATTTTTAAGTGCACCATAAGCGGGTTTCGATAAGATAGTATGTTTTGCAGACGTGAAATAGACACTATAAATAATTGTTATTTCTGGATATGATAAGATCTACAGAAAGTTTTTTTATATTAAATATTTACCAAAGTATTTTATCAAACCAAAAAAATATACAGGACATGTTTTTTAAATAACTAAATTCAGGATCTGTTAGCTCTGGTATAATCATAGTCTCTTAAGAAAAATATGATCTTAAAATGCCTTCACCCTTTAGAGATTCTATATAGTATTTTCAATTTTAGAATATTTAAATATACAAATTCGTTCCCAACTATCTCTTCCAAAATCTTTTGCTGTTTGCATTGACTCACATTTGGGTGAGGAAACTTTATGGATATTGGCAATTGCCGATTAAACTGCTCTCCCTGCTGTTGGCCCCCTCGTTCCATTTCACTTTCATTTGAGCTTGTTTACGTTTTTGTCCCTAAAAGCAATTTTTACGACGGCCCAGTTGGCCACCATTGCCCCATGCCCTTCGCCTTGTCAGTTACGTAATCGTTAAAAGCTGCCGGGGGTTGCTTATCAGCGGGTGCCTACTGTACCCGATATATCTAATTTCCCAGATACATAGATTCCCATTTGAATGCTCCCACTCGCACTGGCATTCGGAGGTCTTCCCGATTAGATGGAATTTCGTGGTGTGGGCAAAGTGTTGCCTATTTTTAGGCGCTGCCATGGAATTACTGGCTGGAAAAGGATTAATTATAGCCTTGAGCCGGCTTTTCCGGATTGGCGGCCAATTCGCGACCAGCCGAGATTCTTTGGCAACCGGAAGCCGTCAAAGGCAAAAGTTGCACTCAAGCGAGTCAAGGACAAAGTCAAGGCAACGCAAAAAGGGGTTGAATTCTTTTGTGCGTGGGTGGGTTGCCCTGGGTGGGTGGTTTTTGGGTGTTGGGTGGCTCGATGGCTTGACTGCAATTTGCACTTGACATAATTTGGCCACAAAATGCTGTGCACTGCGAAAATAAACAGGAGTTTTATGAATTCGAATAAATGTCAAAGGGAAATGGTGCATGGTTTTATTTTTCGACGCAAAATGCTAATAATTCTTTGCAAAAATTGAAAAAATTGGCTTCTAATGTACTTTTAAATTATAGGTTTCCAAATACGTAGAACTTTACAAATGATTCAATGAAATTTAAGCATTACAATAGCTGAAATTAGAAAGTTATACTTGTTTTTTATTGGCAAGGGTAAAGTTTAAAATGTTTATGCCAGGAATTTTGAATTTTGTATAAAACTTGTTCAACGAAAATACTATTTCCTTATAGTAAATAGAGAGGATCTTAAAGTCAAATCACTCGATTATTATTTTAAGTATCAATTTGAATTTAAGTATTTACTTAATCAATAGCAATAGTATATTATAAATAATATATTTTTATATTAATTTTTTAGCTGACAATGCCATGTGGAATCTTGACCACATGGTTGTCGCATTTATTATTCCGCCCGCAAGGCAATTGCGGCACTTGCCAGTTCATTGTGCACAGGCAAAAATAGTTTGCGCCTGGCGATCTGATGCATTTAGCTAATAATTTAGAACTGGCGTCATTAATCACACTTAGAGAGAGATGTCGCCCAGTGGTTTCCCCCCAGCGGTTGCCTGAGATCTGGCAATTGCATTTTTGCTGTTTGCCCTGCTTGTGCAACCCACTGAGTGTGGGGGCATTCCCGGCCACACCCAGCCCCGCCCACTCCGCCCAGCCTCCTTTAATAGGCAGATAAATTCAGCCCTTTATATAGCCGCGTGTTTTGTTGGACGTAGAATGCATGTTAACACTAAAAATAATTTCAAAATCACAAAAGTCAGCTCTGTGACAATAACAATCTCAGCCAGAAAGAACTCTGCCGTCGCGTTCCCAACTGTGGGACATATTTCTAATATCCATCCTTACATTAATTTTTAAATTTAGATTGTTTTTGAGCGGTATCTATCTCACTGCTGCCTGCAGTTTTAACATTTGTCTAAATTTATTCCATTTTAACAATAAAATCGTATTTTAAACACAAGTGTGGCTGGCAGGAGGTAATTCTAAGTTGAGAATCTAAGAAATATATAATTTTTATTTTATTAAAAACGCTAACAAAAATTGTTCTAGGTACGAAACTATTGTTACATGAACTACAGAATTCGTGTTAAAAAAATAAAAAAGCAACTTAAAAATATGAGTATAAACTTTCAAAAGAAGAAAAACAAAGCCTTCGATAGCTTTTGGCTTATGAAATTAAACTACGAAAGATAGACTTTATATTATTTATTATTATATTAAGACAGAATTTTTTTGTTTATATACATCTATTAAAAAAAAAATTATTGCGAACTTTTTTATTTAATTTTAAAATCTGTTTAAATTCCAATATAATACTCATATACTCATAATTGCATATTTATTTGTCATGATTTCATCATGCACTTTTTCTCTCAGTGATCTAATGTTGTCACGAGTTAAGCAACGTCGCAGTTAGCTGATTTCATTAAGTCTCGGGAAGAAGGCATCATTCTCATTGTGGAATTTGGGGGCCAGGGCTAAGAAGTTCGCCATTGTGCTCACGCAGTGTCCTTGGCTTTGTCATTCGCCAGGCGAGTGGGTGGTGGGCGGTGGGTGGCTGGTTGGGTGGTTAGGTCCTTGTGACGGGACCCTTTAACAGCCCCGCAAAGTGCGCTGCTACGTGTTTTGGGTGGGCGCAATTCCCTAGCTGCCACGAAACTTTCACATCACTGAAGCGGCGCTCAGCAATCGCAGTTAGTTGCCTGGGGGTGGCAGTGAAAGTTCGCGGCGATAACGCAGCCTGCGAGTCCTTATCAGCGGCGGCGAGATGTCCTGGCAAGGACATGGCCCACAGCGCAGGCGCCGACCGCCAGAGCTTTCCCGCAGAATACCGGTTTCCGTTTCCCTACTTTATCTATTTTTGGCCCAGAGTCAAGTTGGCCACATACCTACCCGTCCAATCGGCACATACACACACGAATATACATGGATGAGCAGCTGGCAACGTCACCAGGAGCCGGCTTCCATTGCGTAAGTGCTGCCGGGCGGGGGTGAGCGGGGGATGGAGGGTTGTGCCATAAAAACAGGTGGCCCCTCGTACGTCGCCCCCCCTTCCCCCTCGTTCCCCTTGCAGCAGGGCAAAGGGGCGTGCCCCACAGATACACACCCACACAAGAGCGACACGTGGGTTGCCTTTGATGGCAGCGGCAGCCGTCGACATCGGCCGCCTATAAAAATTTCATATATTTGATGAGAAACCCGGCAGAAGTTTGCACAAAATGACAAAATCATAAATTCCCTGAAACGGGAAGGATAACCACTTTTAAATTACATTTTTATATATATCCCAAAAGTTTTTTTTCTGCAAGTAAAAAGGGTTATGTGCTATGCCTTTATCCAAAAAATAATTTAGTCTTATAAAATGATAAGCAATCTAATAGAAAATATTTAAAATACCGCAGTCTTACAATAAAACAGAGTATTCTTAGGAATAATAGATGTATTTAAATCCATTTTTGGATTATATCTTAATAGACAAATCCTATAGTTTGGCCGCTAATAATAGTTATACTCTGGCTATAATACATTTTATGTGATATAGCGCTGATTTAGCAAATTATCAAGTATTAAGTGTCTTTAAGTGAGTTAGTTTATATTATTTTCCAACCACTTGATTGCAGGACAGCAATGAGACATCAGTCAAAGGACCCTATGAAATTTTAGGGAATTCCATTGAAGAAGGGAACAGGGAAAAAGGCAAGGAAAAACGACGAGCCTCTAAAATTCACAGACCGCCCACAAACAAAAAGTTCCGTTATGTGAGTTTGTGTTTGTGTGTATTTATTTACGGTACTTATTTCTGTATGCGTGTCCTTGCTAAGCTTACAAATAATTGAATGGCGCCCGAGCAGGAGAAATGAGTTCAATGCCTCGAAGTGCTCCTTTTTCGTCCCTCCCACTTTCGCCCCACTTTCTCCGCCTTTCTCCATCTGTCTGCTATTGTATTTCTCCCCCCTCCTCGGCCCCCTCCGCCTGGCAACAGCTTGGGAAGCCAATTTCTGTATTTCACCAGAAGCATTAAGCTTGCATGAAGGGGGAAAACTTTTTCGGCTTTTCCTCAGCTGCCGCTGCTATTTCAGTTTTCTAATTCTCATGGACATGTGCCCAGTTTTCCACCATGCATAAGAGATAACGAGATCGGGAATCGAGAATCGAGAATAAAAAGAAACGGAAGCAGGACCGTGTTTTCAAATGCAGCTGTTTGATGTTATTTTCAGCAGCGTTTTCCAATCAATTTGCATATGTACATCGCCTACACTGAACGCATACATTCAGGAGGCTTCAAAAAGATTAATATCTGGATTCCTATACAGATCAAGAATATGCTTGTGAGTTTAGGTATATAGTTTGTCAGCAATTTCCGGGTATCAAAACAAAACCTCTGCCCCTTTTCTCGGTGTAATTTCGTTTTGCAATCGCCTTGCACAAACGAAATATCTTTAATATACTCAGCTGCCCTGTCCGCCGACTCTCGTGTCGTCCAAATGAATTTATGGCTCTGTAATTATTACGGCCGATCATTAGCGTCATCGGCGAAGATGACCGAGACTGAGCACTCACCACAACGCTCGGAGTCAATTAAAAATCAATTGGGTTGAATTGATATGCCGGCAGAAAAAAAACTACGTTGGCACTGTAACCGATGGGCGTAACAAATGGAAGCGAAAGGCAAAAGTCCGCCAAACCGATTAACACAAGATCATCCGTCGACTTTAGAGGGATTTAAGTAATGGATCGAAGGGAGACACCGAAATTAGGCAGCGATCTTCGATTTGAACGACAATTTTATCAAGAAATGTGTTGCAATAACAATCCACAAACGTAATTTCCTGCTCGAACAACATTTAATTAACTGAGTTTTTATTGCTTTTTAAAAACATTCAAAATAATCAAAATAATATAATGCAATAACACACGATGCCTTGCCACAAAAGTAATTTTCTGCTCTAACGACATTTAATTAATTGAGTTTATATTCCTTTTTAAAAGCATTAAGTGAATGCAATTTGAATCACGAAATTTCCTAACTTGGAAAATAGTTTTTGGAATATATATTGTATATTGGTCTGATTTTCGCAACTTAAGATCTTATTCAGCAAAAACTTATTCGGTTCGTGTCTATACTATGAAGACCAAAAGCTCCTGCGAAAACTCTTATCAAGAAGGAAGTTTCGATTTTAAAGTTAAGCTACACCAATTTTATCTTATCCATAACATCAATAAGAATTTATTGATCCTGTTTTGTCTATAGAACCAATTTTGTTAAATTAATGCAATTTTTTTGTAGTTATCGAGGTTTTTCTTTGATTTAAGAATGGTTCTTCTTATTTCGTTAGGTCCCGACAATGTGACTGATAATTTTTTGTTGTATCTATAAAACTCTACTTATCAAAGTTAAATTTTACTATCATTATGTTTTTATTTAATAATTTCACTTGTCTTTTTCTAGTGACAATGTTAATTTGTTAATGGCATCAAAAATTAACACCGCAATTATTTTCTGTATATACATAGGTATAACAATAATTGTGGCTAACAATGGCAGCTAACAGAAATTAAAATGACAGTTGGCATTAAAAAAGCTGTACACTGAGCAACTACCAATTTTTCATAAATAAAATGTCTATCTAACCTATGTTTGTTTTTCTATTTGCCACCATCATACCAAATTTCATATCGATTGGCTAAGAATTAGGGCTATTTTTAGATGGCTTCTTAAATATTGGCAACAGTTGGTCGCCAGAAAGTATGCAACTCATGAGATGGGATTTTTCAAAATATGTTTTTACATTTCATATATATTTTCTTCTGTGTATCATTTTAGTTTTTTAGTATGTTGGATTATGTTGAGTTCTACATTTAATACTCATGCCACCCACCCACTTGCCTTTAAGTGCACGGCTCGCCTTGACATTGACTTTGTCATTCTTCCGCCCAGACGACCCCCCCTCATATACACACCCCCCCTAGAGTCTCTGAATCTCAATTAACAAAAATCGAAAGCAGGCGAGTAGAAGCAACCAACGTTAAACGACAAACGATACATTTCAATTAAGACTAGGGCGAGCAATATTTCGACAGCATCCAATAAAACAAAAGGAGAAAAGGGGGAGAGGGGAGAATGGTGGGGGGAGGGGGGTCACAACAGGAGGTGGCAGAGGTGGGCATGCCTGACGCAAATGGAGCACAATACATATTGAAATAATAGCATTTCATAAACGAATTCGTAAGTTCATGCGCGGGCAGAAATCGCAAACAGTGACCTAGTAAGTTTTCAAAAGAAAAAAAATTGGAAAAAATTAAAATTAAAGAAAATGAAATATCAATCTTGTAAGACTATGTACATATTTTTTTATAATATGAAATATTTTTTTTTGGAAAATTGTTATATATTTTTTATTTTTATCTAAATTTAAATAACAATAAAAGCTTAAAAATGTATATATTACCTTAAATAATGGGCACTAACCATTTCCAAACTGAGAAAAATATACTCGTGGGCGGGTTATAACCGGTTTGCAAATGACAGAGACAATAAAATTAAACACGGGGCAGATTAAGTTTCAATTAGATTGCAACTGGTTCACACCTGATTTATCAGCAAAACTTTCACGGTGTGAGATAAAAAACTGAAGGTGTTAAGAATGAAACAAAAAGTGAACAAAACGAAAGTGAATGAAAACATGGCTATCGAGTTTCCAATTACAGTTCGTGTTCGTGAGTTGTGGTCCCGTATAAACAGCCCTAAGCGGGTTATCTGGTTATGAAAAGTGTCCAACAGAGTTGAAAATTTGGACATGGACTTGGGACTGGGAGAGGGCCATTGACACTTCTGCCCAGACTTGGGACTCGGAACCCGGGACGTCCATCGATACAGAACAAATCAATTAAGCGAACGGCGAGTGGTTTATTTCGGGCGCATTTGTGGCTCGCGTGTCAGTCGAGGGTTAAGCAAACACTTGTAACCGAGTTCTTTGATTGATTCGGGGGGTGGGAATGGGGCGAGGGGTAGACCTGGTTGGTCGACAACGAGTGTCAAAGGTGAGGTGCGGACAATCGATCCATCACTTGATCAATCAATCCCTCAGTGGGCCATCCATCCAACCATTTTCGTCTAATCGGCACAAACGAATTTGCGACACAAGCAGATGGAACCTTTCATGCTTCGTTCAATTAACAGATCTAACGCTTATTTAGTAAACAAATAATTTGAATTGAATTTCAACAACCGTGGCATACGAATAAATTTTCATTGAAATTGAAATGGCGGCTCCGGGAAAACGACGCCGCCAATAAAAGATGATCGGAAAAAGAGAAAACAGAATGCCCTTGCATGATCTATTATTACACAACAAAAATGGATACTGCATGAAGAGTCACTTGAATTGGTTCATCATCACAGCTCTGAATAAACAGGTGTCAATTTAAAGTACAGGTATTCAAGAATTCATGAAATCGATGGCATAAACCTAGTATGTGTGTGAGTGTACTATCTCATTCTGCGTCATTGCGCCTATTTCAATATCGATATCAGTCGTGAGTCGTATGATACTCTTCCGGTCCTTACAAAATTCTTGTCTTGAATAATCGGAAAATCCATTCCTAATGACTAATTTAAAAAGATCCAAATTCAAATAATTTATTGTAATAAAATATCTATTTTTTTTTAAATACTGGCTTGATCACGAAAAGACCAGCTTTACAAAGTTGGTTATAAATACTTTTTGGTTGTGATAGAGGCACAATTTTGGGTTTTGATTAGGCCTTGTTCCTCGCTGTCCGATAATTTCGATTCAAGAATTTCTGACGCGACGCCCGCAACAAAATTAACTGAAAATATTTACCAACAGCGGTGGCAGCAGAGGAAAATCGTTTTTATTTGGCCGCCAGCCAATTAAGATGCATGACCCCTCCTCCACCGAACTTTGCATATTTGAAATTTTCATTTCAACGTAGCTGCTTTTCTTCGGACCACAATTTTAGCTGAGTAGCGCGTGATTATTACTCATTTAGTGGCGCTGACGCCGACAATGCGACTTCCTTTTTTCACAATAAAAAAGAAGAATAACTTTATAAGAGTAAAAATACCATTAATTAATTTTTAATTACCAAAACTTAAATACAGATTGAAGGCCAGTTTATCATATAATTGTTACGTTATTATTATAGACGATATAGAGAGGTCTTATTTAAACAATCAGTGGAGGAAACACGAATATGTTTACTTTAACTACGGGATAGATAAAATAATTTACAGGCTTATTCGTTTGCCTTTAACTCAAAAATTCCTTAATTGGCTATTCTAAATTTGGTTTGATTTTCTGTAAGAATTCATAAGTCATTGGGTTTTTTATGGCACTTTTAAACCCTGATAAAACTGATTGTATAATCTGTTTGTTCTTTATTGATTTGAGCGAAAGCTTTTCAGTGCATTTCCAGAAGTGATTAATTATACGTAGTGACGCTGAGAAAATTGATTGTTTGCCAATCACATGTATAAATGCCGGGCGATAATGACATTTGTTGTGTGCCCTCTCACAACTCGACAATTTGTGAAATCCCCTAGCACGTCGGCCGCTGCTGTTATCTAGTCGAATATCTTAGCAGTCTGTTTTTTTTTGCGTTAGAGTGTCTAAATAATTAGCGAACGAAAGTCAGCCGACAAACCCAAACAATGTCCGATCCGCAGAGTCTACGTGCATCGCTTCGCGTAGGTTCTATTCGCTCTAAACTCAGACACCGTAGTGCTTCTCGAATTTAAATTTGATCTAAACAATATCGGATGTATTGACAATGGTAGTATTAACAAACATGTTTATGTTGTATTCCGTTACCCGCAAATAATAATCTGAATAATCTGTCTGCTGTCTGCACTCCAGCTTTCTCGAAGCAATGCTCCGATTTCAAATCAAAATTGTTTAAAATGAAGTTAATTAAATTAAAATGCTAACTAGGCGTTAAATGAAACTTCGTTTTGAAATTGGTTTAATGTTTTCTTTGGTATTTAATATTCTTTACTTGTATCTACTTTATTTCGAATTGGTTTACCAAAAAAGTTCAAAATCGGTTGACAAATAAGATGTTTCTTTCAGAACTCTCCCAGTATTTATAAATTCTTCAATTGAAAGGAGCGTTAGTTTAAAGTCAATTTACAGAAATAACAAGCAGAATTCGAGCTGGTTTCATTATCCGAGCGATCACTGTAAAAATCCAATTGCAGGCATCAAATTGATGTGGCGCTTGATGTCTGGGGCGTCAAATGGCTGACAAGACGAACCGAAATATCATTTAATAAAACTGCGCAAGACACGACCGTTTAACATATTTGGGGACTTCAATTAGAGGGGTGGTGGAGGATTTTGAGTCTGGCTCGTGTTCCATTTCAATTAACCAATATCTTGTGACGTCACCTGCTGGTTGTCAAGTGGCTGAATTCACAAATGAGGTTCATGAAAATGAAAACGTATGGTAAAGACCATTTAAAAGAAAGAGCACCCATAAAATGTTAACTCATGACTGCACTTAATTTTATGAATAGAAATTAAAAGTTTGCTTTAATGGCTAGTTAATTTAGTAATCGCTTTTTTCCCCCAAAAGTCAACAAGTAAAACCCATTCAACTTGTTCAAGACATTATTTCTTTCAAGAAATTTATTGACAATAATTATCATTGTTAACGTGAGATATAAAGATTATTTTAAAAACTTAATACTGCGGGCCATTAAACAAATATTTATATTATAAAGTAACTAAGGGTTACGACGTGCTCAAATGCATGAATAAACTTAAGTGATTGATTTACTGAACGATTCAATCATTTGTTTACTGTTCCCCGCAACTCACAAATGTGCAATGGGCATTCGATCACTTGTTGACTTGGAAAGATCTTCAAGTAATGTATCCGACCCGCCCATTCACCGCCTGCCACGCCCCCTTTGCCGAGCGATCAACAACACAGAATAAAAACGGAATGCTCGCAGGCCGCGTGACTTTTATGACAGAAAATACATTGAGAAAAAAAGCTGTGCTAGAAGAAGCTAACGAAGCTGCAAAATGACAGAGAGCTTAGCGTAGGAATCGTTTATTTATGTTTTAGCGCCTACATATATGCAGAGTTTGTGTATAGACGTGTGTTATTTATTTTTATACGTACACCTGCAGTCAAAAGAATAGCGATGAGAAATTAAAATTAATACTAAAAAATGGAATTCAAATATGGGGGATCGCAGCCAAATCAAATTACAAACAACTAAAAAGTCTCCATAATTCCTTGAGTTTGCCATAACTGGATGTATAAAATAAAATTGTGAACATTGAATTTTTTAGTTCTTAAACATACATATGTGTATTTTTAAATCTTTCTAAATAAATATTGATTTTAAAAGAATTTGTATTTCAAATAGATTTCAATCAATTTCAATTCGAAACTAAACCATTGCAGTGGACAGATTGTTTTTGTATAATCAAAGTTACGTATACTTAACGTATATTACGTATACGCCCTGTTAAAAACCTATTTATCTTGGAAGATTTTGGCAATGTTTTTGTTTTCTTTCAAAAGTTGTTATTCAAGATAAATCGGTGCTAAATGATTGACCCGGCTGGTGCGACTGCCTGCATACGTAGGCGCTGTGGCGTGTGTATCCAAATCTTTGAATACATATCATTTTTATGCTCGTGCAGATATCTATTTGTTCCACACTATCCTGATACATATACGATTTTTGGGGGCAAATCCAGTCGCCGAGTCGAGCTAGAAAACTAGTGGCAGAACTTTGGAACGATGAATGTACATAGAGTGTTATGTACATGCGGTCAGTCGATGGGCTGATGAAATTTGGATGCCTCGTGGGCAAAAAAAAACGCCAGCGATCCAGTGACGTAGCCAGACGACTTTCGATGGGAGTGTGGCGAAGGGAGTAGCGGCACATGACCAGGGGCAGGGACAGGGGCAGGGGCTCGATTAATAAGCGACCAATTGAGGCAAATGAAATGCGCAACCAACAATTAATTGAGAGGAGCCGATGAATGGAGGCGACGCGAGCGGAATCGAGTCATCATAGATGCCACTACTACTGCAGATTTGGCGAAGCGGCGAGAACCTTCTGACGTCGCCAGGGAATTAGCCGACTAATTCAATTTCAAATTTTTATTTAAAGTTAAAAATAACCAAGAAGATCGAGAGAGAGAGAGAGAGAGAGAGAAAGAGTGAGAAAAGAGGATGCCTTCACCTTGACAATTCTATAATCAAAATATAGAACCATACGAAAGTCTACGCGAATTGCATAAATCAGTCAGAAGGAGGAGGACTTCTATACACACGCAGTGTGTCACGTAGACAACGGGGAAAGTTCCGAGCAAGGCCGAGGAAATATAGATCGGGGTATATAACTAGCTGGTTTCTCTACCTTCGTTTTTCCTAGGCACAACAAATTGATATTGGCATTTCCTTTGAATTAAGCCCGATGCCTTTTATTGATACCATTGATTTTACTACCGTATATAAAACATAATGCCTAATTCATATAGTCTAATCTTATTTAGGCGAAATAAGAATGCAATTGAGATTAAAAACCACTTCTAAATGTTTGCAGCTTAAGTGGAAGTTCAAGGAAAAAATAAAAAGCAGAGAAAATTCAATGCACTGTTAAAAAACGCAAGGGATTAACATTGCACATTATTTATTGTCAGTTGATAAGTTTATTTAACAAATATTTTACTGGATAATACATATTACCTGCTGATATCTGGTTTAGTTTCACACATCATATATTTCATATCCAATCTTAAAACTCAGTTTATAAATAGCTTGTTATTTTCCCCTAAAAAATTCTTACCAATATTGATAAATCTTTGTTTTTATACCTTATTCATATTTATTTAATAATTGTGATACTTAAAAAGAATTTATGTTTTTTAGTCCTTGAAAACCATTTCTGAATTGATGTACTTCTGATTGATGTACTTTTAACATTATTATTATTATTATTTTTCTCGTGCAATGTTATATTAATACAGCTTTTTGAAACCACTTACTGAAACCCTTTATATTAATATTATTATCTTCTTAAAAACCGTTACTGAAAAATGACTATTCTTATTTCTCTTGAATATTGTTCTATTGATGTTAATTTTTGTATCGTATATTTGTAAACAGTAAATAGTGGCCAAACTCTTAATCTGGGATATCTTTGTTTTCCTCGATAAACATTTTATTTATTGAGCATTTTTCCATCATATTTTGGAAACCAGTTACCGAAAGATAACTGTTCCCTTGACCCAACATCTCGATTGGAGAAAGTGGCTATTCTCACATCGGTTTTGGCGGCGGTCGGCTTTCTGGTGGCCGCTCGTCGGCGGTCGGCTGATTTTCCGGCGCTCGGCTGCCGCTCGGGCCGCTCGGACCGCTCGGAAAGTGGAGAGCTTTCGCCGGGCGGACTATTTGACGCCGCCGCCTTTTGGGATGCGAACAGTTGCCTGCGAATCGCCGCCCACTGCGCTACACTTTTTTTGGCCCGCTCTTGGTTGAAAAACACATATATACATATACATATATTTTTATTCGTATTCGCTGGGAGCTGAAATTCGCGGCGAAATAATTTTAGCAACTTGTTATCCGTCCATGCCATGCGCGATAAAATATCACAACTATTTTGCTTGCAAAAGAACGCATGCAAAAATAATTCAACAGATAATAACAGAGGTGTGTGTGTGTGTGTGTGCGGTGTGTGTGTGGTGTGTGCGTGGTGTGTGCGTGGTGTGTGCGTGGTGTGTGTGTCCATTCATAAACTCTGTCTACACAGAAAAGAAAATCGTGTAATGAAAGCCATCCGTTTCAGTTGTTTCAGTTAATGTGTACTGGCGAAGCGATCGAAATTGTTTTCTGTGTACGCCTTGGTTATGTTCTTTTTTTTCTGGTGCCCATGCTAATCCAAGCTAATCCATGTGTTCTGCTCTTCTGTTTTCTTTCCCGATCCGTCTGATCCTTCGCGCATCCTCACAGGACATAATGTGCCAACAAAAGCAACGAGCAACGGGACCATGTGCGCCAATGGGTCTCTTGGGACAGAAGGGCCCGAAGCGCCAGAGACCGACTCATCAGGGACCGGGCGGATGCGGAAGCCGCTGGAGAGGAATGGCTCAACGCAGAACCACGCTGTTCACCTCGAGAGAAGGTAACGATGGCCTCTAACAATGGGTATATCTTTAGTAAACTCTATATCGGGGTGAAGACCAGAAACATCTTTCCACCAAAGTCAGTTGCAGTTTGTATCTCTCTACAGATTCCAACCGAATTCGGTTAAAAGAGATCTCTGTCATACTCCGGTTAGAGACTATATATTTTTAATCAGTTAAATATAAATTCCTTTAACAAAGATTCAAAAAGATAAATATAAATTCCTTTAACAAAGATTCAAAAATATTTCAAAACTGAATACATATTGACTTTAGCAATTTTTTTGGGACAGTTCCTTCCTCCGTAACAAAATATATAAACTTAATATATTTTTTTTAATTTATTTAATGATGGTCCATTAAATTCACATTCACCTATAGATTGTTACTTTAAACAGTATTTTTAAATATTTGTTATATTAATGATAATATTTATATGGTTAAATTCAATTTTAAAAATATTTCCTTTAAATAAATTCAAGTAGTTTAGATTAGAAGACTACTAAACCTTTCTCTAACTATTTATACCCGTTACTCGTAGAGTAAAAGGGTATATTGTATTCGTGCAAAAGTATGTAACAGCTAGAAGGAAGCGTTTCCGACCCTATAAAGTATATATATTCTTGTTCAGGATCACTAGCCGAGTCGATCTAGCCATGTCCGTCTGTCCGTCTGTCCGTCTGTCCGTCTGTCCGTCTGTCTGTCTGTCCGTCTGTCCGTCTGTCCGTCTGTCTGTCCGTCTGTCTGTCCGTATGAACGCTGAGATCTCGGAAACTATAAAAGCTAGAAGATTGGCATTTTGCATGCAGATTCTAGGAGTTCCTACGCAGCGCAAGTTTGTTTCAAATAGGTGCCACGCCCCCTTTAACGCCCACAATCGCTTATATACGATTTTAAAAATTTAAATATTTCGGAAAAGTAAAAATGCAGTTTTATTGTGTTTATCAATACCTATCGAAATGTAGAAGAAATTTTTCAAATCGGACCATTCGTTAAAAAGTTTTGCGTGATCAAAGTTTCTATCTCCATCTCCCTCGCACTCCTTTTATCTGAGTAACGGGTATCTGATAGTCGGGGCACCCGACTATAGCGTTCTCTCTTGTTTTTTGTACTTTTTATTCCCTTTCTTCGCAAAAATACATCAAGTTAAACTTTTTTAATAGTTTGACAGTCTGTTTGTTAACAAAAATGTATTATATTTGATATGACAATAATTAAAATTGAAATCTGTTGTCAAGCAATATTACCCTTGCAGTTATAAAAAAATATATAAATGTTTCTGGTGTAGACGTAAATATTTTCTATTTACTTTGTTAAAAACGCGCTACTCACTTGATTTAATTTTAACACCTTGCTGTCAGTCAAACGATCTACTCAACTCACTCAAAATTAACAAGTTTACGGATCTATTTTTGACATCTATCTATCAATATTTACCGACTTTTGAATATACTAAAAAATAAACAATTGCTTGATGAAATCATGTATTTGCTTTAAGTATTTTATTATTTGTTATTTAACAAGCTGTAAATAAGAGAGCTTGGGTTTTCCCTAAAGGAAATACTTGAGTTGTTTAATTAAAAAAAACATATTTTTCTTCCATTGTTTCTAAATTTGGAGATCTAAGTTTTTCCACCTAAATCTTGACATACATATTTTGCTTTTTCCATCTTACATTCAATGAATTTACATCACAACTCTTTTATTTTGTTATTTCAGGCTGGGCCTCTTCAGTGGGGTGGCTTTAATTGTTGGAACTATGATAGGTAAGTGCAAAAGCCATTCGGAGATGCTTTCCCCCAATCAGAATTGTGAAAACAAATGCATAAAACATTAGCCAGGAATGTGGGCACCTACAAGAACGAGCACCCCAAAAACACGAACACGCAATTTTCCTTGAATTGTGTCAACGGATTTCACTGCTGTTGACTTGGCTGTTCGTCGTTCCTGCTTTTTAATACATCTTTCTCTCAGGGAGTCAGTCGGTGAAAAATATTGAGGCACATTTTTTCATTCCGTTTATTTTTTGGTTAAGATTGGAGGCGCGCATGGCCAAAAATACGTACGCATAAATTTAGCTATATGTACGGCACAGTACATATACACAGCTTTGGCTTCAGCAATATGTACTGTCTGTCTGTGGGTGTCGAACTGTATGTATATATATACATATATATATAGATACGCAATCGGCGTGAGAATGAAAGTGGCAACGTGGATTAAGGGCATTTTCCAGGCAATTTTGGGGGGGGGAGCAAAAGGCCAGCTTAATAAATATGGGGGCAAGGTGTGGTTGCGGCGATACAGTTGTGGTCAAATAAATAATGCCACTAAATTTATTTGAATTTTATGTTTATTAAAGATACGGCCCTATTTTAATGTACTTTATGGTGATGTCTATAAATATTGCATCTTTCATATTTTACTTAAATATATATAGTTGCTTTTAAAAATGTTTTTTTGTTGCTAACGGTTAAGATATAGTTAAAATGGAGATTTAGTCCACTTTTCTGCAATTGAATCTTAAGGAACGTCATGTTATATATAGGAAACTGTTATTAATATTTTAGCTTAGAAGAAGTACTTAATTTTTACTATTTAATAACAATACTCACCGCCTTGACCGCAGCTGTATATTGTCCGAATCGAGGTTAGGAACGTAGAATTATATATTTATGACACGAATAGCTGCTGCACTTTGACCTTAGGCAATGGCACGCAATTGTGCTACGTTACCAAATTGTTGCACGCCTCCGGCTCGGATGTCCGCCCACCCTGATATCCCGTTATGCCGTTCCCGGAGAGTTCTCTGCAAAAAAAAACAAACCGCTTTTTACCAGTATTGCGCATTCGCCGCGTGGTCGGAGCTTTCGCCGAAGCTCCCGCCCACTGATGACGTCTGCACCGCCCCCAATCGGCTGGGTATATACCAGCATACCTCATTAGCATAAGCGAATCAATGGGGAAAGTGGGGAAAACAATGTGGCCCCCTATCAGCTGTTTTCCGAACTGCAGCTGGTTAACTTATATCCACATATATCTTTATCCTCTCTTACACTCTCTCTCTCTCTCTCTCTCTCTTTCGTTCACAGGGTCTGGAATTTTTGTGTCACCCTCCGGTTTACTGGTTCGCACTGGTTCCGTTGGAGTTAGCTTTATAATCTGGCTTGCCTGTGGTGTGCTCTCTTTGCTGGGTAAGTAAACACCCCCCAAGAGGGGGAATCACCCCGAAGTGTGCACCACGTGCAACTGACCCACTTACCGCCGCCAAGTGGCCACATCCCAAATCCGAAAACCCAAATCCGACCCTGCACTCATCACAACTTGTTGCACGGCTGGCAGGAGGCCAAACTTTCGCGGAATCTCACACCTCCCCAATGTTGTGCACTTTGCATGAACTCACGGAACTAGTTCGCAAGACTGGGAATAGGATAATATGACTACAGGCATTTATTTAAATAATTCCCTACATATTCCAGTGGAAGTTACCACTAATGGTTGATTTCTCAATGTCATGTCAAGTTTTAACATTTAGCTTATGTGTTGTAAAGAAATAATTATATTTTTATTATAGTCGGTATAGTCGGTAGATAAAACGAATATGCAGGCTTAGAGAATATCATTATTGTGGCCTTAAAAAAAACGGTTTTATAATTTATATTTTGAAAATTTACATCACATTGAGAAATCAAGTTAAGGGTACCTTTAGCAGTGGATTGCTCTATTATTGTTATATTATATTTGTCCTTTGCTTCTAAAATCATCACAAGATTGCCTAACTTAAGGCTGGGTTTTTTTTTTTTTGTTATTGGGAGTATGTTTAAACCAAAGAGACTAGCGTTACTACTCCCACACAAATTTAACTTTATATTAGCTTTTTCTATAGAATTAAACACTAAAATATTGAGAAATACGATGTTGGGATCACTCTGCACAATTTAAAATAGTTCCCCTTAAAATGATTACCTAAACACTATAATAAATAGAGAATAGAATAGCAGGAAAAACTAAGTAACCCTTTCTGTTTCAAGAGTGTGAACATAAAATCTTAGATCCCCAATCAAGATATAATTGGGCTGAAATTCCATCCTCAAAGACCGTGATTAGTAAACCGCAATTAATACCACCACTTATCCGACTAATTTCCCTTGCCGACTTTCAGGCGCTCTGGCATACGCTGAACTTGGCACGATGAACACGTCGTCGGGGGCGGAGTGGGCCTACTTTATGGATGCCTATGGACCGGCGCCGGCGTTTCTGTTCTCATGGGTATCGACTTTGGTGTTGAAGCCATCTCAAATGGCTATAATATGCTTATCATTTGCACAGTACGCCGTTGAGGCCTTTGTGACGGAATGCGATCCGCCCAGGGGCGTGGTCAAGATGGTCGCCCTGGTGGCAATTGGTGAGCATGACTCTACATTTCTTTATCGGGATTAATGCCGAAGCTGCTCAATAATATTTGGTACAATTCAGTTTCATTTCTGCCAGAAATTTGTATTTTATAAAAGTTAGAGAATCAAATTTACACATCTGAAATAGAAGATACAATCAAGTTTTTAAGTTAAATAGTAACTTCATTTAGTAATTCAAGGTAATTGTTGATAAGAAACCAAAATCAATTTTTGTATGCACCAAAAAATTCAATCTTGTATATATTTCATTTTCACTTCAGTATTGAATAATAATTGATAATAGTCTTGACGTAATATTTTAAAAACTAATCACAATTATTGAAAAATGAAACCTTATTTAAATTATTTACAACCTAAGCATACATTTTCTTTACCCAATACTGAATTAAGAAATAAAACAAAACCTTGAGATTTAATTGAATTTTAAACAATATTTGAACTTACCAAATAACAAAATATATAATTTGAATACAAGCCAAATATTATATAATGCAACGGAACGGATACTTCCTTCGGTATTGATCCCTGCCAAAACAATTCGCAACCATGATAACTAATGAGTGCGTCTCTCCCGTACAGTGATGATTCTGTTCGTGAACTGCTACAGCGTCAACCTGGGCATGGCCGTGCAGAACGTGTTCACCGCCGCCAAACTGGTGGCCGTGGTGGTCGTGATCTGCGGCGGAGCCTACAAACTGATGCAGGGCAACACGCAGCACCTGTCCAATGCATTTAGCGGCCCCATGCCGAACGTGGGCTCCATTGCGACGGCCTTCTACACGGGATTGTGGGCCTACGACGGCTGGAACAACCTGAACTACGTCACCGAGGAGATCAAGAATCCCAGCAAGAACCTGCCGCGCTCGATCATCATCGGCATTCCGCTGGTGACGCTCTGCTACGCCCTGATCAACGTCTCCTACCTGGCGGCCATGTCGCCCGAGGAGATGATCGTCTCGGAGGCGGTGGCCGTCACCTTCGGGAACCGCGTCCTGGGAGTCCTCGCCTGGCTGATGCCCCTCAGCGTCACCATCAGCACCTTCGGCAGCGCCAACGGCACGCTCTTCGCAGCTGGCCGGTAATTATCCCTCTGAATTTGTTTAAAAATATGAGATTGTAAAATTATAGATTTTAAAAATAATTCTGAGCTTTAGAAACATTAAATAATTGTAGTCCTTAAATTAGAAAAACTTTAGAACTAAAAACTAGAACTACAGAATAGTATGTAAATAATAAAACCACAGAACCAAAGAACTCAAATTAGATAGTAGGTTTTTCGTGTGCCTTTACCTTTTGTTGCCATTAAAAGTTGATAGTTAAAATGTTATAACTTGAGATTTTGACTGTATCATCAATTAATTTTATATATTATTTATGTGTTATGAATATTTTAAAAGAGCTAAAACACAGGAGATTTCCGAAGTACATTCGATTTAAGAGACAGACATTTAAGAGAACTTTTACAAAGGCAGTAAATAAGATTATTAATTATTATATCTTAAAAATAATACCAAAAACCATTTTAATGGTGGCTATAGCTTATATACATAGTTCCTTAGATTTGGATATACATAATCATAATCAATACAGAGTAATATAATAGAAACTAGAACAGTCTATGATTATTTTTAGAAACCATATATTAGTAGATATAACGGATGTTGCAGAGATTTTTGGAAAGGCATTTTCTTTGATTAGCTTTCAAAGCCTGTAGTTAGGAACAGACTCAAAAGTTATTGTTTTTTGTGCCTGGGTCACAGATCACTAATGGTTTTTGCTATTCCCATTGCAGTCTGTGCTTTGCGGCCAGTCGAGAGGGTCACCTGCTGGACATCCTCTCCTATGTCCATGTGCGCCGCCTGACACCCGCTCCGGGGCTGATATTCCACGTAAGTGTATACGAATACCCCTAGAAATTATCCTCTGTGTAGATGGTTGCATTCCCCATTGCTTCACACACCACATTAACAGACCCGAATCTGCCTAGCCTATTTATAACTAACCGAAACCCTGGTAATACTCCGTTTTTTGTTCCTTTTGTTCCATTTGTATATCATTGTGTGAATGCCCACGTTCGATCCGATCCTCGTTCTAAACTCCCCTTTCTCTCTCTGTATTTCTTTCTCTGTGCGTACTTATCCCCGTCTCCAGTCGCTGATTGCCTCGGCAATGGTGCTGCATGGCACGATTGAATCGCTGATTGATTTCTTTAGCTTCACCGCCTGGATATTCTACGGCGGCGCGATGCTGGCCCTGATCGTGATGCGCTACACCAAGCCCAACTATCCGCGGCCCTACAAAGTGCCGATCATCATTCCCGTTGTGGTCTTGGTCATCTCCGTGTATCTCGTGGCGGCCCCCATCTTCGAGACCCCGCGCGTCGAGTATCTCTACGCCCTGCTCTTCATCTTCGCGGGCCTGATCTTCTACGTGCCGTTCGTCAAGCTCGGGATGACGCCGAGGTTCATGAGTAAGTGGCTGTGACATTTTGTGGGGGAAACCGCACTTGAAGAGTAATGATATAGATAATAATGATATAGATGATATATAGATCACAATTTAATATTTTCCTGGGGTCAAGTAAATGTTAGTCATATATAAGGGCATGCCTATAGAAATTCTTAGACATGAGAGACATATCATCATTTAGAAAGGTATCTTAAGTTGTGTCATGATATATTTAAAAAAATTATATATGTATGTATAGTGATAGATAAAGTTTTATATTTCTCATAATATGTTATTTAACTTTTTTAAGAGGTTTGAAATCTTAGCAGATATCTGAGGAAATAAAGATTTGAATATACATTTAATGGATGTGCCACTATGGTTTTGAAATCACTTTATAAGTGTCTCGAGTGTCTTAAAATATGCAACATTATATTTTCATTTGTTCGTCCTTTTTTTTACTGCATATTTTTAGACACTTTTCAAGTGATTTTAAAACTCTAGTTATTTCTGTGCTTAAAAATCGAAACTTAGAGACAAGTTCGTATCCACATGTGGTTTCCCTTGCAATCCCAATCGATTATCTATAGATTCCAATTCTTATACCTATCCTTGCAGACAAGGTGACGCTGTTCTTCCAGCTGCTGTTGGAAGTGGTGCCCACCTCTTCGATGGCCATGTTCGAGTGAAGCTGCCCCAGGATGTGCTCAAGATTGGTTGACTGGGGTCACCAGACTCGGAACGAGAGAAGCAAATACATTCACTTAATTACTATACAAACGAGGATATATTAGGAGTGAAGCATAGACAGGATACAAGGGGTTGATTTGGAATGGCGATGGAGGAGTGTTGAGAGCAACCTATATTGATATACTGACGTTGTCGTTGACAAAGTAGTGCTAGAGAAACAGAAACTATTTGAAATAGTCTTTTTATGCTATGAGCTGGTTATATTCAAAGGTTATATATGAATATACAGATATTTAGTGTGTATCTTTATCGATTGTGTGTAGCGCGCATAGGCCAAGTTGCATAGTTGATACGTACGTACGTTTATACAAACAAACAAATCTATATATACATATATTTTTGTGTTCTATTAATTAATGATCAAGATCAAATGACAGAAACAACTGAAAACAATACACACTGAAACAGTCGAAACTATCTTTGCCAAGCGGTTGAAAGTGCAGGCCCCAAAAAAGGAAGACCTTCTGCAAATAGCAATGGGCTGAGGTTTGAGTACAGTGAAGCCAGGAAACAAAGACACCACCAATCCGTACAGTACCCACCTAAATCAACACTCGCCGCAGAGCTTTCGGGTTTATCCTTGTTTGATTTCACTTGATTTTTCCGTTGGCGCTATATACCCACATTATATACGAGTTTAGCGATCTAGGGATCGGCTGGAATAGCAATATTTATATATATATGTATATGTATATGTGTGTGATGATCGATGATGATGATAATAATGCAGAAACAAAAAAAAGGTGGAGAAAAAAACCCGAACAAGGAAACACAAAAAGGACAAAGGCAAAATACAAAAATACAAAGAACCCAACTGAATGTTTCTAACTTTGTGCGACAATGACGCGTGTGAAATTCGTAGGACTGCAAATAGGCATTAATGATTTGTAATTGATACCAAAGTAAGGTAAAGAAAACAAACACTGAGAAAATTCAAACAAAAAAATAGAAAAAGCCAATTGAAAAAAGAAAAGCAAACATAAATACTACTATGGATACTTGTTAAATACATTTTTTTGCGACTTCTGTCTGCTTTGACAAATCGTTGCAACCAAAGCTAGAAAACTAGATTTAGAAAACGGTTATACTTCTATGGTTATAATTATTATACAATTTTTTTTTTTGGTTTTCGGTTTTTCGCTTTTCGCGGAGGACTCGTCGTACACGAGTTAGAAAAAGACAGCAGATGTAGATGCCATCTCGCTCGCAAACAATACAAGAATTTACATTTTTTTTTCTCAAACTACTTTTTTTTTTTTTTTTTAATTTTCGCTATGCTTATCAATTGTCTGAACCGATATACAAAACATTTATATCTTTACCTATATATAGGGATACTACAGAACTTACACACACATAAATATATATTTATATAATTTGTTAAGTTTAAAAATTTTATAATTTTATTACCAACTATTTACAATGAGCTAAACGGTAACCAGAACAAATCGAAAATCTCTATCTATACATGTACCTACCACCTAATAAGAAAAGAATTGTATTATGTAAACCAGAAATTGACGAAATAAAGTTTTTGAAACACATCCTTCTCGGAAATTTTAATAAAGCTTCGACAATTCGCCAAAAAGGCTGAACAATTAAAATTTCAATTTAATAAGGTTGGTTACATCAAGTAAAACAAATATTAATAATATTTAGTACTCAATGCCTTATTTTAGATGTCTTAATTCATTTTGAAGTGAACATTGACTTTAAAAGTAGACTTTTATTCATTTTTAATGTAACAGTAAACATGTAGTACTAATCTAACAGCTTTGGGGAACTTTGCTTATAATTATTCAACAATAAATATTTATTTTCCAACTGCAGAAAATCTTTAGATCTAAAATGCTTTTAAAGAATAAAGTTATGCCCTAAAGCAAACCATAAAACAAAAATGAAAATGTAATTTTTTTTATCAAATTTATGGGCATTTTTGAAAAGTACTCTAAATCTTTCAAATTAAATTGCGGCCAGGAACGATATGCTTATAATAGAAATGCAGTTAAGTCTTTGACTAGTCCAAAGATCGTATTAGTCCCGGCTACGTCTCCTTTTTCGCCTGGCGGTTGGCCACAGAGGCGTCGAACTCTGGAAACAGGATGCCGATCTCGCGGAGGGCAGATGCTTCGCTGTCCGATCCGTGGCAGGCATTACGGGTATCGGATAGGCCGTACAACGCTCGGATGCAGTTGGGATCGCTATATACGGCACGGAACACCTTGGTGGGACCTAGCAGACCACGCCACTTTTGGATGCAGGCTTCCGATTGCAAGATCAGCGCATAACAGGGTCCACTGGGGGAGACAAACAGTTATTGTTATTGGTTTCAGTTAGTTTATATTTTGTAATAATTATCGGTTAAGACAATATTTTTAGATCGCATTAATGACATGTTCGTACATGTTCGAGATATTTTTGAAAGTCCTTTTTAATATTTTAATGACCGTGCATGGATCAGTCAGAAATAAGTCTTTGTATCTTGAAGTTAAATAGTATCGGAAACAAAAACAGAATTGTATGTGATCTTATCATATCAATTTAATGATTTTAAATTTAAAATTAAACTAGGTCTAAAGACACATCAAGGATTACGAATTACCAGCAGATGGCGCTAGCAACTCTGTTGTTTGCCGCGACAATATAATTATATCCACTCCACCTGTTGGACAATTAGAATATCAAGAATTAAGAAATTAATGTATGGAAAATATTAAGCAATATTTCCGAAAGTCTAATCCCTTTTATTCACTGTTCTATTCCCTTTTATAGTTAAAAGGCTAAAAAATCGAACGACTCTAGGGCATATTTATTTTTAAATTGATTTGCAGGATAACGGTTGTTAGATAGTCAAAGAAACCGACTATAGCGTATTCTTTTGAGTGTTATGTGGTTCACCTATTCTTCTGGAACACTTTCCGATTATAGGAGTTATTTATGCCTACCTGTTCATGAAGCTAGTAAGTCGGTGGTAAAAGAATTTGCCCTGGTGCTCCGCGTAGAATCGCTCCGACAGTTCTTTCGTAATGCAAACCTCCTTTTGGTCCAAAACCGTAAAATTCTGGGAGATCAGAGCCCGGATCTGCTGCATCGCATAGGTGTTGCGCAGCACATGCGGCTTTATCAGAGCCAGGGTTATTTCCATTTATTTATTATCCCGAATTTCTCCAAAAAAAAGGTAAACAAATTAGCTAACCAAAAGTCGCCGCTTGCAGTTTTGATACATCGATAGGCGACGTATCGATATACGAAACTTAAACGTAACAGCTTGGCTCCACTGTAATGTAAATTGTATTTCCAAAGAAGAATTAAAATGTACAGCTATAAAGTATTGTTTGCTATGGACATTTTTGGACGTCAAATTGCTAAACACTTATTTAGAACATTTATTTATTAAAAAGTTTAAGTTTTAAAAATTGCATATGCTAGGACTTCAATAGTAGTGTGATCTTGCGATAGTACGTTTCCACCACATACCGATAGCTATGTTCTGTGTGGGGTCACACTGGCCGCGACAATCAGCTGTTCGCATTACACAAGCAACCGCTTTTATAAGATTTACTTTCGTTTTACCGGATTTATTTGAATTAAAACCACATCATGCCTTTCATGAAGGGCCGCGAGCCCATCCGGCGCACCCTGAACTACCTGAATGCAGGAAAGCTGGTGCTCAAGGACAAGGTGCGCATCTTCAGCGTCAACTACAACACATACGGCGATCATCACGCGGGAGCAAGGTAAGTTTTGATCTAGGAGAAACATAGAATATATGATGATAACTCCGCTCTCCACAGGGACTTCGTGTTCTGGAACATCCCGCAGGTTCAGTTCAAGAACCCCGAGGTGCAGGTGCTCACCCTGAAGAACATGACGCCCTCGCCCTTCGTGAGGTGCTATTTCGACGACGGTCGGGACATGCTCATCGACGTGGATGGCCGAAATCGGGACGATATCATCGATCACCTGGTTCAGGTGGTGGGCAAGACCCGGTAAGCATTAAGATCCCGTCCTTCCTTTCCTGAGAATGTATAGAACACTCTCCCAGTTTATCAATTACTTGTATTGGCCTGGATGGAAACTGGAGATATTTCTAAATTGCCTAAATAAACTAAGGTTTTTATTGTCTAAAAGACAATACTAGACGGAATCTTTTACTAGTATTAACTAGAAACTTTCATTTCTTCCCTAAAAAAGCGAAAAGTTGATAGATTGTCAATGAGCAAATAAGTTATAGTCCCATAAATTCAAATTATGTTATTTCCTTAAATAGCTTCGAATAGCATAGAAAGTTTTCCCAGTTTATCAATGACTTTTATTATATCGGATAAAATCTAAAGTTAATTTGAATGTGTAAGACAAATGTTTTACTAGTATTTGCTTTTTTTGATGGGTTTCAGTCTTAAGAATTCGATTTTAGTTATTTCTTAAACTAAGTTCTGAATCCTCTTTTAAGAAATTTTGCAATATTAACCAATATATTTTATATTATCATAAAAAAGGATGTGTTTCGACAAATTATGTATTTTATGGTTTGGGCGTGAATAATTGGCTAAGAGGTTACGATGGCAGTTTAAATATTTTTTAAATTCGATTCAATTTTTTTACATGTTAATCTATTGTATTGAATTGATTAATGTCCTATTATTGTCCATTGATTTTCCTCTCAAGAACAGGATATTGCCGATTCAAGCAAGCCTTTAGCTCTACTGATTAGTTTGTTTAGTTTCTGCATTTGTTTTGCCCACAAATGTATTTGTATTATAATCATTTTGCATTCCTATCTTCTAGGGAGCAACTGGATGCGGAGGCACGTCTCAGGGAGAGCAAGGACAACCCGGCCAACTTCGGCTACGGATGCGACAGGCACTGCATCTGCGAGATCCCCGGCCAGGTTCCGTGTCCCGGAACGGTTAAGCTGCCCGATCACATGCGCGGCAAGATCATATTCGCACCCAAGTAGAACTTCCGCCTTTATGTTTCTTTTTTAATAAATTAATTGTAAATTACACCTGCAAGGCTCGTCTGCTGAGGTAGCTGCCTAAGTACTAAAGTTTTTACAGACTACGGGGTGAGACGGTGGCTCAGTCAGAGACCTTAGCGCCGCTTGGGACGCTGCTGTCGATGATATGGTGCCGAGGACTTGCCGTACCGCTGCGATCCGTCCCGGTCCTTGTTGAACTGATAGCGCTGTATGAAAGGCACGTTGGCCTCCCCTCTGCCCGATGTGTTTAGCTCGAGATTATCGTCCGTCTGCCGCTCCAGCACTTTCAGCTTGGCCTCGATGGCGCGAATGGCCTCAGTTTTGCTGATCTTCTCCTCGCGCTTGCCGGTTCCCAAGGCGGGTATCTCCAGTCGCGGCTTCGGTTTCTGCAGGTCGTCCTGCAAGTGGAGATGGAATTAGCATAATCGGTATTTGAAGAAGCGTTATTTTAAAATGAATATTTGTAAGTGAATTGTGTCGGTAAGTGGTCTATGCGAAACATACGGACGAAAAAAATGACTACTTATTCCTCTTTCTATACATTAATTGGATCCTTATATTTTTTGTTTACTTAATTTCTTAAAAAAATTTTGCAGATGGTTTAATTCTCAAATATCGAGCATTTTTTTGGGTTCAATTTTAATAGTTAAATTCTCAGTCTACAATTGAGTTCCATTAAATTTTATAGGTTTTCTAGTGCCATTTTTAATGCAAAGGAAATTACACATAAAATAAATTGTTAATCAATCTTTCATAAAAATCTTTTGAGTTGCTTACATATTTGATGTTTTTGGCCAGACGCACAGCTATTGAGCGATTTCCCACGCTGGTTCCGTCCAGTTTTAGCAGCGCATTGGTGGCTCCTTCGTTCTAAAAAGGATTTCATCTGGTTAACAGAATGAACTTCGGATTTAAGATGGTTGAAAACGGCTAAGCTGCTGACATGTGATATATTAATGAGCTCTTAAAAACGTACAGCTTAATTGGAAAATCCCTTAAGCTAATTAGTATAAAACGTTTTTTATCAGGTAATTTACAAATGTTTGGAGAATTCTTATGCATAAAATGTGGTGGTCTTTGCGCAAGTGTACTTCTATTTTGTGTATAACAGCAAAATCCTTATTATAGTTAGCAAAAGCTACTTAGATACTTGCGAAGTAATACAAAATTAGTATTTAGGTAAAGGAGCAATATCACGAACTAAGTACTCTTGAGTTTAAGATGACTAGGAATAAATCTAGCTTTAAACATGTGTAAGAAATTCCTTTTTATCGAGTACAGAAAATAGATGATAACTATCACTAGTAACCATAGTAAACCAAATTTGGAATATGGGAATATACATAAATCAGTCTTCATAAACTGCTCCTTTAAGAGAGTACCACGAAATACAGAAAACTGAGATGAAAATAACTGGGTATTGTTATACAATCTAAGACTACACATATTCAATTCTCAAATAATGCTCTTTTAAGGAATATAATAGAAATGAGTACAGAAAACTGAAGTGGAAACTCGTGCTGAAAAGCCCTATATAGCCAAAAATGTTACTTCCGAAGGTACTTAAATGATAATAGCCAAAATTGTTGGGAAAACGTGGAAATGATTCCGCACTGCTCTTGATCCTGCAGCCGCTGCATCGTTTTCAACCAGCCAGAGTGCACCGTACCCACCTGCGCGAAGGTGACGAAGGCATAGCCCCGGGATTGGCCAACCATGGGGCCGCCCTTGTGGAAGAGCATGTCGAACTTCTCGATGGCACCGCATTTTTGCATCAGTTTGAGGAGTTGAAACCGATTGGGGAAATGCAAGGGGAACTATTAGCACGACCGAATTGCACGGCATTTTTCTATCCACAACTTACTCGGTGATGCGCGAGTCCAGGTTGCCCACCCAAATGCGACGCGTCTCCTCGGAGTTCCCGCTGCCGCCGCCTGAACCACTGGATCCGGCCTGCAAGGACATGACACACTATAGAGGATCTGGAGCAAGGTATTACGCGGATTTACGCACAGCATTTGCCATTTTGTTTGCCAAAATAAACACAAGACCACAGTGTGTTGGATTCGGGTCAGCCGAGGTGAACTGCGGCCAGCTGTTCGGCAACCCACCACGAACAGTGCTGACACTGCAGCTCAGAGAGTGGTGAGAATATCGGCAAAATATTTAAAAATTATCAAATATTTAATGATGTGGTATAGCTAAATACAAAATGAAGATAAACCAAGTATTATCTTTCAGCAGTGTCAATCGACCAATATTTCCGAGCGTTTTGATAAATAAACAAAAATTCGAGCTGATTTTTCCGGATTTTGGCCAAAATAATTTTCATAAGGATTGATTTTTTTTTCAAAAAATAAAATGTTTTCTGTGAATGCCACTTTATTGGAAATTTTATAACGAATTCATCGAGGTATGACTTTCCATCATGCAACCATTATTTTCCGAAATATCTAGTTAATTTTTTCGGATTTTGGCCAAAATCATGATTAAAAAAAAAAAAATATTTTAGCTGTGAATGCCACATTATTGGAAATTTTATAACGAAATCAACGAGGTGTGACATTCCATCATGCAACTATTATTTCTTGGGATTTATATTAAAAAACCGAGAAATCGAGCTGATTTTTCCGGATTTTGGTCAAAATGATTTTCATGATTTTTTTTTTTAAATACAATTTTTTAGGTGTAAGTGCCACATTACTAGAAATTTTATAACGAATTCATGGAGAATTCATGACAATTCAACATGCGACCATTATTTCCAAAGTTTTAATCAAAAAACCGAAAAATCAATCTAATTTTTCCAGGATTTCGGTTAAAACTGTTTTCATGTTTTAATTTTGTAGCTGTCCATGCCACCTTAGATATTAATGTACTTTTATGTCGATTTAAGTCTTGTTATCCCTATCAATATCAAAATCCGATGGCCACTTTTTAAAGGTGGCCTTCCGCAGAGGACAAGCATGGCAAAAGGTTTCCAAGCGTCCTAAAACGGAATGACAAGTCAACAAAACCCCTTGAAATATTCACCAGCCGTGCTCGGAGCAGGATGCAAATAACTTGATGGGGACCCATGTAGACACTGCTAATGCGCATTGTATGCGATAAGTTCCAGAGTAGCCCCTCCTCCCCAAGTCCTTGCAGCCGCCTTCTTCCACTGCCCCAAGGACAACTTCCGAGGAGTTCATTTCTGGACTCTGTCTCCTTGCGACTGCACAAACGCAAGCTATTTTTATTTTATGCTAAGTTTGGTATGAAATGTGCAAGAATCTGGTCCGCATATGGCTTAAGCATTCGTGCATTTAAAAATCTATAAAAATATTTGTGTTTAAAAAAAATTTAATAGAGAATATTTGGTATATTTCCAAATTAAAAATGATAATTGCTTATTTGTAGTTACAAAATAAAAAAAATTTAAACCAGGCCACTAAACAAGAAGTATTTGAAAGAATCCTGTTTAATACAATACCATATTTCGAAAATATATATTTTGAAAACCATTTATTTTTTTATCTTTATAGTACTTTTTAAATATTTTAAAAGGTTTTTAATATAATTAGGCAAAAGGTGGCGGTCAAATATACATATTTATTATATTGCTAGAATGTTTTGAAGACTAAGTCTATCTTTAGAAGTATTTTAGACCATGGTTCCATACATGTTAGTTTTAAGACCGGTCCCATCTCTGTGTTCCTGTTTTTCCTTCGGCACAAAGTGCCATCCTCCAGCTGCAGCACCGTAAACAAGATTCCGGAGATGGGAGAGAAGAAGGGGTCCTGGCGACGAGGTCCTGGAGATACAGATGTAAAGTTCTTCCAGTGTCCTTTTGAGTTAGGTAGCCATGATGAAAAACTGGCTCCTGATCTTTGTCCTGCATTGCTGCTGCTTCTCCGCCATTTGTTTAAATAATTCACCGAGACGCCGGGCTCCACCATGCATATCGAGTTTGTCCAGCTCGGACGCACTCGCATGCATATGAAAGGAGTTCGGAGCTGTAGGCAGACACTGAGCAAAAAAACTATATAGTCCTCTAACTTGCATTGCCTTATAAATTATAAATTTATAAAAGTTTAAAAGAAATCAAAGAAAGAAAAATAGGGATCCTTTAAAGACTGTTTCTATTTTGCACATAAAAACAAGAGAGAACGCTATAGTCGAGTGCCTTGACTATTAGATACCCGTTACTCAGCTAAACAACTTAATAAAAATATGCCTTCTTGTATGTTTTTCGCCGCTCGAATTAGCTCCCGATTTTTATGTTAAAATCGGTACCCAGGGAACACCTCCAATTTGGCTAACTTGATTTGATTTTCATAATTCTTGGGATATAGTTCGGTATTGACAAATGAAAGCCATCGCAATTTCCTTTAATAAAAATCCTTATCGAGAATTAACGTTGACTCTGTTGAGCACCTTGGCCAGCTGTTCCAAAATCATCCGTTAGATGGCGCCATGAAAGGCGGAAATGTAGGCGCTGGCCAGGCTAAAGCGTTTAATGGTTTTTTGGGCGTTAGAGTGGGCGTGGCAAACTTTTATTTGGCCAATCGATAGGTATTGACGAAACAAATACATATAAAAAAAAATTTTCATAATAGCATCAAAACTGTGGCCACAGCTTGTGGCTTGTAGGCGTCAGAGGGGGCGTGGCACCATTTTGAAACAAACTTGCGCTGCGTAGGAACTCCTAAAATCTACATGCAAAATGCCAATCTTCTAGCTTTTATAGTTTCCGAGATCTCAGCGTTCATACGGACAGACAGACGGACAGACGGACAGACGGACAGACGGACAGACGGACAGACGGACATGGCTAGATCGACTCGGCTAGTGATCCTGAACAAGAATATATATACTTTATAGGGTCGGAAACGCTTCCTTCTACCTGTTACATACTTTTGCACGAATACAATATACCCTTTTACTCTACGAGTAACGGGTATAATGATTAAGATGTAGGAAAATATGTAGGGAATTCATTGGTCTTCTTTAATATTCGTAAAACGAGAATACTTTGTGTGAAATGGAATTTAAGATAAAGATACTTAAACTAAAACAAATACGCAAAAGTTTTGGGCTAACTTTCTGTGAGTGTAGGCACCTTTTTTTGTTTAAACTACTTCCAAACATTTTGTCCAGACTTTTCACGAATTATTCTCAGAGTAAAAATCCAATTCCCAGCTTGGTAGGGATTAATCGTGCTTGAAGACCACAGTGTATCTCAGAAATGCATTTTAGTATGCATGCTGCAATTTCCATAAGGCATCCTGCTCCTGCCACAATTTTTGCGCTTATTCGTATGCCAATTTTTTATGGCGGAGAACTGGGAGCAACATGTTGGTCATTTTCTGCATACGTAATTCATCCAGCAAATCGCTTGATGGCGCCAAAATGGCAATTTAGTGGGTGCAGGTCATACGAATTACCCTAGCGAATTTGAAGCTTTAAGTCGCTAACTTAAGCCAGAAATCAGAAAGTTTTAAAATGCAGTCCAATTGTAGGCAAAAACTTTAGTTCGAGATTTTAAGTTAAGATAATGTGTGTTTGTATCCAGTTACAGAATACTACTACTATATATATAATATATGTTTCCGAAAATACTATAATATTTATTTTTCTTACATTTTTGTTTAGTTTTTTTTGATGATATAGTGGTAACAATATGTCTTTAGATTCCAATATGTTTAAAGTTAGTTTAAATGATACATAAAAGTATTTCTATGAATTAGTTGGATCGCTGCTCATATAACTATCATACTTTTTATTCATCTTCAAAAATTTCAAAATAATATGCTGGTGAATATATATATTTTTTTGATGTGTTCCTTCTATTTTATTTTTTTCATAAGCCTTTTCTAGCCACGAAGTGAAAGTGGTAGGGCAAAAAAAAGTGGTTCCAATTATGGATTTCATAATTTCCTTCCAGGGAAATTCTCTACGAAATGAATTTCCGTTGAGGGCAGACTTTGCCGGCTCCTGCTGCTTTATTTTGTTTTCGTTGCTACTCCATACATATGTCCCCACTTATCCACTGCCACGCCCTTCCCCGTTTCAGCCCCTTTCCGCCCCTTTTCAAACCACTCCCCCACTGTCCTTTAACCATTTTGCCTTGCGTTCACCGCGCCGGCGGCAAATTGCAAAATGGACACCATTTTTTTGGTTCTCCTTTTTTTAACATAGTTTTCTCTTTTTAGTTCATAAATATAACTACTTTTATAAATGCATTCACACAAGAATACACTGAACAAATTGCAAAAAATAATGTGTAACAAATTTTATATATTGATTAATATATTTTTCTTATTATATTTAGAAATTAAAAAGTTTACTGTAAATAACACTATAAAACAATCTTTAGTATTTTCCACAAATGTATTTATAAAATTTCATATAAGAATGCAATACAAAACAGTAAATAAGAAGTAAGCAGATATATATTTAATAGTATTTCTTTCCGTGTTTATAGTTTAGATATGCTGATATGGAGGGGCCGCCCGAGAGGAGGCGTGGCAGGGGGCGTTGAGTGGGGGTGACACGCATGCAAAACTTTGTATAGGAAGCAAACCAGTTCAAGTGCTTGGAAAAGTAAAGTCGTCTGGTGACTTAAGTTGTTATAAAAATGCAAATTTTTTACAGCTTTTGCCATTTCCTAGAGCAACGTCACGAAGAAAAGGTGCGGGGGAGGGAGTGGGCGGGGAAGGTCGGTGCAGGATATGTGTATGCCAGCATGAATATGGGACGATAACTACACGAAATGGTTGTAATGATTTTGTCATGAGTTCTGTTGTGCGGCATAAACTAGGCTGGGCATTCCGGGCAGAAAGGAGGCGGAGGAGGTGGGGGAGGAGCCCAGGAATGTCCAGCTTATTCCTGGTGGCAGTGGCCTGCAGCAGGACTGCGGCTGACATCCGAATCCTGCCAACTGTGCTGGCAAAGGTACAAAGGTACAAGGGTACAAGCCACAGACAAAAGGTGCTCAGATCCCAGAAAACAGAAGAAGCTGCCATGCCGATTATTCCTGCAACTAATAAAATCTAGTATTTATATAATAAACACATTGTAGACATGTACCAAAGTATGATAGAAATTAATATAATATTAAATTAGTTTTACATTGAAATGTGACTGTGATAAAAATCTCTTTCAACCAAATTCCAACTATTTATGACTCTGCAAAGAAATATAAAATTATAACACCATATATGATGGTATAAAATTTATAGTTTCTGTTTAATTTTTTGGTTTTTCATTGTTTTTCCTCAGATATAGTTTTTTATATATTTGTTATTGTATCACAAAAATAAGAATGATGATTTTACCTTGAGCGATAATTACACTACATAAAATGTGAATTGTTGGTAATACAATTTTTTAAACAGTACTCCTACAGTACAAATAAATAAGTAATTATTAAAAATACACACAAAATACAGACAAATTGTACCAAATTTTGGAAGAACTGGCAATACGGAGTTAGAAAAAAAAAATAAGAAGCTTTTAAAATACAAGAAAAGATTTAAAGAATAAAAGAGATTGTTAAAAGGTACCTAAATAGATTTCATCACTGTCCACCGGCTTCTTGACCACCCAAAGAAGACAGAGATTCTCAAGGAGACCTCAAAATTATGGTCACGTCTTTGGCCGAAGTCTGCTCCTGGCATTCAGCACTCGATGGTCCCGAATATATTATAATATATTTGTATTTGCACACAGAAGACTTCCTGCGGAGACACCATGAATATGCTCATCGACTTGACGTGTGGCTACTTAATGCATTTTCTTCTAATATATGAACTAACCACAGTTTTTATGATGTTTGCTGCAAATTACAAGTGTCAACCACAATGCAATTCATTTTATTAAGCAAAGGTGCAACTGTCTAACTCAATACATTTTTGCGGGAACATGGCCAAAAAGCGAACAAAATACTCAGAAAATAAAGAAACTAGTTTTTATTTGAAATATAAGTATATGCTTTAATGAACAATTGAAACTACAAAGGATTCTAATAACAAGAAAATGGGTAAAGTTAATGACTATTCGAGAATAGAACTATAAACTTTTAGAGGTATGACCAAATTTATGGGCTCTTGAAGTACATTTTTGGCCCGAAATTGTTATGTTCCATAAGGAAACTAGAGTGTGGTCCGTGAGCTTACTACTACTACAACTACATACTATTTGTATGCCTCTGAGGGAATAAGAAGAATGGCAGGGCGAACGGGCAAGGTCCTGCGAGTGTCCTGGCCAGGCTGATGTACGAGAGCATTATGCGATAAATGTGCATTTTTGTGAGTTATTCAAATTACGTATGCGCATCGGTGTGTATCTATCTTGCCCTGCCCCTCCATCGTCCTTCGTCCTTCGTCCTGTGTACGGTTCATTTGTGCAGGGCTTGTGCAATTTATGACAGCGTCTAGGATCAGGACATGGAAATATGAAGGCAATAAAATGCCTCAGCCGAAAACTTTAAAGCGTGAATGGTCACAAGGGCTGCAGGACGAAGGCAGTGCTCTATCCTCATCGTTAGCATCCTGGAGAGGTGTTGTAATGTCCATCGAGAATGCCAAGGTGCTGGCTTTCGGAGGATGTCCTGGAAATTGGTTAACAGCAATTAAACGAGAAAACGAAGGAAACGAGTTACAGACGTCCGCTTGAGAATCGATAATATGGTTTAAAAATTATTTATCCAATTTAAATAACAAAAGTTGCTATAAAGAGATAAATATTCATTTAGTCGATCATGGAAAATTCACATTTATTTCACAAAATTAAAATTTAAATTTAATAAAATTAATAAATTAATTAAATTCACATTAAATTCACATTTTCTAACTAAATATGTAAATAAATATTTTCATGTAGCACACATTTTTTATTTAATAATAATTGTTATGTCTATCCGTAAATTGGATTCTAATTCATTTTATAAATATTATTATTCATCTAAAAAGAAAAGTAGAAATAAAAGTTGGTTAAAAAAAAATCTAAATAATTTTAAGGGAAAATAATCAATTACATTTTTTTTATTTAAAAACAAAGTACCTAGTGCTTTAATTAGAAGTTAGGCTTGGAGGGCTTTGTAAACTAAATAAATCGCATTAATTAAAAAACTTAAACTCCTGCTCAGCATTTTGTTTTTATTTACCAACTTTATGAATTCCATAAAAGGAATCAAATTAAAGCACCTGATTCCATCTGAAGCACACCAAAATCATTTCCAGAAATCTGGCTTTCCAATGTTAACAATCAAATATTTGTTACAAACTTAAAGCATTGCAATAATTGTGTAATTAGTTGCAAACAAACATATAAATTTAGTTGAATGTCTGGCGAGGACAATAGAATGGCGACGCGGGGGGGGTCGGGGCAGTGGATTTCTTGTCCTTATCGCAGGCATCCTGGATAGGTGCTATAATGCCGGGCGGGAATGCCAAGGTGCTAACTGTCTCCAGATGTCATGCAAATTAGTTAAGCCGAGATGCCGACAGATTTTGATTTTAATTAAAACTTATTCGAGGAATGCCATCAGCAAGTGCAACAGGGATCTTTAACAATAATAAGGCATGACGAGTGCTGCATAAATTTGTCCCGCACATAATGCACTCCCCTCTGCGTGTGTGTGTGTGTATCTGTGTAACTGTGAGTATCTGTGTGTATTCGTGTGAGTCTGTGTATCTGCATCTGTGTGGTGGGCTGGGGATTTATGCCATAGGTATACACGAAAACTAACGGTTACAAAACCATATAACAAATTACATTCTGCCGGCGTTGGCTTCGCCGTCGAAATAAGTGCGAGCGAGACGGGCTGATGGGGTGCGAGCGAGAGGGGAGAGCGTGCGAGCGAGAGGGCCGCTTTGATTATGTGAACCCTGGCGAAATGACTTCTGCCCGCTCATCTCAAGTCGCTTTTCTTTGACGTCGACGTCTTCAGTTTACGGGGCGGCAATAAAATGCACAACATAAATGCAAGAGCCACCAATTCGAGTGCTCCAGCCTCGCGTTGATAGACCCAGAGATACCCTACACAGCATCATTTATTTACTTCTAAGAGCCATATTAAGCCCATCAATTTAAGTCTCTGTTCTTTGAGTTTATTCACGCCAAGACTGAATTAAGATTTTTGATGATGCTTTGTCACTGCCAAAAAAGTTTAAGAAGTTTCCTTTAACTCTTAATATTTTATAAAAATATAACTTTGTAATACGGGTACAAAAGATTTGTGCAAAATGTAAATGTCCTTTTGTATGGTTATAAAAAATGCAAAATACAAAATCTTGAAGTTTTAAAGCTCGAAACTTTTGTTAAACTTTGTGTGTGTGCTAAGAATATTTATTTTTTGAGGAGCTTCTTATGTTCTCGAATTCTTAAAAATAAATTGTATGCTCAAACCGAAATAAAAGTGAAAGTATTTCTTTTAACACATTATTATTATCCCCTTAACCTTTTACTTTTTCTAGGAAGTATTAATAATTCGAATAATTCTAGTAAAGTATTGCCAGTTTCAAATAATACCCAACTGTTTAATTTGGATATTTAAGAAATAACATTATTGTAAAAAGTTTTATTGATTAATAATTTGATCACTTTGGGTTTTCCCGTGATCCCGCGATCCCAAAATGCTCCGCATAATGGAAAGTAGACCAAGCAAAAGTGCAAGGATTGGGATGAGCAACAAAAACCAACAGCAACAGCCATATAATAATGTTTTGTAAATTGTGGCAAGTTGTGGCTCCGCATGCCGCTCGGCATCCTTTCTGGGTTATCATCAAGATATTGAAGATGAGAATATGCGAAGATTTTTCCATTTTACAGCAGCAAAAAACTTTTTAATTATCTGTGGGTGTGGGTGTGGGTGTGGGTGTGGGTGTGTGTGTGTGTGCGGGTATGTGGGTATGTAAGTGTGTGTGTGTGTCTGTGTTTGTTGGCAATTAAAGCCATATTAAAAGGCATCCCCCCCACCCACATCAACCCCAACAGGCTGCTCTGTCATCCCCAATCAACTTCATCCTCATCTCAAGCTAAAATTAAAATTACTTTGGCTTGTATTTCCGCTTTTGTAGCGCCAAGTGGGTGGAATTTAATGGGTCACAGGGTCAGCTTTAAGTGACACACACACAGACACACACTGGCAAATATCCACAGCCACACACACACCCACACACCCGCAAACTCGCACGAACACACAGCGGTGTTCAATTCAATTTTCGTTCAATTCAATTAGACGGGGGGATTTAATTGAAATGCCGCCGGCAGCAAAAAGAAAAACTTGCCAATGCCTCGACACAAAATGCTGTCCAAACATTTCCCTCGACCTCCGTCCACTGATGTTAATGCTATTGGTTTTCACAGCGACCGAAATTGATGTCAATTGATATTGATAATCCATGCATTATGCGCGATAAACAAAGTTAATTGAATCAAAGGCGCTGAACCACCCCTCCGCCCTCCCCCCCACACCCACCTTCTGCCCGTTAATGGTGCGTATGAGCAATGTCCGTAAAGCACGAAATGGAATTCCAAATGAGATTAGTGCCCGGATGACCAGTGGTATCAATGTCGCCGATAAGCTGCGATAGTTAACTTCGCTTGTTGTTGATCCGAATCGCGGTTTTCCAAAATCCGATTTTCCGGTGAGTCACTGGATTTCCCTCAGTAACCATTATTGACTTCTTCATCTGCGGATTAAATTGTACATTAAGTTTTTTCATAAATTTTAATGATTTTAAGGCAAAATAATCAATAAAATGTTTTTTTATTTAAAAAAGAAAAAGGCTATATAAAATAAATAAATCACTTTAATTGAAAAACTTAAGCACCTTCTCAGAATTTGGTTCTTATTTACTTTATATATTAAATTTTAAGTAAGCAAATTCAATTTCCAGAACTGCAAGCTTATGCATATAAATATAGTTACATCTTTAAATAAATATAAATATTTAATTCTAATGTTATTGAATGATCCTATTGAGAAAATCCAATTTTGTTTGCTACAATTAAAGTAACTAATTGTTCAATGTTAAGACTCTTATAATTGTTTTAAGGCTTGTTTTTCTGTTTTTGCTACAATGATAAAAATGCTTAAATATATCACCCACATCTATCTGACTATTACTTTGTAATCGTATTTTTTAGTTTTTAAATCACAATTATACCAACTGAAAATCAGACTGTGTGCAAAGGACTTATATATTTAAAATTCATGGTCTGTGGCCTAGATTTCTGATGGAAGCCTAGATGGCTTGCTAAATGCGTATTATAATCTTGGTTAGGTTTTCCATTTAAAACGCGCTGACCACGCCTACTTTTGGGGGCAAGAAGGAGGCGCCACCTGCCAAGGCGTCAAAATTAAAAAGTTTCGACAGCGCTTCAACAACAATTTGGCAAGTTTCTTGATGCTTGAAATGAACAATAGTTTTAAAATGCCACCAGCCCAGGATAACTGCCTGCCCCAAGGGCGGGGCACAGTTTTATGAGCTTGGCTAAAAGTTAGCCAACAATTATTTTTTGTCGGAGCAAACGCAAAAATACGAAAAATCTACATGACACTGAATGAGTTTTCAAAGTTTTCCAGCCAGAGTCGAAGGATGGGGCAAACGCATTATCGTTTGGCATTGGTAAGTGTCTCCGTGTGTTAGAATGGCTCCCAGCCCGGCAGATGGGTGTCTAATGTATTTTGAGGAGCACATTCGTACTGCCATTCTCCTCCAGCTGAAGCCATCTAAATGTTTCTGTCAAAGCACACACTCTTTTTTGCCGAACCCCTTTCCCTTTTCCATTTTCCCTCTGGTAGCTAGTCCAGGCACTGGGAAAATAAAATTAAATACAGTTGCTTCAAATAAAAAGTGATCCAATTACACTAAGTATTTGTAAAAAAAAATACCCATTGGTCCAGCTTATACAGCCATTGAAATCCGGTTTTTTATGCAAATGTCTGGACAGACATGGCTACTTTACGTGTCACCATATATGTATATAAATAGAAATCAAGTGTTCACGTTTGGCATTAAGCTTAATTAATACTGATACTATTGCTATCTACACGGAGATACAAAATTTTTATTTGAAGATAAGTTATAAGTAAGTTTAGATTATAGCTATACCAATAAAAATTATGTTGATGTTAAGATAACATTTTGAAAGAAGCTAAGAACCTTAAAAATAAAAATATTTTTAAAGAATTTTCCAATTCTTCTTCCAAACTTGAAATAATCAATTTTTTGGATTAATGTTTGAAAAGTTTTGAGAGCCATTACCAATTTTCGAAACAACTTTTGACATTAAAGTTCCACAGACATTAATGCAAATATTTTTGATAGTGTTGGAAGGCCTTTTCATCACCCTCCCACCCCCCTCGTGTCCCTCCCACATGTGGTTTATCTGCAATTCGCACTGACATTGGAACTGTCCAGGAAACGGAAAGAAATCAGGCACTTTCCCTCCCCTTTGTACCCAAAAGGATAACTCATTCTCCGGCCCTCGATTACTGCAAACTCATCCTCTGAATTCGACCAGCCTCAGTTGTCTGCTCGTTTTAAAACTTTGCGCAATTGTAATTATTTTTCGATTTGCATGCTGCAGTTTTTCAGTTGTCCAGCAACTTTACAGCAGCAATGGCAATAGCCACAGCAGCAACAGCAACAGCAACTGCAGCAGTTAGAGCAACAGTAACAACAATAAAACTGGCACTTTCAGCTGCCACTTGCAGCAGATTCCACACTCGACAGCCACCCAAACACCACCCCCTCTTCCATCAGGACTCTCGACCCCTCCAGCCCTCTCACCCACCGCCCCACCATCCCACCGCCCCAAAACCCGATGACCCACCGCCTAGACAATGGGGAAAATGCCTGAGCAAATGTTTGGCTTTGTTCGCTTAATTACAAAAATTGCAAAAGCTTCAAATAATTTTGATCAGCTCTCCCTTCCAGCATTTTCGTGAAAATTTTCCTGCAGTGGCGGGTTTTTCAAGATATAATCAATTCCAATCGATTTGGTTTTGATTAAAAATATAAAACTGAGAACAGAAATTGTTACTATAATATGCCGAATTATGATAATATATACCAAAAAGAATATATAAATATTAATTTACAAATCAATTCTTTGTAAGCCTATACCTTGCTGTTTAATTTAACTAAATTTAATTCTAATTAAATGTTGTTTTGTGGTTTTATTTAAATATCAAAATAATTATTCTTAATAAAGGATTTAGTAAAAAAATCAATTATACAAAATCAATAGTTTACAATTTATGTAAAAATAGTTTAGTTTATATGACAATTTTGTTTGCTGTTATAGGTATATAGCTTAGAAATATTATACGGAGTAAAATGGCAGTCTCTTCTATGTAAAAAACTAATTTTTAAAATATCGGCAACCTTTTAAACATTTTCTTGGCTGCGCCTCTGGCAGAGGGGGTTAACTGAATCTCAGTTCGAGACGTTTTCTTCGGACAGGCGACCATATGAGACCGATTTCCAGTCCAGGGACCCGGTCTGATGAAAGTTTTCCCGATGTGTAAAAACTTTGCACGCACTTGGCACATTGTTCGAACGGGTGGTGCCAGGGGGTGGTGGTGGCTCAGTGGGGCAGCTGTCAAGTGTGTGGTGCTTGTGGTCATCATCAGTCCGGGCAGTCCAAACCCAAAAACAGAACGGCGGGCGGAAGAAGTCGGAGCAACATCATTATCAAGTGCATTGAGTGCATGTACATATGTGGGGTGAGGTGCTGGGAGGGGGAAAAAGTTAAGGGGTGTGGTGTGGAATACTGGTAGTACGTCTTCTTCACGGCAACCCCTCCCCCCCCCCGCATTCCATTTCCCCCCTAACTGTTGCAAACACGATTTTTCCGAAAAGGAACCGAACGAGTTGGGGCACGATGAATACGAGCAAAGGGATAATGGAGGATTTAGGAGAAGAGAGGAGACAACAAAATGCAGGAATAATGGAAAAGAAAAATACTGCAAGGATATCAAACGACTAATTGGAAAAGGAAGGAAAAACAATAGGCAAGTATCACCACTATTCACCTCCTTGATTAATAATATTCATATTAAAATAATGACAAATTATTATAAATATTTCCTATATCATCAAAACTGCTATTCAGAATTAATTTGGTTAAGATCTTTTAAGCGATCAAGCATCTTATCCACTTAAAAAAAACCTATTTATTTTTCTTAACAATTATATAATTGGCTCATAAGTGCTAAAAGCTAAAATAGTTGCCAATTTTGTATTACTATCAAGAAACGAAAATTCAAGCGATTGATGCAGATTGATACATTATTTTAAAAACTAATATTGAGGTTTATCATCGCCAATAAAAAAGAAAAAATCTTTGATGTTTTTAATTTGGACTGTTTGTTAAGCTCCTTTTCGTGAAAATATATTTACTAAAACGTGACCCAAATTCCAGTTGATGAATAAAAAGAGATGGAAATAGTTAAACTAATTTTCAACAAGCCTTCAGCACCTTTTCATTATGCTTTAGCTTTAGTCCTGTAGTTAAACTTAAGCATTTGACCATTACACTTTCAATCAGCTTACACTTCGTTTTAGGGAAACCTGGTAATTAATTCTGGGCATCGGTGTCGTCTCAAGTAGCGGCATCCGGTTGTCCTTTTGACTCCTGTAGTGGTTGTGGTGGCGATAGTGGTGGGCTTGTGTGTGTGGGCCTGTCGGGAATAGGCAACCGCAACTCTGTGCCCTTTCATCTGCCCCAAAACCCCAAGCCCAAAAACCCAAAAGCCGCGATCCCCAATCCCCAATCCCCGAACCACTCCCCCGGCGGAATTTTTCCCCATTCTGTTCCGCTGTTGTGGCCTGGCGTCTGAAATTTAATACTTTTGCACATTTTCTAAACTGTCGTTGGCCTTGCCACCCATTCCTCCCTGAAAGAATCGCCCATCCCCGTCCCCCCTCAAAGGACATGTGTGTCTGCGGGCCTCTGTGCATTTTTCTATTCCCGGTTTCATCTGTGCAACATTGCCACAGAACGAAGAAGCAGCAGTCGGCAAGGCAAAGGAAGCAGGACGAACAAATTTTTCTGCGTTTTTCTAAAATTAAAAAAAGAAAAAGCGCTGCAAAAATATGCGCGCTTCGTCGCTGCTTCATTGCTGCGGTTGACGGCAGCAGCAATACCAACAGCAACATTACACCGAAAATAATACTCTATGTTAAACCAGAAATTATATGTACATTTTCCTACTTATAACAAAGCCATGAATATTTTTTAAAAATTTAAACCGATTGAAATTGGTTGCTGATAAGTTTTAAATTTGTTTGCCAATCCTAGTTTCACCAACTCAAAATCTCCTTAGTTTGCTAAATAAAGACTTAAATGTAAATATTATATATAAAATATTAGTAATATTATAATAAAAAGGGTTTTACAATTGTTTATTTGTTTTCAATAAACTAAAAAAAGATATTAAAGAACCAAAGGATCAGGAAATTTTAAAATGCATACAAATAACACCACAAATAAATACAAAGCCCTTTATTCCTTTAAGAATAAATATCTTAAATAAATAAATAATATTTGGTCCCTTGTTATTGAAGATTGTATTTATGAAAAAACTGAATAAATTGTATTTGAGATTTATATAAGATTTTTATTCTTAAATCACTACTGTGATGTTTATTTATAAAAGTCAGAAATTAAACTCCCTTTACTCTTGTTCACAAAATGTGAAAAAATCAGCCAAATTGGAAACCAAATAAATAAAAAGCCCCAGAAGCTCTCGGTTCCAGGGTAACTCAAGATTTATTTATTTATTAAAATGTGAATAATTTGTTTTTTTTATATAAGTTTTTGCACCATTTTTTAGCGGTGCAGCCAACGGTGGCAGCTGCAACATTGACGCCGCTGCCCGTGCCGCTGCCGAGTTGCAATTTTTATGACATTTCATTTGCATGCCGCGCGCAAAGGCAGCGGCGGTAGCAGCGGCGAAAAGAAATTAAACACAACGGCGTCGGGGGAGAACCAGTTGGGCGGTGCGGGGCGGTGCGGTGGTCGGCGGGGAGCTGCCATTTTAGTATGCACACAGAATTGTTAACAATATGGCGCCTCCGTTCGCCATACTTTGTAGCGCCAACCCCCCCCTTCCCCTCACGAAGTCCTTGTCCTCCCGCCTGTCCACCCACTCCCGTGCTCCCATCCCCCCCCCCGTGCCCCTCGCCTTTGGCCTTCTCCGTTCGCCTTTGGCTCGATCTCAACCCGGAGCAAGGGTATTTGCGGCTGGCCCTGGAGCTGGCTGCCCGGGATTTATGACACGGCTTTTACCGATCTGCGCGGACTCATATACACCTGTACACAGAAAAAAAAGACAGTCTTTAGGGCTCATTAGCTGTTTAAAATACAATATTTAAATGTTCTTCAATATCTAAACATAATTTTCTTATTCTCATAAACAACATATTATTAATAAGAGGTAGTCGTGTTGCTATTAAGATGGTATGTTCTTAAAACTTATTATCTATAAATGTTTCCTAAATTTTGAATAAATAGAAGGTATTAAGAAAATAATAATATCTCAACACCTTATATATATAAATTTAAAAAGCTTTCTGAAACTTATAAGACTTTTATTATTAATTTAATGTAATGATTTGAAAATCGATAGAAAAAGATACTTTCGACTGGCCAAAACATTAACAAAATCGAAGTAAGCTATTTCACAAAAAGACTTTTAATTGTTAAAAAAATTATATATTAAAGACACATATATATCTAAATTATATATAAAAAATAAAATTTATTTTATATGAAGATAATGGTCTTAATAGTCTTTTAAATAAGACCATACTGGCAGCTGTAAAACTCTAAAAATAATTTAATAATTGAATACCTCTTTCCCCTTAATAAAGCATACAAAAAAAACTAAAATAATTAAAGCTAAAGGCAACTCTTTGTTCGCCATAATTTGTTTTACTACAATACAAAAACAAATATTGTTTCGAAAAGGGTATGCCAGTTTCGAGTAATCCGAGATGACAGTTTCCATTTGGCGCTGTTGTTTTCCTGCGCTTAGCTTGCGCTGGCAGTGTTTGTATTTTTTTAATTAATTCAGTTTTGAGCAATTATTTTTGATGCGTTGCATTTAAAATTAATTGCAGTAGCGTTAATTGGCTGCAATCTGCCACTCCCCCCCCCCCGCCTCCGTCCGACTGTATGATGCTTAGGCAAAGGAGTTGGATATAAATCAACTAAAAAGTGCACAACCCACAAAAATGTTTCCTCTGCGGCTCATTAAAGGTTAATTTGTTGAGTGCCGCTGAGGGGATGTGGCTTTTTTCTGTTTTTGGATAACGGAAGGGAAAGCTGAAATATAAAATTAATTATATATGAATGTGTAATTGCCATCGTCCTCCTCGATTCGTTCCCTTCTTCGAGTTTTCAATTTGCATCCAACTCTTGCTCAATGACTTTAATGTGACACACATGTCCGCATAGCTAATCAATTTAATGTGACGTACACCGACCTGACACTTTTCGCAGCTAATTACCCTTCGTTATGGTTGCTCATCAGAATTTCCGGCTTGAAAACTGAGACTTAAGATTCGTCGATTTCCCAAAAAAATTGTCAGATGCCTAGATTGCTATCTACACAGTTAAAAAACTTGAAAACCATGATAAAGATATGAGTTTATGCATAAAAAAACAATACTAATATTTTAAAATATACACAAATGTGTATATGCTGCTTTTCTGAGTGAGTTCAGTTATATATTAATTATAAAATATTAAAGTTAAATTATGAAATAATTGGATGTGGTAGTAATAAGTTTTAGAGATATATTTTTTATCTGTGCATGTCCATGGCTTTTTCCCTCTAATATGTGCTCATTAAAGTTACTGGGGTTTTTTGCAGGGCGAACCATTGTCTAGGTAACTGAGCCGCACGAAAACAGTGCCACCGCTGCGTATGCGTAATATCAAATAAAGATGCTCTGCACGTCCATGTGTATGAGGGTATGTGGATAAGTGGGTGAGTGGCATGTATTTGCTAATTAGAGTACGCTTGTGGTTTTCCATTACAAAATGTCATAAATACACCAACGAACTGACATATCGCACACTGAATACCTCCATCCTGTAGGTTGAATGTGTTTTTTGTTTTTGGCCAGGTGGCTGCTGGTCTATTCTGGGAAATGCGGTTATGATATCTCAGAGGGCTCACTGTTTCCCCGCTAGCATTTAACCGAACCCCCGACCAGGCAATCCCCCCACCCCCATCGACCTTTGTACCGCTTTGTCACCAATGGTGTGGCTCCTGTGGCTTGGCTGACAAAAACTATTGCCTATTTATATGGGCTACGGGCTGGTATTCTGGTCAACTTGTGCAGTTTACACCCTCACACAAGGTGAAACAATGGATGCATTTGCATGTGCATTGTGGGCCTAAAACACTATTTGACACACCAAAAGAGAAGATTTTCCCCATCAAAAATGAAAAGAAAATTGGAACTGGAGCCTTTTTAAGTGGTAAATTCCCCCATGTTTCAATGCGTTCAAGTACAACTCTTTAGATTTTTAGAGAAAGGAAGTTAAGCCTACTGAATGTATTTGTTCCTAACTAAATGGTTTTTTGTTATATAATATAAATATAAATGACAATGATATAATATAAATGATTACTGATTGTATTTGTTCCTAACTAAATGGTTTTCTATTATAAATCCTATTCAATTAAATATTTGGTAAAGCGAACTGTTAAATAGCCTTCCACTAATTAAATTCATTTTGTAGATATTAATCAAGGGCATAATTTAGACACATTTAAACCCATTGAACAGAACATTTAATTTAGATGCATGTAATTGCATTTAATGTCAAAACTTTAATTTGCCGACTTGTTTATCGTTTCGAATTAATATGTTTAAAAGTTAAGGCTATCTGCATTCGTATTATGTTGGATATTATTTATTATTAACTGCTAGTATTCAGTGTTGATAACATATATTCACTTAAAATGAATGGAGGGTATTAGTTTAGTCATACTTATGTTTACTTACTGATGGGTTAAAGTGATTAGATTGCCACGCTGACATTTTGCATAACAACCCCCTCAACTTGCGACATTTTCTGCCTGCGGCCTTTGATTTGGATTGGCATTTGTTTAGTTTTTTGTCTGCCGACTGCTCTTTTGCTGTTTGCATTTGTCTTTTGGCGGCCTCACTTGCAGCTGCGCCGCTTTCGATGATTAACACCCGCTCTACTCCTATACTCATATAATCCTATACTCCAACACTCCCATATTCCCATATCCCTTATATTCCTAATATTTCTCAGATCGCCAGAGGGTTCAGGGAAAGGGCTAAGGGGACACGGCTTTGCCATAGCCTGTTTACACCCAGGAACTTGTGTTTTGTTGTATATTTTTGTTTGACAACATCAAACTTCTTTGGCATAATCAACTCGCCGTTGAATGTGTGTGTTTCTGTGCGTGTGTATATATTTGCTACGCCTACACTCACATAATATACACTTGAGCACACTCACAAACTCAGAGAAAAGATTTAATCAGAGCCCAATAATTACGGTTAGGCCAAGTGAAGCGAATGCACTCAGCGAAAATATATTTTATAGTTCCATCGTTTCTGAAAAAATAGAAAAAATAATAGACTCAGTTCGAATTTTCTTTACATATTTATTTTTTGGGAATTTATTAGCTCTATAAAAAAAACCCAACCAATTTCTTAAAAAATATTTGTCCGTTTTTCCATATTAAATATTGCAATATAACTTTATTTTTTTACTCCTAACATTTCTTTCCTTTAATTTACTTTATTGTAAGCCATATTGTTGTTTTTGTTTATTAATGAAGTTTTGTTTGTATTTATATAACAATTTAAATTTGCAAGTCAAAAATAATTAATTTTTTCGAATCAAGTTTGTAAATAAAGTGATAAAACGTCACCAGTTTTTGTTGATCAGGATTAGTAATTAAATTTTTGATAGAATAATAGTTTAATTTCCTTCTAATTCTTTTCGTTAACAAGGTAAACCTTTTTGGGGGCACTTCCTTTTGCTAAGTGCACTTGTTTTGTAGTTTTGGCACGATTGCATTTAGCTCTCCAGCATTTATTATCGGCCCAGATCGGTGCTACGAGTGTGTGTTGGCCAAGCAGCCCGGCTGCATGTGTGTTAATGTATGCGTACATGAATGAGCATCAAACAATGGCCTGCCAACTGACGGAATGACCAATTGACTGACTGACCAACTGACCAACTGACTAACTGGTGAGTGTTATTTAATTACGCTCAAACGAAATTCAATTGAATTTCCTCTGCATGTGATTGTGTGTGTGTATGTGTGTGTGTGTGTGGGGGGAGGATTTAAGCACTAACACTTACATGCACTAACACGCCCAACACCTTCCCCCTCCCCCTCTCCCCCCCCCAACACACACACTGCAAACACATTTTGTTATACAAAATAAACAAATCAAATTAGAATTAATGTTGAATAATTAGTCGCAACATAACGCATTGGGGGCATTTGCGATTGCGATAGGACCTGCAATTCGTGGACTTTAGGGTTTCATAAATGTCCTCGTCCTTGTGTGTGTGTGTGGGTGTGTCGGTGTGTGCACAATGGCATGGAAGTGCTTTGTTTGTTAAACATGTAATTTGATTTTGAACTCGCTGCCGCAAGAAATGGTCCCCAGTTTCAAGGGACAAAGGGAAGTTTCTAGGTGATTGTGGCAATATTAGAACTGCCTGCTTATCTGGGTGCAATTAATTCATATATTATGAATAAATTATGCCTTAGGGACAATTTTTTATCATACCTATCCTTAAAAATAGGAAAAAAGATCTTTAAATATCTTATTTTTTAAAGTTATCTTTCTGTATTCCTATTATATAAAAACAGGTTGTGTTTAAATGTAATGGTCATAAAATATCTCTAAAATGCAAAATTTTTATATTTATATTATTATTAAATTGTTTTGTCTGTAGAAAAGTGGGGCTTATAATGCAAGCACAATACTACTCATTATTCTAGCATTTTAGAGGGGGCAAATCCGATCTCGGCTGCATTGAAAATTCAATGGTGAGATTTTCTCAAAAGTCATTTCAGTTTTCCATCTTTTGCCTTCGCAACCAGAAATTTAGGAGAAACCCATTGTTTTGGGCTTTTAGCTGCCAATTATTTGCCTATTTACCTACCATTGTATTCTTCTGTACAAGTTTTCTTGAAGGCATTTTAAAATGAGTATTTTTTATCGCCTTCAGCTTTTGTTACGTGATCATTCATCTGGCTTACAGTTAATTCAATTTAAGTACTATAGAAAATTTAAAACAGATTTGTCCCAAGAAACCTTTCAAATTTTAAATGCATTTAATTATGTATTCAAAAGTCGAGTGTAAAATGCAAATAAAAATGCTTTTATTGGGCCTACATGTCCATGTCGAAAATTAAAAATAAATAGCAATTCGGTGGTTTTAATAAAACCAACTGGTTTATTGACAGGAGTCAATAGTTGATTATTTAAGGCTTTTACCAGAAAGAAAATTGAAAATATATTTATATTAATCTATTCGTATAACATTTATAAAATATGATCGCATATTAAGGCTCAGGATTGGGGTGATTTGAAGACGCCAAATTAATAACGCCCAAAAATGGCGCCGTTCAATTGGAGTCATAACTCACGTGCTTGAATGCAGGATTCTTGGCTTTGTGAGCCTTCATTACCGCTTGGCTGGCACCTAATGCTAATTGATGGCACCCGGTTGTCCCCACCCACTTAAATTTCCATTCTTCAGTTGCCATTAGCCGTTTTCCTTATCGCGTATACGACGCGTGTTCGGCGTGTGTGGAAGTCTTTTTTTTTTGGTGTTTTCTTTTTGAGTTGGAAGCTTTTTCGCAGCACACGCAGCAGCCAAAAAAAAAATCAACGCAAATTGCTAAATGCTGCAGCTAACCCCACGCGTGTCCTTCAGTCCTCTGAAATCAGGACAAGCTGTAGGTGGCGGAAAAAGAAACAAGATGGAATATCTTTTAAGCCGAAGTCGGTAACTTGCCGGCTTTAATGGCAGCGGCTTAGAGTCTCTCTCTCTTTTATTTTGTGCATAATTGAAATTTATGCTTAAATACCTTCAACGAGCTGCTGAGCGGCTTATGATCCTTCCATCGCATCCTTCGCCTTTCACAGAATGCCGTGCTCATTTCGAGGGACCAGTCATAAAGGGGGTGGGGAAGGGGGGTTGTGCGGTGGAGTGGGGTCCTTTCTGCGTGTGTGTATTTTGCATATTTAACTTTGCATTTGAGCGCTAAGCTTTCTTAGTTTATTATTTAAACAGGAACAGGCGGACGACGCTGACAGCGATGACGACAACGCGACGAGCTGGTGAGGATTGGCGGAGAAGAAGGGGGGGGGAAGGATATCGTCCCGGTTATTATTATGCCAAGTAGCTGCGTCCCTGTGTGTGTGTCTCCGTAGAATACACTGAACGCTATCTGGCACAGAGTAATTAAAATCATTTGAATAATATGATTTCATGTTGTAGCATGTTGCTATAAGCCTGCTTACAAATATGTAATAAAAAATTTAAATGTATTTATTTACAATTATTAGGACATTAAAGTCAATTGTTACAATACATTTTATTTTTAAATTATTAATAATTTTTAGGTTGACTTCGAAACAATATAATCCATGCCCATTAGTCAGGGGAGCCACTAAGTTTTTATTCATATTTATAAAAAGTAATCAATATTAGATAGTTATTTTTAATAATTCAAAACCAATGTGACCAGTGCCTTGAATCCTTATTAAAAACACAACATAAATTTATATTGACAAATTTAAACAAATAATTTTAAAACTTAAATAGAGATGAAGTGGGATTGTAAGCAGTCTTTTACTTTCTATTATCAATGGTTAAAAATATTCTATTTTATTACAATTTTATCCGAAAGTCAACAATTTTTTCGAGTGTATGTGTGTGTGGCGAGTATTTAGCGTGCGTGAAATTGAGATAAATGTCGTCAGAGTTATGACAAGCAGGCAACCCCAAAACCCAGACCCCAAAGCCCAAACCCAAAGCCAGTAGACAAGTCAGGCCTAAGCCCAAACCCAATCCAAAACCAAAACCCAATTCCAGCCCACAAGTCGCGATTCGCGAGTGACGCAGTCAGCGGAATATGCAAATTATTTTAGAATTGTTTGGCGTGCCGACAAAACCGCCCACCCACCTGTTTAGGCTGTCTGCCATTCCGCCCTTTCACCGCTCCTTCACCGCTCTTTCACCACCCCACCGCCTCATTGTCATTAAGATTGTGAATTAGCATTTGTAAGGCATTTTTGCATGGGCTCAGCTGCGAAGGCCAACGCGGCTTAAAGAGCGGCTCAGCCTGTGTCAGGTTGCCGGATGATTGAGTGCAGGCAGGTGAATGGGAATAGAAATGGGCATGGGAATGGTTCGCAGGATCTAATCCAAAGCGCCTTGGGAGCGGCAGGAAGTACTCCTAAGAACACCAAGCCAGCACGACTCACCTGTGCTATTGACAACTAGACTAACTAGACTATTTCACCGCAGTGTAATTTAAGGCAATGGGGTAAAATGATTAATATTTACCACATGTATAAAGATAAATGTGACAAAATTAAGAAACACGCAGATGCTGTATAAAAAGTGTCCATATTTATAAGAGGATACATATATAATGACTATCTATATTATCTTTAAGCTAACGAAAGGTATATTTTTATAAAATCATCCACTTAAAATAGCAATTCATCAATGTATTATCCCTGATGAAAATAAGAGTGTCAAATTAAAGGTGTCTATGTGCTTTAGAGTATTTAAAAAGATGATTTGTATTATTTAAGTGTGTGACCAACATGTCGTATACGTAATTTATTACGTATCCGACACGTGGGCCAGGTCCATAAAGTATTTACATATTTGAATTAAAGTTATTTGAATATCTGTAGTTAGAATGGGCATCCAACCGTCAAGCAGTTTATTATCGCACGTAAATTGCGAGTTAGCGACTCAGCATTGGTGAGTGCTAAAGAAGTGGGGCTGTTAAATCCATTTGCCGTCACGTGGCCACCGATGTTGATTTCCGCCCCGGCACTTTCGGTCTTCATCTTCCATGAGAAATCCTCGGAAACACCCATTCGATTCCCCCCGGCCAAGTTGTGTGTTTTTATTGTTTTACGAGGCCTGGCAGCAGCTGCGTGGGCAACTTTAAACATGGCTGCCTGGCCCCGTGTCCTTGGGGCATCTTGGTGTTGCAGCTGCAACAATTTCATAAACTGCTGATGATGCACAGCGAACAAAGTTTGCCGGAGCTGATAAAGAACGGGAACGAGGGAATTTGCCTCTGCTCAGTTCCTTCTCGTTCGTGTTTTCAGCTTTTGGGTCAGCGTCTTCTCAGAGTTCATCAGTGGTTCGCAAGTTCCTTTCTCGGCTGAAGTTCAAATAAACGGGCCAAAGATGGAGATGATAATGCAAGGATGAGCAGGTTAATATATAACATTCATGCGCTCGGTTCCCCATCAATAATACGCCCATTTGTTGCCTGACTTTCAGTTATTGTAATGAAAAATGTTATATGTTATTTCTTACAAAGAATATTGAATAAGAATATTGAAAAGAATAATAAATAATATTTATATAAAAACTTGTTCCACCCCAATTTGCATATTATACATGTATGGATATGTATAAATAGCAACCTAGAAAATAAGTGGGCATTCATAATGATTTCTAAGTAATTTACTTTATTTTCCTAAGGTTAATCAAATAGAAGGAGAAGGTATTTTTATCAAAAAAAATTTGTAGCTTTGAGTAAACATTTTCTAAAAAGAGGCAACGTTTTTTATCGAGTTATTTATCATTAAAGTACAATATTTTTTAAAAGTTAAATGGATTTAAGGATTTATAGTGAGCTGAATTTTTGTTTGGGCCAACAAATCTTTCAACTGCCCAGCCATATATATTAAACATACAATAAGTTTAAATTTGTTTCCATATTTTGTTAGTTCAAATATAAATTAATTAAGAAATTCTCTAAGCAGTCCATAGTAATATGAATGTAATAAAAAACAAAGAAACTTAATAGTAATATTTAATAGTACCCAATACATTTGGTTTTTCTCTTAAATAAAATAATTATTATTTGGTAAACCCAATTTTTATTCTTGTCGAATCTTGGGATTGGCAATGACGAAAATAACCTTTAGTCCATTAGCTGATTAATGGCGCTATATTATTTCGCCACCTGAGAAATTAATGAACTGTTCACTTTTCTTCTTCCTTCGGATATCCGACATTTATGCGGTGCGTTAATTGTTTATGGTGCTTTGAGGACGCATTATTCACAGCAATTAAGCGGAGGGAATTAATTAACTACCGCTGTTTGGTATTGCGTTTCAACAATTTCCCAAGAATACGCTCGATTCATGTTACTATTCAGCCATTCTTGGCCTTTGTGCACAAATTATTGCTTATTGGAATGGACAAAACTTTTGATTGCAATTGTAGTTCTTGCATCTCTGTCGCGAATTTTATTTTGCATTCGCATTTCTTGCATAATTTGATTTTGCTGTTTTTGAATGATTTCAAAATAAACATGGAAAATTCGACGGCTTCGCCATTTTCGCTTGCAGGCAAAGGAAAAAAATTTCAAAATAAAAAATTTACATTTTTGTGCAGAAAACTTTTTACTAGTTGAACTTCTTTGGGGAAAAGTTTCGTCGTATTTTGTTGTGTTTGCTGTCGTCGTTTCCCTTTCCATTTTCCCCATTTCCCCTCCCCCTCACATCCACGAACGTGGAAATATCGCTGGGGACTTTGAGCTAGGGGGCGTGGCACAAAGGAGGCGCTCTTGCGTTGTAGTAAAATAAATATTTGCATGTGTTGTGCATATTGTTTTTCGCATCCTTTTCCATCGAACTTCAGCTCCCGTTCTTTTATTTTTTGCTGCATAGTTTATCGAACATGGGCAGTGGGTTGGTGGGGATTGAGGGGGTTGAGGGAGGGGGGGCTTGGCTGAGGGGTCAAGTGTCCTCCGGAGGTGCATCTCGTGTAAAGTGCAATTGATTGCTGTTTAAGTGCGTTTTCATGTTGCATGCATTGAATTCGCCATGTCATATTTGCTGTTTGCCCATTTCCCTCCCTTTTTTTTATGCTTTTCCGCCCTTCCAAATGTTCCAGATGGTTAATCAGTCAAGTGACGTAAGCGAAATTATGTTTAATGCACGCCATCGACGCATAACATCTTCTTTGGCTGTTTGGAGGTTCAGATTGCCGGCATTGTTGCACCACGTCATTGTTGCAGTGCGTCAATGTAACAAATTGCCCAGCCACCAAAAAAGCACAGCGATCAGGGGTTGTAATCACCTGAATACAGAGTGGGTATTTGAATTTAACATTTTCTTATATATAGTTTTGTGCCCTGACTTTGTAGATATTTTTATAAAAACTGAATCCCCCGAAAAACTTATTTTTATACAAGTTTGGTTGAAAAAACTCTCTTCCAAATGTTTTACATACGTGAATAGAAATTTAAATTAGTCCTTACTAAATTCACAGGTTTTAGCCGATTATTTTTTAATAAAAAGTGACACAAAGATGCCATTTAAATAGCTTCTTTAAAATAAATTTTAAAATGTTACTACAGAATTTTAAAAATCTTTTAAAATATCGAACTTTTTTTTTGTTAATGTAAATTGTAAAATAAAGACGACAACTTTATGGACTATAATTCCGATAAAATGTTAAATACTTCTATAAAAACCAATGCAACAATTACTTGCATTGCGGATAAGTCGAGCTAAAAAGAGCGTAAAATGAGAAGAGAATTTACCGTGAACATAACGCGAAAATGGTGCACGAAGATTACGAGTATCTCGAAGTCGAATTCGAGTTGGCTCGTTGATTTCCATCAAACTCTGTTCAACTATCGTCGCATGAAATTGTCTCGTTATCTTTGGCTTTTGTGGCAAAGCGCTTTCCGTCCATTCCGTTCGTCCGAACGAACGTATTTTCCGAAGAATTTGCGTTTGCATTTTTGTGCGGCATTTGCAATTTGTCTGCTCCTGGAGTCTTGGATGTCCTGGATGTTCTGGATGTCCTGGGTGTCCTGGGTGTCCTCCTTGGCCCCGGGTTTGCAATCGCAGTTGACGACTTTGGCTGCTTTTGCGCCTGAGCTTCTGCTGCCGCATCAGCAGAAATTCACAATAAGGCTGCATAATGCACAAAACTCTCACTCAGCCTGTTCACCGCCCCCCCGCCATTTCTGCTCAAGTGGGCGTGGCAAACTATAGTGGCGACGGCCTACAAAAACTTTGCCAAGTCAAGCTGTTTTATCACCCCTCCCCCTCCCTCTCCCCCATCGGATTTTCCTTGGCGGTGGAAAGCCAAAAGAAGCTCAAGAACCTTTTGGCAATGGCATAAAGTACACAAATCCATTTTCAGCTTAATCGCTTCTACTTCAATTTGCATTCGTTTGATTGTCTTTCGGGCTGATGGTAGTCAGGGGGGTAGGGGGAGGGGGAGGGGGGTTGGTTCTGGGCTCGGAAAAACCCAATCTGCATCGGCCATCAGAATCGGAGCATTGATGAATTCGCAGTTGTCAAAACAAAATGTTAAAGTGCAATGTGCAGACAGATTTTCCCGCTCGCCGAGAAAAGCCACGAGTGTGTGTGTGTGTGTGTATGTGTTTTTGTTGCAACGTAGTCACGTAGTTGCAATTTCTACACACAGATACCCCCGCACACAAAGGACTTGGCACACCTCCTGGAAAAGCAGAAGGAAAAGCGGGGGAAAGCCTCACTCCACACGAGGATGTGTGCATCTCCAGCTCTGACTGCCACTTGATGACAGCCACTGCGACAGCCCCGCTTTCACCCACCCGCTTTCACCCACCCACTTTCACCCACCCACTTTCACCCACCCACTTTCTCCTTGCGACGACGAGTGATAGCTTCATTAGCAGTTCAAATGTCAATCACGATGCCGTCTCGCAAAATTTGCATTTTGTTTTTCCCCAACTGTGCTTGTGGTCTCGAGTGCAGTGATGGTAACTAGATATCTGCCTGTCTATAAGGCTTTTTCGGTTCGATATCCTTAATCATCAGCCGCTAAATGTTCACTATTGTATGGAATATATAACATAGACTTTTTTGGTTCAGAGAAATTTATATGAATGTTTATCTACTCTAATCTAAAAATTTACTGATATATTTAATATAATATACTAAAGGAATATCTAAAAACTGTCTTTCAATTTAACATTTCTTAAACTTCTAAATGGTCACATATTTCATGAGATAATATTACAATGAATATATTTTTCGTTTTACTTCATAATCGAACTTTTATTTATATAAATCGTATAATTGGTTCCCATTTTTTTATAACATTCTTATTTTATTTATATTTTTTGGGACTTATCAAATACCGTAAATAATTCTCAATACGTACAAAGTACAAGTTGTATTCTATTTTTAGACTATAATAAAAGATCCTCATCCTTAGGAAAAAAGATCTTAGGTATGCGAAAATGACATAATTTGTATTACCTAAAAAGCTTAATAATGTTTAAAAAAAACGCTCTTAAATCAAGAATAACTAAATGTTAAACAATTAATATTTTCTCCATTAAAAAGTGAAAGAATATCAAACAATTTTTCTTGATTTTGCCGTTCAGTCAATGTGTGTGATTTGAAATTAAAATTTGTTGTAGAAAAGAGCACTTTCAATACTTCCCATCACTGGATTGAATGCATGTTGCGAGTGGGTGGTGCTGGGTGGTTCGTGTGGGTGGGGTGGGGGGTGATGGGTGGTGGGTGGCACATGTGTGCACATTACGTAGCCGTTACGTAAGCAGCCGCCGGGAACGGCAGCCGAGCAGCCAGTGTCGTTACCTGAGCGTCAAACCAGAAGGGAAGCGCCTGGGGCGCGAATTCCATATCAAGTGGCAATGTAAATGAGAATCGAGAATCATTAAATCGTTATACGGCAGTTCCTGCACGTACGTACACACACGAGTGTTTGCCGGGCGTAATGCCGGGGAAATTGCATTGGCCAAGTGCGGGTGTTGCCAAGAAAGTGTTTCCCCGGCTTAATTTGCTCCTGACTCCTGCGATTACGTTACTGCATCCGTATCGGGTATATTAACGTTGCAGTTGGGCGCAGTCTCCCACTTCAAAGTCACTTTCAAATGCCTTTTTTGTGCCGTGGCGACTGGTTTTAATGTCGATCAACCTTGTACTTTCAATTGCAAATTTAAATCAGCAAGAACTTCACTCCGCATTTTAAAAAACAAATTACAACGAGCTTAAGTTTTTTTGGTTCTGGGACAATTTAGTAAGGGCCAAATATATATTTTTTCATCAGGCTTTAAAGTAGCTTGTTCTAGTTGCGAATAAAGTCTGAAAATATATAAATTAGTTCACAAAAAATTGATTACATTATAATGATAGATACCAATGTAAGTATTAAACAATATTAAGAAATCTTTTTAATTTTTAAGTTCATTCTAGACTCTTTCGTCGATTTAATACAAAACTAACTGAATGATTCATCTAATATGTTCATAAAACTATAGTATATAGTCCATATTTGTACATTAACTTTCATGAGTTATTAGATATTAGATACATGAAGTAAGTTTCAATTACTTTTATAATTTCTAGTCGAACTTATTACAAAACCAATTATAGGATTGTCATTTTAATGTGCTAAATAAAATATTCTTTAATAAATAATCCAACCTATTAATAGTATTTGATAAACAATCATCACGAATGGTTTGCGAACACCAATAAGCGCGAGTTGATTCCCTTCCATGATCTGATAAATGTAGTCATGCAATGAATCTTGCTCATTTATATTAATTTTCTGTAATCAGCGAAATGTTCGTACATTTATGAGCCTATTGAAGACAATTTTAACAACCCCATAAATTTATTTTTTGCAACGAGCCCAGAGAATTATATTGTTGGAAATAAAACGGCGAGTTATCGATTCATGAATTCCTTATTGAAGCCCAGTGAAAAAGAGTCCAAATAAGAAGGATGGCGAATGGATACGAAATATAATGCCTTCAAACATTTATCGATTTAATTTGCAAGGGATTTTAATGTTTATGAGTACATCGACGGCTGTTGCTGTTGTTCGTTTATTTGCCTCCCAGGGTCCCATGCCATGCCCCCAAGACCCGCCTCCTTCAAAACCCCAGAGCCCCGCCTCCCCCTCCAGCCTTTTTGAGACCCCTCGAGCCGATTCAATGGCCACTTGACGCGCACCGCATGTTTAAAATTTCCAACGCTCCAAACACACAAATTGTTGGTAAATTAAACGCAAATATTGCGGCGCCTGGCATTTGATTGAAGTGGCTGAGGGGGCAGAAGGGTGCTTATGGACAAAAGGCGTCGCTTTTTTGGGTGGCAGCTTGTCGCTTCATTTTCTGATTTCTCGAAGTCACCCACTCCCTTCCTTGTGGAAAACGATTTCCCCCCACCACCACCACCACCCTTCACTCTCCCCCATTTTCCTTCCTGTTGTTGGCCGAACTGATTGCTGTTTCGGCTGCCATAAATTTTTCAACAATATCGCCCGCTCTTCTTTAATGCCCTCTCAATACTAATTACAACATTTTTGTGCCTTATGCTAATGAAGTCGTCAATTAAATTTTAATTAAAGACATTAGGTCTTTAAGGAGATTCACGACTATTTAAAAGGGACAATGTAGTATTTCAATAAAAAGAAAAAAGAAAAACTGTAAACGCTAGATTGTTGTTTTCAATTATTCATTTTGCTTGTTTATAATTACTCATATTAGGAACCCATATTACCCATATTAGGGATCCATATCAGGGATCTATATTAGGGACCCATATTTACACATCAAAAGGTTTAGTTTTCAAAATATAAATATATTTTACAAGCCCTAAAATGCATTTAAAACTTTTTTTCGTATTAATTATTTTGGATCTAAAGTAAATGGAAATTATTGCAATATGACAAAATAGTATTGAAAGAAAAAGATGCTTTGGCAAATGGATATTGAACTGTTAAACTCAGAAAAGAGTCAATTTCGAAAAACTAATATTTTACTTCTCCCGATTTCCCGATTTCCCGATTTTCCACTGCCCTCTACTTATGGTCACCCTTCAGTTGGCTTAATCGCAATGGCAATACAGCGGGCAAGCCTCAGTAGTAATAATAATAATAATAATAACAATAATAATAACAAGGGCCTTGGGCGCGTGGATCTAGGGCTTTGTGGTGAGAGGGTGGTGTTTGGGTGGTGCGTGGGTTGTAAGTGGGTGGTTGCAGCTTGCACATTTACGCCATTTGCGCTAATTGCGCGCCACATGCACTTAACAACGCCTTCGCCATTGCCATCAGATGGCCAAAACGGAGCGAACCGCAGCCTGCCAAGGCAGTGCAGGATGCAGGATGTGTAGGACGCAGGATACCGAATGCTGGAAGCTGGATGCTGAATGGTGAACGCAGAACGCAGAACGCAAATCGAGCTTATTTGCCATAATAAATTTCTCATTAACATTTCATGTTACATGAAATGGGCGGCGCACCACAAGGAGGCGGAAATGGTTGGGTGAAATGGGTGAAATGGGTGAAATGGAAACTATGGCAGCCACATGAACACTGAGTACTGAACACTGAACACAAACTTTGAATTTGATGACTTGAAACTGTTTTCGGGCTTTCGAAGAGTGCAAGACTTTTGGCTTCCAGTGTCAAGTGGCAAATGTGAGTGCGAGTGTTTGTGGACGTGAGTATGCTGACATCTAAGTGCATCATCAATGTCGAGTGGAGTGGCTGAGGAGCAGTTCCCTGCGCTCCATCAAGTGGATTTGTGTGTAATTACCAAGTCCTGGCCGAGTTCTCCAACTGAATTTCTGGTTGCAGGGAGAAAATCTGGTTTTTAAACACTTACAATGAACCAGAATATGGTAACAGTACTTAATATTTGGTAATGAAATGGCTCTTAAAATTAAGTTCCTTCACATTAGTTATATTCAAAACACACGAACAGCATTTCCAGCAAATATCACAAATATATTTAAACATACAATTTGCACAAATTGTAGCTACTTTAATAGATCGAAATAGAATTTTAATATTTAATAAGACAGAAACAATTCTAAGCACTCTATTCAAAATTGAGCCAGCCTTTACAAATTGAACAAATATAAATGATTGCTAATTTCATTTTCATAATTAACAATCTCTTGAATAATGTATTTAAAAGATAGTTGTAAATTTAAGCTAGTTAGAATGTCAATAGAGTTTAGAAAATAGTAATATATATAATACTTTTAAAAAATCTCTTTATTTCATATAATTTCTGCATTTAAAAACAAGTTAGTCATATCAGAAAATGGGTCGTAAGCTAGCAATGAGTTATCAATTGTTTCATTCCCCACAAATACTTCGAAATCGTTTATTCTTTTAAAAGGAAAGCTCCAGGTCAATTAAATATGTAAATTGAAACTTGAGTTGTAAGGCTCAGAGCAGTCTTACCATCAATTTTCCAAACTGACCTGTTCTCGACCTTCGTCCTTATAAGGATCCTTGTCCATCGCGACAAACGGCGGGCAATCAAAGCCAGAGTTAGGCCCACATGTGTGTGTTTTATGAAGATTGAGGCACAATCGACTCGGCTGAAGTGTGACAAATTTGCCAATTTCCGAGTGGTCACTGCGCCACGCCCCTGCCTCCCTCTGCCACGCCCCCACCTGCCAGTTGCATCAACGTAAAGCGACGCCAAATCATCGCCATCGCCATCGTCATCATCATCATCATCATCATCATCGTCTTTGGCCAGGACTCGCTGCTGTTGTCGTCGTCATGTTAATTTCTTGCTCGGCTTTCAGCTCACGTTCCCGCCGACAAGAGGCAGTCAAATTGAGCCGAAAATGGAGAGGATGACGGTGACTGAGGAGCAGTGATGGGAAAGGTACTGACTTCCATCCCAGATGGCTCCCAGATTGTTTCAGTACCTAGAAGCGGTGTCAGGTGTACAGCTAAATACTTAAATGACTCTAATATGCTTGTTACCTCACTAAACACATTGTTGTACTTCTAATTTAAATTAAAAGCAGTTCGTTAAAAAATCTTGAAAATTTTACTTTTTATTTTACCATACATTTTATAAGACTTTTTTGTTGCTTCTTACACTATACCAAAAGTAGCTACAATTAAATAACATAATTATGTTAAAAGAGAAATTAAATGAGCCTTTATTTTATTAAATAAAATTAAATAATTCAAGAAATTAATAAGTGCATTAAGACAAAAAGATAGGCAATTAAAACTTTACACTCTACTCTTGATCTTCTCTCACTTGTCTAAAAAGGACAATAATAATAATAATATATTATATAATAAATTGATAATTGATAGAAGCTGTGTAAAAAAAATAAACCTAAAAAAGAATAGCTATGAAAATTTTTTTTAATACTTGTAACTTAAATATAAGTTAATAGTTCCAATTGCATTAATAAACAAAAAAAAAAAACAAATTAAAAACCTGGTCTATGCAAAATTTAAAATACATTTTTATGAAGGAATTTGGACTGTACCCAAATACCACCCATCACTACTGGAAATTGTGCGGCAGTGCGTTCGCCTCGTTTATTTGGCCATTTTTTTGCGTTGCCTACTTGACAGGGCCAACTTGGCCAGCGGACTGAAGTGGCCAAGTAAACAAAAACTCGGCTCGGCTAATGGGCGGTGGAAAATGACGAGTCGGTGGATGCCGAGGTCCCAAATGGGTGGAGGTGGCAATCAATCAAGTGTGGAGTGCACTGATCAGCCGAGGAGATCGATAGCTTTCCCTGCGGACAAGGATTCTCCATCGACGTGAAAGTTCGCCGAAAACTTGGCTCAGTAAACTTGGATCCCAACCGAGAAAAACCAACTTTCCACGCAAAAAATATACTGAAAACGTTTTGCATGTAGCAAGCCCCCTTTTGAGTAGTTTTTTCACCCGGCTTTTTTTCCTCTTTTATTTTGGTCTTTACCCAATAACTTTCTAACTTTCACCAGTTTCCCCGCATCTTCGCCTATTTCGAGATACTGCCGTTGCCAAGGCGGCAAGTTTATTAGCCACATCAGCGTTGCTAATGCCAGGTGAGCTACACGCAATTAACCCGCATGCACACACACACACACACAACACACAAACTGGTAGAATAGGGGGCGGGACAGACAACAAGGCGTGGCAGGAGGCTACAGTGTGTGGGAGAAGACTTTTGGCATACAGTCAAAACAAAGACGAACAAAAAGGTCTATTTAAAATAATTGCATATTTTAGCTACAATATTTATATTATTTTTTTTGTTTTAAAAATTATTTATATATAGTAAAAGACAAAGTTATAGATATTTAAAAATATGGTTGAGCGAATCTAGGCCTTTAAATTTAAAGAGACACCATTTGCTTTGTTTTCGACTGTGGGTCTTAAATTTAAAATAATTGAAAGCAAGTTCCAATTAATACGAATTGACAAATGATTAGCCAACTCTAAAATAAAGTATACAAATAAGGTTTTAACTTACATTTTTGTAATATTTTGGTATTGACGTTAAAAAGTATTGCTCGATTATTTGCTACCCTAGTTACTATCTAAGTGCATCATCAATGTCGAGTGGAGTGGCTGAGGAGCAGTTCCCTGCGCTCCATCAAGTGGATTTGTGTGTAATTACCAAGTCCTGGCCGAGTTCTCCAACTGAATTTCTGGTTGCAGGGAGAAAATCTGGTTTTTAAACACTTACAATGAACCAGAATATGGTAACAGTACTTAATATTTGGTAATGAAATGGCTCTTAAAATTAAGTTCCTTCACATTAGTTATATTCAAAACACACGAACAGCATTTCCAGCAAATATCACAAATATATTTAAACATACAATTTGCACAAATTGTAGCTACTTTAATAGATCGAAATAGAATTTTAATATTTAATAAGACAGAAACAATTCTATATATAGTAAAAGACAAAGTTATAGATATTTAAAAATATGGTTGAGCGAATCTAGGCCTTTAAATTTAAAGAGACACCATTTGCTTTGTTTTCGACTGTGGGTCTTAAATTTAAAATAATTGAAAGCAAGTTCCAATTAATACGAATTGACAAATGATTAGCCAACTCTAAAATAAAGTATACAAATAAGGTTTTAACTTACATTTTTGTAATATTTTGGTATTGACGTTAAAAAGTATTGCTCGATTATTTGCTACCCTAGTTACTTGATGAACCTGATTAGATTAAAATAAATAGTTTTAAGTGCCATCATCACTATACCCCTATACAAGTATAATATCGATATAAAAAATTTCTATGTTTTCAGTATGATGTTTTTATTCAATTACAAAATAAATAAAGCATTTAATTGAAATTTGTCAGGAATTTTGTTAAAAATGGAGAACATCCGATGTCTAGTCCTTGCATAATAAATATACATACTTAACCATTGTTTAGGTGGTCCTTTCGAGGCTTCACTGTCCAGCCGTTCTGTTTTCTGGGGCCTCTTGTCAGGTGTCTGTGAAAGTGGGGGTTCCCCTTGTGCTGCAGCTCCTTCCCGTTGAAAGGACTCGTTGTTGCTCCTGCTTTCGCAGCTAATTAGAAAAGCAGTCACGCTGCGCTTCGCACACTCTAACAGCTTCAGTTGCCACATCATATTGTTATTAATTCGCAGCAAAAGTTTCTGGATTTCGGGCTTTCAGGGGAAAGCCGGTCAAAACTATTGCAGGCCAAAACCATATTTTCTATAATTGCTTTCATCTATTTTACAAGGGTTGCTGAAGACAACGCCTCGTCTCGAGTTGGATTAATGTTTAGTTTTTGCTTTTAAGCCAACAATTAATGTGCATTTGTCTGGCAGCGAGAACTTTCAACAAAATCCAGTGAAATATACACCACTTTGTTGGTATTGTTGCAAGTATGCAAACGTCAAGATTTCTCAACATATATTTACGAATTATTAAAGTTTCCATTGACTATAAATATACCTTTTTGGGAAGCCATCGAAGATATTGTTCGAAAATTTCAAACAAAAAAACATATTTTGACCATGGGATTAACCCACAATATCGGATTTCTTAAGTGCAGCACTGTAATTCCAGCTTTTTCTTTAAGTGTACGATCAGATCGGCCTTTGTTTTATTTCAATTTTTCTTCGGAAGAGTTGAGCTGAGTTGGCGATTGCAGACCGCAAGTAAGGTAGTAAACGCCCCAGCTTATGCCGGGTTCTTGCCAATAAAACAAACTGTTGGATGCGAAGGGAGTAAGGATTAAAGCATAAAGAGGGCGGTTGGCTGGTAGGCGTGGCACGCCGCATGCGGTTGGATTCCCGCGTCGACATCGTCGTCGCTGCTGCTAGCAAACTAATTAAGTTTAGCAGCCAAAGACATTGCTGGAGCAGCAGCCGGATAAGGAAGCTGATGAGGAGGAAAGCGGGAAAAGCGGGGAAAGCGGGAAAAGCGGGAAAGGGCCTCATTTTGCTCATTTTGGCAGCGTGCATCATCAAGAGCGGCAGCATGGCTGCTCGAATTTACTTGCCAACATTCACAACTAAATTAGATGCATAAACTTTTGTTTATTGTTTGGTTTATGTCTGGCTGACGTGAGCCAACTCACTCACACAAGCCGATTCGCATGCACAGCCAAAGTGCTTTAATCAGGATTGCTAGAGCAACTTTAATGTGCACAGTCAAAATTGGATCTTGAATTTCCGGAATTTTCCTTAAACAAATACCTATATTCTACTTTTCTCGTGTAAATTCTTTTATAACTTTAACATTTTCATAATGTACATAATGGATATTGTTGGCTGCATTTTTGCTGAGATATTATATTTAGATATTTTTGCTCTATAAAGTTCATGCAGTCCATGTAGTGACGAATCTCACTGGAGGAGGGAAATTCTGACAAAAATTGCGACAAACACAAGCGGCTTTTACAATAGGTTTCATTAACATCTTCTAATCTTGATACTAAGACTTCTCAGAAGTTCAGGAGAAAAAAATTGTTAGCCTCTAACCCTAAATTATACATTATCTAAAGAAGTATGTTCTTTAAGACAATATTGTATTTTAATATAAGTAAATGTATATTTTATTATTATTTATATATTATATATATATTTTATTTGTCACAAAATCAGAAATTGGAAATTTTAAGTGAGATAAGATCGTACATAACTTGTTTTTTACCTCGCTAAGAAAAGTTTCTGTTTGATATTTAGTTTTAGTATTGGTTATTCCTCAAGAAAAAGTTTATCAATCCAAAGTTGTAACATTTTCTAACTGTGTGCCATCTATTTCCCTTTCTTGGCAGCCTCTCAATTAGTCTGCCTGGCATATTGTTTTCGCATTAAAAACTGTCAACGTATGGCGTTGCGAAACTCTATCGCCAAATTGAAGGGGGTAAAATAGAAAAAAAGGCGAGGCGATGAAGGGGAATAGTGCGTGCCTGCGGTTCACAGTGCGTGCCATGCACATAATTCAAAGGCGAAATCTGCCGCTGACACGACGGCAACACAACAGCGGAAAAATGTGCAACTTGCAATAGTTTAAACAACAAACTTGGCAGGACGCACATGGGAGCCTGCGTGAGTGCGAGTGCACGTCATTTCGATTGCAACAGTGTTAACCGCAAAGTTCCGATTGCGTATACGCGCAGAAACAGGGCCAACTTGGCCAAGAGCCACAATGTTGCCTGTTGGCGGATCAGTGGAGTCAATCTCTGTCGGATTTTGAGTTGATTTTTCGGACTGATGTAGCACCATGCCTGCGGCCATTTATCCTGGATTTATCTAAGGTTGTCCCAGGGTATTTCCACTTCGCCACTAGCCAGCGAAATTGCTGCAGTGGCTGCCACAAACTGCTGCTGTTGCCGCTTGTTCGCCAAGTGGTCGGCCATTTGAGAAATGGTGGCCAACGTTCCAGGGGTGGCGTTTTAGGGGGAGGGGGGGTAACGGAGGGGTTGGCTGACGTGAGCTGACGGGCGCCAAAAAAGAAACGGCAGCCGTCTATTGAAAGCGACTGCTGACTGCGCCGCAAGTGTGAAATATTTCCCAAAGCGAGAAAAGCGAACGTGCTGGAAAGGATTGCCCCCATTCCCATTCCCATACCCAAACCCATATCCAAACCCACTTGCTCTCATAACACCACCGCCTACTAATCCACAGGCAACCGCAGCAGATCGGTGGCATGAACTGGGGGAAAACTCAACATCGACAATATGGAAAAATATTAGAATAATATTGACTAAGCATTAACCAAAATGCAATTTGCATAAAATACATTCATCGTGTTTATTATTACTTTAAACTTTAAAAAGAATATTTATTATTTAAAAACGAAAAAATAGTCAAACGAAAAATAAAGTAATTTAATTGGTATTGAGTAATAATGTATCATAGGGGCGACTCTTTATAAAGTTGCAACAAAGAATTTAAAACATTTTCAATCCTTAAACCTTTTTATGAAATTAAATAAAATCTAGCAAACAAATCTTGAAGTGCAAGTGCTATCCAATATGCATAAATACTTAAAAAAACGTTAAGGTTTTGGGGCTTAATTAAAAGGTATTCAATAAATACAACGCACATCACCTTTGAACCAAAACAAGATCAAGTTTTAAAAGTTAAGGCCTTATGACATTTGACACATTAATCGGTAAAGCAGTATATTAATATGTGAAGCAGTTTATTTTAGCAGTAGTGTGGTGCTGCTCTAACATCAAATGGCTCATAAGGTTGTACTACTTTGACAATATAAAAAAAAACAAGAATACAAATTATACTCAAGTGTCATAAGGCCTTTACAGAAGTAATTTCACTTTAAATTATACATACTCTTTCCTGTTTAACAATTTGATTTTCCACAAATTCTTATTTTGGCATAACGCTTATACTGCGTGCTTAAATCGGTTATTCTCAGTGCAGCTGGCAATGCAGCTGCAAGTGGAGCAGAAACTGAAACTGAAGCGGTGGCTGTGACAAGCGGCCCAATGGCTGCCGAATCACGGAAATTGTTTTGCCCGTGCCCCGCCATCTGGACTCGTGTGGCACGTTTTTCCACCCGCTGTGCTGGTGCCATGTTTAAGGCTCCCTTTCCCTCCACCTCCTCGTGGCACTTCAACTTTTAGCTTTCCGGGACCTGGCCAGCGTCAAATGCAGCCCGAATCGCAAACAGTTGCAAGGACTCTGACACAGACACAGGCACAGACACGGATACGGACACAAACCCATTCTGACAGGACCCATGCAGGGATGTGTGTGCGGGCCATTGTTTGTGTCGCGCTGCCAAGGACAGCAAAATACAGGGGAAAACCGCTTTCATTGACTTGATTTTGAAGAGGGCTGTCGGGTTTTGGCCATGCTCTAACATTGTTGAGATAATTACAAGATTCCACCACCACTGCTTGAATACTCCCCTTCGTTGGGCGCCATTCGACGGAATCCCTGCATTCTTTTCGCCAGCACGCCAAGTTAATTAAAAAATCATTTTGCCACATCTGCGGAGAGTTGCAAGTTCTTATACACGTTATTACTTAAGAAAGGGAATCTATTGTATACGTACAGAAAGTCGATGTTTCCTTTCTTGAGCATTTACTTACAAATTAAAAGTGAAGCTACTTACCTTAAACTTTAAAATAAATACATACCCCCATCGTAACGAATGTTTACATTTTGTTTGAATTTTGTCCATATGGACTATATACACCATTTGTTAAGGTATGCCTCTTTAAAATTTTTAGAGAATTAAACTACAAATTTTTAAGGTAAACTAAAAACTGAGGTGTCAGTTTTTGGCCACGTTTTAGTAAGCCCGACGAGACAAACAAGAAAGGAAGCAAACTTTGGCAAGCCAAAGTTTATATACCATTCCAGTTATTACAAAACGACATTTCAAGCATTTCAAACATATCAATTTATATGCCTATATTACCCAAAAAAAATGAAGCTATGTCAGATTTTTAGAGAATCGAATCACAAGTCTTTCGAGGTATGCCACTTTGAAATCGGCTTAAATTTGGTAAAGTTATGGAGTCTCGAAGTCTAATTTTGCGTGACAGTATTACAAGACATCGGAAAATTAGAAATAACTAACATAAAAATGGGTCAAAAATTTGATCAACGTTAAATTGAAAAATTTGAATGCAGATATTTAGGGAATCGAATCACATGACTTTAGAGGTATGCCACTTTGAAATCGGCTTAAGTTTAATAAAGTTATGGACTCCCGGAATAAAATTTTGAGTCACTGTATTACAAGACCCACGAAGTTTACAAGGTTTCAAGCAGATAGCTTTAAAACTGAGGGACTAGTTTGCGTAGAGAAGGACGGACGGAAGGATGGACATGGCTAAATCAACTCTCCTGATGCTGATCAAGAATATATATTCTTTATAGGGTCGGAAATTTACGTCGCAAACATTTGACTGAAATTATCATACCCTCTGCAAAGGTATAACAAAGAATTCAATAAAATTTATAAATTAGTCGAGTTATGGGTTCTAAAAAGTATTTATTAGACACATGCAACATAACATTGCGAAAGAACATTAAGAAACTGGCCTTAATTGAATTGAAAATGGAAGCTTGATTATTTTTGAAATGAGCACGTTTTCTTAATTCGGTTCTATTGAGGGCCCATTTGAGTGCGATCAGGCCAACATAGTGTGGCTAACTTGCAACCGCTTGTTGCACAACCTGATTGATTGAACTTGCCCCATTCACTTGCCATTTCCCATCGCCTTTCAGCGCTAAATTGTCGGCCATCAATGAGAACGGCACTTGGCACCTTATTGGCCCGGTTTAACCCCTCGCCCCTCCATTTGTCTGCTCGGGTGTATGAGTGTGTGTGTGTGTAGGTCCGACTGTGTTTGTGTTGTGTTTACCCCTTCGAATATCCTCGAATCCAACGATCCCCCCCTCTGCCACAGGAAATGCCCTTTGACCTGCTCTAAGCATTCCAATTACTTTCAATTTGTTTAGCGCGCTTTGCGCTGAACTTGAACTTGCTCGACTCGGGCAAAATGAGTGAACTGAACTGAGCAGCTCAGTTAAGTTAAGTTAAGTTTCCTGTTTGCCAAGGAGCTGCCACTTGGCGTACACTTAAAGAAAGCCTCTGGTTCTTCTTGGTCTCTCTTGCCGGCAGTTTGTAAACAATTATTTTTGAAACTTTTCCCAAACCGATTAGAAAAACCCTTGGCACACAACGCTTTTACAATGTAGAAAAGTATGCTTACTCATAGGAAAGTTTGCTGGAAAAATACTTCGTAGGTGTATTCATTTTAACTGCAGGTAATATAATATATTAACTAATATAATATAATATATTATATTAATAATTAAATAATTTACTTACACGTACTTATTATTATGATTAATCTAACAGCGTTATAACATTTTGGTTTAATTGTATATACAGATATTATATTTATGCTAACTGTAACTAATTGTTATTATAAGCTTTTTACTCTTGTTACATTTTTGATCTATGACAAATGGCTTTTATTATTTTTCCTTAAATTTTTTACTAAGCTGTGATTGCAGCTTAAATTCCCTTTTAGTAGTAAACCCGAAGTGCTGGCGAATTTCGCGCGGTGAGGATGCCCATGCTCGTTGCGGCTGCTGATAATATGGCGTATAACAAAGTTATGGGCCAAGCCGAGCAGATGCGGACGAGAACGGAAAGCCAAGTCAAAAACTTGGCCACAGTTGAGTGGAAGCCGGGCGGGAAAAGAGCTAACTAAATTCATTTGGCTGCCAGTCTACTGCCAGGGGCCACAAGTGCGAGGATATGTGAGATGGCATCGGTTTGGCCACAGCCAGTGAGTCGTGTCTGTTGTTGGGAATTTATTTTCGTGGCTAAAGGTGCAACCGGCAACCGAGCAGTGCTGCTGGGCTGCATCGATGTCGTTGCCACATCATTATTTCACTCGGTGAGCAATTGTTGTTTGCCCAAGGACACAAGGCCACCAGGACACAAGGCCACAAATACACAGAGACTCGCCCACCGACACTACACATCGGCAGCAGAAGGAGCGAATTTATTTGTTCTGATCTCATTTTTATTGCCACCGACTCAGCAATGACTACAAATCGCTCATTTCTAATGGACTCGCATTTATTCCGACCACATGGCAAGCGGCTGCCTGCTTATTACATGTGATTTATTTGCCGGAGCCAGGCAGTCGATTAATTGAAATTTAAATTGAGCAAGGACCACTTTGAGTCGGTGTTTGATTGAGAGTAGCTTTCAATTAGACACTTACTTTATTGAACCATAAGGATGGAACAGCACTCATTCGAGAAAGGTCATAGTTCAAATGGCCAGGCATTTTTGGGAAATGATTAATGAAAAATGGTTGAATAGCACGTAAAGGGTCTTTATTATAATTTCCAATCGTAAAGATTGATTGGATTGCATTAATTTGCAATTATATAAAATATTTTTTAATTTTAATCAATTGTTTTTAGGAAAACATTTTTAATTGCGGAGCAATGAGAACTAACGTAAATAGTAAAAGTCGCATTTTTAAATAAATTAAAAAATTTAATTCCTTCCAGTTACGAGATCATTCTTTAGTTTTTATAGATAGTTTGTAAGAACAATTTACATTATAGAACAATAAGGAATTATATATTGAAGTGCCACGATTATTAAATACCTGTTACCATGATAAATAATGATTAAAAAAAAAACTTTATAGGGCTAAAAACGCTTCCCTGTATCTGTAACATACCTTGAAACGAATACAATATATCATATTACTATACTACCTGTATAAATGTATTAAAATAATTAAAAAAAGAACAGGAAAAGTTAAAGTAGCTGGACTTTAATTACACTAGCTTACAAAATGTAGTCGTCAATTTACTCTCGAAATGCCGAGATAAAAAATATAATTGTTTTAAAATTGCTCAAAAAACTATGTTTCCCTTAGGTAAATTGCTGATTTTATTTGTAAACTTGAGTAAGAAACCCCTGTCAGGCAATCGATGGTATATCCCTAATTGGCGGTTTCTAGAAAATGTCAGCCAACCAGTTTGACTTTAGGTTACCAAGTTCTATCGGGGCGATGTCTCCGGAGCTCGGAATCCTGAGTTCTGAGTTCCAATGTCCCGAAGTCCGGTGCGTCGGAGTGTCTGCGTGCTTTGTGTTGTTGCCTTAATTGAAAGCAATTAATAATATCGATACTGGGCCACGTGGATACATCTGCACATCTGCGTGCGGCAGTCACCTACAAAACACACAGATACTTTATCCCGCGAGTGTGTGGGCGCATTGACAAATGGCGTTTTTAATTAAAGGTAATAAATATGTTTGAGTCGTGGCGAAAGAAAGGAATAATGAAAAAAATAGCAGAAAGAAATCCAAAACGATGTGGATGGCCCTCGCAGGCATAAATCATAGCAGTCAGCGATATATATATAAAAACATGTACTATATACTATACCATATATCTGCCTGCCCATCTGTGCGAACTGCACACCCACATACGGAAAAATCAATGTGGAATGGAAGCGCCAACGGTGACGGCAATCGTGTGCGAAACTTCAAACAATTTCCATTAAAAATTAAATTTCCTTTGCATAATTAAATAAACTGGCACCACACACCGACGGTTTGAGGTGGTTGAATGATGGCACCTTGCTGCTTCAAAGGATTAATTTGTTTGCCATCACCGTTTGTGTGTTGTGAGTGGGCGACCAGGAAATCTAATAAAGCACCAGGGAGCTGGATTGAATAAGTGGAAATCCATTAGACCATAAGAAAACTACCCCCTATTAAGTTAAAATGCCTAACCAGACGATTGGGTAATCTATGTTCTGCTTGTGTTGTAATTGATTGTAATTTCTTTAATAGAATTCGTTAGTGTAGAGCTCTTAAAACTATTTTCGAAATTATTCTGGTGATTTATAAAAAGGTGATTATTTCTATACCGATTCTATTAAATTAAAAATTATTAAAATATATATATAACCCTTGCTAGGCACATACAATTATTAGGTATTTCCTTTTAGCTTTTATTTTATAATTAACCAAGATTTATTATAATTTATTTATTCACATAAGATGGTGCTAAGAACAATTTTTAAATTTGAATTTGCCACTCAGAGGCAATCATTTGGCTGCTGCAATCAACTTTTTAGTAACGACTTCCGGATTTGGTGGTCCAAATTGCAGGTCTGTTATCCACATCGTCAGCCCTTTGAAGAACCCCTGCCACGCCCCATCCGCCCCCTGAAGCCGGGAAAATTGTGATGCACAGCCGAGTGGAAGCCACTCCGAGTGACGACAAGTGGGGACGTCAACAATGTCGAGATGCCAAGTGGAAGGGTTTTTGGGGAAGGACGAAGGTCGGAGGACGGAGGCCGGAGGACGAAGGACGATCCCCCGACAGACCAATGGAGTCATTGCACTTCGTTTCCGTTGCACAAAATGTTTCAATTTGCTGGGGCAGCGTGCAAATTAGAAACGAAATAAAACTGCCGTCGCACCGAGAATCCTTTCGCAGGATGCCCCCAATGAACTCTCGCGTGAGAGTGGAAATGCCGCGGTGGGGATGCCTCGCAAATGGATTCGGATAGCCTCTGGAAGTACTTTCGGGCGGAAAACTTTGCCGGGCTCACGGGAACAGATACTTCCATCCGGCCGCATAAGTCCAGTCCTCGTTGTCAGGAGTCATTCGATGGCGCAGAGCGCAGAGTGCAACTTTCAAATGCGTTTAATATTTAAATGGCGTAACGAAAACGGCAATGGCCGAACTGGTGTCCCCCATCTCCTGCGTCGACATCGGTTTTCTGGAGATGCCCGCCAGCCAGGACCAATCCACCATAAGGCCCGAGGACGCCGCACACATGCAAATTTGCTTTGTAACATCGCTGCAGAAAGGCACTGCGAAAAAAACATGATGTGAAAGTGCACAAAGTAACAAAAATTTTAAAAACTTTACTGTGACATTTAAGTGACTACCGCGGTAATGAATAAGTGAGCGCCTTCAAACAATAAATTATGCATAAATGAAAAAAATATTAAAACTGCTTTTACGAATAAATAAATGGAGTAAATAATCTTCATGGATATTTTGTCGATCTATATTTTGGTTTCCTAAAATATCGGAACAACATAATCTTTGTTACACTCAAAGTATTTTTACAGGGGACAACAATGCGTATGAGTAATATATTTTGAACAAAATCTTAAAATTCCTGCAACTACACCTATAAACCAAATCATGTTTGGCTTACTGAACTGAATTGATAAAACTGAATTAAATTAAGGAGCAATAGATTTATGTCATTTAGTGTAGTTGGAGTAATACAAATATTACTCATACGCAACAAATATTACTCATACGCAACGTGGTCTTAGCTCACTTGTATATTAATTTTCGAAACAGTGAAGAAGAGAGTTTTATTTTGATTACTAGTTTGTGATATATGCTATATATGTATATAAGTTCTTGAATGATATCTGTGAATCTATGAATTTACTACCCCGTTATTTTCGGCGAGTGTAGGCGGAGGCCACAAAGTTCGTACTTTGGAACAAGGTTGAGCGGTCCACAACCTGCCGCCTTCCGCCTGCTAAGTTGCCCGGAGTGCTGGCCTCCGCCCCTGAAAAACCCGGGTAGTTACTCCGCCATGCCCCCCGTCCCCCACACCGTGCCGCATATCTAGTGTGGCATTCGGTTGGCGTGCTTAAGCTGCTTAGCGGCAACTGCTCCTCCCCATTTCCGGTACAGTGGTGCAAACTTGCCTTTGGCCATGGCTGCCACTTTCCCTTCCACCGACGAACCACCGCAACTTCGCCGAAATGCAACTGATGACCACATTTACTCAATTAAGTTGCAAATTCATACGCACAGAGCGCAGAGCACAACCGAAATACCGAAAAACCGAAAAAGCCGAATTTGCACAGTGTCCTCCGTTTGGTGGAGGCGAATGGAGCAGTTCAGGCCTGACCAAAGTCCGGGCCGAGGTCCTGGGGCCAGGACTCGGCATCCTGGCGGGTTGACAGGGCGGGGATTACGCTTAATATGGTGTGAACATTTATTTAAATGCCTTGAAAGCATTGCCACCGAAGCAACTAATTGAAGGTGAAGCTGCAGCCTCACGAGTTCAGCAAACCCAGAAAACCAGAAAGCGGCTATGGAAAAATGGGAAAACTTTAAAGGCCTCTAATCCCCTGCATGGAAGTTGCCCCAGAAGACCAAACTCTGACACATATATCATGGGAATGATGTACTGGATTACAAAGCTCCGAGCGAGCGCTCAAAGTATTAAGACTTGAAATAAGTATTTATTAAATATTTAGGTCTCGGTTGCGGAAGTATCCCAAATTAAGCCAAAACAATTTAAGACCCAATAACAACAAAAATTTGGAGGTTTTTAATAATTTATTTTCCCGTAGATGATATGGTATATGTTAAATTATTTAAATAAACGGGGTCAGATAAATTTCAATTTATTATGAGCAGTGTCCATTGTGAATTATTTACTTCTGGTTTACTTTTGATTTTCAATTTGGTTCTTATAAACATTATGGGGAAAATTAATAAAGTTTAATGTGTTTTCCAATTCGCCTGACTTTTACATACCTTAAGGACAAAAAGAAAAAGCATTTGGCTAAGAAAATTTGTGATTAGTTTTAATAACGATTTTTCTTAGACCCTGGTTTTAGAATTGATAAATATCATCTTGAAAAAACTTTAGGAGTATAAAAATTGCTATATAGTTTTCTTATACATTTTCTAACAGGGGACCTAATTTGGTTAACAAAATTTGTGACTTTGGCTTTTCATGAGAGACCATTAAAATTGAAAGTTGTTAGTTTTCAAAACATACTTAATAAGTATGCAGATTTCTGTTGACTCGTTCGACACGAAAAAACCTTCGAATTAATCGATCATGTGCCAGTGCGGAGTCTCGAATGCTGGAATTGCAGTTGACCCAGCTCTGGTGGCCAACAGTCGTCAAAGTTTCGATTGCATTGTTTTTGGTCCTCGAAAGCTCGGGGTAAACTGTGGCCAAGAATTCCGTCTTGAACATTCGCTCACCTTTCCAGAGGCGAGGGAAATGCCGGGGAAAGTCGGGGAAACTCTGCGGAAAAGGAGTGAGTGACTCGAAGCCGAGGAGAGTAAAAGTTTCCCATGCTGCATTGTTTGGCGTAGCACAAAGTGAGCAGCCCTGAAACTTTCTGCGTCCATTCATAGAACATTTCCCTGCAATAATTATTTTGTGGCCGCAAGTTGGCAGGCGCATGCATAGGGCAGTTGAATGGACGTGGTCCATTCGGTTCTACACGGAGCCAAAGTGAATGCATCAGTAACATTATGGAATATAAGTGGATTTTCTTTGTATATTCTCCTTGGCAGCTGAACTCAGAAAAGAATGGGCCTTCTATACAACAAGAATTTTATTTGCTAAGTCATCCTCTTTGTTAAAGAATTTTTATAACCAACTAGAACTCGATCTTTGCAAAGAAATAAACTTATATTTGTGTATTGATTTATTCTTAACTCTCTTATTCATGTATTCATAAATATTATAGCATTCAATTTAATGTCTGAAATAATAATACATATAAATATACTTCTAAGAAAAATATTTATGTTTACAAATCTTTTTTATGGCTTTTCAGTGGGCCAAATTTACCTTTCCTTCTGGTTCTTACTCGACATATTAGAGCAAATAAAATGCAGATATATTGAATCTCTAATTAGAGAAGTATGTAGAAGTATGAATATCTATTATGTGATATTGGCAGTATTGCTCCTATTTTAAAGCTTTCACTTTCATCGCTATTACAGTCATTTTATGGATTATATTTAATCAAATTGTGTCTAAGGACAGCTTTTCTTTCTGTGTAGAGCCCCAAGTTCGGACCGTGGCCGACTCGTTTATGTGCTTTTAATTAAAATAACCAACACAACACGCAGCAGTGGCGGAGGAGGCACAAAGGATTGGCAGCGGAGGAGAGGAGGGAGGAGGCCAAGATGGAGGAGGATGGCTGGGATGGGAAAAGGAGCGGGCCCAGAGAAACGATCTTTGTCTTACTCTAATGAACTTTTTGGCAAATTTAGAGGCCCACAACGGATGGGGGCTGTGGCAAGGACACGTTGAAGGACCATTTCGACTTGGACTTGCGGCAGCCGGGCAACGTCTTCATTGCCACATTGCCGCATTTCGAGAATTTCATTAATTTTTCGTATTCTTTGCGGCAATTGTTCATTTGTGGTGTTGGTCAGCCGGCCGAAAGGAGCAAGTATTGCAAGTTAATGTGCTGCATTCGTTTGGCATTTTATATGCGGTCGGCGTCTCTATTTCAAACACAATGGAATCATTTATTCCGCTCCAAGGGATCCAAAAACCCCATTTCACCCCAATTCCATGACCTCACGCTTCCCCGAGTGAATCGAAATTAATTTGCATAAATTCATTTCATAAATAAATTGCACAACTTGTCGCAAAATATCATTCAGCATGTTTCAAGTAATCTGTAATTTCGACAATGGCAAACTAATAACGACTTTAATTTCAAAATGCAAAATGTTCAACTGATTTATGCAATAATTTGATATTTATTTGTGACCGATTTGGATCTAAAATGAAATACAATTTTAATAAATGAAATTCAGTGGCCACTTCATTTAAGAATTGGCGTTTGCATTCATATCCACACTTGCTTATTGTAATTAATATGGCTTTGGAGCAGCACATTACAATGCTTAAATGAAATCGGCTCAAAGAAATGGCATTGTGGGATTTATCAATAATTTTAAACACAGTGGGACATTTTCCAAATTATATAGTTTTTGTTTTCTTGCTGAAATAATCAACAAATGATTTTTAAAAATAATTTATTTTTTATTTTCTTTCGTATAAAAATATCCTTGAAATTTAAAACAAGGCCAGAAAATGTTCCACTGTGGGTTTCAGCCAGGTACAAATTGGCACGTAGATCTCGAGGACATGTCAGCCTACTGATTTGCGTTATCAAAGGAGTTTTGAATTAGATGGCGGGCTGAAGGGTCAGCAGTGCATATTAAAATGAATGGAGAATTCGCCAACCATGTTTGTTCTCCTTATTTGAAACGAAATAAATATAGTGCAAAATATAAATTTATTTGCTTAACTTGTGTAATATTTAGTTTCACCTTTATGCGCACTCCACAAATCATTCATTAAGAACACGTATTAATTGCAAAAACCCATTCGTATTCAATTATTTTTAAAATAAAAATATCTTTGTTTAATTGTAATTAGGGAAATATATTTAATTACAAAATAGGTATAGTGTTCATTTGTGTTTTAAGTTCAAAAGACAGAAGTATTTTGAGAATAAGTGCAAAAATGTATAACTATATATCCGTTTCAGTGTTTAGTAAGTATTGTAACTCGTTATATATTTTTTGGAAAATATTTTTTTGTGCACTGAAGCACAGACGCGATCTGTCTGTTTATTCTTTTTGGTTTGGTCTTGTCAAAAACCCATTCGTTATTGCTGCCTATTTGCGGCAGTTGAGTGGCCTAAATCACATCGTGTCATAAACAACTTTTACCGCATCGTATCAAATTTCAGCCACAAATGATAATACCGCAGTCCAGTGACCCCCCTGACCCCTGACCCCTGACCTGTGTACCATATCCTTAACCCCCGGGCGGCATCATAAAACATGCGACATGTTTGGCTGCTGTAAACAGTTACAATTACTGGGAGGGAAACAGTCAGTTAGTCGAGTGGACGATTAATTGCCGGGGCTGCTGGGCCCAAACCCCCGTTCAAAACCCCTCGATAGCCCCTCGCAGACACTCCGCCACATACTGGCGCACTAAAAATGCTGTTAAGTTTTCAATTTGCATAAATGGAAGCCGAAAGGGGGTGGCAGTGAAAAAGCAGCTGCCATTTTGTTTGGCACTGGCACACGGCAAAATTTATTACCCAACACTCTAGACCCCCTCTCTCCCCCCCCCACAGACACACCCCTTTCCATTCGCAACAACAATAGAGAGCGGAAATAGTTTGGCAACAGAATAGAGGCTAAAATCAGGCAGAGATGCTGCGACTAAGCCTGTTTTATGGCGCACACATGGCACTCCCTTAATTTCAGTCATAATTACCTGGCCTAATGATGGATTAGGCGGTCGAACCGGAGGGGGGTTGGAGGGAAATGGATCTTTTTTGAAGCCCATCACGTATTTGCATTGTTATCGTTTTTATTATTGCCACTTTTACGTGCCCAACGAGTCGCAAAGCCCAGCCATCCTGACCTGAAGCCCCCTCCCCAAACCACTTGTACCTAACCACCTAACCCCAATTGTCTGTGTCTGCGTCTGCGGCACTTACATCTGCCCCTCTTGTGCAACTGCCATCGTTGTTTTTGTTGATGGCGCCATTTTACATGCTTCATAATCCAAAGTTGCAAAGTCAATTTTTGCATAATTCCTGACCGGGTTTTGCTGAGTTCGAGCAACATGTGAATGCCAATTCCCCGACAAACCCACACAGTCTGGCTCTGCGGCGGTCCAAACAAAAAACTGGCTTACTTTTGAGCCTTGTCACTTCATTGTCAACGAATTTGACAGGTTGCCTCTGAAAAAAGAATTCGAAAATCTTGCGACAGTTACTCACAATCGCAGTCACAAGCCGAATCAGCTATGCCTTAGGAATTTTAATTTTGCCCAACAATTTAAAAAGCAAAGAATTTGCTAAACGAATTGATATACTCCAATAATTTACAAAGCCTAGAAGCTTGATTGAAAGATAAATTGTTTATAAATTAAAAAAGCTTTGAGGTATTTTCTTGTGGTACGCTTAAAAAGAAAGGCTTAAAGACAAATTAAAATGCAAGCCATTAAAGCGAAAGTTGTCATAAATCACAGCCGAATTGAACGGCCTTTGAACTGTTTTTCTCTAAACGCCGCAAGCCAGTGGCTCAAATGCTAATACCCCGAGCAAAGGGTGGAAAAATAAATTTGATCCAAAGGTTAGACGCAAGGTGAGGGGAAATCGATGGAATGAAATTGCGGCGTATTGGGATTACCAATCGATAAATTTCAGACGATGCTGGAGGCTCCATAGAGGTGGTGAAAATGTGGGAGTAATTTTTAAGCCAGACATTTAAGCAGCAAAGCGTAAGTATTAGGCAATTGCCGGATTAAACGGGCTTCCATTATCATGTGAAATCTTTTCTTTCTGCAATATGGCCAGCAATTTTAAGGTAGGAGGTTCGATTACGGGTTAAGTTCTTTCGTCTTTAATCGGATTTCAAAATAGAGAAATCCTCTTATCTATTTAACATTTTGCTGCACTCTAAAAAGTAACTTATGTTCGTTACATTCTTGGCTTTTTATTCAAAAGTGTGATTGAACATAGGTTTATTGTATTATTTATACATTTTTTCTGTCGCTGTTTGTTCTATCACTAAATGCATTTAATATTTTATTATTTTACGAAATCTATTCACGCAATCTTATAACATAAATGAAATTAGCTATGTTGATATGTTAATTAAGTGCCTAATCTGATTTATTTGGAAAATGAAATGCTAAATGAGTTTTATGCACTATTTTAAATGTAACGAGTAGTTAACGAAGTTTAAAGCGTTATTGTGGATAAACTATTTTATTAAAATAAAATTGGCATTACCAATCGATAAATTTCAGACGATGCTGGAGGCTCCATGGAGGTGGTGAAAATGTGGGAGTAATTTTTAAGCCAGACATTTAAGCAGCAAAGCGTAAGTATTAGGCAATTGCCGGATTAAACGGGCTTCCATTATCATGTGAAATCTTTTCTTTCTGCAATATGGCCAGCAATTTTAAGGTAGGAGGTTCGATTACGGGTTAAGTTCTTTCGTCTTTAATCGGATTTCAAAATAGAGAAATCCTCTTATCTATTTAACATTTTGCTGCACTCTAAAAAGTAACTTATGTTCGTTACATTCTTGGCTTTTTATTCAAAAGTGTGATTGAACATAGGTTTATTGTATTATTTATACATTTTTTCTGTCGCTGTTTGTTCTATCACTAAATGCATTTAATATTTTATTATTTTACGAAATCTATTCACACAATCTCATAACATAAACGAAATTAGCTATGTTGATATGTTAATTAAGTGCCTAATCTGATTTATTTGGAAAAATGAAATGCTAAATGAGTTTTATGTACTATTTTAAATGTAACGAGTAGTTAACGAAGTTTAAAGCGTTATTGTGGATAAACTATTTTATTAAAATAAAATTGGCATTTTAAGGCAATCATAAATCGATCTAGATCATTTAAATATATATGTTTTAGCCTAGAATTAGTCTTAGTTCTGTTAATCATAACAATAACATGTTATTTCAAGCCAAGTGATTATGACTAAATTGTCTCGATCGATGTCTTTAATCCACGAATTTCCTGTTTGGCGAACATTTTAATGCCATTTGCATTGCTGTTCGGTTCCGGAATTTCTGTGGCCCTTTTGCCACTAAACCCTTCGATTTCCATTCCCTTTGCCGACTTTCCCGATATCATCCTGTGGATGTGCGCCATCAGCATCCAGGCAACTTGGCCAAAGAAATGAACTTAAAAAGTTACTTTGGCTTAGGGCGACTTAAGAGCGGGCCATGTGTGAGGATGGGGCGATTCCTTCTGCTCGGCTGCCTCACTTTAATATTTTAATAAGTTATTTATTAGAAAGTTTTCCTCGGCTGGCTGCCAGCTGAGTGTAGGCTTGTTTTTCCAGCGCAGTTCGGGCCAAAGTTTTCATCTGCCAGTTGTCAACACTTGGGGCTTATCGCCAGCTGGCCCGCCCCTTCCCCCTTTTCCACACAACTGCCTCATTATAGCCCTTTGTGTTTTCCAGCCCCCACCCCCCACCCCCCACATTTTCCGCCTTTTGTTCTACCATTCTACTATTTTACCATGGATTTTTGCATTATTTTCTTGTTGATTTTGCCTGTGTCGAGTTATTGACTGGGACTAAGCTGATTTTCAAATGATTTGCCGGGCGTGGCATAAATTACCATCACCAACGAAAAAAAAAAAACAAAAAAAACGGGGAAGGGGAAAGGAATTGCTTGCGAGAAATGCAAAAGTAAAATGTAAATGCAACTTAAAAAGCTCTGCTAATAAATTTAAATTAATCCGCAAGCACAAAAACTACAAAGTATCTCGCACAGGGCGATGTCTGCTCAAGTGCTGCTTAATTTCAATTAAAGCTGAGCAATTTTCACAGTTTGTTAATCTTAACTAGAAGTCCGCGCTTATAATTAATTTTCCTTTTGCCAGCAGAGTGTGGACAGTCATTTTCCGAGGGGAATTTCTGTGGGAGGAGGTCCCATTCCCACTCCCATTCCCACTCCCATTCCCATTCCCATTTGCCATCTTTCATTTGGCTTAAGGTACCGGGCTACTCGAAACTCTTGGCACTTTATAACGAATGTTTTTCCCGCATCAAGTGCTGGGTAAACTCGGCAGCGGGCCCGGCGTTGTTGTTGTTCGTCCGGCTTGAGTTATTAGAGTGCATAAAACGCACTTTTCGACGCTGAAAATTTATTGGGGGCGCATTAGAAAATTCACCACGACATACGCAGGATACCAGCTTCCCATCCTTATAGTCCTCTGATCCCCGAGCAAAACACTTAAGACAATGGCCCACACATCATGGGGATGGGGGATGAGTGGTCATTTGGGTGATATAATTAAATGGAAGTGCTGGGAGGCTATTAATGTGCACTAGGGAGAGCCCCTGTAAAACTTGGATAAATTACTGGAATTAGTACCAGGGCAAGGTCTTACTTTTTTAGGTCTTATATTTTCTCAAATCCTATAAAAAACTTTATAATTGAAAGCATTTTACGGATTTTTGAAATACAACGCAGATCTGTATTGCACAGCAAAGGACCTTAATTATTGAAATATAAAATTTGAATTGAAAATAAATTGAAAAATACCATTTTTTAGCTGTGAGTGCCACTTGATTGGAAAGTTTATACTGAATTTAACGAGGTATGACATTCCAACATGCGACCATTTTTTCCCAGGGTTTTAATAGTGATTAATAGTGATGATTTTGGTCAACATAATTTTCATAATTTTTCACCTCATGATTAAAAAAACTTCTTAGCTGCGAATAGCACTTGATTGGAAATTTTATAACGAATTCAACTAGGTATACCATTCTAACTTGCGAACTTTATTTGGCAGGTTTTCGATCAAAAAACAGGAATTGAAGTCAATTTTTTCCGGATTTAAAATAATAGTATTGCTATAACTTACCAAAACATGACTCATAGTCAAAAGGATTACTGTTTGGTGTAACTTAAATCAATCAATGGATTTGAAAACTTATATTTCTTAACCGATTTTCGTTATTTTGTGAAAGATTTTTTGCTAAAATTGTCTGTAAAATTTGTTAGGATGAGAATACCGATCGATTAACAATATAAGCTATTAAACAAGATTGGACATTCTAAAATCTGACCATTATAGCAGCGTTCCTGGTTTGGTATAATAACTGCGGACCTAAGCTATCGAATCCTGTTGGTTTTGGAATATTGTATTTTGATTTTGGAAAAGAGTTTTAAATTAAGAGAATATAATTTTAACTTTTCAGGTGTAATTAAAGCTGACGTGAGAATAGTATGAGTAGAAATTCAGCAGAGCAAAGGCGGAAAAAATCCTTTTTTCCAAGGGATATTTTTCTTTTAATTTTCACATTTGGCAAGGTGCTGACCACGCCCACCAGCCACCCACTGACTCCTTGATTGACCAAGTTTGACACCAAAGGTCTGCGTGTGAGACAGTGTGTGTGAGTGTGAAAGTGCCTGCCCCAAATCCTCTTAAATGTCGAGGCATTTGCCGTTAGCTGCTCTCCGCCCGAATAGTCCTGGCTTAGTCCTGGCTCTTTAGCAGTCAATAATAAACTAGGATACACTCGGAAAGGCCCTCAGTGTGTGAGTGTGTGTGGGTGTGCGAGTGTACGAGTGTGCCGGTGTCGGTGTGTTTTAATGCATCATTTAAGCTGTAATCTGTCTTGAAGCTAAGCTCTGCTATCAACGCACTCGGCAGGGAAATAGATACGACAAGCGGATGTGGACACCTGGCCATCTCGCATTCCTGCACTCGGGAAAAATAGTCAGCTTTTAAGCTTCATAATTTTCCCTGTTCCATCCAAATCCTTTCGTTTCTACTGATATGTTTTATAAATAACTAGAAAATAGTCAACAAATGGAATAAAATACTTTAATTAGAAACATGTTCAGCAAATTAATTATATAAAAGCTGAAGCAGATGTAGTGAATTGGCAATATTGTTTATTATACTTGGTCTTCGGCAAGAATATTTTTTCACAAATAAAGTTAAATATTTCTTTAAGCAGGGTGCCATGAAAATCACTAGGGACTTATAATGATTCAAAATGGTGTCTAAAAGTATAAAATGGAAAAGAACTTCGTCTTTCGGAAAGAATTATACGAGCTTTCGAACTTAAAATATATTGTTGCATACTCTTAGACCTTTTTTTCCATATTTTCGTAAGAATCACTCAGTGAAAATCACTCAACATCGTGTTAAATATTATCATACCTTTGCTAATATATATTTGCCCCGATTTCGTAGTGATTGTTATTCCGAGTGCACTGTTGTTAGCTTGCAAAGCATAATTATTGCTGCCTATTCTCAGTAGCCAATAAGCAAGTCCTGCAGTTTGATATTTTGGCCGAAGGTAAAAGCGGTTCACAAATTGCAGCCGTCCTAATTAAATGCATCAAATAATCAATTAGTTCTGACGAAGGAAGTGCAACAAAACAGGCACCAATTATGCATGATTGCCATTAGTGTGTAATTAAAGTGTGGCAAACTTATCAAATTATAATTGCCCTTCCCCCAAAAAAAAGCATCCCGGAGAAATTATAATTTGAACAGCAATCACCGCTCATGGCACTTGTGGGCGAATACAGTTTGCCAATTATTATTTAAACAATTTGCTGCCGTCCAAATTTTCGATTCATCTTGGCTTTAAGCGGGGGCCGTGCTAATTGCCGCAAATGCGATCTCTGCAAATAAATGCCCGAAATTGTGCTGCACATATTGGCCTCCCCCCTTCGTCGTCGAATACCAAAACAAACTGGCTGGCTGGGCGGCTACAGAAAATTATTTGTTTGCGGCAAATCACGTTTCAGTTGGCTAAAAGTTAGCAAACCGACAACAGCCGCCTCTCATCTCATCCGCCTGAAAGCGACATTATTTGCGTACGTGAGCGGCCCTTAAACGGACCAAAAAGGGGGGGCGGTGGAGCGGTCGTGTGGCGGGGGAGGCGTGGCAGCGGCCATTAACGGGCAGCGCGTGCGCCATTGTCCTCCACCGCCATCAGCACCAGTTCCCATCCGCATTTCCATCCACGGAATTAGCCTCGTCCTGACAGTGGATTACTTCCACCCGTTTCGATGGTAAAAATCAATTGCTCCCTTGCTCCACTTTAAACCTGCAATACAATTTGATCTTTATGCGAAATCGAAAATCTCGCTAATCCCCAAAAATTAATACATAACATAAATTCAAGCGGTTATTCGCGATGCCACAGTGGGCCATATAATGTAAGTTCAGTCTAATCAACCTTCATCTTTCTTTACTTTCCAGTTAAATGGAATTAATGTCACAAAGAAAACTAGGTTCTTAAAATCTCTTATAAAGGTTTTTAAAATTATGCAATAATGAATTTGTAGTCCGAAAGTCCGTTGGATTTATACTTTTATACACTTATTTAGTGAATTCTGTGATAAAAATGAAAATTGCATTTTTCATTTCCTAATTTATATAAGTTTTAATATGGTTTTTCAATTTTCAAGAAATTCTACATACATCGATTAATAATTGTAATTAATTTCCACTAAATTGTCAAAATATTTTTACTTATCTAAAAGTTGATTAATTTGTACTTTAAACAATATCTTTTACACCACTGTGCGTTGGGATAAAAAACGGTTATTCGGTTGTCAAAATTGGTAGGTACACAAGCCCTCACAAATTGCCCGATTGGAATCAATCGCTTTTTGGCTGGATATTAAGTCAATTTTCCAATTAATTTTGTTTCCTGGTTGCTGGGGATTACCGTTACCGTTACCGCTTCCCAAAAATATAAAGTAATTTTGAACCGCTCTTTCTTGTTTGTATTAGATTCACCTCATTATGGCTTCTTAGAGAAAAACGTTTAGAAGTTAAAACGTTTTTATACCGATTTCGTTCAATTTTTACAACTCCATTTATTAAGCGCAAAACTTTGAGGTAGTATTGTTAAGTGGGTTTGTTTTGCGAATCATTTTATTTTCAATTGCCAAGGTCTAAACTATTAAGTTGATTGCTTAACTTTGCCGAAGGGGTCTTCACTTTACTGTTAAGTTGGCAATTTGAATTTGAGTTTTGGTTAATTTAAAAAAAGAAACCCTAGAAGTGTTACCTATTTGAAGCCCACTGTATAAGTCAAATGCCTGCAGCTTCTGTGGTGCGTGCAGACAACTAATGCATGCCTCAATTTTGTTTGATTAGCGGCTAAATGAATGAACGAATGAGCACGACTGGTGGGCGGAGGGACGCCCCTCCCCTCCCTCTCCCCCCAGCCACCACTAGATTTGCAAACCAACTGGACGACCGACTGACTGACTGACTGACTGAATGGCCGACTAACTCTGACTGCTCAAATCGGAGGACGAAGGCAGTAAATTCAAATTTGAAAAACGAGGCAACTTTTCGCCTCCATGCGGGAGAATCGTAGTGTTGGTTGAATTGCAGCAAGGACCAAGCCTGGCCAGAACCATTCCAGCTAGCCGCACACACGACCGGCATACTAAAGAGGTCCTGGCGAGGAAAACAGAGCGTAGAGCAGCCATCTGGAGGTCAGTCAATCAGTCAGTCAGTTAGTCCACAAACAGCTGAAGTTTCATTCTTCGGCACTTCGGAAAAGGGGGCAAGCTTTTGACTATTGATAAGAATGGGAAACGTGCAAATTGAAATGGGCCACAAACGGGGGCGTGGTCGGGTTATATGTAAGTGCACAGTGGAACTCAATTTGATAGCACTTTTCTATCTATTTATTATAGTACTTAAAAGGCTTCAGCAGTTTTCTCTAACAATTTGCAGCTATACCATCTTAAACAAACATTTTTAGATTAAGTATATTCTTTAGTTCAACCAATTTTTACCAATTATGTAGGGAATCCAAAAATTGATTTAATTTATTTAAATGTATAAAAAGTCAAGTCATTTTCAGCTGTATGCATAAAAGTGAAAATTGAATGACTAAGTGACTATACAGTTAATATCTGTTGTATAGATTTCATTTTCTTACCAACATTATTTTGTATCATATTTCTTTATTTTCAGCATAGGGTGTGCTTAAAACATGGTTTTAATAAATATGTGAATTTTATGAAAATCCTATGTGTTGCTACTATCTTTACCTCATCTGTGGATAGTCCTTTCTCCAGGATAATACTCTCTCCAGCTGCATGTTTGTGGGGGTGCCGAGGGGGAGAATACAGAATACTATAAAAATGCTGTGGCTCAAGGGGTAGACAAAGCCAACGGGTTGGCACATCTAACTATTCGGAATTTACTTAGGGAAATTACTTTGACTTTGTTGCCATGCCCGACGGTCATTGTGGATGTTGTTTCCCCAGCCATTCCATGTACACCGATATGTAATATAAATGTGCCCGAATGCAAATAGGCATTGTTTGGCGAGCAACTTCAGTCGATGGCCTGCCAGCATAACACTCATGTGAAAATCAATTTCGCATTTACTTCGGTGTCGGGCGGGGTGTAAATCGGCCGGTTTGCAATGCCCTCGGGTCATTCGAAACTCCATTGCACATAATCAGCAACATTTTACTCACATCCCTTCCAGGTCAACTCATTTGTATGTAAGGTCTGCATTGCTACATTAGAGACATGGCCTTTAGGAATTTTATAAAATAAAGTTGCCCCAGGTCGGGCACATCTTCCATTAATTCGTAGGATGACAGAAATTAATAGAACTTTTGATTAATCGAAACTGATGAATAGCATTAATGGAAAATTTAATGGATCCCTTACATACGTAAAATTCTTAAACTCGATGTTTGATATTACTCTATATTTTTTTTTAAATTTAAGTAAAAAGCCTTAATGAAAGCTAATCTTAAGGTAAATCTTTGGTATACAAAGTGTTCTTAGTCTGCATAAGAGGAATCATCTAAATATAGTATTATCCATTTAAAGCCTCTTTGTTTCAGCTGTAAGTTGATAAAATAAAATCAATATGAAAACTTTTCTGGTAGATATGAAATGTTGGTTTGTACTCTACACATAAAATTATTAAGTGCCCACCAAAGAAAAAGTTAAATCAATTTTTCCCCTCTCTAATTGCCTCTTTTGCTGAAGTGTCCTTCGATGTGGCTCCACTAATTAATAAAATTGCCACTTGTTGCGTGAAAACAATTCGAAAAGCAGTCAACGCGAGGGAATCGAAAACAAACTCAAGCCAATGATCCTGAAGTGGCCGAGAGAACTCTAAAAATTTTATGAGCCCAAAAGTATTGCCATAAAATACAACGCTTCGCATTCGCAAATCCACTCCTTCGGACCAAAAACGCGCGAGTGCTGTTAATTTTTATTTGAGCCTTTTGTTTAGTCTATTAAAATGACATTTTGCGGTTGTTGTTGCCTGTCAGCCAGCTGTCAGCGACGCACAAATGAAGTCATTAAACGGCAGAGACAGCGCGGCCAACATGGCGTATGTGTGATTTTTGATGTTTGCTTAAACTCTTTATTTTCAATTAAAAATTCTCTGGCGGCACAAACATGGCCCATCAAGGCAGTGGGCGGCACTCCGCCCCCTTTGATGCGAGTATAAAGCGTCATTGGGGGCGTGGCCCTGATGCGTGTGTGTTTGCTTTTTAATGAAATCGCGTCTAGACGACGACGACAACGACATCGCTTAATGGCCAAAAAAAGCAAACAACGAAATATGAGATTTATGAATTAATAATTCAGGCATCGACAAGTGGAATTTATCCCAGTTCAGCTACAGCTTGGTGGTGCAAACTTATTAATTATAAGTTTGTTTAAAATTGAAACTCGTCGCACGTGGCAAAATTGGTTTTGTTTATAAAAACGTAAAAGTTATCAGAATAAAGTAAATAGAAATTCAAACCATATAAGGGTATCTAGATTTTTACTATATTATTCAAGTCTTTAACTTTTTAAGAATATTCCCTTTAGTTTGAACTAAAAATTCAAAGTCAAATGACAATATTAAATTATATTCTTGTTATGTTTCTCAGTTTCATATCATCCACTGCAATTACGGCCCAAACAAAATAATTGTTTTATTTATGTTTGAGAGATAAATTTAAATTTGTTCAAACGAACAAAAATTAGCTTTACTATAAAGTTCATTCGTATTTTCTTATAAAGAGGATCGGAAGGAGGGAGAAACAGACATTTTGGCAATTAGCTTTAATGCTGTTGACTGCCTAAGATGAAAGAGGAAAATGCCACGCAGTTTTCACAGTTTTCCCATCGCAACCCCCCTCCTCCGTCCTCCAATAGTTTCGTGTTGCCCAATGAATATGAAACTATGAAAGTTTTGCGCCAGCGAAACGCGAGCGTTGTTTAAACGAGAGGAAGCCGAAACGAAAAGTTTTCAGGCAATTTACAAATATTTTATGCAACTATTTATTTTACTCATTATTTGCGCATTTAACGTGGGCGTCGAGGGGGGGCGTGGCAGGCCATTAAGCGCCGCTTAAGTGAGTTGTGCAGCGCTCAAAGGAACAGGAGGCGTCCAGGATGAGCGTACCAACAATGGGACCAACTGAGGCATCAAATGCAAAGCATTTAAGAATGCAAAATGAGGGGATTTGGCCAAAACATAAGCACCGGGAGCGAGGGAGGGGAAATGCAAATGTGAAAAGTCACCGAGGTGCCGGAAATGGATAATGCCGGAAGGAGAGTCCCGATGCGAAGGACTCCGGATGAGATGGCCAAAGTTTGGCTAAGTGTGGACAAGCCTGATCTGCGATGCAAACGATTTGTAGATAAACTTTTCCCCCGTAATCCTCTATACAGTGCGGCTCCTGTTGAGAGTGGAAAAGCAGGACAAAAGGAGGAAATGAGTGGAAAATACAAGGAGCTCAGAGCTGGAGCAGAGATCACTTTGTGGACCAGCACAAATTGAAGAAGAGGCGATGCTGTGGAATAAGGCTCTTGAATTAAGATGCTTAGAAACAAATCATTTTTCAAAACTAGCACGAAAAGCTTAAGGCAGCTCTTACTCCTAATACAATTTTGTTGATAATTATTTTTAAATGAGCTGGGGAATAAATTCAAATCCCACTTGGGATCCGAACGGACTTGTTTGGTCATTTTTGAGCATTCCTTTTTGATTTCACTTCGGTTTTTATGTTTTGGAACTCTTTAACTATTGAGTTCCAAAACATAAAAACCGAAGTGAAGTACAACACAATTATTCTCAATTTTTTAAATATATAAACTAGTATTTTTAAGGCAGTCCAAAGTTCTAAGCACCTTTCAAAGAAAACATGTTTAATTTTTTTCATTCTTAAACAAAAACCCATTGGTGTATTCTCTTTGAAAAAAGAAAAATGTGTGGTTTTCGAAAACAAAATGTTAGAAGTGCTGATTAATCAATTGTTAATAAAGTGGCTTTAAAAACAGTTGTATTTGGAAGGCCTTCTGGAAAACAATAAAACCTTTTTAACAAAGCAATTGAAATTTTGGATAATTGTAATAAAATATAAATTATTTTTGTGATGTTTAATGGCGGTACAGTGAACATTCGGCTCCCACACGCAGATATTAGTTGATCAACTGTCAATAAATCTGCAGAGCATTCTCTAAGTAGAAACGGGAAACCCCGATACAAATATACCAAAGTCGAACTCGATTGCGGGCTTAACCCGGCCACGAACACAAATTGGAAAGCTTAGCCGAATAAGCCAACACCAACCCCCTCTCCCTCCCTTTTACCCTGGAACACATGCTTGTGGTCTAGAAAACCGCTTCTCGACACGTACGCACGGCGATATTTACAACTTTTGGCTCGATTTTTATTGTGTTTTGCTCTTAACCCGCACCCATTGGTTACTGGTTTCAATGGGTGTGTTTGTGTATCAATGGGTGGTCGGATGAGACTGGCAATTCCCGGAGAAAGTGTAGAATAACTGCAAGGCACTTTCAATTAAATTGTTTTGCATTAAGCGCGGCATTGGCGCTTGAAAATAAGAAGCAGGCACATTAATATTTCATTGGGACAAACTCTCCCTTCTTAACTCTCAAATGCGTAAGTTGCTAAACAAGTCTCATCCCCAGGACTTTGCCAAGGACCTCTCTGACCGAAACTATTTCTATCCCGAATCCCAAATGTTTTGCTTATTTTAATGCCGCCCTTCCACTTCTGGCAGAAAATGGGGCAAATGCCTTTGTTTTCTTTTACGGTGCGGATTTTCTTGACTATTGAATTGAAAAGTTTATTTACTTTACTTTGTCTGCCAACCCAAGTGTCCCCTCACAACGCACCTTTCTAGCTTTCTACTTTACTACCTTTCTTACCTTGACCATGACAGTCAATGTCCGATTGTGGGCACACACACACACACACACTCAACACACACACCACACACACAGTACACACAACTCACTGGGGCATTTATTTTCACTGGCCTCTCGGCCCACGACATTGTAAAATTTTTTGGCATAAAGTTAATAGCATTTTTGATTACTATCTAAATAGGTTTTTGTCCCATTGACCACAAAAATGTTTTGCCATGCTCTGCTTAGTGGTGGTAGGTTTAGATGTTGTTGTCGTAGTTACGGATCCATGCATGTCCTATGTCCTGTGTCCTGCGTCCTGTGTCCTGCGTCCTGTGTCCTGATTCCTGTGTCCCATGTCCTGGGCACTGGCATAGCCAGTGAGCCGAGCCAAATTGCGATTCCTCTTGTTTGCAAAAAATGTAGAGAAACAAACATACAATGGAAAAAAATGAAAAATCTGCAATAGGATTTAAAGGGGATGAACTGGAGATACCCTCACTTGGGTCACACCGTGTTTTGGAACTCATATGTATTATTCACACTTGTAGAGCTTTCAAATTTAGAGACTAGCTGACAATCAATGGATTTTTTAATCTCCTCGGCAATTTTTCAACACTTTTTTTTATTTTTTTAGGTTTTTATTTTTATTTTTATATGTTTTCCGTGACGAAAACTTTACTTACTTAACTTATTTTAAAATTAATTCGGAGAGCTTTCAAAGTTAAAGCCGACATGATTTTAAACCACTCTACACCTTTTTTTTAAAATTTTATTTGTATTGTTCTTTTTGCTTGAAATTCCTATGTCAAGCAGTTATAAATTCCTGAACCAAAAAAAAACTCAGTAAAAATTTGTCAATATCTTATAATTTTGAAGCAAAATTATATTCCTGAAGGCAAAAGAAAAAGCTATAAAAAACAATATGCAGTACGTTGCTAAATAATCAATTTACAAAATGAAAAAAAATGTGTTTAATGAAATGTCGAAATGAAAGTAATAAGTATTGCATGTGGAGAACTGCAGTTTGAGTTTTAATTCTTGAAAGGTCATTGCAAGGACCTCGGCCGAGTTTAGAGCATTTCAAATTCAAAAGACCGAAAATATATTTGCGGGAGGGAAAAGGGACACCGGAGGATGAAATCTGTGCCTAAGCCTAATTTTGACTCTGTTGTGGGACAAAGGTTGGATGGCTGTGGGAAAGAAGGTCACTGCTGGTGCTTCCACAATGCCAGGATTGCCGCTAAATCCTGCGACCCCCTTATCCCTTTTGCAGTTTGTTTGTTTCATTTATTTTTTTCCGTCGAGATATGTTTTCCTTGGGTATTTTTGAGTGAATGACTGAAGCGGATTGGCTGCAGCTGCAATCGGGGGAATGCCGGGGGCATGGGGATTGCTTGCTTATTTATGGCATTGCTGAAATTTTTATGTATTTTAAATTGCCGTCAATTGGCGCCGATGAAGTTTGCGAAATTGGCTTAAATCTTTGACAAACGATCGACGGGCACTGCGGAAAAATTTCAACTATCTGCGGGTAGGGGCGTCTAACTTTTTGTTAAGTCTTTTGGATTTTTTTATAGCTGTTTTGGTTCATTGGCTATAAAATATGGTGTAAGGTTGATAATAAAGTTGTTCGCTAAAATAAGGAATAGCAAATAACGAAAGATGTATAAGAATATTGAACAATAAGCATTTATAATACATGTAATATTTAAAGTTTAAATAATAATAATAATATTTTCGAAGATGAAGTTTTAATTGTAATATGATTTATAAATATTAAATTTGGGTTAATCTTACATAATTGTTTTTGAAAAAGTACATGTTACTATTTAAATGAACTACTTTTTTTTTTGATTTTGGGAGCCTACAACTACAGTTTTCCACTTATAAAAATAAAACCAAAATAAAGAGGACCATAAGGAGTAAGTTTTCGCTTTAAATCTTATTTTTGGACTGCTCAATCCCCAGAACTGTAGGGATCGTTATTGCCAGAGGCCTTTCTCTTTCAATCCCTTTCCCATTTCCCATTTCGATTCCCGTTCGCTCCTTTGCCTCCTGATTTTCCATGGCACTTAAGTGGAAATGATGAAGACCCTCGCCAAAGGTGTGTGTCTGTTAGTGTGTGTGTGGGTATCTGTCAGTGTGTGTGTGTGTGTGGGAAGAGGCGCACGTTTGTAAAAAAGGCATAAATCTTATGTGTTTAAGTCGGTTTAACATACGAGATCCTAAAGTGTTGATAGCGCCAGACTATAAACTATACGAGTATGTGTCCAAGTGCGAGTGTGTGTTAGTGAGTGTGTGTTAGTGAGTGTGTGTTAGTGAGTGTGTGTGTGTGTGGCCTGTCTCAAACTTTTACAGCCTCTGCCTCTGTGTGTGTGCATTTATAACAGACATTTCATTGCCTCACTAACGAAAGGGAAATATTCAATGAAGCATGCAGCAAATAAAGGTGAAAACCTTTTTCTCCTCGCCACGCAAGTTGAAAGAGGCGGGGCCAACGGAATACGGAACGTCATTGCGAGGTGGGTTTGTGGAGTTTATTGAAACTCCCGCAGATCGAATCACGTTAAAATTGGCTCAAATTGCTCATGAAATGAGCAGAGGAATGGGCCATGTGGGTAAAGTGCGGTTGCAATGGCTGCTGATACAAGAACGTTCAGTGAAAATAAATAATTCTCATGTATTCTACTTGAGGCCGGTATTGATTGCCACTTTCCTACTACTCCTACTTAGCATGACAGCATGTTTAACGTTTAGGTTTGGCTTTAACACTCGAGAATAAATCAAAATGACAATAGAGTTAAATTTTGCAGTCAACAATCAAGGTTTTTTGATAAATTCTACACATTTATTTGCTAACTAATGAATGAAATATAAAATGTGTCCTCCAATAACTCTTTATCTTATAGATATATATTAATATTTAAGTCTAATCTAATTAACACTATATATAATCTAGCTTAAATAACTTGGATTAACTTGTAATAAAGTAAAATATTTTATGGGCTAACAAATTTTACTGAATATTGTTTTTTTTTTTTTTGACAATTAACGAAAATGAAACCTATTTTCTCATTACTTTTGAGAGCTTCTAAAATTTATCTTAAAAGAGAACCAAAAAATGATGCGGAGGGAATAAAAATGCAGATGGAAATGTACCCAGATTTCCCAGAAAGTCCTCGATCGGCCCAGAACTCCAGGCATAGCATTTGCAACTATTTGGCACATATAGCCCCTCACTCCCCACCCTTTGTCGCCTTTGTCGCTTTCGCACTCGTTTGCCCAGCCGGCATCTACAATGCGTATTGGGCCGTATTATTCACACCCATAATGAATAAAGGATGTCAGTGGCGTGAGGAGGGGGGGGAATAGGGCGTAAGGGGGCGTGGCAGGTCAGGGATCCCAGCGACGATGACACAATGAAAGCTGTCCCGACTTCCTCCTTTGCTCGCACTCACAGATGGCAGATATAGGCTTATTGTACGGGCAAAAGCTAAAAATGCAGCCACTGAAACATGCCCCGACCCAGGCGTCGTCCTTCGTCCTTCGACCCCCCCTTTTCCCCCTCCGCCCCCTCTGGACACTTGGCTCAGTCCAGTCCCAGCGGCTCACTCACACAGAATGCGCTCAAGCGTTATTTAAGACACTTTGAAATCCTCTTATATCGAAGCTTATCAGTTGCTCGAAATAAAAATGCGAGACATGAGGAGTAGCAGGACTAGCAGGACATCCAGGGAGTAACCTCAAAGGATCAGGAGGGTGCAGACTCGGCTCCATTGCGTTCCGTCCGTTATACTTTCGGTTGAGATGCGACGAAGGTAAAGACAAAGGCGAATCAACGGGAAGCGAACAATGAAATAAATAAAAAACCGGAAACGGCCGAAACGGAAGTGTTAATCTGTGTGTGTTGGTGTGGTATGGTGTGATGTGGTGTGGGTGATTGCCGCTCTCTTCAGGCGACTTTGTGTATGTGTGTGAGTGTGTGTGGATGACCCTTGGCACGCTTCTTTCACACAAGCAAAGCATCCTGCGCTCCTGTGGAAAGTTGAAGTTGCCAGGACTTGAGACGTGGGTGACAAAGGACCCACACACTCCTACTCACACACACTCGCACTCGCACACAAAGGCAATTCGGTTGTGAGCCACCCAAAGGTCAATAGCTCTCCCCAAGAAAACACAATTTTTCGAAACACGCTGGGAAATACTGAGCAATAATTTCTTTGATCCAGTTATTTTCCGAATTAAATATTCAAGATATTAATTAATGTTCTAAAAACTAAAAAATGTTATTTAAAGTGCCGTAGACAAATAAAATTTGAAAATGGAAACAAAATCATAAATTCAAAAATCTCTAGGGAATTTAGTTTGGGATTGTAATACATAAAACTTTTAAAACGTTGTAGTTGAAAAACCATTAACACTTTTGTAGACGATTTTCCATTATTTTAATTATAATTGAAGAAAAATCTTAGCTGATGAAAAAGAAATTTGACATGTTAATAACTTGTTACTTGATAAATAAATTTGGAAAGATATAGCCTTTTTCTGTAATACTTTCTATCAGTGCAGTTATAGGACATAAATTTATTTGTAAGATATAAAAAATTGCTTTTGTGGGTAACTTATGGAATATAATAACATTAAGTAATAATAGAAGTTATGTAAAAGCAATACTTTTCGCAGAGTGCCCCCCAGTTATAGGAAAACAAACTATTTTGAAGGTATAAGAAAATATTTTTGATGCTAACACATTACATGGAATAAAATCGAATGTAGATGGGCATTTATAGACCCTTAGAAAGTGTTTATCATGCTCTCTCGCAGTGTGCCCCTGACTTTGGCTAGGCCAAGCAAATAAATTTCAACTCCTGCCAAAGCAGAGCTGACCCTTCGCCAATGCCCCCTCCCCCTTTTGCATTGCATTGCCAATAAAAAGCTGACCAAGTGAAAAGAAACCGAAGAAAAAATGTTTCGCTGCGCTTTCACTGGGGGTTAAGTGTGGGTGGATCGGTGGGGCGAATGGAGAAGAGTCTGCTATAAATCCAAATTACTTGTGGCCTGCCAAGCGCTAGCTTTGATTTAATAACATTAAAGACTCCACTTCAACCGGGTCCCCTTCCTTATATATTCCCCAACATGCTGTCCCTTCTCACAACTTACGTTTTTTTTTTCCAACTTTCCCGCAGATAAATGAACTGTGCGTGGCTTAACTGTGACAATAAACCCAACACAACCCCTTTGCTAGGGTCCTTCATATTCTATTCCCTTAAATTCGACAGCTCTCGATATAGCCAAGTTGATTGAAACTCCTTTAAGTTTATTTTCCATCAGCGAAATCAAATTAAGACTATTTTGACTTGCTATTGTTTATAGTAATACAATTATTCTGTTTGATTATAAGGCATATTTCATAAAAAGAAAAATCTGATCAATATTAAACCATATATTTTTTTAAATAAAAGAGTATCCCGATTTCAGCCAATACCAAAAAACGTTATCTCGCCCCCCAATTTCCACTCATTCACTCGCTTCTTTGGCATTTGTATGCAAACTTGAGTAAATAGACAGACAACAGCCTAAATAAAGCAAACAAAGCCAAAAATACACATGCCCATAAAGTGGAGATGGGAAATGGGGAAAACTGATAAAGGAAGGGCAAGCACGCTCCTTGTGTCTCAGTTGTTTCTGTTGCCCTGGAAAATTGACGCTGAAAATTGATGCCATTGGCAATGTTTTTGTTTTGCACGCTTTGCCATTTTTCTAGCTCGCTGACTGCCAAGGATAGCCCCCAAGCGCCCCTCCCCTCACACACTTGCTGCCATGCACTTAGCGAAAAATCATATTATTGAGAAAGTAAAGTTTAGTAAAAATTGTTGACTGTAATTAAAATATAGCCTTCTTTAGATAAGTTCTCTGTACATTTATTTAAAGCCTTACAAATAAAATTAGATTTATTTTCATTTATTTTAGATTTTATTTTCATTGGACAAATATTCCTTAAAAAATGATTTTAAAAAAAAGCAGACAAAAATTTTTCTGTAAAATCAAGTCTTAAAATAATTTACGACTATAATATATTTCACAATTTTATTCTCATTATCGGATTTTTTAAAAGTTTAGAGAGAAATATCTTTACATTTTCTTAAAATGCTAAAAGCCATTCTTTTGCTTCACAAAAAAAAAACTATTTCAAAATGATTTTAGACTGTGGGTAATTTGTAAAAACTAGTCAGCATATGGCGTATTTTTAAGGCTTTCAACGCCAATCTGTAATACGTTGAACTCCTGCCTTCCGATTTCCATTTCGTATGCAAATCAGGCGTTTTCTCCGACAGTGCACTGTGCCCATCTCAGGATCCCCGCGAATGTTTGCCAGCTCGCGAAGGCTGCCTGTGGGCAAACAGACAGAGCTCATTGACAGTTTAATACAAAAAGTTCACTGCCTGGCTCACTTGACACGTGCAGAAGTGGAACATGGCCCGGGTTTGGGGCAATGCAGTGACAGAATCCGGAGTTATTGCCGGGGAAATCTGGTCGGCCCAATTTTACAATTAGAAAAGTTCACGCTACGCTTTTGACTCGTTTAAGCCGCAAATTGTTGTTAGTCTGTCTGTCGGGCGAATGTGACTGCTGCCAGGGGATGGGAAATGGAACTTACACTTAACATGCAGCACTCGTGTGCTTCGCTTCGACTTTGTCTAGAAAGTTTCGCATTTGCAATTCACTCGACATGGCAAATAAATCAAACTGCTAGGCGTCTGGGTCGAAATGCACTCAACCATACAGCCAATGTCAAAATATTCTGTCTTTAACTATGACCAATTTGCAGCAAACTTTAATTAACTCAATCCAAACTTCCGAAGCAGTGACGTTGGTAAAAAATGAAATAGTATTTCAATATGTGATAGCTAAAAGGGGTTTTTTAAACAACATATATTTGACAATAAATTGTTTTCCAATTAATTAGATAGTTATAATAAAATGGTCAAACATTCAATTGATTAAATGGGATTTATAGTCAGAATTTTTATAAAAATTCGTATTGTATGTTATTTTTTTACTGTGAGTTGTAGAAAAATATTTTAATATTTAACATTTCTTAAGCTTTATTGCCTGGAATTAACATTTTAAAGCAATGTATTCGAATTACTTATAACTTTAGCGAAGTAAATCAGAATGTTTCTTATGTAATAATACTATTTGGCTAAGCGACATTAATCTAATTTATTTTATTTTACAAGCTTGTCCATGTGATTGTATTTATTAATTGGACTGTCTTTGGACACCTTTAGATAATGAATATTTCCAACGTTTAATTAGACAACCCAAGAGGTTAGCAGCTAATCGATGAAGATGGCTGGGGCAGAATTACGTTTCCTTCGCAAAGCCAAGGCTGCTGAATTAATGCAACTTTGCTGTTGCATCAGCTTAGGCAACAATTACTGTTCGCAGTTGTGTTCGCCATGCAAATCGCTGGGATCTGCTCGGCTGCCCTCATAAGTATGCAATGCTTTTTGCTCCGCTGCCTTTCTCCCGCCGCTTCCGTATAAATCATTCGCATTTGAACTTTTGGTCATTTGCACAATTTTCTTACCACTACCGCGCTTTTCCCCTTCCACCTTTCGTTTTCTATTTTCCATTTTTTTTTCATTTTTTTTTTCAATTTTTTTGTGGTTGGCCTGCATATTTCGCGCTCTTTTGGCTCAATGAGAATCAAGAGCGCATAGCGGTAACCGTAAACTGAAGCCTTGAGCGTTGCCGTGTAACGTTAACTAATGTAAAAAGTTGCCCGGCTCGATGGGCGGGCGGTGCAGCAGAGGGGGTGGGGTGGGGGCATGGAGTGTCGGGACGGACTCATTAAGAGTTTGTGGCATTTTAATTAAATGCAAATTTAATACGCAAGGCAAATACCGCACACAAAACTCGCAAGTTGCACAACCTGAAAATGGCAGCGAAATGACGGCGCCAAGGGTCAGCGCGGGGTCACCGTGGGGTCAGAGGTGGTCAGAGTGGTGAAAGTGGGCAAGGGGGTGAGGGGGCTGAACGGCCAGTTGAGATAACTCCTATCAAAGCTGATTTCAGCTCGCAGCGCTTTATGGTCAGGAAAGCACCGGTTTTCGTTAAACGCGCCTGGCCTCCTTTTCCCGCAGGTGAGCTGTGCAACAAATCACCTTATCCATACGTCAGCTCGTCGGTTAATGTGCATAAGCGAGTGCTCGTCCTGTTGGAACACTTCTGCAATGTGGTCCACAGCTAGATTCATTGCTCTGTGGCACAGCGAGCAAGTGGTTGGAATAAACCAATTACTTTTTCTTGCATTTGTTCCTTGGAAATACCTATAAAAGGGGACTTGGAAACAAGATAAGGGTTTTTTAATGATTTTGATCGAAAAATAAATCAAAATTACATTCTTCATTCTGCGGAAGCCAATCAATTGAATGTGATCTACCAAACTCAATTAGGTATGTCATTCAAGTTTCCCAAGAAACCAAAACACAAAAATTTTCATCATGATTAAAAAAAAAATGTTAAGCTGTGGATGCCATTCGATTGCAAATTCTATAATGAATTCACCGAGGTATAAACAGGTTCGAACATGTGTCTATTATATACCAGGGTTTTGATTAAAATATAAACGAAAAACGTAGCTGATTTTTTCTGTAGTTGAAATACGTTTGTGTTAATATTATTCACCTTTCATTAAAAAAATTAACAAATTAATAATATGACCACAAACATTTTTATAAAAAAACGCAAGCATACGCAGTAAATATTTAATTGGATTAGCAGACTATATTGTTTCCCATTGATTTAAAAAAATATATCAGTTTCAAAACAAAACAAAAAGAACAAAAGCTATTTTTTAAATCACGTACGTATTACATTTTATAGATATCAAGTAACCGCAGTGTGAGCCAAAAATATAAACTGCTTGCAGAGCTCATGGCATACTATAATAATTAAAGTGTAATAGAGTGATTAAAAGCTAATAATAGAAAACAAGTGGCGTCAATTAAAATGTTGCCGTCCCCAGAAGATTCCCTATTCCATTCGCAGTTTGAAATTGAGTCATTTGAAAAAAAGAAACAAAATTTTTTATTGGAGGTGGCATAGTGTTGGTATCGTTACCGCTGTTAAATTTTTTCTCCGTCCAATTTTTATTTCAGGCCCGGGAAAGCGTCAAAATATAAATTAAAAAATAATTTCGAGGTTAATTACAATTATTTACTCACAATGACATCGATGATTATGATGTCGATTGTTATGGCTTTATTAACGGCAGCGCGAATGACAGCTATACCGGCAGGGAGTCGTGCAACAAAGGCATGAATGTGGCAATAATAACAACATTAACAAAAATGACACAAGCTAAATGAATGCCGTGGCCCGGTTCTCCGGAGCTGGAAATCAACCACATCTGCTCGCCTGACAATGGCCTCATTACAAAGGGCAACCTCCGTGATCTCGCTGAGCGAGTGCGCATATTGTTTATTCAAATTGCATTAAAAACTTAATTGCATTCAAAGTGAAATAACAAAGCCAGTAGTCTGCTCTTGGTGCACTAACCCAATTGGTTGAGTTTTAATCACATTTTAAGCGAACGAATAATGTTTTATATTTTTCGGCGGTTACTGTCGGTTTTTCATACCCGTATTTCTGGATTTTACAATAGGTATAACATAACCAGTAAGCTGTCGAGTTGCTAATCTCATGTCAGGGTGGAATTTATAGCTATTTGCCCAATTTCATGTTAAAGAACTTTTTATTACTAGTAAGACTGAAATCGGTTGCCCACAATGCAAGGTAAAAATTAAAATGGGCTTGAAAACAAGTGAAAAATGTAAAATACATGAAAAATACTACCATTATTACCTTTTTAAGAAAGGAATAAATAACCATTCCGTTCTAAAGTAAATTGCCGATTTCATTTTGTTAAGCAGTGTAATTAATTAAAAAATACCTGTTTGTTATATTCCGCACATTCGAATGTTAATGCATTCTCTTATACAATATTTCTCAAACTTACTTTATAAATTTCTTTTAGAGTTTTTTATCAGTTACTTGTGATGACCCTGCCTAGAACTTCGATCCCTCTAAGTGATTTATATGTTAGGAAAAGCCTTTTTACTTCTGCCCACGACATTCTTGATTTCCTTCTATTGTCTTTTAATGGCATTTTGTTCAGTCATCCCTAGCCCCGAATTCGGCCAAATTCCATGCAAACACATGCCGTTCCCCAATCGAATTTCCTTTGTACTAAACTTGGTATTTCGATTAACTCGCATCATTCCTTCACTTCATTCTTGCCATTCTGGAATTCGTGAATGAATCTTTGGCGGTTGCAGTGCACCTGTCTACCTGACCACTAAGTTCACCTGAAAACCACCGTCTAACAAATAACCGAATGGCAAAAAAGAGCCGACAAAGTGCTCAGTGAAAAAATAGAATAACAATAAATGGGCAAACATGCAGCGCGTAAAGCAAAAATCCATGTAATTGTAAACAAATTAATGGCCATTGTGGGAACTGCGCGTCAATAAGCACGCCACAACAACAAAATCAACATCAACATCAACATCAACATGAACAATAACAATGGATTGGACTATCAAAAAAAAAAGCAGTCTGCAACTCCATCCTGCCCCCTGGCATTTGTGAAATATTTGCGGCAATTTGCTTTATGCAATATTTGCATTATGATTATTGCGATTATCATTACTGCTCTTCGAATCGAATAAATTCTAAGCTTGCCCTCCAGAGTGGCAGCATTTTTCTCCTTACTGCTGGCTATTCCCGTTTCTTCTTAGCCACTTTTTATTTTTTTAGCAACCAGCAGCCAGCGACAGCTGGAGAAAAAAGGGAGCCGATAAAAAGTCCTGCAAGGATCTGACCGACGAGATATTAACTGAAGGTGTAAGCCCCTTGCCCCTGGGGCCTGCTTTTGAATTATGGCTGCCCGACTCTGCTCCTGAATCCGCTGCTGAGCCAAGCTGACTGCCTCGACTTGAGTGCATCCTTGCAGGACGATGCAAGGACATTCTTAAGGGTCTTCGCCCAGACTCTGTAGGAGTATCCTGGCCCGCGGCGAGTCGGGAGTGGAAGTGTAGAAGTACTGAGTGCAACCGAACTTGATTATTTATTGGCCGCAGTCATCAAAATTAGATTGCCATAAAATGGATCCTTGTTTGTTACGATAAGGTGCGGAAATTGCTGAGCAAAAAGCTATGAATTATAAATGTTCAAGTTTTTAAATTGAGTGTTCGAAAGTTCTTTTTAATTAGTTCGAAATGCGTTTTAAGAAGTGTTTTTCTATGTCTATACTGAATGCAAATGTAGTCCTGCTGCTTGATTTAGCTGGGAAATGTTTCGGCTTTGAAAATCAATAGTTTATACAACTTATATCAGTGCCGTTTCTTTTTAGTTTAAGTCGATAAAAATGGTTTTAAAATAACTATTCTAAGATGATTTTGTCTGTTTTCAGTGTTGTATAATGATTCATGGCCATAAGAATCTAAAATGATTAACATTAATAGATGTAATGTAAAATACAATTTATAATTGCTTTCCTTAAATTTATTTTACAAATAATTTTTTATTAATTACTTATTAATCTCCACGTCCGATGGTTCAGACGTGAAAAATTATTTGCCCTGAAGACGGTTGCCGAAGTGCAACCGAAATAAATAGGAAAAAAATATAAAATAAAATTTAAAAAACTTTTGTTTTAAAATTTTTTCAATTGTTGACTTCGAGCCGGAAAAACTCAAAAACAGTTTTTTATATTTTTATTTATTTCATTATAGTAAATCCAACATAATATTTAAATTTGGGTGACCAAAGTAATTACAAATCTGAAATTATGTTCTGACAAAAATCAATCAACCTAAGCCCCTTAAAGCTCCAAAATTCCCCAGGGTAGGATTTTTAATTAAATTGGAATTATCGGAGATTTCGATTCTGCAGTTAGTTTCCCCTAGTAAAGTATATCCAGAGTGCGGGCTAGATTCTTTTACTGGTTTTTGTCAGCCCTTTCTGGCTATTTCCAGTTTTTTTTTTTATGCGACTTCGTTTCTGGCCGTGTCGGCGGAGGACTGTTATTTATGAACTGAGCGCGCCTGCAAGCATGCAACGATTATAATAATTTTAGCTTATAATGTGTTTTTCCACGTCCTCACGCTGCTTTTTTCCCCGCTCCCCCCTTTTCTACCGTCTCGTCTGGCAATTTGCTGATTTATTCGCACTTAGGTGACTTAAAGTATCCTGTCTAGATGCTACTGCTGTGTGAGTGTGTATTTAGCAGCTCATAACTTTAGTGCTTACCTTGTGGTGGAGGCCAGGATCCCCCACAAAGTCTGCGTTTAAAAATGCATTAGCGTAAATCAATGAAAGCCATGCCCTTATGATTGGCACTAAATCTCATTGAGGGAGCCTCTGGCAGGAGCTCTGGCCAGTAGACTTGTGTCAAAGATCCCTGTTCCTGCACTCAGAGAAAACACTTAGGAAAAAACGGAGAGTGTACTTTGAAGGGAAAGATTTTATGTAGGCACTTTTATAAAAACTATTCATATTATATCAGCAACGAAATTGATTCGTTAATTGAAAATACCAATTGTTTCATGCCAAAAAATATTTTTAAAACATTCTGCATCGTTCTTAAATTAAATCTTTATAACTATATTTAATTCAAAAATAATATTTTTATTTTGTAAAATTTTTAAAAAGTCTAGAAAACTCAGTGTAGTGAATAAGATTATATTTTAGATTTTTATTTTCTTCCTCTACTGGAAATTCATATCCTTAGATATTGTTTCCACCCGAATATCTATTAAACGAAATAAGGCAGTGAAAATAAAATTAATTAAATACGATAAAATTCTGAGAATAATAAAAATATTCAGCTTTAGGGAGATTTTTGATTTTATTTCAAGTGCGACTTTGTTTATCCTGGCTATCCCGACTAATGCATTTCTTGGCTGAATCCATAGGACCTTTTGCTGGCGTTTCAAGTGCAGCGAAAACAATTTCGGTCGTAAATTTTGGCGGCGGTCAAGTGAGAAATTGCCGAGCGGTGAGAAGGCCAGAAGCAGCTGGCCCCGGGGTGCGAAAAGGCCCATTTATACGAAAGTTTAACAATGGCAGGTCAACAAAGGGTTGCCGCTGACCCCGAAGGACGACATCCTGCGGCGTGGCAGCTGGCAGATTTGCACTTCCTCCGATCGGGGACTTTTGCAATTTGATTTGATCAACTTTCGCCTGGACTTTTTCAGGGAACTGCCACCTTGTTCCTTCTACCGGCATTTAAAGGCGTTTAAGTGCTGGTTTCTGCTCCTGGGACTTTCGCCGCTCCAGCAGATGGAGGCGACAATGCAATAAAGTTGTTAATTTTATTATACAACACGAACATGCCACATGCTCGCACACATGAAAGTGTTAATGATGCTTTAAATTTGGTGCTTCAAGTTTTCATAAGCTTAATTGAATTGAGGCAGTGTCGGAGGAATGAGGCTGAGGCGAAATTAATTGAAAATGAGCGTGTGTAAGGCTGCTACAGTGCGTTTCAGGACGGGCAATTCCCCGACAAGTCGCAGCCACTTTGAAAAACCCTCCAACCACAACTGAATATGCTGGTAATTTTCGGTGATCCACAGTAAAGAGCTGGTGAAATCATCAAAGGCTCAGCAAATGGCTGAGTTAGAGAAACCCATTTTACTCCTTTGTAACTTAATTTTTAATACCATTCTATGCTTAAAGGATTAATTTTCATTTTTTACGGTCTAAGATCTAGATAGATTGACAATTTGCATAAGTTATGTAAGCAGCATGTCAGCAATGCCTTTTAAAATTTAAGATAATTGCAATTGCTATTTTAAAATGGGACTGAACCTAAGAAACTTAATTTGGAATGTATAAGTATACATATTAACAAAACAAAAACGTTGTTTTCAATTTGAATTAAAACTTATGAAGACATCCTTATATTCTTAATATTCTTTTTTATCTTTGAGCATTTACGACACAGTTTTAAGACACCTTTAAATGCAGAGGGTCATTTGTAATATCCTTGGACATAAAAATTACCCCTCTGCATGGGCTTACATACTTAGAAAGAATTCCTAGTAACTAAGAAAGTCTATCGATTTTATTGGCTAAAAGCTCCAAGAGTATTTCACCTAATTAAACCTGGTGGTCTTGGGGTTCGTGAGAAGCCTTCGCTCGTTAAAATTTCAAAGGCACCAAGCCGCCCTGTATGCATGTAGTGTCTACGTTGCGTGATAAAATATATTTATATAATCCAATTTGTATGAATTTGTGTATATGCCTGCGGGGTGCCACCATGAACACGATTTACAAGCGGCACGTAGTTGGGGAAATGCAATTGAAAAAGTTTTTAATTTATTTCGAATATCGAAAGACAACGAACACGGCCAGAACCCGCCCCCCACATACTGCCCTCATTCGATACGAATGCCTTGACTAGGCCTGTTGGCGCATCATTTATTTATCACTCATACGCCGCGTGTGGCTCACGTTCATACGGTGTAAGTTAATAGCCAGCACTCAACATAATATAACAAAGCAACAACAACGCATGTTCATATATGTTTGTATACATAGCCATCCCCTCGAATCTGTATGCCATAAAGAACACGCTTATTATGCATTCAAGCTGAGTTTTGGCAACTGAAAACAAAACCAAACTTAAGTGATTCCAGACACACACACACACGTAAAAGGTGAAAGAGGGAGACCAGCAGCGATAGTAATAAAGCCAATTGAGACATTAAAACTTATGCTTATCTGCTCAAGCTAAGGCCGAAATCCAGCATTGCCCAAAAGGTGACACAAATTCACCAACACATGCCCACCTGCACACCCACATATGCGAAGCATCTAACTCCCTCACTCAAGGACATTGAGAAAAAAAGGACTCATAAACTATCTTTCTGATTTATGCTCAGTACTCAACTGAATCGAACGAATCAAAGTTGGATGACACCTGAAACTCGTATGAGTTTCATTCAAAAAAGAGGTTGAAATTTTACAAATGTAAGGATCGTATTCTTCAAATATTGAAGTTAAGCTAATAATTTTGTATAGATGTAATTAACATTTAAGATCTTGCTTCTTTTCTAACATAAATTTCAGATAAATTTCATATTTTGAAAAATAAAATCACTTGTCTTGCATTTTCAACAAAAGTGGTCTAATTTACGTTTTAGCTTTAGAAATTAGAAGATTTTTTAATAAAAATATATATAGATAGGCTCTTAGGTAAATGTTTTGCTGAATTGATTTACAAAATCAATTAAAAATGTGTCTTAGATGTCCGTATAATAAAATTGTATTTAAAATACTTAAGTTAAAAACTTCATAAAACAAGAGGTAATATTTTCTCTGTGCATCATGGTCTGCGTTTCTTCCTTTTTGGACGTTGGGGATCTTGATTTGGGCTTGAACTCGCATTCTGGTTTGTGCTTCGAGTGTCCCAGGAAGTTGGTATAATTTATGAACTTGCACAGCACCCACGCACACACACTAACACACACACTCCCAGATATACACCCACACAGAAACATGCACCGAAACACGTAGCACGACAACAATAATAATTCAAATATTCATTTATACGCACGACAATTCTGACATGAATCATATTTTTGCCTCAACGCCTCCGGCCACGTTTTGGTGGTGGTCCAGGTGGTGCTCCGCACTGGCATTCCCGAAAGGGGGCAGAGAATAGCAGCAGTCGGGGTCACCTTTTCGAATAAACAGGTGAATGAATGATCATTAGGAGCTCGGTTCGAGTTGCGAATAAATCAACTGCGGCCAAAAACTGAAGCGAAACTTGGTCGCATTCAGACCTAGTAACGATTTTCTGCGACTCCGGGCAAAGTTGACACCAGCGCTATCTAAGCTGTCTCTTTTCTGCCGGTTTTCTTCAACTTCTTAATTGCACTGGAAAAAATACAATGTGTAAAAGTCTTTCAATCAAACTTTCAATTAATATATATGTAATTGGGTTATGTAAAATATAAGTATATTTCCATTCAGACAAACAGGTTAGTACAAAGAATTGAAAATTAGAAGCTACTCAAATTGTTAGGATAATAAATGGCACGGATGACTTCTTTCTGTGGAAATACAATTTAGCAAAAAAAAATTTCAGTTGACTTGAAAAATCGTGAAATAGCCTTACTTTAGAACTTTTGAACCTATGTATGAAAAAGTTTTTATTTGCCAAATTGGCGATACTTTTTTCCCGTGTGCCATGCCATTGGGATTTTCTCAGACTTCGCTGGGATTGCATGCAGTTGGCTTTGCCGAATTCTGGGTAGCTGCAATTGCTCGACTCGGGTCAGGTCACGCCAAGGCAAATTGCCGAAAGTTCGTCCTTAGTCCTTCGTCCTTTGGCCCGCACAAATGAGCGCAATTTATGTAGCACACTTATTTGCGCGCAGCTTCTATTTGAGTTGTGCGCGTCTGTATGGGTGTGTGTAGGTGTGAGTGTGTGGGGGTGTGTGAGCATAAATTCAGGCTACAGGCTCCTGGCTCCTGGCTCCGGGTATACCGATGCGTTGGAAAAATCCACAAAATGCCTATTCCGCCCAGGGACCGATCAGGCGCTTCATAAATGCCCAAAGTCATGGGCCCAGCCTCACCTTTTGTGACAGGAGGCCTGATAATTGCCCGCTTACACTTGTCTCCGTTTCGGGTGGCAGTTAATAAAAGCCCAAAGCAACTGCCATCCCGCCATCCTTCCATCCTGCCATCAATTTCCAGCCTCCTCCGCGTGACGCGTTGTAATGCCAACTATTACCAGGATATGCCACATATGTGTGCCTTCGCGCGCGCGAGTGTGTGTCTGTGTGCGCAAGTATGTGTGAGTGAGTGTGCTGGTGTTTCCTTTGCCTGCGTGTCCTGTTTGTTGGCGCTGCCGTTCGTGCCTGTTATGTTATTGCACGCAGCTACGTGCTGCAAACTGTCAATTGCGTATTTGTCAATAGACCGAGTTCCCAGCTAGAGCCTCCAACCAGCCGATGATAGCCAGTGATGGCAAGGATATTAGTGACATTTACCTGCCACCTTATCTAGGTACCAAAAATCACATGTAGATTGGCACAAGGTCCATAATTGGAGTACTTGATAGGAAAAGGTAAACTTTTTTCTAGATAAATTGTTATTTTGAATGCTCTGTATTTATGCTGACTAGGTTGGACGTCTATTAGGTAAATACGATAATCTAGCGCTTTCTCTTAGAAACTAAAGATATTTGTTAAAAAGTATTTAAATTTTAACGTTTTGACGTTGCGCCATGGACTTTATTTCTATATAAATATTACATATACGACACATAGGCCAGAAAAAGAATTTACTTGTACCAAATTATTTCATAAAGAAATACATAATAGTTTTCCATTTTGTATTCTTTGTTTATATAAAAAAAAGTTCATTTAGGAAAGTTCGCAACTTAATTAATAAGCTAAGGCACCAATGTCTACTTTCTTCTTCTGTGAGCAGTGTTTTCTGGTATTTTTTCAATTCATGTTAATGTTCAATGGAACTTTCTTTTGAATGTGTGAGCTTGAAAACAGCATAAATAATGGGTACCTTGAAGTACAGTACTTCCCATCACTGATGATAACAAGTTGCAGGAGTCTCTTTGTTTTCCAGGAACCTGCGTTTGTATCTGGGTGTGTGAAGAGCCTGCCGGTTAAGTAGACAACAGCTGCGAGTATGACAAACGTGTGAGGGCGTGTAGGACTGAGGAAGCCACTGGCAGCTTCCTTTGGAGCCCAGTTACATTCTTCAGTCTTAACCCACTGAGAATCCAATCTAAACTGATACTCGGCCATTTCCGAGTATATTTTCGATATAGTTATGCCAGGTTTACTATTATTACCCATTCAAATAATAATTATGGGAATTAAAAAACACATTTTGTTTGAGTGGCACTTCCACCATTAAAAATTTCTATATCAATTTCACACAAAATAAAATGAATGTGTAATTTTAGTACTTTTTAAATATATGTCAGTTGACATGAAAATTACACATTTGTCACGAAAGAGCGAATTCATAAATCTCGAGTAGCGAAAATTATAAAAGTATTCAGTTAATGCGGCACTAATTTGATTTAATTTTTGTTTTTGTTTTACCAATTATTTATTTTTGAATTAATTTATAGCTGCTATGAAAATGCGACCTGGTTATCATAATAAAAATATTATAGCCTGTGTTATAAGGATATTTAGAGTATTCGGCAACAATTATGCTTAATGTAATGTAAAGAGTTATTAACTTGCAAAATAGAGTTGCTTAATTCTTCTCATCTATAACTACCGAGAATATAATTATTATCAGCAAGCTACCTGTTATTTATCCTCCTTTTTAATAGTGTTAAATTATCCAACCTTACATATATTTATCTGCTTTTCTTCGCCGTATCAGTATTTTTTGTCAAGTATTTTTTTGCCGACAAGTCGACTGCTGCGAGCGGAAAAGCGGAAATGGTAACTGCAGACGGAAAGGAAACATATTGTTGCTGCATGCCTGGCCACGCCCCCTCTAGACATCCTTCGCCCCCGCACTCCTTTCGGTCCGTGTCTTCTTTCCCCGACTTTCCCTTTGACAGATGTCCCTCGTCCTTTGTCTCTAATATGGCCGGCAAACAACTTTAGACTGGAGCAGCAATATTACGCTCGCTTTGCTCAGCTTCATCTCCATCAGGGGCGTAGAGGGGGGTACCGACTTTATCAAGGACCTTAATCAAAAAGTACTAAACGCCTGGAAATTCAATGTAAATAAAATTGTTAATAATTAATGTTGCTATTATTTATATAGCTATTAATCCTGTATGTTCTTAATAAGAATATTTTTAAGGTGAAATGCACATTTATGATTTATTGTGCATTGATTTCTGTGGTTTTCAAAGAAATACATTTGAAGTGTGATTATCACAATGCTACCCAAACTAACTACAAGATTTAACCAAAAATTTTAAGAATACGAACTTATTTTTCAAATAATAATAATATTAAATGCGCACAAAATTGTCTTTATAAATATCAGTTATTTAAATTAATCCATCCGCAACCTCTTCGAAGGCTGAAGAGATTACACCCCAGTGACCTCGCTTCCCGGGTCATCCAGTAAAGCATGTAAAATTTTGTAAATTTTGTAAATAATTGTATTTAGTTTAAATAGTATAATATCTACTATATATGTATATATGTCCTCATACGTCCGATTATGTTCAAATGGCATTGAACGCTTCCGGCGAAAATAAAAAAAAAAATAATTAATCCATTTATATTAAGCTTATTTTTAATGTGTGTGATTTTAAAAAGGGTATTTGTTTTCTTGCAATAAAAAATGTTCAGTTAATTAGTTCAATTTGTATACCTCAAATATACAGACAGTCAACCCATAATATATTAGCCAAAAATACTTAAAATTCTTACCAATATATTTTATTATTATTCTTACTAACCCCCTCTTTTCTGCGAAATATTTAGTCTACGCCACTGATCTCCGCCTCTGGACTTTGTCTTCGTCACTGCGCTGCATGAATAAATGGCGCATGTTATTGTTGCTCTAAGTGTTTGTGTCAATTTCGAGCGAAATGAATAATATGTCATGTATGTCGTCGATGTTGTCGGCTTTTGTCTTCGTTATTCCCACACTCCGAGTCGAGTCCTCTGAACCGAGGACGAGTGGCCTCAGACTGCAGACTCCGGACTCAGGATCCAAGATTCAGAGCTAAGGAGTCCGTGAGTGTGTGGGTCTTGTTTGGAAATCCTTTGGCCACAGTGGGCACTCGCTCAAGTGGACTTGGAAGGATGGCCGGCTCTTTGGACATAATTTAATTAATTGGCATTTTGACATTTTCCTGCTGAAATTTCCGTGGCCACTCGGCCATTCGCCCAGCTGATGATTAATTGCCCGCTTTTGGTCTGACCTCCGCTCGATAACTTATCGGCCAGTGTCCAGCCTTTCCCCCATCCCATTGTTGTTGTCCTGGTCGTCCTGGTTGTTCTGGTTGTCCTGCCTGCTATTGTAGTTGTTGCTACCCATGCACTCGAGTTGGCTGTTGGCTGCTCCGATGATTTCGCTATCCGCCTTGTTTGACTTAGCTTTTGAGCAACTTAAGCATGCTTTTCATTACGTTCCATTTGCTGTGAAAATATTTATCTAATTCATTGATTGGCAGCCCACAAGCGAGTCCTTGGCGACCCGAATGGGCGTGGCAAGGGGGGGTGGGGGGTGTGATTGTAGAGGGGCGGGCATTGTTTGTATCTAGGTGCTTGGATACATACGTCTTACCCCTCGTATGCTTAATATGTTTCCAGTGCCCTTCAACTATACGACTGTATTTGTCTTAAGCGGCTAAATGGATTTCGCAAAAACAAGGTAGATTTTTTTGTAATTCTTGCTTTATTAAGTAAAATTTGCATAAAACATTATCCCAAGTTCTCAAATCGATCAGATAAGTACTTTTGGAGATATACCTTTCGAAAGTTGTGTCCCTTAATCGGATTTTTAATTTCAATTAAGTTTAAATTTAAAACAAGAAAGGTTAAAGCAAGAACTTGTTTTTCTCCGTTTCATTTTCGTCAAAAATTGAAATATATTTTATTAATTTGGTATTATATTCCGGAATCCATCAGTGGCTTTAAAATGTGATCGATTAAAAAATGTCAAGAGCTTTTAAATGTACAGCTTCTGGCTAATCACCCAAGGAAGATATATATATAGAATATGGGCGATGCAGGAGGTACCGGTAGCTCTTTCAATAAATATCCACTTTTGCCATATGGACGGTCATTTGTTGCTCCGGCCGGAAAAGAAAAAAGAAAAAAGGAGAAAAGTGAAGGACAGAAGGGAAGTGGAAATAGACGGCAGGGCGAGTGGAAGTCGAGGCAGATTTATAGCATTCAATATGTTTTCAATACTTCCGCGAAAACGTCAACGGCAGCAGCGAGAGCTAAATAACCGCTTGAGATGAGACACACAGAGCCAACGACATAGTACACTGAAAAAGTATACATATTAAATTATAATTAAGAATTAGTAACAGTACACCGTAGTATAAGAAATACATTTTGATGATATGTAGATATATAAAACAATTATTTTATAAATTATAAAGAATTTAAGGTACAAATAAATAACATGGTCAGTGAATAGCAGATAAATATGACATTGTATACAATGTATATAATATATATATGTTATTATGCCAATTTACTAACATATATCAATAAATATTGGTTAAATAACTGTGTGTAAATATTATTAGATTACCCAATTTCTCTGAGTGCACCGCAAGGGGGTCCTTTTGGACACCCTAATATATTTCTAAGCGCCTCGTATTGCAACGCATCCTTCATGGAATGCTGCCAATGGCAACAAGACAGAGGACCGCGCCAGGATGGTGGGTGAGATCCGGGAGATCCTGGCCAGAGACGGATGTGTGGATGGGCTTCGGCGGATGCGACTTCGACACATGTAAGCACACAATGTGCCCCAGTGTGTGTTGCAGGCTCCATCGGATTCACTGCTCGATGCACATGAATGCATTTTTCCACAAAATTTAACTTTTACGATGGGGACTTTTACGGGGAGGGCGGTGAATCGGAGGGCAGGACGGCTTTTGGTCCTAGTCGCCGTGCGGAGGCCCAGCATCCTGGCAACCTTTTTGTTCCTGCTGCAGTTGCTGTTCCGCTTTCGCCAAGGACTCTGCGGCGGCTGTCAGGTGGCCGACATTTCCCAGACCCCGCGTTCCTTGTCAACGCGTTTATATTGCAATTGCTGGTTGATTGGATTTGCCAGAAGCCAGACAGGACCCGCACCGCTCCTCGACTGTTCGACTCCTCCACCCCCCCAACCCCTAGACTCCTCGACCCCTCGACCCATGCGATTTCCCTTTCATTTTGCTTATGAATTCCGAGCGATGCGAGAACTTAAAGTGCCCGGCAAAGGGACGAGAAACTATTTCTGGTCCTGCAAACGATGTGTTAACAAGCATGAAATCTAAATCAAACCGCAAACACGCAGCCCATACCGTTGGGTCTGCAGAATCCCCTCTGGTCTTGCCATTGCAAAATGCTACAATTCATGATTGAAATTTAAATTGAATCTGTAATCTGAAACAAAATCTAATCGAATTATAGCAACAAGAACGCCACTCCCAGGCTGAGAGTTGGGATTCCGGAATCAGGATTCAGGATTCAGGAGGTTCAAACTGGAGAGCAGGGGGCAGAGGCAGGGGGCAGGGGGCAGGGGGCAGGGAAAAAGGAAGCACTCGACGAGGGAGCAACGCCACGCAGAAATCAGCAAAAGTTAAACCAATGCAAAAAGCAATGGCAATCAACCAGAGCCGGGCAAAAACAAACCCATACACATATGTGCGACAAGCGGATGCCCTTGATAAATTGGCAACAGATGGAGTCGGAAAAGGACCAAGCACTTTGCGATCTGCAAAGGACTCCTAATGTCCAACCAGTTATGTATTTCTAGGACATGTTACTCACCCATTTCCATTTAAATTAGAAGCTGATAGGTAAACCTTTAGAAATATTTCCTTTTATTATATAAAATAGTTTTCATAACACATTTTAGTTCGAGAAATAATACAATCGCAAAGAAGTGGGAATCTGATATTATAATCTTATAAAACATTTTACAATATCTAGCAAAAGTTTTCTAGTGCAATAACAGGATCATATTTTGGAAAAAACAGATTTTACAAACTATAATTAAATAAATATAGCAAGTATATATATATATATATATATATATATATAGATGTTAATTTAAGGAGTTTATGTAATGAATAATTGTGTGATAAGAGACCAGAAATATAAATAATACACTTTCATAAAGTATTGACCCTGAATAAGCCTATAATTTGCATCTCTTAATATTTATGCACAGTAAATAATAAACGCAAATTAAAAGCAGGCAACCAGAATCTCAAAAGCCAAATGATATGAATAATTATCAATATTGTTTTGCCTCTGTCCATTCACAAATCTGCGATAGGTTATGAGCTGGTAATTAAAATGATGAGTGTTTTTTCACAAATAATGAACCGGTTAAGAAGCGGTTACGACTTAATTTAAATCAGTTTATGGTTTTTATAAACCCATTACTATGATAAATGCCCTCGAATGTTTTTCAGTAATAACATTAAAGGCTTGAAAGAAGTATTAAGCAGCTGGATATGAGCATTCAATTATTTTAGAGTAGTGGAATTTTAATCGCAAATAAAGTGGAATAAAAAGGATTGCAGTAGCCGCAGTGTGAGTTGTTTGCATGGTATGGAATTGTAATTATTTTCTATCCGCATCGTTTCAAGTGATATTTAAACACTCCACGCAAATGCGAGCTGGATCTTTTCATTTCACCAAAACACCAGCATAGCCAACAAACTCCATTCATTTCGTCGAGGGTCGAGGAAAGGTTGCCCCGCCCCGGAAAAAATGCCCATCTGCCGCCGCCCTTTGGCCAATTTAAGCAGACAAGACCGAACTGGCAACATCATCAATGCCAACTACCAGCAGATAGAATCTTCCATCTGTGTGTGTACTTCTGGGTGGGTCTGGGCGGCCCAAGCCATATTTAAGTCAATTTACATGCAACAATCAATATTTTTTGTGCAAATAGTCAACCCATACCCGAAGGCAAGCCAAATCTAAGCCCAGGCCAGCAGTCAAACAAAAACCCAAAAATTTGTACACAATTTTCAATCTCAGCATCATGAGGGCCGCCCGCCCAAATATAAGCGGACTGCGGGGCGTGGCGGGTGCAGTGCGTCCTCTTTGATGGCCGCCCATGTTCGTAGCCAAAAACTTAACTAATAACTCCTCGGTGTATCAGGAGACTGGCCGTTCCCCGAACGCCCGAAATACTGGGAGTGGGCTGACGGACACACCGTGAGAAATAAATAAATAAATAAAAATAATAAATAAAATATATAACTTTATTTGATTTACTTAGTTTGACAGAAGGACATTTGCAATGCATATGAGTTGTTTTAAATTTTCTTAGATCTGGTTGTCGATATGCACATAAAAACTTTGTTACTTTATCTTATTTCTTTTTAAAGAAAACCCAGAAAATAAACATCGATTGAGTATTTTAAAATACCAAGTATCGAGTATATCAAATTTTTCTCTTTGAGAACATTAGTTTTATCTCTTAATATGTAAACATTTTAATGTATGGTTATTTTATATTCAATTTGCAGTTTGTATCTCAAATAACAATAATATTTTATATAGATACGTTCCAAAAAATATATATAAAATATAAAAATATAAATATATTATAAGATTACAAATTATGATTATAATTAATTTTTCAAATTTGTTTGATGGTTTATAGTGCAAATTAAGGCCATAGTTTCCAATTTAGGGTTTTTTCTAAAAGCCATAATAAGATTTTAATATTATTAATATAATATAATATTATTTCAATAAATGGAGGTTCAAATTTTAATAAGTTATAATACTTTCTAATAGGTTTCTCCGCCCCTATCACCGCATAAAACCTTCAATACCTCTCTTGTCCTACAGATATGACTATCTTGAGCAGCAACTGAGTTTTCTAGAAAGTGACAAGCAGGACTTTTCTTCCAGTGCAGACTGGCTGCCGTAGGCTCGAGTCCTTGCGAGGGTTGCCACAGCAATGCCGATCCGAATCGGCTGGAATGCGAGCTGGGCTCCGCATTTCTCGATGTCCTCCTCGCCAGCCAATTGTTTTCCTTGCAGCTCCCCGCCGCGCAGCTCGGGGATCTTGGTCTGTGTCGGCTGGCAAAATGTGATTTATCTGCTGGGGAAATTTATTTGGCCAGAATACACGAGGCTAAAAAGGCAAAATGAAATGGGAGCTACCGGGCAATGTTCTCGTTGCTGCTGTGGTCTCGTTGTCTGTGTTTAGCCATCGCCTTTGCGTTTGCAAGACAACAAACTACGAGCAACGAACAACCAGCTAACAAACCATTGGACAGAGGAGTGAGCACTGCAACTTGTACAACGTTTATCGTGGCCCAAAAATAACACTGACCCAAATACAATTCACCAATCTCGAGGCTGAGGGGACAATGATTGAGGAGCAGTGATGTGAATGGCCCAGGTAGCACTGAGTACTTGTGCCATTCGCAGTACTCTAAATCGTTCAAAAAATATTTGTAAATATGTACAAATCACAAATAGTTATAAGAATGTCGGGAAGTACACAACATTATTTATATTTTATTTTACAGAAAACAAAGTTATTGATTTGCTAACATACTTTTAGACACTTATGTTGCTCTCCGAAAAATAAGAAAGAAATACATTTTATTTGAATCATAAATTAAGGTAAGGGTTCGGCTTTGAACCACCTTCTCCAATTAAAGTAATTTTGTATCTGTTCATCGCTTCAAAAACAAGGGCCCTTTCCATCGCCTCTGAGGGTTCCACATGTTTAGACACAAGTTCAACAAACAAGCAATCTTGTAGCAGCTCCCACATGGCGCATTTAATGGACACTCGCTTCCCCCGAGAAAATCCCCATACACCCCCATTATTCACCCCCTCCCCCCCAAACACGTTTTCCCACCTGCCGTTCAACACATGCCTTTGTATGTTGGGCATTGTAAAATCCGCTTAAATTGTAGCATTTAACGTCCGCCCGGGGCGAAGGAAGCTCGGTGTAGTCAGCTCGTGGATTGGTGGCCCTCCAGAATGCCTTGTGTGCGGTTATTTTACGGTCAGCGGAGGGGAAATGTTCCCGATGATAAGTGCGGAGTGCGCTCGTAGGCGGTCGAGTGTATCGTTATCTTCCCCGACTGCTAAGCCGCTTACCCCGCCACATTTCCCATCCAGGCAGCTTGCAATCTCACCGAAATCCGGGACCATTCGCCGATCTTCTTTTCCAGCTCCACTCGATAAAGCTAATCTCATAAAAAAAAGTTTCGATCGAGAGTATTAATATATTTTTTAAAAATGATTATTATTTCCAAAAATTACATTTTGTAGCTGAGAATGCCACTTTATTTTAAATTTTATAACGAATTCCATTATTTCCTAGGATTTTTATCAAAAAACTGACACATCGAGCTGATTTTTTTACGGATTTTCATAAGCAGTAACCTCATGATTTAAAAATAGAAAAAATTGTAGCTGTGAATGTCACTCGACTGGAAATGTTATGACGACTTTACCGAGGTATGACATTCAAACATGGTACTAATATTTCCCAGGATTTTCATCAAAAAAACGAAAAATCGAGTTGATATTTTCGCGATTTTAGCCAAGACAATTTGCATCATGATTTTTCGCGAAAGTGACAAACACAAAAAATGTTTAGCTGTGAATGGCAATCGATGGGAAATCTTGCAACGAATTCAAGGAGGAATAAAACTCTAACATTTGGATTTTCCGGATCTTAACCATAAAAATCAGAATGGAGAAAATCCGGACAAAATCAAATTGAGTTTTAGTTTTTAAAAGTTTTTGTTTTGACTTTACCCATTCATTCTTAAAAAGTTTTCAATGTAAAAGTATGATTATCATTGTGATACTAAACCTTCCATTTCACTACTTCTTCGGAAAACCACTCGCCTTCGGTTACATTACAGCCTCGCAAATGAAGCCTGTTCGGCGTTAATCATGCGGGGAATTCAAGGCGGTATCTTCTGTCCCTCAGCCCCTGCAATTAATCGACTGAGCACAAAAGTGGAGGGCATGCAATCGATGCAGCGAATATATTTCCATGTCGATCGCGGCGGGAATTGCAATTTATGCCCGACCCTCTTCCGCCGAATCCTGAGTCCTGAATCCGGCATCCAGTCTCCAGTATCCTGAATCTGGGCCCTCTGTTTTGGCCAGGTAGCGGGCAATGACGTTCGGCTGCAATAAAACTGTCAATAGTGTCAAAGCGAGTGGGCTTCCCCAAGCCTTCTCCTTGCACCGCAGTGCATACAAAAGTTGGTAAGGAAAATGCAACGATTTATTGTGGTTTGGTTGCCGACGGCCGATTGCCTTGCAAGGACCTGGTCGCACAAAGGAATCCGACCGAAAGATTCATGGGCATGTGAATTTAACAGCCATTCGCCATTCCCTCTCCCTTACCCCTTGAATCCAGCACCCTCCCTCGAACCCCCCACCCTCATCTGCAGGAATTCGGCCAAAATAAACGCGGCAATTGCCAACTTTGTGTTTTTGGTCGACCCGCTTCTGGCGCCACATTGTTACCAATTCGAAAGCGAGGTCTTCCCTGTATTCGGGTCGACTTTTTTACCCATCCATCATATTTGGCACTTCCCGTACAGGAAACTTATTTAAAAGTATGTTTCAGGCATCCTTAGATACCACAATATTGGATTGGTTTTGATCCCTGACCCTGATTTCCATTAAAAAATAGTTTAGTTATGTTTTGGATTATTTTCAAAGTTGTCCCTATAAAACCTCCATTGTTTGTGTAAACTCTACTAGAACTGTTAAAAATACTTTTATTTCGACGTTTAAAAATAAATAGAGATTATCACTTTTTATTATTTATATTCTTTTCGTTTCTTAATCACATTGATTTCAATAGTTGAACAATGAAAGTGGTTGTACAAGTACAGTGTCAAAACAGGCTAGATAAAAAGTATATCATTTAATTAAAATTCTAATCAACTGTTTTTACTGAAGTGGGTCAATAAAAATGCGAAAATATGGGTGGTCATGCAGATTATTAGATTGGCAGCTTTATGATCTTATTTTGTTCAATCTGAGCTTATCCAATTAAACTACCAGCATTTTTCGATGTTCATACTATATTTGGGGTGCAAATACGAATTGGGCAAGTACATGAAAATCAAATGAAAAAGGATAGCTCTGGCTCACCTGCCTGTGTATCGATATTCGTTGAGTGTCCTTCCAAAAGCGGAGTTCCTTCCTCATAACGATAAATTTAAATATCAATTTGGCTTGGCAGAAATGAAGTTGGCCAAAGAGTTTACGGGAAAGCAATGAAAACAATACGATTACCTTTATCAGTTTCAGGTTTCCGCAAGTCTCGTCTGTCTCTCCATGGAAATTTCTATTCTATTTTTTGCAAAATTTGTTTCGAATGTTTGAGATTTGTATCTGCGCACACATGCACGCAAACACGCACACTCACGCAGATGGCTCAAGTTTGCCGTTTTGAATGTTGTTGCATACTTGTAGGCGAGGAAAAGTTTTGCCTAACTTTGCCTGATTCAATGATATGAAAGAAAGTTTGACATGTGTAGCAACCGTCAACGGCGGAAACGCCGCAGCCATCGAATGCAGCGGCAGCGAAAAAATTGTATTCCATTTCAAAAAAAAAAAAATAAAATATATATAAAAACGATGAGAAAAAGATGGAGAAAATGCGAGGCGCAGGCAGCGGAAACTTTTTTCGTCATTTTCCTGAGGGAGGCGGAGCAGCAGCAGGCAATTGTCTCGTGTTCCGCCTGATAAAACACAACAAGAACATAATTTATTTCCACAAAACTTGAAAATAACATGAACGCAGAAAATGTATAAAAAAATAATAAAACGAAGGGGAGCCAAAGCAATGAAATTTATGGCCAAGTTTGAGGCAAGTCCTCCTTCCCTTGCAAAGTACACTTTAAAAAATATATTCATTTCGCATAGCAAGAAATCAACTTTTGAAGTTTGTTGTTCCCTCATAAGGATTTTAAACACAAGGTGTAAGTCTATAAGAACAAAATTGTTTTATGAATGGTCGAACTACACTTTAAAAAAATCGTTTACCTATGCTTTATGATAAATACACGCTTCAAATAAAAACCCAATGAAATGAGAATTCATGTTACATTTTTAAATTTTATGATTAGTAGAAAATAGTTTTTGTTGCCACTTTTTCTATTCTTAATTTGTGCTATATTTTTTATAAACTAACCAGTGCAATTTATTCGAATTTTACCTGATGGTGAAAATTGAAGAACATTTTATTTTCAGTGCTTCGCTTCTCGTTTTTGGGCCGTCGTCAATTTCCGCCATTTGGTTTTCGGCGAGATTCGCCAGAGAAGGAGCTCACGCAGCTCACGCACTGCGAGCAATTAGCACGGGATGCCCAAAAGTGCCTGCTGCAGTGGGCGTTGGGCGGTGGGTGGTGGGTGGTTGCTAGTGGGCGTGGCTAGGCGGTTCGCTGCTTTGGCAAACGGCGCTGACAACTTTCGACAATTAAGTGCAACAACGTGACCAGCACACACAAACTGCCAGCCGAAGCCCGCAAAAATGGCAGGCACAACAAAAAAGGAGCGAGAGGAATGGCCGAAGAAACGATGCTGAACAGGAGATGGAAATGCAGTTTTTCGGTTTTTGCAGGCGGTGGCAGGATCTGGTGGCCATGGCAAATGATGCAGGAGCGAAGGCAGCCAGGGCAACCGCATCATAACTGGCAATGCGAAACGCGTGCTGAAGGCATTGCAATCGTCCGAAAATGCGAAAATATTAGACTTGCATCGGTCAGCCGGATGCAGAAAGAGATAGGGACAGGGCCTTAAAGGGGGACGGAGAATGAAAACTGGGGGCTTAGTAAACTATGGCAACTGACTGGTATATTACCAGCCCCTAATAGTCAGTGGTTCTCTGCCATTTCCCGCACTAATCCCCAATCAAACTCAAAGACAAACGGACAACATCATGTTTTTTTGCGTAAATCGACCAGAAATAAAACATTTCAGCTTTGAGTGCCGATTGATTGGGAATTTTATAACAAATTTAACGAGGTATGATATTCCAAGTTTGGACAATTTTTTTCCAGGATATTAATAAAAAACTAACTAATTACAAATACCATATCCACAAAGCTGATTAATTATTAACCTTTCAATAGCTTTAAATACAATTGAATATTTGACAAAAAAAAGAGTCAATAAAACATTTAAACATATCCAAATTAATGCTGATTTAATTTTGTTTTTTGAATTTTTACATTTTTAAGGGTTTTAATTGGTCAAAATAAAACCTAAATTACCAATACCCTTCACTTTCAAGCCTTGAATGCCAATTAATTGGGAATTTCATAACGAGTTTAACGAGGTATGCCACTTCAAGTCTTGACACTTTTTTTCCTTTATCTTGAAATAAACACAGAATTGTTGTGTTTTTTATATACCTCGTTTTTAGAATTTTATCCACAGCTTGTTAACTTAACTTATTTAAAAAGAACTTACCTACAAGGAATTCCTTTCTTCCTTTCTACTAAATGAAATAATAAATAGAGAATATTTAAATTGATAACCATTTGTAAGCAGCAGAAAATGACTTCAGCTTTGCTATTCTTTTTAAAAATCATAAGTCGCTGCAAATAGTTGCCATTTTCAAGGTGAGCAGCCTGAAAAATGCTGCTTTTGAAAGTTTCCTGAGAATCTCCGCAGAAGCTCTTCCACAAGAACTATTTGACAACAGCCGACAGCGGGGAAAAGCCAAGCTTAGGTCCTCTTTGGATTCTGCCCTCGCCGGGTGTCCTTTTCTTGTCGTCCTCGTGTCCTTTCGGTGACAGCCGCCTGTCATTCTTATTGTTTATGAGTCGAAACAAATTTTATTTTATTTGTGTAACTTTAGACGCGTGAAAAAGAAATACGGAAAATAAGCAAACTTTCGGTGAACTCTGTACAAAATGACCAAAAACAAAGCAAAACATAAGCGGGACAAGAAGCCAAAGGAAAATGTAACATAAACTGATTTGTCCTGGACAGTGAAAGTGGGTGAGGGGGGAGGGGAGGGGGGGGGGCGAGATAGTCGTTGCAGGACTTCAAACTAGCGGTGAAAAATGTTTGCAGCTGGCAACTCGCAGGACATGACAAAGGACATGGAAAAATACACCGTCCGAGCGAAACAAAACATAATAGAAAAATGAAATAATAATAATGCCTTGGCACACAGCCCCGGCAAACATGACAGGGGGGGGAAAGGCGGTGAAAGAAGGGAAAGGAGGGAAAGGGGGGAAAGGATTCACCCGGCGAGAAGGCAGCTAAAGCCACTAGTCGTGTATTTGCTTAGTTGATGTCCTTAGGAGAAATTACATTCAGTCCGTCTGCCAGTTGTTGTCTTTGTTTGCCTTGCTAAGCTCTCTGAAAAAACACAGTGGTACGAGGGCAGCAACAACAAAATTGCAGTCTGCACTGCAAGAAAATATCGCCAAAATTAATTAATTACTTTTCGACTTGGAAATTAGCCATTTACGCTAGCAGCTAAATATTTATATATTTTTTTTCAATCACTTTTAATGTGCACAACACAACATTTTAATACCAAGAGTCCTATATATACAAAAATTTAAATTTTTTGGTTTCTTTAGCAACCCCTATAAACCCAATACGCAATTTAAATAGCTAAATTATTAATTTTTTCTAATTAAGACATTTTTTAAAAACTAAGTTACGACTTACAATATTTTTTTGGTTGGGAATTAGATTGATTTACGTTAATAAGCTTGTAAACAAATCAGTAAAAAAGGATTAAGTTGATGATTTTTCTTTTTGTGCAGCAAATTGTCCTTGTTAGGACCCTCAACCCAACCTCGAGTCGCGTATGCACAGAGAAGAAGAAAAAGAAGTGAAAGGAGGGCCAAAGAACAGGCAAACGGCTAGAAAATGAGCGCGCCGCCAGGAAAAACTTTCACCCCACACCCATTATCCCTGCCCCGAAAATAAAAGAATTGCAAAAAGGAAAACAGACAATGAACATAGCGAAAAAGTATCTACAACTCAGGCTTTTGTTGTTGTTGCTTGGGTCAAAACAATTGCAACTAACAAAGCCAACGGAATTCTCGAGATACTCTCCGAAAAGCAAGATGAAATGGTGTATTCGACAGCTGGAAAAAGTATTTAAAAGTGGGTAAAGTAATTTACCCTTTAAGAAAACCTACAACTTTTTATAATGAGTTTAAATCAAAGAGTTATCATAAAAATATTGCTCTATCCAATGGGACAAAATGAAATGAAAGCAAAGGAAACATCTAGGCTCAATTTGCCATTTTATTTGTCTGCCTTCAGTATCACAAAGTCCAGCAATTCCCGACATGTCCTTTCAGTTGCGAGATTTCCACTTCCGCACATGCTTTGACACAGAAAGAGACGGCGACATGTGCACCCACTTAGGGGCAACTTCCTCTCCAGGACGACCCCATCCACATCCACATCCACATCCACATCCACATCCACATCCATAGTGTATCCATCCAGGCCCCAGACAGTTGATCTGTCTTTCAGCTCATTGTTATTGGGAGTTTAATGCACCTCCGGTTGGGGATGCTGTGTCTTTATTGGAAATGGCACTGTGGCCACTCGACCAGGTCCTGCATGGAGGTCCTTTTGTGTTTTTGGACCTCCTGGCCGTTGCGATTCATAATCTAGCAAGGTTGACGCTTTAAAGCTGCCGGCGATTTGCGATAAGTGAAAGAAAATGACTTCAGAACTTAATCCCTAAGCATTTACTTGCTAAGCTAAATTGTAAAAATCAAAAGAGTTACAAGACACACAGTTCTTCAAAATTAAAAACACAAATTCGAAGCTTCTCTCGACTATTGACAATTTATTTGACTCAATGGTTGAAGGCTAATCATATTTTTATTTTTTTTTGGAAAATATACATTTGTTGGTAATATGTTTCAAAACTTTTGAAGCCAAAATGGCTTTTGAAACTAAGAAATACATTTTGACAAACAATTTAGGGCCGATTATTTTTGCTTTGGGATAGATTCTGCTAGACTTAGTTCTTTATATAAATTTATTCATTTGATTTTGTATGTGCAATTGTCCACTTATTGTTTGTAATACAATAAAACTAAACTAATGCTTTAATGAACAAAAATAAGGCAGCCTAAATTGCTTAACCTTCGGTAGAGAAATACAATTGTGAATTCTATTCACCATCTAAGCACCGTTGTGCCACTTCTTCTGAAAGACTTAAGGGCTTGCTTTGATTTTTATTGCGTCAGACACGATTTTTGTTTATTTCTGCATCTCTTACTTTTCTTCCGATTACTTTTCGCTTGATTTGTATTCAATTGTTAGTTTTACGATTCATTCAAAAGTTTTTGGCATCATTACTTTGTCGTTGTTGCGGTTTTTTCTTTTCCAAGTCAAACAACTCTCCTCGTAAACAATATTATCGTCATTATCATCATAGTCGCTGGCAATTTTGATGACTCGGCGCGATTGAAAGTGGTTATGGCCAGCTTTAAATGATCCGCCAAACTTACCAGCACCTAAAGCTTTTTTGCAGTTTTTGGCCATTTTAATGTTGTCTCATTTGTCTGTACACAGAAAACTTTGAGAGCGTTTTTTCCATTGTTTTGGTAAGCCGAAACTATATATCGTGTAAGCTGAAACATCATATGTAACTTTTTTGAGGTATAGCTTAAACATTTTTATAGCTAAAGCCTATTTTTAACAATAATTGTATCTTCTAATATACCAACGTTTTTGTATGTGCCGGTCTTTTCTTTTCTTTACTGTCATGAGCCATTTGAAGCGTTTTGCTTTTGTCCATTTTGCTTCGTTTCGTTTCGATTCGATTCGGTTTCAGTTTCAGTTTGGCATCGTTTTTCTTGCTGATTTTGCTTATGCGAATTTAATTTACCGAAAGTGAGAAATGGTCATGGAACCGACCGTTCCCGCATCCTTCACGCGATCGTCATTATAATGAGCGCTAATTATATTTATATATGTACGTGTCTGTATAATGTTTCAGTTAATGGAAACCTATTGCCGACCATTTCCCATCCGCCCCGTTGGCGTCTGCTTTGTCAATTGCTGCCACAGACGAAAGCATAATTTCTTTTCAAATATTTATTTATTTTTGCGGGTGCGTGTACTTGTAATTACTCGATGGGGTTACGTAACACCATTTGGCTCGAAACTGTCCAACGCGCTGATTACGATGAGATGTCCAATGTACTTCCCTCGTAATTGACGGAGAAAGCATAGCGGAAAACTCAAGAGTTCATCGGAAATCGTCGGAGACGGAACGCCAAATCCTCAATAACGAATTAAATGCATAACCAATAATATTGAATAAGCTGAACATAAACAAAAGGGTGGTAATCAGTGAAATGAAGATTAAATTGCTGGCTATTAAGTTTCTCGTAGGATTTGTATACATATTTGTACCTCTTCATATATAAATTGATATATAGACATCTTTTCTAACAAATTAATTGACTTATTAGATAAAAAGCGACATCAATTAATACTCTCTTAGTAAATCAACCATTAACAGTATATCAAAAAACCGCAATCTATTAATCCAGCAAACTGTAAATCAATTTCTTTTTAACAAAATCGCTATAATTTTTCAAAGTAAGTGAAATATATAGCCTGAAACAATTTTTGTATTTTTTTAATGTTAGTCTAAGCTGCATATTTTGATATTTGAGCAATTTATAATATAAGTTTATACAAATTTTGAATTCATTTTGCATTACAAACTTATGATTGTTATGTATACATTTTTTGTAATCCATAAACAATGAAAAGATATTGCAAATGTGGGTGTTAATTTGAAATTTTTTGTATTACTTTGCGCATATTCCTTGGTAGTATGAACAAAATGTGTCCCCAGGCAAATGGAATCCGTTTCCAGAGGTCTGAATTTGAATTCAGAACTCTTGATTTTGCCATACTTCTGCCTTTGGCCAAACCCTCTTCAGTGCCAATACCCACAGCCCCTTGTTCAATGAATTTGCTGCATCAGATCTCTGTCCAAATATTGCCTTTGTTGTATCGCACGGCCCTCACAGTCGCATTTCTGTCCTGGGCTCCAATCCCTTTGACGTATTTCAGAAATTTGTGAAATTTTTTCCGCTCGGCCCGAAACAGCTTCTAGCTGCGACTCCACCTGGCTGAAAGCTCCCAATTTTCGCTTTCCGCACCCAGTTGGACATAGTTCAATGCCGAATCCTTTGCCGCCTTGCAGAGCCACATTCCCCAGCAGAGCCACATTCCGATGCTAATTCTAATTAAGCGCATTTGATGAAGTAAACGTGTCCCGAGTTTTTACTTCATAAAGAAGGCAACACAAATCCGAAACGAAACCAAACTGAAACTAAAGAACGGAACGCAGGGGGCGGGGGGGAAAAAAAAGGATCGCCGGAAAAGCGAGAAAGTGGGAAAAGGGAAAAGCGCAGAGGGTTGAGCTCACAGATAAAATTTCAACGCGCGCTCATTAAAAACTTTTGGAACGGCAATAAAAAAAATACAGCAACAACAATAGGGGCCTGAAGATGAATAAATAAAATAAAATGTGTAAGAGAGGCGGAGAATGGCGGAGGAAAATTCATTGTCATTGTCAAAATAAATTTTTCTTTTGAAATCCATTAAAGGTTTCATTTGAAGCGAAATTGTTAGAAAAGTGCAAACGGCAAGCAAAATCCAGTCGGGATAAAAAAAGCGAACCGAACCGCAGATGAAGGAGAAGAAGTGGCCGGAAAAAATTGAAATTATTACAAAACTTTTGTGATTATCTCGGCGGCCCCTGCCGCGACCATGTCCTTCGGCCCGGACCGCTCCAATCAGCCATCGTCCTGCGAAACTGGGCAGAAAAAAGTCAAGTTTGTGTCGCCCAATAACTGTCAATGCGGCAAGCGTTTGGGCGTGGCCATTCGCTCGATTGCGCGGACAATTGTTGCGCCAATACGCCAAATTACGAAATAAAGTCCAAGTCAAGCCGAAACAGGAAAACCCTGCCCAAAATTCCGTATTCCAAACATTAAAAATAAAATTACTATACTTAATACAAGGGTATACAAATTAGTATATACAATTATAAGCCAATCATAAATTCATTGTAAGTAAACATTTAAAATTTAGAGCTGAAACTTGAACCCCCTTCAGCATGAACTTAAGATCATAATTAAAAGACTTTTTGTTAATATATAGCATTATTTATTGAGAGTTTTAAATCTGATTTAATTTAATTAGTCTGTTTACTATGTAAAGTCTTTACAGTATTTAATTAATTTGTATAGCATGCGCAGGCTATCTAAAATTTTATATTAAATTTAAAAAGTTCAAACTTTTTTCTTTAGCCATAATATAAAACAAATATATTAGTCGCATATGCAAAAATACCAATATACATTTGCAGCTTAGTAATTAAGAATGTATATAAAATATTTTAAAAGCTTGAAATTAGTTATTAATTTATTTAAAAGGTGTAAGCCATAATATTGATTTAATATTAGACAGCCTGAGGGAACTAAATTACTTAAGCTTAAAGTTATTAAATCTACTTTGCTCAAATCACTTTCTAGAGAATTTCTTATGTAAAATCTATACTTTTGTAGTTATTAAAACTTTGATTTTGAGCTTAAAAATATGATGGTCAAAATTCGATCAAAGTGAAACCCGGATCAGTCTATTTAGTCTTAATTAGTCATCGCACTGAAATTAAACGAAACTAGGTGATAAACCTATTAGCAGATGCGTGGCATAAATCGGTTTTATAAATATTTAATAAACAGCTGGCCAGTTGTGAGTGGCGTAGTGCCGTAGTGCCGTAATACCCTGTGGCAAGGCTGCGGAGAAAGCTACCATCGGCAATGGCCTTGCCGCCTGTCAGTCAACCCCGCCGCCCCCAGCCCACAAACCATTCCCAAAAAAATAGGGGGTGCGGCGGGCGAGCCACTTAATATAGAGATTTATGCTAATCAAGCAAAATGTATTTGCCGAGAGGGGTCTCAACTCGGCGACTTCGTCATCTCAGTGGCTCAAATGGAATGGAATCAAGGGAAGTGGAGTGGATTTTGGGGGGGATTGGCCGCTTCGTCATACTAAATGAAAGTGAAAATTCTTATGTAATATGCTAATATTTCTTGCCGCGCCTTGTATTTGAATTTTTGCTGCCGATGTTTCTGCTGTGTGGATTACGAGAGATTTTTATAATTTTAGATTTATGGAAAGGGGCTGCTGAAGAAAGCGACGGCGCAGAGGAACCCAGAGAAGTTTTGAGTCGTTGTTATTATCTTCTGAATGCTGTTGTTGCTGTCATCTAATAATCGCCAACGAAATTTCCAGAGATTTTTTGCTGGATTTGTTTTTATATATCAAGAAGGGAGGAGGGGGAAAAAAAAAGAAAAAAATTATCGCATTTTTGCTTATTTGTTACGACATTCATTTTTCGTACGGTTTCTTGGGACCTGATTTATTCACAATTGGCCGTGTTTGTGCTCAAACTAATTAATTTAAATTTAAATGTGCGTGTAAATGGAAAGTTTTATACTTTATGGCCCGGCTCGCATTTATAAATATATGTGATTTTTTTTTGTAAATAATTTATGGAGCCACATAATTTGGGATTAGATAATGAAAAAATCTGTAGTATCTGCATACATATCGCTGTAGATGCGTATTTGTGTGCCGATTATGGCTGCGTATTAAAAATCAATTAATCTGGAGAGAAAACATTCATTATGCTAATAGCATGGAGTGGAGCCCAACACGACAATTGATAAATGAGGCAGCGAGTAGGTGAAATGCAAACAAAAGCCATGAATTAATTGAACACATTTTTAATGCCGAATAATCCGGCGAACAAGTTAGTTATCCATGGGCGATGCAGCAGGGAATGTATTTAATTTACGGCTTAGAAAAAAATTAAATCATGTCTGTCCCAAAACATGGCTAAAATTTTGGTAGCCAATGTAATTCTTCTTCGGTCATTTTGATAAGCTTATTAAATTATAGTTTAAGCTTATTAAAATTGTTTTTTTTTCTAACAATAAATAGGAGGACATTATTTTAAAGCAAATAATGTAAATCTGTATCGTTAATTTTTCATTTATATGTTATGACCTTTAATATCAACGATAATGACATGCCCTGTTTATAAAAACATTGCATTATAAGATTGGAATATTTTATGACCATTTTTTGGCACTATCAACTGAAGCTCTCTTATGATTTTTAGGTTCAGCAGGGATTAAACAACTATTAAAATTTATTGAACTATATAAATAATTATGATTGACTAAAGCAATACAAACAATTTAATTTTACAAACAATTATGGTTGCCCGCATAAAATAAATGTAATTGTTTGCATTTCAACTTGTAAACCTTTTTACGTTAATTATGCAGAACTTTCTGTCCCATTTTTCGAGTTAAGAGCATTTTCAGGTAAGTCAATTTGAGCCCAATTTTCAATTGGCATTTTTGTGTTCCGCCTTGCCAGTCAAATAGTTCGTTAACAAAGACAACACAACTCACATTCGGTTTTTGAAATAATTTACTTAATTAAATTTAGCGGCCGCTTGCATTAAACAATCGCATGAATTTGATTTAAAAATAAAGCTGTCCACAGCGCACATGCATTTTAAATGGATTGAATAAATAAATTAAGCAGAAGGGCAAACAAATCACTTGGCCGCTTTTCCGATAAATGGACGCTGACAGTTGCTACGGTTTGTGGGCCTCAGTAGGGATTATTGCAGCAGCAGTTCTTGATGAGGGCGTGTTCGTAGCAGGATTTGGCATACAGCAGCGAGCAGTCGTAGTACAAACACTGGGGCGGTCGCAGCTGCGGGGCGGAGGTGGCTGGGGGGGGGGGAGGGCAGTGCCAAATTGAATAAAATTAATAAATGCAGGCGATTAAAAAGCGTGCATAAATAATGTCGCCAAAGGCCGGAGCCAATGACTACTGATTAATTACCTGGAAAGTCGCAGCAACAGGCGTCGTGAACCATCTTGTGGGAGCAGTACGTGTACACCGAGGAGTCGCACAGCGGGCATCCGGGCTGCTGCGGCGGTGGACCGTAGCCCGGTCCTGGTCCAGGAAATCCTGCGGGTCCGGATCCGGATCCGGGTCCCAGTCCGGGGCCTACTCCCGGCCCGAAGCCACCAACGCCTCCGAAGGCGGGGCCCAGGCCATTGCCGAAGTTCTGACCACCGAACTGACGGGCTGAAAGAACCACAAATATTACATTTAAAATAACACACTTAAAGGAACACATTTTTAAAAATTACAAAACCACCGACTTCCTTAAAAAACCTTGCACAGAAAATATAATAAACAAAATAAAATTCCTAAAAGAAACAAATATACACAGCCTAATTTAAAACTAAGAAACATACATATATATAACAAATAATTCTAACCATCTTTAAACAAACATAGTCGAAGGCCCCGTAGCTAGCACTATGATTTTTATGTTAGCTTTTAGTTTATAAACTATTCAATCATTGATAAAAAATAAATAATAAATAAGTAAGTTTATTTATTTACTAATATTTAGCCAGGACTGTTGAACTTTATATACATGTAGCTAGATCAGGGATATCTGCATAATGATTTGAAGTGCTCACTTTTAGTTCGTTTCTAATTTATTTAAGGTAATTCCATTCTATGTATATATCAAAATATTTAAGAATGCTAATTAAGTGCATTGAGTCATTAAAAAGCAAAATATCGATTCCGAGTTTAGTTTGCGCTCCTTTTGTCTTTAAACTTTGAAATTGAATAAAATCTTTAATTTAACTACATATATTCAAAGCTCTAACTTTGCCCAAATAAAAAAAATGTATAATCCTATATTTATTTATTTTTAAAAACAAAACGCATATAAGTTGCATTCAAAAAGCTCGTGTTGACCGATTTATGCGATTAAGCCAAAACATTGGACTAGTTACGCTTCCACTATTTTGATGTGTGGTTTGTTATGCAATAAACTTGTTATCCGAATTAAAAAAAAGGCTAGAAAGTTACAAAAAAGACTTAAAATTTAATCTGCTTGAACAAAAAAAAAAGAGTTTAGCCCTTTCGTTGATTTATGTACTTAAAAAAATATATTTACGGTTTAGCTGTGAGATATGAAACAAAATAAATGTGATATAAATCTAATTTATAAGAATTTCATTTAACTTCTGAACAACTTTGAGTTAATCCATTCTCTTCAAAATGTGTATTCTGATGCCGAAAAACTAAGAAGTCAAATCTTTAAGGAGTAGGAGTATAATAAAAATGTTAAAGATTTATAAAAAGTAGGTGTGATTTAAAGCAGTAAAGTTTTATGAATGCTTTTTTGTTTATAAACTGAAGTATGGTTGGTAGTTACCATCCATGTCTCTATTTTAGCTCAAATTAATGATTAGATTATAATATAAGTTAGCAGGATTTTACTAGAATAAAAATAATTATCTACGTTTAAACTTTTAATTTTTAAATAAACATTGCCTTAATATTACCCCAAAATCGAATATTAAAACAAGCATTGCCAAAAATCTGTTAAAGAATAAATAAAATAATGCATATAAAAGTGATACGTAATCCCTGGATTGAATTGATTAAGGTATGTTTTTATTTGCTGAATAAATTATAAGTTATTGTTCAGCTTATAGTGAAGTATTATAGTACAGTATTTTTCCCACCCGCTTACCTGCAGTTTCCTGTTTCGCCGTAACCGAGACGATTGCCACGAGCACGAGCAGTAGCACGTGGTCCACACTGCGTATGCGCAACATCTGGGATTCCTGCGTAGAGCTCTCCTGCCACCAAAAAGCCGAGTGTCGAGTGCCGAGTGCCGAGTGATGGTGCTGATGCTGGGACTGCCGTGCGTCGACTGCAACAAAGGAAACCTTTATAGAGCCACGATCGAGTGGCGATCGATGGGGCTTTCGCTTTCAACTTGTGACAAATTCATATATAATTTGATTTGATATTTGATGGCTCTGGAGGCCACAACAAAGCGCGACAACAAAGCAAATGACACGACAGTTGATGCTCAGATCTCGGATTTCAGCTTTCCAGCACACCCAAAAGTCGACAAAAAAAAAAAAAAACGTTGAGTGAGACTTTAACGAAAGTTACGGGGGCCGTGAAGTGAAGTGAACCAAATCGAAGCAGCCGGTGCTAGAGTTTATTTGTATTTCGATATGTATTTGTATTTTTCGGTTCGATTGCTCTGACAAGTTGATTGGCAAAACTCAGCCGAATACTCCCACGCAGTCAGATTCAAAGATTTCTGGCCGTTGACACATTTCTCGATTGGCAGCGAAATCTCGCCACCTGCAGCTGCAACCTTTTCAACTTTTACTTTTCCACTCCAACTTCTGCTGTTAATTGCTTCATCTGCTTCATCTGCCCAAGTTATTTTCCCAGACTCGCGGAAGCGCTGGCCGAAGCATCGCTTATGTAAAATTAATAAGACATAAAATAAATTTCGAATTATGCGCATAAAACAAATATCTGAAACGGATTTTGTCTGCGTTTGTTTTTGTTTGGATTCGGGTTCGGTATTTCGGTTGTTAATCGTTTAAGGCGAAACGAGAAACGCGAAAAGCAAAGTAAAAGTGTTTCATTTTGATTGAGTCCGAGCTGCTAATTGATTTCTGGCCATTATGCTAATGGGTTGGGTCCAGACATCACATTCTAGAAGGTGAGATGATCTCCCGCCCAATCTCAATCGCAATCGCAATCATGATCTCAATCGACATCCCCATCCACTTTCTCCTGCAATAAGCTCGAAAGGCGAAAGTCCCTTTACCGCTGCCCGTTCGAAGCAGCCGAAATGGCTCCCAAATGTAATTTCATTTAATTAACTGGCCCCAACAGCTGCTTCTGGCCAGTGGACTGAGCCCGGCTTGAGCCTGGTCAAGCGCAATTTAAATGCAGCAGATGAAAGCGAGCATAAAATGCTGGCAGACCCCGGCCCTTGGAAAACAAATATGAAATGTTCATTTCGACTGCCGTTTTCATTTTCATTTTCATTTTCATTTTGATTTCCATTTGCATTTGCAACTGACTCGACTGAGTATCTGTCGGTACGTGTATCTCGTTATGTGCTCGTCGTCGCTCTGCGTTGATTATCTTGTAAATTTGTTGCACGTTTTTGATGCAAATCCGCTTGTCATGTCTACTACACTGCCACACACTCCACACACAAAAAATTACACAAGTGATGTCATCACCTGCTGCAGATGCTGATGGCGATGCAGATGGGGATACAACGATACGAATGCGTACTTGTAGATAACAAGATGGATGGGCCGCCCTCCATTTGGATCTCACGCACGCAGTGTCGCAAGCTTATTGCGCATAAGTGGCAAGGCTAATCTGTAAGCCAGACAGCTTTCTTATGCCCTCCCATTTGTATCTGTATCTTTGCCTGTACCCCAAAAGTCCAACTTGGTCAGTTTGAAATTCATCAAGCATAGTGATATTGAAATGTTTCCATAACATAACTTTTAATTGGATAATCTCTTGGCAACACTATAAAATGACTCTCTGAATTTGTCAATACATTTGAAAACACCTGAAAATGTAAGCATATACTCTTTTTTCTGCTGTATTTGCATCCGCTTCCGTATCTCAAGTGCATCTACGGCCATGTATCTCAATTTGTAAGCTTAGCTCCGCGAGCCCCAAAAGAAAACAATAAAAACAATAGAATAATGCGACAAAAGAAGGGCCGCACAGTGGTTCTGCTAACGATCAACAATATCAACATAAAATGTTGAAGCCAGAGTATACATTTTTGACGTAAACTTATCAGGCTTAACATAATATAGTTCACATTTTATAAATAATAAAAATCACTACATGTATTATTATTGTTGAAATTAAATTATTTGTTTTAAGTTTTAATATAATATTTTAGTGAGAATGCTTGTGTTTATGAACTACTGCATTGTAATCATTGTAATCTTTTTCTTGCTATTACGATTTTGTTATGATTTTTTATAAATATTCAAATGTTATTATCTTTGTATTTCGAGTGATTTATTTAATTGATTAATTTATAATTAATTTAATCGTAGTGTAGATTTATTTTTGAGAGGGTGGTAAATTATCTTATTATAATTAACAACAAATATTTTATGTTTTTCTTAAAATAAAGTGTTTGTTATTGTGAATATTGTCTTTACTTGTAGGTCGATGGTTGACGGAGGTGTAAAACCTACGAGAATTAGCAACGTTGAAATATTTGTATTTCTAGTGATGGCTGTCGAGTGTCACTCACGTTAATCTCCATTCCATGTTTTGTAGATATCTTTTTTTTTGCGAAGCGGAACCAGTGTGCGCTGGCGATCGAGCATACGTGCGCGTATCTGACAGATACATGTGACGTAACCGCCGACGAGACATTACTTTTACCACGCATGTCATCGCCATCTCGCCGTCTCTCTCCCTCGCTCTGCGTCTTATTTATTGGTTTTCGTTTCACTGGAATTTATCTCACTCTCTCTCTTTTTGTATCTTGAAGTTCGTCTTTCGAGTAAACAGGTCACTTCTGCTTCTTATAGTGGCTTGTGCGGCCACTTTCCAGCCCGCGATGAGTGACCTCAATTAAACGCCTGAAACGCTGCCACGCCCAGATGGCGCACCTGTACCGCCCCCCCCTTCACCACCATTTCACCGCCCTTTCACTGCCCTTTCACCGCCCCCGCCTACCAGCTACCACCTTCGATTGCCCATTGTCGACTGACCACAAAATTGAATGCCGCAACCGAAATTCCCTTCTGGCCAATGCAAATGGTGAAAGGGGGCACTTGGGGCATGTCCCTGGGGCATATGCAAAATTAAACTCGTAAACAATGCACGGCGATGAAACGGCCATCGAAAACCCATTTGGTTTTGTTTTAAATATTTATTTTATTTGTGGGTGCTTTGATTTATATGCGGGCTAATAACCAATTGGCTGCCACCGAAAATGCAATGGGAACAAGTCACAACTTCCGCCACACAATTCCATATTCAAAAGTGTGACTAGCGATTAGTAAGTATCTAAGTATACAAATATATATAATAATAAAAATATTTATAAGCCCGCAAGCATTTACAAATATGTGATTATTTATTTTTCATCAAAAATGAAATTTAAGCTAACCGCAAGGAAAAAATAAAAAATAAACATGCAAAAAAACCCACCGCCCCTCTCAACAAAATGCTTAATCCGGAATGAAATTTTCCAAATCAATTACTTGATTCCATACAATTATAATTAAAGTTCGAAAATTTAATTTAAGTAATTAAAAGCACTATCGTTTGGAGGATGTAAAACTGAATATTGTTATAATTACCACGAACTCCTACTGAAAAACTCACATAAATGAACAATTTATAATTACAACGCGAATTTTGTTTATTAGAAATATGTTGCCCAACAAGTGCTTTCGTTGCGCTGCTGTTGCCGCTGTTATTATTATTATTATTATTATTATTGTTATTTTTATTGCATTAGTTGCTTTTGTTTCTGCTGCCAACGTTGTGTGTGGCACAAACCAATATTTGTGCTCTCAGGAGTTCTTCTGGTGGATGTGTCGATGGTGGCAGTGATGCGTTTGTTGATGCTTGCGCTATATTTACACAACTTATTTGCAGACAAAATGTAAAAATGCCAATATTTAAACAATTTAATATGATAACAAGGGCCGGTATGGAGAAGGGAAATTATATTTTTGAAAAACCCTCAGACGCAACCCCCACAAAATCGCATAAATCAATTTAAAATATTTGAATATTCAAGCCCCAGATTAGTATTCGTGAGTGAGGGCTGTAATTAATATTTAGTTTCAGTTTCCAGCTTGTGTCTGTCATATGGCCATCATGGAGGTCCTTCCTCTTTCGTCCAGAGGGGATTATTATTAAGGCAGATAGGAGCGATGGAAAAATAAGACAAGTTCATATATGAAGTCCTGAGGAATGCGGAGCATCCGTACAATGCCAGTAGATGCCTGCAGCCGGAGATAAACTACGAACTGAAACTGAAACTGAAACCGAAATCTGACTCATACATAGTTTTCCGAGAGCGGAGAAAAGAAAACGCCAACGATGCTCGCTGCTCACTGCTCTGCGAAAAATATGCAAATTAGCTTTATTATTTGACAGTTTCTATAAAATGCAAAAGCCACAAAAGGCAGCAGCAGCTACAACTTCATCAACGTCAATGAAAACTTTCGGTGCGTTGGGGGAGCCGTAAGCTTGTCCATCCAAGTGTTTTGCGGCCCAAAACGCCGCCCATTTCCCATTTCCCGCTCCCAACCCCCCCCAATCACCCCACTCCCCCGGAAAGCACCCACATCGCTCTGGCTTATATGACAAACTGAAATGCAATAAACAAGTTGACAACTCTGACAATTTGGACAAGAGAAACATGTTAAATGCTCAGAATTATGACAAGAGACGAGGAGTCGAATCCAGAACGAGCAGTCAAAGTCAGGACCAAAAAGGACAAGGGGAGTGGGTGGGGGGGGGGATATGGCCAAAATGAGAGCAAACAAACAAATGGCATAAAGAATAAGTAATAAGCATGCAAATGCGTCAAGAGAGCAACTCTCCAGATGCAGATACAGAATAATACAAAAGCTCGGTTACTGCTGCCACAGCCGTTACTGCGTGGCTCGAGTGGGTATCTCATGGATACGAGATACTTTTTCGGCTTAATTACTTTGAGGAAGCCAGGCAACCGGCTCTCGGGACTGCCGCTGCTCCGTATCTGCTCATCCAAGTATCTGACTGACTATCCCAGTATCCAGGCATCTGAGTACTCAAGTACCCAAGTATCCGAGTATCTAAGTATCTGCCGGGGGCCCTGTCTAACTATTAAGGGAGCAGATACTCATTGGCAACTTTTTCGCCAACTTTCCAGAGCCCCTCACTGTTGAGTCCAATCAGGAGCCAGTTGCATTACATTTTCCAAAGATAACAATTCGTTTTGATTAGGACTGGATGAAATCACTGGGCATCGAAGCATGACAGTCATTGTTTTCGAAAAATGTGAATAGATAACACATAGTTTAGACCCAGCAAAAACAGCAAAATGGACATTTCGGCCCTAATATTTATCTTTTCTTAGAGCCACTAAAAATTTCTTGTTGTATTTGTAAGGCAGACTAAACAAATTTTGAAAAAATGTATATTTTGTTGGTATTGCTTTCTCATTTTCATAAGATACTCAAAATGAAATATAAATTTCCATTCTATTCGCTGAGAATCTCGGAAGAAATCATTGCTAAGAAATAATATTTTTATGACCAGAAAAATATTATATTTACACAAAATATTCCACAAAATGTTGGTTTTTGATTTCCAATCCACAGTGACCATTTAAATTTCTTCCCCGGTGACTTAAAAACTAAATGCAATTGGAATCAAAGAATTTGTACATTTATTCTACACTGACTAATACATTTTGGTTATTATTTATAGAACCCTGTGATTAAACTTTTGCCTTCGGGCCTGAAAATATACTTTCAAGGAATGGCGCGATTGCAAACTTCCAATTTTCACCCACATTCCTCCAACCTTCCGTCTTCCTTCGAGTTTGCCAAGTTTCTTCTTGATTACCGTAAAAAATTTGCCAACAAACAAACAAGATACGAGATACATTGATGTGCACGAGAACAGGGATATGACATCACATGGGGCCCTTTTACGGCCACCGATAACAAAGAAAGTTGGGCTGGATTTTGGGCGGCTGTTCAGGAGGTTGCGACAAATTTATTTGCAACTTGGGTCAAATTGATTTGCCGATTTGAGGGGCCCATTTGAAGTATCTGCCCGATGCAGGGCTGGAAAATGATTACAGCCGGCGACTAAATAATTTTATTTGCCCACTATTGTTGGCCGATTTGTTTGCTGTTCGTCGTTGCTGCTGCCATTACAAAGTCAACACAATGAAATTGACCAACGAGCGCGTTGTCATTGTCATCGCTGCCATGCTGCTGTTGCCACCGCCGCCCCGGGGGCAATATTTTGTTTGTCTTTTAATTGTTTGCCCCCCTTGTGACGCCAATAAAATTATGCAAAACTCTGCCCCGCAATCGATAGAGGGGCAGACAATCAGCCGCTTCGATGGCAGCCATCGGTTGCATAAGTTCCAGTTCCCCCAGGGGTTAAGCATTCACCGTGGCTGAAACTGTGGGTTAAGAAAAGCACTTAGCGCAGGTCAGGAAATCATTCGAGTTCGCAAGTATGGGGTTTCCAGGAATTAGCTTTACGGAAACAATTTTCAACAAGCCATCCTTTACGTACCCTATATATACATCGATCAAAAGTTTTATCTATTCCGGTTACTCTACATGGGAAATGTCTTTTGACATTAAAATAGGTTCCCAATCAAACAATTATTTCAAAAGTTATTAAGAAACTATGTTTAAAATTGTCAGCAGATAAATATACCTTACCCGCGGCAATGAGATTGAAAGTGGCATTATTTGTTAGAGGTTTGAAATTGGTTAACAGTCGGAACATTCAACTATAGCATTTCTTTTTGTTTTTAGTCTTCTATGCCTCCAAATCTTATTGTAAGAATTTAAATATCATTTAAATAACTACTATTTTAGACACTACCTTTCGGAATTTGAATCAAACAATAAATGAGCAATCGTTTATTTACCATTTTTAAGTAGCACATTTAAAAATGAAAACACAATCAGATTTTATAATCAGACACTTTTTTTATTTTTGAATCAGCCTTTTCCCATGCGTAGCCAGCTTGTTTGTAACATCTCGCAGTTCACTTACTTCAGAGTTATGAAATGCCGCTCCCCGAACTCTTTTCCCATTATCGTTAGGGAGTAGCTCCGCTGATTACCAGCGCTTTTCTCTTGACCAATTGAACAACAAACAAGGGGATCGCTGGATAAACATCTAACAAGCGGGGCAAGCGAATCTCTTTCGTTTATCTTTCGGCTTAGCCCCTTTTTTTTCCAGTGGGTACTATTTTTTTTCGGTCCGATCCCGGACATCATCAGATCGTAGCATCGTTTTATGCAACCCTTGTTGTGTTTAGATGCGATCACGCCCAAGTGTTAAGTGGCCCATTGTGGGTAATTGCATCATGGGTTCGGTCGCGTTTGGGCAACCATCGAATAGCTTGAAAATATGAGCTCTTGCTCTTGATTTGCCGAGGTCTCCTCTTTGGTTTATGCGTACTTTCGGTGTTGCCATTGCAGCCATCTCGGTATATTTGCACTTCAATTATGCACTGTGGCCACGGCCAAAAACGAGGGTAAGGGGCTCCGAAACTACGACCCAGACCAAGACCAAGACCAAGACCACGTCTAAACAGACAACAGGTAGGCAAACAAAACGCTCGGTGGGAAAGCGTGTCGAGCCATCCAGAGGGGTAATGGGAATGGGGATTGGGGATTGGAAACTGGGGACTGGGGACTGGAGACTGGGGCTACGATGCAGCATCCCAGAGTCAATAGCAGAGTTGCCGGCAACTCGGAAAACATTGCCGTAGGCACGGCGAAATTTGCATACACTGACCTATCGTCGATATCTTATTTGTTCACCTTTGAGCACAGGAACAAGCCGAAAATTGTTTTCGATATTTAATTGGCTTTCATTTACCACTAATCGGATGTCGTAGAGCTCTAGAGTGTGCTAGAATGGCTATCACTTGGGTAGATTTATTGAATATATTTATGTAGCATTATAAGTCTAGTCGATATTGAATTTTCATGAAAAAATCCTTACTAATTAGTCTACGATTAAGAATTTTATATGCCTTTTATAAAATCGGCCATAATATCTTTTGATTGAGAGTTTCTATGCGAAATAAATTCATTGATTGTTCAATGAGTTTATTGTAAAACAACTTGTTCAAAATGCTCCATGACCAAAGTGTAATTAGATTTACCAACTCCATATTTTAAGACATTACATAAGCTTAAATATAATGTATTTTTTATTTTATTTAAATTAAGTATTCAATTTTAAAGTTGCAACCAGTTTTATATGGAAATGAGGTAAGCTTTTAATTGTTCTTATTGCTTATATTTGGCTTTTATATTTGAGCTATATGACAATGGCTTTTCACAAAACAGGTGATGGCTGAAAACTAAGCCTTTTAAAAGTATTATCTGCGATTAGAAGATCATATATTTTCCAGATTAAATGACTGGAGTTGCGTACAGACTGCAGTCAGGGCATTCGTTGGGCGAAAGGTGCGGAAGTGCCTTGGGATGTGAAAATATTTGCATACGCAAAAATGTGGCAAGGAAAGTGCTGTCACAGGGTTGTGGGGGGAGGGGGATTGAGGGTCGAGAGGCGTTTACAATTGGGTGAGGTAGGGTGGCACTTGCCATAGCTCCGAGTTCGGGCACCAGAGCTGATCTGAAGACTTCGCCTGCAGCTTGTGTGCGAGTGCGCAAATAAATAAGCATAAATATAGTTGAGTACTTGTGTAATTATGGCAAATGTTATTTGATTTTGGCACCCCATGCCAACTCCCCCCCGCCACCCCTTTTGGACCATATAGACCGCAGTTGCGTGCTCCACATGATAGTGGGATATAGTGGGGAGAGGCTGATATTTGCACATTTCGAGAGTGCTGCTGCTGCTGTTTGCACTTTCGCCCAAATGCCAACACAACAACAGCGACAGAAAAAGATGCGAAAACCGAGGAAAATAATAAAAGCAAAATAAAATTCGCATATGGCTGCTGCTTCTTGGACAACCCACCATCTACCTCCCAGCCTACACAGCAAGAAATTGTACTGTCAATCAATTTGGATCAATCGATCTTGGGCAAATTGGAAAACAAACACCATAGGTTTGGATGATGGCTCTCTCCTGAGCGCTTAAAATTCCCAAGTGAATTCTAAATTTTTTAAAACAAAAATAAGAGATCAAATTATGAATGGTTTTTGTAACCCTTTACAAATTGTTGAATGATCATTTAAAACAATTGTATTTATACACCCGAAATCAGAATCTTAAAAAATTACTTTTAAATGCTTTTTACAAAAATGTTAAAAAACGTATTTATAAAAAGCATTTATAAATATTGTTTAAGATCATAAGACAAAATGCGATAAATGAATTTTATCCACTATTTCAATTTTGAAGAAAATAAGATAATATAAAATAAGATATATTATTTTCGTATATGAAAATTAGAGTTTATCTTATTTCTTATCTTATATTTATTGGCTTTCATATTCTTCTTTATATGCATTTTTTTGAGTGTATCAGGCCTGGCTGCGGCAGTTTTCGTACTGCAAGCATGCAGAGCAAACAAACAAGCTTATGACATATCAAACACAAAACATACAGCGCATAATCAGCTGCTGCTCAATGCTCGATGCTCGGTGGCAACTTGGTGCAGCTCTCAAAAGTTTCCATGACAGCGATGCCCCAATGAAATGAAGGCGGTGCACAGTGGGACAGCCAGCCTATAGACCACAAAATATGCTTGAAATAGAAGGTATATAAGACCAATCAGACGCAAAATAATTTGGGAAATCCAATCCAAGCAAATACAATTTTTCAAAACAAATAATAAATATGCTCGTTTTTAGTAAATTGAAACAATACCTGTATTTGTTTTAGTTTATTTATATTCCAGTATCACCGATTTTATTTGGGATGACAGATATTTTCTAATTAAAATTGCTTATATATCAAGACATCTCAAGAAGTCAAAAGAAATGTTGTAAATCGTTTTTAAATCATTTCGGCATTTAATAAGTTTCTTTAACTAACAAAGAGCCTTATAACTTCCAAATCATAATTCATTTTCTTGAGGTTAACTTGTGGCATGATCGGTGATCACCTTTTTATTTGTGGGTTATATGGAAGTCTTACTTACCACAAGTTAACCTCAAGAAAATGAATTATGATTTGGAATTTATAAGGCTCTTTCCCAATTTTAGTAGATATTTTTTAATTCGGTATGAAATATCTCCTGTGCTCCATTCCAATGTGCTGTGGGTGGTTTCGGGGATAAGAATGGTTGGTTGGTTGCTTGAAGCAAACACAATGGTGCACGTTCGCTGTGCGGCGACTGCAAATGCACCTCCACTTTAAGCCAGTCGCCGGTTGGAGCCATGTGCAACCTGCTTTTGTTTTTGAGTTCCTGCCAAGTTTACATTACTAAACAATGGGGCACAGGACGATGCATGGGATCTCCGGGATTCCAATATTAGCAAAATTAATTAATTAATTAGGAAAATAACAGGAAAATTAAACGTACGTCGAAGCGAAAAGCAATCCGATTAGGACTAAATTCATGGCAATGCAAAGATAAAATGCGTTATGATTAGAAACCCGTTTAACAATGAGATGCATTATCAGAACACAGTGCAGCAAGGATTTAGCTTTACAGGGAAGTCCGACACTGTGCAAAAATTATTATCCTCCAAATTCAATTCAAATTTTTGTGTATTTGGAAAATAAACAGAATGCTTCAGAAAAAGAAATTGGTTAGTTATTCAATAATATTATTTTAAAATATAAATATTTATACCCGTTACTCGTAGAGTAAAAGGGTATATTGTATTCGTGCAAAAGTATGTAACAGGTAGAAGGAAGCGTTTCCGACCCTATAAAGTATATATATTCTTGATCAGGATCACTAGCCGAGTCGATCTAGCCATGTCCGTCTGTCCGTCTGTCCGTCTGTCCGTCTGTCCGTCTGTCTGTCCGTATGAACGCTGAGATCTCGGAAACTATAAAAGCTAGAGGATTGGCATTTTGCATGTAGATTTTAGGAGTTCCTACGCAGCGCAAGTTTATTTCAAAATGGTGCCACGCCCCCTCTGACGCCCACAAGCCACAAGCTGTGGCCACAGTTTTGATGCTATTATGAAAATTTTTTTTTATATGTATTTGTTTCGTCAATACCTATCGATTGGCCAAATAAAAGTTTGCCACGCCCACTCTAACGCCCAAAAATCCATTAAACGCTTAAGCCTGGCTAGCGCCTACATTTCCGTTTTCATGGCGTATACAATAGCGCCATCTAACGGATGATTTTGGAACAGCTGGCCAAGGTGCTCAACAGAGTCAACGTTAATTCTCGATAAGGATTTCTATTAAAGGAAATGGCGATGGCTTTTATTTGTCAATACCGAACTATATCCCAAGAACTATGCAAATCAAATCAAGTTAGCCAAATTGGAGGTGTTCCCTGGGTACAGATTTTAACATAAAAATCGGGAGCTAATTCGAGCGGCGAAAAACATACAAGAAGGCATATTTATATTAAGTTGTTTAGCTGAGTAACGGGTATCTAATAGTCAAGGCACTCGACTATAGCGTTCTCTCTTGTTTTAAGTTTAATTATATATTTGCTTTCTTTCCTGATTTCTTGGGCTTGAAAATTTGATTTTGCTTGAGAAGTTCGGTTGTGCTTAGGTTAAGCAGCTTATGGCTTAAGTCCATTCGTATTCGTATTCATGGAAAATTCACAATAATTTAGGCATTGTTTTCAAATTGGTCGAGCACAACCATTTACCTGAAATTTGCTCTATTGCAAATCGAAAACTGATCGGAAGGCAAAGAGAATGGCTCCTTTGAAAGCAGTTTCAAATGCCTAAGCGTGGCTGTGGTTTTTCTTTAAAGGTAAAATAATGTATTGCGTTTCTAACAAGAAAGGAAGCAATTTTTCTATACCCTTGCAGTTATTGAAAAACGACTACATTTCGATTTCTATGCCTATATTACTGAAAACAATGAAGCTATTTCGATTTTGTGCTGCATTTTGCCATCGTTTCTATGGCAGCTATATGATATCGATGTCCGATTTTAATTTAATGAAAAACATTATTCCATGGTATTTAAAAATTACCACATTCCAAAGAAAAAAAATTGATTAAAATTAAATTACGCTGTACATATTTTTTTTCCCAATAAAAGACGCCGTGATTGAGGACTAGGAAAACCGATTTTACCTATTTCTTTTCAGTTTTTAATAATGATCTTAAATATATGGTATATTTAAAATACATTTTCCAAAACATTTTGCTCGAGGACTTCCCTTAACAAAGGAAAATGAAGTGAATATTAATTGTTTTTCTTATTTTTACAGTCTAATCAAGAGTAGCAATAATGAGTTCATAATTGTTTATAATTACCAAAAAACTTTCGATTGTCTTCAGCATTATGTAATCCCCATCGATCCCCAGTGGCATCCCAATACCGACCACGCCCCTTACCGCAGATCTCCCCAGGGGATCGGCTCGCATTGACGGGTTGTTTGGCTTTTGAACCGCTGAGGGTCCATCGAGGCGAGCGGGGCGGTCCCAACTACCTGACCGCCTAGACAATAACCCCTGAGCGCCACGCACAATTGGAGGTGATGACCCCGAAGATCAACCCCCCCTACCCCCTACCTTCACAATTGACTGTCGATAGCCGCTAATCGAAAGCACTGCGTGCAATGAAATTCATTGAGAAGGGCGCCTGGAGGCGTTGGCCAGCGAACAACGAACAGTGAGCAGTGAAAGTTAATTGAACACACAGCCGAAATGAAATGGAAAACACGGCCAAAACAACAGGCTACCGTGGAGCTGGAGTCCGGCACTTGAGCGACCAGCGATCGCAGGTGACAGGCTCCGCCGGAGGGGAGGTCGGCGGATCGGCGGATCGGCGGATCGGCGGATCGGCGGATCGGCGGATGACATAAGCGGGACAAGTGTGAGACTTCCCCGAATTGCGAGCCCGGGAAAATAACTTACCTCACAGAGCGGCTTTCGAACCCTTTTCGCATGCCACAAGCCTTTATTTAGTTTGCTCGGCCAGTGAACAGTGGTTTGAAAGGGGATTTTCATATAGCAAAATCCAGTTACGAAAAATATTTTTATAACTCTGTTGCTGCGTATAAAAATTTTAATATCAGTTACTAAACAAAAACAATAATAGGGTTTTATATTAACTGAATATCAATGTTATATAAATGTTATCTTAACAACAATTTAATATTACTGCTATTTAAAGTAAGCAACAATTTACTTTTTCATTTACTTAAGAAATATATTTACTGTGAGGGACATTTCCGATATTATAAGAGTAGAAATGTTAAATTGAATTAAAGTACTTTAAATCATTTTATATTTATATCTTCATCTGTTTTTTGTGCTATACTATAAATAGTTGAATTTATTAATAGTTATCCGTAAAATTTTAATTTATTAATAGACAGATTTACAAATAGTTGACTTAATTTTTATAATTTTATATAAATGATGATGTTTAGTCTTAAACTACAGTGCTTTTATAGCAAGATAAATAAAGGCTAAAAATATCTAACAAAGTGGCAAACAGAAAACTCCGCTGCTATCGCAAGTAAATACTATAATTTGAATATCTGCTAAAATATGCAAAAACATATGTCAGCTCGCAGGTAGTTGATTTCGAAGTACTTGAGCACTAACAACTTGTTAAATGTCTTTAAACAAAAACAAATCTTATTTCTCCTTCAAATGAATGTTTTCTGTTAGGGACCATATTAAGTGGCCCTTGAGTGAGATAAACTAGTTAGTAGACTAGGCTTGCATAATATGAAATATTTTTTAAGGGAAATGAGTTGCAGTTTGAATAAGGTCCTAAGTGCTTTCACTGAACGACTTGGCGATCGATCGCTGGGCACTCCTCCAGTTCGAGATCTCGACTGTTGGCCACATTTTGCGCAATGGGTGAAAGTCGCGGAGGGCCAACACTTGCTGCACGGCAGATGAGCGTTTCTTTCTTTTGGCCAACTCGGAGTCAGCCAGTCATTCAGTCAATAGCCAGACATACGCGTTATGTTATGGGCACCACCGGCATTATGCAGCCAGCTGCCCATGGGCTCATCTCATCTCATCTCGTCTCGTCTCGCCTCGTTTGGATTGGCCTGGGATTGGGGTTTGCTGGGAATGTTTCGTTTCAATTTTGGGCCGGTTCCGTTCGCTTCCGAGTTTAACACCTCTCGGCGATTAATATGGTAATTTATGGCCGTCGCGGCAACGCAACATAAATCTGCAGCTGGGAAAAGTGCTCACGCCACATGAGCACGGAATTGGGAGTGGTTTCTTCTGCCACCGCTTCCATTTCGACTTCCACTTCCACATCCACATCCACACCCCAAGTCGTTCTAAAGGCGTACTCAAGTGTCATAATGAGGAATCCGCCCAGCCACCCAGTCACCCAGTCACCCAGCCGCCTTCAAAGCTTTATTGGGAATGCAAATGAGATGCGTGCGCCCAAATTGAAATGGCAAATGTTGACAGCGCCAACATAGCGCCCAAAATTCAAAGTTAATCAACGAGATATTTATGTTGGAAATGTTCTGCGAGGAAGCGTTAACTATGCGAGTTCCGGGGAGTCGGCAAGTCGCAGTCCCCACATCCATGAATACTCCTACAGAAGGCAGGTTGGATCAATAGGCTGCAGGAGTCAAGTCAGTTAGTCACTAGCTTTTGGGCTCACATGGCTTTGTATGCCAGTGGGCTGATAAACAAGTTTGGAAACACCGTTTTTGGCATAGGAATAGAATAGACCAACTTAACTGGCCTTTAAGGACCATGATTGAGAATTCGATATATCTAGGCTATGGGGAATAAATATTCTGTATAATATATATGTTATTGCTTAAAATAGTTATTGCTATATACATATTTAAGATAGACTTTTTAGATTCACTCAATATCGCGAAAAAGTACAATTCAGAAGACGTTTGTATGTTGTAAGGATTAAACAATTAAAATTCTTCTCGGACTCAAGCTTAAAATGTCTGGACATAATACAAAAATATTTGTTACTTCTTAAATTAATTTGTTCTCAGACACAGAACATTTATTTAAAAAGTAAAGAAAAAAGAGCTATAGTAATAACAAATTAATGATTAAAAAATATATAATTACTCTGATCCATCGTAATAGTTAATGGTTTAATAAATTTCAAATTGTTTTATTTCCTATCCTATTCCACGAACATTCCTCACTTTTAATAATTGCAACAAAAAAGATTATCAATAACTATATTTGCCACTTCTATTTTGTACTACTCATTATTTGTTGATTCTCACTATTAAATCCACACATCTCCAGAAATACTTTCGCATGGTATATTGGCTACTTCTCAAACCACCCTCGTGCGATTCTTAGCCAAAAATGTCGTAACTGCTGGGCCCGGCATAAACATATTTATGAATTTTCTATTCTGCATTGCGTTTTTGATTGTCATAAGTACGAGTATGAATGAAAATGGAACTGGGAATGCTGCGGAGGGGAATCCGGAGACGAGGCTCATTTGCATTAGCCCTGGGAACGGATGGCGAATGGATGGCTGGCTGGGCTGATTAACATAAAATTAAGCGTTCGAAAGGCATGCGGCAATGGGGACTTGGAGCCGGTATCGGGAACTGGGGGAAGTAGGGGGATGTGTGGAATCGGGAGCCAAGGGAATCGGGGATGCGAATCTGAATCCCAATCCAAATCGGAGTCAGAGTCGGAGTCGTAGTGCTGGGCGCTGGCTGATAAGCCGAGGCGCGGCGATAAGCGCATTTAATTAGCATTAATTAAGGCGAATTGCGAGACTCGGGTACAAAACTAACAGCAGCTACAGCAACACACAGTGGGGCCGAGGGGGAAGTGCCGGAGAGCGGGTTGTGAAAGTGAGGCAATGCCAATGGAAATGGAAATGGCAATTGTGCTTGGCAATCAATGGTTTTTGGAGCACGGCACGCGGCATGACAAATTGCAAATCGCTTTGGCCTCCATCTGTCTCCGTCCCACTGGGTCTCGCCCTCAAGAAGCGGATGCTGGGATGTTGGGATGCTGGGCTGCTGAGATGCCGAGGCCCAAGACTTCGATACACGGTAACGTCAAGTGTCATAGCAACAGGGCACAGTGAGACAAAAGCGGGCGAAACTGGATAAAAACTCTGGAGCCACCTATGAAATCTAAAAAGTAATTTTATTTCAAATGTATCGAGAACCCATTTTTAAGTTTATTTATGTTTTGAAATCGGTAGATTTTTTATCACTTGATCAGGAAATTCAAAACCCTTTTTTTATACAAAAAATGTATAAATTATTTTCCAAAACAAAGCAGACGTAATATAGATTACAGATGGGCAGATCACAAAGCAAACCCTTTTTAGATGGAGGTATTATACAAATGATCCATATTTAAAAGAAGTACATTTGTTGGGATATATTAATATATTATATTTTATAAATTCTAGTATTTAATTAATTATATTTATATCTTTATAGTTCGTTAATAGTGTTGTAGGCACTTGGATTTTGGAGTTGTCAAATTGCCATGCCTTTAGTTCTTAATATATATAATTTCCTAGCTCTGAATGTTACTTCATATTACAGATCGCTACCAATTTATGTAAATATGTGAGCAGGTACATTATTGATAGCACCTGCAAGATCGGATGAGTTTGCGTTTGGGCCGATTGCGAACCACTGTGCGTCTGTGGGAGAATGAAAGACAGCGAGAAGAAAGCGGATTGCGTAATACCTGCGTCATGACATAAAGCCGGAGGCCTCGGCGCTAAATGAGTGTGGGGAAGAGGAGAGGGGTAGGGAGAGGGGCACAAATGGGGGACGACAGGGACTGGACCCGCATAATTGTGCGGCTACACTTGAAGTCAAGTTAAGGGCTCTCTCCGCCTGAGAAACTGAAACCGAAACCGAAACAGAAACCGAATCGGCGGCCAAAATGTGGGCGAGGCCTAGGCGCAGCGGCAGCTCCAAAAAGCAAAAAAAAACGATGGCAGCATCAGCAGCTCGACGGCAACAGCAACACCTCATGACATTGGAATGCAATTTCACTTCTTTAAATATTTTCCCAATTGTTTTGTGCGTGTCTCTGACTCTCCGTCTCGGATCTGGGTCTTCGGAATGGGTTGGATCGGGTTGCTATATACCATGTCCGCGATGCGACACAATCAAGTGCATGGAAAGGCCCCTTCATTAATTGTTTCAATTAATCATTTTGTATGCAATGATTAACCATTGCATGGGATCCTGAAGCTTTTGCATTTGAAAAAATCAATTAAATCAGTAAAACCTATACCATTTAAATTGGCTCTCCATTATTTACGAAAATATTTATACTGGGCAAAGATTAAATTGTCGGGGAAATTGTTAACTGACAATTAGTTTGGTTAATACAAAACTTGACAGCTTGTCGATTGTTTTAACAATGCAATCAACTCAAATGGCCTTTTCCTTTAAAATAGTTAAACAACGATTTATGGCAATTGACGTAAAAATGTTTTGGCTCAATAAAGGGCTTGGAAACATTTGATTTATGATTTATTGTCACAAAGAGACTTTTGTAAGACACGATTTTTAAGTCAAATTGAACAGAGCTCTTAAACTTATATTTATTGGGTAGGTAAATAATGCAGATGAAGGTTGTTGGTTGTTCAACTTAAATATTGGCCAAAGCTACTTATATAAATATTCTGGTAAATAGTAAAAGTTTTGTAAAAATAAAACATCCTAATCTTTATAAATGTGGTATATTTATTCCATAGTCCAAGGAAATTAAAAAGTTGTCGCTTTGCAAGATTAATTCATCAGTTCGTGATTGGACTTATGTACACATAAGATGACTATATTTGGATACCCAATAAATAGCTCTTGACAAAGAAAGTGATTTTGGACCACAATAAAGCACGCTAGTCAAAAGAAAGTTCAATTTAAATTATTTAAGAGTTGTCACCTAATTTGTATTAATGGGTGTTCAGATTAGATGGATTTTAATAAGAAACTTACAAGAATTGATTTTTATATTACAAAATTTCCGCTTAACAAGTAGGTGGGGCTAATTTTTTTGGAATAAAAGATACTATCTGATTTCTCACTTTGCTAAATTATATGCCAATTAGGTAATTTTGCAATGAAAGGGAATTGGCCATTCGGTTTTGGGTGCAGGGCATGCCCGATTCTCTTCGCTTTTTGGACCCTTATCACCATCGAGCTGGAGGGCTCTTCCGATGAACCCATTTAGAGCTCGAAACGAAAGTAGCCATCAACGCAAGACTCGAGGAAGTAAAAGCGCAAATAATTGCGAGCGACGAAAAACAAAAAAATATACCCACACACTCGCGTGGCACCAATAGATATATAAACATATATAAATAAGTGTACAGGTATATATATATATATATATATATGTAGGGGATATTTTAAATGTGTAATGACAACAGATGCGGCCGAAAAATATTGCCACTCAGTTGAATGTTGCTGGTTGCAGTTGCTGTTGTTGTCTGCCATTGCTGCTGCATGTTGCTAGTTGCTGCGACCAGTTGTTGTTGCTGCTGCAACTGGTCACATGATGGCCATGCGGCACCCGCAAGATGCAACAGCAGGAAGTCCAAACGCGGCAGCAGCAGCAACTGTGAAGTAACCTGGCCAGCAGGGAAGAGGGTCACCAATTGGCCAAATGGACGGCGTCTGGCGACCGGGTTGGGCGAATTTTCGGATTTCTTTCATACCCTAGCTGAGGGTCTATTGCCTCTGAAACAGCTTTCTGTGCATCATCATATCATATAAAATATATTTTACATATATGTATTTTAATACCAAATACTGTGCAAAATATCAGGTATTGTTTGTTTATACATAGATCAAAAACTGTAAAATGTCTATTCATTTGTATAAAAGTAAATCTTATAATTAATAACAATTCTGAAGCATCCTTATAACTTTGTTTTTATTAATAAACTTACTAATATTTGGTACTTATTTATCATATCTTTTATATCTTTAAATTTCAATTTGCAATTTTAATTAAAAGAAGCGTCATGGATACCTGCTAATTTTTTTGATCTTAAACGTTTATTTAATATATTCGGATAACTTTTAAGTCTTTCCTAAAATATTTGTATCGCGAAAGGGTATTGCCTTGTTCTGTACCCAATTGTTGGCTCCTTTTCTTGTTTTTTTCAACTGCAGTCAGTCAATAGGGGAAAAGGAGTGGATTCCTAAAATCATTCCCCAATTCGAGAAAGCCAGCGCGTTTCTTTCCCGTTTTCTGGGTTTTGTTTTGGCCGGAGTGTCTTGAGATAACCATGACGATCATGATGATCTCATGATGTTGATGTTCATGATGATGATGACGTTGATGATGGTGCTGGGATGCAGATGAGGATGGTGTGGCTGCCGCCAAGGCGAAATACAAATTCAGAGAAGAGAGTGGCCCAAGAAATGCAAATGAAAGCGAAATCGAGTCACGCGAAGGCCGCGCATCTCCAACTCCAGCTCCATCTCCATCTCTCCAAAGACTCAAGACTCAAGACTCGAGTCTCAAGATTCGAGACTCAAGACCCCTCCACAAGTCGCCCTGGTCACCAAGATGAAAACTTGATCTCTCGAGCGGCTGCAACTTCTTCAACAAGTTGGCAGGCGAAGCACTTTTATGACTCAACTTTGTGTGGGGACAGGGGAAAAAGAGTTTGAGGGGCATCAGCATCGGACATTGTGGCAAGTGTGTTGACATTGTTCTACTGCCAGTTGGCCCATCGATGTATCCCATGAATATCGCTTAGCTCGGCAGCCCAGAAAATCAGCTTGGCTTTCAGCGGCGACGAGACCATTAAGTAATATAAAAATGGAAATTATGTAAATACCACATACATATTAATCGAAATAGAAATGGAATCCATAGCTACGTTAAAATGGGAAGCGAATGAATTTAACATGGGAATTTGAATAAGGTGGAAAATCATTCGATGAATGAGTGGTTGTAAAAATGGAAGTGTTTTTAAAATGCATTTAAATTAGTCGGTGTTGGACAATGATTTCTTTTAAATGCAATAAAAGGGCCAACTTGTTTCAGCGTAAAATAATAATAAGCAATAAATAATTATATACTTTATCAAGGGAAAGGTTTTATATATTTGTTGGATGTTATTAGTAATTTGCAAAACTTAAAAAAAAAACAGAGATTTAAATGCATGTTCGATTATAAGATATGTTATTATGTACCTAACAAAAAACTATCAAAAACAAAGCTTAAAATGAATGTGCTATTATATGACATGTTATGATGTAGCAAATTCAAAAAAAAATGGTAAACAACAAAAACGAAATAACTAAAACAATCGTCACCTTAAAACTTCTATAAAATTTAAGCTATAAAAAAATCAACAAACGAAATTAGCGGTCTTGGTGTAAAATTAGTTTGGAAGTTTTCTAAAAGTTTATTTTCTTAGTGAGTATCTATTATTATTTTTACAATTTTAGATGCGAGTTTCAATTCACCCGGAAACTTCCTATTTACAACCTATGATGAAACTGCCAAATTTCCCGGATGGCACTTGGCACTCGGCGATCATGAGGAAGATGTCGCTCGTAAACCCACTAGACTCGTAATATTTACACTGTCAACAGTCGGAGATGCCACAGCCACTCGAAGATCGCGTCTGAGCGGCGTTCAAGGCTCTGAACTTTGACAAGGATCTTCAACTCCGACTCGCGGATGACACTTGGCATATGCGGCATAGGCGAGAGATGCGGACTCGAGTGCCCCATGTGGCAAGGTTGTGGCTGCCGGCAGCCAGAGCTTCGATGCCAAGGTATCGATGTGAAAATGTTGCAAAACTGGTCGCGGTCGCGAGAGGGAAAATCTCTCGGCCGAGTCTGCCACTGTCCCTTTGGCTCGGCACCTTGCTCCGGCTCATTTGGGTTTTACGTCTGTACGTCTCTGAGTTTACGAAATTTCTTCACTTTCGGTTTCGATTCGGTTTCTTCAGTTCGGTTTCTTCAGTTTTTTAGCGGCTGCGCGGCGGCAGCGACGTCGACGCTGGCCGGGCTATTACCTATATGAGCTGGCGTTATCATCTGAGCGGCAGCATTTTCAACTCGCGACTGACAAGCAACGGACGCCGTCGCCGATCCGTTGTCGAGAGATCAGATCAGATCAGATCCCAGATCCCAGATCCTATACGCATACGCATACGATCCGAACCGATTCGAACCGATTCGAACCGTTCCGAACCGATACCGCGATCCGTGTTCCGTGAGTGCCGCGAGTTATACGTTTTTTTTTTGTTTTATTTTTTTACGAGTCTACCCGAATCCTTTCTGTGTGCAGTGCCGCCCATTATCGAATCGAAGCAGATACAAATTTTTTTCGAGTGCCCAGTGCCGAGGATAATCCACACCATCAGCAGCTGGCATGGTAAAGAATCGTTTCCCTAATTGGACTCGAGTGCAAAGGATTACGGAAGAAACTCAAACAGAAGCCCAATTAGGAGAAAAGTCCACGCGACTTGAGGGAAATGCCAGCGAAAGTAAAAGTTATCTGCCCCTCGGGGGGAAGATAGATTCCCAAAAACTTTGGAAAAAATCCCATGCACAGGGAATAATTTTGATGTTTTAATAGATAGATTTCAATTACAAGTTTTTATTAGGTTCTTAGGGTAAAATTATAATTTCAAACACAAGGTTTATCCTAAAATGTGTGAATGAAAAACAAATATTTTTATTATCCGAGATAAAATTTACACAAAATAATTTTGTAATTTTGAGAAATAGATTTCAAAATTCAAATATTATGAAAAGTAAACATATAATACTTTTCATAATATTTGAATTTTGAAATCTATTTCTAGTATTTTCATCTGGTGCCAACTAATTGCTTTTATTTACGTGAAGAATTTTGAAACACAAGTTTGTTTTTAAATAAGTAAAGGAAAAGTCAAACAGGAATATATAATTGTTATCATACTTTGAAAATTGCATGTTTTTCGGATTAGTCCTATAAAATCGAGACCAAATTAGTGTTTTTCCGTGCATATGTTTCGGTTTTGGCCAGGCACGCCTGCGCCTTTGCCCTTTGACCTTGCGACACGACCCCTGCTAATTGATGAGGGTTGCCCGGGCTCCAAACGAAAATTGATGCAGGACCCGAGGACTGGGAATGCCTGGCAAGTCCTGGCCCAGATTATTCATTCGCTGCCCGGGGGACAGGGACTAGAGCCTCCTGACATAATTTATTCATTATCGAAATTGATTCATAAATAATTTCGCATTCACATTTGCCCGCTTTTTTGGGTCGGCGGTGGGGGAAATTTAATTAACGCAGATTACGATTCTCGACTTTTGGGCCAGAACAGGCAGCTGTGGCCAAAACTTATAGCACCCCCCTCCGCCCCCCGCAACAGGCAACCCTTTTGGCATCCGAAGTTCGCTTCCTGAGCCCGCCCATTTTCCTGCCCCACCCCCCTTCGTCGTCGAACTACATTTTCGTCTTCTCGGCGAGAGTGAAAGTTTCGCCGGGCCGTCTGTTTGTTTTTTATTTGTTTGTTATTTTTTGCCGTTGCTGCCGCTGCTTTTCATTTGTTTGCCGTCTGCCGTTGTTGTCAATTGTTTAGCATCAATAACAAATATTTGTGGCCTATGCTAATGAACAGAAATCGAACGCCGGCCAAAGAAAGCGGCCTCTAAACCCGTGACTGAAGAAGTGATCGCCCGCGTGAACTGTGACCAGTGACAGGTGGTGAACTGAAGTACACAAACAGCTGAGATCAAAAGAATAGCTCTTTAAAATTTTAATTTGATATTTGATTTTAATGTGTTAGATAGAAGCATTTTTATATGAATAATGATAAAAATACATATAAATTCATGAAGGTTTAGCCTTAGATTTTGACTTAAATTAATTATAATAAAAGTGGCTTTCATTTACAACTTTTGACATATAAATACAAATGGTGTGAAAAAATATATAGCATTTCAACAACTTTGTATCGCAGTGGGCAGGAGAACGTTTTTTACTGTGTTTTATACAATTGTATTATTCATAATTCAAGACCCATTGAATTGAATCTGTGAATACGTATTGGTACTGCTGTTTTGAGCACAACTGTACACATGCGACCACTGACTTAGTGACTCGGATACAGGGCACAAAGTCTACGAAAGAGCACTTGAATGGAATTGAGTTGCAAATGCTGGCCACATGCGGGTCACTTCACACGCTTCACAGACAATGGGCACGGTCGACCCCCTTCCCCCCACCCCCATCACACCCGTCCATGGCCACACCATCACCCCCTTTAATTGTTTGCCATTTCTTTTATAATGTATTTTCATTATGCGGCGCATAATTTCACTGCCAACATTTGTGACACCTACTCATCTCCATCCCCACGAAACGAACCTCACAGATACGCAGATACATGGAGAAACACCCGGAGCCAAGTGAAAGTTACCTTTTTTTTTCGGCCTGTAGTATCTTCTTCTCCTCCGTTTCGAGCGCTTATGACATTTTAACACCGCCGCTGGCCAAAAAAAGGCAAAAAAGCTCAAAAACAAAAGTAACAACATATTTTGTGGCTTATTGTGATACTCGTATTCAATGCGCATCGCTGACCATTGAGGTGCACTTTTCCATTTCCAAAGATTGCTGATTGCCGGCATTATGCAATCTAGTCATAGTAAATGGCATAATAACTTGGCCATTACCGTTGCCTCGCAGATTGTGGGTTGGTTCTTTCGAATTCGGGTTTCACATCTCAGGCAGAAATTGCTTTTGGCATAAGAGTATTTGGGCGATCGTTTCAGGCTAAAAACATCTTTGGGTTCATGTGAAATGAGTTAAACTTGATAGTAGAAAAAAGTGTTAGGGAAAATTGAGTTTCAAATGCATATATTTTAAAGTTTTATTTTCCATTTCTACCACTGTTATTAAATTATACTTGGTTGTAGAGGATCGAATATGGTTGCATATTTTATGTGACATTAGTTTTTGGCCATATCTTTATTTGCTGTAAAAAAAACCAAAGGTCTGCGTAGCTACCAATACTTCCGTATTTCAATTAATTAAATAATTTCCAAAAATTTATTCATATTTATAAAACATAGTCTCTAAGCGGGGTTATATAAATGAATATTGCCTGCAGCGTTTAACTCGCTTATCAAAGATACCGTGAATAATGGAGTGGTCCAAACAGATATGCCTTTCGAAAGCCATGATTCACTGGGTATACAACTTACTCATCTCGGAATACCTTCACCTCTTACATCACCCAATCACTTTCTTATGTAAGGGCATTCCAGCTTCGTCACCTTTTGCGGTCGATCTTTCGGTCGTGGCTCTGATATTTTTATTGGCATTACCGGTATCATCGTACTGCGGCTAATTCGCGTGTTGTGCGTGGAATTTTGAAAGAAGCGCCGTTTTGATATGGTTTTGGCCCGTTTTGAGTGGCTTATTTGCTGGCTGTTTGTTTTGCCGCAGCATTTGTTGTCAAACATTAAACCAATTAAATGCCCCCGTCCGTCTTGGCCAATGGTTATTTTCGGTTATTTCTGTGCTTTTGTTTTGGTTTTTGAGTTTTTTTTTTTTTTTCGCTGGCACGAAGTCGCCGTTTGCCTGCTGAATTATTGATGATCATGATGAGCGGCGACATCCATGCTGATGATTACGACTATGATGATGATGATGATGGCGATGGTGATGGTAATGATGGTGGCGAGTCTGCCCGGGTTATGTTTTAATTAGAGCGTAATACGCCGACGTTTTCTGGGCAACCGCAATGCCAATTACACCACGCAACAAACTTGGCCTTAATGGATCAATTAGCGCGTCCTCGTTGTTCAAAATAATTAATGAAAATTGTTTTATGGCATTTGCAGATTTAGCAATGTTTTTATTTAAGTTGCAGTTAAATCATTTTTAGGTCATAAAAAACATGGTTTAATTATCAAATTGTCTCATGAAATTGGATTGGCCATTAAAATGTTTGGAAATATTATTGTTAAATATTAGCTTAAGTAATTAATGAAAATTATAGCATAGTGTTAAAAAAGGTAGCAATTCTTTTTTTTCAAGTGTAGTTAATAATGTCTGTTATAATTCGCATATTACAAATTAAAATTTAATTTTTCTTTCGAAATGCGCAATTCAAATGTTTTGAAATATAATTGTTGAATATTGACCAACATAATGAACTCTTTTTAATGATTTATAGCAGAAATCATCATCAAGTCATACAAAACAAAATTTTATGTAATTAATGTAATAAAAATAAAAGTTGAATTTGTATCTTTATTGTGCATTTAATTGTTTCCAAATACACAGGCAAAGTAATTTAAAACAACATAAAAATAATATATGTAATTTGAGCAGCTTAGTCGTTCTTATCTTATCTCGAACATTAGTTTTGTCAAACGTTTGCGTTTACATAATTCTTGTAGGAAATGAAAATTATATTTAAAATATGAACTAAGTGTTTTAACTAAGCACTTAACCTTGCTGTGGAGTGTTGACAGCCAAAGTAAATGGAGGCAGGTCGGAGGTTTGCAAATTAGCGCAGATTATGGTTTCATAGGAGGGTGGAGGGGGGTTTCATCCGAGCCACACACTCGCACCCTCGGAAAACGACACCTGGCAGAGCTGGCGTATGAACCCATGACCTGTGACCTCTGGCAAGCCTTGACAAGTTGCCGGCGGCCAAAAAGGTCACCGGGACAGCTGACAAATGAGACGCGGCCGATGGGTTGATGTTCGACGTCGGGCTGCGGATGCAGGGAAACTAGAGACACTTTGTGCGAACGCCACTCAATGAACATTACGATGTCGGTTTGCCGACGAACCCATCATCTTACAACTTTTTCTTTCGCAATCATTTGTTATCTCTCCAAAAAACTGACATAAGACAACCGAAACGAGAAAGAAAAATTGTTAAATTTGGATTTACAATTTTCCATTCGCTTTTGATTTATTTTTTAGATTTATTATTTTACGAATTTGCCATTATTGTCTTAAGGTGTTAAGGTGCTTCAAGGGCTTTACAATTTTTAATTCTGATAAATGAAGTTTGGAATATAGAAAGTGTCCAGATTTTATTTATGAGTTGATATTTCTACTAATTATTTATAATTTTTTAAAATTATGGCTCAACTGTTTATGAATATTTAAAATTCAAATATTTCTGAAGTAATATACACTTTAACAGAGCCACATTTTAAATTTTTGCCGCATTTGCTAGCACTTAAAGAATGTAGAATATTTTTTACGAGTGTATTGAGCTTGTTATTAAGAGTAATATTTTTGGTGTGTCCCTAGAAGAGTTTAGCTTCCGGTCCAATCGCTCGTGGCCATCCAATTTCCAGCCAGATCTTATCCTGACAAATGACTAACCCACATCTCCCATCCGCAGATGCTGCTCCGCCTGACCCTGCTGACCGCCTGCTGCCTCTGCGCCGCCCAAGCGGTGCTCAGCGGCAAGGAACTGAAGCGCCGCGAGGCGGGATTCGACACCTACGGACCGCCGCCACGCCCCGCCCCACAGTATGGCCCCCCGCCCCCGCAGCAACACGTGCCGCATCGCGAGTACGGCGTGCCGCAGCAGATTCCGTTCAGGGAGTACGGTCCGCCGGCCCTGAAGTACGGTCCGCCCAAGCTTAACTTCCTCGGTGGAGGAGGGGGCGGGGGAGGCGGAGGCGGCGGCTCGCTGCACGAGCAGATCAAGACCCATTTCGGAGTGCCCAAGCCCTTCTACGGACCACCCCACATCCAGCACAAGCCGGCCCAGCAGTACGGTCCGCCGCCACCGAAGCCGGCGCCCCAGTACGGCCCACCCCCTCAGCCCGCTCCCCAGTACGGACCACCTCCCCAGCCCGCTCCCCAGTACGGTCCCCCACCGCCGAAGCCCCAGTACGGACCCCCGCCCCCGCAGTACGGACCACCACCCCCGCAGAAGATCCAGCACCGCCCGGCTCCGCAGTACGGACCCCCGAAGCCGCAGTACGGTCCCCCTCCACCACCACCCCCGCAGTTGCTGCCCTCGCCACATGCCGCTCCACTGTTTAAGCCCGCCCACCAGCCGGCCACCTCGTACGGACCACCCGCCTCCGGGCCGCTGAACCTGCCCCCCAAGCCCCACTTTGACGCCCCGCCCCCGAACTACGGACCGCCCCCACTGCCCGTGGCCCTGCCCGGCAACGGACCGTCCACCACGATCATCCTGAGCGGAGCTGGTCACGCCGGACACTCTGGACACTCCGGATTCTCCGGACCCAGTGGCCCCGGACCGCTGAAGCAGGTGCAGATCCAGATCGACTCCTCGGGACATACGCACAGCGTGAGCGGCTCCCAGGCGCCCTTCCACACGGCCTGCGACGGCTGGAAGCCGATCCCGGCTCCGGTGGGCGCCTACGTGGAGCAGAACCACATCGAGACGCAGGGCGGCTACAGCCAGGTGGCCCAGGGACATGGCGGCTCCTTCGGCACGCAGTACAGCGTGGGCGGCGGAGTGGGTGGACCCACAGGCAGCGGAAGTGGAAGCGGTGGCAGCATCATCGACGGACTCTCGGACGAACAGCTGGTGGCGGTGGCCCTTCAGGGAGGCGGCGAAGGCGCCCACGTGATCACCGGACCCGGAGGCAACTCCATCGAAGCCGAAGCTCTGCAGGTGAGTGGCAGCCTCTGGGGGCGATACCCTTGGGATTAGCCCGACTAAACCTTGTCTCTTCTCAGGCTGCAATTGGTTCTCTTGATGATTCGTACTCCAAGCCACCGTCGGATAGCTTCGCTCCCGGCTCAGTGCATGCCCAGAAGTACCAGACGATTGGACACTCCGGTCCCCCAAGTGGAAGCTACGGACCTCCACCCCCTCCCCCGAGTGGTAACTACGGACCTCCACCTCCGCCCCCAAGTGGCAACTACGGACCTCCTCCCCCTCCCCCGAGTGGCAACTACGGACCTCCTCCCCCTCCCCCGAGTGGCAACTACGGACCTCCTCCCCCTCCCCCGAGTGGCAACTATGGACCTCCACCACCGCAATTCGCCGCCCTCACCAGCAGCAGCAGCAGCCACGCCCACTCGCAGTCGCAGTCGAATGTGAACATCCAGTACGGTGCTCCGTCCGGAAATCCCCAGCCATTCCCGCAGCACGGAGCCGGGCAGCCCAACAAGCCGGTGGCCTACCGCCCACCAGTGCCCGCCGGCCTCCTGGAATCCATCGGAGCCACTGTGCAGCATCTGGATCAGTTCGGAGTGAAGCCCCAGCAGCAGCCGGCCACTTACATTCCGCCCGCGGCCAATGAGATTGCTCTGGAGGGATCCGCACCACCGGCACTGCCCTCGCCACAGGCCCTGTATCAGCCACCACCACCGCCGCCGCCGCCTGCCGCCCAGGTGATCCTCCAGCAGCAGCTGCCCGCCCCCCAGCCCGGCCCCGCCTTCATCCACCAGAAGCAGTTCGGACCACCGGGACCACCGCCGCCACCAGAGCCCCAGTACCTGCCCCCACCGCCGCCAGTGGCCAATGTGCGTCCCCTGGGTCCGCCTCCACCGCCGCCGCAGCAGTACGTGCCCACCGCACCCCTCTTCTTCCAGCAGCAACAGCAGCAGCAGCAGCAGCACCACCATCACTCGGAGAACAGCTACAGTGCCTCGCAGTTCCATTCCCAAGGACTTCCGCTGCCGCAGCAGGCACCCCGCTTCAATCTGCAGCAGCAGCCGCAGCAGCAGCAGCAGCCCATCATCATCCACGACTGCGGACATGGACCCAACCTGGTGAGCAGCAATGGCTACCAGGTGCAGCAGCAGCAACAGGTGCAACAGCAGTTCGGCAGTGTGTCCGCCGCCTCCGCCGGAGCCTACAACGCCATCTCGCAGAGCATTCCCGTGGCCGAGCAGCACACCCAGCAACTGGTGACGGGTCCGGCGGACAGCTACGGTCCTCCGCCCTCCGGGAATGACCTGGACTTCGACCACACCGGCTATGCCTCGCAGAAGAACGCGGTGGCGGCGCTGCCCGACGGAACGGATCCCCAGCAGCTGCCCGGATTGGATGGCCTCGATGTGCTGTCCGCCACCAAGTCGCAGAGCATCCAGTTGAATGGACAGCAGCCCGCCCAGAACTTCCAGGTGCAGTTCGGCGGATCGCTGAACAATGGCCAGCAGGGCGCGGCCAGCGGCGATGCCAACCACGAGGAGATCCTCTCGCAGGGCCTGCTGCAGTCCATCCTCACGGCCATCGAGCAGCCCAGCCAACAGAGTGTGCCCCAGAACCACAAGGCCCAGAGTCGCTCCGATGAGCACGATCATGACCAGGATCGTGATCAGACCAATGCAGAGGAGGAGGGCGAGGGGGATGAGCCCGCCTCCAGTTCCTCCAACCGCGTGGAGGTGCGTGTGCTGCCCGAGAATCCGGACAACGAGGAGGAGACACCCGCCGAGGTCAAGGAGATCGAACCGATCGTCGTCGGCGAGGAGGAGGCCAAGCATTAGTCAGTCACCACTAGTTAGCATCGAACTCATCAGCGCCGCTTGAACCTATTTATTGCTGCCTCATCTTCATCAACTAAGAGCTAAGAGCTGAGAGCGAGGAGCTCCATCTGTCCCCCAGTTGCCATAAAGTGAAAGTCCAGGGGACGGGTGGGGGGGGTATCCAAACACTCACACACACACACACACTCACACACGCACACCAACGAAGAGAACAAAGAAGCTACCATGTGAAAAGTGCCTTTTCATGCTCGCAGCTCGTGTATAAACAAATATTTAAAGTAAATAATTAATTTATTATAGCATTGTATTGTATCTTATGCTTTAAACAATAAATAAATATGTATGTATACAACAACAAAAAAAATGCCGAGAAACCTAAAGACTCGACGAGGAAAGCCGCCGCCAAGTGCAAGTCATCCGAAATCGCAAGTGAGATGATGCCAACACAAAGAGCCAAGTCAATGGCCTGCCAAATGGCGAAAAAGCGTACGGCGCTCCAAGGCAAATGCATTGGGGCGGCAGGGGCGGTAGGGGGCGTGGCTGCCATTCAAATGCCGCCTTATAGCCAAAGTACCAGTGTAAACGAACTTGTAGTATTTACACTGGCGATACACCGAGAGATCAAGGTGATTTAGCAGCAATTATTCCTGAGGTCAGCTTAAGTCTGAACACCGAACAGCAACATATAGCTAGTGATATGATTTTAAAAAAATAGTTAGATTAAAAAATTTAATTTAAGTTATACTAATCCATTAAATCTCTATCATAATATTTTTATCATCATGAATTTAAGTCCCAGTAAAATAATTCAAGTCTTTCGAAAATTGAGTGCATAAAAATGACCAATAAGCTGCACTTATAAGCCAATAATTTTTCTTGCAGACATCTGATTTTAAAGTGGCATACTTCTAAACGATTGTGATTCAATTCTCTAAAAATCTGTGTTTTTAACTTCATGTGTATTTTAGGTCGATTTTCAAATCTTCGAAAAATGGCTTTGCAGAAAATGGGTAACTTCTACACTTCTACGCCTGTAACCTTTCTTACAGACTTCCGATTTAAAAGTGACATATGATTGTGGTTCAAGTCCTAAAAAAATCTGAACTTAAAGCTTTTATTTTTTATGCCAAAATATAGAACATTTAATATTTGCAACCGCTGCAAGAGTATTCTTTGGTTTGCCAAACTTTGCTTTCTTTCTTATTTTTGTTTTGCCCCTTATCGCATTTTTCAAAGTTTCAAAGGGTTGAAGACTCAAGTTTTCTTATGCTTAATTCCACTTTTAATTCCATTTCAATTCCATAGCATCCGCATCCACATCCGCATCCGTATCCGTATCCGCAGCCGTATCCGCAGAGGAACGGACTCCCGATTTCGGCCGGCCAAAGAGCAACAAGAAACAATAAAAGACATAAAATTAATTAAATTAGTCATAAACAAAGCGAAAGGTGATTAATTAACTAGAAATTTATACCGTTGATATAACCGGGGGGGAAAGGCATGAAAGACGTGCCGGTTTCTAGGGCTGAGTTCCTCCCAGGGGGTGGTGGTTGAGTGGTGTGGGTGGTTTGGGTGGCTTGGTTGGCTTGGGTGGTGCAGAGGGCCGCTGAGTGGGTGGCTGGGTGCCGTTCCTCTGGCCGCCTTATTTACCCATTCATTAATATTTGGTTGCCTCAGTTCGGGCCTGAACCTGGGCTCGCCTTGCTAGTGCTTTCGTTTCGTTCACCTACACTGAGGGAAAAAACCCATTCTTTAATTAAGAATAAAGCCACTGAGTTGAGATTGGTTTTGTTCTAAAAAGTGTCTTCGAACAAAATTAACTTTGAGTTGTGGCTCTGAAATGAACGATTTAATGGGTTATTGAACAGGAATTGTATGAATGATAAATTTTAAAAAATTTGATATATAGTATGATATGTTCCATAACAAATATGTTGCATAATTAGCTTAGCAAAGATTATTTGTTCTGTTAAAAAACTATTGCATGAATATCAGCTAAATCTATATTATAGATACTATTTTTTCTGTGTATCCCATCGTTCGTTGTGTTTTTACATCTACTTCATTTTTGCCCCATTTGCGTTCCGCGAAGCCGCTACCTTTGTTTGCCGAGGCGTCGAAGGGAACGGCGGACGGAAGGCTCTTCAGGCGGACGGGCGGACGAGCGGACGGACGGACAGGCGAACGGACAGGGGAACGGACGGACAGAGGGCAATGGGTAGTTGGCGGACGGAGGAGGAGGGGCGGGAGGAAATGGTCCGCTGGCAGCGCTTTCATTCAGTTTGCGCACTTTTAATTAATGTTATTAAAAAGTCAAAATGAGCAGCACCCAGAGAACGGCTTTGGGGGCGTGGTAGGAGCGCCCTATTTCGGGGAATGGAAAGGGCAATTGCATGCCATGCCGGCGAATACAGTATCTATGACGGCAGGTAAGATTTGGATTTATATAAGATTTTAATTACTCCATAGCCGAAATTCATTTCCTAGTGCTTACTCAGATGCAGAAAGGATGTGGCATTTTACGCTTTATTACATTTAAAACATCGAAAAGAAAAATATGAAATTAATTAAATTAATTTTAATTAGCCTATAAATCAATACCATATTTTATTTTAAGTAAATAATTAGGCTGCTCCCTCGAAAACTTATATTTTACATAGCATTGGCAACAGAAATTTTCATCTCTCTATTTTTGCCATATGATTTCTGCCATATAGAGATATGAAAATATCTGTTGCCAATGCTATGTAAAATATAAGCTTTCTAGGGAGCAGCCTAAATATTTACTTACAATAAAATATGGTATTGATTTATAGGCCAATTAATTTGATTTCATATTTTTCTTTTCGATTATTTCCTATAACATTTACCATTTTCCTACAATAGTTATATGGCAACCAAGATTTTTTTACGGATATTTTGTTATCTCCATATTAAAAGCCTTTTCTCATGCACGTTTTACCTGCAACGCGGTTTATATTCAAAGAACCTGGAACTACCTTAAAGTTGTGCCACAAACATCACTCAATCTCACTTCAAGTACATGCTGATGGACTTTCCCCCCCGAAATGTCCGTCCACGGAATACATTTCCCGCAAAACAGTCGCCTGCACTTATTATCCCGTTGGTGAGGCTCGAAGAGCCCACAGAAGCCACCGCTCCTTCGAAATACTCTGAATGGAAATTCACGGGGACCCAAGTGGACAAGTTGTTGCATGTATTTGCTGTGGCTTCGCTCGATTCTCACTTGTTTCCATTAACTTTCGCAATTTGACTTGCGCCATCGCCATCGCCATCGTTGAAGCCAATGCCTGATCGGCTGCCAATTGTGTAAATTTGTCATTTCAGTCAGCGAAAAACGCGAAAAATGTAATTTGCAGCAACAATTGAGGGAAAGTGGTATTTTGATTAATCGTCGATTTGCATGCGAATGCGGAAATCCAACAAAAAACCAGACAAGAAAATCAATCCATATAAAAACGAGAAAATTGAATAAATATTGTAAGTGGAAACGCTTTTTGGATGCTCTGTAAACTTTGTTTCAGGTTCTTGAGATTTAGTGTGGGTAACTTTTTTAAAAATCTATCATAAAGTACCCAACATAAAATACCTCACTCAATTTATTTATACCAATTAAGTAAGTTTACTCCAAGTTTAGATTAAATAAATAAATAAAAGAATTAATTTAAAGTATTGTATTGCAAGCAACACCTGTTACAGTAATTGAATATTAATGTAAACAAATCTACAATTTATCTAGTAGATGCATATTTATTTTAATAGTCTAGTACACCTCGTCGTTACCTCTTATTTTCAGGGTATAAAAACAACTTCCTGCTGCATAAAACTATGGAGAGTCAGGGAAACCAGACCGTGCGAGTGGTAAAATAAAAAGAACAACGGCAGGCATAAAAGGGAAGAGCGCTGAAAATGGTGTTGATTTTTCAGCATTTTATTATTTCGCTTTTTTCCCTCTCTTGGTTTTTATTTGCCATGCGGTGTTTGAAGATGAGGCCATCCTGTTTACACGGCGTATACATAATACGCATTACGTATACGCATCACGAATATGAGCGGTAACTGGAAAATGCGGGTATCCTATAGTGAAACGCGAGAATCGAAAATCGAAAAACGAAAAGCGAGTGTTGCTGGCCCTGCACTTAGGTATTTGACCAGTGGCAATGCACTGGCCTTTTTATCTGTTCACCTCGGATCGGTTTCTTGGCCGTATTTTTGGGTGGTCTGCTCCGCCTACTTTGGCGAATGCTGGTGTTTGTTTGCTCTGGTCACGCAGAACTCTGCGACCCTAATTACAGTTAATTGGTGCCTGCTTGGGGGAGGGGGGAGGGGGGGGTGAGGTTCGTGGCATGGTCGATGGGCAGGACTTTCCCGGCTGATGGGTCAAAGCTTATACGCACTGCGCGACAGGGCAAAAATACACAATTTTCCACTTTGTACTAATCAAGAACTCATTATCCTTCATTATGCTTTTCAAGTTGCCGTGTTGGCGACGTCCTTCCGCCCTCCCTTCCTCGCCCCTCCCCTCCCCTACCCACACCCCTTGCCCACATCCTAATGTCGCCGGCGCAGCTGCAATTGCAATGCGTCGACGCCGGAGACGTGAACCTTGCCCCAACACCGCAAAAAATAATCAAAACGATTGGTCATTCAAGTTGCTATCTTTTAAAACAAAAAAGAAAGATGTCTTTTTATTATAAATGTTTTGTTAAGGTGCCTGAATGTCTGCAGTATCATGTGTACTAAGTTAAATTAATGATGAGGTATTCAAATCATTTTTAAAGTGTCATACCGTAGTGTATTTTACAAAATATGAGCACATAATTTGTGAGAGAAAGTTATTAGTTAACTATTTTTATGTAAAAATACGATGCCCATTTAATAGCTGTTCAAATGTTATCCTAAATATATAAAATTTAAGACATAAGTTTGCTTAGGCCTAAATTAGTGTTTCATTTATAAGAAATCCGGCATGGTATGGTACAAAATCGATCCCGATATCGGCACTAATTGAATCATTTTCTCACTGTGCACCTGCCCTCTCTATATTATCCTTTGGCCGGCTCCACGGGAACCATCATTCATGTGGTCGGTCACTCCGGTTTGGCTTGCCTTGCTCTGCTTTGCTTGGCGAAGGGGAACCCGCAACTGCTGAGCTTAAATTATGCACAATTTTATAAATGCCACGGCAAATGTCGACACAAATTCACCCGGGGATCTCGTGGGCAGGGGGAAGGAACACACATGAGCACTTAGCCGGAACGTGACTGCGGTCAGCATAAATAACAGGTCAAGGCGCTAGATGCGCCAAAGAACAAGGAGCTTGGGCACACATGGCGAGTGCAGCTCATTTAGACTCTTCGACCGATTACACCAGGCTCCCACAAAAGTGGATTTGTATACTTCATAGAATCAGAAAATATTGTCAAAGGAATATTTAAAGTTCGTTCTGAGTTGCTTTTAAGATCTTATATTTATGCCTAGTTGAAAGCATGATTTTAACCGAAAATGTCGAAGAATTATGTAGTCTACAATATCTCTTTCACATATTAATCGGCATAAAACCTTCCAAAACATACTTTCTTATGTGTCTGTTGTCAGGCAAAAAAATTTTTTTTCCGTATTTTTTGGTCAAAATTACAGTTTTGTGCGTTTAACGACCTAAGTCATCGATCCCGTGTCGTTTTTGAAATTTTTTTTTGTGATCGATTTATCATTTTCCAACGTGCGACCATTATTTCCCAGGATTTTGATCAAAAAACCGAAAAATAAAGCGAAAATGTCTGCACTTCGGTCAAATTAATTTTCATAAGGGGTAAACTCATGAGTTTTTTCAAAAAATAAACTTTTTTAGCTGTGAATGCCACTTAAGTGTAAATTTTTTAACGAATTCAACGAGATATGACATTCCAATAAACGACCAGTATTTTCTAGAAAAACGAGCTAGTTTTTCGCACTTCGGCCAAATTAATTTTTAATTTGATTTTTTTCAAAAATTAAATTTTTAATCTGTGAATGCCACTTGATTGATAACAAATTCAACGAGGTATCCATTCCAACACGAGACCATTTTTTCCTAGGATTTTTATAAAAAAACGAATAATCGACCTTTTTTCTGGATAATAAAAAGCTATAAAAAATCGGATACTTGAGTGTATTGTTTTTGGCTTTGGGTCATTAAATGTAAAGATTGTATAAAGCCCTTACTTGTTTCAACCTAACATGAGGACCATTGATTGAAGGTCGATTTATTTGCGGCCACTATAAGAGGAAATTTCCCGGCTAGAAACGAGGTCTACTTAACATCCTGGCGTAAGTGCTGCCCAAAGGGATTGCTGCCGTCTGCGAGTCCTTGTTCCGGGTGACCCACTGCGGCACGGTGTCAATGTGCCTTTAATGAACGCATTTATGCCAAATGGCTCGCTGGCAAGAAAGGAAACAAAAAACAACACCCGTTCGCAGCAGGACACTGGGAGGCTTCGAAGGAGCGAAATGAAAAGCGCTAATAAAGTGCACTTGTCGCCGCGGCAAAGGCGAACAGCAACAACTAATGGCCATTGGCCAGCACCACCTTCCGCCCCCCCCTTTTTTTGTTGTTGTTGTTGTTGCCAGAGCAGGGCCGGGGCGTGGCACCGCCTTGTTTACTGCCCGCCAAAAACAAGGACACTCGGAGCGGGGAAAGCGTTTCTAATTTCAGTCTGTGGCGCATAAATCTTCTCCTCCTGGCAGGGCAGCCAACACTCCATTGTCCACCCACTGCAGTCGGTTAAAATTATTGTTATTGCTGCGAGTGTTTGTTAAAATTTTTGCAATTAAGTTTCAATCCCGGCAGCCAAGGCGTCCATTACAAACCGTTTAGTTGGCCATTCGATGGGGCAGGTATGCCATTCCCCGATTCCCGATGCCCGATTTCCAAGATGAGTGGAGCTCGCCTCATGCATTTATTCATTTCATTTTGTTTAAGTGACCTTTTGGCCCGGCCAGCGCGTGACCTTTGACCGGGGGGGCACAGGTGAGTGGGTGGTGATGTGTTGGCTGCTTAATGACTGCACGTAGCCGCATGTGTGAAATGTTCGCCTGTGTGCGTGGCACACTTCATTAAATGCGCATATAATTTGTGACTCGCTCTGAACTTCGAAACCGCTTTTAATTGCCTCACACGGCCCGCAGGTTAAAAGGACACAGTGGCAAGGCAAAGTGTAGTAAACTGTAGCACACCGATTTCAATTAAAAAAGTTATATTTAAAATAATTTTGCAATAGCATGAAAAATAAAAATGGAAATCAAAGAAGATGATCTATTAGTTTACAACAACAATTTAAATTTCAGAACGGACTTTTCTCTTCTTTCCATTTAAAAAAATAAGTTACAGTTTTGGATCAAGAAATCTGTTTTTGTATAAAATGATACTTAGCTCATAATAATCTTAATTATTAGTTTTTTAGAGGTAAATATTTTAAAACCATAATAATAGAAACGGTTAGAAAACTAAAAGAAAGTCACAGAAAAAGTCCTGTTAATTATCAATATAATATAAATGTAAAATATATTTTTCATTGTCCAAACACATTCTTCTTAGAAGCCTTAAAATATAAAATATTTCTGGATATAATGGAAGACTTGTAACACAACTTCTTTGAAGAATTTTCATTTAGCTCCTTTGGATTACTTTACTTTATTTTGTTGAACTCATCTGCTTTCATTTAACCCTTCCTTTGAATTAATTTCACTTTTTCCAGCGTTTCCGAGAGTTAAATAAGTTTTTCCTTTACTTTGTCATCTAAGCGTGGCTCATTGTTTGTTCGTCCCTGCGATTACTTAAAGCTGTCTGTCATCTGCTCCTGCTGATTTTACCCGGACAGTCACACTTTAGCCCACTGTCCTGGAGGCCACCTTTCCTTCCACCTTACACCTTCCACCTTTCCCATTTCCCATTTCCCCACCCATCATTTTGATCCCCGTGGGCTTTCCTTTCGGCCCGCCGGCCATTTTGTAGTTTGTTTTATTGCAATTGCATTACAAAGTCGCAGCTGCTGACAAGTGTGTGGTGGGCGGGGGGACGGGGGGTTGGGGAGGTCCTTCGCCTAAAATGTTATTCATAGCCGAAGCGGAACAAACGCTTATTACACCTTTTAATTGGGAATTTATGGCAGACTTGAGTGGATGGTCGAGTGCGGAAGGGAGGGCAAGGCGGTTAATTTACAGCTGGGGCGGACAATGGGAGGGTTCTTTGTGGAGCAGCCACCCACCTGCCGACGCTGAATTTATGCCGCCCACCTTCGACCTTCGAGGGATAAGCAAATAATCCCCTTATAATTAGCAGCAAACAGGACACGAAAAAAAAAACAACGATGACAACAACAAGGCGAATGCCCAAGGACAACAACAGGCCGCCAAGTGGTTAATGTTGAGCAAATTATTAAATTTTTGGACCGCTGGGCTAAAGTTGGTGCGGGGGGAGTGGCGTGGGGGGAGGGGGGTTGTTGCGCCTAGTCGGGCCATAAAAAGATTAAACAAGCGAGCGGCGTGTTAATTTATGGCCAACAAATATGCTCGACAAAACGTTTAAGCAAGTCCCCTCTTGGCCCGCCGGAAAAAGGACTCGCCGCCAAAAGCCAAGGCCAAACGGCCTTGCGGGGCCAAAAGGGCCCCGAAAAGGGGGTGGTGGGTGGTGGGTGGGCAGTGACAGGTGGCCATAGTCGCTTAGACCCGCTTAAAAAGTTGTAAAATTTGTTAAAATACTTGAGCGCGTCGAATAAAGAAAGCATGCGAAAAATTAAACGAGCGTAAATAATATAAAAAGCAACGACAAATGGACAACGGAATGGGCCGAAAAATATTCGTGGGTCGGGGGGCCAAACAGATAGCAGCTGCATGGGACAAGTTTTAAGGAAATATTAGCACAAAAGAAGTCCTTTGTTCAACTCGGCCCAGAAAGGTTAGTTAAGGAACAAAATATTCAGCATCTAAAGGTTGAGTGAGAGGTGAATGAGAGGTAAACTGTGAGGCCGAAGAACAAAAAGTACTCAGCAATAAATAATTAAGAGGAAAGTGTATGAATATTTCCGTTCCTTTTCATTACTTCCTAACATATATTTTAATCTTAAAAGGAGCAAAGCTAACATTTACACCTTGAAATTCCATTTGATTTTGTTAATCAGCAACTTGTTTGTAACTTCTTAATAAAATTTTAAATTTGAAAGATAGAAAAACAATAATATATTGGTTAGATTTCTAAACTTTACTCTTCTTTTTCTATATACTCTAAAAAAGAAATCGCTTTATTTAAGTTATTCCATTGTGGCTTGGTTGATCCCTTGAAAAAGTAATGTATACAGTTCGGATTCTGTGGAATTTTCTTATATAACACAATGTTTGCCAAGTTTGGTCGATCGTTCCTAGGGCATTTATAGAATGTCCTTTTAAACAGCAGCTGTCTGGACTTGCCCATCCCGATTAATGCCCAATTAAGCTTTTGGGCGGGCTCTTCCATGAAGCCCTTTGCCATCCGGACTGGACTTATCCAGAGAATGGTTCCTTTTCACCGGGTTGTGGCACAATCAGATGGCTTTCAGTCGGCACGGAATGCAATCAAAATGAGCTGCACAAAGCCGGAGCCGCATTATCCGATGTCTCTGACATTGTTTGGCCGGATGTCCAGGACGTTAAGGCCCTTAATGAAAACTGTCAGACAATGACAGCGATTTCCAGCGCCCCTCTCCGACGGCCCATGTCCAATCATCGATCTGGGATATTATTATTAATATTTCATATTGGTACGGGCGCCGGTCCTGTCTCATTATAAAAACATTTAATAAAATTGCGATTAAATTCGCAAATAAAAGTGTGTGGAGCGACGGAGTGAAGGAATAACGTTCAACTAATTAAGTTAATATTCCGAGACAGAGGGCCGGCGTAATTTATGGTCATTTGCATATACATCGATTCCCGGAGGTTGGATGGGAATGGAGTAGAGCAGCTACTTTCGTGGCCACGTCGTCCATGATTCAAAAGTGTCATGCATTATGCAAATTAATTTAACTACAAACAAAAAGGCAATATGCAAAAGTCCTGCAAAAATGTAAAATGAAATGAACGAAAATAAAGGGAAAACCCCGCAGCGGGTGAAGACAACAAAGAGCAAAAAAGTGCACAGCAATCATGCCTGACAGTGCGGAATTAAATCAAATAAAACATTCAATGCAACTAAAGAGTCCTGTCGCGACCACAGACAGAGACAGATAGAAGCCGTCTAGTAAATTAAATATTAATTACAATAAATCAAAATGGAGTGGACAATCGGATTCCAACCGAAGAGTTCGGCAACAATTCAGAGCGACTTAAAGTTTAAAGAACTTTGTGATTCGAAAATTGCTCACTACATTTTAGTTAAAAATGGATGAGCGATCTTCAAACGCAAAAATACAGTACCGATGGACCTGGGTAAATAGAATAGATACAAATATAGAAATCTTCTACAGCCCTTCAAGAAATATTTTATTAACTATCTATTTATTCACAATCATTATACAAATTTACAAAAATTCTGATTTGATTCGGAAATCGAGAAAGCTTCCCTCGAAAAATATAAAGTTTTTAGGTTCAATTTTTATAGAGCGAGCTTGACTGCTAAGCTAAAAATAAATTTAAATCTCCTTTGCAGTTTTCTGTTAAAACTGAAAATATAGTTTTTCCGTTTCAAAAATATCTTGCAAATAAACAAAGACATAAAAAGAACACAAATTTCGTGTATTTGGATATAAATTTGTTTTACAGTTTGTTTTTCTCATCTTTCCAAAGGTTTTTTTAATTTAAATCAGAAATTCGCAAACGCACTGAGAATGACAAATACAAAGTTTATTTGCCTATCCGTTTCTTATTTTCTGGTTGAAAAAGCATAATATTTCTCTTCGCACATTTTGTTTGCCTTAACTGAAACATGGTTAAAAATTGGCCAAAATCAAGAAAACATAGGTTTTATAACTGAAAATTTCGTTGCTTTTGAAGATCTTTGAGAGCTATAAATATCTAAAATGTTTAGTTCCGCACTGAGAGATTTTCAAATTCAAAGATTTTCACTCTTACCTTTTCTGATATTTAATTCCATTAAAATTTAATACAAGCAACTGACCCAAAGTTATGATATATTGTTATATTTATTGCTCTTCCAAATAGATACTTGATTAATTCGTATACTTACTTTTTTAATGGACATAACCACTGCAAAAAGAGCAATTTCTTACCATATTTTGAAGTCCGTTTTTTATCCACAAGCACAACCACCCATATTTTTCACCTACTTTTCACTTCTGCCCCTTTTTTTAAACAGTTCGTGCCGTGTGCTAATCGATTTGGTCGCAATTTTAACACCTGGGCCAGACTGCAATAACTTAATTGCCTAGTTGACATCATTTTATGCATGCACACACCGGCAAACATGAGCCCCATGCACTTTTAATTGCACATCATCAACAGCTGGATGGAAAAAACGCCGTATGCATAAATTATATATATTTTTCATAATATTTTTGCAGCACCAGTTTCGCCAACACTCTAATTCTACTGGAAACGTTTGGATGTGTCAACAAATTTGTAAGCTATCGAATTAAAGGCTGGCGGGGGAAGTACCCAAATGGAAGGGAAATGGCCGCAAAACGGACACAAAGTGCTCACATCTGGGTTGTTCAAATTAAAAATGCAGCGTTTGAGTTTTTTTTACACTTTTATTGAATTTATATTTTGTTTTTCAGATCGAATCTCTCGTTTTTCGGTTCAAATTCACTGGTTCAAATTGCATGGCTCTGAATGTGTGTGGCTGAGTGTGTGTGTGTGTGCCTGTCTATGTAGTGTGAGAGTGTGTGTGTATTTTGGTGAGTATGTTTGTGTGTGTGTGGCTCAGTTAAATTGCAGCGCCTTCGTTAATTTCTCTTAGACCTATGCAATTGAATCCGTAACTCTTGTTCCACTTGATGGTAGGATCCTGTTCTCTTACCCTTTTGTAATTATAGTTATTATGAATTGTAATATTTCAAAGTGTCCCGTTTCAACTGGAACAACACACATATTTTCCATTGAATTCGGCATTTTTCTTATTTAACCACATTAAAATTGTTTGCTTTTGACGCCATTGTTTATGCTTAAAATTGTATTTAACATATTTACTTTAAAATTGTTTTTGCTCTTCACGCATTTTCTGTTTACTTTTTCCTTTAATTAACTCTACCACAAAAACAAAATAAAAAAAAAAACACATACCCTCACAAAGAAAAGGAAACAACGAAAAAAGAGCTTCATAAAATTAATATACACATATCGACGAACATAATAATGGGGTCAACACATTTTTAATTATCTCTTATCATTTACATATTTATATCGGTTTCATTCAATTACAATATACCATATATTTATAGGTTTAGCATCTGCAACATGGACTTTATTTCACCTTATTTTATACATAGAAATTGTTGTCGTTTTTTTTTTTCATATATTTTTTTTTTGCTATGCGCTTTTTCTGTATTTCGGTTCTGGTTTCGGTTTGATATTGAATTACATTCAATTTGCTTATAAACAGTTAAACACTCTTTTTAAGTTTTGCTTAGTCTAGTGCATGCGGATAGATGGAGAGGAAAATCAAAGTACTGCCAGATACATTTACAAATACATTAACTTTATATGCGGTTGCAGCTCCCTGCAAAGGGAAAATCGACTGTGAGTGACTTCGGATGGTCTGGATGATTCTGATATTGATCCTTGTTGGACTTGTTGGCCTTTGAAAGGAGCTTAGAAAGTTTCGGCTGGCCGAACTTCGCAACATTCAACACTATTTTTCGAGAAGATAACCGCAAACGGGTGCTCTTCTCGATGATTTTATCTGAATTTTTTGGTCTTTAGTTTGGGATTTTCAATATACCTTTATTTTACTAAACGTCATCACATTCATAAAATATATTAATTTGGTTTTTTTTTCGTTCTGTTCCATTCTTTGCTATTATAGTTATGCATACTAAGTGTACCGACATATTCATATCCATATAATTACGTTTAGTATGGAGAGTATTCTGAGTATTTTCTTTTGTTTTTCATTTGGAGCGAAAACGTATGAGAAGTTTCCAGTGCCTGGCTCACCACCGGATTTTTGGGGGCAGGGATGGGATAGGGTTAGACCCTTTCTCTGGGGTGGGATCGCGGATCTGATTCTGATTCTGATTCTGCTTCTGTTTTTTTTTACTGTGTATCTCTATCTTTCCACTTGCTTGGCTTAAAGTTACAGTTACTGTGTTTCTGTTTCTGTGACTGGGTTTCTTTTTTTTTTTTCGTTTTTCTTTTGAGAAAGTCAGTTAGAGAGTTGTAGAGAAATAGAGAGAGATAGAGATAGATAGAGAGAGACACTTAAATACTCGAGTTGAATTAGCAATACGCTTTATTGGATAATTGGTTAGTTCTCTATGTCAATATCTGCGCTCAATGGCATTTGCGTTTTGGGTTTTCATTTCGTTTCGTCAAACATACAACAATAATTAATATCGCTTAGGCTCTAAACACATCAAAATGACCTATGTATATATAGGTAGAGATTATTCTGATCTGATATATGGGAGTAGCCAAAAAAAAAAACAAAAAAAATATCCATAGACTAATTATGCTGATTTGCTTATATGTACACATTAAGTCCAACAATCAATCGCTAATCTCAGCCCTCTCCATTCGTTTTTAGCTACTTCTCCGCTTTTCTTTCTCCGGTTTTCCCTCGCTTACATTTTACTATAGTCTTGAACTTATGCTAGTTATCAAAAAAAAAATTCATTATCGTACTTTGTCTTGCCTCAAATCGCAAGGGGCCTCCCGTCAAAACTTTTCTCAGCTATTTATTTATAATATGTTTAGACACCTATAGCTTATCCTTGTACTAGAGAATGTTTCAATGTGTTTTTGTGTCTGTGAGTTGGTGTAAGTTGGAACCAGCCGGAAAAAAAGTTAAGTAGATGGATCCATTACACTCGCCAATTTCTTTTACCATCTATCGTTGGAAGAGAAATCTCATGTAAGTTGCTGTATTTACAAGGTGTGTCTGCGTGTGGGTCTCTGTTTGCTTAGTTATTTTTATCGGCCCTCAAAACTCGACCCAAGCGTTACGAAAATCATCTGCTTACCTCTCAAATATCGTTTTCTAAGTTTTCCCTTATCTGAATTTTCCTTGGAATCCATTTTTTTTGTTCCACTTTTCCCCTACTGCATTATCTAGGTATGTATGTATCTTCGGTAATTTTTAGAAAAATCTGATAAATACAAAACACAATATATAGGTTTTTCGGATCAACTCTGGCTACTTAATTTAGTGATAACAGGATAAGCTCCAGCGGAGGAAAGGCCCACAGGTGGGACGAGAGCAGGACCAAACCGAAAGCCGAAGGAAACCAAGGAACAGAAGGGGTGAGGGGTGGGGAAAGGGGGAGAGGAGGATGCGGGTTGGGGGCTGGTCGGAGTAGGAGGAGGACGATTTCCCCGAGCTCCGAACCTAAAATGCGATTCCTGTTGGCAATTCGGCAGCGATTCCGGTTCCCAATCCGCCGAAGAGCTATGTTCCGGGCACCGGGCGCCTCTCGAATCCTCTGCGGCAGAGGTCCCCCACCTGACCCCCTCCCTTCCCCTTCCCCATCCCATCCTCGAGGTCCTGGCTGTTCCTGGTGCTTCGTTGTCCTCTGGCCGTGTCCTGGATGAAGGTGCCTGGTCGGTGGGCGGTGCAGCGGCCGGGGGGCGTGGCCGGGACGAGGGCGGCGGCGGAGCAGCAGCAGGCCACCAGCTGGAGAAGCATCAGGGTGCCGCAGGTGAGGAGGACCAGCGGCAGCAGGACCGGCGGCTGGGACGCCGTGGAGTTGCCGTTGTTCCCGGTGTGCATGGCCGCCGGATGCTCGCCTGCAACGAAACGGAAACGGAAATGGAAAGAGCGGTCAGTGGCGTTTGGTGGAACAGCGGAACATGGAACAGCGACACGAACAGCGATTGGCAAGCAAGGATGCACCCCTTAACATTGAGAAACATTTTTATTTTCCAAAAGTTTGTGACATTAAAATTTGTTTTTAACATTTTGCGAACTTTTTTAGAGATATAGCCTTTGAAACTTCCTCATTTCAATTAGTTTAAGCCTTCGCGTCTCAGTTAAATCGTTAGAAACCGTTTAAAGTTCCAACACAGATAATGAGGAAGCAATTTTTTTTTTTAATTTTTTAGTGAATGCCACAAGCTACTGCATTTCAACATGCGACCATTATTTACCAAGATTTTTATCGAAAAACCGAAAAATCGAGCTTATTTTTCCTGATTTTGGCTAAATAATTTTTATATGGGGTAACCTATGATTTAAAAACAAAATAAAATTCAACAAGGTATAACATTCCAACATGCGACCATTTCTTCCCGGGGTTTTGATCAAAAAAACCGAAAAAACGAGCTGATTTTTGCCTGATTATGGCCAAAATAATGCGTATTAGGAGTAGCATGTTGTGTTTTTATTTTATAATTAACATTTTTTTGCAGTAAATGCCGCTTGATGGGAAATATTATAACAAGTTCAACAAGGTGTGTCATTCCAAAAATCAAAAATCGAGTTAATTTAGTCATGCTTTTGGCCATAAAAAAGGACTTAGGAATTTGTAAAGAATAAAACAAGTTTGTCTTAAAAGTACTTCTTATGATAAATTTACATATTCATATAATAAGATTATTCATTTCTAGCCAAATCCTAATGAAAAACTCTAAATTGTAAAACAGCTGATACAACAATGCTGATTGATTCACTGCTGGTCAACCAAATTGAGTGGCCAAGTAAACAGCAATTTAATGACTTGCCAAAGAAAATATAAGGAAGCTATTCAGATAGTTGCGAAATAATCAACAGACTGGATGCGATGGAATTCGCCACAGACCAATAAAAAGCAGCACAAGAAGTTAATTTGGAAGTGGACTGCATCTCGCAGATCCACTAAAATACATTGATTCGAGATGAGACGAGACGAGTCGAGACGAGAGTAGAGGCGAACTTGGGCTTGCAGCTGTATCTGCATCTGCTGCCACTGCCATTGGCCCCCGTGGAAAATCCAGAAGCTTTATTGCCTATTAACTTAATTGCCGGCAATAAAAACGCCAAGACTGGCTAAAAAAGGCGAGTGGCGGGCACAAAAAACAAGAGCAGCATTCAAAAACTGCCCAACTACTTCGCGGCACTCGACTGTGTGGGTGGTTTTGGTTTGGCTTTCAGTTTGGGTTTGGGTTCGGGTTTGGGTTTTCGCTGGGTGGCCCAGATGGCGGATAGGGAGCCATAAATTCTGGCATGAAATGCGCGATAGTCTGTCGTCGAGGCGGATACTGCTGCCATACAGCTACTTCTATAGCTTCTGTAGCTTCTTCTGTAGCTCCTATAGCCTCAGCCGCCGCTTCAATTATCATGCATCGTTCGTCCTTTACGAGTTCGTTGATGCCCATCATGAGCTGTTACTTAAGAGTCCGTCTGTGTCTGTGTCTGTGTCTGTGTCTGTTTCCCTGTGTGTGTGTGTGCGAGTGTGCGTGTGTGACTGGGCCGCACGGTGGTGCAAGTACACCTAGTGAAAGCACTTTCTCCGCGACCTGAATGCTGATTATCGCGCCACCACGCTGGCAATAAAACCTCCGAATTCGGAAATGCTGAAAGAATAATGACTGCACCCACAATCCTACTGATCATGTATCTTTAAATCAAAAATGTTATGTCCTTCGAAATTTACAAGCAACGAAAAAGTATTTTTATTTAAATTCCAATTTGTAGAAAATTATTTAAGGTGGTGTTGGTTTGAAGGAATTGCTTTTATTTTTAATAACAAACAATTTAAACTCTTTTTAAATATTTAATTTACTTAAATTGTTGTATTCAGCTATTATTATTGATTATTGATTATTATTATTTATTAGCAAATAAATCATTATTATATCTCTACCAATCCAAATAAAGGAAATGTGCAACATTTTTAAATAAAGGCCAAAAAATAAATTAAAACCTGGTAAATAACGAATCCCTAAAAACTGTTCCAAATGTCATAATATTTTGTTGAATCCAAGGCCAAAAAGCTTTTTAAATTCAGTTCTTCGGTAATGATGTGGTCCACATGCAAAATTTGACTGTAACACATAAGTATTTGGTGTGTCTGCAATCTTTTCTTGTTGCTTATAATTTTCAGTAAAGTTGCTTTTAGAAAACAGTATTTAGTATTAAGTGGAATACGTTCAAGGGGCTTAAATTGCAAATCCCAAGCCCAACCTAAGTCCAATTTTCCCCACTGTACTCGGGCAGCACGTGGCTGGGCGCATTTGAAAAGTTTTCCACGCCAAATGCTAAACGAAAACGCCAATAACTCGACGCAGAGCGGATCGTCCGACGTCACTAATTACTGGCAGGATTCGAGGGAGTGGCCCCCAGTTAATACGGTTTGACATAATTAAGCGTCCTGCCCGGAAACTTGCAGAAGACAATGAATCCTCGCCAGCGTCGCACTTATGACAGCCTCGGCCACAGTTTTTGGCATCAGTAGTCCGCTCCTTCGAGTGCGTTTAAAAGCAAGCACTTGCAGATAAAAGCGCCATAGAAAGTACTCTTAATTGGATTGGGGGTCGGATTCTGTGTGGTCCAGTGGTCCAGTGGTCCACTCCTTATGGACTTCGACTTGACCATGGAGCTGAGGCAGCAGTTCAATTAATGAAAATGACTTTGATGTGCTGCCACAGAGTCGACTTTTGTGTGGCTAGGTGTAATGATCGCCTTAAACGACCAAGTCCCGAAAACAGGACCAGCACGGCAAAACAAATAGCTTTAAGCGGCTTTGTTCCAACTTTGAAGCTGGGCGAAATTATCAATAATGCACCAACCGAAAGGGGATGTACAGAGGGAGAAATGTGTAGCGAAAAATAAAACAGGAAGTATTACTTATTTCATTTTTCCCACATAATTCTTAATTTACTTTTATTTAATGAAATTTGTTATTGTGCAGATTATTAGTTATTTTTCAACAGGGGCTTGCCAGAAAAAAAATTAAAGCCGTCGTGCTTATATATTTTTTATATACATTTTTAATACATTTTTAAAGCTCCGTTTCTTATTTTCGTCTGTTTTAATTTTTTTTTAATTTTTTCCTAATTTCTATTTAAAAATAAATACAAATTTTCCTAATTTTTATTTTAAAGTCAAAAAGTCAAAAAAGGCCTTTAAAATGTTTATGTTCTTGATATTGGATTTTAAAATGATTAATAGAAAATATATATTTTTTTGTTGATTATATCACAATTTGTTGTCGCTTTTTTGTTGACTTATTATATGTATTTATATATAACAACCCCAAAACTTAACTTTTGTAAGGTATCGGTTATGACGTAAACTTAAGTTTGAACTGAAGGCTTATAATTTTCGAGTGTACTCGGTGGCTGCAGCAGAAAGCGAGCAGCAAGGACAACAATCGCCCGAATAAGGACTTTGGGCTAGAGCTGAACTCTGATTTCGAGAGGGGCGTGGCAAGTGGTGCCGAAAACGAAGGCGAACGAATGAATTCGAGATGACAGTCGAGACAATGGATTGGAAGCACGCTTCTGTGGAAAGCGTAGAATATTAAATTAAATGCTGAATGCACTTGTCTGTTTGATTTTGACTCGTTACTGTGAGGCGAAATACAATACCAGAAGTCAAATCTAATGAGGAATTGATTTCAAATGACCCCTGAACGTAAATCTGTATTTCATTTTAATCTTTGTTAATAAGCACGATGGCGATGGAAATCATCATTTAATTTGAAAACCCGATTGACCTTAATTAACTAAATTCATTATGAATTGTAAGGTTGATGTGAAAATCAAGTTATTTGTAAGTCTACAGCTAAATATTAAATATTACACTGCGCCAAGCCAACTTTAGAGCATGAAACTGAACATTGGACCATGAAATGCGATTCAGTTAGACTGTCGAAACGAAATGCGAAACCAAAACTTGCCCAACTTCGTGTTCTTGATTTCTGTACTCATTTGCAAAGATGCCGCTGAAAGCTCATTTACCGACTTAGGTATGCTTCGCCGCTCAAAGAGTTCGACTCCTCCGGAAGGGGAAATAATCCCGGAACCCCCTCCAAAAAGATCTCTCTATTCACTGGCACTCGAACGCCTTTTTGCCGATTTCAATTTCGCTGTTCACTTCCAGCGGTTTTGGCACAGAAAAAGGGGAGCACACTAACAATGTTACACAGTAATAATTAAGAAAAAACTTGAATTTTGTAGTTTGAATTAATCAACATAGAAATAGCATAAAGAAAAGTATTATAATATGAACTACAGTTTTAAGATGGTGATGTTTCTATTAATTAAATAAATGTGTTAAAGGTTAATTCAAAATGTTTTAAACTGATAAAAGAAAGCGGCTTTCTTATAAACAATAGATGTCAAAAAAGTACCAAAAGAAAAACCTCAATCTTTGATAGGCAGACCATAAAGTTAGCCCCCAATATCCAGCTTAATGCTAAATTAATAATTGATGATGCCAATTGATGATTGATTCTTCTGATGTTTTTTCTCCGTGTAGCTCGTCCGATATTTTTATTAAATAAACTACTTGATGGGGGCCGAGGGGGTGGGTGGGTGTTACACCCCCTCCCTAACATCAATACCCTGCCCTGCGGCGCTTTTGCCCGAAACGCCGAGCGCAAACAACTTGTGTTAATTACTTAAGTTTCAGCAGTTGTTCCACTTAACAAGTTGCCGCTGCTTCCACACTCTCAGCCGCCATATCTTCGGCTCCGTTGTTGCTATTTTAGTCTAATTCCATGGCGTATTTGTTGTAGCGTGCCGCTTACACGCCAAAGTCATTTGCGCTCAAGTTGTTAAACTTTTTGCTTTGTAAGCGCTTTTTTCCGGCCTCAGCGGAAGCGGCAAATGCCGGGCGGAAGGCAAAGGGCGTAGGGCGTAGAGCGTAGGGCGGGGGGCGTGCCACAAGGGGGAGTGGCAGCCAAAGCCGGAGAAATCCTCCGGCGAACTGAACTGAGCCTGGCCGAAAAATAGAGAGGCGTCTGCGGCATAAACGAGTCAAAACTTGCGCAAATGTTGATGCCCAAAGTTTTTCCTAACTAATTTTCTTTGACTTTACCATGTGTGTGTGTGTGTGTGTTCGAAAATGTGAGATATTGGCAACAAATTGAGAAGATCTAAGTTGCAGAGCCAATAGAATTGGACATTTATGAAACTGTTCCTGAATATGCTTAAAATAAATTAGACATTAGGCTAAACTGCCAATGCTTGCTTAACAAAACAGAATAAAAAATATCTTAACTCATTCTATTCTTCTATGATACTTTCCTACATTATATTTTTAGATAAATAGAGATAATTTGCAAACCAACAAATAAATTACAGCATATATAGTATACAAAATTTAAATTTCAAGATATATAGGGTAGTTAGTGAAATATATACATCAACTACGAAGATCAACGTTTCGTTTTGCATTCTACGAATCCTAAGCTTCTGTGAAGCGACAAAAAATGCAGTATTTTGGAATATTTTTATCGACTGGCTTAAATATCAGTTAATACTCCTGTCGGAACTCTAAATATGGTGGTCTAAAGGAAATACTAACAACATACGCTCCCGGTTCGTTAGAAGGCTTATTTAAAGTAAAACGTCAAAGGAAATGATTTCTAAAAAAAATTCACATTTAGTCTGTACAGATTTTCCACCTCTCGTTGAACAGGGCGCCAAACTAAAAAGCAGATTGCTCATACGCAAAGTTGTCGGCTAATTGTTGGCAAGCACCCCCGGCCATTTCCCGTCCCTCAAGTTCCCCCCTCGCCCATCGTCTCTGCCGGCTTTTAGAAAAAGTTGTCGTCAATCACAGGACGCGCTCGTCTGTCAAATAAAGCCAAACAAGCTTAGTTGACTTTTGGGCGCCGCACATTTGTCTTGCTGTGCCGGGCCATTCGGAAAGTGACCCCCAAAAACCCCCCCTCCACCGCTAACTTCCCTGCCCAACTAACTCATGCACTGAGAAAAGTTTACCCGCAACTTGGCTTCTAGATTAGACATTGCCGGATGAACTCGATTAAAAAATATTAGATACAATTTTCAATGATTAATAACAAGGCCATAATCAATTTATATCACTTTTAGCCCTGAATTACTTTTACTGAATTACTGAAAATATGATTATTGATAAATAATTTTTATAAATTTTTTTTTAATTGTTGATTAAGGGATCTAACGGATCAGTCCAAAAATAAATTTTAATTGATAGTTTGAAATTTAAGTGTATAAAGTATGCAGTGTTCCTTCTAAAATACGCCCGACGGAAGTCAAGATTATAAATAGGACTTTGCTTAATTTAACACACCATTTTAGTTAATTTCTCTGGCACCCTCAAAATAGTAACTCGCAAGATTTCGTTTAGTTCCTCAAAAGTTGTTAAACTCCCTAAAAAACCAATAAGTGGTATGAAAACTCTACGTATTTCTAAGGCACCCCCAAAAATTTATTTATTTTTTCTAAAATAAGTGTAGAGTTATTTGCAAATATTATACAAATATAAAAAATCAAATTAAACCAAATAATACCAGTGGGGGATTCTCTTCAAAGGCGATGTAAACAAACATATAGGCTTGTAATTCGAATTTTTATAGGCTTCCATGCTAATTCGTTGCCCCCAACTGTAGCCGGAGATCAAAGTGACCCGCAGTTTCTCCCAGTGCACCCACAGCAAGGACAACACTCATATTTAGGTAAGGCAAAGCGTTTTGCATACCGGGCTACTCACCATCGACGATATGCACGCGCACCGACGTGGGATTGGCATTGGAGGGGGTGCATGTGTAGAGTCCCGAGTCCTGGGTGATGGCCTTCTGCACCAGGAGCCGGCTGGTGGTCAGCACACCTTTCTCGGTGACTAATGATATGCCGCCGCGAGGTGAATCGAAATTTATGATCTGAAATAAATAACGCCGAGTGGCGGCGGCGGGGGAAGCAAACAGCTTAAGTGCCGGGACACAAATTTTTCGGGGCTTCCCTGCGAGATTGTTACATTCCAGTTGTTTGTGGCTAGTATTTGTGTTTTTGTGTGTTTTCATACTTGTGTTCCTTTTCGGGATGCTGATGTTGATGTTGATGCTGATGCTGGGCCCGGCGCCCCTGGCCTGGCATGTTAGTTAAATTTTTATTAATGACATCGTGTTAGTCAAGCCAGGGTGCGCTTTAGCTCCAAAGCTTAGTTATGCCAGGGAAATTTCTTATTTCGCCAGCGACTCCCGAAAAATAACACACATAAAAAATACAAACCGGCAACAGAATTTCCTTGACATTTGCACAACAAAAAATGAATAAAACAGGGGACCCACAAGAAACATGGCTTGGTGGGATGAGATTGCGGCTGACCGAAGATTTGGTACCTTAATACCTTAAATATTCTGTGGTGAATAACAAATTGTTTATATCTCAAAAGAATTTATTCTTATAAGAAGGTAATAGTTAAACAATCTGTTTGCGACATATATAGCTATTATTTATAATAATTGTAACTCGAAGAATGACTAGAAAATAACTTAAAATTTAAATCAAAATATGTACCACAATATATCAATATATCTCAATAATTGTAATTTGAAGGATGTCTAGAAAATAACTTTAAATTAAGACCAAAGTAAGTACCACAATATGTCAACATATCTCTATGCCATCTGACATTTTCGGGCTAACACTTAACCAATTTTTAAGAGATAGTTTGACAGCATCAGTTTCTGATAGTTGGGAAAGGACAACTCAAAATACCCAGGAGTATGGGTTCTTAAAAGTTTTTGTACTTCTGAGCGACATGGAAATGGACATGGACTAGAACTAATAATCGTTAAAATCCGAGATGTCAGTCGGAGTACCCTTGTCAAACGTAATTATTGATGCTGCTTCTGGGCTCTATTACGACTGTATTATATGGGTGTACTTGGGGCAGCCATGAATCCAGGTATATGTACGTTAGCATTACAGGCACGGGCACATGTCAAGTGGTTCCGTTGCGGTTTCGTGGTGTTTTTTTTTTTGTGATTTTGTGGCCGTGTGAGTGGTGGTAATTTTGGATATTTTGGTTCTGTTTTTTTTTTGGGGGTTTGGCTGGGCTCACCTCGCGGTTGTGGGACCAAGTGACGGTTGGCGGGGGCTCCGGTGCGAACTTCACAATGCAAGTCAAATTGATGGTGGATCCCCGGTTGATGTGCAGCTCGGGGCCGCCGATGATGTCGGTGACGGGCTCTGTAAGACAGAAGGAAAAGAGCGAAAAATCATTCCATAAGCTGTGCCGCACACACACAAAATGGCGCATAAAACATTTTGAAAGCTCATTTCAGTTAAGACCGAGCAACAATAAATGTAAAAAACAAAAGTACCCACATACACACTTTGAAAGCGAAGGCAAAGGGCCAAGGACACTCGCAATCGTCCTGAGCCTGTTTAAGAAAAGTTTATCTACTGTTGCGTTAAATTGTTTTCTTTCCTGCTGCGTAACCAGAGCGTATGTACTAACCATCTAAACATCTAACCGTATAACCATATAACCACCCCACCACCCACTCCCAACTGTGTGTATGTGTGTTTGACATCTACACGTTTGTTTACTTTCTTATTCATCGTAAAACAATTTCTGACTTTCGAGTAAGCGAACGACGGACAAAACAACAGAAAAAAGGCACACAGCAAAAGAGGGGAATAAAGAGGGCAAAAAGTGAGCTGAATTAAATGCAAAGTGACATCGAAAAAGGGAAAAAGCGAGATGGGGAGAACAACGGAAATCTCAAATTCAAATGCTGGGCAAAGTAAACAACAAATTGTGTCATTAGTTCAAGGACATTGATTGAAATCTCGGTTGGCCGTAACTAAAATTGGAAATTTTTAACTTGCCCTTCGCCCTCCCCAGACACTTTTATAAATACTGCTTCACAGTGTCCAAGATAAACTTTTCATACAAATGCCATTGGTAAAACAAAAAGGAAACAATTTTCATAATTCAAATAATAATAATAAGGAAAGCAATACTCTAAGAAATATTTGTTTGCATAGAATTCGATATGATGTTTATGTTGGGTAGAAGTTGAAATTATGTTTTGTTATTGGTTCTTATAGCAAATAAACCATAAACACAACGTTATCCTGATTTTAAATTGATAAATACTAATAAGTTAACAAAAATTTGACTCTTTTTAGAGTAGAACATTTTATTTGCAGTTTTAAAATATTTTTTTTTTAAGTTTAGTTGACTTTCTTGTTCTTCTGATTATTTTGTTCTGTGTATAAAGCATCTTTCCTCTGCTCTGTTTCCTTGTTCAATGCTAATAAATTGGGATTTCTTTGCAGCCGCCCTCCGATTCTCCACTCTTCTTCTTTTTCGGCTTCTTCTACTCTTCCCTCTCCCATCTCTCTTTCTCCTCTCCCATCGTCGCCATTTTGGGAAGCAGCAAAATGGCTGCTTTAGCGCTTCCGCTTCTTGAACAACTTTCGTCAGCGTGTCTATGTCTGCGTGGCAGGGTGTGTCGGTGTGTGAGTGTGTGTCTGAAACTGCAGTTACTGTAGTCGGCTAACGGTAATGTGCTCTCTTGGCAGAAAACGCCACTAAAGGTTAGTGAAAGTTATGTACTGCCAAATGGCAGCCCTTTCGCCCCAAGAAAGTGGGCGGTGGTCGGTGGGCGTGTGTGCGGCGGTTTTTTTTTGGGTTATGCCCCATTTTCCTTTTGCAACGTGCTCGTATCTCTCAATCTCCATTTGAAGTTCTTTATGCGCCACAGCTATCTCTCGGCGGTGCTGCCTCAGTGCCCCATTTGCCACAGATTTCATCTCCGGATATTCGGTCAACCTGATGTGCATTGCTGCCTCCACTTAACTCTGCGAATAATCCGAGTTTTTCTGAAAGTTTCCTTGCATCCTCTTTGCCGCAAAAGGAACTTCACTTGAAGGTTTTTTAGGGAATTGCCCCGCGAGTGCCATAACCAAAAAGTTTGTGAAATGGGAAATATTTTATATAGCTTAAGGAAATTTCAGCAATCGAAACATCTAATGAAAAAATTCGGTTTATGTGGGTATGGTTATTGCCGGGTGTGTCCAAGCCATAAGAAAACCTACATTGGCATACATATATCAATACATATTTAAGTGATTTTAAAACCCTCATGCTTTCTGGGGAAAACCTGGCTAAAATAGAGGAATTCCTATACCAACACAAGACAAAACAGGGCTTCCTTTTATTTTCACTCCACGACGAATGATTATTAAAGAAGTACTCAAACTTCAATTGATTCTAAGACCCTTAAAAGTCTATAATAAATGAGAAAAAATATCCATATATTTCGTACTGATCAGAATTGAAAAACCTCAAGTGATATATATTTTTTAATGCCTTTCAAGCCTTTAACACTCCAAATAATTTGTCCTGCATTTCTAAGTGTCACCTTGGTCTGAAAACTTTATTCCTTGAATATTCAGTTAAACGAACAATTGGTTTCGATACGTGTTTGTCCTTTGCATAAACCACCTCCTGGCAAGCCCTTATTTATTTTCCTTTTCGTGCCTTTTACCTCATGCGTTTGCTGGCCAACAGCTTTTATGGCAATTTAAACTTTGCCGTTTGCAACACATTAAACTTATTGATCCAAAACTGGTGCGGCAACACCGCTCACGGCACCCTTTTCGCTGTTTCAAGCTGAATTCGGCCGGAGTCTTTAAAAACAATGCCAAAAAGGCCCGGCAGTGTGTTGGGTATTGTTTGGTGGAAAAGGGGGGTTGGGGGGGGGGCTTGGAGGTTGCGTATGAAATTGCGGGTCATTCGGCACATGTGGGCGTTATGTGTGGGCGGGGGCGTGGCTGGGGGCGCTGGGCGTGGCTTTTGTGTGTATGTGCGGCGAGTTAATATTAAACAAATATTACGCATACGACACGAGGGAGCAGCTGGAAATCATCAAACGCTTTCGCATTGTGTATGTGTGTGAGTGTATGTGTAGCGCCAAGAAGTATGCAGCAGGTTTATTATTTATGCCATTCATGCGGTGGAACATTCAAATAACCCGCCATATCGGTCCAACCAGCCCACCTTCCCATCTCACCACATTCCAGAAGTCCCGGCAGGAATTTATGACCTTTTTACTTTTAATTTGGACAAGATAGGGGGCGATATCTGGAGGAGAATTCCATGCGAGCCGGCGCTCGGTCATGCGCTCCTTGGAGCATTCCGAACGGATTATCTTGGGTGATTTTTAGTTTTCCTTCTGTGCCGAACATGTCCCATCACCCCCTCACCCCGTCACCCCTTTATCCACCCACCGACTCAATTACCAGCCGAATCGGACTCACAGAACTATACAGTTGCGGTCAATGTAGGAGCTCTAAGAATGATACATTTTAATGTTTACCTTTAAAAAATATATTTGCATGATTTCTAGCTCGATACTTATACATGTAAATATATTTTGATAATTTGAAAACTACCAAGACATATTCATATTTTTGAATACCACCAATACCTTAAGCAATGAACTTAATTTATATGCATTTACTTTGTAATTTCAAAGGTTTAACCTTCTTACATTGTTTTAAATTATTTTTAGAATTTGTCCTATATTTTAGTTTACTTTTGCTGAACTTGTTAGAGAAAGAAACAATAATTCTTCTAGTATTATACTATAAGGTGGTAGACGATTGTAATAATTCTACCAACGAACCTAACAAGGTGTTTTGATAAAAAATAATATGACTTCTTAAATGTCAAGCTTTCGGTGCTCCCATATTGCCCGCTACTGTGTTTACCTTGGCCTGCTCCAAGTGCGTGACCAAACTGCAAACAGCAAACGGCAAAGGGAGAGATACTAGGGTAGTTCTAGGGGCTGGGCAACTTCAACTCATTAATCAACGTAATTTGGAGTCTTTGGGAGTGTAAACGGCGCTTATGAATGATTCATGGCCCCTCTGGTATCTGCAGGCCACTTCTTTCCCCCCGCCCCCGATCAGCCCAATTCCTGGGCCTTTCAACTCGGATGCTCTTATCGAATTAGTTGCTGCATTTGCGCCTTGCACTTTGATTAATCGCCATGTCAACATTTGAGCCTAATTTGCAACTTTTATGCCGGGGCTTTCGAATGTGATTTATGGCCGAAAGGCAAACACCAAATTCGCAAAGGGACACACACACTGGCGAACTGGCGGACTGGCGAAACAGCCCCGACATTTAAATGCCACATTGTGTTTCGGAGTGTGTTGCTGCCTGTCACTTAAAGGCATGTAAATCAAATAATAAATTTCAATAAAAAGACAAATAAAACCTATCAAACGTGTATGTGCCCAAAAATGATTCCCAAAAGGTCGTGAAGACGACCCGCCCACTTGGGTTTCTCGTTGTTTACAAGCCGATTTTTAATGCCTACTGAAAAACATTCGATATTTGATTTGTGATTCGAGGGTCTGCGGAATTTCTAGGATATCCTTAACTCATACTAAAAGCGGAACAGTCGATTTTAGGACTGATATAAACATTTTTATATTTTAATAATATAGGGAACCTTTTAAGATCCTGTTTTTCAAATCACTTCATTTTAGGCAGGTTATATAACATTTGTAAATAAATCCAAGTCATTGAGTCTTAAAATGTATATGATATATCATTATATCATAATATTATATTATATTATATATATGATATATAAATTGAAACCTTTCTTTATAATTAAATATAACTCAATAGCTTTTGTCTTGAAAAAGAGTTTATGAAAATATTTTAAATTAATTTACTACCCTGAACAATGAATTCCTTAGTTTTATCCTAATGAAAGACTCTTCCTATCCAATCTATCCAATCCTTTTTAATTTATGTGAGTATCTATTAATTAAGGAAATACCATAAACTCGCCTTGTGTTCTAACTGCGAAACTCTTTGGTAATCTCTAATCCGAACCATAAAAGTGTCACCATTTCGGTGTGGACTTTTATATGTTTTCGTTGCTGTCATAAAGGTTAACGTAATGCCGCCTATAACAACACACAAGCACCCACTTAGAGGAACTCGGGGCACGCCCGGTTTCAGAAACTGAAACTGAGTTTGAGACTGGGAGATGGCAAAGGCTTACACGCTCATAAACCTTTATGCGTTTTCAATTGAATTGTCCCGAAGTTCTGGGCGGGTCCCGTCGACCTTCATTTTTTCGTTGGCGGTGGGTTGTGGGTAATAAAATTTGTTGCCGTTGTCGCCATTGTTCTACGAGGCGCGATTTTATGATACCGTCAACATATTTCAACTCCACAATAAGAACGACCAGGCGATACATTAAAGTGTTTATTTTTGGGAACAAATTTGAAAACAATTTGTCTAGAGCAGAGATGATTTTATAACTGGGTAATGACTTGTTTAGCCGAATGGTTAAATTTAAAGACACGGTGGCCCTGGAGTTTGGGCCAATTGAAATGGCAAATAGTAAATGGAAAATGGTAAATTGCTCCCTCGGCAAAGCGCAACAAGCTCTTTGGCGGGGAACAATGGGACGTGGCAGGACAATGACGAGGCTGAAACGGTCTGCGGCACGTACTCGGTTCAATAGTTGATTGGGCGACGGCTTATGAACTTGCCTCGACACATGCATATATAAATGCGAAACCGAATGCGAATTGCGAAATCGACTTTTGTACGCTGATTGACCCCGCCTGTCCGAACAATGCGGACAAAAGGCAGTCCTGGCAAACAGCTTGCAGTTGACAGGATGCAAAGCCAGAATCTATCAGCCGTGCATTATAAATTCAATACGTATATGCACCGCACTCGCACACGCATCCAAACTCCATGCATATAATATGGTACTGGAATATCGGATGGATTCGATTCGATTCGAATCGAATCGATTTGGTAGGACGAGAAATCATTGCACATTTGATAATCATCGAGAGCTGTCGACGCACGGAATTGTTGTGTGATTACAGCCCAGGGCTAGTGTTGGCCAATTTAAGCCCTCCTTTTGTGTCACTCCCCAATAATATACCCTCCTACAATTTGTATAATAAATGTTAGCTAGCTTCGTCTAACATATCGTATCACTAGGGCTTCGAATCTCTTATAGCGCTGTCTAAAAGTTGGCAACAATATATTTGTACTCAAATGTTTCTTAAGATTCATTTTCTTATAGACACCTATCAAAGTGATTTTGAAACCCGAGAGGAATAAGCAAGTGTTTCACAAATAAAGGTGATATCTGTTTATATTTTAGGCAAACTCAACTGAGTTATTTCTCCTTTCTTGCGGTTCGTGCCTCACAAATTTGCCCATATGTCTACATATTCATTACATATCGTCTCTATTCGGTGACGTCTGCTGTCCCCTATATAATTCGCTTTTGCTCCATAAACCTTCTAGCGTTGGGTTTGTCCAGGAAATTGACTTGAATTATTTGGCATTCGGCATATCGCATGTCGCACCCCACAAACCAATAACTTAACCGGCGATTGCTACGCCACCCCTCGAATCGCCCAATTTCATGGCGGCTGTCGTCACTGACAAATGCTAAAAACTCACATCGTCCCCTCGCTGAACTTTCGTCACGAAGGCACCGACAGACGGACGCACTTTATTTGCTGGCATTTGGCACAACAAGGACGACGAATGCTAACGGATTGACCAGGATACTCTGAGGTACACTTTAAGCAACCACTTGTACATGCAATACTCAACTTGAACACCAGCGCCTTGGAAAGCTAAATATCTGCATATAGAACTTTATCTATAAGTAGGAACTATTGAATGCATTTTTCCTTAAAAGTATTTCAATTTTTAATTAAAGTTGTCTTTTGCCCAATTAACAATATTTTAAACAGACGAAGAACAAAATAAAGTATATTTTTAATTTGAACGATGATTAAAACGATAAAAAACAAATTACTATTATTATTGTGTATTATTTTAACGGAGTTATAATATGAGACATTTTTGGAATTTGTGTCATTAAATTTCTTAATTCCTTTGATGCAGATCAAGTTTTTTTTCTGAGTGCTGGACAGTCTATTTCGCAGTGAGATCTACAGCCGAAACCAGAATCAGAGCTAGAGCCTGGACAGAAAGTCTCCGGTTATGTGGCGAACAACCACAAATGTGATTGTGCGTGACTGCGGACAGGGCCACGCCCCACTCCACCGCCGCCCCGCTCCCCTACGCCCCCAACCTCATATCCGCCCCTATCCATATCCGCATAAACACCCCACTCGAAACCCGAAGGCAAAGTGTTGAAAGTGGAATTATGTGTGTTTGTGTTGACATTATAATAATGGTTTGGTTTATGTTTATAGTCTGCTTCATGCAACCGTACACATGTTCGTCCTTTCGTCCTTCCCCTTGTCCTTGCCACGTCTCCTATTCCGACTCCGATTCCGATTCGGTTTCTGGTTCTGAGTCCTCTTCCTAGTGCCACAGAGAACCCCTTGCAACTGCTGCTCCCATGTCCATGTCCTTTTCGACTGTGTGCGTGTGTGTGTATGCTTTGATTACTATTCAAATATTGTGACAGTGTGAAAAATAAACAAATTTGCATTATTTATTTTCATATTTGTTTGCTTTTGGGCCTGACAGTGACTCCGAGTGTGAGTCTCAGTGAGTCCTGCCCTAAAAATAAAATAAGCTTTCCCCTCCCTCCTCACCAAAATGCGGAAACTTTTCGTTCGCTTTCCCCAAGCAAAGTTCGCTCGTAATTTTTCCAACAATTAATAAAACAAATTATGCATTAAAAAGAGGCAGCGTGGGACGTTTTTATTTAAATACGATGTCTACAAAGAGCCTAATAAATTAGGGGACACTCGAAAATGTTCCCAAACTGACGGACGAATGGAGCTGAATGTTGAAAGATATTCATTAAAAAGGCTAATTGTTTTTAATGTGAAAGTAAAAACTAAATAAAATTTAAAAGAAATTTATAAAGTGCAAAACAAACAACATAATTATGTTTTTATGCAAACCTTTGATTCACTGTTTTAATACAACTGGCAAATACTTTTTATTAAACAAATTTTTAATATAATTTTCAATGAAGGATTTTTCAGAATAATTAAAAAAATTGAGAATTTCTTATAAATTTTGTAAAATAATATAATTTCTTTTGAAAACAAAGAACCTATATATCTCCTCAGTTTACAATAAAAGTCACAAACGTTTGCTGGTTGAATAAAAGTTGATTTTTGCTTTCTTAATATGCGGTTCTTGTGAAAAATGTATGTCGAATGCCTCTCAGTCATCCGCTTGCCCCGAACTAACCACAGCTGCGGTCATGACAAAGTAAATCTAAAATACGCAAAATATTGTGTGTCGTGTCATTAGTTTGCGGCGCCTGAAAGAAGGCAACGTTTTCTTGCCATCGCCTTTTTGCCGCATAAGTTGTGATTTATGAGCCGAGGCAGCAGCACCTTCTACGTCCAGTCTCCCACTCTCCCAGTATCCCGTATCCGACGTCCTCTGCCATCTCAGATCATCACGCGTCCCCTGGTCGGTTGGGTGTCATCGGGGGAAATGGGATGGGGAGGGGTGGGGTAGGGTGGGAGGGTTGGACGGAAAAAAACTGGATGCTGGCGGCGGCGGCCTGTGAAAAGCCATAAAGTGCAAATGGTGCCCAGGGGAATCATCAAACAGCAAAAAGCTGCCATAAAACGACACAAACATGTGCGCAACACCAACACCACCACGCGGCAGAGTGGAAATGGGAAATGGGAAATGGCGTACGGGTGAGGGGGTGGGGAGAGGGGGGGGGTTCTGATGTCGGGGTAAGGTAGCTGAAACGGAGACCCGGAAATAGATACCCCATCAAGTGGTCAACATTCGTTGGCGTGGCTGTCTGTGTGCGTCTGCCCGCTGCCAGATTGGATATCAGTGTAAACATCAAAGTAGTTGGCAAATCACTCACACGTAGCCAACTAAAAGCGCCATGGACCAGGAAGAGAATGGTTAAGACGGCAAAGTTGCGGGCCATCCGTGTGCACGGCATACAAATTGGCGGCAGTTTTGGGGCCACACTGAGCGAAATAACGGCTGGGCTTGATTAACTCGCCGGAGGGGGGAAGGAGTGGGAATTAATACAATAATGGGGTCAGCCAAATGTGGCTTGTTTTTGTTTTGTGGCGACCACTAAATAAGCTACAAGATGTACATTCGCAGTGCTTGAAATTCGGGGCAGAAACGAATTGTAGGAGATGCCTTTACCAAAATTTGGTTTTCGGATGCTTTTGTATAAAATAAAATTTGTCAGTACACTCTTGTTTAAGTTTTTATTATATGTATGTATAAGAAAAACACAAGAAATTGGGCATACGGGGCGTATTAGTAATATGGCTTTCTATATTTAAAAATAAAACCCCAAGCTTTCAAATCGGAATCAGACTGACAATGATATAGGTTTCAGAAGTGCCAGTCATACACAAGTCAAATTAATAATGGTTAGTTTTTTGAAATAGAGCAAGGATAGTCAGAAAGGAGTGTGTTGTTCAGACTTCAGATTGATTTTACCGAAACTTGATCTAAAATTTGTAAGTGCTTTTGAACAAGGAATTCAATACAATCGTGTTTTACGTCCTTTTACAGAAATAGCATTTTAAGTTTATCAAGTACTTCTTATTTGGCAAACAGTGCGTATTAGTAATTTGCCTTTCTGTATTTGTTAAGGAACTAAAAATACAGATTCCGTTTATAAGATGACAATTTTATACGCAAACTATCTAATAATTTTTTTCTGATTTCTTTAAATCGGAATTCGACAGATTATGCTTTCGACTATAGAACAGACTCCTTAAGCTCCTCACCTACTTTGATAATTCCCAGGGACACCGAAAAAGATACTAAAAGAGTTAGAAAACAAATAAAAAATGTAAAGCTCACAAATGCATTAAGATTTGAAAGCCTTTCTATTTGGGAACCTAAGCTCTAGAACTACAACTCATTGAAAGCATTGAAATAGTCCCTGAATTTCTTGTAATTTTTATATGTATTTGCAACCAGATTGTCATAAAAATCTCAATTTTCGCAGCATGTGAACTCACCAACAATGTTGAGGTAGACGGAGTGTCCGATCGGGGGCGTGGTCGATATCTGGCACTCGTAGATCCCCGAGTCCTTGCGCTGGGCGTAGCGGATGCGCAATGTCCAGTCCTCGGCGTGTGGCGAGTGCATGGCCTCGAATCGCTGGTCGGAGGTGTACGTGTAGCGGCCCACAGTCAGCAGGTGTATGTCCCTGTGTCGCACCCAGGATACCTGCAAGGACAAAAGAGGGGGGAGAGGGGGGCACTTAGTCTGGCGTCTGGGTGACATTCGAAATGGCGACAATAAGCCTACAAAGTGCAGCGCCAACTGACTTTTGGGGCTTTTAATTGCGCGCTTAGTTATCGATTTGACTTCTGTGCGTGTGTGGCTGATGCTCGATTAAAGGACACACATAGCACATCCTTTCCACCACACCAACACCAACACACACACACTCACACTTGCAACGACACCGGAGACGGTCGCACAATAAACAATTTAAATGCCAAATTGAAATCGAATGTGGCCGGACAACCGCCTGCACTGGGAAATATTTCTTTGCCATTTATATTTCTTTTGCAAGATAATTTCTTTTGAAATGCGCTGTTTTCAATTGTCAAAATTAATATGATCAGACGAAAATGGAAAATATTTCCTAAATGAGAAAAGCTTAGCTGTTGATATTACTATTTATAATAATTGTTTTCCATTTATCTGTTTATGTAATGTTGAAATATTAGTATTTTATATAAGAATTAGCTAAAACACTTTGCTTGTTTTATAAAAATAACAATTATAAATTCCCAAATATTTTTTAGGTTTTTATTAAACTTACATATTTGTTTTTAAAATATTGCTACATTTTTGTGAAACTTTAAGACTTAATTGTGCTATGTAAATTTTAGTCGAAAATCTCTCCATAAGTTTTAAATTTTAAGGACCTATTTGTAATTGTAGAATAATTTTCTCAGTGCCTAAGCTCGGCGGATCGCCGTAGCAGACTGCCTTTTGTGGGATTCTGAGAAGAGTCCTGAAAGGCTCCTCGCTCCAGCATGCTCTTTGAGTTTTATGGTGGCTCCCCAAACCCCCTCTCCCCCCTTCGGCGGCTCTAAACTGTTGGCCATAATTACGCCCCGCTTAACGTGCTGCCTGTAGGGGGGAAGTGGGGAGGGGGGGATGGTAAATCGGACGGGGGACAAATCAACAAACGCATCGCATTTGGGTGCGGGAAAAAGGATTTCGGGTTTCGGAACGTTGACATCGCCTGTGGTCTGCGGCAATGGCGCGAAACAATTGTGAGTGTGTATGGGTGTGTGTGTGTGAGTGTGTGTGAGTGTGGGTACGGGTCGCCATTGAGGATTTGGGATTGAGGATTCCAGGATTCTGTTGACTTTGTCCCACTGCCCGCATATACATACGCGTATGAGGCTGACCAACATGCACAACCACCCATGGACACACACACGCCTGGCTTCTGCATGTTTAAATGCGAATTGGAATCGAAATTTTTGGATGATTGGCAAATTTTTGGAGCAAATGGCGCAGGCGGGAGCAGATGTCCCTTTGCACAATCCGCCCATCCGTTTTCCCCCTCACATTTTCATATTTTCTGCTTAGGAAAAGCCACTGAGAAATAAACGTTGGTACTTTATAATGATTTGCTTTTAATATTACATCAAGCAGTAAATAGTAAATGCAATCATTTCTTTCAGAGAAAGCCAATTTATCCATTAACTTAAAATTAAGTAAATAAGATATGTTGCATTGCAAGTTTTAAATTTCTAAGAATTTCAAACACACTAAGCTTTTCTCTCTGTGCAGCCACTCACAGTGAAATACGTTCCCCAGCAGTTGTAATTATTTTAAGGGACTCTCACTGGTTTTCCCTCTGTCAATGCAGCATTTGATAGTACTTTTGTTTCAAAATTCAGTTTACTCGAGTCCCACTCACACATAAACTGGCTGGATGTATTAGTCCCTATGATTATTTGGTCCGAGCTGCTGGTTTTATTCTTCACCACTAACGATAGCAGCATGTTTGAATTTGTTTTGCTCTGGGAATTGGAAATCAGACAGAAAAGCGTAAAGGGTTTGCCGAACGAGATGTCATTGAAAAATATTGATTAAAGTCTGGCCTACACAATATCCAAAAACTGAATGTATGTCCTGATATTAGAAATGTTTGTTTGTGATTAAATGATTTCAGAATTCCGGTTTTCAACCAGCTATCGAATCGCGGTTAAAACACATGTAACATAATATTTGGGGGAGCTTTGTGATTTGTAAAATAGGTATTCCAATAGGTTGACAAAGGCTCGAAAAAAGAAAACCTAAAGTTTCGCTTAGAAATAGTGAACAAATCTACTGTGTTAATTAAGTAATTAGCTTTTGATTTCACACAAATTGTTGTGAGTATCCTTCGGAAATAGAAAGCACTTGCAACCAGCGATAGAAACGTATGACCCCAAATTGGCATGTTGGGCTATCATTTTTCCTTTTTTTTGCTGTTAAAGTGTGTTTAGTTTAGTCATTACGAACAGCCTGTAATTATTTTGTGCGGCTTTTGGTCTGTTAATGAATTTGTTGTGCAATTTGCACCAATCAGTGAGTGGAGTGGACTAGGATGACGAAATGTACGGGGGAATGTTGTACTCTATGCATTCCATGTGAAGGCAATTAGATAATTACGACAACATTATTAGCAAATTAATTTTGATTTTATGCGGCGGATGCCAAACGCCAAAAAGAGGAAAATGGGAGGATTGCACATTATGCTCAGTCCTCCACTTTTCCGCACCGCCATATCCATTTTCGCCACCCTATTTTTCCTCACCATATATAAAGAGATATTCCGGCTGTGTTCGGTGCAATTGCAAATTGCGCATTTTTGTTGCACTTACCATAGTTGTTTTTGGCATTGTTGTAGATTGTGTTGGCGGCAGGCCAAATCATTTGGCAAGGAAATGTGTGAGAATGGAATGGGGAAGTCGGGGCTTTGCAATTGCCTTGGCCCATTTAGCAGAGCCAAAATAAATTCCCAGCAATATAAATTAAACAATATCCAAAGGCGCACCTAATGAACACCAAATGCTGTGATAAGACACTTTCGACGATATTCGACTTTAAATCGCTTTTTAACTTCAATTTACACCATTTTTAAGCCCTTAAGTCAAATCGAGTAGGCAAATTAAAAACCAATAAATATTAAAGGCCCAAATCTTTGAAATATGAAAACATAAACAAATCAAAGTAAATCAAACAGAAATCTAAAGAGAAAATTGAAGTCTTCTTTAAATTGCTATTAAAATATCAAGGCAAGCGTTTGTACTGATAATCAAAAAATACATAGTTTTATTTAGGCCAAAACGAGTGTTCAGCACAAATTGCATTAATCGTGAGAGGCAATACACAATTTTTGGGAATGTGTGTGGAAATTGTATGAGGGCGAATCCAAAAACCGAATTCCATGAGCTCTCCAAAAGCCATTCAAAACTCACCATTTCTGTTCGATTTCACAGTTCTCCATTGTAATTGGCGAAACACTCACATACTTTGCCAATCGAGACAGAGCCCGAGTCCTTGAGCTCGCCAAATATTGTTATGCATAAATTTGATTGCAGTTTGATTTCAGTTGGATTCGCTCAAGTCCTCATCCCGAATTCCCTTCTTCCGAAAGCGAAGCAATTTATGGTGCTCCAAAAATGATTTCCGCCGCTCAGTGCTCCAAAATCAAGGGTGGGAGGGGGTTGAGGTTCTGGGTTCAGGGCTCTGATCTAAAGCCTCGGCATCAGCCCCATTATTGTGTGCTACAATATTTCCATTCAGATTCTGATTCAGATTCCGATTCCGATTCACTTCGACTGCAGCAGCAGCTGCCACAATTCCAGGCCCCAAATGAAGTGACCCCCATCCCGAAACGAAATCTCAACCCAGTTCGACCCTGGCTAGCACGGCATATAAAAACAGTTGCCGTTACAGCCATTTCAAATATGCCGCTGGCTTTTTTGGCATCCGCGACTCCCTTTCGCCCCCTTCCGCCCCCTTCCGCCCACTTTTGTGTGCCAAAAGGGGCGTGGCCGCTGGCAGGCGAACGGCAGGAAGCGAAAATCTAGCAGCAGCAACAGCAGCAAAAATGAGCAAAATTATGAGTGCAGAATTTTCTAATTTAACGTGATTATTATTTGCACTATCTTGCCGGGCTCCGGACTCAATTTATTTTAGCGAAAATTCCTGGCCAAGATCACGGAAGTGTCATTAGTCCGGTTTCTGTGCCATCGGCGTAGAGGTATCTATATTGCCAGCAAAATATTTTCCATTAAATTTCAAATTTAATTAAACGAAAGGAAAACACTCTGAAATTAACTAAATATTAATTACATTTAGCTTAAAAGTTGGGCAATATATTTTACAATTTACAAGACTATATAATTTGTTTTCTCTTTGTTATTTACACAGCATTAATGGTAATTAATTACCTTTTGAATCAATTGAAGGCTATACCATTCGAACTACGAATATATGACTCCAACAAGCTTATTAAATTTTATTTAATCATGAACAAAAAATTAACATTGAAATAATTGCAAAAGCTTGACTGCGTTACATATCATTTCCAACACTTTCAAATTGTATTTATACTAAAACTATGAGCCATAAGTTTAACTATTAATAAACAGTAAATAATTTCTTATAACTTAATAGGAATAAAAACTGAATAGAATATATTCAAATGCAGAGCCATACATTTAATCCTTACAAAGGGCAGACAATAACAAATTGTTACTCCGAAATGCTAGGAAATGAGTAACAAGGAACCATAATAATAACAAAAATATGCTTTGTAAATAGCAATCATCAAATATCCCACTCTAAGTCAGCCCAGAGGATTGTTAATCATGAGTCCCGGGAAATCTTAAGACAGTTTTTCCCCCGTTTCTGTACGGATTGTCGGAATGACTTGTGAGTTGGCTGATGTGCGTCTGCGTTTGTCTGCTTTGTATTTGGCATTTGTGTGGGCGGGAAGGTCGACCTGTGGCACCTGCCTCACACCCCACGAGCCCCAGGTGAGTGTGTGTGTGTGTTGAGGGGAGGAGGGGGTGAGGGGGTTTTGGGCACTGATTGGCACTTCATTTCGGCTGCAGTCCGACTCCCAGCTCAGTTGCCAGGTAGTCCCAATCAGCAACCTCTCACGTGCAGCAACAATGGCAACAATAAACTAAGCAAACAACTCGACAAACAGGTGAGAGGGAAATCGTGGAAAAGCTGGGAAATCGGGGAAATGGGACTCAGAGTGAGAGTAAGAAGAAGCAGCTCCTTACATATTCAAAAGCAAGGACATCTCATAATTTGCGCTCGTTTCTATCGCCCAGCTCGGTGCAATATAAACCAACTAAAAAGTTTCACGCAGCGCAAACTTTAAGCTTTCCCGGCCCCCCCGGAAAAAGAACACCCCGCCCCACCCCCGTTGGAGAAAAAAAAAAAACGAACAGCAGAGGGGGCAAACAAAGTGTCGCCGGAGCAAAGAAAAACAACCAGCGAGTAAAGCGCCGTGGAAAAAACTTGTCAGTGCGGCTTTGGGGACACATGAAGCACATGCCGCAGTCCCGGTTCGACTAAAGAATTCGCCTACCCCCCCTCCCAATCTTTTGCCCTCTCACCTCCCAAAAGACCCCCCCCCCCATCTAGCCAATCATCAGAAGAGGGGGATCCTGAAACCTTCTAATGTCCCTGTTGTCCGTGATATGTGTGCTACGAAAAAACAAGAAAGTAAGCCAAACCTCGGAGGCCGAACTTTAAAATACCCTTGTCTAAGACGAAAATAGTCCTGCTAACAAATAATATTATATAATAGTAATATAATATAACACATTTTTTGCACTTTGTTCAAAGTGTTGCTTTGACTTAAAGCAAAGTAAAAGTATTATTATCTCTTATTAGTACCAAGCATATAATTAAAATGGTTGCTTATATCAGGTTTCAGTCTGAAAGCTTTAAAACTAATATGTATGTTTAAGATAAAGCTGAATCATTGTTCTCAGTGCTATCGATAGAATCGTCATATCCTTGGAGTTTTGGGTACTAATCGAATATCTTGAGACTATCTTAATTCATTTGATGTTAAATTACGCAGGTTCTTGTTTGTTATTTATCAGAGAAAGTTAACTTGAAGTGAAACTGTTTGAATGTTTCTCAATGTGATGTTAATTTCTTAAAAGAAAAACCTGCTAAAAAATTCCGATTGCCAAGCCTATAAAGAAAAGAACTTTTTTTTTCATTTGAATTTACTGACTGAGAGATTTTAACTGGAACATGGCATTCTAGCTAAGATCTTTTATATAGATAAACTCTGACTTGATATTAATATTCCAAAGGAGAAATTCCACTCAATTTTAGAACTTAACATGACGTGGATTCGGCCCCTACAGAAGGGCTAGGCTGAAGTTTCAATAAACGAAGGTAAAAATGTCTGAAAACTCCTGTTTAATTGCTCGAAATGCCTTTTAAAATTCTGCGAAAAGTGAGGGTATCAGAGAAGAAAAGAGAAGCCAAGCCAGAAATCCTTTCGCCACAACAGAGCGCCAAGTTACGGCGACTTTATCGGCGCTCCGGACGGATAACGCGGCGGACAGATCCAGTGCAGGACCAAGGAAAAACAGAAGGAAAGGGGGGAAAGCTATGCCTCTCATCCCCGCTTCTGTTTCCCATGTAATGCGATTTTCATTTCTTTATTCGCCGCTGTTATTGGCATTTTCTTCATGCTGCTTTCCTTCCTTTTTCAGCTCACACTTTTCCACTTTTCATTCATTTCGAGCAGGGCTGCACAGCGCAGTGGGAAAAAGAACTGAAACTCCGACTCAAAGTTCGAATCTTTTCAAGAGTTAGAGTTGGCAAACAAAACAGTAAATTTTCCAGACGCAAATGCAATCGTCAATGATTGGACTATACCAGCTATGGATCCTTAGAGGTCATCTGGAATAATGTTTGTATTAGCTCCTTTCATGTTTATGAAAAATAAAATATATGAAAATTGCCACTAAAAAGAAACACAAACTATGCTGATAAAAGTAAACATAGCAAATCTTTTAGTCACCAAGGTATAATACATGTCTGATAAAACATCTGATTTAACAAGAACTAATGGAGTTAAATGGCGGTATAAACTTTGTGATAAACCCAAATCAGTAATTCCGGTCTCCGGAGCTCAGCTCAAGTTTATTTGACTTTGGCAATTGAAACCTCCTCGGGTTTTTGCCCATTTTTTTTTTGGTTTGTTGGTTGGATGCCGCAACTGATGTTGGGAAACTCACTACTACTGGCGCGGGGGAAAAAAGGCGAACCAATTTGCAGCCACAACTCCCAATTTGCAACCTCAGCCACGAGGCTGCCCCCCGACCCCCAATCGGTGTCTGAGTTTTCCCGGCAGCATGTTTATTTATTTTCACTCTGGTTCGCGTCGCTTTGTTTTATGCATGTCGCGCATCCAGCCCCAAAAAAAAAAAAATAAAGAAAAAGAAAACAACGATGGCGGGCCAGAAGAAAACTGTGCAAAAAGCCACTTCCGGCACTTACAACGACACCTACGCATGGCTACCCCATCCGAAGGGCTTTCGCCGCACTGTTTTTCATGCCATAACCAACTTTTTCTCCACATACTTCATTTACTTCATGCACTGGGGAAAAAATCTGCTTGCAATTAGTATGAAATTAGTGTTGAAATTCATAAAAGCAAACTGTTATGGAGATTACCAAAAACTTATTAAACGCTAATTTTAAATGTGGTTAAGTTTAAAAAATGGTTATATTTTTTTAAGTTTAACAAAATGTATATATGATTTATAGATTAATAGCGCAATATTATATAAAAGAATATAAATATTATGTGTTTAATTTATAGACTTTTTAAGAACAGTTTCTCCATTTTATAAATATTTTTTCTTGGCTCATAAATGTATTCAAAATATGTTTCGAGTTCTGTGCTCAATGCAAATTAATAAATATAGCTAAGAATAAAAATAAACTCCGACTAACTGAGTCGATTTGGCGCTAAAAGTAGGCCTTTATACCCCGAAATACCCAGATTTTGTTCCAAGTGTATGGGGTCGGAGGTTTTGCTGCTGCGGCGGCTGTCTCTTGTCACCGCAGCAACAAAACTACGCTGCCAAGTCGAAAGTTTACCAATCCCCCACGCTCAGCGCCCATTTAAGCTAAAAAGTAAACCAATTGTTAGTTTTAATGGAATTTATTGGGTAAATATTTGCTAAGCACAAGAAATTGCTTGTGAACATTTGTCGTCGTTTGGTTGATTTAAGATTAAAACTTTTTAAGGGCAGTCCGAAAGTGCGGGGCTTGGAGACCCCTCTAGCATGCCAATCAAACCGAGTGCCTCAATGGCATTATTGCTTTTAATTTATTTTGAATTTCTGCCGCCCTTTCTTGGGCATCCCCTTCCCACCATCCCCTGATGTCCTTTTCTCTCCTTTTTCCTGTTGTCGGCTCTGTTAAAAGTTTTCATTACTGTTTGTTAGTTGACGACGTCGCTTTTAGTTAGTAAATGTCTTTCTGCTCACCAATTCCACCCCCACAGCTTTTTATGATTTATGCTCGACCAAGTTTTAAGACAGCTCCAGCGGCAGCATGACAAAGCCTTTGTTATGCATCTTTTAATTTGGTCAATAAATGTCGTCCCAGGGACTGGGTTTGATTAGGCCATGGGTTTATGGGTCGGGATAAATGCCGTTAGGGCCAATTTGCTCGAACACGTTCACTCATTAGTTAGGAACCACGCCCCACCACCCATCGCCTTTAAAACGATGCAGGACGAGAGAGATTGTCCTTGTCAAACAATGGCCTTGAGGGACCTGGGCTCGTCTCTTCTTGGGTGGTGTTTGGTGTTTGGTGTTCAGGGCCAGGGATCATGGGAAATCCCTTCTTTGTCTCAGCCCGGGGTTGGGCCATCGGAAACTTATTCCCAACATCAGGCAAGTATCAGAATGATAGGTGCAAAAAAATGAGTCCATAATTAAGTTGGTAGGCACTACATTTCAGCCGAAATATGGATAGAATGCTTTGGTTATTCATTATTTCAAAATCATGGCAATGGCAAAAGTAATTTTTCCTTATGGCAAATAATATTCCCACGTAATTGAACAGTAATTTTAACAAGGTTTAGGCATGACTTAATTCCAATTATAAATAATAGTAATTAAATATTGATGAATAATCATTCCTCTAATGAATAGTTTTAATTGCTGTAAATTATATTTATTTTTATGTAACTTGCCAACAAAGCAACAAGATTTTTGTTATTATCACAAACTAGTTAAATAATCAAAGCCCGTTGGTTGTTTCCATTGTCATGTTTTAAAAACAACTTGAATAAAAACAGTTGCCGGTCTGTATTTCTGGACCAGGCATCTGACTATTGACCATGTTCTCCGCGTAGTATCTGTAAATACCAAAACGATTATTGTTCAACAATGAATTTAGCTTCCAACATTTAAGGCCCCCCTCCCCGAACAGTTGTCAGCGGTGCTCGTGTGCCCCTGGCACTCTGCTCAGCCTGTTGTTCAATTATTTTACAATCAACTTCTCTGAAAACATCAATAGGTATCGCCCAGGGGGATCAACACAGCATGAACGTGTCCTTCCCCTCCTTTAGTTGACAGTCTTATTGTTGCTGACAGTGCTGCACTGCGACACTGAACAAAATTCATGTTAGCGCCCTTTTAGATTAAGAAACCATTCGTTAATCTCATTTAAATGTATAATATTTTTGGATAACACGTATACGATTAGAATTCGATCTAAATTTGAAACGGCTCTGTGTTCTACGATTCGAATTTGAAGAATTTCTAAGTAGATTGACAAAACTTATACAGTTCGTTTTTTAATCATAAGCACCAACGATTTTGTCGGCTATAAGTCAATTTCTATGCGATTCCTAAAGGAAAATGAGTGCTTCCAAATGCACAATGAAATTTACATTATAAAAGAATTCATGAGTAAATATAAATATTGAGAAATTCATGAATTTATTATTAGTCCTCTTCCAAACACAGAATCTTACATCTTAAAAAGCTTTATTGTTTTATAATTTTATAAGATATTAATCTTATAAAAATAATTATCTCTATTAATTCCGAAATCCCCTATATTTTGAATTTTAAAAACAATTAAATTTTAATATCAATAGTTTTTCATCGCTAACATGAAGTTAGATCGTCTTGCGTATAATGTCTGAGTTTGTGTGCCGCGGAAGCACTATTTTTTCCCAGTGCACTCTGTCATCTGCTTCGGTGTCTTGCTGAGGGCTCCTCCTTGGGGCGCACCTTTTGTTCGGCCTCTGACGACGATGCTGATTATATCGAGTCGCTGCCTCCTTCCCCCCCTACTCACTTGGCCACGCCCCCTACGCCCCACTGAGGGCGCTACCTCGCATTTGTTCCACTTATTCCACTTGAACGCTTCGTTAAGAGCAAACTTTCGCCGTAATGTTTCTCAGCGCTTTTCTTTTGTTGCCGCCGCTGCGTCGAACTGCTTGAAACGGCGGCCCACCCTGGAATGTTGCTCGGGAAAACTTCTCCGCGGCGGCAATTGTCGAGGACAGCAGGACATCGGGACATCAGGACATTGGGACATCAGGACATCGGGACATCGGGACATCGGGACATCTTCGGAACAGGGACATCGGTGCAAGGACGCGGACATGGACACGGACACGGACACGTTCCACGCGAAGCCTATCAAGTGTAAGTACAGCCAGTTGAAGGCTGTACACGAGGCGAAAACTTATCTAATTCTAAATTAATCTTGCGGAAGGAAAATTGTGAAAATTTATGAACATAAAAGCTTTAAACAGTTCAAAACAAATCATTTTGATCGCCAAAAGTATGGATTTTCGCTGACCAGTAAATTTTCAAGATTATCAAAAATTTCTATACCTTATTAAAGCCTTGACAAAAAATGTTAAAAAGCAATTTCAAGTGTTTCTAAAAATAGGTAACTAATCAAAACTTTTATTAATGTAATGGAAATTTGTTTATCTTTTAATCTTAAATTATTTATGAATTTTTCTATATGTTCTTTCAGGTTCCATAAGCTTTTAAGTTTTGTACTTTAGATAAGAATTAGGCTTATGTATTTAAATGTCTATTACTTTTTGCAATATATTTGAGATTCTGATAATCACTTATTTATGGTTTATGGTTTAAATAATTTTTTAGACAGTGTCTTATATACAGTGCCTTATATATAATAATAGTAATAATATATATACATAAATATATATAATATTCGTTTAAAATCATTTTTAACTTGTTTTATTTTTGTAAATTTTTTAAATCCAGAAATATAATAAACAGACCGTATTTGCTGAATATAAGTAAATTTGGTTTGAGGCTTTCAATGCTCCCCGCGAAACATAAAATACGGCATGGAGTTTTTCTCTGAGTGTGAGTGGGTGATTGTGAGTGTGAGTGGGACACCGGCGGAATGACAACGAGGTGAGACCACAGCGAGGCGAGGCGATGCGATGCGACCTTGCCCTGCGATGAGTGGGCCGGCGTACGTGATTCGCTTAACGCTGATCCAAGGCACTGGATTCTGGAGCCCGGGATCTTGGGCTCCGGGGTCCCACCTTCCAGAACCAAGTCCAGCGGAGACCCCCGCCTGGCCAAGATTAGCCCGAACCTGAAACCCACCCAAAGCGAACGACATTGACAAAGTTTGCACAGAAACGATGTCTGAACTGACAGCTAAGTTGCCGCTGGCGACAAACGGAAATCACCTGCAAGGACTCGCCTTTTATTCTGACCCCCCTTTTCCCCTCCTATTGCTGAAAATACCCCCAACGCCGTGCTCAACTTTTATGACAGTTTTCATTTGCTGCCGCCGCCTTTCGAGTTCTCCTTTTTTTCCTGATTTTTCCACTTTTCCTGTGGCACATCCTTGCGGTTGTTTCGGTTTTTAGTTTCCAGCGCACTGCGGCCACAGCTTGTGTTTCGCTTATACATATTCTTTTTTCGCCATGTAAATGTTTTGACTTGGCCAAGTTAAAAGGGGACTTTGTGTGTGTGTGGTTGAGGAACGAGTGCCGCTGACAAGCTCGTCGTGTAATTTATGATTTATGCCATTTGGACTGACAGTCGCTGGCAGTCCTGGCTCGGCATTATAATTGCGACCCGACCCTAGCCCCTTTTGCCGCCCCTCCAGTTTCAGTTGTCGTGAGCAGTTGCTGTTAAAATTCCACTTCGTTTCGTTTGACTTTTGCTTTTTGAATGGGAATTATACAATTAAGTCGCCAAAAACCTCACAAATCAGTTGTATAGAGCAGCGAGGCAGAAGGCCTGCTATTTAGGTCAATTTGTGGATTGATCTCGCATTTATTTCGGACTTCAACGATTGAATAATTTTGTATAGATTAAAATTCAGAACGATGTTTAATAATAAAATAATAAATAATAACATTTAAATACAATCAAACTAGCTTATCTCGAAATTTCCCAGTTAACTGGTTCTACTGTCAAAATATATAATTTTATTTTTGTCTATCATCGTTTTTACATTTCGGTTTATCAAATAAGTAAGTACTTAACAGTGTTGTTCAAAGAGTTTTTGTAATATTTAAGTACTTTGTTTTAGTAAGTCAAAGCAAAGTCTTCGATGAATGATTATCATTTAAATTGCCAAATATGCAAAATCGCTTTTAAAGGCAAGGCAATTCGTTAAGCTTAGTTATGTTTGTTCGAATCGTTATATTTGTCAAATTGGACTTCCTCTTGTTTTTTCGATTTGAATTTTCACGATTGAGATCCCCTCAAGTGTAAGTAAATTAGAAAAGGGTACAAAACTAGCCAAATGGGATAGGGGGCGTGGCACTTCGGACTTGAGCTCTTTTGATTGAAGGCGTTACAACTCGCACCAGAAAAGAGAGTTTTCTGGGGACCATGGTCCGTTTTGGGCCATTGTTTGTTTTGGGGGCTTATGCCTTGGTTTCCGGCTGCCATTGTGTGGCCCCTGTTTACCGAAGTTTTTCCCTGGCCGTTGCCGTTTAATAAAGCAATAAATAAGATGCACGACTGCTGGCGGGGAAAGTGGTTAAAGTGAGGGGGAAAAGCGGCGAGGCGCGTCGAGCACGTAAGGAAAATGCCGGGAAACTCTCGGGGCACGGAGATTGGGCCAGAGCCTGATTGGCAAGACGCTTGGCAGTCGATTGGCCCGGAGATGTGTCGGGCGATGTGTTTAAGGATGATTGATTGCCGACCTTAACTCAATGGGCGGCTCTACATCGATAAACGCCCGTTTCGACTAGGCGATTGGTAAAGTTCCCTCATGTAAATATTATAGAATTAGAGTTAATATCAGAGGCACATCTGTTGATCTGTAAACATCAACATATTTCGAAGTGATAAAGCCTAGCTCCATTAACAATCACTTGTTGTTTTCAAAAGACTATAGTCTAAAAAGATAAATCGCATTGAATTAAAATCAATAATACATGCCTTTACATTACAGCCACATCATTAAATAAACGAACAACCAAGAGAATGGCAGTTTTATTAATTTAAAAAAAATCAAATTTTTAGCTGTAAATGCCACTTGATTGGAAATTTTATTACGAGTTCAACGAGATATGACATTCCAGCAAGATAAGACCATTACTTCTCGGAGTTTGCATTAAAAAAATAGACAAATCGAGCTAATTTTTCCCAGATTTTGGTAATAATAATTTTCATAAGGGGTTACCCCATGATTTTTTTTTCAAAAATATAATTTTTAGCTGTGAATGCCTCTTGATTGGAAATTTTATAACGAATTCAATGAAGTATAACATTCCAACATTAATTCCCAGATTTTGGAACAAAAAACCGAAAAATCAAGCTGATTTTTCCGAGATTTTAGCCTAAATATTTTTCAAACTCAAGTTGATTTTCTCGGAATTTCGAATAAAACAAATGTTTAATGGCTATTGAAAACCTTGTATTAATGAAAGGATTTAAATCAAAGCCTTACAGTGCCTTCCATTTGAATTCATCTACCATTGGTTGTTCGATTTGCACTTTGCTTTATTGACTTGAGCAATACAGATCGAATTTAATGTAAAGGATACACTGCGTAATGGCCATGTTCTCACACGCACTATTGAAGTCCACTCTCTATTTGCACAGACCATGAAAGCAGAAAGTAGTCAATTGGGGCACTTTCCCCCTTTCACTTTCCCCAAATCGGTTATTCCGTTGACCCTCGTTTGAGTTTCCTGCTGAGCTATTTTGATTCGAAGCCAAGTATGCTAATCAAAAGTAAGCAAAACAAAGCATCGTGTGCTGAAAGCCAATAAATATGCAAAGATATCGAAATAGCCCTCAAAGGGGGGCGTGGCACTTGTACCTGGGCAGATAGCTCATACATATCCCATATGGTTACGCATTTTTTGATGTGAAAATATATATTTGAGAATGTTCCATCGTGTGGGTGGATACATATACCGTATCTGTATTTGTATTTGCTTTAAATCACTCATACGCAACGTTTTGCATTTTGAATAATTTATCATTCTGTTGCGAAAACGCTTTTCCATTGCCTTTCCTGCCAGCTGGCTGTGAAGGCTGAGATGGAGATGGAAATGTGTATATAGCTATATATGGAATATGGCGCTGAGCGATTGCAAGTCGCATGAATTTTTCATAGGGACAAGCAAAATATTACTCATACGACTCATCGGTCACACAAATTGTCTTTGCGGCAGGCCCATAAAAAGCCAAGAAGAGTTTGGCCGCCAGCGACATAAATATGAAAATTTCACGGAAATTAGCATAAGAAGGCCATCAATGGCGCCTCGCAGAATTTATGGTTAACCAGGATTGTTTGATTTGCCGGGGCCTGTGCTAATGACACTCGCAGGACACGTTCCAGGATGCGCCGGCAACAGCTTTTCATAAACCGCAAGTGTCCGATCCTAACGAGCTAAACGGTGAGTGGGCGGGCAAATGGGATGGGAGTCCTTTCCGGCAGGTGGCCGTTATCCTTGTTGTTTGGCGGCCCCTTTCCCCTTTCGCTGCTGCCGCCTCCTTGTTTTCCGGCTTCAATTGCCGGGGGCGTCGAAAATTCGTAAGCGAAATTGAATGAAATTGCCCGGGCGGCAGCAACAACAGCAAGATGAAATAATAATAATAAGCGGGGACCACTACCCCGGCCCCTGTCCCTTATTCCACAAATCGGGGCACGTAACGCAATTTCGTTTATTTTTATTTTTTGTTTAAGCCGCGGGCCAGGGAAATTGTATTTAAATGCCCCGATGGTCGCGCCTCGACCTTTGACCCGGCACATTAAGGTGCAAGGATAGGATAGATATAAGGCGAAGCAATCACCGGGCACGTAAATCAAAAACCATTGACGAAGATAAACGATGGCGATATAGGGTGCCCATCTGCCCACCTCCCAACCTGCGTACATATGTCACCTGGCAACCCTGACAACCCGATATAATTGCCGCATGCAAAACAATTTATTATGTATTATTAGGTTTATTGTTTGCTCTGTTGTTTCCCTGAAAAAATACATTAAGGTAATACGGAATTCATTGAGCATTTGCATATCCATTAGGAGTATATTTATAATCCTATACAGGTTATAAAATAGAGGGAACATATCTCAAAATGTACTGCATGGAGAAAATAGACTAGTTTAATCTGGAGGACTCAAAAACGCGGAAGGAGAGATTCGGATATCCACTTTATTTTTCATGATTCATTTTTCTGTATTGTCAATTGAAATTCCTGAAATATTTTCGATTCTAGCTGACTGATTTACAAAAAAACAAATAAGGTGCAATCACAAATACCATCAAAATTATGGTGACTAATGGTTTATGTTCCAAGATCAAATTAAAAATAATTTCTGTAGGATTCTTCAACTTCTTCTTGTTGATTTGTCAAAATCTTCAATCAATCGATTTGCGTCCCTCAGATATTTCCCCGTGTAAAACCTCATTTTGATGCTTGGGATAGGGTAAGCGCACTTTTGATCATTAGCTGGTTTCCTTTTGTACCACGATATAGATATTTTCGCTTTGTTGCCCCTGCCAGCTAGGCAATCGCTGGAAAATTGACAGCCGGCACGGGCCAGACAATTGTTGTTGCCACCTGCGTTTTTCCGGCTGCCATGACAGTCGCTCAGCTTTTTGACTTTCAGTTTCAGTTTCGCCTTCGTTCGGATGGATTTTATGTCAACGCGCCCCGTGAAGCGCATAGCGAAAAATATTAAACATTTCTTTGATTGATTTGCTTTTACCCAGCAGGGTGCCACGCCCACATCCGCCCCCTGTCCCGCCCCCCACTTCCCCCACCTACTAATTCCTTGAAAAGCGATGACAACACACGTTTACAACTGAAGGAAAAATGTGATTTTTTCGCTTATATTTATTTTGATTTCTGATTGAGGGGGCGCATTGCGACGTCTTGAAGGGCGTGGTCATGGGGGCGTGGCAGTAGATGTGTTCAAAGCGTTTCTCCTTAAGGATCCGCCCCCAAAACTAACGTCAAGCACTTGCCGTCCTACAAAAAGTGATTTTTTAATGAGTCCGAAAGACGTTGCCTTGGCTGAGTATTAAAACTAATTTAACGAATGCACTACGAATTCCCTTTTTGGCACAGATTTTTCGGGAAAATTGGGAGTGGGCTCATTCGGTTGACAGTCTTTAACTTTTTTCGGGCGAAAGCTCCTCCGAAAGTTTACTTTACTTCCCTTTTGCGATTCTGCGGCCCCTGGAGTTGCTTTTAGTCTCAGTGCCATTGAACAAACAAACAGACAGTCAGAGCATGCAAAAAGTGAGTGGGCGTGGCACTCGCACAGGGGCGGCAAAGGGAAGAACAAAAAGTGGAAACGCAATTTTTAAATTTATTTCTGTGCGTGGAGGAAGGCTTTGACTTTCGACAAAGCGAAAGAGTCCAAAAAACAAGAAAAGTTGTTCATCGACTTCCCGGGGTGCACCGAAAGAAATGTTCATTAAATAAACAAACAAAAAATATATATGTAATTTAATGGCATCATGTTAAAAAAGGAATTATTCGCTTATTTCGCCAATTATTTATAAAGCTTAATTTCAAATTTTGTTATCAGGCTAGGAAATTAACATGTGTTAGGTAAATTTGTGTTAAGAATATGACAGAAACAAAAGTAATAACAAAACAACTGAAATGTGTCCCCAAAACTCCTTTTTTTGATGGGAAATTTAACAAAGTATTACAAATATTGAAAAACAAAAGGAGCGAATTTGTTCCTGTGTTGCCAGCATATTTTTTTTGAGGCCACAAATGAAAGCGGAACGAAAACGCATTGAAATCGCAGTGGCACCCACCTGAAATGGAAGCCAGGGAAAAGGGAGGACGCAGGTGATGGACCCACTGCGGTGTCAGTTGGCAAAACAAAAGGCCAAAGATTGGATATGGGGCATAAAGGGAAGAGGATGCCAGGACCCAGAGGAACAGCGGAAAAGGACGAGTGCGGGCCCAGCGAAACCTCACACGCTAAATTGCATTTTCAATTGTTGCGGGGCAAAAGGCTAAATTCCGGGGGTTTCGAGTGGAGTGAAGTGGAGGGGGGTTCGGTTGCAGCTGGCAGTGACAATTTACTTGTAAAATCAACCGCAACAATTTCAATTGCAGTTGGCCAGCTATAAATGGGGTTCGACTTGTGCCCCTTGAACGACTCTTCTCCACCCAAAAACACCTCTTGTACAGTGGTTCTCTTCAACCGAATTGGAGTCATTGAAGTTTCCTTTAAGACAACCTAGAATATCCGTACTAAAATGGAAAAAAATGCATTGTACTTCGACCTATATTTGTTTTTTTCCACAAAAAAACTGGCTTAATAACATAACATGTTCAAGTTTGAATAAAAAATAAGCATATCTAAATTTATTTTATATAACATCTACCTTTTCAATAATAAAAATAAATAATGTTTAAATAATAATATTGAACAAACCAATTTAATTTCATTGAGATAAGAGCTAATTGTTTATTTTACTAAAATAAAGATCCTTTCTGTGGCATTTAATATCCCTAAGTAACTCAGGCTAAGTGAGTTGCAACATTTATGTCAAGTGATTTTCTTAATCAAACAAGGTATGCCACTTGAAAAACCGTCTGAGGACAAAATCAATATTTTTGGAAGCTATTCGAAATCCTGTGGTCTACAGCCACTGTAGCAGTCGTCATGGTCACGATGTCGCTTCCGTTGTCGTTGTCGTTGTCGTTGTTCCTTCTGTGGCTGCGGTCATTGCTCAGGGCATTGACAACCCAATTGATGCAAATCGATGAGCATGCCCCACCCCCACACACAATTACAAACTAATGAACTACATGCAATGAGAGCCCCGTAGGAGCACCCACTTTCCACTTTCCAACCTGCAGCCTTTGGCACTCTGCGGTGTGGAAGGAGCCTTGACTTGCGGTCTTCGAGATTAGACATGCTCCTTCAATCAGCCCCACCGCCCACATAACGCCCCACACCACCCCCCAGAAACCACCCACCAAGAACCACCCACCGAAAACCATCCACCAAAAACCACCCACGCAAAGTTAAGTGGAGGCTTTGTTAATAGGCACTCCGCTGTCGCCAAATCGCGTCTGCTAATGAATTGCAAAGGGAAATTTTAATGTCGCCTGATTGCCCTGACATCTCGCATTCTGAATCTCGTAGGAATTGGCCTAGTACAAAGGATAAGTTGGAAATTAGGGCAATTTTCGTCGGCAATGACTTGGCCTTCAGTATGTCAGGTGACTCCATAAACTGAGATAAAACAATTAGCCATTATTAATTAACTCATATTAAAGTGAACTTAAGGGTTGTTGTCGAAAGTTATTTTTAATGCCTCGCTTAGAATTTTATTTTAAAGCAAAAACTATGCTGTGAAAATAAGTACCTTCGAAATTCGAGATTTTTACTCTTAGATAAGAAATTAATTACTCTTATGTGAAATGTAAGAAGTACTTTCACCAACATTGATATAATAAATTTTCAAATGCCATGACTTTAAATCCGCTTCAAATATCCTAATAAATTATCTTATAGCGATACTTGAACGCCCAATTCCAAATTGAATTGGGAGCGGAAAGTGTGCTCTATACTTTATGGCGTCACTTAATGTTTTGCATAAAAACTCGCTTAAAAATTGTTAAATCGCATGGAAAATCGTTGGCATTGAGAAACATGTGCAATCTGCAAGGGAGCCCCTGAAACCCGAACTCGTTCACTCTGCGTCTGTCCTGTGCTGGCATAATTCATGGACCAGCATCTTCTGAGTAATTAGGCGTCTGGGAGGAAATCAAGTGATGTCTGAGGAATGGGCGAGTAATAAATGGCAAGCTGCTCGCCCTGTGATTAATTACACAGTATTTAGCCAGCTCATCAGCTTCGATGACCAACGCACTTCGCACTTAGTATATCGAAAGTATAAATGCCTATATCACGATGCGAACTCGACCAGCTAAGCTATGGTTAAGCTGTGTATTACATGTATGAATAATTCGGTTCAGAAAACAATAAGTCTCCACTGAAATCTGTAATTCTGCCAGTCAGGCACCAGATCCTCGTAGCAGTAAATAAAGCTAAGAATGGTAAAGGATAATTAAATCGAATGCATGAGCAATGTGTTCACTTCACAGCCAGACATCAATGTTCCCCAAATAAATTGTATGTATAAATAATCAATTTGGCTTTGTTGAATTCCATAACATCTTAACACATCACCAAAAATATTCATTTTTGTTATTACATTTTAATGAAACAACCAGCCAATTCTTCATTGAAATGGATTCCTTAAGCCCTTTTATGTATTAGTTACCTGAAACAAAATAATATACTAAAGAAAACAACTGAGACCAATGAAAATTCCACAAATTAAAGCGAAAAACTAATTTTAAGTGAAGTTATTCATTGCGTTCAGAGCAAATAATCTGGAAGCCTTTCAGGTGGAGTCTCGAGTGAAAACAATACCCGAAAAGTTAGCTTCCACCGTGGTGCACCAGAAATCAGAAACAAGCTCTGACAGCAGCCAGAATGACTTTTGATATGAACTAATTCTGGACTGTAATTTCCCTTTGGAAGCCCCACCACCGCTGTAATCCGATAGTTTTGCCCGGAAAGTGACAACGGCAGAAAGAGCGGGTGAATAATTGATACCGGGACGGTACTGTACTGTAATTGGCGCTTGTTTGCGTGGGACTCGTAATTAGCTGGTCGCCGACCAACCTCCTCAACCCCCCTCCTACCACCATATTCAGACTTAGTTTTCCAGGACGAGGGCTCCTTTTCACCGCCCCCTTCCCCAAAAAAACCAACTCCGGGGACTAAAAGAACTGTGAGCGGAACTCGAGCTTCAAGTCATTCATTCACTTTGTCAAACTGAAATTAAAACGGGAAGCGAGCGACGAAAACTTTTTTGGGGCAACAACAACAAAGGGGGGGCAAGGGGGCTTTTAGACTCTGAAAGGGAGGGTGGTTAGGGGGGTGGGGGGCGGCTTACAGGACTCGAACTAGGACTTGCAGGACGGCACTCACCTAATAAGCCAGCAAAGCGTAAAAATTTTGAAAGTTTTATGGCCGCGCGACACTTGAGGAAACTTGCTAAAAGGCGGGGGAGACGTCACTCATACGCAGCGTTGTACAGAACAGAAAGGAACTGAACAGCACTGAACAGCGCTGAACAGAACGCCGAGTGAAACATTCGGCCCGGCTTTGTTTTGGCATTGTTTTCTGATTTCGCTCGCCGGCTGCCCGAGCGAGTTGAAAGTTGAAAGTTTAATTTGCTAATTGTTTAACAGCTGCAACAGCAACAGCGGCGAACTCGAACTGCAACTGCATCGCAGCTGCATTTTCATAATGAAAAGCGGACAAACGGACGGACAAATGGCGGGGGCAGCTTACAACTTTTCACTCAGCCCTCGGGGCTGGGCTAAAATCCAAACCAAAAACGACAGGCGACAGCTGCCGTCAGCACAGTGGCACGCCCTCTTTTTGGGGCGGTTGGGCGTACATGAGGCGTACAGGGGCGTACAGGGGCGTGGCAGAACTGCAGCTGCACTCGCCGCCCTGTCAAGCGTAACGCCTTTTGACAAGTTTTACGCTGCGAAACTTTTACTTTTCACTCTCTCATTCCTTTTTGGTCAAGTACTTTAAAATTATTATGCACCGCTTCCACTCCGCATCCCGGCGTTTATAGTTTATAGTGCGTACTCACCGTGCGATTGCCCAAATTCTTGACGCGGCAGGTCAGCTTCACCGTCTTGCCGACGAGTCCTGTGATGTTGGTGCCTATGGTCGTGTCGAAGGTCGGTCCTCCGGTGCCGGGCGTCGGCAGGTCCTGCAGGAAGTCGGTGAAGAAGCGCTTCGAGGCGCAGTCCGTGCAGCCTGAAAAAAGAGCGAAAAATAGGGGCATTAAGTCGGGCTTAAAGTATACCAAAATGGAGGAGAACAAATTAACTCAACTCTTAAAAGAGGGTGGCGTAATATTGGCCACGAGTTTGTAGCGCAGTTTTCTTCTATGCAGACTTAATCAATTAAAACTGATCAACGTAGTATTTAAACATTTCTGCAAAAAAATCATATCGCTTATCTTATCGCACTTTTAAAAACTGTATAAATTGGCTCTTGGCCGTGAGAAACTAAAATGATTGACATTCTTTTGAACCAAAATCTTATTAATCTGCATTTAATATATGTATAAAAGGTTGCAGACATAATATTTATACGCAAAATGAAGCAATATATTAAATTAGAAATATTTCTTTTAAAAATAAGATGATTTTCAGCGATATAATTAATCAAACTTGTTAGAAAACAAATCACAAATAAAATCTTTGGAAGGTAAAATAACACAACCATATTTTGTTTATCTTTGCAAATATCAACTTTGGACAAATGAATTTGAAAAGTACTAATTAAGTACTAATAAGATTTAAGAGAAAATATTTGTGTAATTAATTAATAATAATAATATTGTGGGTTAGAAAAAAGCCAGCTCGAAATTGATATGTGGGTAGTCTATAATTAACCAAGCCGGTCATGGCTTTCGAGTACCACAATAGTAGTAATAACGACCTGCTAAGGTACATGACAACCATGACAGGCTTATGTCGAAAAGTACGAATTCCAGCCCTCAAATGACTCGCAATGGCAGGTGGGCGTGGCCGTTGAATGGGCGGAAAATGGCTTTGTTATCGGATTCTATTCCTCCTCAATGCTTTGGCGGGGCACACCTCTTGTGGCTCAGACATTTTTCCTGGAAATGCATTCGTGTTGCTGTCGTGTCTCAAGTAATAATTTTAAAATTAGTACAATCGAGGCCCCCCGGCCAAAAGCCTTTGAGCACGCCTCTACACCAAAAACCCCGCGGGCATTGAAAAATGCACTTAACAAGTGTTGTAAGTGCCCCACATGTCAGTGTGTGCGTGTGTGTGTGTGGGTGAGTATGGAGTGTGTGTTTGGGAGTGGGTGTGGGTGTGTAATGCCTAGCCAGGGCCATTTGTTGACAGCGTCATGTGGCGTTAATTGCCACTTTACAACGAGTGGCAATTTGGAGCCGATCGAAAGCCGGCTCCATCTACACACTCGCACTTCCACTCCCACACACACAAACACACACACACATAAGCAGAATCGGCAGGACCAACATATGTATATAAATATATATATATCATATATATAAGCAAAAACACAAACGTACATATATGTTTATATATGGACACGCGAAAAAAGCTATCACTTTCTTATTGCCATATCCATTTTACAAAAAAGAATGAATTTTATTATCAAAATTAAATTAAGGCTAACTTTATATGTGTTTCAATGGCAGTTAAACAATCATTTTAATTTCCAAAGTAAATATCAAAAATCAAGCATTGAATTAATTTACTAAATCTATATTTTTCAAATCATTATGTCCAAAAAATGATATATATATAATCGAAGTGTAATTGATATTTTATCAAGACATATTGAAGTAAATGTCAAGTAAACTATTTAAATCATTCTTCAAATCATTTATTAATTTAAACTTATAAATTAATAAATTAAGTTTAAATTAATAATACATTATTTTATATAATGCTAGTGCAAGATATGTATCACTAACGACAAGTGTTTTTCCACTGTGTAGCTACAAAGCACATATACAAGCTGGCGAGTACACAGCTGTTGCTCCTCCTTCCGTGAATTTTCCCACCGCTTTTCCCCCCGAAGGGAAGTGCAACAAGGAATGGGAAAAAAGAAACAAAAAGGCGCAAAAGTAAAAGGGCCAGAGCAAACAGCAGCGAAAGGCGCAAATTACTTAATGAAAATGGCTCCGAAAGGCAATTAATTAAATGATAAACGCCCATATTATATGCCCAGTAGCTTGTTTGTTGTTCTGTAAGCAGTTTATGTTACACGCCGTACTCCTCGCTGCGAATATTCTCCGAATTTTCCCCGATAACTGCCCGGGGAAGCGAATTGGGGCCCGAGTGCCGCTGGCCAGATAAGTTTCGCCCCGCAACCGGCAGAACGCACACTTTGCCAGCTTCCTTCCACAAACAAATAACTGGCGCACATCCTGCCACCTGACCATCTCCCAAATGCCACCTGCAACTTGCAACCTGAAACCAGACACCTGCAACATGCTGTGCACTGTCCACTGTGCAATCTGCAATGTGCAACCTGCAACCTGCAACAGACATGACTGCGCACTGGCTGTCAGCAGATTAGCTGAAATCGGGAGCATTTTGCAAACATCTCCGGCAGACGAAATGCACAAATAGAGAAAATAAACGGCCAAGTGCCATACGAAAAATCGCATTGTATGAGTATAAAGCAATATTTTTAGAAAAATAACAATTAACGACTGCTGTGCGCTTGACTTTTAACCAAGATACACAACTTAACGATCATTTTTAAAGCTCTTCATTCGAAAATCTTAAAGAAATAATTAGTTTACTTCTTTAACTTTTTTAAATTTAAAAGTATTTTTGTTTTCTTAAAGATAAACAACTTTTGTCATTACGTATGAAATATATTAGATCTTAAGTAAATTTTTATATTCCTGATGAAATATAACAAGGGAAATTCAACATATTTTAAATAAATAAATATTTCTTAGCAAGGATTTGAGAAAATCGGTCTCTTCGAGCTAACCGAAATATACAAGTAAAATATTTTCTGTGATACTTTAGGAAATGTAAGACAAATTCGAAAGTATGTTATTAGAAGAGCTCAAAGCTGAATTTACCTTTATTAAGTAATGAGTATTCATATCACCTAAGACTTAAGATTTACATCACCTAAACTTTTGCAAAAATATGCTGTTATTTTTACGCTTTAAATGAGACTTTGAAAGTTCCATTTGTGTTTGATAATCTGTTGATTGGATATTAATCTACTTGGATATATTTTGAAACACTGCGTTTAAGGGTGGACTTAATTCTGAACATTTGATTGGTTTAGGACGAATCCAAGTTCCAAGTTTTATATACTAAAATCAGATAAATAAATTTAAAACTAAGAATGCCATATGTACGTGTGCGACAGACAGAGAAAAAACCCAGATGAAAGGACACGAAGCGGTGGAAAATGGTTGGCCAAAATGGCAGCGACATTTGCTAAGTGTTAAGTGCCATTTTTGGCATCCATGATCTCTGAGCCAGTGGCACTTTTCTATTTTTGTGGTGGATGGGGGGCTTTTCAGCTTGGAGCAAGGTGTCGCAGATACGAGGGCGCTTTGGCGCGACGATTACACCGACGATTATGCTGATGAGCAAGTGGGTGGGAGGGGGTTTCGGGTGGGTGGCGAGTTTGCAGGGGTAGGCTGCCCAAGGTCTTTGGTGGCTGCAAGCCAATTAAAGGCGAACCGTCAGTCCTCTGGGGCGACACGCCCACACTCACGCCTGTGATCCTGGAAGCCCTTGGCTGTCGTCAGCTGATTTATGGCCGCCATTCACATGCACGCATCCTTCTCACACTCAGACTCACACACGGACTCGCACTCACACTCACACACTCAAACACCCAACACCAGTGATGTAGGTTACTCACATACCTCTCAGTACTTATTTAGTACTCTTAACTTACTTGGGTTAAAAATACAAGGTTTTATCTAGTTTGATTCGTAATTTTGTTGTAGTTTTTATTTGCATTTAATAAATTAAAAATGTAAATACATTTTTTTAATAGTAAATTTCTTTTGCTTTTACCATTTGGCAAAATAAATAATTTTTTGTATTACCCTTAAATTTAAATATAATAATAATAAATAATAAATGCCTTTAAAAGTTAATAAGTACTCTTAATGCTATCTAGGGACATATATCGAAATTTTATTTTATAATTGTATTTTATTTCCCTTTATTGCAAACATAATAATTCAAGGGATTTATTTTTTGGAATCACATATAACTTTGATAATTAACAAGTACACTGAAAGGTCTGTACCATTTCCATGTGTCGCGAGCACTTTGGCTTACTTAGGTGAAAAAGTGAAAGCACCCTGGCCACAGTCAACCCCCCTCCCCCTCCCCCTCCCCGCTCCACCACCATCATGACACGTCCTCGTTTTCGGTTTACAACTTTGCCAGAAAGAATAATGTTATGCAAACACAAACACTTACGCACATGGCCCTGTTATCCTGGCTGCTGTTATTTGTTCAGCGTTTTATGCACTCGCTGCGGCGCCTCAAACTCTCGCTACTCCTGCGTAATTGAAGTTCATAATTTTTTTATTAAACACACATATTCTGGCTGGCAAAGGGGGTGGAGGGGATCACATGTCCCTTGTCCTTTGTCTTCTGCATTTTTATGCTTTTTTTACACACGCCCCCACCTCGAAAACATACTCGGAATCCAACGACTTGTCCCGCTGTGCGTGATAATGTTTTGAGCATGCCATTCGAGGAGCAGCCAAGGCATCGTTAAGTTGTCAATTGCCAGGATAACAAAAACGATGCCACGGCGTCCCTCGAACTGCCTTAATGCCCGCTGACAGTTGAGCAACTTGATTAAGGCGCCACTTCCTTAGGCACATGGATTTTTCTAACATTTCCTTGGAGATTTTCGCTACCCAACCGCCCCAAAAATATTTAACCATATATTTATGTTTTCAATAGCAGAATCGATACAAATTTGACATGCTCACAAGTTGTGAAGCCACGTTAATATGTATACAAATTTTTGAAATTAAATTTAGCTTTCACAGAACATACAACATGGCCATTTACATTTTAATACTTATATAATAGAAACCTCAATAAATTTGAAAAGTTTTAATTGGGATAACCAATCATAAAATATATTTTTTAAAAATAATATTCAGACTTAATCCAATGTGATGGTAATGTTAAAATGCAAACCCATAAAAAGCTCAACTTCAGCAAAGATCAGCAATTATTGGGCAGTCAAACTCGTGGCGGAAATATTGAAAAACATTTTTCGCTTGGCCCTAAAAACTTTTACCCATCTGCAAATGAAAAAGTGCGAAACTCGACGATTACTTATGGTACCTCTATCAGATTTATTTATCAAATTATTATTTGTAATTTCTTTATTTGTGAAGCCTGCGGGATATTCGTTTTGCTGGTTTGCGAATAAAAATGTTGCAATGTTGCAAAAAACCCGCGCAAATATATGGTTGAATACTATAAATGGTATAATAAATTTGTGCAATTTTTTCCTTGAATGCTTGGTGGGGCCATAAAAATGTGGGATTGAAGCATCAACTATGGCCTTAATGCCCAAACACATTGTAGGCCCTCAATCGATTGTCTGCCAGCCAGTCGACCAGATCTCAACCCTTTTGCAATTCTAGGCCGATTGCATATGCATACACCTCTGTCGATTTTTTGCGAAACTCAATTTAACGGGCATTTTTATGTTACCGCCGCGCGATTTGAGCGCTTTTCCCCTTTTCGCATTCATTTTTATGCCGCACTCCGTGTTCCGTACCTGTTGCTCCGACTTTTGCCAAACAAGCGAACTGGGAAATCTGGGGCATGGAAAATACCATCCCTCCTTACACCCGTCCCCTCTGAAAAAGGATACGAGCGAAATGCGAGAGCCGAAAAAGGCTGGCTCGGTGGTCCAGTGAACGGCGAGTTGGCCGGCTTGGCCAGTGCTTTTAACATTTATCATACGCAGTGTGGGCCGGGCTAAGTGTGCACTTAAGCGCTGCTCGCCAAACGACTGTGGGAGTGGGACTTTCAGTTCGAGCAGGGGACAGGGGTCAGGGGTCAGGGTTCAGGGGTCGAGTCTGTGTCCATGTGTTGTTCCCGTGGCATGCCAATTTTATGGTTTTTAAGCCAAATAAAATAATTTATTAGCATACGGGGAGTGGCAACGTGCGGCTGCACCGGCTGTCGGGATTACCACACCGGAGTGGGATCAGGTCGGTTGGGAAATTTCGGTGCGAATTTGCCGGAAAAGTCAGCGGCTAAGCCAAGTCAACGCATCAAGTGCAGTGCGTTCGTGACTGTGGCAACCCTGGCGGGCGTTTCCGGCCACTTGGAGCGTCATATGCGTATGTGTGTGTTTGTGTGTGTGTGCCAACTGCCGAAAACTGCGACCGTGGGGACACTTTAATTGAGTTGGCAGCGAAACGAGAGCGATTGCCAGCCAAAAAAAATAACACTGGAGTGAAATTTCCCCGAAAGCAAACAAACAAAGGCAGGGAAAGTGGTAGCTGGGTGGGGGAGTGTGGGGGGCTTGAGGGTTTGTGACGCGAAAGTCGTGGAAAGTCGGGGAAAGTGGAGAGACACTCGAAGAGGGCGCAATCATTCCGTCATGCGTCATAAGTCCCGTCGCTCTGTGCGCCAAGAAGTATGCAAATAAAATTGTCAACGGGGCTAAGCATCTGCCGCTGGCTCCTTTTCGTCCTTTCCCGCTGCTTCCTCTCCCCGGAGGTCCTTCTCCTCCCCCTCCCCCTCCTCGACGTCTCTTTCTTATCGACGTCAGACCCTTGACGTTTATGTCGCGCCGCCTTAAATGTCTGCCCATCGAGATAGATCCGCTGCTTTTTTCGCTCTTTCGTATCCGCGATGTGAGTCGGTTGGCTTTTCCTGCCAGTATATTTCTTATGACAGGGAACAAAATGTTTACCAATTGCAGTTTCGTGAATTTAAGGCCATGGATAATGTTTATTTAAACTGTAAAAACGGTTAATTTTCCCTGATTAACTGATTTTTCTTTAAAAGCTGTTTTTCTTTAAAGAATCGAAAACAAATTTTATTCAGAAAGATGTCCCATATTAATACCAATGACAATATTATTTATGGAATTATTAATTTATGGAATTATTTGTTCATTAACAGTGCCCAAAATAGAATAACTTTTATTTTTTCAGCTTTATTATAAACAATATTGAATATATAGTTTGTATAATTTTAAAACATTTTAGTCTGCTTTATTTGCTTTATGGTTCCTATTTTTCTGAGTGTACCTGAAGCACACATGAGTCAAGGCCTCGTCACAAAATGGCAAAGGAGCAAATGCAAGGAGTGGGGCCAGCTGATAGGCATTTATGTAAAAGTTAATCGCATGATATGCTGATAAAATGCACAAAAACGAGCGCTCAAAGTAGCACGAGATGAAATATATCTATGGGAAAAGTGACTGCAAAAAACTTGAACGGAAACTTTTTAATGCTGAGCATCAGCTTTTTCTTAATATACGAACGGAGTAGGCGGTGGGCGTGGCCCCAAAGATTAGCATTCAAATGGAAGAGGAAGCAGGCGCTTTGGCTTGCAAATTGAAAGTTTGTCTTTGATTGAAATAGTTTTATACGAAAAATGCACAGATGAATCAGATTAGAGAAAATCAGCCCGAAGGTGCTCTAAAAAACGGCAATAAGTTGGTCAATTTAATACCTGGAAAGGAAAAGAATTGACCACTTAAATGTTGAGTCTAATTTTAAAAAGTCTTATGAAATTCTTATAACTAATAGGCTTACTAAATGGTTTTAATAAATAACATATGAGGATTAAATTCTTTGAAATATGTATCAGAAAAGGTTAAAAGATCTAGAAAGATTCCCTGTTTGTTTTTTTTTGGTATTTCCCTGAATAGTGAATATAAAAACGCAACATAACAAGTCGAATTTGGAACATGGCAGAACTATCAAGAAACATCTTAAGTATTTAATACTGGGTAAATTGAAGTTGGTCAGTCTAGCATGCTGTTGGGGAGCTTATTTTAGGGTTTCTTATGCAAATTTAAGCTTTCCCCGTTTGATAACCACACCGCACGAACACACACCCACACACCCACACCCACACTGGCACTCAAATCCACACTGCCGGCCAGCAATTTGCTTCCCCTTTTTTTCCCTTTGCATAGATTTTCAATTTCGCCCGGCATTTCCGGTTCTGCAGCTGCCTTCAGCCGTTTTATAATTCACTAACTTGGCAATTTTCCTCAGTCACCGCCGGTTCGCAGTCAAGTCCAGTCCATAATGCTTTTTCGGTTGGTCAGAAATTGAACTCATTTGCATATAAGCGTGTAATATATTGTTGACCCGGACTGGGTTTTCCAACGGGGCTGAGAGGCTGTCGCCTAATGGCCCTGGCAGCCCATCAAGCCGTGACATTTATCAAAAGGAAAAAATAGCAAAGTGGCTGGCGGACCAAATAAAAAACTAGCCAAAAAGCGAGGCGCTATGCGTTATTCACTTTTTTCCGGGTTCTTGGCCAAAATCGAGTGAGAATGCCACCCCCGAATGCCACCCAAATGCCACCCAAATACAACCCCCTCAACATCCTTTCCACATTTCAATACGTTCCCTTCCCCTTCCCCTTTCCCAGCCGACTGCCATTTGAATGTCAAATGAGTTTTGTGCCAAGTTCAGCAATTTTACATTTTCAATTGGCTCCTTTTCATAATTTCCGGGTCATTTTTTTTGTGGCGGCACAGAGGAAAAATATTACCAAAATTGGCCATCAACAGCAAAATCTAAGTTGTATTTCGAGCCATGTTGACCTTCTGAACATTCAATATTATAATTTGTGTGTCAAGAATTTATGATTTGACAGGCCTATCTCTGAATTACATCTCAAATATATATTTCGACTTGAAATGATAATTGATTTAATTCTAGTATTTAGTACAACAATTTTAAGTAAAAACATTTAAAACATGTCTGTTAATTTGAAGCAAATGTTTGTGTTCATTAACATATTCATTAGTTTTCCATGAAGGCAACCTTTTATGCAAATGGTTTGACAAGTAACAAATCCAGTAAGTATAAGATATACATACCTGTAATTTTGGGATACAACAAGAATGGAATTTGGAAAAAGGGAAATTGTGTTAATATACCATTTTACTTTCACGAGTAACAATGTTTTTCTGGATTTAAGTGCTTTAGCGTGTGAGGTTTAAGGTTGAAAAATACTTGCTTATTTTTTCGTTTGTTATTTCAAGAGTATTGACTGGCATTTCTCAACCATTCTCGTCCTTTTCTGCCTCCATTTTTCATTTCTCTCTCGTTACATAACTCACACTTTTCATGACTTCTGCCGACAGAAACAAACGATTCTTTGACTTGTTTTCAATGTTTTTGAAAAGTCACAGCAGAAGCAGAATGATGTATGGCCACAGCGGCAGCAATATCGGTAGAAACCGCACCAACAGCAGCAGCAATGGGAAGAACTATAATTGCACTGGTGGCGCCGGCAACAATGGCACAGCGGACGCAGGAGCAACATCAGCAGAAACCCGGGATATGGAAGTGCTAGAAGTGAGCGAAACAACGGCAACACCACACGCACATATGTATAGCTCAGTTGCAACATTGAAAACGGTTGCAGTGGCAGCTACAGCAGCAGCAGCAACATCTAGTTCAGTGGCAACAGCAACAGCAACTGCACGAGTTGCATCCCAGCGGCAAATGAGACAACCCCTTCTGCCCATTTTATGGCCGCCTCGAGGACCTGTCAGCAACAGGACCCTGTTGCAAGTTCCGCTCTGCGATCCCTGGGGAATGGCCACGCCCACAACGCATGCGCAACAAGCTAATCATGACACCGTTTTTCAGGACACAAGTGGACATTGAACGCAGCAGCAGGATTCACGCTTCTCGATTCTCCATTCTCGAATCCCGAATTCCCGACTCTGCGACTCTGCGACTCTGCGACTCCTGCCACCCGATGCGCGTTGCGCCTGCCTGATTTTCAATTTCAATTTGGACGATAAATGGGCACGGCTGGCTGGCTGGCTGCCTGGCTGAGTTCCCCACTGCATTCCCTTTTGCATCCCGACAGCCCCGAAAGCCCCTCTTGCAGGACGAAAAGCCCTATCCCAGCTCGTTTATCATGGACGCATATTGCTGACCGCAGCATGTAGCTAAATTTATGCTTAGACTGCCCACCCGCTGTCCACCCACTCAGGCCGCACCCCCCACCCCACCGCTTCCCCCTATTGTGTTACAATTTGATTCTTTCCCGACTCTTTGGTGGGATGGATATCTGAAAATGTTGATGAACTGCATAGAACTTTATGCAGATGGACATGAGGAAGTCGAAAATGTTTAAAATTGTTGTATAACAACCTATTTTTGATGTGCAATCACATATAAATATTATTTAAATATATGAAAGTCGATTTAATAAAGAAATATACATATTTTATCTTGCAATAATTTTATATATAAATATAATATAACTTATTAATAAAATGTATTACAGAGTCCAAAAGACTTACAGGCAGCAGTTCAAAACATTACAAAATGTATTGCCAGCAATAAGATTAAAGCTTAAGTAATATCACAATTCTAGCTTATGAAAATAATGGTTTTAGGATTAAAAGGAATGCATTTATAAGGACATATTTTACTGATAAATCGAAAGTTGTAAGTTTCTTTTGCCTCTTCGTTTAAAGATTTATTTAAAATCACATCTGCATAGTGTTATGACGAAACTCCAAATACTTGTATATGTTGCAATCTAAGAAATAAAATGCACTTCAGCCAGCATGCAACTACTTAAGCTCACAAAAGATAAACAACTTCCATTGTATTTGATGGTTGGAAATTTAATGCCCGATGCACTACAAGCTACAAGCTTTCCTTTTCAGATACTTTAGGGTATTACAGCTTCTTTATGGCAAACTTGGAGTTCTGCAATGTTCGAAATTCTTTCGTTTTTTTTTCGAGTTCTTGTCCCTGCGACTCTGTCACCCCGCAACCCCCCCCCCCCCTGACATCCTTCGTCCCGCCCGGCATGTCATGTCAGCGTTGTCATTGTTGTCAGTGTCATCACAGCAGCTGAAGCTCTGGCTGGCAACACCCCCAGGACCTCCTGCTCCCCCTCCTCCTGATCCTTCTGCTCCTGGCGGTGGCTTTGCGGTCGCCGTTTGCCATCCGCTATTCGGCCATCGTCGTCATCGTCGTTCTGCTTGTCATTAGACTTATGTCATTGTTCAGCCAAGTGCGCCGGCGACGACGACGACAGCAACAGCAGCAACAGCAGCAGCAGCAGCAACATCAGCGATGCAACTATTGTGCCTTATTTACTACAGTCACACTTGAAAAAAAAAACATTCACAAAATCTAAGCTAACATCTTAATAAGAAGGCTTACAGATATTTAGAGGTAACTTTATTATCAAGGAAAAGTTTAGTTTTTTCCTTGTCCTTTTGCTCAGTTCAATTAAAAGACTTACGAAATAAAAATTTAAACTGAGTTTTGTATACATAATTTAATTTCGTAAGTTTTTATACTGAAGTGAGTATTACTGTTTACATAAAAACCTATGTATCAGCTTATTCATTTCAGCTGGCTTTCAGATATATAAATCTTTATTAAATGATGATAAAACTTAAAAGTATTATAAATTATTTGAAACTGTGAAGTTGTTGAGGGAGTTATATCTTTGGATCCAATAAAATTTATTTGATGGACCCATTATTTTTTCGACTGTTGCTTCTGGGCCTGCAACATGTGCAGCTTGCCACGCCCCACGCCGCTTTCCAGGGGCGGCGATGGATGTGTATGTGTCGCTTTGCGTTCGCATTTTACGTGCGCGCATCTAAACTGACATTCCAATTATTCTTATCGCATCAGAGGAACATGGCCCACGGACCCCGCCATCTAACCCCAGCCCGCAGCCCGGTTATAAATGGCCCAGCGTCTTTTCAGTTCAGCTAAGTCAGTCATTCGCCGGGTCGGTAAGTCATTCAGTCAGCCAGTCAGTCAGTCAGTCAGTCAGTCAGTCAGTCAGTCAGTCAGTCAGTTAGTCAGTCACTCAGTTAGTCAGGCAGTCAGTCAAGTCGGAGTCAAGTGTCCTCGGGAGTTCATTTCGCGGCGTTTTGATGGCATTTTTCATATTTCCCTCCATACATCCCGACCCAGCATTGGCCCCACATAATGGCCGCTCTCGAAACTATTTAACTTGCGGTTGGCCAGTACGGAGCGATGAGATGTAATGCTGATAGGACTGCGAAGTAGGTGGCATGCCCTGATTTATGTCACTCGAGTCTCTTCCAGATTCCGACAAGGGTTATAAGCAGTCCGACTGGCGGGGCACGGAACTTCTCGGACTTCTGGGACTTCTTGCTGTCGTTCCGGAACTAACGACACTTGGCAATCACTTGCAATTTATGAAGATCTCTCTTCTGAGTAGCTTAAAACTGACCTTAATGGTCACCAGGTTATTTCAGAAATATAAAAAAAGTTAGAAGTCAACTTTATTATCAAAAAGTTTATTTTTGATCATATTTATCTCTATAAAAAAGACACTTAACTAGAAAATTATTTGTATAAATATACAAAATGAAAGAAATAAAGAATTAAATTGTTCAAAATATTGATAATCATATTTTTAAATAGACTTTTAATAGACTTTTAATAACACTGTTGTTTTACAGATTTTATAGGCTAAATTATTAATTCGAAAATAAAAAGGAGTTAAATAAGCACCTAATTTTGTTTACTGCAAACGAACGAGTTATTTATTTATTTCAAACTTAATAGTTGAAAACAATCATTAAAACAAAATGAAACTAAGTGAATGAAATTATATATGCTAATTACTTTAAACTTAATAGTTGAAAACAATCATTAGAACGCAATGTAACTAAAATGTATGATAAGAAGATTATTCTTTGTGTCCATCGAAGGGAAGAAAATTAAAAGCACGCATAAAAATAAACTTCAAGTGGGTCAAGCCGTAGCGCGCAGTTCATTATTATTTCATTAGACAATAACTGGTGACCCTGTCGACCTGTTGAATATAATAACGCTTATTTTACGGGACAAACGTAAGCCGGACCCACTTCCGTAATCAACGGGGTCACCAAAGCGATGACCCAGTTCGTTAAATCGTTAGGCGTGGAGACCTCACCGAAACTTAATTGCCAGACAATTTACTCTACTCATGCAACCTGGTGGTCGACTGCATTAGGCAGCGTGCCCGAAAGTTATGTCCTTCCGATTCGTCACAAAAATATTGATTACTTTCCATTTAGCGCTTGTCATTAAGCTCCCAGCATTTGCCTCACAATAGTCCGCCCTTTGATCTTTTCGGGGAAATCGGCTGGGAGTGGAAATGGAAATGAAAATGGAAATGGGGTGAGCCCAGAAAACGACACGAAAGACACGAGAGCACGAACTGCGCCACGAAAGGAAGAGAAACCGGCTAAGCTGACTTTAATCAGACCAACAATTTTTCCTCGCTTGACATTTTATTGATTGCCATCAGTTGACTTGAACATTAATTTCATCAAAGCGGAGGTGATGGTGCGGTGGTGACCTCGAAATGCTATTAAATGTGGGTTGGATGGCTGCCTTTGGGGGAAACAAAGTGAAAATAAATAAATAAATGTATTAAGCAATCAAAAGTCCCCTGTTTTTGTTCAGAGGTATCACTACAACTTTTCTCAACCCGCTGCACAAAACTCATTTAAATCGTATTTGCGAAGGACGAGGGATAGCCGGGATGCTCGCTGCGTTTCGATTGCTCCATCTATATCCATCTATATCCATCTATCGATGTAACTGTCTAACTATCTATCTATCTATTTACCTACCTATGTATCCAAGGGCAATCGCACTACTCATATTTTAACGAGCATTGTGTTGTGCTTGTATCTTATGGATACTGGTACACTCGACGTTCACCTGCAGTCTTCTAAATCCGCGAACCCCGAAACCCCCCGAATCCAATGCTTTTCTGCTCAATTTGCAATTTGCGATGCGCTATTTCTATTTCGCATCCAATATTATTCGCCAATCCCACCACGCCCCCAATAATCAAAGCACGCTTACGGCTTGTTATTTTAAATTTCAGTTTATAAAATAGATGGCGGAGTAGATGATTTAAAACAATTTCAGCACGGCATGCTGCTGATGAAGCTGCAGTCGCGGATGCTCGGGCCAACGAAATTGTTTTTACGTGCCGCGCATGCAAAAGATATTCCCGTGGATGGAGGGAGGGGGTTGGAGGGGTTGGTGGTCTTGGCATCTGGTGGCTGCGGCTCAAAAGCGCGAACCCAAGTCCCCCGAAACGGGTGTCCCTAGTCATGCCCAAGGAATGCCTCGAATGCCATCTGGGCTGGACCCCAATGGTCCTCAACACGTGTGTGTGTGGGGGGGGGAGGGGGGAGGGGTTTGAAATAGTTGAACTCACCTGCCAGCAGACACAACGTTCCCAGGAATATTAGCCAGTGGGTCGACATCTTGGCTGGAGTACCTATATTTGAGGAATTCGCACTGCCAAGTCTGTTTGTCAGGAACTAGATGTAGTTTATGCTAGCTGAAATTGAAAACGGAAATGGATTAGTTTAATTTGGATTTTGTCAGGCACTCTAAATGTGAGCATAATAATTTAATAGTCTTAAATTATGAAATTTACTTTGTAACTTTAGTCGAACTTTGCATGTCCAAAAATATTCAGCATTGAAGCTATTCTTCATTTACTTATAGAGGTACCTAAAATAGGGAATCCAAATCGCCTAACTTTTTATTAAACTATATTAATGCATACCTTTAGGCGCTATAACAATTTCAAAAGCTTTGTGTTTGCTGTAGCTTTCTCTTTCCAAATATTCATAGTTAATAAGGCCCAGAAGTGGCTTAGTTAGACATGCAGTCTTCCAGCAAAACACAGGCTCAAATTATACCTAAAACAAACTCTCGGCCAAATGAGCCCCGCAGCGAAGTGCAATTAAAAGCAAATCATGACCTACACAAACAGCCAAAAAGTTCATAACCAGTCGAAACAACACTGTCGGCAAACAAGCTGACAAATGGACGCACAAGCAAACAAACAAACAAACGAACAAACAAACGAACAAACAAACAAACCAGGAAAACCGCAGACAAAAGTGTTGCCGGAACTGCAAAACCGAAGCGCAACATAAAAATCCACTAAGGCAAATTGGTTTTGTTAACCAGCACAATGGACACATTAACATCGCCCAGGACCCACGGGAGCGTGATATCCTGCAGGCTCCAGGCGGCTTGCAAAGGATGTGTCGGCGACGTCGACAACGGCAGGCAACAATTAAAATTTGTGCAATTCTGTCGCAGCTCCCGGAATATTTTTGCCCACTTCACAAATAGCAGCGCAATGCGCGAAATTGTTTTTATTAAAACGTAGTACATACAGTCGGCGAAAAAGTGTGGAAGAAATATGTGGCAAATCTTAGGGATTTACAATTTGATTGCTATGTTGCAAAAATATTTGTTTCTTAATTAAATAGTGCTATTTATTTCGATAAGGCATTTGACTAAAATAACAAACGAATGTTTTTTTTTAATAAATTTAACTTTTGGGAAATAAATATTTATTTGTTAAATTAAATTAATTGTAAGAACAGACAAAACTTGTTGTTCCTTTTCCTAATTTGCATTAATATACAATACGACTTGGGCCATACATCTCGATAAAGCCTTTATTTTTAGTGAACAATAAAAGGCGATCCTGTTTCATAAAAACAAAGTTCTTACTTAATGGTGACTATTGGAATTAGCGAACATTTTCGTCCACTTTTCGGAGTGTAATAAAGGGAAAACGGTGGAGTGCCAGGGGATTTCGGTGCTTTCGTTAACAGAAAATTATGGACTCTATCTTGCTCGGGGAGCATTGGCACATTTTAGAAAGTTTTTTGCTCATTACACGGCTTGATTTCATTTAGTTGGGAGATGGGAGGGGAGGAAGCCCCGTAAATTAGATGAGATAATAAGCCGGCCAGGCTGGGAAGCCACTGTGCAGCTGGCTCAAAGGATGCAGGTCCTGCCAGGACCGGGTGTGTCCGTGGCCTCCTGCATCGTTGGTCATCTTAATTAGGCGCAAAAAAGCAAACTGCAAAATGCAAATGAAAAGGGCACCCGACGGCGCTCGAGAGGTGAGGTCAACACAGTCAAGCGCCAAAAGAGAGCTGTCAAAGGCAAACATTTCGGGTCAAATCAGATCCAAATAAACCGACAAGCTGGAATGCTGTGGGACTCGAGAGTCCGACAATTACCAGGGCACCATGCCGATTTCCTGGTCACAGAAAGAGAACCCTCGGTCCCAACAAATCCAAAAGGGATTTCCAATTTGCATCGTTTTTGTACCTTGATCGGTTATAAGTTTCCTAGTTGATTGGACTACCAGTACTAATGACTGGCCCCCCATGCTCTGATATATTCTTTAACTTCATACCCTATATTGTATCTATTCCCTGCCAGAGGATATTATTATATTGGTCAGTGAAGTATTTAAAAAAAAAACTGTAAATGCCACTTCATTGGAAATTGTTTAACGAGTTCCATGATTTCCCGAATTTCGGGTAATTTTCATAAGGGGTAACACCATGATATTTTCCCAAAAAATTTAATTTTTAGCTGTGAATGCCACTTGACTGGATATTTTATAACGAATTCAACGGGGTATGACATTTCAACATGCGACCATTATTTCCCAGGGCTTGGATCAAAAAACCAAAAAATCAAGATGATTTTCCCCGGATTTTGGTAAAATTAATGTTCATAAGGGGTAGCATCATGATAATTTTTGAGAAATTTATACTCTCGATGGGAAATCTGGTAACAAATTCAACGAGGTATGAAATTCCAATATGCCACCACTATTTCCCAAAGTTTTGATCCAAAAACCAAAACATCAATTGATTTTTTCCTGATTTTGGCTATTAACAGATTATATTAATTAAGTCAGCTTCCGTTCTAGTTTTTGTCTAAATATTAAAGGGTATAGTCAAAATATTATATTTCCTGATTTTTAAATAAAAATTGTATTTAACTTTATCTGAATAATTTAAAAAGAAGGTATAAACTGGATATTAAAAGTGCGTTATATTTCTGTAAAACATCGGTTACGGTAGTTCAATAGTTAAAGTCGAGCACTGAGACAGGTTTTAATTCCGCCATCTGTTTTACACGACCTATAAGGTATATCAATAAATTTGATTTTATTTAAGAAAGTTACCACAAATATAAGTCATTTAATAAGACCCACTCAAACCTTTATGGGCAGTGATTAGCGGGTATTGCATAGTCGGGCCCTTAAAACGAACCGTTCTCCCTGTGGTTTTTCCACTTCGGACACTTCAAACTAAGCTTTATTTATGGACGATCCGAGTGCACAGAACCCCTTGTCAGAGTTATGTTAATACCTTTTCCCATGCAAGATAAAAGCGGTGGGAAGGGGGAAAGGGAGACGAGGATTGCTTCCGTTTAATCAAAGCTAATTGAGAGCGTTTGGCAATTGGCGTTAACTTTACCGCTTTGACAGGCGAATAGAAATCGTCGGGGGGAGGGGGGAAGTGAGGGGAGGGCCACTCCCCAAACAACTGACCACAAAAATTTTCACGCGAATCGACCCCGCCCTGCGTGAATTCAGCGATTTCACCGGGGTGAAACTTTCCAACGTTTCCACTCCGTTGCCCCTCACTTTTTGGGCGAGAACATTGAAATTAGATTAAAATGTTGAGGCAAATGCAAAATGGCAGCCAATTCGATGAGGTGTGGGAGTCGATTCGAATTTCATTAAAACAATATCAAGCGGGTCAGTGCCTAGTCGAATGCTTTGCTTTCCTTCTTGTTTTTCGCTTTTTTGTGAGTGGAAAAAGTTGGCCACCAAGTTGAAACTTCGATTAGGGGTTAGGGTTAGCCATTCGCGGAATTGGTCGAAACATATTTTGAGGGATTACCATGGGGCCATGGCATTCCTCGCCGCACGCCAAATAATTGTACTTTATTTTGATGTGACAGAGGCAAAAATAGCATTGGGTATTCATTTAGAAGTTGGCTAAAAATATTTAACCATTATATTGTGATTTGTAAAAGGGTGGCTAAGTCTAAAGCTCTAAAAAAGGGATCAGCACATAGATGCTATAAATATTTTAAAAAGGTGGAAATAAAATAAAACAACTTTTAATTTGGCTTTTTGCTTGTAAGTTTCATAACTTTAAATATTTAATGGGATGTATCAATCATAAAAACCCAACTTAAATGTATGCTCCCTTGTAAAATCGGACTTTCTTATAAGGTTTAAAATTCTATGGTAATTTTAAGTTCAAATGGCCCTTAAATTGTGGCACATTTTGGGGCCAGCTTTTCTCAGTGCAGATATGGGTCTCTTGGCCGCCGTTGGTATTTACCCAAGTCGTGTGAATGAACTTGGCTGCCCGACTGGGCCAAGTCGCCTCCCCTTTTCCACGGGCTTGGCTGTGCCGGCGCCATTTATCATGCGAATCCCAGGAGAGTGCTCAAAGCAATGAAATTAAAAGCTGAATTGTTATTTTTGCGCGTTTGCCTTTTTGCTGTTTTTTTTCGCCGGGTCGCATCGAGTCGAAGAACGGGGAGCTGGAGTCCTTTGGCCGGACTGCAATGATTGGCATTTATGGCCCCGGCCCAGGAGCGGCTGCATTTCGCGTGGATGGGGGGGGCGTGAGTTATGGCGGAGCGGCCCCGCACTCGTCACCGCTTAATTGGCTTTTAATTTTGTGTGTGGGCGCATTACTTTTCATTACGATTAGACGCTTTGCAAGCGAATCCATTAATTAAATTCCTCGGTGGAAATGGCAGTAACGGGCTGCGCAGAAATGAGGCAAATAAAATTCAAATGGCAGGGTATTTACAAGCCAAATTTGACATTTTAATGTTCGGTGACATGTGCGCGCGCAGAAATTGCTTTGGGGAAATTATTAATTCCCTTCTGCCGAAAGGATTACAAGGCACAGGCACTGGCACACCCACGCAAGTACACGTGCTCCTTTCTGAGAAATTGCAGGGTGGTAGACATAAATATCGAGTTACATTTTTGTGGCCCTCCTTAAAATGCGATCCCATATCGCCCACATTCATCACTTGTGTGTGTGTGTGTGTGTGTGTGTGTGTAGGGGATATTAAGAAAACATTAAAATCACATTTTTAATAGATTACAAGGCTTGTGTGGGGAGGTCGACCACAAATCAGATGGAGATGAGCCAATCCCCTCTCCTCTCGTCGATGCACTTTTGCCGGGGCGAAACAATTAGACAATCAATCAGGGGACCCCAGCCAATTGAAGGGCAACGAGGCGTATACGTAATACGCCACTCGAGTCGCCGTAGAGGCACACACACAGATAAAGGGGGAAACTTTTCCCGGCCGGATAAGTGAACAGAACTTAATTGAAATCAATACAAAATGCAATTTAATTCGCCCTTCTGCAACTCACACACACACTCACCCACACACACACACACTTATGGGCACACACACATGCATTTGCCCACGAGCAGAGTTGGGCACATGCATTGCATACTTTGAGGCGCCGTTAGTTTGGGATTATGCGAGGGAAGGGGCAGAAAGGAAGCAGCAGGGGAGCCGGTACTCGAGGAAGTTGTAAAGTGGGTTACAGCCAACAAAACTGAGCAAAATATAAAAACGCTGGATTTGCCAGGCAGCTGCAGGCAAACGGCGAGATCCAGGATGGCAGCAGTACGCCCATTGCTCCAAGTAGGATAAGAGCTTTATTATCTCCTTGGCGGCATTTTGCAATGCTTTAGAAAATGGCAACCGATCCTTAAAAGTCCCTTGATCTTGCATCCCGTTGCACCTCCAATTAAATATTAAAATCGTAAATTACCATTAAGCAGCTTAAATTATCGTACATTTTCTGACGGAACATCACATTTAAAAGCTGCTGGCATTATAAATCGGATTATATAAGCTTCCTATGATTTAAGCCATTATGAATGTTATTTTCTAGAAACATTTCACATGCTATAGCTACTTGCATTATTATTAGCATATTAAAATATTATTAGCATAATAGACTCTTCAAGTTTTACACTTAAGTTTGGTGAACCATCACATTGCATGTTCAATAAAATATTTTTATGACAAGCCGATATGATATTTTTTTTTGTTGTCCCCCATTAAACGGCTTAAATTTCACATATTTTAAAGAAAAAGTTCACATATTATAACAAATGCCTTTAACAATAGGATTAAAAAGACTTGTTTGGATTAAAATTTATTAAAAGTTAGTTAATCTAAAGGAAAACAGATTTCAATAAAAGAAACGTACATGGGTAAGCCAAATATAAAATTAAGTCCAATTAATTAGACTAAGTTGATTGTCGTACATAACATGAACCTTTTAACAAAATCACAATCCAAATGAGAAGGATCAACTGACTTTCCTTAAATAAATGACTGCCAAATCTTAAGTATGGCAGGAAATCCAACTATTTCTATCTAGTTTTATTTGGACCCGTCGCAAACCGAGTGTCTGCATCTAGGGGTATGTAAGTCAAGTGCTTGTCGTTAAGCTGAATTTGATTGTTTCTGTTGCTCGGGGAGCTTGGCCCACTGAAAGCGAAATCAACGTTGAATGCCCAGGTGTTTTTTTTTTTTTTTTTTTTTTTGCTTGGCGATGAGGGGAACATATTGCAACCGACTTCATTCTTCGCCTGTTGTTTCCAACAGTTGACCGGGACAGAAAAAAAAAAAGAAAAAGAAACCAAGAACACGCGACGCCTTTTGTGTGTTGAGTTTTCTTCTACCAATTGCATGTGCGAGGAAATGGGGGAAAACGGCGAGGGCAGGGGCTTGGGCGAGGGCGGGTTCGGAGGGCGTGGCATGTCTCCGACAGTTCAGTTTATTATGTCAGGGGAGCGACAAAATTGAAGGGAGTGCTGGTGCCAGTGCCAGTGCCAGTGCTAGTGCGAATGCGAGTGGGAGCGGCAGACTGAATAGTGTTTAGCTGTCGACTAAAAAAGACATTTTCCTGCTCACTTTGCGGTTAAGCAGACAATACCCAAGCCCACTACGTCCCGTTGGCCAAAACCCCATTCGCAACGAGAAAACGCATTTTATGGCATTCAAATCGTAATGATTTTGCGCTTTTCTCATGTTCTTTCCCAACAATTCTCCGCAAATGTGCGGCGAAGTTGGCAGAAAATTGCACTCTCTGTAGTTGTGTGCGTGAGCTGAGTGTGTGTGTGTGTGTATGTGTGTGTGTGTGTGTAAGACTGTGTGTGTGAGTGTGTTTGTGTGTGTGACTGCGTGTCATTGGATTTTCATTTGATGCGCGCCTGGAAAATCTCAACGGCAGCAAGGACCACGATGAGGACGATGACGATGACGATGACAAGGATGCGGATGCGGATGCGGATTGGGATGACGACGACGTCATCATTGTGTGTCCACCGCACACAAATGCTGGCCGGACAGCCTGGACAGCAAAAGGGGTTAAAGGAGCAAGAGCAGGAACAGGAACAGGAGCCCATTGATAAACATACTGTTCGACCGACTACTGCTGACCAGGACTCATCCCTCAATCCTGATTCCTGATTCCGCAGAGATGCTTACGTCGTGTAATGCATATCCAATTAAAATGTTAGGCCTGCTAGCTCCCAATTTTCCACAATCCCCTTTTCAAAGAAGTCGAGACCAGCAGAAAGAGGGACAGGATCCTAATGATGGACCAAATAGACTGCCAAAAATACGACTGCAGGAGGAAAGAAAACTGGAAGGGAGCCGCTAACAATGATGGTTAAATTGATTTGCTTTTGTTAACCTCTCATATTTATTGAATACTTATATATAGATTTAAACATGTAGGATATATAAATAGAAAATAAAAGCCAAACTTTAAATGGCATGCCCTTTTGAAACAGGATAGCTAAAGTTTCCAGTAATACAGTTTTAGTCTTGAATAACAACAACATCGACTATACAATTTATTTTACACTTTTCACATTTGATGTTGATAAACTCTCCACAGTTGAGAAACCATAATAATTGCAATTAAAAATCGTTTAGAGCTTCCGCCCAACAAATTTCCGCAGCTGTTCACACAGATGTTGTATGCAAATGGAAATTAACAGAAAAGAACTACGTTTCTAAATTGGAAAATGGAAATGCACTCCATGGCAACGCTGCGTATGTGCAATATATTTTCGTTATTGAGTAAACGCGACGCTTGATAAACAGATGAACACGTAAGGTTCCAAGGAAATATGGAAATATTATTAGATTATTTTAGTTCAGTTTTAGCGCTTTAAATGGAAATTGCTCATCTAAGCTGTATCAATCGTGGTTTAACTACAACAGTATATTAATTATATTAGTGCAACAAACACTTTGCTGCCCATAATCACTAAGAAAATATAGTTTTTCATATGACTAAAACTTAAACACAAATAAATACTTAAAGGCATAAGTTTAAGACAACATTTTCTATGCATATTTACATAAGGTAGGACCTTATCCACTAGTTTCTATCCGCACACTCCTTGTGCAGTGAAAACCTTGCTCATCGTGCTTAAAAAGAGCGTTATATTGAATAAATTTTGAAGAATTAATCTAAATCAATGTGACTTTTGCAGGAGGGAAAGATAACACCCGGCTCATATTGTCTTAGGCTTCCCTCCCCGCCTTTTCCCCCTTCCCCAATCTCCACCGCAATCGACCATCTATCTCTTTGTGTGCATATGCAAATTACTCGCACATATTTATTCGCTCACACACACACACACACACACAGTATATGGCATATAAAGTGGCATTTTTGCAAATGATGGAGCCGGGCTTAATGTGGGGAAAAATCAAAATAGTCAGGCAAGCGAGAAGAATATGAGACAAGGACAAAGCCTTTTGTGTGCCACAATAAACTATTTTTTATTGCCGTTGCCGAGATGGGACAGCTGTGCAGGATGGCGGATTTCGAGGGGAGGGGGGGTGTGGTGCTTCACAGCAAAGGTGCTGTCCGTTCGTCTGCCTTTTTTCCAAGCCCAACCACCACCCACTCCGCCCAACACCACCCACCACCACCCCTGATTTCGCTCACTCGCTGCGTTGTCGACCGCATAAAAGTTTTTCAATTAAGTGCCATGCCCTAGTTTGGACTTTTTGCTGAAGCCAACCCACACACACACACTCACCCCTCACACACATGCACACTCACACACACACCAATACAACCAAGCACAGCAGCCTCACACAGACAGACGAACATACATGCGCGGCATTGCTGCATGCATAATGCGACTGCTAAAAGCGTCGCCAGCATCGCTGTCGTTACCGTTACCGTCGCTGCGTAAGTGGAACGCACGTTCGGACCCCATTTCCATTCCCAATCCCACTACCCGACCCCCCTCCATTCCCACACCCGCTTTTCCGGGCGGGAAAAATCCCTACTTCGAGTTCTGGAAAAGCAAGTCAGTAAGATTGCAGATTCGATTCTTGCAATAATATCCCAAGGAGCCACGAACATTTAGAGGCTAAATTTAATTTCGAAACTAATTCAAAATAGCTGTTAAATGATTTACAAACATTAAGAAAAGGTAATCGTGTAGTCTACTTATGCCAGTTTCTACTTTCAATACAAACGTATCCCGCCCAAAAATATTTCTCTTTTGTTATTTAAATAATTCCACACCGTATACATTTATTATGTTTAGTTTGCTGTTATTAAAAGTTTACTTTGAATTTAATTTGTTTTTTAATAATATATGCGCATAAAACATGGCATTTATTCAATGCTATTTTTGGTATGCTTCTTGTTTATGATATCAGAAAAAAACAATATTGATTTAATATTAACTCATATTTCGTGAATTTATTTTGAGGTTCGATAGCACATATACAACAACAACTACTTAATTGAATTGCCTCAATGGTTGAAAAATACAAAAATGTAGAGATAATTTGATCAAGGACTTGCAGGACTTTTATGGACATTTGGCACATTTTGTCCCAGTTGAGCTCCGTTAATCCCCAACTTTTCTTATTCGCTGCAACTCTTTACAAATGTGCTGTGGTGTTGTATTGAAATGTGTCGCGGCAAAAAGGATGGAGAAATTGTAAAAAGGTAGGAGGTAGCAAAAAATGTGCAACTACGGTTTTAATATGCGTCGAGCGACTGGTGGCAAGGAGGTAAGGTGAAAAAAATCTAGCAAAACGAGGAAAGGGAAAACAAAAACGAGCAGCTTTTTGCTGCAACCTGAGCAATTTTCATTAATTACAGAAAAAGCCAGAAAATGCGGAGTGGTTCCAGATAAAGACCAGACAAGATGGGACAATTTTGAGCAACTGCAAAACAAATACGTGACATATGCGTAGCCTCAGTTCACCCACACAGACAGACACGCACACACACACACACCCGCACACACACACACACATACACACACTGGCGCACATCAAACGCTTTTAATGAAGTAGCAACGCTTTGTTACACATTTCTGCAGCATTTTTTCCCTCCTGCTGTTCATGTGTTGGTAACAGTTTTGGTTTTGCCCCCCTCATCTCCCCCTGCCACCACACCAGTTCAATTTGACATTTACATGTGGCTGTACACTCAGAAAAAAAAAAGGATGTTCGCTTTACTTTGGGAAATTTGTCCCTGTTTCGTATATATAAACAGACTTATCTTAAGCTATGTTTGAAAAATTCGTTAAAATATCCATCTCCATAAATAAACTCAAAATGAGAATGAAAGAAATTCGAACTATTTATTAAATTATATATTAAAACAAAAAAAACTAAAATAAGAATGAACGCATAAAAATTAAACATCATCTTGCCTAGAAATAGCTTTAATTAAAACAAATATAAATTATAATAATGTAACTAAGCATGTGAGTACTATACAAATGTATACATAACAAGTGCGCAACATTTTCTTGATAATACAAATTTCAGTTTGAGTTTTCATAATTAAATTCCATATGAAAATAGCATGTAAATGTGCTTTATAATTTTCCCAGAATTTTTTTCGTTTCCGGGCATTTTTTGCTCAGGGTATATCTGCTTGTCTTACTCCGTTGCCATCCGACCTTCCCCTTTTTCCCCCTTTCTCGGGTTAGTTTGCTGTATTTAATTTGGCCAACGCTTGAACTTCAATCAGTAAACATAACGTGCACGCATCCTGTGGTCTACTCCGGGCTCAAACCACCCCCCCTCCCTCGCCACCGCTTTCGGTTCGCTGCAGGCAGTCAAACAAGGACAGCAGCCACAATCAACTTCAATAACTTAGACACACACACGCAGGAAGGAAGGGGTGGAAGTGGGAGTGGGAGTCAAAGTGGGAGTGGATCCTGCCGAGGAGCTCCTGCCCGCTGGCATGCATGTTTATATTAGTTACGGGCCACAACAACTAACGGTAGTGGAAAACTTTGCCCGGCAACTCGGGGGAAGACTTGATTTAAGTTCAGCCAAACACGGTGAAAACTGTTGCCGGCTTTTAGGCCTCCACTCCCCCTCCCCCCCCCTCCCCCATCCGATTGACTAACAACTGATTGGGAGGCGTAAAAAGCAACTCGGCTCCGTTTCCCGGCCAACACCAACAGCAACACCAACACCAGTGTATCTGTGGCAGTGTCCTTGAGCCTGCCACGTGAAATGATTTAAACACACGCACAAAGCAGCCGGCTCTAGATCCGAATCCTTGGAAAGGACATGGAGCCGAATGGAGGCGAATGGATGGCGGTTGAGGGGCTGGGCTTGAAGTCATCTTCCCTGGCACCGCAGCACTTGGCGCGCTAACCGAAATCCATTCAGCAAACTAAACCAAACCAATTTGAAGTGAAAACCTCAATTCAGAACTCACACACTCGCTGGGCGGGCGGTTGAGCCGCCCATTCCATATAATACCAGGCCAAGCCATTCCACACCATTCCATACCACTCCATACCATCTCCATTGATTATAATACGCGACGGCTCTTAGTCTTTCATCAAGTTTGCCAGCGCTTGCGGTCGGGAAGTGTTCGGCGAATTCTGAAGTCGATGCCTTATATGCAAATTTGATTTAACCCGCGCAAAGTGGAATAATAAATACAAATCTCGAACACGATATATTGGGAAAAAACAGAGAGAAAAACATTGTCTTTTTAAAAATTATAAATGGCCATGTAATGGAAGAAACTTACAGCTTATACCGACCTTAAATTAAAACCTAATTAAACCCATACGTATATTGCATTCTAAACAAATAATAGTAACAAAATGATAAAATTAGATATTTTAATTAATTTAAATTTGCGAAAGGAATACAAAATTATAAGAATATTACTCCGGCAATTTATAGAACTTTCATAATAATAGGTTAACATTTATATAAAAATCAAAATTGTGTTTTAACTGATTTTATGTCTAGAGTTTTTGTATCACCACAATTTGAATAAATATTAAGTTGCTGTTGAACCAATATTTTTTCTCCGTACACATTTTGCTTCCTGATGTGTGACCTAAAAATGATGGAAATTCTCGCGATAGGGTAGGGCGAATACCTTTGACATTCCACGAGGTTGTTGAGGAGCTTCTTCGCCCATCTGCGAAAGGAATATCCATCAATGGAGGGCATTGGCAAGTCGTGGCCGCAAACATATCCCAAATTCCGGTTTGTTTCTGTATAGAAATTTGATTTTCATAAGCTGACTCACGTGCCACGTCAAATGGCTTATGGGTAAGCGCCGTGTGTCGATTTTTGGTTTACCATCCCGGCACGCACGCCCGCATATGCCGCGAGATTGAGCAGGATCCTGCAACCTGGATCCCGAATTCAGGACTCTGGATGCTGGATGCTGGATGCTGGATGCTGTATGCTGGACTCGGGATTTGGTATTCGGGATTCGGGGTGGCAACGCATGAATTAAGCCAAAGATATGTTTGACAGGCAATATTTCCCACAGCCACACACACACACCCACACCCACACCCGCACGCACACATTTAGCTAGGGCACGTAATGCATTTGCATGGGTCCTGCACAGGAGCTCAAAATTATGCAGCATGCTTTTAGGGGCAGTCATGAAACAGCAATGGCCATGGCAAAACGAAAATGCTTTTAGTGTCGGCCAAAAGGGAGCAGGTGCGTAAGCACAGCAAATAAAACATCCGAGACTGTGAATACACTCAAGGAATAGTAGAAAAATGCTGAAAAGATGGAGCATGCATTCACAACAGAGCCGGGGATTCAGCTGTCCGAGTGCCAGACTTATCACTCACTTAAACACAAGTTCCCCCCACCAATGCAATGGCAAGGTAAGGCGACTAATCTATATTTTCACCGGCATGCAGGTGACAATATCCGAATGCATCTCCATCTCTATGTGCATGTGCATGTGCATGCGCACAGGCGAATTTCAATGCCAATGCTGGGGACCGGCTGCCTGCGGGCTGACAATTTAATTTAGTCGCCAGGAATTGCGCCGCGAGAGCCGAAAAATATGATAGATGATGATGAGTGCAATTCCAATTAAAAAACTGCATGGCCAGTCGATTGCTCCTCTATTTTCGTTTGGCGTGCACATTCATTTTTCGCATCCACCGCCCACGAATTCGATTTTAATTTTCTTTTGTTTGTCCTCCTGCCAAAGGATATTTTAATCCTATGCAAAAACCCATGCGGGAAAGGCGGTGGCAGGCAGCTCAATTAACTGACATTAAGTGACTGGTTGGGGAAAATCTTTTCCCACTGAAATCGAACCGGACCCACATACACTTGAAAAAAAGAGAGGGATTTTCGAAGATTCATTTAAGTGTTAATTTATATATTATTTAATACTTTAATACTTTTATGTATTTTACTACTTTTATGTATTTTACTACTTTTATGTATTTTACTACTTTTATGTATTCAATTATATTTAAATATGACAATTTTCAACCAATTTCTTTTCTTTTTTGTCTTTTTCTTGAGGTATAAATACTTTTTAAAAATGTATTTCCTCCTACACCAGACTGTTGGCTATCCTTGATGTTATGACATATACATTTTCTTGCGTGTAGCTACACCGCACCACCCCACCACCGCACCACCCGCATCGCACCACCGCAAGAAAGCCCGGCGAAAGTGACAGCACAAGTGACATTTCAATGATTTCGCTGTCAGTCAGTCAGCCAGTCTGTCTTTCTGTCTTTCTGTCTTTCTGTCTGTCATTCAGGCACTCAGTGTCTGAAGAATTCAGGGGCGGGTGTACTCGAATGGGCGTGGCAGGCGTTCGATGGCAGGCGGCAGGGGGCAGGGGGGGGAGGTCGAGGGGATGAGACAAATGGCTGTCACGCAATGGCGGCTCAAAACAACAACTAAACTCGAAGTGGGGCTGCTGGAAAAGTGCTAACCACAGCAAAACTGGGGGCAACACAACCATCAAACGGCTGTCGAAATGGCAAACGTTGTTTTTATCAGTTTCGAAAAGGCAGCAAGGCGAAATAAAATAAAACTAAAACAAGAGAGAACGCTATAGTCGGGTGCCCCGACTATCAGATACCCGTTACTCAGGTAAAGGGAGTGCGAGGGAGATGGAAATAGAAACTTTGATCACGCATAACTTTTTAACGAATGGTCCGATTTGAAAAATTTCTTCTACATTTCGATAGGTATTGATAAACACAATAAAACTGCATTTTTACTTTTCCGAAATATTTAAATTTTTAAAATCGTTTGTAAGCGATTGTGGGCGTTAAAGAGGGCGTGGCACCTTTTTGAAACAAACTTGCGCTGCGTAGGAACTCCTAGAATCTGCATGCAAAATGCCAATCTTCTAGCTTTTATAGTTTCCGAGATCTCAGCGTTCATACGGACAGACAGACAGACGGACAGACAGACGGACAGACGGACAGACGGACAGACGGACAGACGGACAGACGGACATGGCTATATCGACTCGGCTAGTGACCCTGATCAAGAATATATATACTTTATAGGGTCGGAAACGCTTCCTTCTACCTGTTACATACTTTTGCACGAATATAATATACCCTTTTACTCTACGAGTAACGGGTATAAATAGTAGTTCTTTTTATGCCCCCGAAACAATCCGAAAACAGGCAAAAACTTTTCTGACATGCCCGGAAAAACAAAAATCAAACGGCGTTTAATGAATGGGTAAGGGGGGAGGGGGGCCAGATTGGTTTTGGCAATTAGTGTTAATTCGCCAGGACCACATTAAATATTAGATTCACCATTATTTATAGGATACAGATACTGCGGTAGCAGCAGCATAATGCCAGCAGGCAACTAGAGCCCCTCCGTATGCTAATTAGTCATCGAGTGGCTTTGATCCCCTGTAAGCGGCTTGTATTGCATGTGAGCGCCTGTATCACTCTGGCTGTATGGGAAATGTATTAAAAACTAATTAGAAAACAGCCTGGGCTGCAACCGGGGGGCAAACGGGGCGTGGCACTGGGCGGTGTCTCATTACAGCCATCAGCCAGGTGAAAGTTTCAGTTCAATAATTATGGGATGAAAGCTGAAGTTGCAACCAAGTTCGTCCTTCGAACCCCAGTAACTTTTTTTTTTTTACCCGCATTGGGCTATAATCAATACGAACGCCCCTCTCCTCGATTCTCAGTGCGGTTAGTTGAGGCAAAAGTATTGATTGCTACAAATTCTAATTAAAGCTGATTAAAGAAAACTTTGGCCTTGTCTCTGGCTTTCCCAGTAAAACTTTTAGTTTTGTTAAATTTAAAGTTTTTTTTTAGTTTGTTTGAAGCCTTTTGTTTGTACGCTTTCAGAGGTGAACCTTGATTTACTGACATGCATATGCCAAGACTTAAATATTTGCAATTAAATTTATTTTGACTTAAGGAGCTCATCACTGCGTTTTACAGAGATGTTGACACTTAATATTGTTATTTTGTTTAAAATGTTTGAGAAAGTTCATAGAAGGCATACACATTTGTTTGTGTATAAATTTTACCTTAAAATAAGGCTTAGATAGTGCCATGAAATATAAATTTTTAAAATGCAGTAAATATTTAACGCACTTAGAAAGTTATTTTCATAGCTTTCTTGTAACTTAAACGTTAGTCAAATTAAAAACTTGGCACTTATGAGGTGAATTCGTTTTCATTCTGTCTTAATTCTGTTCATTGACAAGAAGATAACTTTTGAGGCAACTTGAGCTGACATGTCTGGCATTAGAAGATTGACCTTTACTCTTTGCACTGACTCTCCATCTTACGATCCTTCAGTTCTCTGGTCTCCATTTCAATCATCTTTAGTTTACGCCTTGTGATTTGTCTAATGCAGGCCACACACACACACACACAAACACATACACAAGCAGTGTGGATATTAGACGACGGGCAAGGACATCACACATACGCCCCGTTGCCAGGAACGCTAACTGGATCCGAGTTTGTCTTTCGAGTTGTGCACTTTCGTTTAATAGACACTCTTCACCCGGCGGCCCCTACCCTTCCCCCCCGCCCATCACCTACTGGCAGTCTTGGCCATATTTTAACTTAATTAACTTGCAACTATTTAAGTGAACAACACAAGTGGCTCGTTTTCGTGTCGCATCTTGCTCTCTCCATCTGCCCCCCTTTCCCCCTTTTCTTCCACTCGTCGAAGGATTTTTCTTATTTCTCGTTGTGTGAGAAATCTGGTTCTTCAGGTCGCCTCCTTGGCACACTCAATGACTACAAATTGTGGTCATCAGAGAGGGCGGAGAAAGCGGAGAAAGGTGCTGGAGGAGCGGGAAAGGGGGGGGAAGGGGATAGGGAAGCACCGCCCGAATTAAAGGTAGAAATAGGAAATAGGAGATTTCGTTTGTCACGTTCCAATGGGGAGAAAGGAGACTGGAGAAGAGCGACGGGGGAAAGACATCAGTACTAGGAAGCCAAGACACGTATGGCGGCGGTGCCACACCCCCTTTTGACTCCTCCCCCCGCCAACCACTTTTCCGCAAGTTTTCCGCCCCACCCCCTCTTCTCCTGCCTTTTCGCCCGGCTTCACTTGGCTCCGGCGATTGCCACTGCGATTTGTATAAAATTACAATTTCATTTGAAGCCAGAGCCCGTGAATTGAGGTCGATAGAAGGCCTCTATCTCTGACTGTTTGTGTCTCCTTTCACTTCCACATCACTTCCACTTCTCCTGCGACTCCTTCCTTTCTTTTTTTTCCCAGTGGCTTTTGCTTTTATAGTATTTACATGCCTATCGAGTGGAGCCTATCAGCTATGTGGAGAATAAGTGCTTGAAGGGGATCTCCGAGCTCAAAACCTCTTAAAAAAGAACTGTACTGACTTAACACTTCCTAAATAATCTGTATGGAATAATCTCTTAAAAAATTAAACTATCACGCTTGGCTTATCTTTTGATTTTTAAAAGATTTTTATAAACTTTTACTACTAAAATAATAATAATTTAATTAGCTATTAAAGACTACGATTACTGAAGAATAACAAAAAATTTGTTGCCTTCTTAAAAAGTGTCTTCAATGTGCCAAAAACTGACTAAAGATGTACTCAAGCGAAATGTATTTGGCATATGATTGATTGATTTCAGATCTACTATCAGTATACGTCTTTGAATATTTTATTATGCTCAATAAATAACTTTTTTGTATTATTTTTTGGGAAAAGTTTATGGGTAGCGTATTTTTAGATATTTGGCTTTTATTTCGTGTATTATTTTATGGGAAATACACATATGTCTAAAACAATTGTGGATACCTAAAATATTATAACGGAGTATGCTGCAGTCGATCCTTTGAAAAATGGAAATTAGCAGTTTTCCATTTCCCTAAGCGCTGATTTTCCAGCGATTCGCGGGTGCAGCTGCAGCGACTCAAGTCGGATTCGGAGCTCATTATGCGAATAGCACCCGTCGCGACTTCTACTTCCCCCGTCTCATTGTCAATTGCAATTCTCTTAATTAGTTTCTGATGCTGGTGCGTTTCTCAGTTTCCCAGTTTCTCAGTTTCCCGCTTTCCCGCTTTCCCGCTTTCCCAGTCTCCAGGGTCTCTTGGATGTCCTTCTGCTGTTTTTGGCATTCTCGTTCGACTTTCGGACAGTCGCTGATGTAATTTTCTGCTTGTTACGTTTCATTCGTTTTTTCCTCATTTTATTTTATTTTGCCATTTTCTGGGACGGCGACAGGGGCGGTGGAAAGATGGAGTTTGTTTTGGTTGCTAGGAATTTATTTAAATTGGAATTTAATTGAAATGTTTGTCATTTGGAAGCATTCCCACACACCCACACACCCACAGCCCCACATGCAAATACATACATATATCTATATATATATATCTATATATATATCTATAGACATGTACATCTCTCGCTTTTGACTTTTTCCAATTTGCTACGGTTCCCAATTTTCCCGTTTGCCATTGTTCTCGACTGTCTGTTTATTTATTCTGCGGCTTACGTTTTCCCACAGCTCGCAGAGCGAGTAATTCTGGAATTTCAAGAATTTTAACTTGGAAATTTCTTGGTGCAATACAAATTTCCCTTTTCCCCAGAAACTATCTTCGATTCTGCGGTGTGGGGCCAAAACGATGGGTATTCCCATCGGATTTTCTTGTCAGTCCCTCCGATCTGCTGACTCAACTCCAGCGAATTTCATTCGCGAATGACGAACAGGAAAGCACTTAGTGTTTGAATTAAGAACTTGAAAAATTAGAGTGGATGACTAAGAGACTGATTCCAAAACTTCACGAATTGGTCCAATAAGAAGTCCAATGTATAAAGTTTATTTTTGAAATACACAAACTTTTATAGCTATGTAAAAATATAAATGTATTACCTAACATATGAGACTTTTTAGTGACATTTTATAAGCCACATACTTACAGTCAATGAAATGATAATCCCTCCGTTATACAAACAATTGTAAAAAACAAATTTAGTCGCAAGCGAATTTAAAACTTTTGACTTTGTAATTTAATTTTTTTGCATTATGCTTGGCATTCTATGGTTGTCTCATATCCGCACAGGACATGTGTTCCATTTTGTAAGTAGGAAGTGCGAAAATCGTCTGGTTAACAATGATTCGCAGCCAGGAAAAAGTGGAAAAGTGGAAAAGCGGAAAAGGGTTGAACAGGAGGTGATGGTGATGGTGAGGGGCAAAATGCGGATAAAGTGGTTGGCCGAAAGTGAATCACAATATGCTTTAACAGATGCAAAAAAGGCAGAATAAATATTTTGCCAGCAATCACAACGACAACAACATCAGTAGATTGTTCGACGCAGTTTTCTAGCCTAAGGATAGTGGCTATTGTTGTTGTTTCCACTGCCTCACTCACTCTCTTTTTCGGCCTGTAAACCAATTTGCCAAAAAACCTAGCAACAACAGCAATGCAAAATGTTATAAACTGGCCAAAAACGAGCAGGAGAATTTCAGCACAACACAAATGCACATGCACGCCAACACAAACGGCAACAAAAATTGGCATTGCAAAATGTTTTGCCCACAAAATAAAAAACGGAGAAGAAGAACACACTCGCACACACACTAGAAATAAGAAAAATAAGTGAAAGCTGCGAGTTAAAGGGGCAGGAGAAATTTTTATAGCGAACACGGCTAACGAAATTGAGCTGCCGCAATGCCCACAGAAAATAGAGTGGCCGCCAACCTCCTCCCTCCTCCCCTCTACCAGCTATGCACCATCCAGAAAGCCGCCGCACCACCCAACCACCCCCACCGCCAAGCTTCTGCAACATAAACCAAAAATGCAGTCAATACAAATATAAATAACTGGCAGGGCCAAACAATCAAAAGCATTTTACCCCTTCTCGCTGAATAGCCACGCCCACCATGGACACCGCCCCCCCCTTGGACACACACACAAGCAAACGTCGCGTGTGTTCGTGTGTTAGTGTGCTTGTGTAATATATGGAAACGAATTTTCGGCGTGATTGCATCGCGAATACACGGCGTATACGTAATGCATTTGTAAAATGCATCATGCACCTTGCAATTTGCAATATAGCCGGGGTCCTTTTCATATTGGTATACCGGGCAGCCTTAATGAACCCGACGGACAGGTGGCATGCAAAAAGAGGTCCTCGGAGTAACTTAATGGAAATTTCGTGGTGGCCAGATTGGATTTGGGGGCGACTTGTTGAAAATGTGCAGCATGCAGACCCTTACAGTTGATTTATAACCGCTCCCATGTGAGTCCTTCTTCGACGGGCAAGGATAACCATCGACCAGCGGCTTCTGTTCATAAAAATGTTTGCTCATTTCATCTGCAAATGCCTGGGAAATCCCATCAAATCAGCGCAGTCAGGCACGTTTCCACGGGCCATTAGCCATTAGCCATCGCCGTTTGGCCAACGCTCCGCCAATGCTGTGCCACGCCTCCACGCCCCCCCAAAGGAACCGCCCACTTTTCATCAGGCAGCCAGGGCAGCAACCAAAAACTGAGCAAATTTTTTGGGAAAATCCAGGGAACCACGTTCGACTGTTTGTTTAAATTTGCAGCGTTCTCGGGACTGAGCCGCGATCATTTGACCATTTCCATTCGTGTACTTTATGCCTTACCCACGTGCCCAACCATTTCTGGCAACAATGAAAAACTGGTAATAATATTGTGGTAATATCATTTCGCAATTTAGTTTGCCCCCACAAAACGAATCCTCGAACAACAATAGAAGCTAACCGAAAAACTAATTTCATATATGTAGGTATCTGCCGACGAGAGGTCGTTGCAATAAAAGTGCGCGCACGTGAGTGTGTCTGGGTGTGTGTGTGTGTGTGTGTGGATGAGTGTGGTTGTGTGTAAATTTCGGTCAGCAATGGAAAATTGCAAATTAAATTATTGCACACAGAGCGAGCAGCAAAGAGAGCCTCCGCCTCGCGGACATTACCACTCTGTATCCACAGCGGTTGGCTCAGCACAAAAATATGAAAATAAATATTAGTACTGAAATCTTACAATTTTCCACAGCATTAAATTTCACTTAGCATACAGAAGGTATAAGTAGAAGAAGAAATGAAAAAAAAAAAAAAAACGAAGACAAGAGCAAACGGCGAGTGGGAAAATAGTTTTTCCCATCGCGAAGTGCAGCTCGTTAAGCGTCTGAATCTCGACTAGCCTCTGACAGACTTACTAGATAGTGGCCCGGCCAGAAGGACGCGGGCGGGGGGGGAAATTGGGGAGGAAGTTTATGCCTTCGAGGAGCACCCTCTTAAACGTGGGGAAATTACGATGTGCCGTATTTTGAACACTGTTGAAAAATCGGAATATAGTTGCCAAGCTACCAGAAAATACTATTTATCGCCATGAAGGCTAAAAAACTGACTGCCGATTTCTCAATGTCATGTTAAGTTTTGACATTAAGCTGATTTGGAAACATTTACTTTATCATCGACTCGTGTGACCACAGACCCTGTAAAAATTAGCAGTTTGAAAAATGTACACTACATTAAGAAAGCGAATTATAGACTTTATTATCTAGAACCTTCACCAAACATTAAGAAATCGGCTGTGTTTAAACATTTTTTTGAAGCATTTTAATAATTTGTTATCTCTTAAGAAGAAAACTTTTAAATTGGTAAGTAATTTGTTGTTTAATTGAATACATCAATGCAAAATTGTAGAAAGTCAAAGTAAAGAAGTAGTACTTCTCAGATTTCCATTAAACCCAGGGACTCGAGCAAACCCAGGGTATTCGCGGTTTCGATCTGGCCCAAACACCTTCGCCCACTTCTTGGCCAACTAAAATAAGTGGCTTAGCTGGAGCATCGCTGAAGTGCACGACAGTTTTGTGGGGCTTTGAGTGCTCTGGCTGCTTAGGTGGCCACACCACGAAAGTTTCGAGGCCAAATTTACCTTTTGTGTTAATTCCGGCTGCAGTTGCCTTGGGGTTGGCTGACTTTGACTTTGGCGTCTTCCTCGCTCCTCCGCCTGCAAATGGAAAGTGGGAGAAAAAGAGGAGTCAAATATTTGCCATATTAGTTTTTCCACTTGAAAAGCAAGAACAAAAAAGGGGGGCCATTTTTAGGAGTTGGAAAAGTCATTTGGAACGCACACTTTAAAGGCATTGCAAATGATATTTACATATTTTATTTCGCAGCGCTTTATTTGCGCAGCATTCAAAATAGAAACAGAGGCAGAGTCAGACGGGCACCTTTCATTAACTTTCGGCTATTTGTGTGTCATCAGATGAACCGACCAGGGATATAATTATCATTCTTTCTTGGCCCCAAAACAAAAAGCGTAAACAAATTTCTGGCGCTGTCGAAAGTCCCCGGGGATGAATTCATTTCAAGACGTTTGCTTTATCTTTTTTCCCTCTTCGGGCAGGTGTTTCTTATTTCGTGTTTCTGTTTCTTGTCCCCCCAAAAACAGCACTCATAAACGCGCCTTACATTGCGTATACCACCTGTATACATTTACATTTCTGTATCTGCTGTTGTTGCTGGTGGCTTTGTTGTCTGGCTTGTTGCAGCCGAAAGATAACAGGGACTTATCAGGGAGTCCTTGTCGAGAGACAGACACCTGGGAGCGCAGGACAATACAGATCCTATCGCTGACTCAGGAGGGGGGTGGTTTCAAGGCAGCGGGAAGCGACGGGGAAAGTTCATTGGGTGACGATGACAGCAAATTGCATTAAATGAACTAGAAGAATGCCTCCAAGCGAGACTGATTGGAGACCTGCCGAGCCATTCAAATGTAAAACAGTAAGTGAGCAGGGGAGGACTTAAAAGGAGCTTTGCTCCTGAAATGTAACAGGGACTTAGTCCTGAAGGAAAGCTAAGTAGTTGGAATTATTTACTCCACCAATAAATACAATGCAAGTCAGCGTAATAAGCCTATGTACCTTCAATTGAATTGAACAATGCTGCAATAATATATGGGGCTTAAAATTGAAAATTCTTAGTCATAATCATTGATTTCTAAATTCTTAAAAAATTAAAAAAGCCGAAATGAAAAACAAAGTAATAACCTTTCAACGTATTTAGTTTAAAAACTGATATTTTAAGTTCTAAATTCATGGATAAGTAACTCTCAGTAAAAATAAATTTTAAGCAGAACCATTTTTAGACAGCCAACAATTCGTGGAACTCATCCAGTCATCAAAAGCTGCTATTAAGGATAGAGAGTTCAGAAATCAGATGGAACCCGTTTAATGAGAAGGAGTCTAGATACAGGCTTTCGTTTTATAAGCCTGGCCACCAGACAACCACAATGTTTCCCTGACAACTAAGCAAATGCTGCGCCAAGTTCATGCCGTCTTGCCAGCCACCCACGCACATAGCCAGCATTCAGGATCCAGTATCCTTGCCAGAGGACCTCCGCCAGACATTAACCGCAACATTTTCGTCCTGTCAGCATTTCTGGGGACAAACATCGTTTATACTTCTGCATTGGTCATGTTCATATGTGCCACCAGAACCCATCCTTGCCGCAAATTGTCACTGCTGCTGGCTAATCAATTGTGGGGCTTCATTTTCAGGCTCCGAGGATGCTTCTCATCCGTGGCAGCAGTTTGTGACCGATTTTTGGTGAGCTCGGGCTGTGGTTTTTCCTCGTATTTGATTTAGAAATTTGCAGGTAATGAAGCTGTTTAATGTCTTCCCCAGGCAAAGACGGCGGGAGTCAGGCGGCAGTTCTGCGGCCAGCCACTCAACTAACTTGGCCCTTATGCCTCTTCCCCCCCTCCCCCCCCTCTGGACATTGTGGTTGAGGGGAGGGGGGGGAGGGGGTCAGATCCTGGCCAGTTCACTAGTGCATGTCATAAGTAGCGAGACATAAATTAACGCAACATCCCAGTGGGCTTGTGTTTCTGTTTCTCAAATGCGGTTGTGTCAGGACTCCTTGTTGATTAAATTTTAAAGACAATTTTCCGATTGAGCGAGCCCAAAGCAATTATCCTTTTCCATTCGAAGGGGAAATCGCCAAGTTTCTACTTGGAGGAATTTGATACACCAATTGCCATTGAGTGTGCGCTCGGGTGTGAGTGTGTGTGTGTGTGTGTGTGAGTTGCAACTGGCAACTTTCGCCCCGAATTCATTTGCAATTAAACGCATAAACATTTTAATTATGCCAAAGCTTCGCCCGGGAAAGTTTTACCCCACCCAAAACCACTTCTTATTCGTCCAGCCCCTCCATCCACCCTCCTCCTTCCCCTCAACCTCCACCGCCCCCCCGCCAGCGGTCTTTGTTTGCCAAGTTTTTGGCGCACATGCATAATGAAAACTTTCCACGGCATTGTGAGTGCAAGGCAAAAGTCGACTGAGCAAAAGTCTGGCTATCAATTTGTTTGTTTGGGCTTTTGTCGGCTGGGGGGACAGGTGGGCCACTAAGCCGCAGCAGCTTAGGCAGCGGCTTAATGAATTTACATAACGCACACAAATCAAAAGCCAAAAAGGAACAGGGCCCCTTACGACTCAACTTTGCCACCGCAAGAGGGCTAATCAGCTTGGAAAACTTTCGGGGCGAAATTATGCGAGTTTTCAGTTATTAAAAGGCAACCTTAGAAGTCAAATCCTTAGAAAAATACGCAATAAATAAGAATCAAATTCGTCGTTTCATGTGCAAACGTGAACAGGAAATAAATGAGAAACTTTTTGCCCAGCGAGGCATTCATCAATGACAGAATCGGGGGGGGCAGGAGGCAGGGGGCAGGTGGTAGGTGGCAGGATCAAGCTGCTGCCTTCAATTGATGACAAAGAGCAGCGAAATTGAATTGAAAATTAATGTTAAAATTAAAATGAAAAATGGGGGTGGAGATGGAGATGGCATGCATGCTGCCTGACTGAGTTGACATCTTTTCATTAAGACACCCAAATCAATTGAGGAGCCCCCCCCGAGCAGAGTAGTAAATCTTCCATAGCATACTTATGCGGGCAGGCAATTATTTACAAGGCCCAACTTGGGAGCCAGTGATATATGAAGAGCCAACTCCCAATTATTAGCTGACCCCCACAGACAATTGGCCAACATTTGCTGTGTGTTTGCTTCCACCCCGTCGGACCTTGGCAATAAAATTAAAAGTCGCAACCGCCGAACTGGCTCTGGCAAAGGACCTTTTTTGCGATGGGAAAAGTGTGGGGTTTTTCTTGCACTGCTATTTATGGTCATGTGTTCGTGTATTCCGACGTGTGTGTGTGTGTGTGTCCGTGTTTGTGTGCTCACTCACACATACCGGGTAAAAGTTAAATTTATTGCCCCAACTCCTCACCCTGTTTTACGTTTTCACGTTTTCTTTTTTTATCTGGTGTTTGTCTTGCGCCTTTGTTTTCGCCCCGTTTCTCTTCTTGGATCCGTTTCTGTTTTTCCACTCCGGTCCAGATTTCCCGAAACAAGCATCCCTTCAGCACCCCACTTCTGCCACTGCATTTATTTCACTTGATTTTCAAACAAAATTTATAAGTTGCGCGTCGCGTCGTTTATTTTGTTTTAATAGCAAAGCAATTTCAAATATAAAGACATTACCCAGCGGAACGTGTGTTTGTATTTCAGTGAGTGCCGGCTGAGTTGCCAAGGCCTGAAAGCATCCTGCAGCATTTTCGGGCAGGTTAGTTCGCCTCGAAGACACAGGAGGCTCTTCGTTTTCCAACCGGGGAGAAAGTTGGGCAAAGAATTTTGGCAAGGACGAGAAATGGGAATCGAAAGAGGAGGAACGAGCGATGCAGAAGAGATGCTAAGAACTCTTTCCCAAAGCGAATTGAAAATATTGATATAAGAGCCCTTAAAGTGGATTACAATAATTGAAGAGCACTGAAGGCGAACTTTTCCTTTTATTGTGAACTTAGCGCCAGCTGGTGACCCCGTGACCTCCTTCGGATTTGTGAGAAGCGCGGAGAAGGGCAGTTCATAATTGCCATTGCACGAGGGCCACACAAATACAGTTCGCAATTGTTCTCCCACCAGAATCGCATCGAATCGAATCGAATCGAATTGAATGGAGCATAAGGGAATGGCTGTCTGTCTGCAAGGACTTCTTTTGAATCCTTGTATACGAGCGTGTAGTGTGACCAGCTGTTGTCTTCGCCAGCCCGATAACAATCACAAATGGCTTGCTACAATAACTACAGGCTGTGGCGCCTGCGAATGGGACCTTATCAGTTACGGCAAAGTCAATTTGGGGCAAACACATGTCCGGGTTCGCACGAGTCGATATTAATAAACACTTAAGCCGAGGGACAGGACCGGCGACCGCAATACAATGTCCTCGAATCGGGTTCGGTTCCCCAGGATGTGCCATGATGAGCCGGGATGTGCCCGGATGACACATGTGCCTTAAAATGAATGGCATCGTTTGTGGATGACAGGCGACGACCACGACACGATACGACAGGACAGGACACGGCCCAAGGAGCCATCAGGCCCGGTTGCCAGATATTAAATTCACCCTGCCAGACGGTTGCCAAATAATGCGTATTTCATTAGAGTCCAAACAAAAGTGGCGACAAACAGCACAGGGCAAATGGAGCAGGGTCCTCCGCGAAGGACCTCTCCACTCGATCCGAGTACGTCTCCTGGCAAGGTCTATTTTTCACTCAGCCTAATGAGATGTTCTTAGGGCTCATTCATCTTCATCCATCTTCCGGCGGGGGGTCTGGCATAAACCATTCTTTTATGAATTATTGTTGATAATGTTCGACAATAGTCATCAAATCGAAATGACAACTTTCACAAAAAGGAACTATTTCACGGAATTCCCACAGTCCATAAAGTTGTTCGGCACGAGGAGAGAGTTCCTAATAAAAGTACCATCTGCACGTTTTTTAAGCTGCCACTTTGTGTGGCAGGTGACGTGAACCACTTGGTGGGATAATATCATCTTGGACTTTTGGACTATTGTAAGTCTTACATTAAGCTTTAGTTTAGCTTGAACAGAATTTTACTTACCATTAAGAAAGAACTTTTGATTTAATTTATTTAATTCTGTTTAGAAAAGTGACTTATATACAAATAATTAAGCCGTAGAAAATACCTCTTCCATTTTATGTATGGATATTTTCTAAAAGAGTTTTGAAAAGCTTAGTTTAGGTTTTGTCTAATGCTGCAAATCTCTTTATTTTTTTTATTTATGCCCATTCACTTTTATTGAAATGTAAATCGTTAAACTACAATGAGAGGAAATTTCCCCACTGAGATAGAATAAAGAAAAACACATAAACTAAGCTTCATAAAATTCCAATTTGGCAATGCCATCCCTAAATAAGTAAAAACTAATAGCTCCCATTCAAGAGTGAAAAATTCTTTCAGGGCCCGTGTTTCAAAGGGTTTTGAGTCATCGTCCAGATCAATCAGTGTTAGCCACAGCAAATTTAGCTTTGAAAACCATGCATTGTGGGGCAACTTATGGCAAATTAAAGTGCAGCTCCCAGAAAGAGCATTTCGTTGGGTGTCGGTGGGTGTCTGCCGTTGGTTTCCTCTGGGAAACTCTGCCAATTTGGCCAGGACGAAGGCCATCCATTGTGCCCCTCAAAGAGGGGTAACGGGGAGGGGGTAGAGGGGTGCTAGGGCAAAAGCCGAGGCAAAAGCGAAAACTGGGGTGCTGATCATGGGTATGTGGATACAAGGGTGCAAAATTAATTATACACGCATGCATAGACAAAGAATAAGGGAGCGGGGACAGGCGGAGGGAGGGGAAGGCGGAGAGGGAGAGGGAGAGGGAGAGGGAGGAGGACAGCTCATAATAATCACTGGTGGCATGTGCTAATACGATAATGGGCGACCAGTTGGCAGATTCCACACCCCCTCCACCCCCTCTTTGGATCCTTCCGCCAAACACTTTTTCTGCTATGTTTTTGCGTTCTCCTTTTTTGCTATCTGTTTTATTACCTTTTCCCTATTTATTTATTACCACTAAGAACACACACACACACACTCAGGCACACTCACCTACGACACACACACACACACACATATGCCATGTTCCAGATATTCAGCACATCCGGCACGCCCCCTCGTGTGGGCCTCCCCGCCCCCCACATATACTCCCCTCGCACTTTGAGGTCCCATAAACAAATATATTAAATTTTAATGCTTAATTTATGTGCAGATTAATTTCGTACATTTTTCGAGGCGCAGATTAGTTTTCGCCGCCCTTCCGCCGCCCTGAACTTTAGTTCCGGCAGTCCGATGAGAAGGGGCGTGGCACATTCCCTTAAACGCTTATTAAATGAATTCTGTATGAATTTCGCGTTTAATGTTCAGGAATCAGCTTAAATAGACCGAAGATAGTAAAAGTGGATGTAAAGATGGTAGCTGGCAGATAATATTTTAGTTTCCTGGCATAAATATAAATAAGAATATTCAAAAATCATGTTATTTATCCTTGTTTTAATGCCAGAAATGTGCCATAAAATAGAGAATTAAACGTTTAAAAGTATTTGGTCATCATTTATTAAAAAAAAATGGTTTTAAAATAATTTAATGGTTTTAACAATAAAGTAAAATAAATAGAAATTATTAATCTGTCAAAAGCCAGCCCAAAAAAATAAACAAATACAGGTGAAATCGATTATTATTGACTATTGTGCATTTCCCCAAGGGTTAACATTTTCTAGTATACAATTATATTGGAGCTTGAATCAGGGTAAGACCAATTTTAGTTCAACTTGACAACCCTAAAAAATTAAGCTGAATACCAGATTAATCGGAAGTTAACGTTTTAGTATTTTTCAATACAAGGATTCAAACCGCAAGAAAAATACTTTAAGGAAAATTAAAATGACTTGCAAATATGAAATTTATATTTAAATTTACCAAGACCTAAATATTTGACATTACAAACATGTAATGCCAATATTGCATGAATTACAAGTTGTAACTAAAAAGGAATTGGGAAGAAAACTTTACTAAATGGCCTTTTAATGCTTTTTTATTTTCTGAGAAGCTAATTATTTTAGAATTAGGGGATTCTGACAAGTTGACAGAAATATTTTGGGAGCACTAGTCCTTGTCCTCGTAGACGAAGAATGTGTCGTCACTGAATGTCATCGAGTCAAGCTTCTCATCCCAGTTGTCCAACTCCTCGGTCTTGGCTTCGTCCTGCTCTTGGCCGTCACTTCCGGCTCCATTGGACTCCAGGTCATCAGTCTCCGTTGGAATGTCCCTACCGTCCAGCGAATCGTTGTCGCCCACGAGGGTCTGGTCCATGTCTGAGTCGATGTCCACATCCGACGGCACTTGGGTCTTGTCCGAGTCGACGCTCACGTTGGAGCCATCTTCGTAGAGGTCCAGATTGGAGTTATCTTCGGAGAGGTCTAGATTGGAGCCATCCTCGGAGCCATTTTTGGAGTGCCCCTGGTTGGAGCCTTTTTGGGAGTGCTCCTGCTTGAAGCCATCTTCGGAGTGGCCCTGGTTGGGGCTATCTTCGGAGTGATCCTGCTTGGAGACGGGGCAATGGTCCATCGGCTGTGAGTCGCCGCCTCCCTGGAGGTCCTGGGAGCCGGCGCTGGCGAGTCCTTCCCGGCGAGCCTTGGAGGCATTGTCGCCGGCCTGTTGGGCCATGGCGAGCATTTCCTGGGCCCGCTTATTGCGGTAGCGAAGGCGATTGCGCGGCTTCTTCGGCTTCTTGGGAGTCTGCTCCTCCACGATGGGTTCGGGTGACCTGGACAACTCCATGGTGTCCGAATAGGAGCTCTGCGGCTGGTGGGCCGGCGGATTGAGCGGCGGATTGCGCACCAGGTCGCCGGTAATCACGAACAGGCTGCTCATCACGGAGCCCTGGACCTTGGGCATCATGACCAGGATCTCGCTGGTGTCCTCCAGCTCCAGGCTGATCTCCTGGATGCCGGGCATCTGGTTGAGGGGCAGCTTGGTCAGGGCGGTCTGCAGGCGCTTCTCCTCCATGGCCGCCGAGGTCTGGATGTGCTTGTGCTTGCGCCGCACCGATCCCTTGCCCCCGATGCGCACCGCATCCTCCATCTTCTTCAGCTTGTTCTGGTCCATTTCGATTTGGAAAATCTGCTGACTCACCGGATTGAAAATTAAAGAGAGCAACAACAAAAATCCTTTTTACCTTTTCTTTTTTTGTTTTTGTTTCCCTTGGAATGTTCTCCTGCTAGGAAAAGCTTGTACTTATCGGCTCGAAGGAAGTCAGCAAAGTAAAGGTCCCAGGGAAAATAGCAAACAAGTCAACTTGACACTTAAAGTCAGAGCCTACTATTCCATTTCATAAATAATGTGTTCAATAGCATTTTTTCCATTTCTAAAATATAGTGTGCATAAACACTGTGAAATAATGAAGGAAGGGCACACTATAAAATTGGCAACGCTAGCAGGAAAACTTGAGGCATTTTTAATAAAAACATAACAAGGCTTCATTAAACCCTCCAGGATACTATAAACTAAGTCTTCTTCATTTCACTGTTCATTATGATCATTTTAAGTAAATTAAAATTATCATTTTTTCAAACCGTTTGTTTCTTCTCTTCTTCTACTTTTTATACATTTGCTGAGGGTATTACATTTTGATCGAATTTATATAGTCATATCCGTCCCTTTCTATACCATTATCAAGCTTTGTTTAAAAGCTATGTATACCCTTAATATTTAAAATGATTTTTTTCTGCTTTTGGTCTAGTAGGCGAGTTGATATAGCAAATGTCTGTTGGATTTTTAAATTTTCGAAAAATGGAATTGCAGAATGTGTCTAAAATCCTGCACTTCTAAGCCCATAACTTTTCTTATATTAATCAGAATTCAAAGTGGCATACCTCCAAATGATTGTGACTTCGTGCTCAAACATATGGGTTGTCACTTTTGTTTTTTTGTAGTAGATTTTTCGTCATTTTCAATAATGTAACCCCTTTTCCAATTTTCGAAAAATGGATTTCCAAAAAAGGGCCAAAAACTGCACTTCCAAGCTCTTAATCCTTCCTACAGACATCGGATTTCAAAGTGGCATACTTCTAAATGATCGTGGCTTAATTCTCTAAAAAACTGTGTTCTCAGTTTAGTTTTTGTTTTTTTGGTCGATTTTTCGTAATTTTCAACAATGTAACACCTTCAAATTTTAGAAAAATGTCTTTGCAGAAAAGTGCCAAAAAACTGCACTTCCAACCTCATAACATTTCTTACAGACATCGGATTTTAAAGTGGCATACTTCTAAATTATCGTGGTTAAATTCTCCAAAAAACTGCGTTTTTAGTTTAGTTTTTTTTGGGTCGATTTTTGGTCATTTTCAATGAGGTAAAACTTTCGGAAAATGGCTTTGCAGAAAAGTGTCTAAAAACTGCACTTTTACGCCCATAACTTATCTTACAGACACCCGATTTCAAAGTGGCATACCTCAAAATGATTGTGCTTTAATTCTCTAAAAATCTGTGTTTTTCATTTAGTTTTTATTTTTGGGTTGATTTTTTCGGAAAATGATTTTGGAAAAAAGTGTCAAAGACTGCACTTCTAAGCTCATAACTTTTCGTACAGACATTCGATTTTAAAGTGGCATATCTCTCAATGATTGTGGTTTCTTTCTCTAAAAATCTGTGTTTTCAATTTAGTTTCTATATTTGGGTTGGTTTTTTGTAATTTTTTATGAGATAAACCCTTTCATATTAATTAAGACAGAAAAAGATTTCCGAGAGGCTTTTGAAATTGCATTTATTTAATTTTGTGTATTACTCTCCTCGTGTCCTTATTTAATACACTCAACTCCCACAGAAGGCATCCGAAAATTGGCCAAATATGCTTGCCCCTGGATTAAGCTGCTTCTATTAGTTGTGATAAAAGGATGGCAAATGGAGAGTGCAGCCAACAAAGTGGCAGACGACTGGGAAGAGAAAAAACAATTAAAAGGAGGTCAGGCCGAAGAGGCAGAAATATAACGGCGAAGGACGCTGCTCCTGGCTGTGCTCAGTATTATTAACCTACAAAGTAGCTGGGCTCCGGCCATTTGTCCATCATTCGCTGGTGGGGCTGATTAAATTGCGAGATTTTCACCATTGCTGGAGCCGTCATTGTTGTTGTTTGTGGCCTCTCGTAAACATTGCAGTGCAATAAACGTTTATTTGATTTTATTTGTTTTAATGCGGCGAGGTGGCCAAACCCACCACGCCCACCCACCTGCCTTCTTTTAACTGGGCTCAGTTTGGTTCAGCTCGGCTCAGCGCTTCTGCCAATTGCCAGCGGCTGTTTGCTTGGCGCAGTGGAATGTTTTTTTCGCAGTCACTGTTGCCGCGTAAAAAGCTCGCGGCATTTTGGCTGCTGCTCATTTGTGTATGTGTGTGTGTAGGTGTGTGGCTGTGTGGGTGTGGCTGGGTGGGTGCAAGGATATGCGAGACCGCCCACCCTTTGGCACAAAAGCCGCACAGTTGTCAATAGAAAAAGCGGAGAACTTTAACTTTGTTGCTGCACTTTCGGCGGCTGGGAAATGGAAAAGTGGAAAAGTGGGAGGTCCTGCCTCGAGGGCAGCTCAGCAAAAAAAGCAACACACACACACACACACACACACAGACACGGACATAAGAATGCGGTCATTGTTACGTTTAAAAACAGAATGAGGGAAAAAGGACACACATCTGAACACATCCTGACCGCATTACCAACTGCCAAACTGACCAGAGAAAGGTGAAAGGCAAGGGACTGGCGGAGCTCAGTCTCGGCATCAGCATCAGCCTCAGCATTTCGGTTGAAATATTTTCTGCAATGCTGCACATTTAAGCCAGAGCTGGGGAGCTCAGCCCACCTGCCCCTGCCACGCCCCCGACTTTACGAGGCGACTATATTTTCGGTCTTCGAGTTTTTCCGATGCTCCACTAGCATTTCGTTAGATAATTTCGGTTTTTTACTTGTTTTGTGATTTATAACAAGTGCCAGGATGCAGGGATGCAGGGATGCAGAGGGGGCAAGGATGCTAAGGGGGCAGGGATGCGAGGATGCCAGGATGCCGGACAGCCAGAAGGGAAATAAAGAGACCCCTCTCCTGGCAGTGGCATAATCTACAGTTTGTGTTTTCAATGACTGTCAGCAAGTGCATTTGGAGTTATGTCAGCTGCTGGAGGGTGGGAAAATTCAGGGCGGACCACGCCAATCCAGGACAGAGAAGGTGAGCAATGGAGTGCCAACTGGCGATGACTGCATCCTGATTGTGTTGACCACAGTGCCAAAGTGCCCTGGCATCCTGGGGAGCGGAACTCAATCGCCAGTCACAAATGGCAGAATTTGTAGCACTGCCCAAAGCCAGCAACGGAATTGGAAATCTAAATGCACGGAAGTGTTGATAGGGGTTTTATTTCAATTTAATTGGTATCTCTCATGGTCCTCTGAATTCCAGAGCAATCAGACGGAGTGGAGGAGTAACTCGAATGAAAATCAATAGAACAATTCAATAGAACTAGAAGGAAAAGCCACTAGCCGAACTAACGTTTCACAAAGCACACATTTGTATCTCGTAAAGCGAGAGATTCCTTTATTTTAGTTTTTGTTTGATGATTGATATTATTTGAAAAATGTGTGTACGACTTGTTACATTTTAATTGTTATGATTCTCACAAAGTTGCAAGATTGTATAAGAATTATTTCCTGCCAGGAAAGCATCTATCAGCATTTGTATATATACTAAGAGCCATATTTTGATTTCGAGAGTAAGTATTTGTGACTCACAACTAGAAATCAACCTATGTTCTCATTCTTCGATACAAAAGTACCCTTTGAAATGGTATACAAAATCGCTGAGCAACCTGTCAACAATTGTAATGGCAAAAAGAAAGCGGCACATATTTCCCTAGTTTTCCCCTTCCCCACATTGCCCCTCCTAATTTTCCTTCCATTTCCACAAAGCAGCAAAGCTGTCAACTGGTTGGCGATAAACAAAGGACAAACAAATGAACAATTGTCACCTTCTCTGCCGTTGGCCTTCAACTTTTGCGTTGGGGGAGGGGGGCGTGGCAGGGGGGGGCTTTTGCACACCATTGTCAACCTCGTCCTTTCATCCTTTCGATTATTGCAGATGAGCGGTTGAGCTCATCCGTTGAAGTTGCCGCCCAGCACAATACAAGTGTATACACACGTAGCTCCAACCGCTTGAAATCGTCTTCGTTCATCTGAAAGTGCACCAAGTGAGTGGACTAAATGGATGCACTGAAAATCTAGAAGACCAGACTTCTTGTGCCTCCCATTTCAGATCTTAAATTCATTTACCTTCAGGACTGCAAAGAAAAAATTGAAATGGTTTCTTTTGCCATGTTTTTTTATCGTAAACCTTAGATAACCAAATTATAATTTTGTGTTTCGGTTCTGATAGCAAAATCGAATTCCCATTTGTTTGACAACCAACTCATTTGTTGGAGATACACTGAACATCAAATTTTCTCGAATTAATTTGTTAATCAGGAATCTATGACTGACGTCACAAAATTGTTTAAGAAAAAGTTTAAGTTTACTTGAAAACCACTATCAACATGCTTAGTTTCATGGTTAGCAATTCTGCGAAAATTACAAATTCAAATGAATGAAGGCTCTTCTGAATGACTACATTGTTGATTAATTTATTGTCCCTTTAATGTGAGTTAATTGGCTCAGTGCAGGGGCTTATACTCTTGGTAGTGCCTTCCGGTCGAAGGCTTTTGGCGTGCTTAAAGAGCTCAGATGGAGATGCCGGATTGGACACGTTAAGTTGATTAATTGCAAATTTTAAGAAAACAAACTGCAAGTCAAGACAGCCACAGAGGCGAGGCCACACTGGGAGAAATCTCTACGGTTTCCGGGCCATTTGGGAGGGCTTAAAGGAGGACTTCTCCTGACGGGATTGAGTGGAAACTGGAAACTGGAAAGAGGATAGAGGGAGGCCAAAACAGCAGCCGTTGGGGCAGGCAAAATTAAATTAAGCAAATGCTCGGCAAACTGTCTACCACACACACACATACTCTGCACACTCACACACACTCTGAAACAAAAGGAGCCTCGACACTGTGTGTGTGTGTGTGTGAGAGTGAGTCGGGGAAATGGATTTTTGGTATTTCTGAGGCTGAGTGAACGATTTGCTGGCCGTTTTTTCCTGTCACGCGCGCTTTGTTTGCCATTTTGAAAAATGCCCAATGCACACATGCAGAGTGTGTGTGGGGTAGGGGGGGGGGAGCTCTCACAGACAGCCACTCTATGTGTGTGTGAGTGTGTGTTGGAGAGAAACTCACGTTCTGCTCATAACTGAAATTCAGGCTTTAAAGCTCACCGACTCCTGGCAGAAGGCTTACAGAAACGGATAACGGATAAACCAGACAATGTCCGACAGGCAGGACAGGAATGGCAGGACTGGCAGGACACCCAGGACACCCGATGTTGTTATTGCTGTTCATATTTACGTCACCAAAATGCTTAACCCGTTTATGCCATTAAAAGGATTTCACAGGCCGCTGGAGCCGAACCCAAATAGGAAATAGGAAAAGGAAGAGCCTCAACCTGCAGGACAATGGCCAGAAAGTTAGGGGGCGAGGGGGTGACGAGGGGGAAACGAGACTGAGTTAGTTAGAGGTTGCCAAGGGGTTAATGAACGTGCCTAGCCACTGGCAATGGCCAAAAACATTTACCAGAAAAAAAAAAAACAATGAATTCTTCTTTGCTAAATTCTTCATGACACAGAAAATGGCCTGAAAAGTTCGTAGGCGACGTGGCCCTCGAAGTGGGCATTTAAGTTGAACAAAAATATCAATAATATTTTTCAGAAATTTAATTCTGCATTGCGAATTGAGACCTATGATGGTTCCTTAATTATTTTTGCCTCGGCTTGCATTGTATTGCAGTTCGGAACTTACTTTTACTATAATTTCATTGTTGTGGGTTGCTTTTCTTCATTAAATAAACATTGCTCATATTAAATTTGTTTAACATTAATGTGTATACATTTTACTCCATATAAAAAGTTCTTAAACAATATAAACTTCAACTATAACTTATAAATGTAGGCATATAATCTGCAAATACACCTTGCATTGTACAGAGCTTAGTAAAGCAATCAAGGAATATTATAAAATACTTATTTATGATGAAATTAAGATTTCCCATATTTGCATGACCTTCACAAGCGAAGGGCATTCGTCAGCATTATCCTCCCCCGAAAAACCATCCCCTTCTCTTCAAGCAACCCCTGCGATGTTAGCAACTATTTTTAGTGCCCAAGTTTCTTAATAAATTTCCAGCGTCGTTCTTTTATGATTATTTGAAAGTGGGCGGTTGGCGGCCCAAAAAAGGTGTGGCAGGAGCTGTGGGGCGGAATGAAAAGTTCACCGACGTGGCACACAGCATGCACTTGGCCCTGGCGCGTGGCAAGTCAAATGAAAATGAAATCGGCATAAAACACGACAAGTGGAGGCCATTAAGCGGGAGCCAAATGGAAATGGGGTGATGGTAACGGTGGCCCAAAGAGCTGGCTCAAAGTGCTCGGAAAGCGGACTCTGTGCGGGTAAATTCGTATGTCAGTAAAATGGAAAATGGTAACGAAATTGCAATCGAAGTTTTTGAAAGCGGAAGAAATATAATGAAGGACAAAATGAATTGAAAGGGGGCCAGGCTATCGAAGCAACAGTATCCATCCAATGACAGCTTCACATTCCTTTTGGTCCTTTGCTCCTTTGGTCCTTTGCCATGCGAAATCCTCTTTGATCAACACTTTCAGTGGGTTGAATGTGACTCAAGGCCGTTGGGTCTTCCACTTTATCCGTATTACCTCTCGTGCCTCTGCAATTACTAACTAATTTAGAACTGCTGACCATGTTTTTCCTGGCAAAAGCCACCTATTCAACCCTGTCGCAGCACATTACTCATGCGCCCCATCTTGCCACATTACTCATACGCCCCGTCATTAGCGCCATATCCATGCTTTCTTGGCTACATTCCTCGCCCGCCAGCATTTCTTTATCATTGTGGCATTCCCTTGTTGCCTGCACTTTTTATTTATGTATTTGTTTATCTATTTCTCTTGCTTTGCTGCTTCCAGGATAAACAAGTTTCTTTTCCTCTATGTATGTGTATGTGTGTGTGAGTGTGTGAGTGTGGGGGTGGGGGTGGGCGATGCTGTGTGAGTGGTTGTGCTCCTGATGATATTTTTCGGTCAATATCAATATGTGGGCAGCCCACCCACGAAAACACCTGCACTGGAGGGCGGGGCATGCCCCCATTTTTTATCCAGGGTGCCGTCGAAAATATTTTCGCATATCAAAATCCAAACCAAGTTGTTGGGCTGCGGAGGGGGGAGGGCAAAGGCGGAGGGGTGGAACTAAAAGCGCATGAAGCATAAATTTCGCATTAACGTAAAGCGCGAGAAAAAAGTGGAGGCACACAGAGGACCCAGAAGAGGGTGAAGAGGGGATGGTGGGGCAACAACACGGTCAGGAAGGACGAGCGACACAAAATATGCAATAATAATGCCAAAAATAAATACCAAAAATACACCAACATATATACACACACACACACACACAACGACAACAATATCATCACGGGTTTCTGGTTGCCGGGATAAAAGTAAATAAAAAGGATGCAGAAAGGAATCGCTAAAGAGCGGGGGGAAAGCGCCGAAATGCAAAGCACAAGCTTCATAGATTACTCATGCGCCCCGTGTGCTTCGTCGCATAGAAGAAAGGGAATATAAAGAGGTGGAGAAAGTGGAAAGCGCTGGCGGAGGGAAGGAAGCGAAGGAAAAGCGGACAGCTTAGTGGCAGTGATGGCATACCGGCGACACCGGGCATTACAAACTATATTTGACATAACTAATAAAAATGCCACTCTAATACAGACTTATTCAAAATTTACTTTTGATTTTTATTTACAACAAATTCTAGTGTACAAAAAAGATTGACTTTCCTTTTTTGAAAAAATAGTTTTTGTACTTTTAGACTTTTAACGTGGATCGAAAAAAATCAGAATTTTCTTTTTGTAAAGGACTTTTTATTTATAAATACATATTTTTACTCCTTTGCACAAAGTCTAAAAACTTAGTTTTATTGGAAAATAAATAAATAAAAACTCCAGAAGCTTATTAAAAATAAAAACTTAGAATTAACTTTATTTTTGTTCCTTAACCTGTACATAAAAAAGTACATTTTTGTTTAGTTTTGTGAGATTATTTAAAATTAATTGTTTGGAAGTTGGTTTCTTTCTTAGGGTATCAAATGCATGCTGCTGCTGCAGGACCTCGGCATTCCCGACACTTGTTATTATCTTGCCTTTTGCGGACTTTGTTACGCCATCGCTGCTGTTCTTGATAGTTTTTGGAGCGCATTACACACACACTAGCCCGTGTGTGCACACGAATATATTTATGCATATGTATGCAGCTATGAGTGTGCGAGTGTGCGAGTGTGTGCGAGTTTATGGACATGCAGTCGGCGCTTAGGCAAATCCGAGTATGCATGTAAATATTTCTCGCCGCTTGTTGACGTTGCCACAGTTGCTGATGCTGAGATGCTCAGATGCTCAGATGCTCAGATGCCGAGGCTGATGATGTGGTCTCGTTTCGAGCTGCTCCTCCTGTTCCGGCTGCTCCTGCAGCCAGCAGCCTTATATCCTGCCAAAGGATGCAGCAGATCCGCCCGACTTTTGCCCACTGCTAACAACGTTTGACAAACAACAACAGAGGCAAGCCGCTACTACGTATTTATAAGCTGTCTCTGCAGCAACCAGAGACTGCCTGATACGCTTATGTTTAAGTTGGCAAATAACACGCTTTTTATGCGCTGATATCATTATAAATGTGCTGCAAATATACACTCAAAGTGAAGGTGCGCAGACATCAGCAAAACATTTTCATAGTCCTGCGACAGAGGTGGATACTTGGATCCTTGGATCCTTGCAACCATCGTATTCCACATGTGTATGCCTTTGGGCTTGGCGACCGCCCACTCAAACTTCAAACATTAATGGTGGCCAGAGACAACAAAGGATATGGGGACAAAGGTCCCTAAAATATTGTTTCGCCTTACTTCAACATTGTTGGCAAAAAGAAACTCAAACTGCAGTTATGTGCTGATACACAATTCTTGAAAATTCATTACTGCGTAATAAGAAAGTTCCCCTTCTATTCAATTTATTTGCTTAATGAATTGAAAATGTGGATAACTTGTTAAAAAGCTATGTGAAATTATAATTATTTCTTAATCGAAGTTTCAAATTAATCTTATCAGGTATCTGGTTGTATTAAAGTGGTAAAATAACACTTGACAGCGGGGCAGAAAGTTCATTTTGGTATAGAAAAATTGCACTTGTTTATGCATATCTTAGAAAAGTATGCTTTCGAATATTTTTTACATAGTATTAAGGTGAAATTGGTTAGAACACAGTAATTAATGTTGATATTTGACATTTTAAATTCGTCTTTAAATTTATTTGTCAATAACTGAGGACTAATTTATCCTAGAATAAGGTGTTTCTAGAATATATTTGTTAATATGGAAAAAATACGCTTATATGTTAAGTTTATGTTCACACAGATGAGACAAGCTTCTGCAGAAGCCAGTACACCGGAAACAATATTTAGTTCCATCGCTTGGGCACATTAATCAGTCTGCTCTAGTCAATTGCCACAGTGTCCCACTTTGTTCGTCTCGCGTTTTCTCATTTTCAAATGCTTCGCGCGTGTTTATGTCCGCTGTCGCGTTTTTAAACGCGTCATTTGCCAAATAGCATGTGGCATGTGGCATATGGCAAATGGCATCTGGCTTTGGCGCTGGCTGCTTAATGCACTGCCAGCCAACTAAGTGCGGCAAGTACGAGGAGTAATGAGTGCGCCCTATCCGCACTAGGGTCCCCTTTTCGCCGTCCCTGGTTGGCACGTTACATTATTGCCTACTTTTTGGGGCCAACTTTTGCGGTGCGAGGACAACTTTAATCACTTTGCAGTCTGATTTGTGGTTCTGGCATCGTCACTTGGAGAAACACCGCATATTGTCAACTGGCCACAGGTCACAAATAAACAAAGCCGGGTTAATGCCCCCCTCACACTTCGTGCAACCCCCCTTAATACCACCCCCCCTTCAGCCCAGAATGCAAATGTAAAATGTAAGTGGTACTTTCGGTGCGAGCGTATTACATGTGCCTGTTAAGTAGTTAACGTTGTTATTGTTGTCGCTTACATTTTGGCTTCTAATGCGTTCATTGGCAGCAGGAAATTCTGGTTGCTAGGAGGGGGCGGGTGGCAGGGGCGTGGCAAGGCCCAAGGAGCAGGACATACAAGCAGGCAACCAAGCAACCAGACAAACAACAGTTTTGCATTAGTATGCGAATCGTTTTGGCCTTGTCGCCTCTTGGCTTCGCCTTCACTGCACTCGCTTTTGCCACTATTATTGTTGGGCCAGACATTTTTGTTAATTTAATAGCAACGACGGGCGACCCAAAAACGAGACTCCGACTAAATTAACTACGAGAACTAACACGAAGGGAGATACCATCAACAAGTCGAATAAAGGACTACCCTTTGCTCTATAGTATCTTGACAAAGCTCGCATTCATATACTAAAGAAAAAAGTTAGTTAGTTATTTGATTTGGCTTGTACAATTTGTGTACCTGAAAAATAATTGAATAAATAAGAGATAGCTATGTATTTAGCATAATATTTATGTCTATCAATTAAAAGTTAACCATTTTTTGTTGGAAAACTTGCATTTTTTGTATTTACAAAATGTAAAAAACCAAATGATAGTTAAAAAACGTTTAAGGAGCGCCTAAACATATGACCAAAATGATTAGTTTATGCTCATAATGTTAGGCTGCGATAGTTTTGATGGATTTATATATCTTATAGAGGAGGATAAATACATTATACCAAATATTTTAGAAGTCCAGGCCCAGCCAAGCAAGTCTTTAATCTTATTGGCTTGTGCCCTTTGAGAAAAAGCCGGAACGTTCATTTTCGCCCTAATCGGAAGCATATTAAAATGTTTGGCAGAACACAAAGGCATTAGGCTCAGATCTGCAGGGCAACTTTGGGCCCTTATTTCACATGCTCTTGCTGACAGACCCCTGAACTGGCTGTTCTTGTTGCTATTAAAACGCAATTTTAATTTTGCGCCAACATTAAGCACACATCAGAGTCTCTGTGTGTGTGTGTCAGCGTGTGTGTGTGTCAGCGTGTGTGTGTGTCAGCGTGTGTGTGTGTGTCAGCGTGTGCGTGTGTCTTAGGCGGCCTTGACTCTTTTTGTTGTGCCCCAGCTTGTGGGCGGGGCAGATGGGACGGAAAAAGGGGGTAAAATATGCCGCATTTATATGAAGAACATTTGAAAAATTTTACAGCATCCCAAAAAAAGACAGGGAAACGGAAAAACAGGAAAACGAAGATGGAAAATGATGCCAGGAACACAGTTAAGCCCACAAAACTGGGCTTCAGCTGCCGTAGCAGGAAAATGTTCATGTTGAGAAATATTTAAACCCCGCATTTTGACGCGTGCCAAGAAAATGAAGCACACGAATGAAGGGCGCAAGAAAAAAAAATAAGAAAAAGAAAATATATAAAAATGGAAATGAAAATGAAAGGAAACCGAGAACATGAACATTAATTAAGGTACATAAGTTGATTGTTAGACGGGTGGTAGATGGAATCCGGAAAAAGGATTCGTCGAGGGATCGGCCGAAAAAAGCCTGGGAACTCAAGTCGAGTTGTAGAAGTTTTCGGAATGAAATGTGACAGCTCCATCACCATCGAGACTGCGAGATGTGAACGCGAGGACCGAGGTTAATTACATAATAACCTTTGAAATGTAATTAAGCGCAGACACCACACGCGTGTGTGTTTAGTATTTATGTGCGTGCGTATGTGTGTTAATGTGAGTGTGAGTGTGAGTGTGAGACAAGCGGCCCAAATGAGCAACAACAATGGAAAGCGCAAAACCCAAAGCGCCGCATGAATAATGCATCGATACACGACCGACAGACTGACAGCCAATGTATCGGTGACTGGGCGTATTGTCATAAGTGCTCATGTCATAATGCCAAAGGCACCGCAGCCTCCAACGGCCTTGACAATCGCCCCCAAGTAGCAATGCCACCTACCACCTACCACCCCCTGCCACCCACACCGCCCCACCAGTCACCCAGTCTCAGGTCGCGACCCCGTGATCCTACTTCAAGTTAATGACGGAAATTGATGAGCTGCGACTAATTTGGTTAGCCGGCAGCGGTTTTAGTTGCCTCAATGAATAACAACCCAATGAGATTCCCAATTCACTTGCGCAATATCCCATTACTCAGACATTCGGACGGCCACGGATCGCATGGCTAAGCAGCGATGTGGATGTAAAACCGCTAAGGAATTGATATCTTCCACTCCTCGCAATCGTAATTTGCCTTTTTAAATTTAATTGAACGTCAAATACAACATTCAGCCTAAATACTGGAATAAAATAACGTATTATATAATAATATTGTTATTTAAGTTAACTTAAGATTATAAACCTTAATAACTGGTCAAACACTAACACTATTAAAGTACAAATTGGAAAGCAGATTTTAAAGCCATGTTGCAAAGACGTGGCCAATGGTTCAGGCCAGGGATTATATGTTTAAAATGCTGTTGTGTATTGAAACGATACAGCAAAACACAGTTTGGTTAATCCCATTATATAAGCTACATAATTCCTAATGTCGCCACACATCGGATTATCGTATTCTTGAGTATACTGTGTAGGTTGTGGGTAATGGGACATAATGATGGGGCACCCAAATATTATGAAAAGTACTTAATATTCACGTACTTATTTCAAAAAAGTCGATTTTCAATTTTAGTGTTGTTAGAAATAGCCTTTAAATAGAAATCTAATGAGACAAATTACTAACTCTAGAGGTCAAAGGGATTTCAGGCTGTAAAGCAGAATTACAAGGTATGGTGAGGATAGGATAGGAAAAAATACAAATACCCAATGCATGGAGTTTTTGTTTAGTTTTCAAGCAGAAACTTTATACATTTTGGATTACTTTATTATAACTCAACGCCTAGTGTGCAAACTAACCAAAGATTTACATTTAAATTTAAAAAAATAAAAACATTTGGATTCTGCAGCAGAAGTTTCTTGAAAATTCAATAACTAGTCGAAAATTGCTAAAGTTGTTATGTTCAACGAATAATGCAAATATGGTGTATGGTACACTTGAGTGAGATCAGCATTAGCCCCCAGTGGTTCCTGCGAGATATATGTCCATGGCTTCCTTATTGAGGTGCACGAACTGGCGCCTTCGTGGAATGGGTTGAATATGGGGCAATCGCGTACCGTTCACGGCATTGAGACTCAGATTGGAGTTGGGATCGTAGTCGTCCGAGGACTCCGATGCCGCTTCTTGTTGTTCCCTTCTTGCTCTCTTGGCCGCCGCCGCGGTGCTAGTGGTGGGTCCATCGTCCTCGGAGGAGCTCCTCGGAATTTGGGCTCTTCCGCCAGTGGAACCTTCGGACATAGTACTCGAAATGCTGCTGCCTTCTGACGCGATCAGCGCAGCCAGCCTTTTCCTCTCCTGATGCCTCTTAGCATTGTTGTTCTTAAAGTTGTAGAGTTTGATCAGATTTTGGTAGCACGACAGGCACAGAGGCTGCGATATGAGCTCCGAGTTTATCCGCTGGCCGAACTTAATCAAATCGGGATTTCTGAGAATGCGAAACGGGGTCCTCAGCTTGTGGTTTCCCAGGCCGCACCATCGCCGTTCCACATGCGGCTCTTCCTCAGCCATCTGCAGTTCATAAAATTGTTCACCTATTTCAAACTAAAATTCAGTAAGTTAGTTAATATTTACCAGTTACAAATTTTATGCTTTTGCCTTGCTCTCAGAAAACGAAGGCATAGCCTACCAACTTCTATTGAAAATGTGACTTTGAATGTGCGATTAAGGTGCAGAAGTTTATTTAAAATCCTCGAAACGATACACTTTTAATGTTTTGACACGGTCACATACAAAAAAATGACCGCGTTTTTGAAACAAGTACAAAAATGAATTCTTTCTAAAACAAAACCCTACTTTGTTATGAAATTTGAAATTATTCATAAATTAATGAAATACACATTCGCAGAAAGATTCGGAGATTAATTTACTATTAATAATAAAATAATTCATGTTTTTTTTTAATTATTAGGAAAAATGTTTTCGCCGAAACTTAATTCAACCGTTTTAATCCAGAAATTAATATTTACCAGTAACCAATTTCCTGCTCTTGCCTTGCTCTTAAAAACGAAACATAAATGCTAAAGGTTAATCTTATTGGTGGCAATGAAAGTAACTTTGACACCTTAAATTCTCCTTTTAGACTTGTATCATCACATTTCGCGGGCGGATTCGATTGCAGAATAAAATGCCTGCGCTGTTATCTGCAACCGCAACTACTGGCATTCCACATCGCTCATACGCCGTGGTGTGCGCTAGCAATCAAACGGCAAGTTGCCAGCCTAATGTTTAATTAAACAGCTCACCGTCTGACTCGCAGGATAAGCGAGTCCTTGTTGCGTTGTAGCCTTGCTGTTGCCTTTTTCGCAGCCAACAACACGGATAAAAAGGTTGTCCTGCAGGGGAAGTGGGTGGCGATGGGTGGCGATGGGTGGCTGAGGGTAGTCGAGGGTCGGAGTGGGTGGCAGTGGGTATCCGCACTCCGTATCTTTCGCCCGCTTGTTTGTTGATTTTGTTGTTGTCAGCACGTTTGTCGAGCACTGCGTTCGCGCTGTCACGGCTGCTGCACTTATCAGCAGCAGCTGCTGCGCCGACAGCGGCGTCGCGTAAATATGCCGCGCAAATATAGCGGAAGGAAGCAGATTAACACGGCAACCAGATACCAATAACTACAGCGACACCACGGCAGCGGCAAGAGCAGCGAAAACAAAAGCAATCGATGGTGGCGGTGCCTCAAGCCTCGTCACCATGTCCACCGCCCCCCCTCGAGCACTGAGAGAAAAATGAACACCCAGCAGCAATGTTTATATTCCAATCCAAAGAAAACTAACCATGTTTATCCCAAGTTGACTGGGTTAAATTGTTATTTTTTTTACAAAAGCCTAAAGAAGGAAACTAAACAAGAATAGAGATACCACTTTTAATACTCATTTGCTGATTTATAATATAATAATATTTAAACTCATTTATGTATTTGATTTTTGGATTTCACCTTACCTTAGTTAAAGAAGAAAAAAGGTAGAAGTACATACATTTTATTTACTTCTTATGCGCTAATCAAATATTACTGTTCTCGGAAAGATTTGAGGTTTTCGCTTCAGACAGATTAATTGCCAAGTATGTTTTTAAAAGGCTAGAAAAACATAATTTTTTTCAGTGTAGCTCTGGGCTTTTGCCGTGCTCCTTGTTCATTCGAATCCTTCGCTTGGCTCGCTTTTTTTCGTGTCTTCGTTTGGCTGCACAACCGCTCACACACACATGGGCAGATAGCCGTGTATTTTTGTCACTGATTTCAGTTTATCTCCGCCTTCGAATATGTGTGAGTGTGTGTGAGTGTTGCGTGTGTTCGAGTGTGTCTGCGTGTGTGTGGTGGCACGGTTTAAACTGTTCAGCACACTTTTGTGGGCGAGAGACTTTTGAGAAGGAAATTTTATTTCATTTAATTGCCGCCACCGATTTAATTCGAAACCATTTCCAATCACGCACAAGCCGAAGGGGCGTTAGCAATCCTGGGGGGCGTGGCCTGTCGCCACACGCAACTGCAACTCACATGTACCTCGGGGCCCCTTCACCCCTTCAGGACATCGTACTTCGATAGTGATGCGAAAGTAACTAGTGTAAAGCACCAGTTTCATAAACTTAGTAATCGAAACTCAGTAATAACCAATAATAATTTGAAACAATTCACGCGAATTCTTCAGGATTTGTTTTACTCGTTTTAATTTTTAAAAACATTTTCTTTGTCTGGATAGTCAAAAATCTAGGAACCCAGAATTTTGCCAAAAAGTCAAATTCAGCAAAAATATGTAATAATATAAGACCTCAGCACCATTTTCGTTAATAATTAAAAAGTGTATAAAAGAGTCTTAATTCACAAGCTTAATTTGAACTCAATTTTATATTAAAAGACAGTAACCTATAATTACTACATATTTCTGATGCCTCCACGAATGATGACCTCAAAACATTGGGAATGGGTACCGAGTTATTTATAATGTACACCTATCCCTTTTCTTTTGTCCATTGCAAAACCGTTGGCATTTGAGGCCCGGCACGTCCTGTTAATGCACTGAAACTGCCAAAATAATAGGCGAAACCCAGAGGAAATCGGGGAATTCCGGAAAATCGGGCGAACGGAATGCACATTAGTTCGGCCTGACAACATCATTAATCCACGACTGCGTTAAGCCAGCAGAAACGCACACAAAACTTTCAATAAATAAACAAAAACGAAAGCCAGTTTTCAACGTGGTCGTAATGACTGCGAATGATCGGCTTTATGGTGCTCCGATTCTGATTCTGATTTCGATTCTGATTCTGATTCGAATTTGGATGCCGATGGTCCCAATGGTATTGTCCACTCCCCACCGAACATGCAAATCAAATTGAAAATTGGCCCAGCATTGGATGAGCGTTGGCTGGCGCATCATTATTTTGCATTAAATTCCCCAGCAACTTGTTCGTGTGTGTGCATTGGCGGCAATAATTTGCGAAAACAGCCAGCTACAAATGCCATTAAATGGGCAAAAAGCGCAAAAATAAGGCTCGACGGGGGGAGCCATTGAATCTGTGCTGGGAATCAACGTAATGAACGGCCACCACAGACCGAAGGCAAATTGAATGCATCCGGTTCACAGACAGAAAAAATAATTTGATATTGCCAAACTAAAAATAAAAGAACAAATTTCTAAGCTTTTTTGATAAAGCAATATTATTGTATATTTATATTATTGTTTTCTACCGCATAAACTACATAGAGTAAATTTGATTGATAAATATTTTTTGATGTACTCAATGTTCTTAAAGTTCTGGTTTATTGGAGTATTTGTTATATTAATTTAAGACTTTTTCTAGCAGTTGCATTTTCAGGTTCACAGAAAAAATATATTATTTAATGTAGCCAAACTAAACTTAAAAACAAGAAAGGAAAGCTAACTTCGGGCGGAGCCGAAGTTGATATACCCTTGCAGAATATTCTGTAAATAATATTCTCCAAAATTATTCATATGATGCATTCTTAATACAAATAAAAATCCCAACTTCCTAACTTTAAAAACACCAAAGTTATGGCAATTTCAATCGTTCAGTTATATGGCAGCTATAGGATATAGTCGACCGATCCCTATAAAATTTGGTAGGTCGGATTGATTGGCCAAATATAAAACCCATAGAAAATCCCAACTTCCTAACTCTAAAAACACCAAAGTTATGCTATTTCCGATCGTTATATGGGAGCTATAGGATATAGTCGGCCGATCCTTATGAAATTTGGTAGGTCGAATTGATTGGCCAAATAAAGAAGCCATAGAAAATCCCAACTTCCTAACTTTACAAACAGCAGAGTTATGGCATTTCCTATCGTTCAGTTATATGGCAGCTATAGGATATAGTCGGCCGATCCCGGCCGTTCCGACTTATATACTGCGTGCAAAGGAAAGAAGGGTGTGTGCAAAGTTTCAATTCGATAGCTTTAAAACTGAGAGACTAGTTCGCGTAGAAACAGACAGACGGACAGACGGACAGACGGACAGACGGACATGGCTATATCAACTCAGGAGGTGATCCTGATCAAGAATATATATACTTTATAGGGTCGGAGATGTCTCCTTCACTGCGTTGCACACTTTTGACCAAAATTATAATACCCTCTGCAAGGGTATAATAAAAGAGAAGATTTGTAAGCCATAATGGTGTATATTTGTATACCTATTTTCCACAACATAAAACAAATTTAATTAACTTGTATATTAAGTATTTATACAAATATTTTATGTTCTTTAAGTTCTTCTTGTATTACTTATTTGGTATTAAATGACTTGATTAAATCGGTTATATTTTTCTTAGTGCACCCACGCACAGGCAGGACCGTGCTGAACTTTAACTACCTGCCAAGGATAAACCAGTCCTGTCGATTAGGGATTACTTTAATTGTTTCAATCAATGTTGCATACTTTCGGGGGAATCAACTAACTGCAAAGTTTCCACTGCCACTGTCTGCTGTTTACAACTTTCAGTTAAACTTTACTTAGCAATTACCCCGCCATTCTGCCAGGCAACACTTGTTTCAGACCCTCTTTGCTGCCCCACTGCCACTTCACTACTTCACCATTTCACCATTCTGCACTGACAGTTGTCTTCGCCTGATGAGCAAACAAACATCCAGCCATCGCCATCCGCCGTTTGCCGTCCGCCTGCCATGAATATGCAAAACGTGGGACAGTGTCGCCCGGCTGGTGGGCGGAAGTGGGCGTGGCAGGGGCATAACTAGCGTTTAACATTAATAAAAATTTGTAGTCAGCAGGTGGCGCCCCAAGGAGGCTAAAACGGAGTGAGAGAGTAAGGAGGGGGGAAAAAAGTGTCTCGCATTAAATGTAATTAAAATCAGTTGCAGCACAATGGGGCGGGGGCGTGGCAGCTGCTAACGATGCCCGCGAAATGAAGTGAAAATGTTTGTTGAATATTTCGCTGCATAATTCTAGGCGCGCAGAAGGAAAAGGGAAATGGCGCAAAAGGTGAAGAACAAAAGCTGGCACATACATATGCAAAAAGATTACACGTACAGGACTCCGACTCCCCCCCCGTATTTGCCCTTTGCTAAGTTCCCTCTGATTGTGTGCCGTCTCTATAATTTTTTTCTAACTTCCCTATCCCTTCTGTACATTCCCCCCCCTCCCCCTGCTGCATTTTGTGCTGAGTTTAGAATTTAATTAAATATGCTGGCGGCTGCCTGGCCTCCGGCAGCTTCCTTCTTTAATCGCCGCCTAACCACAGCGGCGGCCAACAAGTGTCAGAGCATCGCCGCCGCACCACCCCCTCATTTGTCCGCCCCCTCACCCCTCACCACTCGTCCCTCGCCGCTTGCAACCACATCCACCCGCCTTTCATTCGGGAAATTACAAGCCAAAACGTGAATAATTAAGCGGCAAGAGCATTTCCTGAGGCTGCCAACCTGGCCCAGAATGCCAGAAGGAGTGGAGAAAGTACAAAGCAAGGAGGCAGAAGGAGAAAGGAAGAAAGGGGAGAAAGTGGAGAAGGAGCATGGAAGAGGACAGAGAAGACGCCCACTAATGCGTTGATAATTATTAAACGGCGGCGGACAAACGAAAAAATCTGAAAGTACAAAAGCAAACGACGGCTAAAGAAGTCTTCCTTACCCTTGCACATTTTTAATAAACGAAACATCTTAACAAAGTTTTACTATTATTTAAATATATAATATACAGGCAATACAAGGACCAGTCATAATCAGATAATGAACTTAACTTCTTCATAAAGTTGTATTATTATTTAAATATATAATATTATATAAAGGCAAAACAAGGTCAATTTACAATCATATATATTAATAATGCAGAAGTGACTCGCAATCGAAACACACTAATTCAAATTACAACCAACCCTGAGATCGCGTTTAACAATCAAAAAAACTATATTCAAAATACAAACTATATTCAAAATATACAAAAAGTTAAAAAGGGTACATTATGATTATTAAATCAAATAAATACCATCCACTTGCCATCTCCAAAGACGTCACCGCCAAGGTAATGCCATCCAGACTAGGGTATTACTTGTATATAAATGAGTAAGCAGAAATGGGGCCCACAGAAAATTGAAAGTAAAAATAAACACGAATGCGTCGATTGTTTAACTTCGGCTCCTCTTTTTCCGCTCTTACCAACGCTTTGAGCCAGTCCCAGAACCGGGAATCGTAAATATTTTATTAGTTGAATTACGCCAAAGGCCACGAGGCCCAAGAAACGAAAACAGAGGCCAAAGCTGCCAAAGGACGCAAATATCACGCACGAAATCCAATGGCAATGAGTGTAGGAGTGCGTTTCTTAGACTGAAGAAAGTGGTATTCGATTGGGTTTGAGCCAGGGACGAAATGAACTTCAACATTTTCCCTACCGTTAATTAACCGTTTCTGAGCACCAATGGTTGTAAAAACATTTATTAGATAAATTCACTCATCCTTAGAACCAACAATACACTATCAAAGTCTATTTTTATTAGCAAATAGAGATATTTAATTGAGATAGCTTTCAATTACAAGATGGAATAACTAAGGAAACAAACTGTTTGCATCTATCTAGATATTTGTATACAAAAGTAACCGTGTATCCATGGATATCCATTTGTTGCAATATCTTTTGAAGTCGTTTAATATCCTTCTTTTCCGGGTCCTCCCTCCATTGACAGATTCTCTGGGTTTGTTGTTCCTCCTCATTTGAAAGTATCAAACTCTTTGTGAATCTCTCTGGCCATCGCTTTTTCAATGCATCTCGCCATCTATCTCTCCGTCCGACTATCTTTAGTTAAGCTTCGATCTGTCGCTTTGTTTATGGCCAAGAGTTTGCTTTGCATTTTTTGTATCTCGACTGTGATACATGCACATGCACATGACGATTTATTAAAACTGACAACGCAGAAAGTGTGTGTGTTCGATGTCCTGCCAGGGTGCTGCTGTTGTTGCTGTCGTTTGTTTTGATTGTTTAAAGCATGTTTAGGGTGACAACAGATCGAGGGACACAGAGCCAGAGAGAGACAGAGGAGCCGAGAGCTGTCAGAGCCGGTTGGGAGCCACAGCGGAAAGTGGAAATTGTCAAACATGCCATGGTCAACATCAACAACCAAAAAGAATGCGCAGCAAAAATGCTTCAGCTGTCTGTGATGCTTAAAATTGAACTATGGCCGATACAGGAAGGAGTGTGCGGGGAGTGGGGGTGGGGGTGGGGGGGGGAGAAGGACATGACATGCCCTAATCCCGTCCCCGGAGTTCTGTAAAGGACGAGAGCAACAAGTAAAAAGGTTAAAGGTCCCACTTCCAGAAGCAACTGAAGGTGGAGTATCTCGGCGATACTTCTACCTACGGAGCTCAACCCCCCCCCCCCCACTCCCCTTCTTTCCACTGAAGTGGCAGCTGACTGCGTGAAAGTTCGCAGCTTCCTTGTCATATCGTTATGGAATTTCCTCTTCTACCAGAACAAGAACAACTGGCGGATAAATGCACTTAATGCCCCACACCACACCACACACCACGCCATACCACACCACACCACACCACTGTGTGGTGCAGCGCGTTGTTTGCCCGGCGTTCTATCATGCCACACCATGCCATACCGCACCAAGCCATAATCCGCGCTGAAAATCCCTTGACATTTATGATGAACGATTTACCACGCCATTGCAAATTAAAGCAAAACAACGGGACCAATGCCTGGCTATAACCGGGGTCCGAAATCGAATAAAGCACTCCGACAATCATCGGCATGGCGCTGCCACGCCCTTTGCCATTTGTTTTTATGCACAGCTTGTTTTTGGCCATCGCTCACCCTCCGACATTATAAATATCCAGTGCTCGTTTGTCTGCGGGGGCATATTATGTTCGTGGAAATCCGCAAGTAGCAAGTGTATTTAAAACTTTGTCCGACGTGCAAACAGAGGTATCCAAAGTCGGGATGGGTTAATAAAGTCGTTAACTACAGACGTATATCAGCTGATAGTATTTTTCTCCTTCAGTTAAGGTGCTTTAGAATTCACTACGAAGTATCCCATAGTCGTTGCACTGCCACATTTTGACTTTGCGCCTTCCCTTTTTGGCAGTTGCAACATCAGCAAGCGAACAAGCAAAAGCCAGTCCAAAAACTGCAAGCGAGGGAGTGGCGGTGGCCAGAACAAGTGCATCATCCGGAAAGCAAAGCAAATGCCCCATAAAACAAATGTGCAAATAAAAATGTTTATAAACAGCGTCGACTGCGGAGAGCACTTCACAATTTTCGGGATGTGCGCGACAGCGATTCACTTCGAGGAGCCTGAGGCGGAGATGGGTTTTGGAGAGGTCTTGATTGGGATGGGTTTTGGTTTGGATTGGGTTTGGCTTGGTGAAGAGCTCCCCCGAGAAAATGGAAGATTTTAGGATGGAAGAGCAACAGGATAAGCTGATGAACCGACGAGCAGGTCACAAATAAAGATGTAAGAAAAAAGAAAGCTTAGATCCTTTTTTTTTCGCACATGAAATAGGGTTAAGGTGGCAAGAGAAAGCACATCTATGAAACAGTATTTTGTGTTAGGCCTTAGTGACCTGTACTCATAGATATACTAGCACTGAAATCTTGCATGTTTTAAGTTACCCATAGTGTGGGCACAGAATATAGCTTTTAAAATCTTTTGTTTATTGTCAAAAGACAGGGCTTGTGAAATGCATAACAAAGCTCATAATATTATTGCATATTATCTTTTTTTTTTTTTTTATAATTTATTTATATTTTTATTTGGTATTAACAAGTTTACTGTTACCGCTGAGGCAACTTGATCTAGTTACATATGGGAATAACAAAAACAAAAAGATCACTTGATCACATATACAAGTTTGACAATATCTTACATTTTACTACATTCATATACATTCATATACATTTATGTTATGGCCCTTGAGGGTAAATCGGCTGGGTGGCATCTTTTTAGGCGTCTCCTCGTCGGTTGCGCTGCTAACTGTCTGGCCAATGCGTTAGGGTGGTTTCCAAGGCGTTGCACATAGCCGATTGCCAGGTTTTGTAAAACGTCTCCGACCTTGGGGACATTCAGGTCCCTCTCGATGTCCCTATTTCGGATGTACCATGGGACGCCGGAAATTTTCCTCAAAATTTTGGATTGCGCCACCCTAATTTTATTTAGATTGGACTTCGCTGCACAGCCATATATTTGGAGAGCGTATTTCCATATAGGGCAAAGGATCACCTTGTATATGCAAATTGCATATTATCAAATCTTATCCCTAAATCTTATAAAATCGATACTTTTGAATGATCAAAATAATTCAACTACTCTCTGGTATTCCTTGTTAGTGGTTAGATGTACTTGCTGATACTTTTCATCCAATAACACTGCAACCGAGTTGCAATCCTTGTTTTGGAATGGAAATGTCAACCTCATGAATGTCACTTATCGACTTTTCAGCTGAACTGTCCCCATTTTCCATTTTGCGACCCTCCTGCAATCCTGACTTGCAGGAATAATTGCCTCATGGCCGCAGTGTGTTCTTCATTGACATAGCTGCCAGTTTCCCCCCGAAAACTCAATCAGATTTCTGTTGACTGATAAAGTGGCCAAAAGTGTCTCTGATTTACATGGCCGGGAGCTGTGACCTTGCCACAATTCGGTGGTGTGTGGCGGTTGGGGTAGGCGTGGCAGGCCATGAGCACTGCCGATTATAAATGACTTCGGTCTGAAGCGTTCTGGCTCTACACACACACCCCCCCTCCCCCCGCTGGCCGTGTCTCGGCGATGGCCTTGAAGTATGCTACACAAAATGTTCGCACATAATTAAGTGCTTTCAACTATGGCAGCCGCAGCTGTTGCCATCCTAGAGTCCTAGAGTCCTCGAGTCCCAGAGTCCATGTCCTGCTGTCCAAAGGTCCGAGCTTTCGAGCTTTCGAGCATCCGAGCACTGGAACATCATCACTGTGTGTTAGAGTGTGATTTTTTTATTAAACAGCCGAGCAGAGGCCGCATGTGGCATCTGGCAACTGGCAACTCATGGCTTCGAAGCTGCCCAAGTGGCCAGCGAAAATGAACTGGCCAAAACCCGAACTGGTCAGCGGCATGACTGGCAGTTTGATTGCCCTCCATCGTACAGAGAAGAAAAAAGAGCACCCACTTTCGATGGTTTTCCACACATCGTTTAATAGTCTTTTTGAAGTTGTACTTAAAACATTGCACATTGCCGATGGCAAAAGTTTACCAGGACACTGAAAAAAAACTACAATCAAAGTCATGATTTCTCATTAAGATTACGTTAGATTACATTATTTAGATTTTTGAGCTTTGGAATTATCAATGAAGTAGTATCTTTTTAAAAAGTATCTTCAAAGTTAGACTTATGGAGCTATATAATTGATTTTACTGCATTCTTTGGCTAAGGAAACTAGTTCGACATATTGAGACCTCGAATACGGGAAGTTCCACCGTAGCTCTTAAAATACCTATAGTGTATTTACAAAATTAAAAACTTTTACTAGAATTTTATATCCGTTTCTCATAACAGAGATTTTGGGAACTTGTAAAGCTGGAGACAACATTTGTGCCGCAGACTATATAGTTTTGGTCTCAAAACTCCACCTAATTATAAAGCACATCATTTTTGGTTTTTACCATTTTGGTTTTATCATATTATTAGAAACATACGGTTACTATAATTTATTTTTTAATGTATATTAGGTCTGAAATGTTAAAGAATTAATAAACTTTTCTTGAAATGCGTTATGTTCTTGACCTCCGAATGTCAAGATTGGTCTTTTGAAATTTTACAAAGCCGCATGATGATCACTGCCTACATCTTGGGCAGCAAATCATGACTCAATAATGTCTTTTTCTCCCTGTACTTGTGGACTGTGGAAGTCGGACCATGGCTCAGCATTCGGAAGCGGAAATGAAGGCATCCATTATGTATACTCTAACGGGGGGCACAATAGCATTTGTCAACGCAACTGGGCTCCGAGTCCGGATTTGAGGGCTGTGTCCCGAAGAAGTGGCTCCATTGTTGTGATTTCACCTTCGAACATGCACCTGCGATTCCTCAACGGTATCTATCTCCAATGCCATTGCATTCCTAATCCAGCAGAGGAGGGACGTTTGTTGGCTCAGGGTCGATTCAATGGGATCTCCGGCATTTCAGGCGATTCCTTTGACAACTAGGGTATGTCCGTCTTCGCCTTTGACAAGTTCTCCATGGATTTCCATGGCCACTTGCTTTTTTTTTCGCTTTTTTCATTGTTAATAATATTCAAATATAATGCAAACAATGTGCCAGAAAGTCGACGCAGAGTTGTCGCTTCACTGGGGCTGGGGCCACGCCCCCTTCCGGGCGACATAGCTCATAGTTTTCACTCAACTGTTTGCATTAATTTGATTCCTTTTGGCCGCCGCCTCCACCACCATTTCCCCCCACCGCTCCTGTGGCTCGTTTTGTATTGTAATATCCGGCCGCTTTGGCCACGCTTCCTGGCCAAAGGAGGCGTTCATTTTTTATTCAGAGCACTTTGGCCAACAGTCTCTGCGGCTGTGCGATTTCTGCCAACTTTATGCAGCGCTTTGTTTGCATTTTCCAACTCATTAAGAGTAATTCGCTTTGCTCTTCGCTGTGTATTTTCCCAGCGCTTTTTTTCAATTTGCTTTGCGTTTTTCAGCGGCGACGTTGAAGGTGCTCGAGTGGAAATTAAACACGCCGCCAGTACGCCCACTTACCTAGGCACTACCAATGTACCACCACCCAGGTACCACCCATTTAAGCCACCTCGACTGGCCTAAATATTTATGGCGCAGGGCGTCGGCGGGCCTAAATAATGGCCAGAACAGAAGAGGATGGTCGGCCAGGACTTCAGTTAATTAATCATCGCATGAAAAATCACTGTATCAGTGGTCAGCAGCAGAATCGGGATGTGGATGTGGATGTGGTTGTGAATGTGATGGTGATGGTGAATGTGGTGGTGGAAGTGGCCGGAGTGTGTAACTGGATGCGAAACTAAACCTGAACCACAACTGAAACTTGGACTCCGACCGGGGACAGCCTAAGCGGGCCCATAAATAAAGTGACAACAAACACACACTCTGGTTAGAGGGGGGTGAAAATTACGCACGAGATTGTTGAACAAGCCAACAAACAAGAACGACGACGACGACGACAGCAATGTGGTCAAAACAGAGCTAAAAAAAAAAAAAAAAAAAAAAATAGAGGGAAAGAAGCGGGAATGTGACATGAACAACAAGGCGACTGCCGGCTGGCCACTAAGTATGCGCAAGTAAGCGATAGGCTATGAAAAGTGGCAGACGGGTGCAGAGAGGGGGGGGTCGGGGATCGGGGCAGGAAGGGACAGAACCCGGAACAGGCGCAGATATAGCCACCAGAGAATCCAGTCAGTGCACAGTGGCCAATGGGTCCACTCCAATGGCATTCAAACTTCAAGTTTAGTCCCCGAATAACTTAACGATAAGTCAATCGACTTTGCACTTTCAGGACCACGTATGCAATGTAAGCTTAATTGAGCGTTAAATATAATCACTTTGGGGGAAATAAAAAAAAATACCAACATTTATAAAGCATCGCCACAACATGGCCTGAAAGGATGGCCAAGTCTGAATAAAACGCGATTAAATCGTTGCATTCAAACATTTGCCAGTTAAATACGTATAAAATATATTCATACCTTTTTTGACAGCCGTTTATTGACGGCAAATATAAAAATATTCAGTAAATACAATTTGTGTACCGAGCAAATAAAGGGAGTGCATATATAAATGTTGAAAAGTGAAGATGAATTAAGCAAGCTGTGAATCGGCTTTATGTGTATCTCTCAGTTCGGGAGTTGGCTTTATAATTAAAGCAAAATAATATAAGTCCTTTGCAATTTTCGGGATAAATAAGGGCACAAAGATGTCATTTACTTTTTCAAACCCTCACTGGAAATGGAAAACCTACAATTTAAAATCCCATTTAGGGCCAATTTCTCAATGGACTTCAGTTTGTAATTTGGAAGAGAAATTAAACATGAAGTTTCGTTTGGCCGACTGACAAATATTCACTCAAAACAACTGCGAGTTTTAGTTAGAAAAACTATACACTAAAAAAGTAAATGTCTTTGAAACAGAAAATAAACTTAATGTCAAAACCTAACTTTGACTTGAATATAAGTAAAACTTATAGACTACTATTTATTGGTTAAATGAAGAAATCTATCGCCAAGTTCCACTGTGCCAGCAGCACAGGGAAAAAAGCACATCGAGAACGGACAGGCCCCGCAAAGCATGCAACAATTTGTGGCACTTGAAACGCAAGTCGCCGCCAACGCTTGACGTCTGACGGAAGTCCGTTAGCGTGGCCAAAAACTAATGCTAATGTATGTGTGAGCAAGTGTGTAAGTCCTTTGGCGAACACCTACGTCCCCCTTCCCCCCCCCCTCCCTTCACCACCACCATTTTGATGTCTCCCTTCGGCAGCGAATATCGTTGTTGGACTGTGAAGCCTGCAGAATGTTGGAATAAAATAAATAATCATAAAATAGAAATAAAATGACAAATTATTTCCGTTTCCGTTGAGCGAACTTCTAGGCGTGGTTGGCTTCAGTCGAGGTGATGTGGGCGTGGATGTGGCTGGCGGTTGCCAGTTGTTAGTTGCTAGTTGGCAGTTGGTAGCTGGAGTTTTCTGGCTTGAACGGACGTCGTGCCCAGGCTGGTTTCTAGCTGCTCGTACATGCCAGGAAAGAGTGTAACGAACTGCGTGGAGAAAACGTGAGCGAGGGCCTAGGACGAGGGCGAAACTTGGCTAATATATGCAGCTGCCAGTTGCCAGTTGCCGGTTGCCAGTTACGCCACCCAGATGATCCTAGCAGCTTGTGTGACAGGAGCAAAAGTAGAAGTAGAAGTAGAAGTAGAAGCAGAAGCAGCAGCAGCAGAACCGAGTGCATAATGTACTTAATGCGCCCCTGGTTTCCTTTGCCGCTGGCATAAGTAATTGGCCTTTCGGTTTTCCCTTAACCGCCCGTTTTGTCAAGGGAGTGCGGAACATGTGGCGTATACGTGATACTCATACGCACTGGTCTAGCGTTTTGTTACCGGTTTGGGCTTAGGTAGGTAGGCCCTTTAAATCGATAAACGAACATGTTCGGCGCCCATTTCCAGGTCATTTCTCACAATGCTTAAATTAAATATTTACACACGCCGCAAATAGAGCCTTCATTTGTGTGTAAGTGTGCTTATGCCAGTTCATAATTAATAATTATTTTATTACATTCACAAACAAACGGAGGAAAAAGGCATTGCTGAAGTACAAGTGCCAGCCGCCCATTAAATACTCTACATCTTATTTGTCAAACAAATTAAGATCACTCTCAAATGTTATATCATTTGGAGTTGCTAATAAATTAGCAGAGATATATAGTTTTCCACATTCAACTGTTGCGTAATGGTGCCACTGGAAGGGCTAAAACATTTAAATTTATTTGAGATTGACAAACGCGGAGACCGAATCAAGCAGACCCTTTCACCACAAAGAGCAGGCCGTGAGCTACAAAATTATGACCGCAATTTGGGAAATGAAATGCATAAAGCAAAATAAGCAAATGGCACGCAAAGTGACCCGAGGCGGCGTCAAAGCGCTCTAATTGGCCGCACAAAGCCAACTCCGGGGGCAGATGAAGGGCTGGGATGGCGGCGCGATGAGTAGCAATTCCTGATTTCGAGAAGGGCCTGCGGAGGCCCGTGATTCGAGGCACGTGGAAAACACTAGGAAAAGAGTCCCTACTTGGGCGCCACTTGAAGGGATAATTTCTGGACCACAATTTCGACTCCATAAATGTATCTCACTCTGATCGTTATGTCTATAACTTATAAGCCAATCAAATAAGCCAATCTTATAAGCCATTTCCCCATTTCCATTTCGTTTAATATAAATGAGACCATATCTTGTTTTGATCCTCGTACTTCAAAGTTTATCAAGCTGTTCCCTATTCAATAATATTCCTTTTATTAATACTGTTACATTACATTTTATAATTTTATTTTATTACATTGTTACACTTTATTAATACTGTTAAAATTTTAGTTAACCACTGATAGTTGAGTTTCGACCCTAAAGAACACCTTACGAATTTAGTATAAATTACATTTTGCTTAAAAGATAATTTAAAGACTAAAACTATGCGTGAAAGATTACGTTGATTAGTCAAAAGGAACCGTCAAGTTAAGTACATGAAAAATAAATAATAAGTGTGTTTACTTATGTAACCCTTTACCTATAAAAATGTGAGGAGCTTCGACAACATCAACAGCGGACAAATGTGGGTTTTAAAAAGTTTCCAATTTCGGAAACCGACCCCCATGACATTCAAGGATAACCACTTATTTGCAATGGCAAAATCACTAGAGTGAACCAATGAGTGAGTTCAAGGACCAGGCGCCAGGTCGCAAAAGGACCCCACCTGTCAGAGGACCTACCACCCCCCCTCCCCCCTGCCGAATCGCATTGAACTTGTTTCAGTCGACCCCCACCCCCCCACAACGTAGTGTACATAACCTCGTTCCGTATTTATCAACGACTCATCATTGTGATGGAGGGCGCCTGTCAGCGGGCCGCGCCCCGCGTCGAATGTGTATTAAGCCGCCCCCCTGGGGAACTTGCAACTTGGACCCGGACCGCTCCCGGCGGCCTCTTTCGGGAAACGGGCCCCGTGAGCCCGCCGCGGCCAACGGAATCTCAAAAATGGCGTGCCGAGCAAAAATTAAGCAAATAAACTTGTCAACACATTCAACTTCATTATCGGGCCGCGGCCGCTCCCCGATGGGCTGAAACTTACCCGTCTGCAGAGCTCTTGTGGTTTTACTTTTTCCGCTGCTCGGTTTTGGGTTCGGTCCTTCGTCCTTGTGCGGCCTAGAAAAAAAAAAAACAGAAAAGGAAACGAGGATAAGAGGAGAAACGAAATTATGACCTGGATCAAGCTGTGAGATCCCAAAAATGGCCGCCCAGGAATATTCATATGCGAATATTTTGTGGTTTAATTTAGATAGCCCGCGGCCGAGTTCGGGATGAGTCAAGGGTTCTGTCCAAGCAAAAGGATTCGCAATCACGCACCCAGTCTAACAGCCTCCGGCGAGGGTCCACACTTGCGAAATCCCTTTCGAAATCTTATAAACTCCTCTAAGCACGAACACTTTGCTGCACTTGGAAAACATGTCTTTGGGAAAACCAATTTTCGTTCATATCTCCAGATGATTTAGGCTTTTCCTAGTACCTTGCTTATAATCTAATGTTGTTAAGGAACATGATTGATCAAAATATGACAACCAGCTTAACAACTATATGGAATCCTGTTGGTATATACATACATGCTTGAAAAAATGTACATAAACAAAAATGTTTAAAAAATGTAACTGCTTAAAAGGTAATTTAAAGTTTATAAATGACTAAATGATTGGAATGGGATTAACCCAGAATGTTGGGTAGGCAAATTGAGATTCATCAAAAAAAAAGGGGTTTTAAGAAGCTATCGGTAAAAGATATATCATTTTTTCCCTACCATTTCACTGCCATAAAATCACCTATATTTAATTCGTAAAATAATGTTTCAAAGTGAGTTGGGTTAATTCCTCCAACTAAAGCCACTTTAGAGTGAGCCATTTCGCATGGCTCGAGTGCCGAATTCAGATAAATCATGAAACTTTATAGTTTTACAAGCAGTTGGACACACAATGCCCAACATAATCAGGCGAGGCAACAGTGGGCATCAATTTTACAGCCCCCGAGCGGGGATGCAAACAATTTGCGCAAATATTGTTGTTTGCATATCGAACCCTTCTCGCCATCGACCATCGCCCATCGACCATCGACATGGACATGGACATCCACCATCGACATCCACCATCGGAATCCACCATCCACATCCACATCCACATCCACATCCACATCGACATCGCAACACAATGAGCAGGGCCAGCAAACAAATTTATGACCGTCATAACGGGCGGGCGATGTTGGTCGGAGTCGAGACCGGCAAACACGGGGCCGACAAAATGTCTATAGTGCTACATAATAATCATAATAATAAATAGCAATAAAAATGCTACAAAGGAAATTAAATTTCTGTATCCGCAAAGAAATTCAAAAGTGCACACAGGAAACGACAGCGGATCTGGTTAGGATGGATGGAGTGGCGGGAGAGTGTGGGGTGGTATAGTTAAAGGAGGGAGTCCTGGCAACGCTTTGCGGCCCTCAAATTGCCCATAAGCTGTTTAACTGAGTTATTAAGGCGCAGGCCCCGAGTTGCGAGCCTTGAGCTCCTAGCTCCTAGTTCCCATCCACATCCTCATCCTCATCCGCATCCTGCGAGTCCTGGCCTCCAGTCGAGTGGCAGGATGGCTATATTAATGTTAATTAATGTTAAATGCCTAGGCGTTTCAAAATCATTTGCAATTTGGCCGCTGCCCGAGCAGGCGAACCCAATGGCCTGGTCCTCGAGTGTCCTGGCCAACGCCGAGGCCTTCAATTGCCCATCAACATCGTTAATAATTTGATAATTAGTTCAAGTTGTGAAGTTGACGCCTGGCAAGTGGGTTCCGAATGCAGGCGAATGATCTAACTGGGAGGTTTTTGGATCGAAAGGTCAGTCCATGGACTTCTCACCTTAGTCCTTTCTAGTGAGGGGAGGGGGAGGGGGAGGGGTCATATCCTTTGGGGGGCACAAACCAATTCAGTCGCATTTAACGGGCCGACAATGGCGCATATAAAGCGCTTTGTTCCGCTCGGTCGGCAGTTGTGGGCGGTGGGGATATGCCCTCAAAGCAGGGGGCGTGGCCATATGACGTGTGACAAATTTTTGCGGTTGGCAAAACCAAAGGGGGGGAGGGGTTGGAGGTGAAGCGGGAAACAGAGGTGGTGGTGGCAAATATGTGTTGCACGTCTCCTCGTCCATGGCCGGAAAATTGTCCAACATATCCGGGAGCGTTGAGGTTGGCTGCCCATTGTGGAAAATGCCCGGGAGTCGGGGGATTTTTCGTCCCGGGCGTTTCACATTTCGAGCTGCCCTGCCCGCCTTACTTGCAGTTAAATAGGGCGGAAAAATAATTGAACCATTATCAGGCAGTCTGGCGCAACGGACACTCAATTGGTGCGGTGAGTGTGTGTGTGTGTGTGTGTGTGTGTGTGTGTGTGTGTGTGTGTGTGTGTGTGTGTGTGTGTGTGTGTGTGTGTGTGTGTGTGTGTGTGTGTGTGTATATCCTATCCTTGCTGTGAATAAATTTCGAGGTTGTTTTGCCTTTGGTTTATTGTGCTTATTACAAAATATTTAACACCACCAGTAGCACAAGGCGCTGCCCCGCCCACTCACCGCCTTTTCGTCCTCACTGGCGGGCAGAAATTGTTGCCTCATTGTAAAAATTTATGTTAATATTTTAAATTTTCATGCTGCCAGTCGCCCGCCCTCAAGTTGTTTGTTGGCCTGGATGGCCCGAGAACGCCCCTTGTCGCTTGTAAAATGTAATGTAATTTCTACGCTGCCGGCTCTAGGCCACGGATGTTGGCAGGACACACCAGGACATGGCAGTGCCCAGGACACAGGACGTACTTCTGCCGAACGGAGAAAGGAGAACTGCAGGAACCAGGAGCCGCTTAAAGAGCGACCATATTTTTAAAAAGCCGCAAACTGCAATGACAGTTAACGTTGCTGGACACGCATGTGTAGTGGGGTTTTATAAATATTTAACGCTCATATTTTATGCGCATTTTTCATACTCTCCATGCTGGCCATACTGGTCATACTGGCCGGAACAGCTTGAAAGAGCGACGGTCAACGGACAACGGTCAACGGACGTTCGGCATCATTAATTAATCCCAAAACGTTGATCCTGATGGACCGCAGAACCCGTGGCGCTCGCACACCGGTTGACAGGCTCCGGCTTTAAGGGCTGCGAATTACGAAGGACACCAACTGGACTCCGACGGGCAAATGCTAAGGCTGGTCGGCCTGCAATGCGTTTAAACGGCACGTCCTCCGCCCACCATAATCTTTGCGGCATGTTGCTGCGTCGAGCCTCATTAAGCGCACTTTGTCCAGTGTCCTGTGTCCTGTGTCCATTTAAAGGAAACTTCGCCTCCGACGACCGCCGTTCCACCCGATTCATTCCTTCTCGTTCGCCATAAATTATTTTTAAATGCATACTTATGTGGAATTTTGCCACGCGCTGCCGCGACAACTTTTCATAATTTTTATTTACATGATGCGGTTGTGGGCGGTGGTCCCGGCTGCCAAGGTCCTTTTCGCAGAGAGGTCCTGGGCACAAGCGGTGGTCGGCGGCGGAAGGCGTTTTCAGTGGCGGCGTGTAACCGCATTAAAATGATTTGTAACGAGCGATGGCGGGCCTGTCTAAAGCCCGATGCCTTTGCAAAAAAAAAAAAAAAATAAAAAAAAAAGGCAGGCGGACAGAGATGGAAAAGTGGCCAGGATGGCCAGGATGGTCGGGATGGAGAGAGTGTGCGGGGGAATGGCATCCTGCAGCAGCATTTACCACACGCATCACTTGCCATGGCGCCTGCATCTGACTCCCTGACAGCCCACGATGTCAGTCGCGACCCTCGAATGCCGCTGCACTGCAGCCGGAGGTCATTTGGAGGTGAGAAGTTCAAATGCGCATTAAAGGATGTTGGGCGGCATAAACAAACAAGCAAACAGGAACTTTAAAATGATTTCAGGATTCGAGCTACAAAGCCAAATTGTTGAACTCCAATAAAGTGATTACACAAAATCAAAGGAAAAGGCCCCGATCTCGAGTTCCATACCTTTCCAACGGACTTTAATGGTTTCCTCATCAGGTTAGTTAGAAAAAATCCTTAAAGAGTGATTTTTATGGCTAGAATTTTCAGTTTTTTGACCAAAGCTCTGTGAAATGGAGGTCGCATATTGGAATGGCATACCTCGTTGAATTCGTTATAAAAAATTATATTTTTTGAAAAAAAAATTTTGAGGTTGCCCCTTATAAAAATTGTTTTGTACAAAATCCAAACTCGATTTTTCGTTTTTTTTTCAAAACCCTGCGAAATAATGGTCGCATGTTTGATTGTCATATCTCGTTGAATTCCAATCGAGTGGCATTCCAAACAAAACATAGTTTATTTTTTACAGAAATTCATGGCACTCTTTAAATGAAATATTCATGTAAAAAACAATACAATTTAAAATTTCAGATTTCTCTAATAGTTAAAATGTACCATTTGCAGCTTGCCAGCTTTTCGTAAATGTACAATCAATGTACATTACACCCCACCCTCGCATAAATAAAATAGTTGTGAAGCAGAAACTGGGTACAAAGTATTAACACAATTTCTAACACCAACTTTTCAACGAACTTTTTGTTTCTTCTGGATTTTGAACTGGTGAATATTGTGAGCATATGAGCTGAACACAAGGTGCAGCTTAGTGGGTACCTCGTTCAGTTCGTCGAGTGGGGATACCGAACAATTTTGTATGCCGCCCATCAGATGGACACCCCCCCCCGCCCGTTGTAATCAATCTAATTATAATCAACTTTGCATTCGCAAATCCACTTCCAGTAGCTCCTCCCGTCTGACCCTTTCCCATCGAATCCAGATTCCGAGCCATATGGCGAGTCTGCAATCAGCAATCTGCTCGGTTATAAATAATGCCGGCGAGCATATGTTGGGATGAACCGTGTAGCTCGTTTGCTGTCGATGGGCTGTCATCTTATATTTACCCACATTATATAAATGCAGCCATTTTATGTCAAAGTCGCTGGCAGCCACTCCTCCACCAATGGGTTTTTAATTGAGTTTGCTTGTGGGATCGTCGGGTTTTTCCATTGCACTGGAGCTGCTCATTCCGCCTTGCTGATGGCATTTTGAGGGTCCTTCGCATAGAGAAACTCGCACAGGAATTACCTTAATTATTTATATTTAGGTTTGGCAAGCCTTTGTCGTGTGTGCCACTCCCACTTTTTTTCCCGCCCGACAAAAGTGGAAATGATGAACTGGTAAAATATTCAGATTTGATGACAGGCAGGCCCCCAACTCCGCCCCTTCGACCACATCGATCGATTTTCAATCTCAGCCCGAATGGAAATTGTTATGAAGTTTGTTTATTTATTTATTTTCTGAAAACTGTTGCAACTCATTCGTCTCTTTCACTGCCATTTTTTTTTGTTTTTTGCTTTTTTGTGCTGCAATTTTTGTGTGTTTGAGCTCAAGCTATTATCCATAACAGCTGACTTTTGCTTTGGGCCTACAGAGGACTCGGATTCAAGTACATACATTGCAGGGTATTGGAGCACATAACTCTACCATTTAATTACTTAAGCAATCTATGGGAGGCTGTGTGGATGTGTGGCCAATTTGCGGCGATTTGCTGGGATTTGCACTAAATCAGACTTCAGTTGCAGAATGATTTTTGAAACGAGAATATTCGTTCAATGCTGCAAATTTCACTGATAAATGTGAAGACTTTCACAGGTGAAAATAAAGGTGAAAAGGGTTATCAACATACGGTTGAATTGCCGCCAAAGGGGTTTATTTATCAAGTAGTGAGTGCTCGGGGTAATTTCAAAGGAAAATTGAAACCGATACGTACTCACAAAAAATATAATTATATAAGCGAAACTAATGAATACAAATTAATAACATTTTTTGCAAAATTAAAATTCTCTGGCAAGCTTTCTTTAATTTAAAAATGGCCCTTTATTATTCGATTTTTAAGCTTCGACTTTCTTTAACCTCTAGGTTTTTTAAATCACATGAAGTTTTTAAAATACATAATTTTCATCTGGAAAAATTGTTTGTTGTGTGTTGACCAAAGCAGATGTTTGATTTAATTTTATATTTAATTTTAAAGTATCCTGAGTTCCTAAATATTCTGTTGCAATAAAGTTCCTGGCTTGCTCATGGAAATTGTTTTAAATTGTATAAAGCTTCTACATGACACTAAATGATTGATTCGTGGGCCACACTGGCGTACAGAAATCAAGGCTGAATTAAAAGGGGGCGGACAGTGGAGAAGGGGCGTGGCAGCAGGACCTCACTAAGTTCTCGACTTTGCCTTTGACATTTTAGCCATCCACTAAAGCGTCGAGTTGAACAACAACAGCAAACGGCGTTTAATGTTAACGCTTTGTTGCCGTTGCCAGCCAACTGCTCTTTAACCCCCTCTCCCCCATTTTGTCCACATAATTTAAATTCCATGCCTGTTTCGCTTTGGTCGCTAACCAAGCTGTTTTACCATGCGACTCACATACAAAATGCGCCATAAACGAGAATGGCCGCCCCAGGACTTTCTCCCTATGTGTGTGTGTGTGTGTATGTGTGTGAGTGAGAGCGTGCTAGTGTAGATGCGTGTATGCGTATGTGTGTGCCCATGGAAGTGTGCGTGCTAGCCGCTGAAAATGGAACTGAAACTGGAACTTCAATTCAATCAATTACGCGCTAATGCACTTCAAAGTGTATTCCGTTATACAAAACAATATCGCGAGCCAGCAGCGGCAGCAAAAAATGTAAGACTTAAACCACTGACCGAAACAAAGTCAAACGTTGGATTATGCAGTTACACTTAGAAAAAAATTTGGCTTTTTTTGATTACTTATTCAACATAAAAATCATTTAAAATGTAACCATTCAAAAATTGTAATAATTCCACCCCCAATATGAACCTACTATTTGACTGAATTATTAACGAGATAAAATAGTATCTTGTATTTTATTTCTCTATAATATATTTAATTTTATCATTTTTAATTAAAGAGTATCTAGTATTTTATTTATATTTGTGATATCTTAGCTCAGAGGATATTTCTTATGTGTATGCTAAATTCGATGTATGACAAGTAGTTTTTTATGTAGTGTTAATATTATATGTTTATTATAAAGTATTTTGTAGAAGCACGGTCTTTGCAAACTAATGAGTAAATGTTGAAAAGAATTTCACTAAAATTACTTTTTCCAATATTTTAAAAAGCTTATTTTATAATATTTTTTATCTAACACTTATACTTTAACACCTAACACTTTTATATGTAACCGAAATCCCTGGTAGAACGTTTTTCTATACATTTTAAGGTGCTGTTTTCTGAGTGCAGTACAACGCCAGGTGGGCTTCAGATGAAAAAGGGGCCATTGCGTGAGATCTTTTTGTTTGCCGGCTCGGATGTCAACTGAAGGTGGCTGGTAAGGAGGGGGAGGGGGGAGGAGGTGGAGGTGGAGGCGGAGGCGGAGGCGGAATTGGTGGGTGGCAGCTGCCTAACCCTTGTAACCCGTGACCTTTTCAGCACCCACTACACCGAAATGTGTATGCCATTGTTTGCGTGCGTTGACAAGCGAAAGGAAAATCCATTGAAATTCAATTTAAAGAATGTTGACAAACGTTTGTCATGAGACTGAGCCGCCGACACAGCACGGTTGCCATTGCCTCGACGACAGCTTAAAGAGTCCGGCCAGGTGCTGATTTCCAGGTACTGCAGCGTCATTGAAAACTCTCGGGATCAACCTTGAAAATCGTTTAATCTGACGAGAAAAGCCTGGGGCTCATTACGGATTGGTCTGTCAGTCGAGCCAATGAATTCCATGCGAGGGTTTAGTATTCTATTAAAATATGCAATAAATGCTGGAAACTATGTTACAAAACGGATATCCTAACATGTGTGTCGTGCATTTACAAGGTGAACGGATTTTGATACGAATTTGTTTTCACATTTTCATTTTGGCTTCACGTGTGTGTGAATTTTGATAATGCGACCTGCCCTGACAAGCATTCCATTTCTTGAAATAAAATAATAGATCCAACAATCTAGAAAATGTGATTGCAGATAATGATCTAGAGCATTAGCTGGTGAATTTGTAGGGGGGGTTCAACATTAAACATTTCCTTAAATACTTTTTTGGTTTTTATATTTGGAAAATTAAAATTCAAGGAACTACAAAAAAATAATTCAAATAAATGATAATCGAAACAATGCACTTCACAGGTGTTTTACGCATTTCATTGTTTTTTTAAAACAATTTTTTTAATCACTTGCTGTAAAAAATGAGAAAATTAAAAATCTGACTAAAAAAAGGTGTGCTTGCAAAATAATGACTCATTTAATTAAATTCGGAACCCAGAGCATAAATTATTAGAATACAAAATTCCTGAAGATTGTGATTTATGTCACTTAAATTAAGTTCAAAAACCCAAAACAAGAGAATTTCTATGCCTAAGCCAGCTATCCCTTAGCCCTTCATATGTTGGCCGACTACTGTGGAACAAAGCCAACACCCGGCACTATTTAATCAAAACACAACACTCAATATCGATTACTTATCAGTGGCAGGACCAACAGGCCCTCAGCCATCAGAAACAACAAGAATCGGGGGCCTCACTCTCGACTTGCCATGCACCGCACTTATCCCAATTGGTCATCACAATAACTTCAATATATTATATTACCTAATTACAGCCAACACTTGGCTGGGACTTACAACCACCCCCCACCCCGTAGGAAGACCCAAAACCACCCCGTCCTGGATCCTTGATAGCAGCGTGGTCAAATCATGTCGATGAAAATTTGAAGCTTTTAAAGTACTTCAAACATAGAATAAGATAGACACTTGATCCGAGGAAGAAGGAGTAGTTGCTGGATGGAAGGGAATCGAATGGAATCGGATGGCATGGAATGGAGCACTCGAAGACCCTCGGACAAAGGATGCGGGAAGTAGTGCTGTAGTGGGTGGGTGGGTGGATGGGCTGGTGGGGTGGTGGGTGGATGGGTTGATGGGTTGATGGGGTGGCCAGCGAAGCGTTGACAGCGTTTGAGGCAAAGGAATCAACTTGGGGCTCTAGTTGACTCAACTTCTTCGTTTTCATTCTTTGTGTTTCTTTCGTCCTTTGCAATCCTGCACAATGGCGGCACATATCGCACCGCCAGTGTGTGTTTGTGTGTGTGTGTGTGTGCCGGTTATGCCGCAGGGATCTCAAATTAACACTTGAAAACCAATGGGGCGAGGCAAAGGACGAAAGGCGAGGAGCTCCTGAGCTCCTGCGAACCTGAGTTTCTCTGAGTCTCTGAGAACCCGAGGAGATTGGGCGAATGAGTGGGCTTCCCCGTTTCTGCGGCTTGTTACGAGCGAATCGAGCGTATGACTTAACAAGTGTTCCAATCTGCAAGGACGCACTAATACCCTCTCACAGGCAGACACACACACACACAGACCACTCACACAACTGCTGCGGAATGTCCTTTACGAGTTGTCATCGGTTTTGCTTTGGCCCAAAACATTCCCAAAACGGGATTGGCTTTGTTAGTGTGGCCTTTTCCTTGCGGCCCCTCCCCCTCCCCCTCCCCTCCCCCCCTTTCATTCGCTTTAAAGCATTTTTTAACACTTTGCCCGCCATTACGCGAGACAGAAAGTGCCGGAGAAAGGCCCGGAGAAAGGGGCAATGAGGGAAATGTGGGGAAACGCGGGGAAAGTAGGAGAACGCGAGCGAGAAGGGCTGCATGTGGTAATTGCCAGAGGCCTTTAGCGATTTTCCTTCGCGTTGGGGCATCGTTTTCCGTTTTGTTTGCCCAGCTGCCCTTCCCCGCTTTTATTATTTATTTTCCCTTTTTATTTTCATTTTATTTTTATTCTTTTTGGTCACAGCTCGGCTGCCACGCCCACCAACCGTCCCCCGCACCCACTTTTTTTTTGGATGTGAGATTGTGTTTGTCTTTGCCACAAACAACCGACGGCGCAGCGAGTTTATCTACGAGTCTCTCTGTCCCGGGGATGGTCTTGTAATACGATTATTCGCCGGATTTGCCAAGAATTTCACATTTCTCAGAGCCTGGCCAGCCAGCAAATCTCCCTTTTATACGGCTTGCTCCCACAATTCCCCTATCTCAGCCGTACATTTAGGGATGTCAGCGGGGATGCTAGAAAATAATTGATCTTTAGCATAAACTTAGCATAAGTCCCACGGCCAGCCCAAGATCTTTCAATTCCAGCAAAGCAATCACCACAGAGCCTTTAATGTTGTTACGAGGATACTTGGTCATTTAGATCGTGTTCATGCTAAAAATACTCTAAATCTATGATATTATCAATTGATGTTCAAGTTTTTAAGGGCCTTAATAAAATATTATGGCTTATAAGATTCGAAAGAAATGTCTTCGTAATTGCCAATCATTCGTGAATAGTTAAATATGATTATGGTAAGTTGGGTGACATTAGGGAACGTAAGATTTAAGCATAAATAAATTAAATTAATTTAGAGAAACGGGTCTTCTTTAATACGTGTTCAACGATGCCAAAATTTTAGGTAAAAGTACCTAAATGTTTCTTGTTTATAATTGGATGCAAATAAAGCCCTCAATTGAAATACTGAGTGACCTGGCTATCGATGACCGTCCTTTTTCTGATTTTCAAAAAAAAAGTTTTCCGCAAAGTTTTCTCTTTTATAAAAAAAACATTATTTTGGAAAATTTGGCACAAAAAACGAATTTTTTTTAACAAATTCAACGATGCATGCATGACATTCCAACAATTGACATAAGTCCTGAAAAAAAACGAAGCTACAGAATATAGAAACAAATGTTGTGCAGTTGACCTAAGCTATCGATTTCAGGTTGATTTGCTGAAACTTATGTTTTTACCGATGTTCCCATTTTTCATTTTTTGCGAAAATTGTCTGAAAATAAAATTTTTATCTAAAAAATGGAACTTTATTGGAAATTGTATAACGATTTCAAAGAGGTATGACATTCTAATATTCTACCATTATTTCTTTTTTCCAGATTTTGGTCACCATAATTTTCAAATTGGAATTAAAAATAATAATCATGATTTGTTTAGCTGGGAATGCCACTTGATTGCAAATTATAATCATTGAATCATTGAATTATCTTTTCTTAGGGTTTAAACAAATAAACGAACTGGAGTGGTTTTTTTCGGATTCCTCTCATAAAAAATAATGCCCTTAACTTTTTGTTCTTACTTCACCTTAACCATAACAGTCGATTCCAAATTGATTTAAAACAATTTAATTTTTAAAATTTAAACCATGAAATGTTGTTTCATATTATTTACATAATATATACAAAAACAAAAAAGTACCCTGTGAAGCCAAAATTGGAAATAAAAAAGGTTTGCAAGTAGCGGGGATCGAATAAACATCGAATATAATAATGTGGTAAGTTGGGTGCTTACAACTGCCAGCCGTAAAATATTGAAAGGCAGATACATATGACTCTGTCCCTATTAGACGGGTTAAACCGGGATGTTAACCTTTTGCTGGAAAGTACATAGATATCGGATGTCACATTCCCGGGTTAACTTTGCCCGCTTAGCACCAAGCGCGATTCTTGATTCCCGGCTGTTTGCATGTTGTTGGCCAAGTCTATTTGTCGCCGTTGTCTCGGCCATGAAAGCCAAAGACTTATTTGTGGGCCCTGGCGGCACTTAGTGGCGTTCAAACAAGCCATCCGCCGTCACCCCGATTTCTCGGCCTTCTCAGCTTTCTCCTCTTTTCTTGGCCAATCGTGCAACTCATTCACCTTAGCCTTGGTCCCGGGCTCAGTCAGCTGGCTTATGTGTCTAGACTCTGGACTTCAGACTCTAGACTCCAGACTCTAGACCACTCTATTCCGCGCGACTCCGACTTGCCCGCCTTAGAGCAGTCCCACGCGACTTGTCAGTCAATACGGAGCGGGCAGAGGCATCAATCAGGCTTGCCAATCATCCATCAATCAATCAAGCCAGCTGCTGTTCGCCGAAGCAGTGGGCTTTTTGTCTAGCCAAGAAATAGGCCGAGGGAACGAAAAAATTTCATTTCTGCTGATTGTCGCGATGCGTCTTAATCCCGAATGCCAATTCCGGGGGTTCCTCCCATTTTGGTAATTTCTTGTATCTCCGCTGTTTACGTAGATTTAATTTTGATGCGTTGGCCAAATGCAGGCACAATCAATTGAAATTCATCATTCATCGGGTTTCGGGGATGGGGGTGTCGCAATCACAACACAACGCACACCCCATCGCTCATCAAAGCTCATTAGAGTGCGGAAAAGTGCCCGCGGAAAAGTGATAATGGAAAATCGCTGTGTGTGTGTGTGTGTGTATGTGTGTGAACGAGGGGTGTGCAATCGAGGGAAAAGCGATGACTAAGTGCTCAGAGGGAGGTCGGGGGAAATGTAAATTGATAAGACAAGTGCTAAGATGTGGCTTAGTCGATATGTCGATGTGTTTCACAAAATCCCTTTGAATATCCAATGGCACAAATTCAAGCAAGCATTTATTTAACAAAAAGTTTTTCCTGTGAAGGTGTTTTTTCAAACTCCTTTTCTTTTTGTCTGAATATTTGGGTATACAAATAATATTTTCCCATCATAAAATATTAATTTACAACTGCACAGCTATTGTTCTGTAAACAATTCTGTAACAATTAACTTTAAGAGAGTTACATTTTCAAAGTAAAATCTTATTATTTGCAGCCTTAAAAGAAGTAGTAATTAGCCAACGATAGAGTTTCCTTTGAAAACAAATAATACATCCAGTGGCGTAGAAATGGGGCTGCAGACTAATAGAAACATCAACTGTTTCCATCAAAAAAGTATTCTAAGACCCTCCCACACGAAATCCTGCGCATGCCACTGAATACATCCAAATATTATAAATGATTTCAGATTCATTAACTAGCTAACTATAGTAAATATGTAAATAATAATTGAAATTTAATGGAAATGTATTATGTATGTTTTCAATGACAGAAGACCCCCTTGACTCCACTTTTATTGTATACCGAAGCCAATTGCATTTAGAGGACTGAAATGGCTGTCTGCACACATTAACAACTTAACAACAAAAGGCGTGAAGACGTCGCCCCAGATTATTTGTTGTGCGACTTCATCGCATGTCATCGATACCGCTCCGCTGGCTGGTATGTAATGTATCCCGGGGCCGGGGGCACTTCCAACTCATGGCCGCTTGACGGGGCCAGGACAGCAGGACACCAGGACATCAGGACAGCAAGACACCAGGACATCGGGACACCAGGACACCAGGACATCAGGACATTGGGACACCAGGACAGCAAGACACCGGGACACCAAAGCATCAAGACACTGCAACATCAAGACACGAATCCTTGAAGGAGTCCGCCATTCGGGGCTAAAAACAATGCGACAACGACTGAAATGGCGACGACAACGACGGCTACCTGACAACCCTGAGGTGTGTCCTGTCTGCTGCTGCTGCTACTCCTTCTTGCCTCGCCTCCCCGCCCCCCCCTTAGCTACCCTTCTGCTACTGCTCCTTCCTGCCAGAGTTGCCCCCCAGCGGACTGCTGCTCGTCTGTTTGCTCGCTGGCTTGTTTGCCTGCGCCATTGAGTTTTCCATTTCATATTCAAGGGCAAACACAGGGCGAGTGCTGACAACAACGACAAGCCGAACAAGTGAGCTCGGGAGGGCCCAGAGTTCCGACCTCGAGATACCCGCTTTTCAATCTCCAAATGGAGCCCGAATATTGTTATTGCTCAGCTCGTTAGTTGCTCAATTGGCCCATGTTGACTCGGGGAGCTGCTTTCCTATTTCATAAACTTTATCATCAATGTACTATGGTGGTGCACTCAGCAACCGATTTGGCATGAATATTAGAACAGAACATTTGTTTAAAATTTGCTGGCAGAATTGCACAAGCTGATTAATTTGTATTATTAACGCAAAATGGAAGGGAGTTCAATACAGCTATTACACTTAGAAAATAATTCAACCATCAAAGTTATAAGTTGAACAATTAAAATACTGATTTCATTATGATTTTTTTATACAATTTAAGTATGCATCCTTTTTTTTACCTAGAACAAGATGTTCTTAATTAAAGAAACCAAAACTGAAAACAAGAATTTTTATACCCGTTACTCGTAGAGTAAAAGGGTATATTGTATTCGTGCAAAAGTATGTAACAGGTAGAAGGAAGCGTTTCCGACCCTATAAAGTATATATATTCTTGTTCAGGATCACTAGCCGAGTCGATCTAGCCATGTCCGTCTGTCCGTCTGTCCGTCCGTCCGTCTGTCCGTCTGTCCGTATGAACGCTGAGATCTCGGAAACTATAAAAGCTAGAAGACTGGCATTTTGCATGTAGATTTTAGGAGTTCCTACGCAGCGCAAGTTTGTTTCAAAATGGTGCCACGCCCCCTCTGACGCCCACAAGTCACAAGCTGTGGCCACAGTTTTGATGCTATTATGAAAATTTTTTTTGATATGTATTTGTTTCGTCAATACCTATCGATTGGCCAAATAAAAGTTTGCCACGCCCACTCTAACGCCCAAAAACCCATTAAACGCTTAAGCCTGGCTAGCGCCTACATTTTCGCCTTTCATGGCACAATAGCGCCATCTAACGGATGACTTTGGAACAGCTGGCCAAGGTGCTCAACAGAGTCAACGTTAATTCTCGATAAGGATTTCAATTAAAGGAAAATGCGATGGCTTTCATTTGTCAATACCGAACTATATCCCAAGAACTATGCAAATCAAATCAAGTTAGCCAAATTGGAGGGATTCCCTGGGTACAGATTTTAACATAAAAATCGGGAGCTAATTCGAGCGGCGAAAAACATACAAGAGGGCATATTTATATTAAGTTGTTTAGCTGAGTAACGGGTATCTAATAGTCAAGGCACTCGACTATAGCGTTCTCTCTTGTTTATTCCTTATTTAATAACACTTAGTACTACTTTTTATAAAAAATGTAATGTTAATAAGGGCTCATATTAAGTTTTAGTTTCTTTGATTAGGAACAACAAAAAAGAAGGTATATTTTTATCGTTATCTACTAAAAACTAGAACTATTAGTAGATAACGATAAAAGGATACCTTCTTCTTTTGTTTCTTAGTGTACGTCCCTTATAATATATATACATATATTATACATTTATATTTACCGTACATAAAGTTATTAACCTGTGTTTATTATCAGTTGGGATTATAAACAATAAAATATATAAATTTAATTTTGAAAACCCTACTTTTAAGGTTGCTGTTTTTGTTATCTGACGCAGGAAGGTAGTGTTCCATACCGAATTGTGTGAAAAGGGGGCTTAATTCGCAACACACCCATATTCGATACGAGTACAGGGTATGCAAAGACGTAGTCCTCATCCCATACCCCGTGCCAAAATCGACCGAAAACCCCCCCACCTGCATTTGAGCCTGGGGCAGTGACTTGAGTTGCGTCGACTTGGCGACTCTTTCAATTGCGCTATTAAAAATCATTTAGAGTCTGACAAATAAACAGCTGCAGGCCGTCCTGTTCCGCCCCCGCCCCTCGAATTGTGCCCTCAGCTCAGGTGGGTTGAAGGTCCTTGGCCCGTGTTTGTTTTCCTTTTTTTTTTTGTCTCGGAACGAGGGGGGGTCATAGAAATCAAACAGCATTTAATTTCAGTCTCACCGCAATTTAAAGATATATTTTAACAAGGGAGAGAGACCTGCAAATCAACAATGAAAATATTTGCATAGCGGTCAAATAGAAATATGGAAATTAAAATGGAATTAAAATATGTTTTATTTAAAAAACGCGCACACAGAGAGATGGAGAGAGAAAGAGGGATATTTCTATTTCGCTGTTGCACAAGAAAAGTTAATAAAATAAGCAACTGTAGAATAAGAATAGAGCGAACAGGGCTGAAATAGCAAACGCGGGCTACAATCAAAATACGATGCCACCGCCCAGCGAAAGCGATGGGCTGGAAGGGCGTGTGACGAGGGGGTGGGTGGGTCATGGGTGGTTATAAGTGGGTGGCTAGTGTGTGGCAAGGTGGCAACAAGGGGGTGGCAAGTGGTTGGCGGACGCTGAAACGACACACACACACGCCACCCACGAAGGCATCCATGCGTTGACTCAGCTGTGCGCCAAGTGAAATTTTCACACATCTCAAAAACAGAGACAATGCTGGGCAAAAGGGGGTTTGGGGTGTGTTTTCTCACCATTACAAATTTGAAAACTAACTTCAATGTTTGCTTTACGCTCACCCCATAAGTACCGTGCAAAATTAGTTTGCGCTTTGTCTGAAAGTTGAGTCCGTTTGGCAGGTATTAAGTGGGTAATGAAGTATCTATTGTTGGCGGATTGCGAGCTCATAAATAATTCGTAACGCAACTGTTTTGTTATTCAAGGCAACACGAATCCAAGGCGCAAAATCAATAGATATCCCCATTTTCCGCGCCCTCCTGGTTATGCCAACTATTTAAAGTAGACGCGTTGGCTTTATAAATAAGCAAGCGAAACGCCAAACGAAAATAGAACATAATTAATGGGAATAAAGGCAGCCGGAAGAGGTCGATTCCCGCCTGTTTAGGGGTTGAACGGGGTCTATAAATAACGGGGGAGTGTTCCCCTTTGAACAACAGATAAATAAAACACACACAAATTAAAAAATTATCCGTTTAAACTGGCGACGAAGGGCAAATGTGCCAGTGGAAAGGGTTTAATGGTGCAGCTTGCCAATCAAATGTCTAATTATGCACTAGATTTTTCTGGCTTTTCAATGGCTAGCCACGAAATCGAAGCCCGAAATCCATTTTTTTTAATTCACCAGCCATCGCGGCGTATACGTAATGTCAAAACGAGGGGATCTGCGAGCGTGTGTGTGTCTGTGTTTTAGCCTCGTTCGTTTTGGATGTGTGCGTGTGTGTGAGTGTGGCTGACAGGCTCGTGACTTGTGGACACTTTAGTTGGCATTTGCAACAACAAGTGGAGCTGGCAAACTGCTAGTGAAACCGAAACCAAAACAATAACAACAGATACAATTTTCGTCATTTAATTGTTTTAAATTTTGCATTAGCCTTGTGTCATCCTCTTTGTTTGCTTATTTATTTGTTATTTGTCCGCTGTTGCTTTCTTCCACTTTGTTTTGCCTTGTTTTGCTCCTCTTTCTATTTCTGTTGCTGTTTGTTTGTTTGTTTTGCCAGTTTGTTTTTGTCGTGCTCTGCCTGCGCATTAAATGCAATTCGAATTAGAATTTAGCTTTCGGTCTACCCCATTTCCATTTCCACATCCACATCCACATCTACATCCATCGCAACCCCCTTGAATTTTCGTATCCGAACCAACCTCGCGGCGTTTGGCGGCGATTGGCAGTTTAATTGGCCATTTTGTATAACAATTTGTACTCGGCGACAGTGCTGAACGCTATTTGCTGTCGGGATCGGGCAATTTGTGGTTTGTTTTGCCTTTGCCCGCCACTGGTGCTGTTATGGCCAGCTTTGGTTAAAAATTTAATGAAAATTTCTGGCCTGCTGTTGCTGTTTTACCAGTTGTTGCTATGAATCAAAATTTGGATAGCCAATGAATTGGAAACATTACGGAATGAGATGGCCGCCGGCGTGCATACAAAAAAAATATACGCATTATATATTATTATTATATAAATGTAACTGCATATATAATGCAATCAAATTCAAGGCAATCCCGCTTATGTTTATTATCTAAATTCCCTAATAAAAAGATTAAAGTAAAATAAGTTTGGTTTTTGACTACAATTTTGTACCTTACTGTTCCTAAAATTGTTTTTAATTTTTAATGATAAGTAATAAAATGATGCCTTTATTATTATATCCGTTTTTCTCAGTGTGCCACCGGCGAGGAAAAGTGAAAGCGAAATAAAACTGGCAACTGGAATTGAATGAACAACGGTTTCGGCCAAGGATTCATGGATCAGAGAGCCAGCCGAGCGGGATGATTTCGGGCCAAGGCTGGCGGGCTATTAGAGATCCAATGCTGCTCACGAGCATATTTTAATTAAATGCCTCGGCATAAAAATATTTTACGCATTTGCCCCAATTAAATGCCGTGGCCACTGACAGAGATGGATAGATATGTATGTATGTAGATGCAGACGGAGCGAGATGTCTGCGGACTATCACATTAATGCAGCTTAATTACGTGACATAATTTAGAAGGCGATGACAAAACGGCGACAGGCGACGACAATTCGCCTTTGTTTACGGCCAGCACCCGTTCCGTTCCGTTCCGTTCTTCGGCATTGTAACTTCTTTTTATGGCACTACCTGGTCCAAACAGAGATGCCATCTCCGCAAGCCCCGCACGGCCCCCCACTTCCCAGCTCATCTCCTGAGTTATGGGCCCTTCCCCTCCCTTCTCCGCGCTCCACTCACTCGCTGGCAGTTATGCTAAGCTCTGCAAATGAACATCATAAATAAGAAACAGGGGGGGGGGTGAGGTGCTGGCTGGTGGGTGGTTTCTGGGTGGTTTATGGGTGGTGCAGGCACGGAAGCACCGCTGAGACGCACGTGTCAAAAAGAGCCGAAAGACAATGTCGAGCAACACCAAAGTAAGTAAACTTTAACTCAAAAAACATGACAGTACACACAGGAATAACAGGTGATCGAATAGGTGGTACCGATCAAATTCAAGGAAATGAATTGTAGGGGAAATACCCAATGGAAACAACAGACAATCTCATAGATACCATTCAATACGGAAATATAATATAATATATTAAAATACCTATTGATCAATAAATAAATTAGTGATTTATTAGTTATTATTTATTAGTTATTTATTCTCTTACTTGTTGGCTTAAAAATAACTCAAAATAAACATGCTTAACAAATAGTTCTAAAATAAAAACGGTTCCCAACTTTATACATTTTAAATTAATTATATTTACAACTCTATTAAGAATAAAGATATATTTAAACTACTATTAAAACTGGTAATGTGTTATGCGATTAAGCTGATAATATCTCAATATTAGGTTATTCCATAAAACCCAATATGCCGCAACGTACCTACAGATGTGACTAAAAGTTGGTTTTGAATTGCGCGCATGTTTAAATGTTGTTATGAATATGACAGCCAAGGAGGCGGAGGGTATTGTCCCAGGGGGGGAGGGGGGAGGTGGTTAAGGGTGGAGGCGGAGGAGGAGGTGTGGCGGCATGGTGGCTCTGCCAAATCAACCGCATGAATCGCAGAGGAGAGGTGGGGAGGGGTGCCAAATACTCATGAGCATTTTTTTTGTGTTTGGCCCCGGCTCTTCTCTCATTTCGGGAATTATTTTCGTTATATCCACCAAGCCAGCAACCCAGAAATACCGCCTGTCGCTTGTAAGACAACTTCCGCTAATGCAAGCGCCCGCTTCCGTTTCCGCCCCCTGCCCCCTGTTCCCTTCCCTCCCCCCTTTTGCCCACCACACCCCCCATTCCTAAACCTTCAAAAGCTCTTTAACGCTCGGGTTCTGGCTCCGGTTCCGTTTCTTCTTCCGCCGACGGTTTTTGTTTCACTTTCGGCTCATTTCTTATTTCACTGCCATCGCGAAGGCCGTGTTTGTGCTTCTGTTTGTTTTCTGCCTTTTAGAACCTATGAAAATGCAAATTGTGTTAAATGTTGATGTGTTTGTAATCAAAGCCACGCCCCGAAAGGAGGAGGCAAATATCAACAGCGGCAGTGACAAAAGACCAGCGATGACTGCGGGGTTCGGTGGCGTATGAGCGATGTGGGTGGTATAAATAACATTTCCAATTACCCAAGTTTATTGCCAGCGATATGAGTGGGTAGCGCATTTTTTTTGGGGGATTTTCTCTGGATCTATAGAGAATTGCCTAAGATCAAATTCTAGCAACATTTAATTCTTTCAATTTTCATTGTTGGATCAATTAAGATAGATTTGCCCCAATTAAATTAAACGAGTTTTGGTTTTTAGAATAAAACCCTGAACAAAAAATGGTCAAATGTTGGATCGTCATACCGCTTTAAAAGGGGCCTTTTATTTTTATGGCTCTGATGCATTTTTAAGTCTTCACCTGATTCTCCTGTGGGAAAACCCGAATGGGACAATCAGAAGATTGATCATCGGGACCAGCCGCTGTCCTCGAGATGTGTGAAGTCGTAATGCGCGTTCATTCACAATTTTAATATGCGCGATTTCGTTGATTATGTGCCATTGTCGGCTTGACGGGGAGTGGGAGCAGAAGGTGGGACTGATGATGGGACTGCTGCGCCTCCATCTCTGCGATGGAGCCGAGCCGACGACAGGTGGCCAGGGTTGCCAGGGCAATCAAGTAAATTACGGAAATTTACAACTTGCTGGGGTCACATCCACTTCCACATCCACATCCACTTCGCCTTCGCCGGCCTTATTTATTTTTTTGTTTATTTGTTTGATTGCGCTTCGCAAATTGGCATCGCCTCAGTCATAAAATTTGATGCTAGTGCGTAGGCCAAGCGGCAAGTGTTGCGGGAATGGGGTGGCTTGTTTTTTGGGGTTAATAAAGTGGGGGGCGAGACCCCATTCCCAGTTAATGCCACAGCAAAGCCATAAAACTGATGTCCTATTAAATTATTGAGCATAAATTCAAACAGCCAGCCGCAAAAAAATTGAGAGACGGACAGGATAAAGCTGTAAGGCGAATCAGCGGGTGAAAAAAATCGAGTCGAACATATCAAATAAATAATAAATAAATGACAGTCGATATAAAATGGCATCGTTTGTAGTTGCTCACCAGTCGTCCACTCCCCCAGTTTTCCCGGTATGCGAATGTGTGTGTGACAGGGTGACAGCGTGCGTAAGTGTGGGTAACATCATTGAACAGGACATCACAGGACAACGACCATAATAGAGCGATTCATTTGCAGATTTCACTTCCCCCTCCCTCCCTCCCAAACCATCTCTCTCAATCCCTCTTCCCCGTTTTATTTATTGTATGTTCAAAAAATGGGGAAAAATAAAAACAACAGAAAGAATAATGAAACGAATCATTGAGGCAAATATTTGAATGATGTTCAAACAACACGACGAGGCGGAATATTATAAAAATGTTATTGCTTTTCATCACGCTAAAAAATGTCAGAAGTGTCAAATTTGGTCAGGCACCAAATATGGGAATAAAAAGAGTGCTTGGCACCCATTTAGATTCCAGATTAGGTGTCCTAATGAGTTCTGGCCGGAGCCAGCTTGTCGCTTTGTGCATATTTCGAAACCCCCTTATCGCAGTCGCCTCTGACAAATTAAGGCAAAATGCAGCCGAGCTGTTGTGCTGGGGCCAAAGTCTCAGGACTTCCAGGATCCCCAGACTCCTTTCACCGCTGCAGTGCTGGCAAACCGAAAAAGATTCATTAATCAAAAAAACACCAAAGGAGCGAACTGGCATAAGCTGCCAGAGAGAAGGAGCAAGTCAGTCAAAGAGGCTGAATTCGAAGGAGTAATAGAAGATCTGAGGTAAATCCAGGAATATGCAAAGGAAAAGGAGCTTATACATTTATTATGGGTAAGCCACAAATAAAAGAAGGATTCACTTTCCCAGACAAAAGGCACAATTAAATCTTAAGGAAACCTGAATGAAATAGAAATGAATGGACAAATATTATTAATAGTTTATAAATCCCAATCTTCAATCACATAACTGTTCTCTAGAATAAATATATCAAAATACAATTTTCTATCAGCTTAAAGTATATAAGGAAGTGCCAAATGTTTAGGACTAATGAAGGTATTATGTATTCGAAAATAATGCGAAGAAATGCTACTTAATTTGGTTACATTTGTATACTGGTAATATTTTTTTCTATTACATCGAATAATATAGTTCGCATAGTATTTTTTTGGATACACATACTAGTTAAAAAATATAACATATTTATTTGATAATTAAAACCAAAGCGTGTATTTTCCCATTAAAAAACACATGTAAATAAATCATCTTAAAAAGTACAGATAAGTTTTAGGGCAAGCAGGGCTGATCTGTCTCAAATATTTGTCGAACAAACTTCATTCATCACCAGCAGACTCTCATTAGGATGGCAAAAATGCAAACAAAAATTCCATCAGCCTTCAGTTGAGGCCCGGTAACTGTTGGCTAATAGAAAAATTTGTCGCAATACGAAAGTTATTGGCAAATGCGAGACACGAACCCTCCTCACTCCATCCACCACGTCCACAGGGGACAGGACACGTCAGGAAGTGAAAGCATTTGCAAAATTCACAAATTTGGAGGCGAAAAAAAAAAGGAAAAACCGGATGAAATAAACGTGAGAGGAGCAAAACTAATTCACGGGAGGGGGTGGGGGGTAAAGAATTTCAATAGAGAAAGGGATAGAAGGATCATCAGGACAAGCAACTTTACAGGCAGCCACAAGTTGGCAACCCTGGCATAACCCTAAAACCGAAACCTTTAAAACCATTTAACGTAACTTTCAAAACCAGGCTTGCCAAATATGTGTGAGCGTGTTTGCATGTGTGTAAGTGTGTGTGTGTGAGTATGTGCCAGTATGCGTGTGTGTGGACAAAGTTTTTAAAGTGTCAAAAAGTTTGGGCAACGTCACCCGGCATCATCAACAGCGCCACTTTCAGTGGCCATCGAGAGATATTCGGGGCGAAAGGGTTTGAACAATTTTGCATGTCGCACTTTGCATTCTGGCCCCTGGTCATACACCCACACACCTGAACCCCCCTCCCCACATTCCCTGATATCCACGAATCGCTTCCATTGCAGCCCGCAAATAGTTGCGGCCATAACTTTTAAATAGATTTGGAATCTGTTTCGAATTTTCCACTCCCCTTTTGTTTAGTGTTTTATTTTATATGGGGTTTCTATTTTTATTTTTATTTTCATCTTCTTTTTTTGTATATTAAAAGGACAGAGGATACCAATACATATATTGGGCCATCGACAGGCAGCAAAGGAAATGACCAGAAAATATTTGAGCGCTTTGGCAGGTGACTAGCCCAAATCTGAACTCAATCCGAGCGCCTTCTCCTTTTGCCCTCCTGTCAGTGCAATTATTTCGAAAGCAATTTGCATTCTACCCAGCCAGGGCCATCATGTTCGAAAGCTGGAAAGCTGGGAAAGTTCAACGGAAGCGAATTGCATGCACAGCTTTGTTTACCCCGAATTGGGGATTTTCGGGCAATGATTGTGCGATAGGGTTAGATGGCTGACAAAAGGCTGTACTTTAAACATGGCCGAGATCGATTCACGGAGGGTCGAGTCGAACTGGCTTAGATAAAGATACATCCAAACTGGGGCATCTTGTCAAGTGTTCCAGGGAACGGCCAAATTTTCTAATGAATTTTGTTATGCAGTAAAAAAAAACGATAATCGACAATAAAAACAATAAGGAATGTTTCAAAGTAAACATTCATTCCAATTTAAATTTACTTATTCAAACCCTTATTTCACAGGGTTCATATTATTTGATAATAAATTTTATTATCAATATTTTATAAAGAATTTTTTCGGGATACAAGGGTTTTACCAATTTCAAGTTTATGATAATACATTTTAGTAGTTCATAGATACATATTTCATTAGGATTTTAAAAAGGTTTCAAGACCTATACCTCAAGTGTCTCAACTTATCCAATTTAAAAATCGGGATTGTATTTAGAACTAACTTGTATTATTACATTCGTAATATTGATTTGGTTTGATTACAAATTTTATTATACACCTTATACAAGTTCCAACCTGCAATTTTAATGATAAATACTTGATTAGGTAAATATCGGAAAATAGCAGTGGAGTGACTGTGTCATTTCGGCAATGACTAAATTAATTAATGTAATTAATTACGTATATTTAGAATGCCTTCTCGGCGTCAAGCGTAATGAATCGCATTAATGTCGTTATCCCCTTGCTCGAGGTTTCCCATTTCGGAATATCGATGATTTGAGAGGCAGCAACTATGTGGAAGGCATCTCCTAGTTCCCATTTGCATACTGCCATCCACTCCTACATTTTGGGCCACTTTAGTTTGCCGCTGAGACAAAGGAAAAGGAGAGGCTTTCTGGTTATCCAGCGACTTATGCCGGTCACCGTGTGGAAAAGTGCGTGAAAAGCGCCATAATTTATGCAGCAACTACAACAATAAATCCATTTTGGCAGGGCCCAACAAATGGCATGTTAAATGAACTGAAAACAGCACTCGGAGTGGCGAGAGGGAATAACTAAATGAAGCCAAGTCGGCGGTATGGAAACTGGTGGCTGGAAGCTGGAAGAGATGGCCGGAAGTGTGGGCAATGCAGCACTTCCGGTCTGCCGCCGCCCCTTGTGGACTTGGGCCGCTCCTGATCCTGTGGCCTCGGCATCGTCCTGGGAATGACAGGACCAAGAACAACAGCAAAAACGGCAACCCAACCGCAAAGCCTTAGGCAAGTCTCGTCCTTTAGTCAGTTTGTCCGTCCACCGCAGAGGGGCGGCGGCGGCGTAGTGGGGGCGTGGCTGCCTTAAGTAAGCAGCCCAACCCGAAAGTTCCCAAAAAAATACATCCCCCACCCCCCTTAAAAGGTGTGACTGTGACAGCCTTTAATACCCCAAAAAAAAGTGATGGCCTTAAAACCAAAAACAAAACTGGCCAACTTTTGTCAACAAGCAACTAGTTTACAGCACAACTCAGATGACACAGGAATTTAAGAATTAAGAGCCGAAGATCAGCATTGGGTTTTTGCCGTGCTAACTATTTTGGCACTTCCTCTCCTTCAAAATTCATAAATCAAAATGCAAGGCCTTTGAAAATGGACGGTAACTTCCGGCTTGGCCACGCCCCTCGTAAGCTTTTTACACTGAAAACTAAGTCTTCTATTTTTTAAAAATGTAATAAAAAGAATGTAGTGTAATGTTAAAAAATCACTGAGCAACAAATACTTTTTAATTCAATTCCAAAGAGACTTATATTTTCTCAATGAGCACGCCATCATTTTGGTAATTTATAATATTGATTAGAAATCAATTTAATAAAGGGAAATTTTATGTTTAGGTATTTATAAAAGAAATGTATATAATCTTTTAATTTTGTTAGGGAGTAAATACTAATCAAGTGCAATTTGTTTATTGTAATATATTTTTTTTAGATTGATTACAATCCACGAAATATAAATACATATGGTGTGAGGCGAAAAAGATTTCGATTTTTTGCTGTGCATCTGTGCCGCCTGAAAAGTTTTGCAGCTTAGCGGCATGCTAAAAAATTAACTAACTTGGCCGTGTTTGTTTGCTTTCGTTTGTTTCTGTAACGCTCTTTTCGCCACCGCACCACCGAACCACCGCACCACCGCACCACTGCACCACTACAACACTGCTGCACCCTGTGAACCACTGGCTCGGCGGCACCGCCAATTAGCACACATGGGGCAAGAGGCTTTGGCTTCAGTTTCGGTTTCGGTTTCGGTTTTCGCTTGTTTTCCTCAAACAGCGAATTAAATTTGCATAGCCACAGAAATATTTCAATATAAAGCGGCCAGGTGGGTCAGGTGGATGGTTTGGATGGGATGGATGGGATGGGATGGGATGGGGGCTTAGTGGAAAGCTGAACACTGCCCGGCAATGAAATGTTGTTTATATACACTTTTTTAATCTTTCCCCAGCCCCTCCACCACTGCCCGTTCCCATTCCATTAGCTTTGCCCCTTTTTGGTTTGTGCTCCGTCAGCGGACAAGGCAAAAACATTTCCGCTGGCACAGCACACACAGATGCACTGTGTGAAATTGGGGTAACTAATGGCATATAGATTTCGGAAATCAATCTTCCATAAATATATACTTTTTTTTAATTTATTTACGAGTATTTATTGTTCAGGTGATAAATGCCACTGTGATAAATGACAAATAATGTTTGAAAACGCATGAACTAATTTTAATGGCAACAAAAGCTTTTCAATACATTAATTTGTATTTCAAAGACTCTGATATGGTATTTATTACATTATCAGGATTTAAACCTAGTGTACATTTCTTTTTTTATTTTCTAAAAAAAAAAATATTTTCTAATTTAGGTCATGTTTCCCAAATGTTTGGCCATATTTAAGCTTGTTGGTTGAACAAAATAAAAAAAAAAACAACTAAACTTCGGAAAGCAATTGACTATTATGGTTTATTATGATGTACATCGATGATATATATTTTGCAGAGTTGAAAATGTATTATTCACTGCATTTAAACACACTCTAAGAAGTTATATTACCATATAACCGATTTATCTATCTTCATTATTCTACAAAAAGAACTAACAGATTTTATTACTTAGCTATTTACTTGTTTAAAGATTAATTCTCTAAAAATAAATAAATAATGTAATAAATATTTATTATTTTGTATGGCAAAAACATAAATTACCATTGCAAAAATGTCTTAACATTTTTTTTTCGCAGTGCAACTCTACACACACACACACACACAAACGCACCGAGTTGGACACCGCTTAACCCTCATCAGGCTTTACACCTTTCGGCGCAGTAGGAAAATTCAAATTTACTAAATTTTTTATTTTCATTTTCCTTGTTGTTTTTTCTATTTCGAGGAGATGGCGGGGCAGACGGTTTAGACCCAAAAATGTCAGAGGCTTACACGCTTCTATGCAGTTAGCTTGTTTAAGTTTGAGTGCTCGCTGGGCAAGGAGAGGGGGTGGGAGGGGCCCGTTTGCCCAAAACGGGCGGTGGGCGGAGTTTGGGAGGGGACCCGGCGTTTGTAAGAGAAGCTTATAATCAACATAACGGGCATAACAATGGCCATTAAAGTGCTGCGGGGGCGGAAAAAGTCGGGGCGGAAAACGAAACCACTGGGGCAGGTCGAGTCGAGCAGCTGACGACCAACTGGAACTCATTTTTTATGGCCAACAGTCGGCGGGAAAGGGGGCGGGGAGACAGGCGGCATAAATCTGTGCACAATGCGTCTGGCATTTGCTTGATGGCCCCTTTCCCCCGCCTCACTCCCCACATCCTTACAGTGAAACAAATGAATAACTCCATGAAGTCAAGGGGACACTTGGATCCTTCAATGTCAACTGAGAAAACGTTAGATACTTAACACTGGACAATCGCACATTTGAAACAATAATGTACATTAACCAAACAAAACAAAATTAACTGCAATTTTGGAAACTGACCCTAAATTTGGGAATCATGATATATTTAATTATATTATATTTTATTGAAAATGACTCAAAAAACGACCCTTAAATATGGCTCTGGTTTCTATCTGACATTGTTGCTTAAATCAAGGGCCAATTTTTGTCAGTGTATCCCTATCCGTGTCTGTCACTGTAACTGTGTGAGTTACTGGACGGGCGAGTGTGCGTGTATAACTTGACCACAATAAAATTTATTTGTATTATTTTGCCGGCGTCGACATCGTTTGTTTTGTCGTTCAAGTGCGAAAGTAACAACACAGAACTAGAACCGAAAATAAAAATAATACTAAAGCAAAAATAAAAAACAAAAAAAGGCAGAGAACACAAGACAAAGGAGCATAGACACATAGACACTTTTATGTGGGGGTTTACCAGGACCAAGACAAAATAAAACAAAACGATTTTCGAATGCAGTTCAAAGGAAAAATGTCTGCGAGTCGCTTTAAAATGTCATCAACTAATGAGCAGGAACCTAAAAGCCAAAGGAGGTTCATTTGGCCATGTGTTCTCTGCCATTTGAGTTAATTAAATTCCCTCAAAAGTCCTGGCAAAACGAACATAATAGGATTGGATGTACGTGTATTGGTGCTTAAATGAGCTAGGTGCAGTTCGGTTTTCAAACTTATTATCTCGCAATTCCATTTGCATTTTATTTCCAAGACCAAAAACATCACAAGACCTGAGATACATAACATTAATAATGCCAAGAGAAAGCAATAAAGATTGAATTTTTTTTCTGTCTTTAAAAAATTCAAATTAGTTAGATATTTCGCTAACAGATTTCAAAGAGCCATCATAAATATTAAGGGCCAATCATATTACTTTATAACACAGCGATTATCCAATCCTGTTGAAAAATTAATGCTTCAATGGTCACCTATTAATTAGACTAATATTTTGTATTTTAAATTTATTGTTGTGCCATTATTTGGAAAGGTTTTTTCGTCTTTACAATAATCATAACTTTTTTTAACATCACTAAAGTAGTATTGGTTTGTTTTGCATCGAAATGTAAATTATGTAAAAGTTTAATTTTTATAATTATGTATTTCTCGATGTCTTATGATGACTATAAATGGAAATTTTCTAATATTATTTTAAAAGTAGTCTTTAAATGTAAATTGTATGTTTTCATTGCCTTCTATCCTTAAATTCCTAGTAATTAATCCTGAGATTAAGACTACGTATACTTAATATGACCGATACAATTCCCTATCCTTGTGATACACTACGCAAATAATCCATTTTGTTTGTAGGTCAAATAGATAAACTTCAGTATATATTCAACAGCTGCACAGCTTTTAAGTTTATTATTTGGCTGCTTAAGTGACATGGGAATTACATATTTATTAAATGGTAATCATTTGCGCCACCATTTAAATGTTTTTCCAACTTTTTGCAGACCCAGCTGGGGAGTGATCTGGCGTAGGGGATAAGTCCAGATATATGTATATCTCAGCACGATGCAGCTGCCGCCTGTAAGACAACAGCTCCCATTTCTCCTTTTGGCCATATCCCCGGGCTTATTATACAAGGAGCCAACAAACCGTAACTCAGACACCGCTGAGACTGAGGTTGCTGCTCCTTTTCCTTTTCCATTTTCATTTCCATTTCCATTCCCTATTTCCCTTTTACTCGCCGGGCTTACTTTGCACGCAACATTTTTCACAGCGAGCACCATTTTCGGTGCGTCTGTGAATGTGAGTAATGCCATCCCAGACCCGTACTTATACCCATACTACCCTTAACCATACTGCCCAGACTACCCATACAAATACCAACTCCTCATGTCCTGCAACCGACCATTCGCAGGACATGAGGAGTTGGTATTTGGTCAATGCGTCAGTTTTACGGCTCGTAATGCTTGTAATTGATTGTTAATGCCGCACTTAACCCAGACTCCAGCTGAGCTGTGCTGAGACCGAAAGAAGGAGTCCCGACCTCCTCCCTCTCCTTTTCCCACTGAGCCGTGTGCGTGGCTTGGCTTATTTATTATTTAAGGTCCGGATTGCGTGTGCAATTGTTGAAATTCCTTTTTTAAAAATAACACACAGAAATCAGTTAAGAATAACCAAATGAGGGGCAATAAGAAGAGCGAAGAACAAACAGGGCCAAGGATCGTTGGCTGGGCTTATCGGCGGGCTCAGGTCCAGAAACAGAATAAAATCCAGAATCGGAGAAGGAGCTTGGACGCGGCTTCGACATGGCCTGCATATTTCATCTCAGTGCACTGCGAGAAACAGTCGATTAAATTCGAACTTGATAATAATGATCTAGAAGCGATTTAAGAAAACCAATATTCTATAATGATTTCTTTACCACTGCCTTAATAAAAATTGAAAAACAAAAAAGAAAAATTAATATGAATCAGACATACAATATTCTTTATAGTTTATTATTGCCTTTCTTAGGTAAAAAAAAACGCTCCATAAATATATTTTTTATGGAATGAATGTTCTAAGAAAAATAGTCTATTCATCTGAAATGCTTAAAAAAGTTTCTACACCAATCAATTATTTCCGACTTAATGTTTTAACACAGTTTAAAATAAATTCTAATCTTACGATTACGATCTAAATTAATTGATATTTATGAATGACTTTCTCAGCTCAAAAATGTAGCCAGAATACTTTTGGGTATTTCTTTCGAAAGCATAATATTGTAGACCTTTTTCGCACTGTGTATAGACGGGGCTCTCATGTGGCAGGAACAAACGGAAACGTTAATGCCGGCAATATAATAAAGGATAATGCAGCAGGAATTGCAACCCCGCGCCGGCATTCCTTGCTGCACTAAACAGCCCGGCACAACTGAAATGACAATAAACAAAAATGCAGCAGCCACAACTGTTGGGGCGGGGAAAAGGGGAAAGCGGGAAGGCGGGAAAGCGGGAAAGCGGAAAGGCTGAAAGGCAGAAAAACAGAAAGTTGGTAAGATGGAGAGATGGAGAGATGGAAAGGCGCTGGAATGGCAGAGAATGGCAATTTGGAATGGCTGAAATGCTGCTCTCGTTGTTTGGCCTTTTCATTTCTTCGTCTCGTCTCGTTTCGTTTCGTTTGCGTTTTTCGTTTTTCGTTTATTGAATTCGCAGCATGGCAACAATGGCAACAATTTCTGTTGCATACTTTTAAGAGCCACTTTCCGAGCCACCCACCAAACCACCCATTTCAGAATAACCCGGGCCAGCGAATTATAACAACAATGTGGCCTTTCCAGCTGCGAACAGGCAAATAACATTATAAACTATGCAATACGGCAACTAGATTTCTGCAAATTATTAAAATATCATTGATGTGCATGCCATGTCCAATGTTTTTTCATCGCCACTGAAATTCCGATGCGAATAGGTCAAGGTTTAAGGAATTACTTGGATTTATTTTGCCATGTAATCGATTTCGATAGGATGAAGCTATCTAACTGCCTTAAATTTAATCTAAAAAGGCAGTTTTTGTCAATGCTAACACAAGAATATATGCCAATTATGGAATTTGATGAAATTTATGGGATTTCATTTGCAGTTTTTCTTTTGTTCTCTTTCTTATATAAAAGTTATTTTATTTTAAAATGACTTTTTGTACCATTTATAGTTTATTTAAAATAGAAACAAACAGAATATATTTTAATAAAAGGTGTTAACAATAAGAACATTCATTGTAAAGTGGTGTATATGTAGATACAAATTGCATCTTGCTGCATTTGTATTTGTAAAGTATCTGTAAAGGTGTTTTTCACTCGGAGAGAACAGTGTATTTTGTAAGACATTTTCAAATAGTTGGACACCTGATCCCTTGCCCTCTTTGCTGCGATTCGAATTCAGAGAACGAGCTTTCAGTTCCGTGATAACAGAGCCCTTTCCCTCCATCAAATGGCATATCAGTAGCGAAAACATTGCATGCAATGGGATTACGAGCCACCAGGATGCCTAATCCTTTCAACAGCCGTTCCAGTTCACGGGTGTTCCAATGGATGGGACAACATTTAGTGGGTTTGTTTTGCCGGCTTTGTTGGCGGCGGAGCCGGGATCCAGATGACAGGACCATTACGGGCCGGAATGGAAAGATAACCGATTTGCTTTCGTTCCTCTGGTCGCAGCAAAAACAATTACGCCAAATCAGATGACAATGGCCGGGTCTAAAAATACAACCACGGCAACGAGATAACAACGGAGCAGCTCGATGCTCGAACCGTATCTGGGAGATAGATGTGTTTTAAAGTAAGTAACTAGGCAGGGCTCCTTGGCCAGCTCCCAAACACCCCAATGCTCGGTACCCCCGCCCCCCCCCCACCACCTCCTGCTTCGAAACAACAGTCCCACCGAAAGGCTATACACAATGGGAAAACGGGGAGGTGGCCGGTGGATGGTATAGTGCCAGCACTACCAAAGTCGTTGAAATGAAAATGAAAATGAAGATGAAATAAAATGGAAAGCGCAAACAGAGAAAAAACTAAAAAATTTTCTATGCTGTAAACGAAATTGAAAATGAACAAGCGGAGCGAACACGGCCATGGACATGGGGAGCGGACACCGACACAGACATAGACACAGACACAGGACACCGAAAACGGACACGGAATACGGACACGGACACGGGATACGGACTACGGACATGACCGGCACACGGACGGAGACCCAGACCCGGACCTCTACCTGCACTGAGAAAAAGAAAACAGTCTTGATTGATCGGGGTGGCCGAGCGATTAAAAGTAAAACAATCAAACCGCACCAAGGCAAACACAAACACAATTCCCTGATTGCTAGCTGCTAAACAAGAAGTATCAGTTCTTTGTGGATATAGGCTATGGAATTTGAACAGTTCTTTAAGTATAAGCTTTGCTTCCAAGGAAAACGCATTCAACTCTTGCAATTAAAAACAAGAAAGGAAAGCTAACTTCGGGCGGAGCCGAAGTTGATATACCCTTGCAGAATATTCTGTAAATAATATTCTCCAAAATTATTCATATGATGCATTCTTAATACTAATAAAAATCCCAACTTCCTAACTTTAAAAACACCAAAGTTATGGCAATTTCAATCGTTCAGTTATATGGCAGCTATAGTATATAGTCGGCCGATCCCTATAAAATTTGGTAGGTCGGATTGATTGGCCAAATATAAAACCCATAGAAAATCCCAACTTCCTAACTCTAAAAACACCAAAGTTATGATATTTCCTATCGTTATATGGGAGCTATAGGATATAGTCGGCCGATCCTTATGAAATTTGGTAGGTCGAATTGATTGGCCAAATAAAGAAGCCATAGAAAATCCCAACTTCCTAACTTTACAAACAGCAGAGTTATGGCATTTCCTATCGTTCAGTTATATGGCAGCTATAGGATATAGTCGGCCGATCCCGGCCGTTCCGACTTATATACTGCGTGCAAAGGAAAGAAGGGTGTGTGCAAAGTTTCAATTCGATATCTTTAAAACTGAGAGACTAGTTCGCGTAGAAACAGACAGACGGACAGACAGACGGACAGACAGACGGACAGACGGACAGACGGACAGACGGACAGACGGACAGACGGACAGACGGACAGACGGACATGCTTATATCAACTCAGGAGGTGATCCTGATCAAGAATATATATACTTTATAGGGTCGGAGATGTCTCCTTCACTGCGTTGCACACTTTTGACCAAAATTATAATACCCTCTGCAAGGGTATAACTAGGGTAATAAAAAAGCGACTTGAAAAATCCGTCGATGCTCTGAAGACCTCAAAATACAATAAAATCCTTAAAAGATTTCAATTGGCAAGTATCATTTCAGAGGTGAATATTTCAGGCTTAAATTAATCATAAGCACAATTCCAAAAAAACTGAATGTCAGCCTGGTAACATTTTGTAAGGTAATTAAAATCCCTCAGATCAAAAGGCTCTTAAGATTTTCCCCAGTGTGGATATGGTTTGGGAACGTTGACATGGAATGTATGGGATTGTGTGCACTTCGGAGCATTGGAGGCGTTGGCAAACAGCGCTGAGTGCCAGGATGTAGGAGTCAATATGTGTGTGTGCGTGGATGAGGATGCTCGCATGTGTGTGTGTGTGTGTGTGGAAGGTGACTCAATGGTTTGTGTTTTTTCCGCTTTTCCTTTCTTGTCTTGGCAAATGCGCTCGTCTTGTAATGAGCCGGGGAATGGAAAATGGAAAAGCGAACGCTGATGAGCTGCGTCTTAACTAACCAAAATGCAGTAGAGTGTGTGTGTGGGGGGGGAGGATGAACAGGTGGACGTTGAGCAAATGGGGAGGGGGTGGGGGTGGGGGGCGACAGTCCTCACTAGAAATCGCTTAAAAGCAAATTGCGCTGAAAAGCAATCAGCGCATAAGTGCAATACAAATACAAACAAGTTTATTGCTTTTCCCGTTGTCCTCGCGGTCTTTCCGGTCAGGATGCCTTCTAAATGGGCGCGGGCGGGCACAGGGGCAGGGGGCGTGGCAAGCCAGAGCTATTGCATAATGAAATGAGATGCCTGAATGGGAGCAGTGTGTCCAAAGCGTCCGAGCAGCTCACTATTTACTGGCATGAAATATGTCGGTTATTAGATGCAATCTGCACCATCTTCAGCGCCGAAGATTTAGCGTGGCAAATTCAAATTTAATGCGGCTATCTGGGTAGCCAGTAAATTTATGGATTCCGATCCGCCAAAAGCCTGAACGATGGCGGAAAAATGAAGTTTAAAAAAAAGTGGGAGAAAGTAATGATAGATGATGCCAATTGATTGATAGCGGGAATGAATAAATAGATGGAGTACACGGTCGAAACACAGAAAGCCATTGTGCATCAAATTGGCTTTCAATATGCTTCTACGTGAACCTAGGTGAAATTGCTACAAAATTAGTTTAACATTTGGTAAGAATTGCACCTTAGTACATAAAACCACTTGTTAATAAATTACTGCAAAACGCAATAAACCATTTAAATATTTATAGCAAAGTTTGTACTTTTATTAACGCAACAGTTGTATTTTATTGGCCAGTCGCACGGCAATTTCCATTGTAAGCCCAGTAAAAACACGAAGAACCAAGACCGAATTTTTAGCTTTATTACAGATTGTGTTTTAAGTTTTTTCATGAACATTTTTCTGTTTAAAATAATGATTTTATATAAACAATTGCACAATGAGGCTTTCATAACAACAGATCGTTACCCATAATTATTTAAGCTTGTCTGTAAAATTAAAGCATAATCACAGAAACAATTTGGCAGTAATATTAACGCAGAAAGCACAACATACAATCCTTTTTAATATACATAAAAACGTCAACATTTTTATTTAAATGTACATCGCAATCGTACAAATGGATTATTCCAGTGATATTAATTATTTCCGATGCTGATACTTTATTTTCGTTTTGAGCCATTACGTTGCTCAAATGCATTTGAAATGTCCAATTATTTTGCAAAGGAGCCCTTGATGGAATGTCAAATCCAGGTCATGACGGCAGGCAAATCCGTAATCCTCCACCCCATAATCTCGGGCAATCAAATTCTGGATTGCAACGCATAACATAGCACATTACGGTGGCGCACAACAAGCCGAAACAAGGCGGGTAAACATTAAGTCCTCATCACTCGAAGGACTCCAACTCCTGCTCCTGCTCCTGTTACTGCTCCTGCTCCTGCTGTCCAAAAACAAACTGTCGACACCTGCCATGAGTGATCACCGCTCGCGGCTCGCATTACAATGCAAATAAGGCGCTGGAGGGGGAGCGGGGGGGTTGAAGCTCGTAGCTCGGAGGTCGGAGGTCGGCGAGGGTTATTGCCCATATGGCCGCCGGAGTTGGCAACTCGTAACCCACTCGACAGAGCAAAATACGGCAAACACATTTAGCCCGTAATGGACTTTTTTTTATGGCATTTATGAGCGCGCGCCAAACAACGTTTCCCTGGGAGACAGACACACAGTCAGACAGACAGACAGACTTTTGCCCCTTGTGAAGGTAATGCCGGCAAGTGGCTCGACTCGAAATAAAAGATCGAAATAAATTAAACTAGCATAGAGGGGCCCGAACTACGGAAACGCGTGTTCACCTCTATCAAATATTTAAGCACAATCAACCGAGAGCCATAGAGAAAACGCACTTCCGCTGAATATTTGAGCGATTTTCCCTCGCATGCCGATTTTAAAGAGTCCATGATAGCTGATTTTCCCAGTTTTCCGAGCCCATGCCAGTAGATTGTTCGAGTTTAGGGTTCCTGCTATTAGATTGCCAGAGTTTTTAAGACTTTGTTCAGTGGAATTGGTTTTATTGAACACAAAACCAACATAGATTTTTAATAGCTTTTCCCCTTGCTGGTGGCTTCTCTAAGAAGTTATGCGTTAGTGAAACTAAGAATTTCTATAATTATCTTTATTAATTCTGGCTTCTTGATTTATTTTCTTGTAAAAAGTAATATACGTTAATAAACTTTCAAGGACTGTGTACTTCCTATGGTTGTTTATTTATATATATTAATGTACAAAATATATATTTATACTATATTAAATCAAATTATAAATGCCAGAGTAAGGGATACAAATAGGTCTTAGGATTGTAAATGACCAGTTTTGTGATTGCATCCCAGCAACATGAGATGAAGAAAAGGCGACATATTTCTCAATTCCGGGCCGATTAGAGAACAAACTATTTCCGTAACTTTTTAAGAACATGTGTATCTACGAATAGAGCATCACCTGTACATTCGTATATCTTTTAAATTTTCATTAATATTCCATTCCTAGGAGTAGCCACACTCCGCAGTCAATAGCTCACGATGGCAAGGTTTTCTCTGAGGTTCAGGTTCATGTTCCTTTTTATGTCCACACAGCGAAAAATTCAATCGAAAACATTTTGTCAAAGACAATTTTAAGTCTTTTAAAGACATAATGATGTCCGATGAACAAAAATAATTTCTGTGCTATGAACAGAATCAGGCTGATTTTAGTTTTAGCTTAAGTAACTTGATCGTGTAAATACCAAATGGTTATACACACTACATATAAACTTGACCAGTTAATACTTTCTACAAAATGGTTTCAAATATAGTTGGAAAGCCAAACAATTGTAGAAATTCTAATATTTATATTATACATATATAAATATATTTCTGTTTGATAAATATACAACTCAAGTGTATAGTCATGCAAAAAATCACAAGCTACCAAATCAAGCGATGCATCCTATGAAATAATTGAAGACTATTATTTCAATAAGACACCCAAAAGTATCACTTAGATGGAAAACTTGTTGCCGTATCTAGTTGACAACTATATTTGGTAGTTTTTTTCGCCGTGCAAAGTATCTTTCGTGGTGGATCCAATAAAATGTGCGAAAAAGTTGATGCGCGGCTCGCGATTGCCATTTATTTTTATTGCCGCACTTACCTGCTACTTAGCGCCTCCCGCCTTGTGGAGCACGTGGGCGTGGCCGCTCGGCGACACAGAAAAGTTTTGAGTTTGAGTTTGAGTTTTTGACTTTTGCTCCTCGGTGCGTTGCCTTCTGTATTGTGTGTGTGGAAAAGTGTGTGTGGGTGAGTGGGTGTGCGGGTGTGCGACTGGCACTTTAATCAGCAATGCCAGCTGCTTCTTCGCCGCTTTTCCCTGTCTTCACCGGATTTTCTTACTTTTCCCCGCTCTTCCCTGGTTCCACTGCTTTCCCTGACTTCCCCGCTTTCCCCACTTTCACCCACTTTCCCCCAATTTCCAACGCTTTCCCCCCGAGCAGAGTGGACCGAAAGGGGAGCAGGTGTCGCGGGCTGTTGCTGCTCGGCCAGGAATGCGAATGCGAAAGGAAATTCGCACATAACACTTCCCGGGGGCCATAAAGTCGCGCATATTTATAAGCCGCGCCTGCCTCTCCCCCTTGATTTCCATCTAGGCGCTACTTTACTCAAGCTTTTATGGCCAGTATATGTACATCACATGCACATGTATGGATTGTATCGGGAAACCCGGCCATTTTCACTCCATTGACATCTTGCAACCTTCTAGCCAGCCAGAGATCTTCGGATCCGTCAGCTGCGCCGCATTCGTTTCCCATTTCGCATTTCGCATTTGGCGTTTTATTGCGCCAAATTGAACGCGGACTTTATTGCCGACTGGATTTTTTAGCATAAACAGAATTTATGCATATACAATATACATACGCGAACAAAAAATTGCCAAAAGACGTGACAAACTCTCCGGCGAATCGATGGGCCAGGGAATGTAGAGCCGAGACCCAGGAGCAAAAGTTTTTAATTTGCTTAGACGCGACCAAAAAAGAGGAACACAAAAAAAAAAAAAAAAGTTTGCTAGAAGCGCGCTCCTGGGAGATTCGAGCTGAGGCTATAGCCCTCGCAGCTTAAACCAGATTAAATTATCGCATTTTCCTTATATTTTTATTCCGTCCTGCTGCTGTGCCATCGTTGATTCGATTTTTGCTAACCAAAAAAGAAAGCAACAGCCCAATGGAACGGCAAAAAATAAAACACAAAAATGAAAGCAAGCAAGTCCGTAGGCAGGCGAGAAAAGTTCGAATAAATTGAGTGAAAGTTCGCATTCGCATTCGCCTTAAACATTTTACTTTCTTTTTAGGCGACGGCACATGGAATCAACTTGAAATTTTTGCTCCCCATTGGCTCAGGTGTGGATGGCTTTCATTTTTCCCTTGCAGGCTCTGGAAAATTCTTCAAATAAGTTTCCCATGCTGGCAGCTTACAAAAATGTGAAGCATATTTATTAGTGTCGACAGAAATGTTCTTTGTTTGCCAGTTGCAGATCGCAGTTCAAACTCTGATTTCTTCTGGCACTTTATTTAAATTTTTCATTTTTCGGGCACTTTTCGAGGTAAAAGAATATTGCAAAGAATTATTTCCTTGCAAGATTCAAATGAAATACTAAAGTTATGAATTAATTACAACTTTTATGGTTGCCTTTGCACTTTAAAGTAAAAATCGGTTTTCTAAGCATTTATAACCACGCATCTTTCAAATATTACACAAATCTCTTACGATTTTAAATCAATAGTTGATCAGAACAAATTACTTTTAAAATTTTTTACAAAGCACTCGATTTCTAGACATTTAAAATCACTATAGATTTTGTGGCTGGAAATGATTTATTTATAAAAATTCCCACCTTCAGATGTTAAATTTTCGTTATAATTTTTAAATATTATTTAGAGATAGTAAACTCTCTATAAAATATTTGCACACTTAATTCTAAGCCAGCAAGTTTAAAAGTGATTGTTTGCAGCACAAGCAACATTAAAATAACGAAAATGTTGTTTTATAGTCTCTTCCTTTTTGGCGCATTTTAAAAATATTTTGTTTTCAATTGGGTTAGGCCTTGCAGCAACAGCCTCGAGACCTTAAAAGGCATATTCTCGCACACACACATACTTTGACACACACACACACACACACACACACTCACACACCGTCAGGACACTTACGTTTTGAGTTATTGGGGCAGGCCCAAATAGGTATGCTAAGGTATTGCAACTGCAATCAACTGGAAATCACTTTTCCGCCTGGCAGCTGGCTGTTGTCGTCTCACTTTTCATTGTTTACGTTTCACTTGTGATTTCCCGCTGCACCTCTTTGTTTTTCTTCTTGTTTTTGTTGTCAATTGAAAAACCCAAAAAAATATAAAGCAGGCCACTCACACACACTCAACCGAAAAAACAACAAACAACAGATGCAATTGGCGGCGGCACGCGTTTCGCGTCGCGACGCGTTTTGAATTACGCGGGGGGGGTGGATGCGGGGGCAGCTGTGCGCGGTTCGTTCGCTCGACGAGTGGGTAGCGGGGGGCGGGGAGTGGCGGATCAAAGGGGGTGGGGGTTGGCGGTACAGGACGAGGAGTCAGGACGAGCCAGCCACAATTGCAATGGTGATCGATCGCGACCGCTGCGTTTAACCGCCTTGTATATTGGCCCACTAACAGCGAGATTCGAGTTCGAGTTTGAGGCAATGCGATGCGATGCGATGCGATGCGAGGCGAGGCGATCCGAATGGAATCGAATCGAATCGAATCGAGTGAAATCCAGTGATTATCCGTCCTCAGTCGCGTGGCACAAACCGCTGCGTTCGATAACCTAAACGAAACTGAATCGCCGAGCACTCGATTCTCGAAACTCGGCCAACGATTCGTGCGGCTTCGCCTGTGGCTCGGCACTCGAGTTCCACAGGCCGTCGCCGAGGCAGACTCTTACCTTTTGGCAGGATGCACGAAGGACATGCCGCTCGGCATTCGAGGCCGCCCCACTTCCGTTGCCCGCCCCCCGCGATTTAACCCCACTTCGGCCCCATTTCCGGGCGATGCGCAGGCGTGAAGTGGCGGTTGTGGATCGCGACTGTGGATGCCATTGGCATGGGAGATGAGCAAAGGTTCGATAAACGCGGGGGTTAAAGATGTTAAAGGGGTTAAACCACCACTTTATAGGGAGACACATCCCTTTTTTATGCATTTTTTTTCAAAACAAAATATTGTGGTTGGTTTATGAAACTTGGTAAGCTTAAAATAAGAAGCCTAAAGCATATTAAAGATTTCACTACAATGGACCTTTCTGTATTTAAGTTGTTTACCTATTCACAGCTAAACAAACCATTTCCAATTGTCTTTACAAACCTATTCGATTGGGAGGATTTTGGTCTCTGCTCCTAACAGTTATAAATATGCTTTTCTAATAACGTTCCTTTACAAGTAAACACAGAACTAAAAATTGACCTAAAAAAATTTTATTATTAATAATAAATATATTGAATATTAAAAATTATTTTATTAACACATTATTTATTTGTTTTTAATAAAAATAATTTACAATTTTTGTTAGGTAAAGTGATTACAATTTTTATTTAATATAAAAGTACTACCTTATGGAATAAAAACAAGTTAAGTCAATCAATAATTAGTATTTTAATTAGTTAATAGTTAAATGGTTCTTTTAGTGTAAATGGAACTTTCTATTAAATTGTGGGATCATTTTATTCATTTTAACAATATTATTGTTCTCTAAACATAAAAAAAAATTATTAAAAACAATCCAAATTTGAAGTATAATTTTAATACTTTTAATTTTTTTTTGAATATTCAACCTAATCAACTGCATAGAACAGCGGAATATAAACCATTAAAAGACTAATTATTGTTCACAGATCTGCGTTTTGCTACGGTCCTCAATTTACATGGGTTCGCCCACTGGTTATCGAAGGGGAGGGGCATCGCTGGTGGAGCTCCTTGTGGACTCCATTGAGGTCCTGCAGCTCGTGTGGAGCCTCCGAGCGACAGTCGCGGCCGAAAGGCTAGCAGCGCTGCAACTGCAAGTGAGGCACGAAGGAGTCCTGCGCCGTCGACAAAAACACGATGCCTTCCAGACCAGGTCGCCGACGTTCCTGATTTCGATGTTGCCGCTGCCGCCGCTGCTGCTGTTGCTGTTGCTGCTGCTGTTGCTGCTGCTGCTGCTGCTCCTCATGTTGCATGTACTCCGGCTGCCGATGCTGCCGCCGGGCAAGTTCAAGGGAATTTCGCGCGACAAATAATTTACACACGCACCGCCAGCTAGTGCATGCAAATTAAGATGGCATTCCCTCAACTTCAGCTTCAGATACCCGAGCCATTGGAACTCGGCCAGTGTGTCACTCCGCCTCCAGATCCCATTACAGCCCTCCTTTAGACAGAGGGAAAAACCATTCTTACCACATCTTGTCACCTCAATTTAAGAAGAATTATTTCTTCATAATACGATGTTTAGTATTGCTTTATTTGTTTACGAATAATGATCTAAATCGAAATACAGATTTTCCACATACAAGGTTTGTAAGGTTTTATTTTCATTAGTAATTAGTTATATTTTTTTTGTTATCAAAATATTTTAGGAAATCAGTAGAAGTAGTAATAGAAGCTACTTATTTATATTCTATTCTTCACGGTTTCCCACACTTTTAAACGGTGCTCACAATTGTATTAAATACAAATTCTTACTCGAAATAAAATACATTCTATTTAATAGCAATAAAATTTAAACATTGTCATCTTACAGAGGATTTCTATAAAATTCATAATTCCTTATATTCAACATTGGAAGTGTAAACTTTATTTCACCTGTTACGAAAAGTGTGTGTAAAAATACCATTTTATAATATATGTTTGGTCTTTTTGCTGTTTTAATTCAGTCATAATATCTAAATGGTCATTGGGTGTAAAGAACCAACCGATTTGTTACTCAGTTTTAATAGGATAACATGTAGTCGCATCGCCAGTACGAAGTTATTTTTTAATGAAAAGTTCCCTAAGGACTGCCAATGCACAGTCTAGGCGATAAGTTTTTCTCGGTGCAACGGTTTCCAGTTGTTTTCCCTGCGCGTTGCACTTTGCTGACTTTGCTTTACTTTTGCTCTGACTTGCCACTCGGATTCGAATTCCTTGGTTGGTGCGGCGGGCAAATCTCTTATGGCTGCTCACTTGAACGGGTTTCCTTGTTGTTGCTGTTGTTGCTGTTGTTTCTGTTGTTGTTGTTGCTGTTGTTGTTGCTGCTGCTGGCAGTCCTAAGCCCTTTGCACTCACTTCGCTCGGTTCGCGCATCGTCGAGCAGCATCAAGTTGATTTCGACCACCCACTCAGCCCCGCCGCCGAAAGTTGTCATTAAAAAATTGCACTCAGCCAGCCAAAAAGCGCTGCAACTCTGTTGCATGCAGGTGGGGCAATGCGATGAAAGTTGCGGGCTGGGGCTGCAGGTTGCTGGTTGCTGGTTGGGGGAATGCGGCATAAAAGGTGCAGCAGCAACATCAAGGCTGCCTCCGAGAAAACTTTCTGCATTGCAACGAATTCATTCACCTCCTCGCCGCGAAGTGTCCTCTGTCTTGTGTCGTTGGGGGGGGGGAAATATGGGCTGCGTCCTTTCTGCTCTTCGAACTGACTGTCGAATCGCACCAGTCCCCTCTATGAGCCATTAAGGTCTCATTTAAATCAAGAGCAGTCTGCTAAGCGTCCAGGCCATCAAGTGTATTATGGTTTCGCCTACGTATTCCTCATACCCATTTTTCGTTTTGCCCTTTTTTTTACGGATGGCTGATATGTATGATATGTATGAACGCATGAGCCACACATGTCCATGAACTTTTGTATCCCCTGCGGAATCTGTTCTTCAATAAGCAAAATACTTGTATTCCGGGGCTTTCACCAAAATGAAAACATTAATTTTAAAATATCTGCATGCATAGGCTGCACTTGTCCCTGAACTTTTGTATCCCCATGGAATCTATTTTTCAATAAACAAAATTACTATTCATGCTAAGGAAAGTGAATGCGGTAAAGGGCCATATCGATCTAATATATTTTTGCAACAGATTTCTTTCGCACTTGGTAAGGCAAATCTCTTTGGCACCCAGCTGTCCATTAAAAGTAGCCTTAGCCAAAGTTTTGTAATCGTAACAATGATGTTTAAATTTTACAAAATTTATATAAAATATTATAGCACAAATGAATTAACAAGCTTTGGTCTTAAAAATCAATTTTAAAAGAGTGAAGATAAAAAACTACAAAAATATTTGGCCAAGTCTTCAGTTGACTTCATTTGAATGTATCCTATTTATGTATTTAAATTTAATACTTCACCTTTAAGCAAAGGCAAAAGCTGACAGCAGCCAGCCAATAATATGTAATTAGCTTAAAAGGTCAAACAATTATAAATGTGTAATTGTAAGAGAAGCGTTGCCGCTGTTACTACTCAATGGTATCGACTTCATCTGCGGGTTAAGTGTATCCCAGGATCGCCGCCACTGCCTTTCGCTACCCCTTCCTGGGAATCGCCTTTTGTCCTGTTGTTGGTTGTTGCTCATCCGCCGAGCGTGGCTCCTGCCGCCATTATCCTGGCAGCCTCCTTTGTTTTAGTGCAACTGCCACGAAATGCAACTACGTGGAGGGCCAAGACGAAGACGCGGCATTGTCAGTGCAGGCGTTCACCTGAACGCCTCCTGTTCTCCTGAGGGTCCTTCTGCCCTCCTCTCCCCCCCTCTCCCCCCCCATCGCGATTCCCGATCCCGGCGTCCCAACTCCCGCATCTGCAACATCTTCGTTTCGTCTCACTGCCGGTGTTTTCTTATACACGGAAAAACAATTTCGAGTGAATCGAAACATAACCATTTTTATTTCCGTAAACTAAGTCGACTGAAATATTTAAAAAGACTACAAAATAGTTCAATGGTTTAAATGGTACATTAAACTTAAAATTAAAATTTTAAAACAAAATATGAGTGGGTAAGATGGGCACAATTTTTGAAATAGAAGATAAAATATCTTAAATGTGTATTCCTTGCTTATGTATATTAAATTTTTTCTACATAAGCTGCATTTTTTTGATTGAGTAGGTTTATTATTTATTTATTATTTGGACTAAATAATTTATTAGGATTTTTTACGACGGAAAAATGTATATTAGAAGCGACTCCCAAAGTTTTGTAAAATTCATGATAACTTAAATACGATCCCAATTTTAATATGGTAGCTTTATTTTTGTTTCTCACAGTGTAGCTGCCAAAAGACGGAGCTGTGCGTGGCTCCTTGCGACGCTGCCTTTCAACTTAAGTGAAATAAAATACAATTTATTTGTATATTGTTTTGCTGTTGACAATTGCGCGACTGCAGAGCGCAACTTCTTCGTGGCAAAGGGGGTGTGGGCGGTGGGTGATTGAGGGGTATAAGGCGGTGGGGGAGGGGAGTGGTTGTGCGTGTGGCATGTGCCTCATTAGTGCTACATTTTCGGGCGGGCGTCCATTGTCTTGGATTGCCTCCCAAGTGGCAACTGGACGACGTCACGATGCGCACATTTAATTGCGTTTTGGGTTTGATTAAACAAAAAGCGGCAACAGCAGCAGTTGCTTCATTGGATGTCCAAAGTAGGCCAAGATTTTTATGCATTGTCCAAATGAATTTCAATGCAATAAACACTCCATACAAGGGCTATCATTATCACGAATAAAGCAAGTGATATTTCAAGAAGACACGGAAAACAGTTGCCTACGATGTAACCAATACCCAAGTATAAGATTTAAAATGCAACAAAAAACCTTTTTTTATGTTCACTAAAAATAACAAATTAAGAAGTGAATTGAATAAGATATATTTTTAATTCTCGCCCGACACCAGGGAAATACATATTAAAAGCAAATACATAATTATTTCCAAAACAAATGGCGAAGCAATTATAAATAAAATTCCCAATCGTCTACATGCCACGCATTCATATTACAACTATTACACTACACGAACTGCAATTTCCAGCGAAAAACATTAAATTCTAATATAGACCGAAATTACGCAGAAAATGACACTGACATTTTGGCTCTCAATAAAAGTTTGAACCTATCGCGGTATACCATTTCATTTTCAGCACCAATGGCGTAATAATTAAATTGTAATTGGGAACACGGACAACGTAGTTTCTCCAGCTTAGACTACTTTATGATCTTTGATAATTAATACAAATTTCAAATATGACTGAATAAAAATAGGTTTGAGATTGCAACTCTGACGATATTATAAACAAGTTGTCATAATCTAGCTGCGTACTACTTAATATAAATAAATCATTGTAGTTAACAATTTTTGTTTATTCCATAAATAATGTTTTTAAATATCTAGAGAATTTTCAAGCCCATTGGGTAATAAAGGCCTGGGTAATATTTGTATTGTGTCTTTTTTTAGATAACTTGTGTTGTCAATTTGGCAAGCATGATTGGGCTTCAATTCTCCACAGAAGTTGGGCATCTTTTTAAATTTCTTAAAGAGATTCAATGGTAATCAATCATTGCAAATGGCAATGGAGATTGCCAGGGTCCGAGTGAAATTAAAAATAGTAAGACAGCTGTGCGAACAATACGAAATACGAACATTTGGAAATCAATTGTATTATTACCTCAACCAATTAATTTCTGATAATAGAACATCAGAAACCTGACCAGGATCACAGGATTAAGATGCTCGAACTATGCAAGTGCACTGTGCCGATGCCAACAAAAGGTCTATTCCTCCGAGTTAATTACGCAGAAGACAAATGAGAGTGAAGTGCACAAAGGGCATTACAAGGAATATCCATCACTCGAGTGCATTCGGGAATATGCATGTACATGGTGTTAGCACCCAATTCTATTCATTCGATTTAAGCCACAATACGGGAAAACAATGATTATTGGAACAATCGTTCGCCACCACTCCATCCATCAGCGTCAGAGTCGTCTTCATCATCAATATAATATGGGCTCCCCGTCCACTTCTTATTAAAAAATAATCAAAATTTGACAAATTTTGCATTGTCGGTTGCGTCTATTATTATTACGTGCCAAAAGCAGCAGCATTTCACCACCTCACCACCTCACCACTTCGCCACCCCCAAAAAGTATGGTCGAAAATCCATTGAACGCGTGTCGACAACCACGCGGCGTATACGCGATGTTGCCTGCCTATTTGAATGCATCTCTAATGCGTTATGCAAAACTGTCCATTGTGGTTCCCCTCACCCATTGTTATTGTTGCCGCCACCGGGTTGCAACAGACAACAGAAAACGGACAAAACAGGGACATCAGGTACACGTACACGTGAAAGCACGGGGGAAAATGTGGGCAAACAAAGAAATACGGACGTTGAGTGAAGTCGAACGGTGGGAGAAACGCAAGTAAAACTCACTGGCAGTCCACTTTAAAATTCTCAAATCGGTCGAGAGCCCTTCACCTTCAGCACACAGGTATTATATTTGTTTCTAGTTAGTTTCATAGTCATTTTATAGGTATAAATGTCTACTTTGTAGCTTGCTTACTACCATGAAAACTTAAATAATAAGATATAAGACCACATCGAACAATTTATTTGTAATAAAATGCAACAGAATTTAAGAGGAACGATTTCATTAAAATTGCAATTTTTAAGCTAAATAGATGATTGATTTTTTTGGATATTGGTTTCGAGGCTAAGCTGCGTTCGTCGCGCGTTATTACCTCGCCAAGAGGTTTTTTGGTAGACAGCGAACAGTGCCCAAGTGGCAATGCCCTCGGTGCACCAGTGGCATGGCTCACTCGCAGAAATCTCAGAAATTCCTGCAGCTATCCATTCGACATGACCCGCGACGAGTTAGTTGCCGTTCCGTTTCCAGAGAAGAGTGCGGTGCAAATAGAAATACAAATACCATTGCATACACACAGGCGCCGGCCACAGACGCCGCCAACGTCCTGGCATTTAACTGCCAACGGATGTTATGGTCGAGTGAGTGACAGGGGGCGTGGCCCAGGGGATGGCGAGGGGGCGTGGGGGATTGTGGGGGGGGCAGCGCCTAGTTTCATTTTTAATTTATTGATGATTTTATCAACGGCCAATAACCAACCACAATGGCAGAGGCAGCAGCACCACCGCCAACAGCAACATCACCATCAACAGCAACAACGGCCAACAATGGCAAACAAACAGCACGGCCAAAATGCTAAACGAACAGCAACAGCAACAACAGCAACAGCAACAATAATACCCGGACAACAACAGCAAATCACAAAATATACATACAATTCTTTTACTTTTTTGCTTTGTACCCGGTACTCAAGGCGTTCCTGGGTGTATATGGTATTGGAGATCCGAGACAAAGAAAATGATAAAGAATTAACTAGACAAAACAACAAAATAATATAACAAAATATTCATTTGTTTATTGCACGCACACTGTAGAAAAAAATACAAAGCAAACAAAATAACTATGAAATAAATACTAGATAGACGTTTTAAAAAATATTTAAATAAACAAATTTTAATAAATAGAATTTTAACAATAAGAAAGATTTAAAAAGGCATGTTTATCCTTTTTAATTTTAGCGAAAATACCAAAATATAAAAAAAAGAATGTTGATATAATATATTTGCACACAAATTTTACTACTTAAAATAAATTTCAATAAATTCACTACAAAATGTCTACTAATTAATTGAGCAATGATAAAGTAAAAATAAGAGACCAAGGTATCATACAGTCGGTAATATCCAAACTATTATCCTTAATCTGTTTTTTTTTCGTTGATTATTTTTTTTTTTGGGTATGCTGAATCGGCCCACAAACGTTTTTGAGAAATTTGCGTTGATTTGTAAAATGCGTCAGGTGCGGAAATGACGCCATTTTCGGTGTATATGTCCGGGGGGAGTGGCTAGTGGCGGGGGGCAGGAAGCGGATGTGGGCGGAGGGGGAGGCGGGGGCCAACGGAGTCGGCCATTTGCAATAAATGCCAAATGCCCGAAAAGCAGGTGAGGGCAGCGAACGTCATCAGCGGCAAACGGCTGAGCGGCTGCATGCGAAACCTGGAATCAACTGCAGTGCTTACAAATGCAAATTGAAACATGATAATTGGTCTCACCTGTGTGTGGGAGTCGCTGTGTGAGTTTGCGAAAAATCTGTGCACTGCAAAAAAACCTATGAAAACCCACAAATTAAGTGTCATCTATCACTTATAAATGCCTTAACACTGCCCAACAATTGTTGTACGTCTTAATTGATCGCATAATTAAATTCCTGTGTTAAGTAACATTCGCTTAATTATGCACACCAAGGATGCATAAGCCATAATTAGGAAATACCTTGAATCTGGTTTCTTGTACCTTCTTTACGCCATTAACATCGCAAACCGTGCTATTTTTGCTCATGAATAGAGGGTTTATTTACCCTTGAACGTTTTTTATTTTCATTCGTTGCTATGCTACCAATGCATCATTGTAATTATTTTTTACCGATTCCTGCACTCAATAACACAAACAGACATCAGTGAACTATTTGTACAAAACTGATTACTTTAAATTTAAATCTTCTAAGCTTTAAAGTAATCTATACTTAATTTCGCATTTTGTATTTATTTATGGATGCACACACTAAACAAAATGTTTATATGTTGGATTAAATTTATTTGTATACATAGCTACAAAAATAAATACTTAACAAGGTGTTTATACTTTAAAATAAATTTAATTATACACAAAAGCTTGAAAAATAGGATATTTTAAGTACTTCATTTTATTTTACATGGACTCCTCACAATCGGTTCAATTATATAAGAAAATAGCCAATTTAAGAATTACATATACTCAATTAAATTATTTTCGCATATTGGGATGAAATATGAAATTCGATTTAATTGAAATAAAAACAACTCACCTCGTTTTTTTCCCTGTGCAACGCGGCTTTATCGGCTTGCATGCCGCACATGCATATGTTTATGCAATTGTGAACGGGCGAGGGGAGAGGAGAGGGGGCGTGTGAGCGCAGATTAATTCACTCAATTGGAAAACCGCTCATTGCTGTAACATTTACGCAGCGGCGCGTTCTGCGGTCAACGGCGCTGACCAGGACATGCCACGCCCCCTCCGGCGATGGCCACCGTTGGTGCACAGTCAAGTGGCAAGGACTCAGGAATCGGTTCGGTTGGAATCGGTTGAGACGGGACAGGTCGCCGTTCTGCGAAATGAAGGACCTCCTCCAATTTCTATGGCATAATTATGGACGCGCTGCGCTGTTTCATTTGCAAAAGCAGTGCGGCAACAACGATAAGATTGGGAATGGATTGGGTTAAGATTGTTTCGAGTGTCGAAAACGATATTAGTTCATTGTAACGACGTGTTTGCACAAATAAATACCTAGGGAAGGTTCAAATTTCCCGGTATCTAGGTGCGAAAAGATAAAATTTGCCTTTAACAAATATTTTAAGAACTAGGGCTAATCGACTAGAAAGTCCCTAGAGAAAAGTAAGCACGAGATAAAACTTTGAGCAATGAAAAATTAAATTAAATTTAACATTTGATCACGTAGGATAGCTTAGTGAGTTAGAGAACAGGGCATCAGTTTCTGGTAACAACAGCTACAAGATCATATCCTTATATGTACCTAGCTACAAGTACTTGAATACCCCCAACTAACATCACTAAATTCCAATATAACCATACAAAATAATAAATGTTGACTTGTTTTCTTAAGCAACTCAAATACCAAATATATAAAACAGTTTTAAAATCTTAGATCTTACTCTTAAGACCTAATAACAAATTAATTTTGTTTCTTAGTACAGGTAATTGTAACTACTATTCAATTTAGTTTATAAACTTTTAAAAATACATGAACTTAATCAAGCATTTACCAAAAATAGGTCTTATAAATATTAATACAAAAATCGCACTTATATTTTAATATATTCCAAGGTGAGGTTTTTCTCTTATAATAACAGCATTTTTTGATATTTATGAAGAACGAACATGGCTTATAATTTGAAATTATATCCATTTATCAGGAAAAGGAGAACCTTCGTCACCTAGAAATAGTACCTTTCCCGAATGTTAGCATGATACTCGTATTTCATTTTGGACCAAGCAGCCTCACAGTGAAGCGAACGAAATTGGACTCTGTCCGCCAATTGATATTCCTGCTAATTGCCATAGAGCCCGTGCAACATGCAGCATGCAATGTGCAATGTGTAACGTGCTATGTGGAAAGTGCAAAGTGCAATGTGCAATATGCATTCAGCCATTTCAACTGACCCCCGAAAAAGCTGCTAAGTCGATGTGCGATGCGATTCTGCCGCCTGCTGACCAATTATGGTCACTTGCCCCATCCAAACGCTCCACTGCCTGGGCGCCCAGACTTAATCTGAATCCTGTCCGCTCGACTGCCACTTTGCCACAATTCACGGCCAAAGCAAAAACTCCTGCCCCCGATCACGTGCAACACTGTGCGTTTTCTTCAACCTACCGGACATTTCGTACTTCACAAAGTTTTCGAGTAAAAAAACAAGAAAGGAAAGCTAACTTCGGGCGGAGCCGAAGTTGATATACCCTTGCAGAATATTCTGTAAATAATATTCTCCAAAATTATTCATATAATGCATTCTAAATACTCATAAAAATCCCAACTTCCTAAATATAAAAACACCAAAGTTATGGCATTTTCAATCGTTCAGTTATATGGCAGCTATAGGATATAGTCGGCCGATCCCTATAAAATTTGGTAGGTTGAATTGATTGGCCAAATATAAAATTCATAGAAAATACCAAATTCCTAACTTTAAAAACACCAAAGTTATGGTATTTCCTATCGTTATATGGTAGCTATAGGATATAGTCGGCCGATCCTTATGAAATTTGGTAGGTCGAATTGATTGGCCAAATAAAAAAGCCATAGAAAATCCCAACTTCACACCAACACCAGAGTTATGGCATTTCCTATCGTTCAGTTATATGGCAGCTATAGGATATAGTCGACCGATCCCGGCCGTTCCGACTTATATACTGCGTGCAAAGGAAAGAAGGGTGTGTGCAAAGTTTCAATTCGATATCTTTAAAACTGAGAGACTAGTTCGCGTAGAAACAGACAGACGGACAGACAGACGGACAGACAGACGGACAGACGGACAGACGGACATGCTTATATCAACTCAGGAGGTGATCCTGATCAAGAATATATATACTTTATAGGGTCGGAGATGTCTCCTTCACTGCGTTGCACACTTTTGACCAAAATTATAATACCCTCTGCAAGGGTATAATAAGGAAGTTTAACTTATACCATACATACGATAAATAAACAAAACAACTGTTAAAAAAAAAGAAGGCTGTTTAATTATAATATATTTCTTGATCAAAAGAATACAAAATAACGTCGATTTTTCGGTTTGAATGTCATACTTCGTTAAATTCGTTAAAAAAATTCCAATCAAGTGACATTCACAGCTTAAAAATTTTAATTTTTGAAAAAATCATGAGGTTACCCCTTATGGAAATTATTTTGGCCAAAATCCTTGAAAAATCAGCTCGATTTTACCAGAAAATAATGGACTCATGTTGAATTTGTTATAATATTTCCACAGCTACATAATTAAAAAAATTTTTTTAATATGTAAAAAAAACAAAATCTCAGAAAATCAGCTTGTTTTTTCGGTTTTTGATCAAATTGAGCTTAGGTTTTTGAATTAAAACCCTGGAAAACCCCTGAAGTATCACACTACGTTACTCAAAAAATTATACAAAATTGTAAGCTTGAAAAGGCTTGCATATATAACGCATACGCCATGTTGCGCTTCAAAATATGGTTTATCATTCGAATACGTGGTACACCGGCTTAAAATGTTATTCAAGTAGTTGGAAAACTTTCCTCGGTAATTATGGCATTCTATACTTGAATGTTTGTGCTGTAGTTAATGCTACATTTGTAATTACTTAATCAAAAATACACATATTGTGTTGTTGTTTGTAAAATGAAGTTCTCTGTCAATTTAGTCAACCACCAAGTCGTCGCTGTTTTGCTTTTAACGAGCAAGGCAGCTGTTAGGCGCATTTTCATTCCGGATGAGACACCATTTCCCCGTCTACAGTTTAATTGTGATTAAATCCAGCAGCGATATTTCAATTCACACAATTTCGGGGGCGGCAAACGAGCTGACAAACTTATACCGTGTCAAAAGCGCGTCACTTAGAGCTACCACTTACCACTTGGCAGTTGTTTTTCGGTGTCTTGTTGGAAGCTTTTTTAAACATGATCCTGCCTTTGTGTCCTCGGCTTTCTTAGAGGGCTAAGCTGTCTCTCCGGCCTCCGGTTTCCTGGCCACCCGAATCCTCCCAGATCCAGCCAAACGCCAAAAAGGGATGGGGAACACTGGAAAAAGAATCAAACAAATGATTGTTAACAAATTGGAGTTTATTGTGAGTAGTTTTATCAATTCTAAGACTTTTACAAGTGAATTTGATGCTGCCCCGGTTAAAGCTTAAATTGTACACAAACAAAACACAATTCCAAAATATTTTATTTTATTATTGTTTAGCTGGTACATGTTAAAAGTTCTCAATAAGGTATATTTATATTTTCAAGATCAATATCATCAATACAACATTCAGGATTTATAATGTGATTATATTTAGCATATTTAATATTTATTAAAAAAAAAAAACAAACGGAAGGGCAGTACTCGGTTGTGACGTTTTGACCAGGAGTATACTTTATAGGATAAGAGAAACTTCCTTCTACCTGTTACATACTTTTCAATGAACGCAATATATCATATGACTCAACGAGTAGATTAGAGCTGCAAAACAAACGATAGCATTTCGATATTTTCGATACAATTCTTGTGTTTCTATAATCGATGTTCATTTGATTATTATCTACTTTTCTTGAAATAAAGACTAGTTAAGTCGTTTCATTTACTAAACACCGAAAAGAACTCTCATCTAGTTCTGTTTTAGACTTCCTAATTTTCTCTATGTAGGCAAGAACATGTAAATGGCTGCCGTATTGGGCCAGTAGCTTCTTAACTGGGCTCCCTGCCTTTGCCTTGTTGGCTTCGCGACTCAGCCGGGCAAATGTTTGCCACCATATGCGTAAAGTATACTTGCCGCAATCTGTGGGACAGGTCCCGGAGTCGTCTTTCTAATAAGCTGCCGTGCCGATTCCTTGAGCTGTTTGCTGCTAATTGTTGCCACAGACTCAGCCCATCTCCATGCTCCCATTTGGCTGCCTTGGTAATTTTTAAACAAACTTTGCGAAATTCGCGTGCGTTTTTCGTTTGAAGCGCCACCTCCGACAATGTCGCTTGTAGGCGAACTAATTACATTTTCGTTTTCAATTAGAACAAAGCGAGGCGAATAGCGTTTTTCGGGCTGTTCTAGTCACGACAGGATGGGCTTTTCCGAGCGCTATCTGTGAGGCGGGGGTGCGAGTGGGCGGGGCTGGGTTTTCCAGGGACACGCACTGGGGTCAACGCCCATCGGCCCACCGTCTTTGATTCTATGTAGCTTTCACTTCGAATTCCTAGCTGCAATGGGTTGGAATTTCTAAGAATTATTTGAGTCAACACCAGTGACAGCTGATTTCCACGAATAAAAGCATTATAAAGCCAAAAAATGGTGCAAATTAAATAATTTCCAAAAACTGATGGTATATAATATCCAAAAGTGGTGGCATTTGATCCATGTAGTTGCCTCTCAATATGTTGATTTATCTTGATATTTAAACCCTTAAACGTTGTCATATAAACAGAAACAAATTTAATTGTGAAATCAACCAAATCTACAGCTCAAAGGCTCCAAACGACAATTGTTGGTTTAATTAACCAAAAAGTAAATTTAATCGGTAAATGTTAAATACTGCATTACTTTGATTGCCATTTTACAGGAAAGTCAGACAAAATGTGCAGTTTAAGTTCCCCATTCGACAAAATAACACACAAAATTTAAAACAGAAAAATTTTAAAAATAAAACAGAACAATAAATCATAAAAATAAAATAGAATGATAAATTTGAATTTTGGAAAATTTAACACTAAGTTTTAAAAGGTATGTCTCTTGAATATCGGCTTAAATACAGGAAAGATTTGGACTCTATAAGCCCATTTGTGAATCACCTTTTTAAAAGTCATTGGAAACTTAGAAATATGTTTAGTTGTAGTCACATAGAATTTTTTTCGTTCACCAGAAAAATTTGTTTAAAATGTAGTTGTCAAAACTGTTGTCACCCAGCTAAGTTTAAGTTAATAAAAATTCGATTTGGGAAAGTTCGACTGCAGCTGCACTTGTTTCCCCTTCCTCTCTTCGGCCTGAAAATATAATACGCTTTCAAGGGTAAATAAATCAAGCTAGTGCTCACTTTTCCTACTGCTCCACAGCAATTATAATTAAATTTCATTCCGTTCGTCGGATTATGCAAGTCTGATGAAGAGCGATTGAAGGCAAAGGACTGGGATGAATTGGAGGTAACTTCGTTAAGCCAATGAATCCAATGTGGCCGCCTCGATGCCATCGACTGCCCCTAAATGTATGCATTAAAAATTTGTTAACCGACCGATTTTCCCAACGGGACTCGAATCAATTGTTTGCCTAATGCAATTTTCTCTGCAGCAGATGCAGATCTGAATGCGGATGCGGATGCGGATGCCGAGGCGGATGCGGATGCGGATACAGATGCTGCTGCTGGTTGAGCCAAGGTAATCAACAATCAAAATCCAAAGTCGTTGGCCGTGTGGGCGTGGTTGAACGCCCCCATTTAGGGACAAGGCAGTGGGTGACGTAGCCGCTCGTTTGGGTCACTCTTGATGACGACAATTTGCATGTCAAGTCCATTAGGAGCATGTTATCATCCATCCCGACGCTCCGCCACCCCCTGACCACCCCCCCACCCCCTTTCCTACCACCGCAGGACCAACGATTCTTCCCATTTCTTCGTCTGCTTTTGGATCCTTTTTTCCAACTGCACTTTACACTACGTTCTCCGCTCAAGAGCTGCATCTTTTTTGGCTTGTTAAGCGCAATTAGTCGGTATTGACCATTCCCCACACACACACACTCGCAAGTACTGGAACAAACACTTACAGCTACGGCCAAAGAAATAGCACTCACAAAGGTCCTTTACATAACGCTAATATTCCTCTTGGGTGAGACTTGTAAGACTCTCAAAGAGTTCTTCATATAAAAATATGTTATATACATAGGATTTTTGTAATAGATTTAAAATCCGACGTTTTAATGATTGTTCAGAAAAAACAATGCAAGTCTTAAATTTAGTTTAAGCTCTGTCTTAAAAAAAAAATTCTTTCAATTACTTTGTTGTCTATGCCTTAACAATTAGTTTTGCTTTTAAATATT